>OZ024735.1:22889079-24365413 GCA_964016875.1 Fallopia convolvulus
TTAATAATATTGTATACCTCTGATTGGAGCTTATAATTCCGAGCAAGAATTGATTCATTGTCAACCTTGAGGGCTTCAAATTGCCTCTTGAGGATCACATAATCTTTCTCAAGTTGCTTAGTCTTCCACCTAGCTCTCCTATTCTGGAACCAAATTGCAATCTGTCTTGGCTTTAACCCAAGCGCCTTGGCAAGCTGGATTTTCCTCTCAGGATCAAGCTTGTTTCCCACCTCAAAACTTTTCTCAAGCGTCTTAACTTGCTCCAAATTGAGCCTCCTCTTCTTCTCCCCTAGTTGAAATCCATCATCTGACAAATTCTCTTCTTCTCCACCATTTGCTTCCTCATTGAAAACATCTGTCCCTGAAAATGGCGTCGGCCTCTTCCCGACCATTGGTGCAATGATCCCTAATATATATATAATTTTCCAGAGGAGAAACAAATAAGATAATCAATCAAATTCCTTGCACTCAACATATATTGTATAGGAAGAGAAGAGAAAGAGTAGTAAGTACCATGGAAATCATTTGGAGTTTGATGGCCATTTTTGTCATTGGGTACTTGTAGCATGAAATTGGCAGGGAAGAAATCCATCAACCCACCACAAGTACTCATTTGACCTAATAGCCTTTGATCACACAAATATCTTTAAAAACCCATCTACTTTGATCTTACTTCCATATATACTTAATTTGAGAGAGATTTTTTTAGAGGGATGAGGATTGATTAGAAAGAGAAGGGTTGGATGAGTAATAAACAGCTTGCTTAGGATACAAACAAGCTAGCTAGGCTTATCTTATAAAGGGAAGAGCTCTTTTGTTTTCTTGTACCTCAAGAAGTAGGAAATGAGTTGCATTATTTCTTTATATATGTTTCATGATTTTGCAATTTCCTCTCTTCTTCAACACAACACGGTATAATTAATATATACAAAAAGTTTATACTTTGCAAGCATATACAGTTGTTCATGGCTAGAAGTCTCCTTGAAAAATGTAAAGAAATGGGAAGTGACAAATGTCGTGAAGATGGAATCCATAGTGTGAAAGAAAGAGGAAGATGGGGAATATTCATTTAATTTGTCATCTATATAAAAACAGAAGTGGGTGAGTTCAAGCACTAAAGAAATCAAGAAATGGGTCATAAATCCTAGCATAAATTTGTAATCTTGAGTTTAATTGCTTAGACTTACATCTTTATACAAGGAAAGGTCATATTTTATGTTGATTTAATAAGTTGAAAAAAGGACAAAGACAAAGCAAAGCTTAGTGCAACCACATGCATGATTAATTATTAGTTGTAAGCTGAAAACCTGAAGAAATACCCAATTGAATTAGCCATTAGGGTGGATGTGAAACCATGTTCTTCAGCACTTGTTCATCGGGTGCTGTCTTTATTCTCACTTTTCATTTTTCTTTTGTATAGAGAAATAATAATTCGTTCAGAAAATAAATAAATAAAGAAAATATGAAATGTAATATAATTAACACTTGGAATTAGGATTATAAAAGTTGAGGGATATAGGTTTTGTGAAGTGAATGTTCCCCTCCACATGCCTTGCTTGTCTGTGGTGTGATCATCTTTCATTGAGGCCCATGTGCATTCTTTCCGTTACATCAACTCTCCCTTTACATATACATTCATTTGTCAACCACTTTTTTTTTTTTTTTTTAATCCTTCGTCCTTTTTCCACAAGTATATAACATATATTATATAAAAAAAAAATCTTTCGAGCATTTCGTTGGTTTAGCGACTTTTCTGTTTTCCCCATGCTGGAGATTTTGACAGTTGGGAAGAGGTATTGTAAGAAAAATTAAGAATGAAATTAAGTGCTTTTTTTTGTTTTTTTTTGAAAATCTAATCTGAATAAGGTGGTACAACATATTTAAGAAAATATATGGAAGAAAAACTTAACATGTAAACTCCCACGTTATATTGACCCATCAGACTTTAACGCAAATTGTATGCATCACTGTATCAGGAATGAGCGTAGATGGCAACAAATTAACAGAAGCCAGAGATACGCACAACAAAAATTAAGAATTGTACAATTAAATTGCCATTTACATATGCATCTCCTTCTTGGGTACTATAATTTATTGACATTTTGTTGGATCGTAAGTGTTAGCCAAGAGTAGGAAACATACGTTGAACTGCTTCCAAGGCTGCGGAAGTAAACAGAAATACACAAGTAATCAAGCAGGATGGGACACAGTTCCTTTATAGAGAAACTTCACTACAACCAACTGGTTGTATAGGTAAACCTCTACCTCCACTTGAAAGATTTTGAATGACTTCCTTCTTTTATTGATAGTTCTCTAAATTACTACAAGGCAAAGCTCAAACTTTTCTGTTTCCAACAGTCACCAAACTTTGGGAACACTAATGAACTCTCATAACCTAAGTACTAGGACAACATATCAACGAAAACAAGGAACTTAAACCTCACACTTCTAAGCTCATTTCGTTTCTCAGTTCCATGTCACTTGGGTACACTGGCTCCACCGTCGTCGAGATCACAAACTCGTCGGCGGGGACTTCTCTTGGTTGCTTCGTTCTTAACTTAGCTCCCTTTCTGATTGCTTGAGGCTTTTGTGAGAAGTATCTTGCAAGTACAATAGTACACTATTGGCTTATATAGACTCTTGATGCTTGGGGCTCAATCTTCCTTTTGCACTTGTCCGAAATGCCCTTGTCTTGCTAGCCAAGTATGTACTTTCTTCACATGTGATTCTATTTAAATTTGTCAACTCTTCAAGCTCATCAGACCATTGGATCAAATGGCTCAATCCGAGGAATAGAATGTGCCTCTGCTTTGTCTGGAACAGGCTTCCGTATTTCACACTGAGCTGTCTTTTCTTCACATCTGAGTTCTCATGTCTTGGGAGCTTGTCTCTCTTGAGTTCCCTTGATGAGAACTGTTTCTTTCATCCAGTCTAGTCATTGTTGCATTCTTTAGTTCCCTTAAGATAGTCTGTTCAACCTGAAGTTCTCTTGAAATTCTTGGATATAACAAATTAGTTCCCATATGGTGTTTTTCTTTATCAAAACATAGAAAAATTGATCGTTGTTCCGATGTAGAAAATGAGTTCTCAACACTGTCCCAACACATTTGATTTAGAAGGCAAAGCAAGATCATGATTAAATCACCTAACTCCCGATATAATATAAACACAATGAGAAATTTTAAAACTATAGATCATATAATACAACTGAAGAACCCAAGGGCCTATTTGCTAGTGAGTATGAAAATGATCTGGTTAAGAAAATATATCTAATATATTTTCAGTTTATAGTTCATTGATCAAAATGCTAAGCGTTAACCCTCTTCTCCCATTTTCCATACAATATTTGAACAAATTCTCCTCATTTAATTTCTTTTCCTAATTTGAACATGGGTTAATTATATCTCCCATTCTCCTTTAATCAAATCTCTACTCTCTCATTTAGACTAAAAAAAAAAAAAATTCACGTCATTCTTCCATATAAATTTGTTTTATTTCGTTTTTTTTTCATTGTTTATATGAAACGGGCCCCAAGTATGTATTCGAAGTTTCGAACTGCGCGCATTATGATGATAAGAAGAACTATTCATGTCGGAAAACCTAAGTATTACGAATGCTATTGTTTTTCATGTAATCAAATTTCATAAACGGCATGCTTGATGGGTTTGGATTGCGTTTATATGGCTCGGCCCAATTGGAATGGTCCATTTATATAGGATCCATTTAGAAATCTAAGCCCAATGTTTCTAGTCAATCGTCAAAATTTGCACTTCTGGAAAGCGAAAGAGTGAGATCAGTGTCATACAACATATATGTCGATATGTCAATTTTTTTTGGTAGGATAACAAACATAAGAAAGCAAAATGTTCTTTTTGGGTGGCAAACCGAAATTTGCCTTCATATCCTCTTAATATACCTGTGATTTGTACATTCCAATTTCAGCTAACACCTCGGATGGTAAGAGAATGTAATATTTGTTTTTAACGAGGAACCACCTTTGGTGGTATACTCCGAGTCTGTAAATTAGCTAGCAAAGTACACAAACCAAGTAAATCGACTTGCACGTCGACCGGTTCGACCTAGTAGTAGGAAAAATTGTGAGACTTTATTTTTCACCTAAGTTAAGAGGCGAAGACAAAGATAAAACCCTGGACCTCCCAACATGGCAACATTCTCCATGCCTCCCTAAACCACCCATGTGGGACATAAGAGAATGTAATTTGATCCATTAATCTGACTTGTATATATTTTATTTTGTATCGACAGTTATATATCTATATTACGATATATGAAATCTTGGAATGTGCTAGTTCATATGCATTTAAATAATACCGAAATGCAAAATCAGCATTGTACCATTGAATATATTTATATATAGAAATAATAGAAGCGTACAAACTCTTCACCGATAATGTTGGATGTGTTGGATGTGCTAGATCTGGTACTTTGCACTAGAGAGCTTAATTTGATCTAGCGGCGTCGCATACTATTTATAGAGGTTTCTACTTTTAGTTTTGACGTCTTTGTCCTTTTTGTCTTGGGGAGTACGATACTATTTCAAAGGACCAGCGTACCCTTTTGTACCTTTCTCTTCTCGGATTTTGACTTGACGCCCAAGACAATAGTGAAATGACTTCATTATCTTTTAAGACTCTTGCCACGTATTCAGGTGACGTCATGGGGAATGTTTCCCTTTCTTTTCATGTGAACCTGTTATCTTTCCTGAAATCACTTGTGAAGGGAATTAGTTCCATATTTGTTTGTCATTATCAAAACTTCGATTTCTCGAATAGAGAAGCCATTGTTCCAGTGTTAATTCCCTAACGCTGATCCAACAAGAATGTAATAATTTTTTTTTAACAAGGAACCACCTTAGTGGTAAATCCCGCCGTAAACTAGTTGATAAAACACACGAATCAGGTAAATCGGCTTGTACCGATCGACTCGACCTAGACTAGGTCACCTAGTAGTAGGAAAATTATAAGACTTAGTTTTTCACCTAAGATAAGAGGCGGAGGCAAGGATCAACCTTGGACCTCCAACATCCTCCCTGCCTCCCTAAACCACCCCATGTGGGACGTAAGAGAATGTAATTTGATCCTAGCTAATTACATCAATCTTGAACATTTATCATTATATATTTCTCTCTCAATTAATCTGACTTGTATATATTTTATTTTGTATCGACAGTTATATTTCTATTTACGATGTATGAAATCTTGGAATGTGCTAGTCCATATGCATTAAAATAATACCGAAATGCAAAATCAGTATTGTACCATTGAATATATGTATATATAGAAATAATAGAAGCGTACAAACTCTTCACCGCAAATGTTGGATCGATAAGTATACTAGATGAAGTATTACAACATTGTCTGATACATATAATATAATACAAGTACTTAATTACGTTGTAACATATAATAACAACGCAGAAAGTGTTGTTTTGTTTTATAATAGTACAAATACTATATGACACACACACAACGCCAATAGCATATCTGATGGCAGAAAATCCGAAGGATTACCCAGCCTAATTAACTAGCTAGCTATAGCTCTCATACGTACTCTTACCCATGCACCCACGTATATATGCATGCAAATTAGCTAAGCTTTTTTCATAATATAAATAATAATAATACCATGGTACATATATAGATCGATAACATTAATTTATTAATTGTCATGTTGTAATAATTAGTTAGTTGAGCAAACTCCTGATAACGGCAGCCTCAACACTGTGAGTGTCGGTAGAGGCCAAGAGCTCGGACAGTCGGTCGGTGAGGCCGTCCACCTCCCTCTGTAAATTCCTTATGTAATTGCACGTCTCTTGTAAAACCCCGTTCGCCGACACCTATATATATAAAAAATATATTATAAAGGGAAAAACAAAATCCAAAATTTCCTCCAAAAAGTATAAATGTTATGAAATATGATGAAGAAATATCTGACGGAAGCAGTAGATAACAATTTGCTTTTTTTTGGTCGAACGGTATAGTAATAATATATACAATGATCGATCTGCTCATTTTTTACAAAATTGAGTTTGGACTTGTATGTCAATATATATGAGACATGTGAATAATTGAAGGGTTTTGGCATTATATAACAACCCAAGGATCGGATGTCGTTTGTAAGTTATCCCCAAAATTAAAAGAAGATTGACGGCCAAGGAAACACGTGGAGTCCCACTGTGTTCGTATACCCACAAGGCCACAAAAAGAAGATTGTGGGTTTTAATCAATTGTTAATGGTTCCCACCAAAAAAAAAAAAATCAATTGTTAATGGTTAATGCTTAATTATTAATGTAGTCCTTACATGCATTAATAATAATATGTACATTGTGACTTATGGGAATGATGTTACCTTATCGGAGCTACGCCTGCGACGGAGCTCGGGAACTAGCTGCTGAAGCTTAGAGATGAGGGCGGCGATCTGATCCTCACTTATTTCCGACGCACCTGACGTCGACTGCTGTCTTGAACGCGATCTTCTGCTCGACATTTTGAACGAATGCTTTGATTCTCGTTTCCTTTGGGAGAAGTTTACTTAGTTTCTGATGAGTTGTGGGGCGAAGCAATGGGATGAAGGTGGGGAATTTAAAAAGGGGGAGGAAGTGATCGATCATCGAGAAACTATTTATAAAAGAAATAATACTGTATATGTAGTTTAACGACACAACGATAAGGGAACGTGTGAGCAGGAAAAATGTGTGTGTGAAAGAGGGTAGCTAGAATTGGACTTGAAGACGACACTGCATGCCAAAAAGTAGTCCCCTAAAATTATGCATTTATTATGCAATAAGCTTTTAATTACTTCTTAAACTTGGTTCTTATTTTTACTTTTACACTAAACGTTAGTATATATGTTGTGCCTAGCTTCTATTACATTTGTACGTAGTTTACTTTTCTATTTTGATGATGAAAACCTCAAATTTATGATTTGTATTTAGAGCTATTTCAAGTCGGTGTTTAACTTAAAGAGAAAAAGGTATAAAAGAATTGTCAAGTCATAAGAATGGAGAAGAGTAAGAAAAGAGCTAATTTTGTGTTCATTTGTCCTAAGGAAACAACCAGGTTCGACTAATTGGGTGGTCGAGCAGGGACGCTCACCATGGCCCCTAAAATGTGGAGGCCCCAGATTAAAAATTTGTTGGATTGTTTCCAAAGCAGTGGAAGTACTAAAACAGAAATACACAAGTAATCAAGCAGGATGGGACAAAGTTCCCTTATAGAGGAACCGCACTACAACCAAATAGTTGTATGGGTAAACCTCTACCTCCGTTTGGAGGATTTTGAATGACTTCATTTATTGATAGTCACTAAACTTCTCTATTCCCAACAGTCACCAAACTTTGGGAACACTAATGAACTCTCTCAACCTAAGTACTAGGGCAACATATCAATTAAAACAAAGAGCTCAAACCTTACACACTTCTATGTTCGTATCGTTACTCAATTCCCTAACACCTAGGAACACTAGCTTCACCAAACTTTTCTGATTGCTTGAGGCTTTTTCGAGAAGTGCCTTGCAAGAACACTATTCATTATCTTATATAGACTCTTGATGCTTGGGGATCAATCTTCATCTTTGCACTTGTCCGAAATGCCCTTGTCTCGCTAGCCAAGTATGTACTTTCTTCACATGTGATTCCATTTGAATTTGTCTACTCTTCAAGATCATCGGACCATTGGATAAAATGGCTCAGTCCGAAGAACAGATTGCACCTCTGCTTTGTCTGGAACAGGTTTCCGTGCTTCACACTGAGTTGCGCGCCTTGTCTTCACATGTGAGCTCCCATGTTTAACGAACTTGTCTCTCATGAGTTCCCTTGATGGGAACTGATTCTTTCATCCAGTCTTGTCATGGTTGCGTTTTTAGTACCCTTATGGGAATATCTCTTCAACATGAAGTTCCCTTGAAATACTTGGACATAAAACATTAGTTCCAAATTGTGTTTGTCATTATCAAAACTTGGAGGGTTCGATTGTTGTTCCGATGTTGTGGAACACGTGTTCCCAACACCGTCCCAAAAATTTCCCCCTTTTTGATGATGACAAACCCATCACAAAAGGCAAGTATTTCGATGTATGAGAGATCATGAGAAGTTCCTAAGCAAAAGTAGTGCAATGCATGTGAGTGATAGGTTTTTCAAGGAAAACCACTTCTACAAACAATTTAGTTTTAGCTTAGCATTTTTAGCAGTCAGTTCCCCCTTAGCAAAAGCATTTCTAAGATAACTTGAACAACGCATCTCTCATATTTTGTCCTTCCCTCTTTTGGCATCATCGAAAAGTGAAAAGCAATAAGGAGAAATAATGGAATACACATTCATACTAAATTATCATTCATTACTTAGACAAAAAAATTTACATGACGGAACTATAAGATACATTTTGCGGGAGAGAGAGGGTAAGGGAACTGGAGGGATAAGATCATGAGGCCCTTTCCTTGAGAAGATCCCTTACTTCAATAAGGACTTCTAGGATTCGTTCACAGGTGATGGCAAGATGGTGAAGCACTTGGTGGTTACGAAGAGGTGCCTCACGCGCAGGAAGAGTTCATGTCGGCTGGTCCGCTGGCGCCTCAAAGTGGCGCAACTTCTAGATCATAGTCAGGTTCAGTTCCTGACTGAGTTCCACTTCTTTCCTTGAAGTCTCGTAGATTCCTTCCTTGATGATACAGAATTGATGAGCTCGCGCACTTCGTTTCCGTTTGTTTTCCAAGTCCCGATCTTGTAAGCTTTAATCCTTCTCTTCTTTTACTTGCAAGTTTTGAACTTTGGATGAGAAGACTCAAACTTTAAGGTTTTCAATCACTTCCTTGCATTGCAAAGTAATAAGGTTTGTAAATTGATTGTTTAAAGAACAAGTAACAACTCAATTGAAGGGTGTTTGAGATTGATTTGTGTTTGGAGAGTTGTGTTGGACGATTGATGCAAGGAATTTCGAGATTGGTGTTGTGTTTTGGTGTTGGACGAAATTCAAGAGCAAGAGAGTAGTTTTGGGTTGAAGGTCCTTGGAATAAGAAACAAGGTTTCTATTCCAAAGATTGAATTCAACATGTCTTTGAAAGAAAAGATTACAAGGGTTTAAATAGACCTAGAAGGCCAACTATCCTATGCCATTCTTAAAAGATATTGTTTCCTAATATGGATTCTACCTTAATTAAAGATATTATTACAAGACAACTAATAACTTAGGCTCTAAGTAAGATCTATATTACTTTCCAAATGTGTCTCACCAATCTTGCATGGTCCAAATTGATAAAATAATATGCTTCCTAACTTGAAAAACAATAAGCCCACATATTATGGCCCATAACACATGGTCCATATATGTAGAAAATCCTATTAAATATAAAAGCATATATAGAAAGCACTATAAATAGTGAGTCTAGGATAAGCATGCAAACAACTCTTGCATGTGAGTGTGTCCAAGTCAAGCTTGAACATGGTGAATAGAAGTGACCCATCTTGGATCCTTAGGCTTGTCCACCATGGCCGGAATACGAGCTAGAAGAACAATTGTAGCTTTCTTCAACTTCTTGGCTCGGTCTCTAGTGATTGGTCCATCAAAGGGAATATGAGCCAAGTCCTCGATGTCTTTTGGAGTCATGGGTGCCTGTGGTGCATCACTTGAGAAGGAGCAACTTTATCAAAGAGGCATAGGGAAGAGAGTGGGTAGGCATGCCCAATCATTAATCGATGTGCCCAAGTATGATCATGGGCAAATTGATGGGTTTTTTTCTGGAGGAAGAAGTAAAGGACAATGGCATCCTGAATGTTGAGCTGGTTTCTCTTCTCCTACCTTGGGATGACAACCTTGATGATTAACAGGTGATCCCGTTTTGCCAGAAGGGACATGTTGTATGTGGGAAGGCCCTTGGTGGGAACTCGACCGTCATAGCGACAAAAGAGGATCTCTTCACGGTCAAAGGTGTCCCACTTCATCATGGGAATGAAGTCCAGGCCTTCAATGGGAACATTTAGTAGACAACAAATATTGATTATGTTGAAGAGGTACTCATCGCCCTTCATGGTGAGAGTTCCCTTTCGTGCCGTCTTTGGAGACCTTGAGGGAGAAGTAGAAGAGTCGGATCTTGTCAGTGTCCATGAGGGCCAACATGTCGAATACTTGTTCTCATACATGGGCCTTGATGAGTTCCCAAACCTCAAAAGCCCGATGTCGGAGAAAAAAGATGCGGAGAGGAAAAGGGGAGTAATGAGCTTACATTCCCTAGAAGGGGAGGCCTTGGGTTTCTCTGTTCCGTTGTCCTTGGTATCATCGATCCCGGGCTTCTTGTTGCCCTTCATGCATTTGGCTGTCCGCTTTTTCTTTGCTGGAGAGGGGTTGTTTTTCAGCATCAGGAGAGGTTTCCTTTCCCTTTGAGAGGTTTTGGAGGCATGAGAGATGACTATTTGTTGGTCATCTGATGGGAACTAGGAAGTCTAGCGTTCCCTAGCCTTAGCATCCAGGTTGGCGTGATGTTCAATGGCGAGTTCATCTACATCTAGTATTTCGGTTGCGTCTTCGCCCCTGAAGTTCCTAGTGTCTTCAGATGCCTCTTCCATTGCCTCGTCGTCGTCATCTTTGGTGCTTAGTTCCGCACCATCAACTTCCTCGACCTTATCAAATCCCTCGACCCCTTCTTTTTTATCTTTGACACCATGATAATGGGACCAGGAGCAAGCCTTTTCTCCTCAGCAACGACCATGATAATGGGACCAAGAGCAAGCATTTTCTTTCTATTCAGTTGGGCGATGGGTAGATCATCGTCGTTGTCGTCATCCAAGCTGACAACGGCCTTATCCTAGAGTGGAGAAGAAGTGGGAACTGCTTTGTTGGGAGAACAAGGGGGAGTGGGTTCTTTGGTGGAAGGAGGAGGAGGTGATTTTTCTTTAGGAGTAGGGGTGGTGTGTTTTGTTTGGAGGAGGGAGGAGGAGTTGAAGGGTGAGAGGAGGTGGTGGGAAGTTTGATGGGGTTAGAGTTCCCATCGGATGGAGGGAGAGGATTGGTGGAAGTAGAGGGTGGACTTTTGGGACTTGAGTTCCCAGAGGTGATGGAAGTTTGAGAAAAAGTGGAGGATCTCTGCGATTAGTGTTCCCAAGGACAAAAGGTGGAAGAGAGGGGGTGAGAGAAGATGTTTGAGAGGGGGCGATGGACGGTGGAAGAGGTGGAGTAACTTTTAATGGAGAGGTAGAAGGTGGTGGAGGATGGAGAGAAGGAGTGGATCCCATGAGAGAATCAAGGGAGAAAAGAAAGGGCTTTTTTTTCTTCTTCTTTGGAACTTTAGAAGAAGAATAAGAGGTTTTGGATTTTGAGGTTTTGGGTGGATCAGGACAAAAGTTATCAACAATGGTGGTATGGGGAGATGAAGGTTGAGAGGAGGAAGAAGACAAGGGTTGAGAAGATATAGTAAGAAGGATACGATAGGGTGTCGGTGGAAAAGATGGCGGTAAAACTCTAGGAGGGGAGGAGGTTGACCTAGGATCTCTAATCTCTTATTCGAGAAAAGAAGGTCCGGCTAGAGGGTCCGATTTTTTTCAGTGAAGGTGAGGCTTGAAAAAATCATGTAGGAATTTGTACATGAGTTGATGTTCCGCTAGATTGGCACAGTCGTCAACCTCTTTTAGTATGGTTTTGAAGAGGGTTCAGGGATTGTTGTTGACCCATTCACAAATCCACGCATTTGGGTGAGTGGGAGCCATTTGAGAGAGATTTGGCTTTTATCTTGTTTGGGGAAGAAAAACATGTTTCAGAGAGTTAGGGTTGTAGAGGAACGAATGGGGAAGAAGATCCCAAAAATGGAAAAGGGAGGCTTAAGAGAGTTTTAGGAAGAAGGGTAGAAAGGTTAAAGGTCGTTCCCAATTCAAAAATGAACCAATGACAACGTTGTACCTTTTCATCTTCTTCTGCAGGTTTAGGACACGTGTCGGCATTTCCCATGGTAGTCCAATCGGCGTGCAAAAATGCTTGGCTCTTAGCGTTCCTTTGTTGTTAAAAGAGATTTGACACAATTCTTGCTTCCTGAGCCTCTCTTCCTCTTTCTTCATCGTTTCAGATTCCAATACAATGTTCCCTTCTGAAGTGATCAAACTTGAACAAAGTTCCCATGATCTTTCTTAAAAGGTCCATGTTTGGATATAGTGGTTAGGGGAACACATATTCAAATTTTAGTGTGGAGCAAACTCAAAGGGAACTAGATAATTGCAACTCGTTAAAGAGTAAACGAGGGGGGGGGGGGGTCATGAGAAGTGTTTGTCTGATTCACGGCTAAGGATTAGTCTTATGATGAACCATTATTGTGGCTTGTAAAGAGGGTGAGGGGAACTCAAGTTGATCATTTTGAGCCAAAGGAAACAAAGTTCCATAAAGTACAAAGTAAGCCTTAGACTAGTATTACGATAAAAAGAATGCGCAAGTTCTTAGAGTTCCCAAGCATGCAATTCATCTTAAACTAGCCAAGCATCGAGGGAATAAAAAACCGAGACTTGTTTAATTTAGAGTTATCATCCCTAGAAGCATCTGAAGGTGCTCATAGGGACGTTTGTCTAAAGCTTTAGTGAAAATGCCCACGATTTGCACTTCAGTTCTACAGTGTTCCATAGAGATGTTCCCATGCTCAACATTTTCACGCAAGAAATGACACCTAATTTTTATATGCTTAGTACGAGAATGATGCACATGAATCTTTGAAATGTTAATAACACTTGTATTATCACAATGTATGGGAACTAGGCTAAAAGACATACCATAAATCTAAAGTTGTAGTTAAGCCATAGAAGTTGGGGACATCATGAGGTTGTTGCCATATACTCTGCTTCAGCTATTTAGAGTGCCACTGAGTTTTTCTTCTTTGATCTCCATGAGACAAGAGAGCCTAAGAACTAGGTTATTCCCGAAGTGCTCTTCCTATCAACCAAATGTCCAACAAAGTCTGCATCTGAGTAGGCCACTAGTTCAAGGGAACTATTCCTTGGATACCATAGGCATAAGTTGTCATTTCCTTTAAGGTACATGAAAATCCTATTCACCTCTTTCAGGTGTGATTCTTTAGGGTTAGCTTGAAAATGTGCACATAGGCACACAAAGAATATGATATCTGGTCTACTAGCTGTCAAGTAGAGAAGGGATCCAATTATACCTCTATAGTTCATTTGATCTACGCTCATACATGTCTCATCAATGTCGACCCTTGTGTTTGGTGAAATGGGAGTATCGATAGGCTTTGAAGTCTCCATCATATATTTCACGAGCATTTCCCTAATGTACTTTTGTTGATGGATCTTAGTTCCCTCCTTGGTTTGAGAAATTTGAAGCCTAAAAAAGAACGTCAGTTCTACTCATCAAATTCTTAAACTTTTCAACAAGTGAATTGTTAGTGGCGCCAAAAACAATATCATCAACATAAACTTAAACAATTAAAATGTCTTTAGATTCTTTCTTAAGGAAACGAGTTTTGTCTATGGAACCACGAAGGTATCCATTTGACAAGAGAAATTGAGCAAACCTATCATACCATGCTCTAGGCGCTTGCTTGAGACCATAGAGTGCCATTTTCAGAAAGTACACATAGTCAGGGTAGTTCCCATCGAATCCTGGAGGTTGAGCAACGTACACTTCTTACTTGAGATGCCCATTGAGGAATGCGGTCTTCACATCCATCTGATAATGCTTGAAACCCTTGTGGACTGCGTAGGCAAATAGAAGGTGAATGGCTTCGATTCTTGCCACTAGAGCAAAGGTTTCATCATAGTCAATCCCTTCTTCTTGATTATACCCTTGTGCCAAAAGTCGATCCTTGTTCCTAGAAACTTCTCTAGTGTCGCCGAGCTTGTTTTTGAAGACCCACGGAGTTCCTATAACATTCTTATTCTTAGGACGAGGAACAAGTTTCCATACTTTGTTCCTTTCAAACTTGTGAAGTTTCTCTTGCATTGCTTGAATCCAATCAGGGTCCTTCAAGGCTTCTTTGATATTCTTGGGTTCCACCATTGAGACAAAGGCATTGAAGGCACATAAGTTGTGGAGAGCGGAACGAGTTTGCACACCTTTCTCATATGAAGTGATGATTTTGTCGATGGGATGGTCTTTCCTTTGGTGGTAATATCTTTTATGAATGTTGGTGAGATCAAGTTCTACCCTTGCATCTTCTTCTTTGTCATTTGGGATCTGCTCCCTTCTAGAGAGGACTCTTTTCCTATCTGGTCATTCTGGATCTCTTCACTATTCCCACTTTGTTCCCCTTGAGTTCTAGACGCTTGTATGTTTTCAGCTTAGGGGCACACGGGAGTGAGATTGGGAAGCAAATTCATACTCTTTTGAGGAAGGAACTTCTATTAAGTCTTGATCAATTTGACCCTAGTTCCCTTCATTATTTTCTGGTCGTGAGACATTGTTCCCACATGGATAATCTTCATCTCGTTTCCTTGGCTCATCGTCATCATCATCTTATTCTTGCCTTACCAATTTAAACATAGTTCCTTTGCCCCGGGACTCAGTTCCCATCTTCACATATTGCTTATTGAAGACTACATGTATGCTCTCCTCAATCTTCTTGATTCTTTTTTTGTACACTCTATACGCCTAGCTTTGTGAAGAATAGCCCTAGAAGATTCCTTCATCACTCTTTGGATCGAACTTCCAAAGATTATCTTTATCGTTGTTATGGATGAAGCATTTGCAACCAAAGGTTTCGAGGTGGGAGATGTTGGGCTTTCTTCCATTGATCAACTCATATGAGATCTTCATGATCATAGGTTTGTTGAGAATGTAGGTTGTTGTGGATATGGCTTCTGCCCAAAAGTATTTGGGAACTCCACTTTAAATCATCATGGTACTAGCCTCATCTTCTAGAGTGTTGCTCTTTCTCTCAACTACACCATTTTGTTAGGGAGTGCGTGGAGCTGGGAAGTTGTGGGAAACTCCATGTTCTTCACAAAACTTAAGGAACTCTGAGTTCTTGAACTCAGTTCCGTGGTTCGATCTCAATGACTTGAGCTTTAGTCCCATTCTAACTTCCATTCTCTTGATAAAAGGCTCAAATTCCCTGAATACATCTTCTTTGGACACCAAGAAAATAACCCAGGTAAATCTTGAAAAATCATTAATTAGAACATGCATGTACCTTTTCCCACCATAGTTGGCTATTCTCATGGGACCACAGAGATCCATGTGGATCAGTTCCAGAGGTCGTGTAGTGCTCACCACTTTTTTGGCTTGAAGGAACTCCTAGTTTTCTTTCGCTTGACACATGCCTCAGACATCTTTTCTCCTTTGAGATTGATTCTGGGAAGTCCTATAACTTGGTCTTATAGGTACAACTTCAAGATTTGATTAACACCTGCATGTCTAGCCTTTTATTCTAGAGTTCCGTATCATCATGGGAACTGGCTAGGCATAGCTTTCTCAGAGGCTCAAAGTTTGTTTCCACCACGTAGACGTTGTTGGACCTTTTTCCTTTTAGGATGATCTTGTTTGTCTTCTTGTTGATGACTAGACACTCTTTTAAGTCAAAGGTGACCACGTTGTTCCCTCTGTCATATATCTGAGATACACTTAGAAGGTTGTATCCCAGATCCTTGACTAGACTGACATTGATTATCTTGATATTCTTGTTCAACATTACTTTTGCAGTTCCTATGACTTCGCCTTTATTTTTGTTGCCAAGGGACACATGACCTCCTTCGGCCTGTGTGTGGAGTGAGGTGAGGTTGTCGTTGTTCCCAATCATATGGTTGGACCAACCGTTGTCTATGACCCATATGCAGTTCCCCCTCACTACCATCTGTAAATGAAATTAGTTTTTGGCGACCCAGGCAAGATGACTCTTGCTTGGTTCCTTACAAGGAAACACAGTTTCAAAGTGAACATATTAAAAAATGTTAAGGTGACTCGACTAAAGTGGTTGTGCCGAGATCAAAAATAAATTACCCTAAATTACAAACCAAGTATAGTATGCAAGTAAGGGATCGAACCCAAGAGAATCGGTATTCTGAACAATCAACCAAGAACAAAACAGGGGTTTGAGAGTTTAAGCAAGCAAACAAATCTAAGTTTCAAATCAATAGAAGGAAAGCAGAGTTCATTGAATCAATTCCACCTTTTTAATCATTCGATCATAAATTCATCCGCTTTTCTATAATTCCTAGGTTAATTCCAATCCTTATAAAAGATTTCCGCTTGTCCACGGTCCAAGCGAAACTATGATATGAACAAGGACGCTTAATTCAAATCATGTAAAGTATTAAGGATAATAGGATATCAATTCATGCAATCAAGCTACGAGTCTCATGCATAAAATAACAATCAAACACTCTTTCTCAATTCCAGTCCACGGTCCTAGAAAAGAGTTATTTCAAGGATAAATAAGATTTCACATACCATAATCAAACCTAATCCAAACAGTAGATCTAAGTCAATCAAACAAGTTGATCAGGCTCATAAAATCAAACATAGATCATATAATTAAAAACAAGAGTTTTAATATTAACCAAAGGATAGAAAAGTTACCAGAATCTCACGAATTCAATAAAAAGGCTTCCTTGATCAAACAAACTCCAAGGAAGATTAGTTCTCCATAATAGAAAATAAAAACTAGGTTAAAAGTAAAAGTAGTCTCCAAAAGTCTACTAGGTCCAAAGTCTTCTACGAAACTAAGCTTAAATACTAAAAACATCCGAACTAGAACTAGATATAATAATATAAATAAAGATAGAATAAAATGGAAGTCGGCGCTCGGAATAACTGCCACCCGCGAGCGCGGTTTTCCACCCGCAAGCGCGGCTCTTGTAGGCTTCGGCATCCGCGGATCCTCGATCTCTCGCGGAGACCCGCGATCGCGGGTCTCAGTCTTCGACAACTTCTTCAATTTTGTATTCCTTGCAACCGCTATAAAGCGGGTCTTCAGCTCAACTTAGGACTTCTGTCTTCAAAGTCTTCAACTGTAGGCTTTTCTGATATTACAATTAAACACCCTAATCTAGCCTAAAACACTCACAAATCCTAATAAAAATACATAATTACGCCGTACTAAAACCAGCGTATCATAAGGTCACAAGAGTTCCTAGGACGATGAATGAAATTCCTAAGGCTGTTCCCAAATATGGGACCTCTAGCATCTTGATACATGTTATGGTCTTGCTTGATCCAAACTCTGCGACTCTTGTGAGCTTGAGCCTCTCTTTTGGGATAACTTTCATTGTAGTGCTCATGACCACCACAATTCCAACTAGTTTTTAGTACTCTCCTAGGTAGTACTTATGATACGGTCTTTGAATACTATTCCTATCCATAGCTTCTTTATTATAAATCCTTGACCTATTTCCCTTGGCAATTTGAATGTAGAGTTTGTGCCCATTGTTCCTAGTGTACTATTCTCTCTTCTCATTGACAACACTCTCTATGACACGAATCTTTTCTTCAAGATGGGCATTATTTTGTTTTTCACACAGAAGCTCTAAGGCCCTACACTCATTTATCTCCTTTTTAGTTAAGGAAGACTTCCCTTTCTTTGGGAACTCAGGCTCGTACCCAATGCCGTATTTGGTAGGGACAAACTTGGTTTAGGAACAAGAGGTTTCCAAGATTAGATTGTTTTCTTTTATTTTTTTGTAGGAACTCTCTTTTACTTTTCCAATTCGGTCATTTCTTTTCATAGAGTAGGGTAATCGGAAAGATTTGACTCAACCTTCTCAATGAGTTCTACACAGTTGGGACAAGTTTCAAGACCAACACATTCAGCAACAAGGTGTTTTGATTTATCTTGCTTCTTTTGAAGTTTTATATTGTCTTTCACAAGCTTAGCCATTAGTTTTAGAAGATCAGGTTTATCATATTAAGACACACAGTCGAGAATGGATTCAATGGTTCCCTCACTGGGTTGTTCCCTAGTGGTTTCTCATATGGCTATGGCACACATGTCTGGTGAAGTCCAAGCTTCTAGGTCCTCATCTTCTTAGTCACTCTATGTGGAGATGTAAGCCTTTTTTTGGGCTTCATATCGTTAGTTCCTTGCGGGTAATTTTTAGCGAAGCGCCCCTTCTTTTAGTATTTGTAGCAGGTAACATCTCCAAGGTCGTTCTCCATGGGCTTTCTTTGGGAACTGTAGTTCCTTTTTTGGTACCCATAAGTTTTTTTTTGAATTTTCCTTTCTTGTAGAAGGAGTGGAGCGCCATTGTGACAAGCACGAGTTCCTCATATTAATCCTCTTCTGAGTCCTCATATTGTTCTTGTATGGACTTGAGCAATTTCTCTAATTTCAAGGCAATTCCCATGTGTGCCTTGCCTGTTCCTTACCCTCTTGCTTTGGTTTCTCGTGGCCTATTAGCTGACCGAAGACTTAGTGGATCATGGGGTTCCTATTCTTTGGATTCTCTTTGAACATTGTTTGTTCATTTTACCACTCGACGATCAGTCCATTGAATAGTTAGTGAACCTTCATCTTATCGATGATCTCTTTCTTCGTGATCCCAAGTCCAGCTAGCTTGGTGCATAGTGACTCGAAGTGAGATTGGTAGCTATCCACGAATTCTCCCATTTCCATTCGGAAGTTGAAGAAATCCCTTCGGACATTCATTTGATGGTCCTCTCTGAGTTCGGAAGTCCCTATATGCATTTGTTGGATGGCTTCCCACATTTCCTTGGCGGTTTCCAGATTTTCTGCCCTATTACTGTCTTGTTCGCACATAGAGTTGTTGAGGTACATCTTGGCCTTGTAGTTGGCCTCCATGCATTTCCACTCGTTTTGTCCCTATTTGGAAAAATTGTCGCGAATGGCTGCATCAGCTTCGAAGTTCCCTTTCTCAATGGCGCACCAGGCTTGGAAGTCATGACTGCACATCCAGTCCTTAATCTTGACTTGCTAGTTCTCGAATCTTCTATCAATAAGTCTTGGAGCCTTATTGTTCGCATGATCGATTTGAGTCAGTTTTGAAGACATCTTGTATACCTAGGAGACTAACATACAAATCTAGAGTAACACCTGCTCTGATACCAATTGTTGGATCATGAGTGTTAACAAAGAGTTGGGAACAAATGTTGGATTGTTCCCAAGGCAGCATAAGTAAAATAGAAATACACAAGTAATCAAGCAAGATGCAAACAATTTCTCTATAGAGGAACTCCACTACAACCAAATAGTTATATGGTTAAACCTCTACCTCCGCTTGGAGGATTTTTAATGACTTCCTTCTTTTAATGATAGTTCCCTAAGTTACTATCAAGCAATGTTCAAACTTATCTGTTCCCAACAATCATCAAATTTGGAAACATTAATGAACTCTCTAAACCTAAGTACTAGGACAACATATCCTCTAAAATAAGGAATTCAAACCTAAGACTTCTATGCTCATATCGTTACTTAGTTACCTGGCACCTAGGAACACTAGCTTCACCGTCATCGAGATCACACACTCGTCGTCAGGGACTTCTAAGGAATAATTTGTTCTTGACTCTTCTCCTTTTCTGATTGCTTGAGGCTTTTTCGAGAAGTGCCTTGCAAGTATACTATTCATTTGCTTCTATAGACTCTCGATGCTTGGGGCTCAATCTTCATCTTTGCACTTGTCTGAAATGCCCTTGTCTTGCTAGCCAAGTATGTACTTTCTTCACATGTAATTCCATTTGAATTTGTTAACTCTTCAAGTTCATTAGACAATTGGATCAAACGACTCAGTCTGAGAAAAAGACTGCGCCTTTGCTTTGTCTGGAACAGGTTTCTGTGCTTCACGTTGAGTTGTCTTGGCTTCACATGTGAGTGCCCATGTCTTAGGAACTTGTCTCTCATTAGTTCCCTTGATGTAAACTATTTCATTTATCAAGTCTTGTCATTATTGTGCTTTCGAGTTCCCTTAAGGGAATATCTATTCAACTTGAAGTTCCGTTGAAATATTTGGACATAACACATTAGTTCCCAAATGGTGTTTGTCATTATCAAAACTTGGAGGGTTCGATCGTTAATCTGATGTTGTGGAACACGAGTCCCCAACACAATCCCCAAAAAATTACTATTTGAAAAATAGGTCCATTAAAGTTAAAAAAATTCCATTAATGTTAAAAAAGGCCCATTCCTTATCTGATGTGAAAATAAATAATTTTTTTTATAGAAAGGCCCATTTATTTATTATACTAAAAAGGCTTATTTATTTGTTATGTTTAAGGGGCCCCAAAATTTTATTTCGCCCTAGGGCCCCTGAAATGATTGAGGCGGGCCTGGAAACAACGCAAAGACACAAATTGTTAGCTATTTATAGAAGACAACAACAAAGGAGACGCGCTAAGGTTTCCATGTTGTGTTTGGCGGTTGCTTAGGATGTCTTAAACTCCACGCAAGTTGGTTTTAGATAAATTTTATTTGTGGATAGTTTTAGATCATATAATAAAATCTTTGTAAACATCTATTTATCTTATATATGCATACAATTTATTCTACCATTAATATATAAGGTGGACTGGATCAGTGTTAGTTCCTAACATTAGAACAATGACTTTCTCCTTTCGAGTATTCGAAGTTTTGATAATGACACACTTAGAACCTGGTGCTCTAGATTGGTATTAGAGCTTGGTGCTCTAGATTCACTATGAGTTGCAAGATGTCGATGGAACTGAACGATGTCGGACACGGAAACATCAAACCACGTACCCAGATTGATCGAAGGACGCTTCGAACGATGGAAGGGACTGATGAAGGACTGGATGCGCTGTCATGATTACCAAGCTTAGACAGTCATCGAGAGCCATTAACGAATCGATCAAGGACGACTTTTCCAAATCGGGTCCAAAGGAGTGGAAGTGTATGGAGGACAAATACAAAGCCAAGATATATCTCAACAATTCCATGAGGGAGATGGACGCAGCAAAGGTTGGGAATCCAGAGACTTCAAAGGAAATTTGGGCAGCCATAGAACAGATGTACATGGGAAGCTCAAATCTCAAAGAGGATCTGTTGGATCGTGAAGTGTTAGTAACAAAGAAGGGAACTAGCAATGTTCCCTGGGCAGCAGAACTAAGCAATAATAAGAACACAATATTTAAAGAGGAAACTTTATGACTAACCAACAAGTCGTAGAAAGAAAAACCTCTACCCTTGAGACTCCTTCTCAGAGAATTTCAATAGAATACTTTGTATTAAGTTTCAACCATTACAAGGCAAGTCAAGTTCCCTGGTAACTAAGGCACCAACCAAAGTTCAACCAACCAGACTTCTTCTACCCTAATCATAAACCTAAATGAAAGTAAACTACCGACATGAGTACTTACTCAAATGTGGATTCTTCACCGGAAAAGGCCACACACACTCGAACACTTGAAAAAGCTCTCTTCTCAAGTTCGCCGTTAATCACCACACTTAACCCTAGCTATAACTTAGCCTTATATAAGAAATGTCAAGTCTGATCTTATACACAATTCTTGCCTAATTGCGCTGATATTCCAATTAAAAAATCCCACAAAAATAGGGGAAAGTATTTTATGATTATTTGTATCCTCAACCATTTCGATTCTTTTCAAAACCGAATGATATCAGATTTCCTAGATAAGATCATGCAAGCTTGATCTTATCCTTCCTTGACCTTCCTTGATCTTCTTAAGAGAGGAACGAGTAAGCATACCTTTTTCTTATGGAGTGATGATGTTGTCAACAAGATGATCCCTCTTTTGATGATAATTTTTTACTTCGATCTGAGTGGGATCAACGTTTGACTCCTCTTCCTCCTGTTGATTTGTCGTTCCCGGGGATGTTCCTTCAGACTAAGATGGTTCTTGTTGATTATCATCCTCAGGATTCGAAGTGCCTCCTGTATCATCTCAATTCAAGACAGGACTTGGAGGAGTGATTCTTCTTTTGGAGCTTGTTCACTTGAATCTGGATGGACTTCATCATCTAAATCTGTACTTAGAACCTTCAATATCTCCTTGTTACTTGATAGGTTCCCTCCACTTTTGGACTAATCAAAGACAACATGAATGCTTTCTTTGAACTTCTTTGTCCTTTTATTGAACACCTTGTAAGCCTTGTTGTTGGATGCATAACCCAGAAAGATGCCTTCGTCACTCCTTGGATCAAACTTGCCTAGCTCATCTTTTTCGTTGTTGTGAACAAAGCACCTGCATCCAAAGACTTTCAAGTGGAAAATATTTGGCTTTCGTCCCCTGATTAGTTCATATGGAGTTTTAGAAAGATTAGAACGTATAGTTGCTCGATTTGTGATGTAGCAAGCTGTACTGACTGCCTCAGCCCAGAAGGACCGAGGCAAGTTACTTACCAACATCATAGTACGAGCCATGCTTTCCAAATTTCTATTCCTTCTTTCCGTTACTCCATTTTGTTGAGGAGTCCTAGGCGTAGAAAAGTTCTAAGACACTCCATGTTCATCGCAGAAGCTATGAAACATGGAGTTCTTGAACTCGGTTCCATTTTGTCTTGTTGATGCTTCTACCTTCTTGGTCCAACTTTTGAATGCCATGAATGTCTCATCTTTTGAGCCTAGAAAGAGAGTCCGTGTATATCTAGTAAAATCATCAACAATAAGAAAAACGTACCTGCTACCTCCTTGACTTTTCACCCGCATGGGACCACACAAATCCATGTGTATCATCTCAAGAGGGTGAGAAGTGCTCATTGTCTTCTTTGGCTTAAAGGATGATTGGCTTTGCTTTCTCTTAACACACTCTTCACACAAATTTTCTTTTTCTGCAAGAACTTTAGGAAGTCTTATATCCAAGTTTTGTGAGTAGAGTTTATGTATACCTCGATGAATGGCATGACCAAACCTTCTATGCCAAATATCAGTCTCATCAATAACTGTAGCAAAGCATAACTCTTCTCGTGGTTGGAAACTTGAGTCGACAAAATAGACATTGTTGCACCTCTTTCCCGTCAGGACCACAAGACTTGAATTTTTTTTCTTGATTGTACAACCATCTGAGGTAAATGACACCTCATTGTTCCCTTGGTCACAAAGCTGAGCAATGCTCAAGAGATTGTAACCAAGACCTTTCACCAAGCTCACGTCCTTCACGCTACTCTTTTCATTAAGCTTGACTTCACATGTTCCAATGATTTATCCTTGATTGTCGTTGCCAAAGGAAATGTTTCATTCAACGCTATTCTGAAGTGAGGATAGAATACTCTTGTTCCGTGTCATGTGACATGAACATCCGATGTCAAGGATCCAGCGAATGTCCCCCCTCACTTCAACCTGCAAAGAAGAAATAAAGTTTTAACGACCCAGGCTTGCTTAGCCTTCCTGGGTCGATTAGCAGAGCACATAGGATAATAGATTTGAGATTGTGACAAGGTAGCCTTCTGTGGACTCTTAGAACTAGAAGCAATGTTTGAGGGATCAACATGGTTTTTTCCCCTTTTAAGCATTAGATTCTTGCTTCTTATTTGATTGGTGAGTTGGTTTCTTCTTGTTCAGATGAGATTTGTCATACCCTTGATTTTTCTTACCAGCCCACTATTTCTTGTTGTTCCCTGAGTTTTGTTTTTGCACCTTCTTGTTACACATCTCTATTCTAACTCTATAGTCTTTTTGGACATGACCTCCCTTACCGTAGTAAAAGCACACTCTATAGTATTCACCAAGATAGCGCATAGGATGGGGTTTTTGGAGTGTTCATTCCTTAGCACATTCCTTAGAAGGAACTTTGTGTTGATTCCCTTGAGACTGTATCACAAACATGTTATGAGTAGTTTTACCAGTATACCACTCAAGATTCCCAATTATCCCACTTTCAAAAAATTTAACCCGATCCTCTAGATGAGTTACTTCTCTTTAGCAAATTGAAGTTCCCTAGCTTTCCTTTCCATCTTTTCTTCAAAGATGAGGTCATCAGGAGGATATTCAGATTTATCTTTAGCATAACCAATACCAAATTTAGCTGGGTTGAACAGGACACGAGTTCTTTTGTCAAGATCTATTTCAATTTCTTCCTTTTTGAGTTTAAGATCAAGCAAATCAGACCTAAGTTCATTATTGGTTTTAGTGAGAGTTTTAACTTCATCTTTCAAGCTATTACACTCATTGCAGGGAACAACATTAGTAGCAGTTGACTCTGATAGTTTTTCTTCAAGATTAAGACATTTCTCATCAACAACTTCTATTTCATCTTGCATTTTCATGTTTTCTTCAAAAAGTTTTTTAACAAGAGCGACAAGATCAGTTTTCTTAGCATTATCTAAACCAACGAGAAATTGTTAAGGAGTTGCCTCTTGTTAATCTTCTTCTGTCTTCAGAGTCATGGCGCAAATCTTCGATTCAGATTCATCATCTGAGTCAAGATCCCGTGCATCAATGTAGATCTTCTTCTTCTCGTTCCCGGACTTGTTACCTTTGGGACAACTCTTAGCATAGTGACCCTTTTCTTGACAGTTGAAACAAGTAACGTCCTTGACCTCTTTCTTCTCGTAGTTCCCTCTTTCCTTCATAACGCCCTGCTTCTTGCCTTTCTTGTAGAGTGATCTCATTAATTTGGTTATGAGAGCCACATCTGAATCCTTCTCTATCTCATCCCCTTCCTTTCCCGCAGTGATGTTCTCAATGACCTTCTACACCTTGAGAGCAATACCCTTGCTTGAGCTTGAAGCACCATTGTTGTCGTTCTCGTAGTGCTCATAGCCTGTTAACTTTCCAAAGATCTCATGAAGAGTGCAAGTCTTTGTGATTGGATTCCCTCTGAGTAAGCCTCTAGTAACCACATACTTAGGACCGAGACCATCAACAATCGCAGAGATTTTCTCAGAGTGTGTGATGGATTTCTCGATACCAAGATGATTAATGCGATTCACCAAGGCTTCAAAATGAGATTGATATGTAGCAATGGTTTCTCCTTCATTTTAAAGTTGTAGAACTCCTTCTTGGCCTCCTTTTGATGGCTTTCCTTCATATTTGTGCTACTAATATGTATCTGTTCAATGACTTCTCATGCATCCTTGGAAGTTTTGCAGTTCAACACTCTTAGTAGATCTTCAACACCTAAGGCATTGTTCATCAACATCTGTGCCTTGAAGTTCTTCTCCATTCCTAACCATTCAGTTGGACCCCACTCAAACTTTTTGTTTTTCTTGTCCTCAGGAATGACACAATCTCCATCTTCAATGACCGACCAAGCTCGGTAGTCATTGCTCTTGATCCAAGTTACGAAAAGGATCTTCCAATGATCATACTCTCTAGCAACAAGCAGTGGAGGCTTGTTGTTTCCAATCCCGACGTTGTGAGTGTTGTTGGTACTCATCCTATATTCCTGCACTGACACACAATCTAGAGCAAACCTGCTCTGATACCAATTGTTGGATCGTGAAGCGTTAGTAACAAAGCAGGGAACTACCAATGTTCCCTGTGCAGCAAAAATAAGCAATAATAAGAACACAATGTTTAGAGAGGAAACTTTTTGACCGACCAACATGTCGTAGAAAGAAAAACCTCTTCCCCTGAGACTCCTCCTCAGAGAATTTCAATAGAATACTTTGTATTAAGTTTCAACCATTACAAGGCAAGTCAAGTTCCCTGATAACTAAGGAACCAACCAAATTTCAACCAACCAGACTTCTTCTACCCTAATCGTAAACCAAAATGAAAGTAAACTACCGACCTGAGTATTCACTCAAATGTGGATTCTTCACCGGAAAAGGCCACACACACTCGAACACTTGAAAAAAATCTCTGCTTAAGTTCGCCGTTAATCACCACACTTAACCCTAGCTATAACCTAGCCTTATATAAGAAATGTCAAGTATGATCTCATACGCAATTCTTGCCTAATTGCACTTATATTCCTCTTAACCAATCCCACAAAAATAGGAGAAAGTATTTTATGATTATTTATATACTCAACCATTTCGATTCTTTCCAAAACCAAATGATATCGGATTTTATAGATAAGATCGTGCAAGCTTGATCTTATCCTTCCTTGATTTTCTCAAGAAACCGAGCAAAGCTATCATATCCTCGTGGAAGATCGCTCGTAGAAGATTTGGTAATTTGCAATAAATAGAAAGACGCATCCCTTCGAGATGCGCTTCCTAAATCCGTCACTCATTCCCTCCATTGTTCCTCACAATGTTCCTTCACTCTTGATGATGTACCTGTTTTCCTGAAACACTTACATGCAGAAACAAGTTATACCATCAAAGTGTGTTATCATCAAAACTAAGAGAAACCATGGAACAACGAATGTTCCAACAGGATCACCAAATGGAAGTTCATCGTGAGTTCTACAACTTCAGGATTGAACCTTGAAAAAATTGTGTCTTCTTACCAATCTCTCTTTGAGAGTATTCTAACCAAACTCTCTGAATTGGGAATCACAAAGGGAGAGATCAAGGAAAGAATCAAAGTCAAGAAGGTGATTGATGGACTCTCAAGATAATGGATGTATGATCAAACGACATTCAGTGAGAACCATGCTAACAAGAATTGATGGCCGGATCGATGGAAGGGATGATGGTGCAAAGAGATCGCCACGAGAATCCAAGGAATTCCGACAACAAATACCACGCAACTGACCCGTCTTCAACTAGATGGATCTTCCTCGTCCGAACTCGGAATTGAGTGATTCCAATTCGCGAAGTTATATCTCTGAGTCTAGTTTAATCCCTCAAAATTTCAGACCTATATGATGCGTGGATTGAAAGATATGTCTATTTTACTGAGGGAGTGCAGAAACCACCGAGATGGATGATGGATCGAAATGGGAAGAACAAGGGGATATGGATGCTTGACAACTTGGATATGACTCACCAAGCTCTCAAACAAACTAGGATGCCCGAGATTGTCGGATATTACTCACCAACAACTTGAACAACGAGAATTGAACGAACGAAAAAAAAGAACAAGTACTTGAATTGAAAGATACAAGGAAAGTAAGCAACAAGGTTTTTCGTCCAATCTCCCGAGAATGAGGAGGAGGAGGCCGACCTTAAACCTAACACAAAGCCTTACAAAATGAACCCCCTCACTTAAGGAATTTACATAAATTAACCCGAAATCCCGAAAACTTATAAAGTGTCCTTAATCGTCAAAAAAGTCACTTGTCGGAACACGAGTCAAAAGGAGACTCCAACCTTCTTCTTTATAAGCCTTTGGAAACTTATGATCCATGAGCTCCTCCTTGATCTTGTCAAGCATTGCCCTAGCATGTTCTCGAGTGATGCGCCCATAATAGAGTGTCGTGCCTTGACTCGGCTCCTTAGCGCCTCGGACACCGGCCTTGGATATGTGTCCAAATGAAGACTCTCCCTTGTCGTGCAAATTGGACTTGTCTTTAGGGCTGGAATCTTCACTCAAATCATGGGGCCATGACTCGGTAGATCGAATCACATCCTCCTCCTCCCCTTCAAAAAGATTCGTCCTCGAATCTATCAAGCCTTGTGAGCTCAACAAAGAAGGTAGGGCTTCTAGCTCCCTTGGTGTGGCATTCTCCATGACAAAGACATCCTTCTTGGCCTCCACAAGAAAAGGAATGTAATCACCGCTTTGAGTGACTAAAACAGCCTCGTCCTCCTCATGGAGCAAGAAGGGCAAGCATGAAGGAATCATAGGAAATGCATCCATCCATGGTGTAGCCAACGAGTTCATGGAGCTACGAGTGATGGTAGGACGATGCTTGATTTTAGGAGACAATTCCACAACTTCCTCCTCTTCTTGCAATATGTGCATCATTTCTATTGGACACTTGATGGTAATGAGTTGTTCCAATCCATGGAAAGGAGTCTCTCTTTTTGGTTGTTCTGTGTCACTCATCACTCTTTGTTGGACGAAAGTCTCCTCCCCTTTACAAGGGGTCGTCCTCGAACCTTGATCCTCTTCTCGTATATCCTTGATCTTCACCACTTGAGGCACTTGTGTCCTCTCGTCCAGCCCTAGGATTTGGCGCTCCAAGGCATCCATGCGTGTCGCCAAAGCTTCCACGGATTGTTGCATGGATTGTTGAAAAGTTTGTATCATGGCAGCCACCGAACTAGTGGACGTCTCCTCAACTTGTTCCTTATTCTTGTCATCACCTACACTTGTCATCGTAAAAACAAGGCAAAGATCAAGGTATAGAGGTCACACGAATTAATCACCAAGACTTGTCCGAGATGAAAATCCGATAAGTTGCAAGTAGGAGATGACCAACAAAATGGAACAAGAAAAGCTCAAACACAATAACACAAGATGTATCGTCTTGGTGTCGTTCCCGGATCCTAGCACCGTAACCAAGAACAAGCATGTAATGATATAAAGGGGTCAAAAGAAAGCTAGATTATGGACTCAATTCCCACGTTTTTACTCAGCCAAATTCAGCAAGACACACTTAAATCAAGCACTAAAGGAAGACATTAATCAAGCAACAAATGCACCCTTTCAACTACCAACTTTTGATAACTCTTTTGAGTGTTCTATTGGAACGTTTTTTGAGCATGGTTGGCAGCCATGGCTGAACACACACTCAGCCAAGACAACCACAAGATCAAGACAAAGCAACGACCACAACAACACACAACAAGGACACTATGGTCGCACACAACAACACAACGCAGCCAATAAAGAGTTCGAACCTAAGACTTGCAACAAGTGGAAATTCAAGGTCGGAACAAGGTTTAGATGGCGATACCTTCGCGTGGCTCTGATACCACTTGATGAAACAGGAGTATGATGGCCGGATCGATGGAAGGGATGATGGTGCAAAGAGATCGCCACGAGAATCCAAGGAATTCCGACAACAAACACCACGCAACTGACCCGTCTTCAACTAGATGGATCTTCCTCGTCCGAACTCGGAATTGAGTGATTCCAATTCGCGAAGTTATATCTCTGAGTCTAGTTTAATCCCTCAAAATTTCAGACCTAGATGATGAGTGGATTGAAATATATGTCTATTTTACCTAGGGGGTGCAGAAACCACCGAGATGGATGATGGATCGAAATGGGAAGAACAAGGGGATATGGATGCTTGACAACTTGGATATGACTCACCAAGATCTCAAACAAACTAGGATGCCCGAGATTGTCGGATATTACTCACCAACAACTTGAACAACGAGAATTGAACGAACGAAAAAAAAGAACAAGTACTTGAATTGAAAGATGCAAGGAAAGTAAGCAACAAGGTTTTTCGTCCAATCTCCCGAGAATGAGGAGGAGGAGGCCGACCTTAAACCTAACACAAAGCCTTACAAAATGAACCCCCTCACTTAAGGAATTTACATAAATTAACCCGAAATCCCGAAAACTTATAAAGTGTCCTTAATCGTCAAAAAAGTCACTTGTCGGAACACGAGTCAAAAGGAGACTCCAACCTTCTTCTTTATAAGCCTTTGGAAACTTATGATCCATGAGCTCCTCCTTGATCTTGTCAAGCATTGCCCTAGCATGTTCTCGAGTGATGCGCCCATAATAGAGTGTCGTGCCTTGACTCGGCTCCTTAGCGCCTCGGACACCGGCCTTGGATATGTGTCCAAATGAAGACTCTCCCTTGTCGTGCAAATTGGACTTGTCTTTAGGGCTGGAATCTTCACTCAAATCATGGGGCCATGACTCGGTAGATCGAATCACATCAAGAATCTTCTACTTCATGAGATCTTCCGGAAACTGAAGTCCTATGAGGCTAGGAGAAATTTTGGCAAGGCTCTAGACAAACCTGGAAAGGAAATTGTTCTCAATTTGGAAAAGGTGCTCAAATTGGTCCAAGAACATTGTAAAGAAGAAGAAGAAGAAGAAGACATAGTTCTTATCACAAAGGCACTACGAAATATCTACAAGAAAGGGAAGTTCCAAAGGAACTATGGAGGAAACAACTTCTCAAGAGACTTAAACAAGTCTGGAGAGAAGGACGCAAAGGACATTACCCGCTTCAAGTGCTTTAAGAAGGGTCACTTTACAAAGACATGCCCTCTAGGAATGAAGAAAAGAAGGTAGTAAAGAAGGGCTACATAGCAACCTGGGATGACTCTGAAGACGAAGATCCCGAGGCATGGGCTGCACCAAACATGTGTGCAATGGCCATTAAAGGCGAGTCTCAGGGACAACAAGACGATATAAGTACTCAAACTTTGACAAATTGTTTTGACATGTATCGTAAGCCTGATCTAATTCGCATTCTTTCTAAACTTATCAAAGATAAAATGAAACTTCGAAAGGAAATGATCAAAGTTGAGGAACATTGTTTCAATTTAGAAAATGCAAAATGTGTTGATTGTTCCATGTGTGATTAACTTAAGAAGGAACTTGAATCCTTAAAGATCACCAGTAATGATATCGTCATTGAGCTTGAAACCATTACCCTAGATAAGGAAAATCTCCTTAAGAAGTTGGAGAAAAGTGAGAGAAAAAGATTAGTTAAGGTTCCCAAAATGACATTTGTTCCCTCTAGGCCTGGAATTGGGCACTCTGAGAATGTCTCTAAAATTGACCAAAAATCCCTAACTCTAAGAGATTTAAGTGAGAGTAGATCCTTGGAATTTCAAACCGAAAAAAATCAAAAACTCACTCCTAGAGGAAATGATTAAAGTCTTAGAGAGGGGAACCAAAGGAAAAAGGGATTACTACACTTGGAAAAACTCTCACAAAGTCTATGTTAAGATAGCCAAGGGAAATGGGTCTAGGGTTCCTAGCAAGGAAACAGTTGAGAAAAAAAGAATCCAAAGGTTTCACCCCAAAATTTACCTGGGGGAGTACTACAAAACTTATTGGACTTGTGGGAACCATTGACATTACAAGGAACAATGTCAAAAAGGGAATGCGAGTACCTTAGTGAATCACATGAAATGGAACAATAATAGAATGCATCAAAACAACTTTGCTAACTCCCAGACCTCCAAGAAGAATAACACATATGATGTTAACATTGTTGCTTATGTTGACTATTATCCCTGTAAAGGATTACACGGAACAATGTCAAAAAGGGATTATTAACACATATGATGTTCCTTGCTTGTTTTATCAAACATTGATTGTTTTGTAGGCTTGGGTTAAGTTTAATCCAAAAACTATTCCTACAAGACCTTGTTGTCGTATTACCAAAAATCAATCCAGAAATGGGAAAATTGTGTGACACTTGTGTGAGAGGGAAGAAAACTAAAATTTCCTATAAACGAAAGAAGGTGGTTAGCACTTCGAAGCCTCTGGAAATGATCCACAAGAATCTGTGTGGTCTAATGCGAACCAACATTTATGGTCGAAACATGTACATGTTTATTATTATTGATGATTTTTCTCGATTTACCTGGGTTATCTTTTTGCCTTCTAAAGGAACATCTTTCAAAGAATTCGATATCTTCATCAAGATAACTGAAGCGAGCTTTGGAACAAAGTTGAAGGCCATAAGATCATATCATGGATCTGAGTTAAACAACTCTGAGTTCCTAACTTTTTGCAACAATGAAGTTTCTCACAACTTTTCTGCACCAAGAACTCCCCAACAAAATGGAGTGATAGAACAAAAGAACAGAACCTTGGAGACCATGGCTCATGCTATGATGCTTGAAAGTGGAGTTCCACCATCTTTCTAGGCAGAAGCAATCTCTACAGTTGTATATATCCTTAACAAGACCATGATTTGTCCCATTCCGTTGAAAACTTCTTATGAACTAATTATAGGTAGGAAACCAAACATTTCCCACCTTAAAGTTTTTAGATGCATGTGTTACATTCACAACAATGGGAAAGATGCCTTGGGAAAATTCGAACCAAGAAGTGATGAGGGAATTTTCACTAGATACTCACTAAAAAGCAAAACATACAAAGTCTTCAACAAAAGGACCAAGAAGTTTGAGGAAAGTATACATTTCGTGTTTGATGAGGAGTTCATTCAACATGGAAATGTTCCTCAAACTCAAGTTCCTACAATGAGTGTTGAAACTCTCTAATCATGTAGGGGAACCAGATGAGGAAGATGATGAGTGTTCTTTTTGCTCAGAGTCTACCATTTTTCTTGGTTTTATTGTGTCTAAAGGTGGATTGAAGGTAGATGAAGACAAGATCAAGGCAATCAAGGAGTGGCCCCAACCGACTACACCAACCATGGTGCGCTCTTTTCTCGTCTTGGCTGGCTTCTACAGGAGATTTGTGCGTGATTTTAGCACAATTGCAGCCCCTCTCCATGAGCTTACAAAGAAGGATTCAGGATTCAAATGGAGAGAGCAACAAGAGAACGCCTTCAACACTTTGAAGGACAGATTATGCCACGCCCCAGTACTCCAGCTGCCTGACTTCTCCAAAGCATTTGAGATAGAGGTGGACGCTTAGTGGGGCTGAGTTGAATTACCCTACTTATGATAAAGAGTTTTATGCTTTAATTAGGGTTTTGAAAACTTGGTCTCATTATTTGTGGCCTAAGGAGTTTGTAATCCATTCTGATCATGAGGCCTTGAAGTACTTGAATGGCCAATCCAGACTCAGTAGGCGACATGCGAGATGGGTTGAATTTATGGAGACCTTCCCTTATGTTATAAAGCATAAGAAAGGCAAAGAGAATGTGGTAGCTGACGCCCTTTCTCGCAGGTATGTTCTCTTGAACCAATGTGATGTTAAGATCCTTGGATTTGCAATGATTAGGGAATTGTATGCTAGTGATCCTCACTTTGCTGAAATTTATAAGAATTGCATGTCTAGGGGAGAAATAGATACCTACTTTATTGATGATGGATACTTGTTTAAAGCTGGTAAATTGTGCATTCCTTCATCTAGTATACGTAGGCTTCTAACTAAAGAGGTTCATGAATCAAGAGGACATAGGGGTCTAGAAAAGACCTTAGAAGGTTTAAGAGAACACTACTATTGGCCTACGATGAGTAATTATGTGCTTAGATTTGTCAAGAGTTGTGTTGTTTGTGCTAAAGCTAAGTCTCGACTTAATCCCCATGGTTTGTACCAGCCTTTGCCTATTCCTAGTTCACCTTGGGAGGACATTTCTATGGACTTCATTGTTGGATTGCCTAGAAATAGGAAGGGTAGAGATTCTATCTTTGTAGTGGTAGACCGTTTTTCCAAGATGGCTCATTTTATTCCATGTCACACGACTGATGATGCTGTGCATATTGTTGATTTGTTCTTTAGAGAAGTTGTTAGATTGCATGGCATTCCTTGTTCTATTGTTTCAGATCGTGATGCTAAGTTTTTGAGTTATTTTTGGAAAAGTCTGTGTTCTAAATTGGGAACTAAATTGCTATTTTCTACCTCATGTCATCCACAAACTGATAGGCAAACTGAAGTTACTAATAGAACGTTAGGGGTTTTACTTAGAACTATGCTTAAAGCTAACCTCAATCGTTGGGAAGATGTTTTGCCTTTTGTGGAGTTTGCTTATAACAGGTCAATCCATTCAGCTACAAAAATGACCCCTTTTGAGGTCGTTTATGGGCTGAATCCGAGGACTCCGGTGGACTTGACGCCTCAGCCATACAAGGGAAAAGAGAGCTTTGAAGCTGACAAGCGGGCTGAGTTTGTGAAGAAGCTACATGAGAGGACAAAGATGCACTTGGAGAGGAAATCCATGAAGTATAAGGCCTATGCTGATAAGGGTCGAAAACAGGTTATCTTTGAAGAAGGAGATCTTGTTTGGGTGCATCTAAGGAAGGAGAGGTTCCCAAATCAAAGGAAGAATAAGCTAGATCAGAGAGGAGATGGACCATTTCGTATCATCAGGAGAATCGGCCCTAATGCATATCATGTTGACATGCCTGGTGAGTATGGTGTCCATCCGACTTTTAATGTGGCTGATCTATCTCTTTATGTGCCAGATTTTGATTCCGACGTCGAATCAGAGATGATTCGAGCTCAAGTGGAGGAGAATGATGCAGTGAATCCTGCCATGTCTCCAACCGACATCGATGAGTTGATTCGAGTGCCTTCTGATGGACCAATTACAAGAAGTCGAGCTAAGAAGATTGCTCAAGGCACAACAACAATCTTGGTTCGATTGGCAGCTGTTCTTGAAGAGCCTAGCAAGACAAAGTGGGCCTCCTGCATTCGACATCAATTGAGCCCGGATTCCATGGACTGATTCAAGAGGGCCGAAATTCACATATTTCTTTATTTAGAAACATGTATTAGTTTGTCTCACTTTAGGGCTGAATTTAGTAGGTGACCGGGTGAGATAAATTGGTATATGGGTCAAAGTCAACCCTTTGACTTGACCATTCTAAATGGAGAAAATATCTATCTATTATATTAATTATAGGCGTGTTTTCTATTTTTAATAATGTAGAGAAATCAGCCAATAGGCTTATGTTAGTTGGTTGATCTTCTCTCTCTTGGTTGTTAGAGATATTTTTTTTTGTTAGAGATATTTTGAGTTTGTTAGGATATTTCCTTAAATAAATAAATCATCCATGATTTATTTTATTTAAGGGGATCTAGATAGATATTATTTTAGATATTTTATTATATCTTTGGGAGCAAGACAAGAGGCCTAATCTATCTATTAGGGTCGGCCATATGTCTTCCTTGTTCTCCAAGGATTAGCTTTTGTATTCTCTATTTATACTCTTGTTATTTCATTCAATAAAATCAGCTTGAGATAAGATAAACCCTAAGAAAGGTTTATCTTGTCTCTGGGCTCCAAAAAATCTAGTTGTCTATGCTTTCTATTGCTTCAATCGATCAACATCATCATCACCGAATTCTCTTTCGTGCTTGTGTTTTTATTCCGTTTGTTCATTCAAATTGATCAATTGATTAGTTCTCGTTTTGATTGTTAAAGATCAATCTAGTTTATCAATTGGATTTAGCGTTAGAGCCAATCCAATTGAACTATCCCTATTGATTCAATCTTAAGTGTTCAAACCAGTTTCGTTTGTTTAAATTCTCGAGATCATTATTCCTTGCGCCACAAGTTACTCACTTTGAAAGCTTTGTAGGATCGAATCTGTTATTTGCTGGCAAGATCGGGACTTGTGTGGGTCATATACGAGGTTTCTAAGGAGTCATCTGAGGCAATCACATATCATAAGCTATCAGGTAAAGTTCTTAGTGCTTGATTGTCCATCTCCTTTTAACGTTATTTTGGGTATGCCTTGGATCCACGTAATGAAAGCTATTACGTCAACGTGCCACCAATGCGTCAAATTTCCTTCGTCATGGGGAGATCAAGAAATTAACGTTGAACAAAAGATAACACGGGAATATTATTTTGTAACCATGAAGGCAACCACCTCAAGCGCTTTGAAGCTACTTCCCAAGAAGAAGTCGACAGCATAGTAATTACAGAACTGTAAGGTGCCAACTTACTAAGTGAAACCTGAAACTCTAAATCTGGAAGTAGTTGAATTAGATCATGAAAAGCCCATGCGGAAAGTTCTTGTGCGAGCGGATTTAACATCAGATATGCGGGAACAACTGGTCGGCTTCTTACGTTCCTATTCAAATTGCTTTGCATGTTCAAATGAAGACATGGTAAGAATCAGCCCGAACATAATCACTCATGCACTCAATGTCGATGACAGGATACCACCGGTCAAACAGAAAAGAAAAAAGTTTGCTCCAAAACAAAATCATGTAATAAACGAGGAAGTGAAATCTTTTCTGAATCTGGAAAAATAAGGGAAGTAAAATACCCTAACTGGTTAGCAAATGTGGTTGTTATAAAGAAAAAGAACGAGAAATGATGTATTTGTGTCGACTTTACCGATCTAAACAAAACATGTCCCAAACACCAATTCCCACTGCCTCATATTGATACTATGGTAGATGCGACGATAGTCCACGAACTGTTAACTTTCATTGATGCATTCAATGGATATCATCAAATACAGATACATCCCGATGACGAATGAAAAACGATATTCGTAGCTAAAAAGGGATTTATTGCTATAAAGTCATGCCATTTCGACTTAAGGATGTATGTGCTACTTATCAGAGATCTGTTAATAAGATGTTTCAGGAAAAATTGGGGGATACCATGCAGGTTTACATTGATGACATGTTGGTCAAGTCGCTAAAACCTGAAGACCACATTCGATACCTAGAAGACAGCTTTCAAAATTTGAGACAATACAAGATTAAATTAAACTCGACAAAATGGTCTTTCAATGTTACTCCAGGTAAATTCCTCGGTTATATAGTAACACAGAGGGGAATCGAGGCTAGTCTAGCGTAGATAAAAGCCATCATGTTACTCTAGTCGCCTCGGTGCGTTAAAGACATGCAAAAATTAACCGGACGAGTAGCAACTTTGAACAGATTCATCTCTAGGTCATCTGATAGAAACTAGATGTTCTACAACATCTTAAGAAAGAACAGGTCATTCGAATGGACCGAGGAGCATGAAAACGCGTTTCAAGATTGAAAGAGGTATTGTCGCAGCCTTAAATATTATCAAAGCCGAAACAAGGAGAGACACTCTACATATACTTGGCAGTCATAGAAGTTGTCGTAAGTGCGGTGCTTTTTTAAGAGGAAGGATGAGATCAACTTTCGATTTACTATGTAAGTAAAACTCTGGCGACGCAAAAACGAGGTACTCTCCTGTTGAGAAACTTGTGTTATCACTAGTCATTGCCTCAATTAAGTTACGACCATATTTTAAAGTCGATCTATAATTGTGAGAACTAATTTTCCAATGAAGAGTGCCATGTCAAAACCAGAGTTATCAGGTCAATTAGTTAGGTGGCAAATACATTTGAATGGATACAACATCTACTATGAACCCCATACCGCTATAAAGTCGTAGGCTTTGGCGGATTTTGTGGTCAACTTCACTCCTACCCCACCCGACAATAATGAAAAAGAAATAATGCAGGTCAAGAAGGCCTTAACTTCTAGCAAGTGGATGTTGCATACAGATGGAGCGTCAAACCAAGTAGGAGTAAGGCTGGGGGTAGTAATAAAGTCGCCACAGGGGGATAGGATAGCCCAAGCCGTGTGATTCACATTCAAGGCGACGAACAATGAGGAAGAGTATGAGGCCCTTATAGTAGGATTGACCATCATCAAAGACCTAAATGTGAAAGATATTGAGGTAATATGTGATTCATTACTAGTTTTAAATCAAGTAACAAGTTCCTATGTTGCTAGGGATTCGAAGATGACAGCTTCCTAGAGAAGGTTCAAGATATCATCGAAGGCTTCCAACATTCTCAAATCAAGCAAGCACCACGAGATGCCAATGTGCAGGCAGACGCCTTAGCAAATCTCGGATCAACTATTGACCCTAATGAATATGACAAAAAGGTTGCTCGCCACAGACGTCGACTTATTGTTTGAACTCCGAGAAGATAACTCAACATCCTCGTGGGTGAAACCTTACCTAAAATGGTTACAAGACAGAATCTTGTCAAACGACAAAGAAGTTGCTCGCCAAATTAAGGTAAGAGCAACTACTTTTGCGATTAAGGATAACATCTTGTTCAAATGGATGTCCTCAAGATTATATGCACGGTGTGTAAAAGATGACGAAGTGGAAATAGTATTACGAGATATCCACGATGGTGAATATGGAAACCACATTGGGGGTCGAAATCTGGAAAAGAAGGCAAGCAAGATGAGTTACTATTGGCCCACCATGAACAAAGATGCAATCGACTTTGCTAGAAGATGTAACGTGTGCTAGCCTCATGGACCTATCCCTCACCAACAACCAAAGCTACTTCATCCAATATCATCCCCATGGCCTTTCATAAAATGGGGAATAGATATTGTGGGCAAATTACCTCCAACTTTGGGACAACGCTTTTACATCCTTGCGATGATCGATTATTTCTCCACGTGGATTGAAGCTGAGGTCTTTAAAGAAGCCAAAGATAATCAAGTTATTTCCTTTATCAAGCGAAATATTCTGAGTAGATTCGGGCCCCATCTACTATAGTTTGTGACAACGGCTCCTTGTTGATTAGTGAAAAGACCAGATCCTTTTGTCAACATTGCAACATTCAATTGGTAATGTCGACACCACGTTATCCTCAAGAAAATGGTAAAGTAGAAGCTAGTAACAAGGTGATAATGAATAACCTAAAGAAACGCCTCAATGAAGCAAAAGGACAATAGGTAGATGAGTTGCCCCTTATATTATGGTATGATCGTATAAATCCACAGACGGCGATATGCCATACTCCTCTCTCGTTAGTTTACGGAGGTGAAGTCGTGCTACCGGTTGAAATATCAATCCCAACCACGCAATAAGGCTTGACCACCGAAGAGGCCAATCGCGATAACATGTTTCACCATCTAGATATTGTCGATGAATTATGAGAAAACACATCCGTACAATTAATAGCGTACATGCAAGGAGTGGCTCGAAGCTATAATAAAAACGTCCGGTTAAAAGCTTTCCAAGTTGGAGATAGGGTTTTGAGGAATTTTTTTCAAAATACTCAAGATGTGAATGCTAGGAAATTAGGTGCAATCATGCAACAAACAAGGAGCAACACGAGTTAGAAGATGGGAAACCCGTTGGACAAGGATCCTACTAGTTAGTGTCATCAAACGGGAAACCTGTCCCTAGAAGCTAGAATACGATGAATTTAAAGCTCTATCATTTCTAAAGGAGCAACACGATCCATGCAAACACAAGGTATTAAAGCAATCCCTTCATTACTTTCAAATAGTTATCTTATTCAGAATACTTGAAACATTCTACATACACACATTACGAGAACAAATAGAAACGTATCAATCATGCAACTAACAAGGGACACCTTGTGACGTTACAACCAAAACATGGGCCTCACCTTCCAATTAGGCTAAATATGCACACAAGACTAGTCGAAGATGCTAAAGTTGAGACTACACGAGAAACTCTAGAGCAAGTGGAGTTAACAAGTAACTGATGAAGACAACGCAAACATGTACTTAACCTTACAATTTATTAATAAAAGTAGTATTATATTATTTCTATCTTCGTGTCACACACGATTACAAATATATCTCCTTTACCATTCTAACGACAAGCACTTTCAAATTAAAACTCGGGTACACATCGCCTTAACTCGTTGATCAAGCTTCATTTCAAATTACCACCAAATACCTGCAAAACCAACACATACAAACACAACCAAAACATGCAATATAGCAAGCACAGTCAAACCTAAAACCAACGTCATAGCAACATTTCTAAGACCAGAATCCACAACATCCTAAAATAAATGGTCAAAATTACACGGCTAGAAAAAGATTGTTTGAAAACCCAACACAGTGGGCAGAACAAATTTTGTTTTAAAATTTAAACATTGAGAGGATGGACTCACTCTTCCAGCGCAGCTTCATCGACTTTGTCTTCCTTGGAGTCCTTATCTTTAGAATGAGAGATGTCAGTAACAACATGGGCAACCACGCCACTGCTAGGAGGATACAAATAGTTAAATTCACGCCTTTCCTTGGCTATGTCTCAAGATCAATGCCTATCTGCGGCATATTCTTCCATTGCTTCGACACGAGCTCTGAAGGACCAGTAATCCGCAACTTCCTCGACTTCCTTCACCATCGAATACTCTTTTTCTGTGGCGGAACGAAGCTCAGCCTTCAACCCGCCGACAACATTGGACATATCACAGACTTTCTTCTCCAAAGCTTTCTTTTCGTGCTCAAAGAGGTCGCTTCACTTCTTCTCCAACTGGATGCTAACATTAGAGTGAGAAAATTAGACAGGAAACTCCTTTAAAACATCGTACGCTACCAAGGTAATCTATAGGCCTTGGAAATCCAAAGGCGTCAACACGTAAGGAAATGATTCACGAAAAGGCGATCAAATAAAAACAAAAACGAATGCACAAAATTCTTACTCCCTCCGTTTCAAAATAGTTGTTCTTAAATCCATTTTTTCTTGTTTCAAAATACTTGTTCATCTAACTTTTTTTTCCATTTATACCCTTATCTATACCCTAAATTACACATATCCCAAAATTTATTTTTTTTAGTTGAATCTCCCAAAGAGTACTTATATGGGTAGTTTGGGTAAAAAAAATTCCTTAATAAGTGTGCAATTTTGTCTAAAATCAACTATTTTGAAACAGAGGGAGTACTTGCCATTGCGCAGCCGCTACTTCAGCAAAGACCTCATGTGTATCTATTGTTGTTAAGCTTTGAAAGCTTATTTCAAAGGAGGCATAGTTACTTGCTTAATTAGTTTATCCTGGAACAAATAAATATATAAGGATTTAAGATAAAACTTTTGATGGACTGACATGAAGCGAAATGTCACCGAATTCGTTTTGATATGTTTGGTTTGTCTGGAAGTCCTGATTGAGCATAGAAGACCCGATGAAATGTTCTAGTCTCTTCCTGTTTCAGAATGAAAGTGGAAAGATGTTACAATGGATTCTTGTCATTAGTCGTTCAAGACTTAATGAAAGAAAAATGCAATATGAAAGTTGTTAGGAAACTCATCTAGAGTGTTCTTTTTAATGCATTTAAGATGACTTAAAGAATACAGAAGTTAACTGAGGTGTTCATGCATGAAGTTTTTCATCTTCATAAAACTCCAAAGACTATTATCTCTGATTGAGATGGATGGTTCATGCCAAGTTTTGAAGGGAGTGACAACAAACTTTATGGAGTGAATTGAATTTTAGCGCTGTCCTCCCTCATCAAACGGATGAACTGTGCAGGGAAACAAATTCAAACTCCCGAGGACATTTATTCTGGATTTCACACAAGTTGGGATGTTAGCTTGAGTTTGAGTGAATTCACATACAAGAATTGTGATACCACGATAAAGAAAATGACTCTCTTAAGGTTTTGTAAGGCCGAAAGTGCTGGTTGTCAATTTGTTGGAATGACAATATTGACAAGGTTTTTGTGGGCCAGACTAGGCCAAGAGAACAACAACTGATATCGCACTAACACGATCAAAGGTGCTAACTGCTCAGAAACGACAATAGTCGTGTGTAGTTTTAAAGCGAGAGCATGTTAAGTTCATTGTAAAGAACGACGTTTTTGTTCTGGTATCCGCCTTGAGAGGCATATTCCGCTGGGGAATGCGAGACAACGTAAATGCTCGCTATGTTGGATCTTTCGAGATACTGGAAAGAACCAGTAAGCTTGTTTATTGGTTGGCATTGCCACCTTCAGTGCATTTTATCTGTAATGTCATACTTGTGTTTCTTCTAAGATAGTATGCGTTCAATATATCTCTTGTACTCAACAATAATAAGATAGAAATTCAACGAAATGACACCTATGAAGGAAGGCTAGTTGAATCGTGAATGAGAAAATACCTTTGGTTGGGTTACCTTGGTCTAATTATAGAGGTAAGGAAAAGACTTCAGAAACCAGGCAGGAAATGCTGAGTCACTATCCAAAGTTAGTGAATGTTGTAAAGAAGAAGTTTGGTAACTAAGCAATGGTTGTTTTGTGCCTGGTGCAAAAGTACCAGCATGTATTTTTTTAAGGCGGTACTACAAACTTCTGTATAGGTTTGTAGTGGTTGTGTGTATGTGCTTGTGTTATCTTTCCATATGATTCGAGTTCTCCTTGGTTTCAAGGACGAAACCATTTTTAAGGGGGTACTAATGTAATAACTGTGGTTTTTGAGGATATTTTTGAATTTTTCTCGGATATCCTTTTAACCTCTTTGTTCGTTTTCACGCTTAATCCAATATTTTTGTTGGAGATTAAATCCTAGAAAATTCTTGATGATATCCTAAAATCACAAAGAAATGATTTTATGGATCGGTGTGAATTCTAGGATTTTTCAGTGGAAAAAGAATATTTATTGGATAAGCCGTGTTTTTAGTTATGTACTGTAAAGAATTTAAAATACGAAACGGAAGCCTTAAAAATTGAAGGTAGTGTGATAAAATCATGGAAAATTGATTTTATTGGTCTACGTAATTTACGTTTTTCGTTTAGTAAGTTTTTCCATCCGAGGTACATAATTTTACCGCTCTAACGCGAACCCCGTTCCGAGACGGGTGTGGTTTTAAAAATCACCACTTCCTTGCCTTAATGAGGAAGGAACGAAACTAGAGAGTTTGGACGGAACGACGGACTTGATGAGCTTCATCACCGTCCGCAATCTTCTCTCCCCCTACCTCCTCCTTCATCTCCTCCTTCTTCCTCTTGGGATAGTTGTGCACGTTGCTTCTGCGTCAGGAACCACCAGAACCAGCGAGAATCAAGGCGGAACGACAGCTCGGGAGGAAAGAATTCATACCGACGGCGTATCTTTGCATCGGTGTATGCGACGCCGCCAGCGACTACCAGCTTGTCCGACCACCACCCACCGCAAGGGCTGCCGTCGGGCAATACTCAGCCACCCTCAAGCTCGGGGATCGAGCCACTATCGAGCCAAACGAGCCATGGGCTCGAGTGAAGGTATTTACGATCGAAATTAATTAGCGGGTTGATTATGGAGCCACCGTAAGGACCTTTCGGTTCTGCTTTGCTAATTAAATTTATGGTTTTTATAATCTTGACGTTGATACGGTCTCACAGGTTCAAACCGCTCGTGAAACGGACGTCCGGATCTTCAGTTATAGCGAATACAAATTTTGACACCGATTGGCAGGTAAAGGACTTCGGATAATTACTCGGGATTCGTTGTTAATCCGTTTGATCCGAGATTTGGTCACCTTTAAGAAATTTTTCTAATGAACAATTTTTATTTAGAAAATTGTTTCAAGAGTGAAGCGGATAATTAGTTATAATTCGGCCAAGATGGCTCCTTAAAGCATAATAACTAAGGATTTATTATATATCGATATTCGGAAATTAAATCGTTTATCGATTAGGAAGTTGTAGAATTTGAGTATACAACTAAGAAGTGTTTCCGTGAGCTCGTTGTTGAGAAATCCTTTTGTTATATTTGGCAGAAGGGTGATAAAGATTACTGTTGGAATTGCCAAGGACGTTGAGCACGCCTTCTAAGGCAAGTGGACGGTTCTCTCTTGCATTATGGTTATTAAATGAGGAGTTGAATCCCATTTAATATTTTTGTTGGGAACAACTTGTGTGCTTAATAAAATATGATAGGTTGTTATATTTGTTAGAATTAATGACCATGTTGTTTATTCAGTTTTGCGGTAGAACTGGATTTAGGTTCGTTATGTGTGGCCTTGTATGCTGTCTCACGCTGAGACATTGTTGTTGATTAAGGTAGTTTCAGGGAGGGGGACGTGGTTCCATATCCTCTCTTTAAAAAGATTACATTAGGAGGGGCCTAATGCTAATGGTGGGTCATGACTCTTCCCCTGCTCTTCGTGTGAGAGGGGTGATGCGCACTCTAGCTAAGTGCAATTGGCACGGTGCAGTGTAGACGACAGGGTAATAGGCCTCTCTGATCTCTACATCACCATATGCAAATGAAAGTTCAAGGATAGCTTAAGTCCTGTGATCTTGGTACAGGGTAGATGACCATGGATGATATACTCCGATGATCTCTACAATACCAAAATATTTCAGCAGTAGTTCGAGCCGATTATGAATCACCAACCTGTTTGTGAAAAGTTTTAAAAGTAATATAAGATAAGTACTTTAGGCACATTAATATACCTGAATGGTTCGTCCAGTTACTCCCGGTTATGAATGATTCTTAATCAAACTTTGATTAAGTCAATCTGATTAGTCGATGGAGGCTTTTCAAAATGTTATGTGATTAATATGAGTTCCCAACAATTGTTCATGTTTCGTAAAGGAACCACAAGTTGTGGTGTCCTATCTCTTGATTATGTGAGTCTCCTTCTTATTCTCTATAAGACTGCTAACTGTTGGATCATAATCCGAGTCTAATCGGATTTGGATGCCAATATGTTTAGTTACAACCATAAGAACCAAGTTAGTTTCTCCGCTTGCTTAGTCTTTCATTAGACTAACCCGTCCATCTTCTTTTCTTTTTTAAGGTCGGTTGGTGTCCACTGTTGGTAAACGACACATCAGGTTCTTCTTGGAAGTTGATTCAAGAGGCGGATTTAGAGGTTTGAAGCTCCAGAAGTTGAAGAAAGGTTTCCAATGGCTATACTTGAGTGAAGATCATGGTTGAACTACTTCAAAGCAAAGCTGAGTTTCAGAACTAAGAACTTAAGGAAGACTTGATGAATATTTTGTTTAAATAGAAGGTTGTTCTATTTATTTACTAATTCTTTTTTTTGAAGTTAAGGCTTGTATAAGACCTTTTATTCTCTTTTCCGATGTAAAGTTCTACTTAATTTTTGTTAGGTTTTAAATGGTTTCATTTACCTTGTTCTAGTAAGTTCTGTCAGGTTAAAGCCTTGGGTAACTCTAGTTTAGTCCTAATCGGGGTTACTGGTGGTAATACCTCCAGGGTAAGTAAAGGGGGTGTTACAGAAGTGGTATCAGAGCTAAAAGTTCCTAAGTCTTGCTTAAGACTTTCATCTTTTATATAGAATTACGGAGAATTCTATATGGGTGTTATCTTAGAACCATTTATGGAAAGTGGTTAAGGTTGGAAGCCAGACTCATGAAGAGATAGAAGGAGAAAAGGGAATTGGAGAACACGAGGTAACAAGTTTTTAATGGTTTATGTGGAAAAATGTCCTATAGTGGACATTTGATTCCCTGGAGATGGGAATGGATTCCGAGAAGGATCCAAAGTAAGATTAGGTGAAGATTCCTAAAGTTGACCCGGTTCTGGACCAAGTTCTCAATGAATTCCTATTCTCTCTGAATTGGGTGTACCCTCGTCGTTTCTTCCATATTAGGAAACTTCTTGTGAGATTTTGATGTTAAGTATTGTACTTCATAAAGACTTTCTATTTTTGAAGGTTTCCTATTTTAAGTTTGTATGATGAAAGATTTCAAGTTAAGAATTTTGGTTTAGAAAGGATCTTGATTCAATTTATGTGAAAGAAATTCTTTTCTTGAAATGTGAAAGCTCAAGTGTTGTCTTTAAAAAGCAGATTTTAAAGTGAGTTTCTTTGAAGGATAAGAGTTTTCACGAGTATATTCTTATAGGAATTTCTGAATTTTGAAATTCGAGTATCAAGAGAAGTTTGGAGTTGGAACCTCTACTTATAAGTATTAAGATTTGGAAAATCTTGTGAGTGTTGAGTGATTCTAAAAGAATAGGATGGATCATGAAGTGATGTAAGAGAATCCTTAATAGAAAGGGATTACCTTTGGAAACTTTCTTCAACAACTATGTTTGTGACTCTATAGTATAAAATCATGGATATTTTGTACTTTTCTTTGCTCAGTTGGAAGTTAAAGAGCTCTGAAGTGCTCAAATGTTGGATCAATTGAATTGTTAATCTATTGGAAAATACAATTCAATTTTTAACCTGATAGTTTTCTAACTCGGATTTTCATATATGTTGTTATCCTTTGAGTTTAGAGGATTGAGAATTCTAAATGGAATGGGAATTTCTTATGATTATAGTAAGGAAGAGAGAAAGAATCTTGGTCCAGATTAAATGGTTTACAAGTGGTTAATCACCAAGGCTGTTGTGGATACGGATGATTGGTTAAAATGGATTGAACAAGTAGAAGTTAATCGATGATGTATTTATATTCAATTAACTACTTAGTACAAGTGTTAATTGATTACATTGAATTGTTAATATCCAGAGGATTAACCTATGTGACAATGTTATGGGAATTTCATTGTATGATACCTAACTCGGGATAATGAGAAGGGACTTGAGCTCTATAATTGACTAGTAATGGAATCAGTAGTAAGATGTTCTAATTTGCCAATGGTATTGACTTATGTTTCTTTAAGGATGGAAATGATAAAGTTCAGTTTTGAGAAGATCATGCAAGGAAGAATTTTGGCATGTTTGCCTTTGATATTTTAATCGGTTGGGAGAAAAATATCAATTATTCAATATTGTGGTCAATAAGGCTTAGACCTTATCGCTGAAAAATAATTTCAGTTGTGTTTGAGTTTTGAAGATTTTATATCAGTCAAACCTAATGTCTAAGGTGGTACTGGTGAAACTATTAAGTTGTCGGCAAGTCTCCTAACCACAAGTTCTTCCTTTGCAATGTGGTTTGAACTTTAGCTAATAAAAAGGTATATGTCTTCTCCTTATGGTTAAGTAAGAAGACAAGAATGATGGAGAAGTCTAGTTGTTTACCAATGTTGAATTGGGATAGGTTCAAGAATATTTTGTTTGGCAATGTGCATTCATTTTTCTGTTAAAAGAAATCGGAATTTAAATGACTATTAACTTGCAGAAGGCTTGTTGTTTTGTGAATGGATGAACTCAAGTATTAAATTTTTTTGTCAATGGATTATATCTGCATAACTTTGAAGTAGTATGTCAAGGGAGACATACAAGTTGAGAACGACCTTCAAACAATCTTCCATGGGTAAGAAGTGGTGGAAACCACATCTTTACTAAGGATTTCAAGTAAGTGGATTTGAGCGATAAACTCTTTTATTGAACTTGCGAAATTAAGTTGGGTTGAGATTGAGTTAAATCAGGCAGAGATTACTCAATACTATGGATTATAGAAAAATCTGGTAATATGTCTAAGTAAGAAAAGTCAAGGTATGCCACCAGGTTCTATCTTGAGGAAGGAATGAAGTATTACATTCGAAAGGAAATGTAGTACTCATAAGTGAATTGGATTGTCTTAGGTCCTTTGAGGCTCAGTTTTTATTTGAAACTTTGGCCAAGTTGGTAAGGCCAGCTAATGTGCAAATGTCAGCAAAGAACTAGGGCAAAGCGTCAGTAGCACCATTAAGATAAGGTCAACAAATTTATGTGATGCATTGGCTTGACGCGCACAATTCTTCAAGAGAGTAGCTAATCTTTGTTTCCACAGTATTCAAAGTTAAAGCAAGTATGTTAGTAACCTATGTCGAGTTCTTGTCAAGCTGTTATGATTTAAGGGATATTTGAAATTGTTTTGTGATTTTCTCTTTTGAGAAAAATCTTATGACTTTGTAGAATTCTGGTAGGAATTTTTAAAGAAATGTTGATTTGGTATACGGAATTCATGAATAAAATTTTCTACGGTTTTCATGGTATTGAGTAAGAATGTATTTTGTCTTCCACCTTGATCACATGGTAAGGCAAGATTACATGTCTTATTCCTATGAGAATGCAGTAAAGGATTATGTTTATTTTATCTCCCCATCCTGATCACATGGTGAAATAAGATCACATAATTCCTTGGGTTTTAAAGAATGGTTTCTAGTATGAGTTGGTAATCATATAAGTTTCTCTCAAGTGAAGTTATTGAGATTCAAAGACGAGAGTTTTCTTGTATAGCAATTGCTATATCAGCTACTTTGTAAAAATCCTTTGAGTTAGTACATCCTTGGTATCCTATACAATTTAAGGAGTATGGTCAAACTTTCCAAAACAGTTCGATTATAAGTAAAGAAATTTGGTAAGATTCTTTACAAATCTATGTTGGTCTCTGAAGAGCATGGAGTAACTCCGTACTTCTCTAAAAGTTTGGGATTGTTTTCAGTCAACGATTATTGGAATTCTCTAAGCAGTTTGCTAGTAGTTCATCTTGGTTGACGTCATGACCTAAGAAAGTCATTGCCTTTTTTGCGGAATTGTCCTTGAAAGTAAGTTGATATGGACTCCTGGGATGGAACCCTTTCTAAAGAATGATATTGTAGTAATCCTTTCTTTGGAATAAAGGATGTACTAGTAATTTCTCCATTAGTTGTTATTTGTTTACATGTTGTCTTGAAAACTTAAATCTCTTTGAGATAAGATAGTCAAGTGAGGACTTTAAGCAGAACTCCAATGGGTCTGGAGTTTGGATATGTAAATTAGTATTGATATTCAATCTCATCCTGATAAGTTGTTGGATATAGAGAGTGGACACGTGAAGATATGTTTTTAATCCTAAGAGTTAGGTTGCTCAACAAGTCAGAATGTTAAGTGAAGTCTAAACAGTCCTTTGATGAAAAAGACTGAAAATTGTCAATGGAGACAATTTTGTTGGAAATTATTGGACTAAAGGTATTATTGTCCAATATGTTGGTATAATAATGCGTAAGAGTGTAGTTTGAAGTAGTTGAGAGAGATAACTACTTTTGAATGTCAGTATGCCCAAGCTGAGTTTTGGGTTGAGAAAAGGATGTAAAGGATTGACAAGATAGGTTATTATCTTGTCATGTGTTGGATAAATCTCATATTCGTGGTTAAAGTAATACTAAGATTTTTATCTCAAAAAGGAAACTGAGTAAGGAGTTTAAGTAATCCTTGTAAAGAAACTAATTTGAGTAGGACTAAAGGTTTAGTTTGGATGACAACAACGTTGTGTAAATACCCTAAGTTTTTATTCAAAATTTGTTGACCAGATCAAGGAAAAGTAGTGTGGGAAGGTAATATTGTTTAAGATCATTAGGGAAAATCAAGAAGGTAAGACATCGTGATTTGTTATTCAAGATTATGGATTGCTTGTTTTCAAAACTGTTCATGTGTATCTATTGTTGTAAAGCTTTGAAAGCTTATTTCAAAGGAGGCATAGTTACTTGCTTAATTAGTTTATCTTGGAAAAAATAAATATATAAGGATTTAAGATAAAACTTTTGATGGACTGACATGAAGCGAAATGTCACCGAATTCGTTTTGATTTGTTTGGTTTGTCTGGAAGTCCTGATTGAGCATAGAAGACCCGATGAAATGTTCTAGTCTCTTCCTGTTTCAGAATGAAAGTGGAAAGATGTTACAATGGATTCTTGTCATTAGTCGTTCAAGACTTAATGAAAGAAAAATGCAATATGAAAGTTGTTAGGAAACTCATCTAGAGTGTTCTTTTTAATGCATTTAAGATGACTTAAAGAATACAGAAGTTAACTGAGGTGTTCATGCATGAAGTTTTTCATCTTCATAAAACTCCAAAGACTATTATCTCTGATTGAGATGGATGGTTCATGCCAAGTTTTGAAGGGAGTGACAACAAACTTTATGGAGTGAATTGAATTTTAGCGTTGTCCTCCCTCATCAAACGGATGAACTGTGCAGGGAAACAAATTCAAACTCCCGAGGACATTTATTCTGGATTTCACACAAGTTGGGATGTTAGCTTGAGTTTGAGTGAATTCACATACAAGAATTGTGATACCACGATAAAGAAAATGACTCTCTTAAGGTTTTGTAAGGCCGAAAGTGCTGGTTGTCAATTTGTTGGAATGACAATATTGACAAGGTTTTTGTGGGCCAGACTAGGCCAAGAGAACAACAACTGATATCGCACTAACACGATCAAAGGTGCTAACTGCTCAGAAACGACAATAGTCGTGTGTAGTTTTAAAGCGAGAGCATGTTAAGTTCATTGTAAAGAACGACGTTTTTGTTCTGGTATCCGCCTTGAGAGGCATATTCCGCTGGGGAATGCGAGACAACGTACATGCTCGCTATGTTGGATCTTTCGAGATACTGGAAAGAACCAGTAAGCTTGTTTATTGGTTGGCATTGCCACCTTCAGTGCATTTTATCTGTAATGTCATACTTGTGTTTCTTCTAAGATAGTATGCGTTCAATATATCTCTTGTACTCAACAATAATAAGATAGAAATTCAACGAAATGACACCTATGAAGGAAGGCTAGTTGAATCGTGAATGAGAAAATACCTTTGGTTGGGTTACCTTGGTCTAATTATAGAGGTAAGGAAAAGACTTCAGAAACCAGGCAGGAAATGCTGAGTCACTATCCAAAGTTAGTGAATGTTGTAAAGAAGAAGTTTGGTAACTAAGCAATGGTTGTTTTGTGCCTGGTGCAAAAGTACCAGCATGTATTTTTTTAAGGCGGTACTACAAACTTCTGTATAGGTTTGTAGTGGTTGTGTGTATGTGCTTGTGTTATCTTTCCATATGATTCGAGTTCTCCTTGGTTTCAAGGACGAAACCATTTTTAAGGGGGTACTAATGTAATAACTGTGGTTTTTGAGGATATTTTTGAATTTTTCTCGGATATCCTTTTAACCTCTTTGTTCGTTTTCACGCTTAATCCAATATTTTTGTTGGAGATTAAATCCTAGAAAATTCTTGATGATATCCTAAAATCACAAAGAAATGATTTTATGGATCGGTGTGAATTCTAGGATTTTTCAGTGGAAAAAGAATATTTATTGGATAAGCCGTGTTTTTAGTTATGTACTGTAAAGAATTTAAAATACGAAACGGAAGCCTTAAAAATTGAAGGTAGTGTGATAAAATCATGGAAAATTGATTTTATTGGTCTACGTAATTTACGTTTTTCGTTTAGTAAGTTTTTCCATCCGAGGTACATAATTTTACCGCTCTAACGCGAACCCCGTTCCGAGACGGGTGTGGTTTTAAAAATCACCACTTCCTTGCCTTAATGAGGAAGGAACGAAACTAGAGAGTTTGGACGGAACGACGGACTTGATGAGCTTCATCACCGTCCGCAATCTTCTCTCCCCCTACCTCCTCCTTCATCTCCTCCTTCTTCCTCTTGGGATAGTTGTGCACGTTGCTTCTGCGTCAGGAACCACCAGAACCAGCGAGAATCAAGGCGGAACGACAGCTCGGGAGGAAAGAATTCATACCGACGGCGTATCTTTGCATCGGTGTATGCGACGCCGCCAGCGACTACCAGCTTGTCCGACCACCACCCACCGCAAGGGCTGCCGTCGGGCAATACTCAGCCACCCTCAAGCTCGGGGATCGAGCCACTATCGAGCCAAACGAGCCATGGGCTCGAGTGAAGGTATTTACGATCGAAATTAATTAGCGGGTTGATTATGGAGCCACCGTAAGGACCTTTCGGTTCTGCTTTGCTAATTAAATTTATGGTTTTTATAATCTTGACGTTGATACGGTCTCACAGGTTCAAACCGCTCGTGAAACGGACGTCCGGATCTTCAGTTATAGCGAATACAAAGGCAATTGGCAAGGACGTTGAGCACGCCTTCTAAGGCAAGTGGACGGTTCTCTCTTGCATTATGGTTATTAAATGAGGAGTTGAATCCCATTTAATATTTTTGTTGGGAACAACTTGTGTGCTTAATAAAATATGATAGGTTGTTATATTTGTTAGAATTAATGACCATGTTGTTTATTCAGTTTTGCGGTAGAACTGGATTTAGGTTCGTTATGTGTGGCCTTGTATGCTGTCTCACGCTGAGACATTGTTGTTGATTAAGGTAGTTTCAGGGAGGGGAACGTGGTTCCATATCCTCTCTTTAAAAAGATTACATTAGGAGGGGCCTAATGCTAATGGTGGGTCATGACTCTTCCCCTGCTCTTCGTGTGAGAGGGGTGATGCGCACTCTAGCTAAGTGCAATTGGCACGGTGCAGTGTAGACGACAGGGTAATAGGCCTCTCTGATCTCTACATCACCATATGCAAATGAAAGATCAAGGATAGCTTAAGTCCTGTGATCTTGGTACAGGGTAGATGACCATGGATGAAATACTCCGATGATCTCTACAATACCAAAATATTTCAGCAGTAGTTCGAGCCGATTATGAATCACCAACCTGTTTGTGAAAAGTTTTAAAAGTAATATAAGATAAGTACTTTAGGCACATTAATATACCTGAATGGTTCGTCCAGTTACTCCCGGTTATGAATGATTCTTAATCAAACTTTGATTAAGTCAATCTGATTAGTCGATGGAGGCTTTTCAAAATGTTATGTGATTAATATGAGTTCCCAACAATTGTTCATGTTTCGTAAAGGAACCACAAGTTGTGGTGTCCTATCTCTTGATTATGTGAGTCTCCTTCTTATTCTCTATAAGACTGCTAACTGTTGGATCATAATCCGAGTCTAATCGGATTTGGATGCCAATATGTTTAGTTACAACCATAAGAACCAAGTTAGTTTCTCCGCTTGCTTAGTCTTTCATTAGACTAACTCGTCCATCTTCTTTTCTTTTTTATGGTCGGCTGGTGTCCACTGTTGGTATACGACACATCAGGTTCTTCTTGGAAGTTGATTCAAAAGGCGAATTCAGAGGTTTGAAGCTCCAGAAGTTGAAGAAAGGTTTCCAATGGCTATACTTGAGTGAAGATCATGGTTGAACTACTTCAAAGCAAAGCTGAGTTTCAGAACTAAGAACTTAAGGAAGACTTGATAAATATTTTGTTTAAATAGAAGGTTGTTCTATTTATTTACTAATTCTTTTTTTTTAAGTTAAGGCTTGTATAAGACCTTTTATTCTCTTTTCCGATGTAAAGTTTTACTTAATTTTTGTTAGGTTTTAAATGGTTTCATTTACCTTGTTCTAGTAAGTTCTGTCAGGTTAAAGTCTTAGGTAACTCTGGTTTAGTCCTAATTGGGGTTACTGGCGGTAATACCTCCAGGGTAAGTAAAGGGGGTGTTACAAAGGGGATGTTGTTTGCTGATCATAGATGACCAACTGACATGAGAATTCTCCAAGCATGGGGAAGTAATTAGCCAAGTGATACGTCTAAGGTTTGTAAAAATTCAACAACAAGAGGAGAAAAAGGGAAACGGTGACCTATGCGAAAAATATATTCGTAGAAACATAGCCAATCCTAGTTATAGGAGCCGGTCCAATCACCTCAACAGGGTGTGTATACCACGGTTGACGTAGGGAAGCTGACTGACCAGACGAAAGAAGTAGGGTCAGAAGAAGAACTTATCTTGTGCTGGGTGGAAGAAAGAACATGAAAAGATTTAAGGGATGGAGGTTCCTTCGGCTCATAAAAACGGGAGAAGTGTTAAGAGGAAGAGTCGGTATTGCTCATGATGGAAGAGAAGAAGTTGAAATCAGATCAAAGGAGGAAGAAAAGACGAGAAAAGACATAACTAGGAAAGAGAGGTCGAGGTGTAGTTGATGATGGTTCTAGAGGCAATAAATAGAGGGATCGATGGGACGTTTGATGCCTTTCAGTTTCCAAGATGCGTATTCAAAAACCCTTGAAAAATTCAGAGGGGATTTTCAACGGGTTTTTAGGGGGTATTGTTGGGCTATTGACATTTGGGCTGAAACCAGAGTGCAAGCTCACATCAAAGATGATTGGTTATAAACACAATCCACAAGGTTAAGAGGAAGGACGAAAGAATCGGTAGAAGAATGTTGGGACTCATTGAAGGCGAATGCGAGATTTTCGGGAATAAGAGATTATGGCTTAATGACTCTATAGCCTGTTATAAAATGGGATGAGGCAAGAGAAGCAGGGGGCGACAAAATCATTAGGAAAAACCATTCATAAGCTCGATACTAGCAAATTATATATTGCATCTTAACATGTCTATGTGTTTAATCTGGTTTGTTGTTAATGTCCCCTCATCTTACCGGATTACGCGTTTACGTGTTAATCCACCCAAAATAAAATTTAAGCCTATTTTTATTAGCTCCACAAAATAATCCTATCCTACATAAGCTTGACCCATCCGGGAATTAGAATTTTGGTGAGTTTTTTTATTGGTAAGAAAATAAGTATGGGGGAATTGAAGTGGAATTGGTAAAAAGGTGAAGAAGAAGGAATAATTGAATATTGAGGTTCAAAAGAAAAAAAAAGACAACCATGTTGATAACAGTGAAAATTTTTGTTGTTGGTTGCAGTTTAAGAGATAATCTTCAAAAGTGCTTTAATGTTAAAGAAAAGAATGAAGAGGCAAAAGAAATAAACAAAAGTGTGAGAAAAAAGAAACAAAAGAGCTTGAAAGTGTGTATGGAGTTGGTGAAGATGTTGGAGATATTAAGAGTGAAGTGTTGGTTTGGGTTTTAGGTTGTTCTATTTCTCGGATTTAGCACCACAAGACCAAAATTGATCCCTCCAAATTCTTATTAACTTGGCCCCATTATAACCCTTGAAAAGACCTCATGATTTTTGTTTTATGTTTGGTCTATAGCAGTGGAGAATTTGAATGTTGATGCAAGCTTATGATAATGTAGTTATTCATTGTTAATTTTGAGTGAAACAAATATCCCAGAAACACGAGAGAGAGAGAGAGAGAGAGAGAGAGCAAACACAGTTATCTTGGTGAAGTCTAGAATGGATGAATGTTCTTTGCTCTTTGCTTAGTCAAATGCATGCTAGGACGTCTTGGTCAAGTTATAATTATATGTTAACTTGCTTTGTGGATTATGAGATGAAAGCATGGATTGCTATGTTGTGGTGTGACTTGGATCTGTTTCTTGCTTAAGGACAAACAAGGTTTAATCTTGGGGGAATTTGATAGGTCGTATATAGCTAGTGTCCAGGATGCATATTTACGTTTTTCTTGCATGGTTTTTGGTTAATTTTAGGTAGTTTATTTAGTTCTTAGTTTCTGAAGGAGATTTGGGTTTTGTGTTTGTTCTGTGTTGTATTACATATCTTCAGGTGAACAAGAGTGAGTGGAACAGGAACTAAGGAAAGGAGGTGAGATTAGAGGTTGGACGTGGGTAGAGCTCGAACTCTCGGGTGTTTATGCTATGCGTCTATTATTCCTAGATCTTTAAATAAATTTGAACCATGTACTAAAAATGTGTATTTTTATTGGTTATCCAATGGAAAAAAAGGTTGGAAAGCTCTTGATTTATAAACTACTAAACGATCGTGATTTGTTTCCAAAGACGTGGTTTATTATGAAACACATTTTACCTAGAAGACTGACCAACCTATACTTTTTGTTACTAATGCATTTGAATACCCGTCCCTTTATGATGAAATCCCTATCCCAATAGCCCCAACATAAGTGACTAATGAGGTGAGTGGAGTTCAATATCCTCTAGTCATAACTCAAGAACCAACACCTATCTCCACAAATGTCTAAACGCAAAGGGAGTGGGATTCAATCTTCTCCTGAAGTCGTTCAAGTCATTTCCTTACCTAACTCCCCAAAAAAAAACCACGTAAAAAGACAATAGGGGAAGAGGGGTTCAATTTCCTCTTTCTCATATTGAAGGCACTATCTACCATTATAACAGTGTTCGGGCTCCATATGTCAAGCTACGTGATTATGTTTGCAACACTGTGCAAAACCATGAAGCTCCATTATCTCCTTTTCTCAATCCATTAAGATCATTAGGTACATCCTATACAATATATAATTATGTCAATTTCAATTGGTTTTTACCTGCCCATGTTTCGTTTATTATTGTTGTTCAATCAGTTCCAAAGCCTTCCACTTTCTCAAAAGATGCTTGTAGTCCTCACTATCATGTAACTATGGAGGATGAGATCAATGCTTTAGAGAGTAATTGGACATCATCCTTGTGTGTTCTTCCTCCAAGAATAAAACCCATTGGTTGTAAGTGGGCGTTTAGTGTGAAATACAAATCAGACGGGTCTATTGAACGTTATAAGGATTGTCTGATAGTTCTAGGTAATAAATAGAAAGCCTACAATGCCTACATGGACATATTTTCTCTTGTTGGATGTTCACAATACTCTTCTTCATGATAATCTGCATGAAGAGGCGTATATGAGACCACAACCAAGATCCTCAGGTCATTCTGCTGGTCAATTTTGTCGTTCAAATCGGTCTTTATATGGTCTTGATCAGGCACCAAGAAATTGGTTTGCTAAGTTGGTTGTTGCTCCTTGTCGGTTTGGAATTGTCAAGTTCCTTGTTGATTACTCCATATTCACTTATAATCTCCCGACATTTGTTTAATGTATACATGTGCTAATATATGTTGATGATTTGATTGTTGCTAGTGACAATTCCTGAATTTGTAATTTGATTGAATCGTCACTGGCTCCATCTATGCAGACTTCCACACTTCTAAGACAAGCTTCATATTTAGAAGATTTAGGGAAAAAGAATTCATTATATGGGGACACCTTTCTGGCATTCAAACTGAGTCTCTTGTGCACTTTTCATTTGTTCTTTTGAATTTTCAATTCAATCAAATTACAAATTCGAGAATTGTCATTGGCGGCATTTGTGGAGACTTCCTAACTTTGAAGATGAGCTTGATCTTTAGTAGATTTGGGGTTAAAAAGTTCGTTCATATAGGGATACATTTCCGACATTCGGGCCGAGTCACTTGTACGGTTTTCATTTGTTCTTTCAATTTTCCAATTTAGTCAAGTTACAAATTTGAGAATTGTTCTAAAGTATTTTTTGGGCATTCAGATTGCTCGTTCTAAAAATGGCTTATTTTTGTCTCAACGTAAGCACACTCTTGTTATCATATCTTAGGCATAATTACTGGCAAGAAATCTTTGCGATTTTCCAATAGAACAAAATCACAAACATGCATTGTATACATCTTCAAAATTCAATACTACATATCAGTATCAAGGGTCAATTGCTCGCCTAATTTATATGACTATTACTAGCTTGAGATTTGTTATGTTGCTCATTCTATGCAGGAGCCTACTATATCATTGGGATGTTGTTGATCGAGTTATGTGGTATTTGAACAGTAATCCTAATCAAGGAAATTCTCTCTCTGTATTGAAATCTTGAGCTTAAAGTTTTTTATGATTTAGTCTATGCAACTTGTCCTTTGACTCGTTGTCTGTGACTAGCTATTTTGTTCAACTTGGGTCTTCACTAGTGTATTTGCATACTAAGAAGCAACACATCGTTTCTTGATCCTATATTGAAGTTATATATAGAGCTATGTCAAGTGCATGTTGTGAGTTAATTTGGTTGAAGAATTTACTCATTTCATTGGATGTCTTTCATTTGGTTCTCATGCGCTAGTTTTGTGATAGTAAAGTTGCATTACATATTGTCTTTTTCATTATAGGACCGAACATATTGAGGGTGATTGTCATTTCATCAGGGATCTTCTTCTTGCTAGTACTATGCACACCGATCATATTCGTACTCTCTCACAAAACAAGCACATAGGAATTGAAACTGGTGTGTTCCATGGCCCTCGGTGAGTATGTTAGATGACGGTAGCACAAAAGCTTAGTCATTGTTTGCCAGTTCGAAGCTCTCTAGGAGAGCAAAGAGTTGGACAGTGAAATGCAGATTGTATGAAATCAAGTGCGAACCTTGAAAAGCAATAAAAGCGGGAGTCCCTACAGAATTCTCCAAAGGTCAACGGCTCGATCTTGGCGTTGACACACGCCCAAAATGGAGGTAGCCTCCGATGGAAATTGGGAGTCGACGGGACAAGCAATAGTTAGGGAGTTGGGGCAGAAATGTCGTGGACCTCAAATACTAGAGAAACACTCTTAGTAGTTGTTCACCTAAATTATGACGCGGCCATTCATGTAGAGATCTTGGGCCTCCCATGTGTGAAGAACATGGGTATCGAGAAGAGAGGTATGGATGATTTGGGATGACGAATTCTCATTATCAAATACTTAGACTGAAGGGCCTTGTACGGGAGATTAGACCGACCGTCTACAAGGGGCAGCTTAATGCACTATATCTTGACGAGTAAGGCTTAAGGCCTTCTCAGTCAGAGACCTTGTGATAAGATAAGTCTTGAAGAGTGCTACGGTCCTCGATGATGGTAAAGCTTAGATTGAATTAAAAGGGACCCTACTTGGTTGTTGCAACATTGGGGATAAAGGCATTTACCCTTGGACATGAGAATGGATAGACGATTCTCAAGCCTGGAAAAACGCACTCGAAGACGTCATACCCTTAAGGCCACTTTTAGGTCATTGCATGTATTGAAAAATAACACTTGTTATGAAACGAGGCCAACCAAGTCTATATTAATTTTTTTATCCTTTATTTCGATTTTGTGCATTTAGTAATTGACCATAAAGGTACAATACTTTTTCTGAGAATCCCCATATACGAATATGCAAATAACGTGGGCACCCCTAATTCTCCATGGCCACCCGCCAATAAGTCGTGGAGGATTTGAACATATTGCGATGCGTGCAATCGGCAATACGATTCTAAGGGGCAATTGTGCGTGTTTATATTTTTGGTAATTAAATAAGGTGTGCTATGATTATTTATTTATTGAAAATCCTAAAAGAAAATTAATAAACCCTTTTGAAAAAATTAATTAAACCTAAATTAATATAGAGAAAGAGTCATTCTCAATCACGTGAGAATGGGTGCTCAGGTGAGAAATAAGAATAAATTTCGTTCGTCCCCTACAAAAAATCAACGTCCCTGATTAGACATTCATTAAAAAAAGATAAACAACTGCACGGGCAAATCTAGGTGCGCACCCTATATCCTTTTTCCAAAAATACGCGAATAATTCGCCAAAAATTCACACGTGTCGTTTTTCCCTTTTTAAGTGAAACGATCAACGCCCTTCATTTTTCTCCATCCAACAGCTCTTGTTCTTTCTTATTTCTCACTTGTGCGCCCATTCTCAGCTGATTCGAACTCATTAATACAACTCAATAAAATACTTCCATTTTAAGGCTCTTAACCTATGCCTAGCGATAGAAATCAAAGAATCATGAAGGATAAGGTTGCAAAGAAGGTGTCTCGAAGGCCTAGACCACGACCTTTTTCAAGGTCTCGGGCTTTCAAGTTCAAGAAGGTATTCAAGAATGTCAAAATATGCTTTGAAGACTATCAAGTGAGGCGTCCAAGACCTCCAAGGAAAAGGATGAAAGTGAAGATATTTTCGAAAGTTTAAGATCTCGTCACATTATGAGCAGTGTTCAGTAAAACGGTCATATCTTTGGCTAGAAAATTGATCTCGAGGTGATTCAAGATGTGTTGGAAAGACTATTTAATTATATAAAACTTCATAGCTGACGTCAAGATGAGAATCCAACAAGAAGATGGTCAAAATCGTGTTTTACTAAGAGCAGTACAAGATCTTACGGGATTCTAATACTTTCTTTAATTATATCTTTATGTTATTATTATGTCTTTTAATAATTCTGAATTTTCTAGTCTTTGTTAGTAGGAATATTATCTTTATTATTATCTTAGATAGATAGAGAGTTTTATTTTAGGATAGAATCTCTCTAGAGGTATTTCTATGTCTTTAAATACTCTCTTGTAATCACTTTTATGTTTCTGGTGGATTTTACTTTGGGATGAGAAACTTTAATTAGTTTTCTTATTCCAAGGTTTTCCTACCCAAACTCTATCTTTTATCTTTCTTATTCTCACATTCCAAACTCAAACAAATCATATTGTTCTTACAAATCCAAAGATCGAATTCATTCAACAACAATCAATCAAGATCGAATCATCAATCAACTTCGCTTGAAATCCATATCCTTGGCAAATCTCTTCACGTGATAGTCTTCAACCCGAAGAACGTCACGTATCACCTAGGGCATAGGTTAGAAAAATCGATTAAATCTTCCATGCATATTAATGTGCTTGATATGATTTATTTTAGGATATCTATTGCCTCTAGAATTTGTTACAGTACTATCCTAAGTTCTGTCCACTTTACTAGATACTTGAAGAAGGATATTAGCTGCAAAATATTTTGAAAAATACTTTGAAAAGATTTTAATTTTTTTATGATTTTTATTTAAATTAGATATAAAATATGTACTATTATTTGTACACAAGCATACTAATTTTTAGCATATTGAATATGCACATTTAACTAAAATGTGTGCATGTACACTTTCAATTCATATTTGTACACTCTTAGTTTTATATATAAGCATTAAACATTTCGTTAATGAGCATACACAAAATAAAAACATAAAATAATATTATTTATAATTTCTCTTCCCATTCATTTCCTTAACTCAACAATCATACTAACTCATTATTATTCATTCCAACTTCAATATAATTTAGCTTTTAGTTTAAATAATAATTTCAAATTAAAGTAACCTCTCCACTAGATTTTTCAAATGAGTCGGCTGGGAAGGGTTCAATCATTTTGGGTTTGGGTTGAACACGGATCCATGCTAATTGGGTTATTGATCGGGTTATAACAGGTTATCGTGTAGATTCGGATATACCCATCTACGGAAAATATTATGTTGTAATGTTCTTTCAAGGGTAGACATGTGTACGCTTGATATGTTGATACGGAATTGATGAGCTCGCGCACTTCGTGTCCGTTTGTTTTTCGGGTCCCGATCTTGTCAGCTTTAATCCTTCTCTTCTTTTAATTGCAAGTCTTGGACTTTGGTTGAGAAGACTCAAACTTTAAGGTTCCCAATCACTCCCTTAGATTGCAAAGCAACAAGGTTTGTAAAATTGATTGCTTAAAGAACAAGTAACAACTCAATTGAATGTGTTTGAAGATTGAATTGTGTTTGAGACTTGAATTGGATGATTGAATGCAAGAGAATTCGAGATTGAAGTGTTGTTTGGGATGGACGAAAATCACAAGGCAAAAGAGATAGTTTTGGGTTGAAGGTCCTTGGAATAAGAAACAAGGTTTCTATTCCAAAGATTGAATTCAACATGTCTTTGAAAGAAAAGATTACAAGGGTTTAAATAGACCTAGAAGGCCAACTATCCTATGCCATTCTTAAAAGATATTGTTTCCTACTATGGATTCTACCTTAATTAAAGATATTATTACAAGACAACTAATAACTTAGGCTCTAAGTAAGATCTATATTACTTTCCAAATTTGTCTCACCAATCTTGCATGGTCCAAATTGATAAAATAATATGCTTCCTAACTTGAAAAACAATAAGCCCACATATTATGGCCCATAACACATGCTCCATATATGTAGAAAATCCTATTAAAAATAAAAGCATAATTAGAAAGCACTATAAATAGTAAGTCTAGGATAAGCATCCAAACAACTCTTGCATGTGAGTATGTCCAAGTCAAGCTTGAACATGGTGAATAGAAGTGACCCATCTTGGCTCCTTAGGCTCATCTACCATAGCCGGAATACGAGCTAGAAGAACCATTGTAGCTTTCTTCAACTTCTTAGCTCGGTACTCTAGTGATTGGTCCATCAAAGGGAATATGAGCCAAGTCTTCGATGTCTTGTGGAGTCATGGGTGCATGTAGTGCATCATTCTCCTCCACTTGGCCACAAAGCATCCTCAATTCGTCGTCGGAGTCATCATCGGGCTCATAAAAGTGAAATCAGCTACATTGAATGTAGGGTGCATGGTATAATCACCGGGGAGATCCAAACGGTATGCATTGGGACCAATCCGCTTGACAACTCGAAACAGGCCATCTCCACGGGGATCCAACTTAGACTTGCGTTTGTTTGGAAACCGCTCTTTCCTGTAATGCACCCACACAAGATCGCCTTCTTCAAATTGAACGTTCTTACGTCCCTTATATGCTTGTTGCTTGCACTTGGCGGTCCTGCGCTCTAGATGCATCCGGGTCCTCTCATGCAACTTCCTTACAAACTCAACCCGCTTGTGTGCTTCAATCAACTCCTTAGCCTTCATGGGTTGAGGTGTGTGATCCACCAGGGTCTTGGGATTAAGGCCATACACTACCTCGAACGGTGTTATCTTGGTGGCCGAATGAACTGACCTATTGTAAGCAAACTCAACAAAAGGCAAACAATCTTCCCATCTTTTGAGGTTAGTCTTAAGCATGGTGCGTAATAAAACACCCAATGTACGGTTAGTAACCTCAGTTTGACCATCGGTTTGAGGATGAAAAGTAGTAGAGAAAAGCAATCTAGTACCAAGTTCAGACCACAAAGACTTCCAAAAACAACTCAAAAACCTAGCATCCATATCACTAACAATAGAACAAGGAATACCATGCAATCTCACAACATCTTTAAGGAATAAATCAGCAATATGAGAAGCATCATTAGTTTTATGACAAGGAATGAAATGAGCCATTTTTGAAAACCTATCTACTACCACAAAAATAGAATCATGCCCTTTTCTAGTCCTAGGCAAGCCCAACGCAAAATCCATAGAAACGTCTTCCCAAGGGCTATGAGAAATAGGCAAGGGTTGATATAAGCCATGTGGTTGAAGTTTTGATTTACCTTTAGCACAAGAAACACAACCTTTAATGAATTTCAGCACAAAGTTAGACATTTTAGGCCAATAAAAGTGTTCCTTAAGTCCGGCTAAGGTCTTTTCTAACCCACCATGTCCCCTAGTCTCATGCACATCATGCAGTAACAACCTACATATGAAGAAGATGGAATGCACAATTTTCCAGCTTTGTATAAGAATCCATCATAACAAAATAAGTGTCATGCTCTCCATGTGCAATGCAATACTCATAGATTTTACCAAAGAAGGAATCAAAAGCATACAAATTACGCATCATGGAAAACCTAAGAGCTTACCATCCAAATGAGACAAGAGAACGTACCTTCGTGATAGAGCATTGGCTACCACATTTTCACTTCCCTTCTTTTGCTTCACAACATAAGGGAAAGTCTCCATGAACTCTACCCACCTAGCATGTCTTCGACTTAGCCTTGATTGACCCTTCAAGTACTTCAATGCTTCATGATCGGTGTGGATCACAAATTCCTTGGGCCACAAGTAGTGAGACCAAGTCTTGAATACCCGAATAAAAGCATAAAGCTCCTTATCATAAGTGGGGTAGTTGATCTCAGCACCACTTAACTTCTCACTGAAGTATGCGATGGGCTTTCTATCTTGGATGAGCACGCCTCCAATGCCATAGTTCAAAGCATCACATTCAACGTCAAAGGTCTTAGAAAAATCCGGCAATTGGAGAAGCGGGGCGTGGCACAACCTGTCTTTCAAAGTGACAAACGCATTCTCGTGTTGCATTTTCCACTTAAACTCAACATTCTTTTTGGTTAGCTCATGCAAAGGTGCAGCAATAATAGAGAAATCACGCACAAATCTCCTATAAAACCCAGCTAAACCAAGAAAAGAACCCACCATAGTAGGAGTGGTCGGTTGAGGCCACTCTTGTATGGCTTTAACTTTGGATTCATCTACACTTAAGCCATCTTTAGAAACAACAAAGCCAAGAAAGATAGTCGAACTAGAGCAAAAATCACATTTGGCAAGATTAGCATACAACTTCTCTAGCCTAAGACATTCAAAAACAGCTTTAAGATGCTCGACATGCTCATGTAATGACTTGCTATAAACCAAGATGTCATCAAAGTAAACAACAACAAATTTGCCCAAATAAGGATGCAAAACATGGTTCATTAATCTCATGAAAGTGCTAGGGGCATTAGTTAAACCAAAAGGCATGACAAGCCACTCATATAAACCATATTTTGTCTTAAAAGCAGTTTTCCATTCATCACCCTCTTTCATTCTAATTTGATAATAGCCACTCCTAAGATCTATCTTGGTAAACAAAATAGAACCATGCAATTCATCAAGCATATCATCCAAATGAGGTATAGGGTGACGATACTTTACCGTGATTTGGTTGATGGCACGACAATCCACACACATACGCCAAGATCCATCCTTCTTAGGAACTAGAATGACCGGGATGGCGCAAGGACTCAAGCTCTCTCTCACATAGTCCTTGTCCATCAAATCTTAAACTTGGCGTTGTAATTCATTAGTCTTTTCAAGGCTTGCTCTATAAGCCGCTCGGTTTGGGAGAGAAGTGCCCGGAACCAAGTCAATTTGGTGCTCCATTCCTCTCATGGGTGGAAGACCGGGTGGCAACTCTTCGGGGAACAAGTCCATGAAATTCTGTAACAAGGAAGAGATAGGAGAAGGAAGTGTAGTCAAATCCACATTAATAAGTAAAACATCCTTCCTAAAAAGAAGAAGACATAAAGAACCTCCCTTAAATGCTTGGTGAACATCTCTTGGATGGGCAAGGAGAACTCTTCTTTCAAGTCTTCCATCAATTGTCGGGTTAGACTCGTCTTTGGGATGCCATTCACGCTTGTTCGGAGGCTTATAAGGCATAACCGACAACTCCGAGGAATGAGAAGAGGTAGAAGAAAGGAGAGGGGTCATGATGGGATGGTCACGGGTCATCATGGGGTGCCTAGAGGCCTCGGAGAGGGGGTCACGACTCGTGACCTTGGGCTCACAGGTCGTGATGGGCTGTCTGGCGCCAGAATTCTGGTCATGACGCTGGTCACGGGGCATGACGGGGACATCATAGGTCGTGAACCGGTTGTGACGAGCCTCACGGGTCGTGATAGGGAAGTTGTGAGCCGCAGTTGGCTCGTCATGGGTCGTGACGGATGGCTCACGACCGTGACCGGCCTGCTGAGTGCTAGGTTTCTTCGTTTGCCCTTGTTTCGGCATCGAAGATGGCTTGTCCTTCTTATGTTGGGCTTCTCGAAGCGCCTTAGTGATAGCATGCATTTAGTTGTTAGTTTTAGGACATATTTATGTTTAAATCTTAGGTAGTTGCATGTGTTTTGCTTAGTTTTCATAGTTTTTGCATTTCGATGTCTACTCTTGTGCCTTCGTGTTTTTAGGTCGTTTTGAGGAGCAAGGATTGGTTAAGTTGAAGGATTCAAGATTGGGGGTATTCAAGTGTATTTTCCAATGATATTCAAGCCACTTTTGATGATCATTAAGGCCCAAGAAGTTATGGAAAAGAATGCTTAAATCCGGGTCATGCATTGGAGTTGTTGTTTCGGCACCACTTTCTTGTGACACTTTGTTCAGGAGCTATGGTGATCGGATGAAGCTGAATTTGGTATCATTGGAAGTCTAACGTGAAGAGATACAATTCATGTTTCTACATCGAGTTCAAATTCCAACTCTAAGTGGGTCAAAACAGCCTCCGAAAGTACCGTCAAAATGTTGTCAAGACAAGAACCGCGATCGCGGCCAACCTCTACGGCAATCACGGCTATGGCGGTCGCGGCCCTGTTGAGTTGACACGCGCGAGATCCTCCTCCTTATCTTTATTGCCTTATTGTATTATATCTTAATTATTTCGTGTTTTTAGAGACTACTAAAACTTAGTTTTCAACCTCTTGTGGGAGATCTCTCTTAGACCTAATTTCTATTATTCCAGACTTTTGTATTATCTATTTCATGGAGAGCTAAACTCTTAGATCTTATTCAAGTTGAAGCTTTTGGGACTCAAGTTGTTGTGAGATTCTTTTATTCAGGTTTATTTCTACAGGTTATTTCAATTCTCTTATGCATAATTATTATTGATTGTATTGATTTCTACTTGATTGATCACCTTGTTGGAATTAATACTCTCTATTGCTAGATCTAGGTTTTCTCGTAGTAAAACCTAATCTTTGTAGCAACTCAATTGTTTAGGATTCTTTGGACTAAAACAATTGAGAAACAGATTTGAATGCATGTTGATTGTTTGACTCGTTGGAATTCAATTCCATGTATCCTGTTTATCCTTGTTCTCATTGCTAATGTTCTTATGATTTATGATCATTTCATGAGTTATTTGGATGTTAAGTTTGCATGTCTCGTTTCCATGTTTTATATATGATCGGGATAGGAATAATCAAAAGAAATAACTTGTTTGAATCTATGATCAATAACTGGAGGAAGAAAGTGGATATTTGAATAAGATTGCTTTTCCTAAACTGATAAAAACCAAACATTTGTTTTGTTTAATTGCTTTGCTTGCTTTAAATTCTCTAGTTTTAGAATTACAATTCCAAAACCCTCTTTGCTACCTTTCTGAGTTGATAATAATATTACTTAGGATACAAGTGTCTCTTGGGTACGACCCCGACTTGCCAACTATACTAGTTGAGTAATTAGGGAATTATATTTTGATTTGGCACGACGACTTTCAGCCAGTCATTTAGCTTGTTTTCTAAGAACTTGGTCCTGTAAAACTTCTTGAGGAGACATGGATAGAAGAGTAACTCTCCTCCCGTTATGGTTAAAACAATAGCGATTCAAATAACCGTCATGAATAACACGTCTATCAAACATCCAAGGTCTACCTAAGAGGAGATGGGTGCAATCCATTTCGGTAACATCACAAATAACACTATGATTATAAGGACCAATAGCAAAGTTAACAAGGCATTGGTGAGTAATCAATAGCAAAGTTAACAATAGCAAAGTTAACTTTTCATCTTTAGCCTCATTAATCCCGTTTAAACTATAAGAGGTCGATCTTTAAGTAGTTGGCAATTGCAAGTGTTCAACAACTTTCTTATTAATCAAATTGCAACAACTACCACCATCAATAATAGCACATAAGGACTGACCTTTAATGGTGCAATGGGTGTGGAAGATGTTCTCTCCTTGGTCCGCCGGTGGAGACTCATGGAGATGAAGAGTGCACATTGTCGCCAACACAAGGGGTTGTATTGATGTATCCGGGGCGACATACTCACTATCTTCATCATTGTATTCGATCTCCTCCTCCACTTAAGCTAGACCTACATCTTCAGAATTCTCCTCTCCATCCGACACATAGCCTTGGTCGGTGAAGAGCACTTGCTTAGAATTTGGGCAATCTTTAGAGACATGCCCTCTTCCTTGGCATTTATAGCAACGAACGTCATGTGCTATTTCCTTTGGGGCCGGGGCTGATGTGGGACGAGAAGGGTTCTGAGATGGAGCCTTGGTGGTGTTAGGAACACCCCGTGGCTCAGAAGAAGAAGAGGAATTAGTAGAAACCGAATTAGAAGTGTAAGAGTTGTACCTTTTAGTTGTGGTGTTCCAAGTTTCCTTCTTGTTCCTTTGGATTTGATTGTAAAGCAATTGAACTTTGTGAACAAGAGTGTTGGTAGCCCTTATGCTTTGGATCTCAAGAGCATCCCGTATTTGAATGTTGAGGCCCACCATGAATTGAGTCCGTAGGGACCGTTGTGATTGGTGAATGTTGGCTTTGTAAGTTAAGTCTTCAAGGTCATTGAAGTATTCGATTGAGGACCGAGAACCTTGTCTATAAGAAGCCACTCTAAGCCTCATAGTCTCAATATGTTCTTCGAGAACATTCTTCTTCTTCAAAAGGAAACGTAGCTGGGGCCACATCTCAATAGGATCCAATCCTTGGCGCGTACGGTCCTCTCTCGTGCGGTACCACCAACTTCTAGCTTGCCCGGTAAAATGGAGAGTAACCACTTCTAGTTTCTCATATTCTTCATACCCCAAATGATTAAGGGTGTAATCGGTGTGTTGCTCCAGTTCTAGATACTTCTCCGGGTCATTCTCGCCTGAAAAGGTCTCAAGTTTGATCTTAATGTCTCTTCGGTTAGCCCTTGGGTTGGCTTGTTGGTCATTCCTTAGAGCACGCCCGGGATAGGCGGGGGGCAAAACATCATCAATCTCATTGACTTCTTGGAACCAATCCTGAATGGGAGGTTGATATTCGTCTTCATAGTGTTGTGCTTCATGGAAGTCATTAAGATCATCTTCAAGCGGTGCTCCATTCCTTGAATTTGTTTTCTTCTTTGATTGATTGGAAGGATGAACCACATTAGGAGCAACATGTGATACTTTGGACCTAGGATCCACCAAACTAGCAACCGGGTTAGAAGAAAGCTGAATTTGAGCAGGGATTTGAGACTTACCTTTGTTGCTAGTTGAAGCGATGTGAGGATCCTCGTGTTGAGTAGTATGCTCATCCATGGTTAGGCTTTTGGCCGACCCTGGGGATTGTTGATGTGAAGTAGAGAGGGTCGCAATAGCATTGGCCAATTGTTCGAACCGGGCATTCAAGGTTTGATCACGTGCTTCTTGTTGTCGTTGAGATTCCGTCATGGCTGTTTGGACCATGTTTTGAATGGTTTCAATGAGATTGGCATTAAGGCCACCATCTTGGCCATCCATAGAAGAGGCATTATCACTGTGTTGAGACATCGTGCCTGAACAAAGAGGGAAAACGAGCAGCACTAACGAGCAAAAAGTGTAATCAAGGGACGGACACCTTAGTTTAGCAAGGAGCTAATCAATTCACAAGCATAAATAAGTTAGTGAAACCTATTAGGCAAGTGAATGAAAGGTGTAGTCCTATAAGATCAAGTAGAATTTCATCCTCAAAGAATAAAGAAAGGAAGATGCAAGTTGACAAGCAAGCAAGTTCCTTATGCAAGCCAAATACTTTAAACAAGTAGAGGGTACTCCAAAATCAATGTAAAAGCAAGCAATCAAGACACACAAGGCTAAAATTTCAGATTTTGGCTAGCAAAGTGCACAAATTGATGAAGCGAATTACTAAGATGCAAGTGCACGGCAAAAAGAGAACAAGGGTGCATGCAAGTTCCAGTTTTAGGCACAACAATGCAATGCACAAGGGGTTTCTTTTGTGATGCTTCAACTAAGTAGGGTGTTATTCTGAGCAAGGCAAGCACAACTTTATATACCAATGTAAGCAAGGCAAAGCAAGAAGAATGCAAACTACTAGAATGCAAGATGATATTTTTGGTGATCCTTGTTGAAGAATCAATTTTTGGGGGTTTGTTTTTTTTCATAATTTTTAAACACCAATGACACTAATTAGAAGCAAAAATAAAAAGGAGGGGAATTGGCTAATTCTTTGTGGAAAAGAAAGGGACTTTAATATGCATGAACATGAAAGAAAGCAATTCACCAAATTGTAGTAAACCCACTTATGGAAAGAATAAGCATTTAAGGCAAGCAAATATGGTGGAATTAATGCAAAACAAGTCAAACATGCAATTAAAGATCCAATCTTTTCAATAAGGAAAGAAAAACTAGCAAGATCTTTATCTAAGGAAATTATGTTTAAACAAACTTGGGCCACAAGGAAAGCAAGTAACTTGGCACACAAGCAAGGGGGAGGGGCGTGCACCAAGCCAAGGGGGTAGGGTGGTGGTGGCAGAATTTGGTGGTGGAGGGGTGGTTGTCGGCGGTGGTTGGTGGTGGCGGCACAAGTATGCCTTAGGTTAGGGTTTTGGTGGCTTTTTGAGAGTTTGAACAAGAAAATTATGAAAATCTAAAGGTAAAAACTGATTATGCAAGTAAAATTGAAAACCAATTAAAAACTTGACTAAACAAGGAAATCTGATACCACTTGATACGGAATTGATGAGCTCGCGCACTTCGTTTTCGTTTGTTTTCCAAGTCCCGATCTTGTCAGCTTTACTCCTTCTCTTCTTTTACTTGAAAGTCTTGGACATTGGTTGAGAAGACTTAAACTTTAAGGTTCTCAATCACTCCCTTAGATTGCAAAGCAACAAGGTTTGTAAAATTGATTGCTTAAAGAACAAGTAACAACTCAATTGAATGTGTTTGAAGATTGAATTGTGTTTGAGACTTGAATTAGATGATTGAATGCAAGAGAATTCGAGATTGAAGTGTTGTTTGGGATGGACGAAAATCACAAGGCAAAAGAGATAGTTTTGGGTTGAAGGTCCTTGGAATAAGAAACAAGATTTCTATTCCAAAGATTTAATTCAACATGTCTTGAAAATAAAGATTACAAGGGTTTAAATAGACATAGATAGCCAACTATCATATGCTATTCTTAAAAGATATTGTTTCCTAATATAAATTATACCTTAAATAAAAGATATTATTGCAAGACAACTATTTACTTAGGCTCCAAGTAAGATCCATATTACTTTCCAAATTTGTCCCACCAATCTTTTATGGTCCAAATTGATAAAATAATATATTTCTTAACTTGAAAAACCATAAGCCCACATAATATGGCCCATAATACATGGTCCATATATGTAGAAAATCCTATTAAAAATAAAAGCATAATTAGAAAGCACTATAAATAGTAAGTCTAGGATAAGTATGCAAACAACTCTTGCATGTGAGTGTGTCCAAGTCAGGCTTGAACATGGTGAATAGAAGTGACCCATCTTGGCTCCTTAGGCTGATCCACCATAGCCGGAATACGAGCAAGAAGAACCATTGTAACCATTGTCCACCGTAGTGATTGGTCCATCAAAGGGAATATGAGCCAAGTCCTCGATGTCTTGTGGAGTCATGGGTGCTTGTGGTGCATCATATGTGTTGTTTGAATAGAAGAGTGTGTCTCTTCTCAAAGTCTTTTGTAACAATATTTCCAAACTCTAAAAGAGAGGAGAGAGAGAGAGAGAGAGAGAGAGAGAGAGAGAGAGAGAGAGAGAGAGAGAGGAAACTTCTTCCTTGTGGTCTTGATTTGATTATACTGAATTCACATGGTATTAGAGCTCAAAGGATCTAAGTTTGATTGATTTGTTCCTTCCTATAGTAGGATCATTCAAATATGAGGGTTTATCCCCTTTCCTACTTCTTTCCCTCTTTTTTCCTCCGAAACCTAATCCACGATTGAGATGGTTAACACAAATGAGAATTTGGAGCAAAATTCTCAAAATTCAAATGAGAAGAACAGTGATCCACTCGCATTGTCTAACTCAAATCATCTTGGAGCACAAATGGTGGTGAATGTCTTGAACGAGAGTAATTTTATCAGAGGGAATTGTTCTGTCACGCTTACTCTTAGGGCCTGGAACAATCTAGGATTCATCAATGGAAAGGTTTTGATGCCTGAACCGGGAACAAATGAGGAAATGTGGAAGTGCGCCGACTATATGGTAATATGTTGGATTTTGAAATCCATTACTAGTTTAATTTCTGAGGGTTACATATATGTTGATTCGTTTAAGCAAAGATATATGGAGAGTATAATGGTCCTCTTCTCTACTAGTTGCAAAGAGATCTAGGAAATTTGACTCAAGGAACTTTATCTGTTGTTGAGTAATACGGGAAGTTAAAGAGAGCTTAGGATGAGGTATTCGGTCTTGAAAAATTTCCTAGCTGTAGTTGTAAAATGTGCTTGTGTGATGTGAATAAGAAAATTATTCGTATTGTTAATACAAACAAACTAATGAGTTTCCTTATGGGATTGGATGACAATTATGAGAATATTCGCAGTAGTTTTCTTTAGTTAGAATTACTCCACAATGATTGTGGAGTAATTCTAACTAAAGAAAGCAATTGAAACAAGTAAATAGCTATGTAAAAATATATGAGAATGCAAAGTTTCAAGGCTAGGAATCCCCACAACTTTGATCTAGGGAATTTGAACCTCACTTCTACCTAAACTGAGTTGGATATTTTGTTATGAAGGTTATTGTCTAATTTCATAAATTAACTTTTCTCAAAGCCTAACTTAATGTACTACTATCAATAAGAACTCACTCTCATGGTGAATCTAAACCCATAGAAGCCCTTTAAGCATTCAGAAATCTAGATGGTAAATCAAACTTGCCCCACTCTCGCGATGCATCAAATTTAACTCAAAGACCTAGAAGTTCTATGACAATTAACCACATGAGAAAGTAATCTCAAGTTCAATTCTAGTTTTTCCAAATAGATAGAACCACCTCTCGATGTGTTCTCTCTATTTTGTTTACTTAATTAGACTACCACCTCTCGATGCGCAACCTAAACAAGACTAAAACAAGTTTAAACCTATTAGATTAAGACCCTATAATCAAATCATATTAGTTTCCAACTCAATTCACGCAAAAGGTATTGATTTTGATCCGCTTCACATTGTTGGGATCAACCCAACCCTAGAACTAGAGAAATTAGCTAGACATGATGCAATTCATAATCAAAACAATAAATTTAAGCATAGAAGAAGAAACAAAAGCAATATTGAAAGAGAAAATTACTAGGAATTCAATTGAAAGAAACAAAGTAGATCCAAGAGTGCAAAAATCCCAATTTCAAAGCCAAAACAATAAGAAACCCTAGAAATTGTGCTCTTCTCTCCCCCTCCTTGAAAACTAGAAATCTAATGCATAATAATTTTTTTTTTGAATAGGTAAGGATTAGGCAGACTAGGTCAGCCTATTGCATCCTTGCGGATGAGGGTCAGGACCCCTCCATGGTTTGAAATCTGATTGATACTACAATCGTGATGTAGCTTCGCAATCAAATCAGCCACTGAATTGCTTTCTCAAGGGATATTTTGGTACTGACCCCCTCGAAAAACTGCAGCTTCATCAAAATGTCTGCTATTAGCATGTCAATTGTCCAGGGACTAGATCGACTGCTCTTGAGCGCATTGATCACAATTAGACTGTCGCCCTCAATCTCTATGTGTCGAAGATTCCTACTACGAGCTTCTTGTATCGCCTGAAGTAGTCCCATTGCATCTGCTTGTTCCACTGTCCAGTAGTCATTTTTCGTTGCGTTAATACTTATATTATTTCCAAATTGGTCTCTTATGATAAACGCATCAGTTTCTTTCCCATTTTCTTTTTTCGATCCATCGAAATTTATTTTTACAAATTCGCTTTGAGGTTTCTCCCATTTTCTTTTACATTTTCGTGGTCTCGCAAGTTGTACTCTGGACGACACATTATCCTCATCATTAATATTCTTTGATTTGTTCCACCACACGATATGATTTTTGACAAATTCCTCGACACTCCCACATGACCCAATAGTGTCGTGATTGAAAACAACTTTGTTTCTCCAGAACCATATTCCCCACCAAGCAGTAAACAGATGGCATAAATCCTTTGCGGTAATGTCTTCTTCAAGTTCTGAATGAATTGTGGCATGGTGTAGTGGTTATGTGTTGCGTCTCTTAGAATGTCAGTAAATTGTGGATGAATGGAATGTAATTTTTGTAGAGAAAAGGGACATTCTAGGAAAAGATGTTTATGTGTTTCGTCTTGATGACTACATAATGGACACTCTGAAGTGACAGCAATATGTCTTTATATAAGTAGGTCTTTAGTAGGAAGGCCTTTGATACAAATCTTCCACATGAACATTATTATTTTAGGCATTAAGTCAATTTTCCAGATCTAGTTAAATTCCCAGTCATTCATATTTAATTCATTCGAAATTAAAGCAAAGGCCGATTCAGTTGAGAACCACCCATTTTTACTTGGGTGCCAATATAGTCTATGTTGGATCTGATTTTCAGGAATAGATATTGACAAAATTCGTTCCACCCATGAGTTAGGCAAAACTTTTCTTAGTTCGTCTTCATTCCATTTTTTATTATTATCTATGAAGTTTGCTACAGGTATATCGTTGTCACTCCCTACAACATTGTGACATTCTTCTTGGAGCGGGCGCTTGCTTGCCCAAGCATCTTTCCAAAACCGAATTGACATCCCATCCCCTACTTGCCAAAGGAGGCCCTTTTGAAAATCCTCTTTTAGACGCATTAATTTCTTCCATTTCCATGAACAATTTTTAGTGCAGACATATTCTAGTAGAGCTTTGTCTTTAAGATATTTTTCCTTTATAATACGGACCCAAAAATTAGCCGGTTCCGCTAGGAGTTTCCAAAGGAGTTTCATCTGTAGCGCTTTATTCATGTGACTAGCTTTTCGTAATCCAAGTCCTCCTTTCTTTTTCGATTTACAAATCCTGTCCCAACCCACCATGGGCACGTAATCATCTGATTTATTCCAGAAAAATTTTCGGTTCATGGAGTCTAGCTCATTTAGCATTTTTTCCGGTAGCATGAAACTTTGAATCGTGTAATACGGTTTAGTAGCTAAGGTTTTTTTGATGAGGGTACTTCTTCCAATTTGGGACAAAGAATTTGCTTTCCATAGGGATAATTGGTTATCGGTTTTTTGTATCAGTGGATCGAAAGTGGCCTTCGTGACTCTGGAATTGATGATTGGGCATCCGAGATATTTGTCTAGAGCGCTTGCGTTCGGAATATTTATCATTTGCTGAAGCGTTCTTCTAATGTAGGCAGGAACCCCTTTAGTTGTCTGAAATGCAGATTTATGAAAGTTCACCTTTTGTCCAGAAATGTCCGAGTACTCATTAAGGATTGGTCTAACTTGTCTCCCAAGGAGTTAAAATAAAATATAAAATAATAATAATAAAGTCCATCCAAAAACAAAACAATCTTGGGCCTAAAACTAAGAAGTTCGAAAGATGAAAATTAGACCCGCCCGTCGTCACGACCATGACGACCAAAAGTGTAATAGCCGCTATTTTTAATAGAAAGAAATATTAAATTTAATAATTTAAATATTTCTTTAAAACATCAAGTTATTCTTTATTATGATTTTCATAATAATAAACCTAATTAAAAACTTAACACGATGGAAAATATAAAATTATTTTAATTAAATATATGAATTCTATTTTCCGTTAGCCTAGAATTTTAATAAAAACGGATGGATCTTAGGCGGAGCCCGTCAATCTCGGCCCATTAATTTCACTCCATAAGACTTATGAAAAGTGGAAAAAACGAATATGGAGGATGTGGGATTTGAACCCATGACCTCCACACTCACTCCACCACTATGCCAAGTTCACTTTCTAACAACTAAACGAATTTTAATTCTCTTATTCTTTTCAATTTTCATCCACCTTCATATTGACAAATGAAATTGCATGCACCACTGTACCTATCATGTTGGCCAATGCATGCTTGTCTCCCAAAATTGACCAATATTCTTCCACCTCCTTTCTCCTCCAATCTCTTTCTTCCAACCATTTCAAAGATAATGGTTTTCTTTCCTTCCACTATAAATAGATGTGAGTTCTAGAGGAGAAGACACGCCATTTCTCTATTCTTCCTCCTCTAAATTCACTCAAGATCAAAGTTAATTTTCAGATTTTATCTTGCCTTTAATTTCTGATTTTTCCATCAAAAATCCACAAAACTCCTTCTTCCTCCTACCTTGTCCGATCGGAGAAGCCACCGGACCACCGCCCCTCTCCACCGGCCGTCGCGCGCATCCGCCGCCTCTCGTCGGAGCCTCGCCGCTGCCTCCTCTATCCAATCGAGCCATTCCGGTCCCGTTAACTCTTTGTATAATCTTCCGACTCGGATATTATTTTATATCTCTTTATAAAATAATTTTTTACATATATATAATACTTATCTGTTTAAATGGAGTGAATATTGCATGAGGTTTTAAAAAGGAATTTATGTGATTAAATTCATTTTACATGCCCGTCTACTTGAGTATAATTTTTTTATAAAAATTAATTAAGACTTCACTTTAAAAAATAATAATAAAGGAATATTATTATTTGGATCTCCTACCTAAATTATTAAAATAAATAATTTAGGATAAAATACATTCTCTTAAATAAAGAAAATAAGATAAGGTGGTATAAGAAATGAAATAAGAGTTTTAATGTAAATTCATTTCTTTATATTATCTCGAATTGCTAGGTTAAGCTTTCGAGAATTCTAAACCATCTTAAATTCCGAGCCTTCGATTAAGTTCGAATGAAATTCAAGGAAAGTGGATATTCTCCTTGAAACATTTTCGATATCTCGATTCCGTTAAATCTTCTCTATATTGAGAACAAACTTTTTTGCTTAAATAAATGAACATAGGATATATCGATTGCTAGAAACAACGACATTTTATTATCGTTATTATTATTCGTATGCTAGAAATGAACTTAGGTCCGTATCTTGTGGTCTTGCTTGTTTCAATCTCTTTTCGATATTTGTAATGGATTTAAGATAGATTTAAGAGATACAGGTTTGGCCCCGAACATCTCTATATAACATGTCGAGTGGTACGACATTACGTCCTCTCTTCCCGCGACTTATGGATCATGATCTATGTCTGCTCCTATTTGTTGGAGGGATGTTACACCCTAGCTAGGTGTCGGAACTCCGTTCCTTTAAGTGGACTTGACTCTTTCATAGCCTCCACACCCTTAAAAGTCATAAATGATATGAAACGTTTTGACACATAATAAAGATAAGTTCTAGTGCACATTAATTAAATTGAACGAGATTGGATTAGTACAACTTGGAAGACCAACCCAACTCTCGGTTCTTGGACGATCGTCTTTCCAATCTGAATTCTTATTCGGGCTTGTCAAGGTGGGCTTGGTACTTGAGCGCCTTCGGGCCACCTACCCGATCTGGAGCACCGAATAAGATGAGGTTGGTTGAGGTCCGAAAAGGGCATGAGAGGCTTTCTAAAACTTGTTGTGTAATTAAAACATTCCCAACATTAATGGTACTCTAAGAGAAACTACAATCTCGTAGTTTCCTTCGCTTTCGGATCCAAGTTTATATCTCTTCGAGCTCAACTAAATTTTGTCCTTATAAGCTCCACAAAATTATTATAACTTTCAAGTACATCTTCCCTTTATCTCCTTGATGAAATAATGAAATTACCAAACTACCCTTGAGAGTTCCCACCAAAGTTTTGAAGACAAAGGCTAGAAGGTTTGAGAAGAGTTATGCAAGGATAGAAAGTCAAGGAAAGACGATGTTGAAGGAAGGAAGAAATTTTCGTAGAGCAAAGCATTCAGAAGATGGTGCACTAGCTCTTCCATTTTAAACCAAGCAAACCATCATCATATGAGTTGTCTTGGGGAAATATACTTGTATTTTTATTACGTATTTTAAACCCTTTTACAATATGGGCTTTATATTCTGCTGCTACATTCTTTGTAAAATAACTACCATTGTAATGAACGAATGTTCTCATTAATGAATAAAATTTCCGTTTTTAGTTCTTTGTACGTCCTTTAATTATGTTTAATTAAATTATTTAAAGCATTGGGTGACTTTGGACGGTAAAATCCGAGGTCACTGGCGGTAATACCCATCGTTGCAAAATAGGGGTGTTACAAAAAGTTACCTATGTTGTCCATCATTACGGTCGTGGCGAGATTCTTCACGTCCGTGACGGTCCTTTTGTACCTTATTTCTTCACTTTTACTTAGCCAAATCTTGTCTCCTTCTTGTCACAACCTTGATACTCCTTGTTATGCCCTTGATACTCCTTTTTATGCCTGTGATGATCATTAGAAAGCCTCCCATAGACCCATCTCGACTCTTCATGACTTCCTTAGCTTCTTCATATATCCGTTAAGAATCCAAAAACACCACCTAAAGACCTGAAAACGCAACAAAAGGTGTATAAACCTCCATACTACTAATAATACAAAGATCAACACAAAAACACCAAAAATAAACCTAGGAAGAGGAAAAACTATACCTAAATGCATATGCAAACTACTCAAAATATAATGACATCACTAGCTTTGAAAGAAGTGTTTTTAGTTTCATAGTTCAATCAGAATTTACTCTCAGTAGGAAAGCTTTTGGATGATATTGGATTAGATGTTAAAATTCACAAGAATTGTTGTCTTTTTTAGGAAATCAAGAGTGGAAGTGAATTGCCATCCACTATAAGATTCAAAGGAGGACTATATAGAGATAACTTTGCACCAAATGATGGGATATCTAATGCTTCTAGGATATCACATAGTATAAATAAAGTTGATCTTATAGATCACACAAACAATATATCTAGTTATGACATTGTACACACTAGAGTAGGACATGTTTCAAGTTCTAAATTGAAACCTATAAAGGATTTTGCTGGTTTGATTCTTGAAACTAAATGTTGTGAAATTTATGTCATGGCCAAGTATCATGCCCTTACTTTTAATAGAAGTGACTCTATTGATAATTCTTTATTTGAATTAGTTCATATGGATATCTAGGGTCCTTACAAAATCCAAACATATTATGATCCTAGATATTTTGTTTCAATACTGAATGATTTTTGTTGAGCAACATGGGCACACTTGATTAAGACTAAAGATCAAGTAGAGGAGGTGATCAGATATTTTGTTGCTTTGGTTGAAAATCAATTTGGTACAACCATTAAGAAGATATGAACTAACAATGGTTCACAGTTTGTTCAAAGATCTTGCAAAGAATTGTTCAAAAGGTAATAATTCATCAAATGCCAGTTCCACATGTGCCACAAAAGAATAATACAATTGAAAGAAAGAATAGACATTTGATCATGAGGTTATTGGAGCAATTCGTCTTCATGCTAAACTGCTTATTAGATTTTAGTCTGACTGTGTTTTAGTTGCGACCTATATGATAAATGTTCTTCCATCTATTATGATAAACTAGGACACTCATTAAGATAGGTTACATGGGAAACAACCTAGTTATGATCATTCGAATGTGATAGGATGTCAATGTTTTGCTCATGTTCGAGGAAGTTCAAAGGACAAATTTGCTGAGTGAGGAAAGAAATGCGTATTTTTGGGCTATCGTTGTGGCCAAAAGGCTTACAAGAAAGATTGGAAAACCAAAACCATATTTGTCGTCTGAGATGTAATAATGTTTTTCCTTTCCACAATGAATCATCTCAATCTCCTAAAAACACTAATGTCCAACTACGTCTTGTCAATCTTGCTCACCAACCTGATTCAACAAAGGTAGCAACTTCTGTCCTTGATTTTCCTACCCCTGATATAAGCATTGATTCCCACAATTCTCGTTTTATTCTAAATACTGCTCAAAATTCTTTTTCCGAGCCTAAATCATCTCATTCTAACTTACTAGAAAACCAATCCAATACTCCACATAATCCTAGGCACTCCTAGCTACAAATTTATGATTGTCCTACTATTCAAGCACACAATTCTCAATCCAATTCTTTCATGGCCATTCATGTCACAAATTCCATGTATTACTCCTCAGATTATCTCATATCTCTAGCCAACACCCTAGCCTTGAAAGAACATGTCATCTCTAAAGAATCTTGCCAAGACCCTCTATGGGTGGAGGTAATAAATAAAGAACTATTTGCTTTAGAAGACAACAAGCTATGGATTTTGACTAATTTGCCTCCAAGACAAAAACCAATTGGATGCACATGGATTTTTAAAATTAAGTTCAGGGTAGATTATAGTTTTGAGAGATATAAAGCTAGGTTACTTACAAAGGGCTATAACCAAATCAAGGAAAAAGACTATAAACACGCGTTTTTCCTTGTAGAAAAATTTACCATTGTCATGATGTTGATTGTTATTGCTACCATGAATAAATGGCCTCTTTACCAACTCGATATAAAAAATGCATTTATTCATGGATTCATTGAAGAAGATGTATATATGATGATATCAGAAGGTTATACACATCAATATACAAACAAGGTATGTAAATTGTCTACATCCTTATATGGTTTAAAACAAGCATCTAGTCAATGCAACCTTGAATTGTCTACGTTTTTCATCAGTTTGGGCATTGTTCAATCTAATTTTGACCATAGTTTATATGTCTAGAATTCAAGAAAGTGTTTGATTATGACTATTGTGTATGTTGAATATTTTCTCATAACTAGAGAAGATGAAAATTCTATGCAATTTGTCAAAACCGAGTTGCATTGAGTCTTTACTATCAAAGACATAGGTTTCCTAGGATTGGAATTATCCAAAATAAATAGAGGAACCTTATTGAATCAGAGAAAGTATATTCATGATTTTCTTATTATACCAAGCTTCAAGATTGCAAAGTTGGTTCTTTTCCACTTCCTAGAGGCTTGAATTTGATTATTAATCAAGGAGAACTGATGCAAGATCCTAAAATTTATAGAAGATTGGTTGGTAGAATGTTGTATATGAACATGTCATGACCAAATATCTCGTATGATGTGCAACACTTTAGTCAGTTCATGATTCAGCCATGAGAACCTCCTTACAAGGAAACCTTGCATGTTATCAAATACCTAAAAGGTACTATGGACTTGTGATTATACTTTCCTATTGAAAATGTTGTCTCTTTATCTGCCTTTTATGGTGTAGATTGAGGGAATTGTCTTTTTAGTGGCGGATCATTAGCTGAGTTCTGTGTATTCTTTGATCATCCTTTAATATCATGGAAGACAAAGAAACAAAACAAAATTTTAAAGTCATCAACAAAGGTTGAATATAGAAGTATGTCTAAAACTACCATTAAACTAGTTTGGTTGGAAAATCTGGTGACATACTTTAAACTCCTTCCAATCCTTTTACATTGTGACAACAAAGTCATATTACACATCTCTCAAAATCCTGTCTAACATGAAAGAATGAAAAACTTGAGGCTTGATTGTCATTATGTAAGGAAAAAGGTCCAAGAAGGCTTTGTTCAACCTCTTCATGTTAAATCTTCCCTACAAGTTGATGATATTCTCACAAAACCTCTTGGAGAACTACAACACAAATTCCTTGTGTCCAGGGTAGGATTGTTGGCTATTTTACCACTAACCGCTTGCGTGATTTTGAGGGGGGAGGGGGGTTAGTCAATGTTCTTTCCTAGCTAGACATGTCTACACTTGATATGTGTTGTATGAATAGAGGAATGTGCCTTCTCCATACTTTTTTGTAATAGAATTTCTAACTTCTAAAAGAGATTAATAATATAGAGACAAAGAATGATCATGGAGGAAACTTCTTCTTCCTCGTGGTCTTGATTTCATTTTACTAAATGCACACTAGTGGATCAAGAATACGAACTTTTTATGATTATTAAAATAATATTTTAATTAAATAATACTATTTAATAATAAAAAGAGATTTTTATACATTTTAATAATAAAATACTCCCTCTGTTTCACAATAGATGTTCATAGACAAATTTGCACATATATTAAGGAAAAATAATTCTCCCAAAATTACCCCTATGACCCTATTAAATAGTACACTTTGGGGAAAGTGTATAGAATTAATGTGGTGTAATTATTAGGGGTACAAATGAAAAGTAGTGTACAAAATTCTTATATGGACATGTATTGTGAAACAAGAAAAAAACTCTCTATAAACATCTATTGTGAAATGGATAGAGTATATTATATAATTTAAAATAAATGTTATATTTTTTTTCAAAAATAATAATTAGAGTTAATTCAATGGGTTTCGAGTTTCAACCCAATCGGTCGGTCGGATTAGTCATGTTTGGGTCTTTCTATGACCCATTAATTTTCAGGTCGGGTTTCAACCCTAAAAATTAAATGGTTCAAGTCAGGTTTTCGGGTCGAGTTGAGTTTTGACAAGTCTACTTTCAACTAGCCTTTTTTTTCCTATTTCATGAAGTTAATTTAATGGTTCAAAAGTCCAAATCGTCTCTTTTTTTATTAATTGTAAAAAGTAAATATAATGTCCGTTGCATAGAGATAAACTAGTTGTATATTTCTACCAAAAAAACTAGTTGAGTAGTTGTATATGAACAATTCAAACACGACCTCTTTATTTTTAAACTGGATATTTTTTTTCAGTTTTCACACACCTTAATCCACGTTAATGAAAAGTGGGAGTTTGATTTCGAGTGTAACGAGTATAACAAGAATGATTTCCTAAATGACTAAGCATATAAATGTGGGACCAAATTTGAAAACAATTAGACCGCTTGTAACGAATTTGAGACAATGTAATCTAACTTTAGCTTTTCCTATTTAAAATTTTTATTAAGTCACCAGACTCATAAAATGATATAAAGCATGTTTCACTTTAGATGAAAATAAAATTTTAGGTGATTTTAGTTCTCTTAGAAAATATATAAATTGATCTAGTGTAAAAGCTTTAAAATATAATTTTGATATTAAAAATAATTTTAAGATTAAAATAAAACAAGGTTCTAAACTAAAATTTAATTAAGCAATGAACTTAACAGTTTGGTTCAAATGAAAAAAAAAACCTCTTATCTTATAATGTGAGACGCATGCACTTTCCTACTTTCATATTTTGTACGGAAAATGTACTACCACATACGAAAAATGCATTATTATATACGAAAAGTGCACTATAAATCAGTAAAAATACATTATCAAATTGGTATAAATCCTCCTAAAATTAGTTTGTTATATGATAAGAGTTTGTTTCATAAGAACCAAAACTCATGAACTTAAAGCACAATTTTCTTTCTACCAAAAAAAAAGCACAATTTTCTTATAACGCAAGCTTGAAAAGGATAGTCCAAACTCAAAAAGTATCCACTCGAACCTTACTTCAAATCTCATAGTAAAATAATGAAAACAATTTTTCAACCAATTATTTTTTATTGTTTTCATTATTTTACTAAAAGATAAAATTATTTTGGCCAATTATAATCGGACTAGAATACATTTCAAAGTCTGGTAACCATCAAAGGTAGAAAACATTTGGGTCTACCATATTTTAATTGGGCAGACAAGTCGTTTCGATCTATTTTTTTTATTGAAAAGGATAACTAAATGAAGAGAGGATGATACCCACCCGTGATCTTTGAATAGTGATTTTGATTTCTAACCATTTTCTTTTTTTGGGAGGCACAGTAATACGAACAACCCTTGTCGATTGGTAGTTAATCTTTCGGTTAAGTAGGTATCTACTTTTTTGTTTTAATAAGATAGTTATCTCCTTTTTTTTAGGAAAAATTAATTAGTTATCTGAAAAGGTCAAGGCGACGGCCCCCAGTAAACTGAATCTAAGTAAGATGCTTTGATGTTTCTTTTTGTGGAAAATTGGTGGTGTATCTACAGCTTCAAATAAAGACCATCGGGTTGCTTGTTGTTGATAAAAAGTGCATGTATATAGCTTAATGCATAAAATGGTTCGGAACTTCGGTGTATTAATTGAGATTTCCTTCTCACTTTTCTTTAATGTTTTCTACACCTTTATTTTGAGACTTGTAAAATAATGGAAAAAGAAGGGTAGAATCCCTCATTTACGTCCTATGTCTAGGTTAGAAAAGACCGAAATTGTTGAGTGTTGTCGGTCTGTCAAACAACCTTAAATTCTATCTTAGAATCCTTGCTCCTCAATCCATTAAATTACTATATTTTATAATAAAAAGAGCATATTTAAATCAACCATATCTTTAGTAGGGATGCACAAAAAAGAAACCGTGGGAATGGGGATCCGTAGGGACCCGCCCCTAATGAGACGGGGATTCCCCGACTTAGTGGAGAACGAGGCGGGGACGAAGATCAATTTTGCATCCCCAATTTAAAACGGGGCGGGGACGGAGAATACACTAGCCGCCCAAATCCCCACTATATATACCCGATTTATTTTTTATTTCTTTTAATTTATAAAGGATAGAATAAAACTAAATTTTAAATATAATTGTAGTTTTTAATTTAAAAGCTTATATATGTATACAAATTATATAATGAAATTTAAAATTTATGTTATTAAATTTGATATTTGTAAACCCTTTTAAAGTATAAAATATTTTTTTATAATAAACGGGTCTCGTTAACAACCTACATACTGTTAAAACCAGATCTTTAATTAGATTTCGACGAAACCGAACGTGGCCAACATTAGTGAGGGAGGGTCCTTTTCAGGTGCGAAGTTGTAGGATGTAGGAAGCAAAGGTTTCGTGAAAGAGGTATGGGCTCAAGGCCCCTTTGCCTGGTAGGTAACAGGCACCCTCATTTCCTTGCTCTCCTTTTCCCTTTCAAATTTCCAGTCAATTATAAACTATATCAAACCAAATTCATACATAAATATGCAAGCATGATTCATTAACTAATTAATGTGATTCTTTCTTTCATTATCGACCGTTAAATCAATACGTACCACACAAATATATATTTAATTGCCAACTTCAGTGGAACCCACACGTGATTTGTTACGAATAAGATTCTGCATATATGTCTGTCTAATCTTAATTGATTTTAGCTAGTTTTTTTAGGTGACAGTTGAATTACCGAGGCCAAAGCTTCATTTGCTAGTTTAAGGCTAATCGTGATTGGTTTTTGTACGTTTGAGCTTCTGGTGGAATGTTACATCCATCTATTATAAGTGAATTAGCGAAGAATGTATGGAAATTCGCCTTCCAATGAAGCATGTTTTCCCTCTTTTAAGCATTTCCGTAACTTTGATTTGTATGAATAAACCAAAGATGTTTGATGGACCATATATATGACTGAGCTTCAATGTTCAACTGCATGACAAATTAATACAACAATGTAAATTAAGTAAGGACGATGGTACTAATCTAATACTGTACTTGCCATCTTCCATTGTGTGAGTACTTGTGACCTTCATGTCTCCTCAGAACCCGTAAATGAATGCCATGTTTATATTCCCTAAGGTCATCAGTTCAGATCACTTTGAGCTTATTGTACGATTATAACAAAGATAAATACAATAAGTTATAATAAACATAAAATAGTTGTCAAAAATCAAAGTGTTTAGAAAAGAATTAGAATACAAAATATGTATGTATAATCTAATATATTCTAAAGTAATTGTCAAAATTAAAGTTTTTAGAAAATATTTAATCAAATTGGAGTAGTGCTTCTAAATTTCTAACTAATATATACCCATTATAAAAAAAAATGCTTAATCAGTATGTGTTTGATAATATCTATTTATTTTGTAAAATTATTACCTAAAATTAGAAAAATGAATTCAAGATATACATTTACTGTTTGTTAGATAAATTTAAAAAATAATTTGCGTTAGATCAATTAGAATACTAAGATATTATTAATCAAGTGTTCATTAAAAAAATATTTTTAGATAAATTCAAAATAACTATTTATATAAAATTATTAGAATAGTAAAATATTTTTGAATCATATTTTCATTAAAAGATAAGTTGTGGTGGTTAGTGATGGAAGTGGAAAAGTGGGTAGGTTTTTTTGATAAATTTATGAAAAAAATCATTTTAAACTTTATACATAGTAACAAGTGACACAAATTTTTGTACATATTTGATTTTTACTTTATAATTGACATCGATTTGGACTAGAAATTAAGAAAAATAATTATGCTCCAAATCGTATATTTGATGCAAATTTTTAAAAACAATCTTTTTTATTTTATTTTATTTTATTTTTGGTAGAAATATTTTTTATATTTTTTTCCAGAAAAAAACACTCCTCTTTTTTTTCTTTCAAAAAGCCACCGCAAACATTCACAAAACGCCCACACTTTTTGTTCTTTTTTTTTAAAAAACAATATATTTTTATGTTTTTGGAAAACCACCCAAAATTTGTAGTTATTATGAAAACCGCCCACCCTTAGCTAAAACAATAAACCACCCTTTTTTAAAAATTCCCCTTTAAATCCTTTCAATGAAAATATTTCAAGAAAATATCCATATTTTTTTGCCCCTTTCCATAAACTACCAAATATTACAAAATTATTTAAAAAAAAACAATTTTATTTGGAAACCCCTAGTAATCTAATCCTAAAATCAGGATTTTAAAAACCTTGCATTTGTACTTTCATGGGGAACAACTCTAAACAACAACAAACTAGAGAATTGAACGCAAGATGAGAGTCATCAAAATACAATGCTTTAATTTAGTTGAGTTTCGTAAATTCATAACCCAACTTCTCAAATTGTAGTACTAGTAATTTCTTCAGCTGCCTCATACACGAACATGACCTACCAGCTAGAGAGTTCATTCTTAATCAAACTAGCTAGCTATCCAAATTTGAATCCGGCCAGTGATATCCTAACTAGAAATTAAGTTTCCTACCAAACACAATTACACAACCTTGGGGTGGTGCAGTTTACTGACAAGATGAAGACACGGATTTCTTCCCAACAAAAGAGTACATTTAAATGTAATGACAAGTCTCAATTCAAACAGCGGGCATTCGTAGAACAAGAACATGGAGAGTGGAAAATGTGAACTTGTTGTACACTAAAAGGTTGACCTATTAAGCTTGAAGAAGACTGGTGAGAGAGTCCATTTCACTCCAAAGGTTAACCAAAAGGTAGTGTACTTGAGTAGTCCATTTGGTGAATCATTTTCAATGAAGGAGAAAAATCAGACAATTCAATGTAGAAGAATGGAACCAAAGCGGAAGGACCCAGAATTGGTGTCCACTTGAACAAAGAAATCACATGAGCTGTTTCTATCAGACTAAGATTTCTAACCCACACTCACATGCATATATAGACTCTATAGCACAAACAAACTAACAATTTTCATTTACTTAAAATTTCTATTCACATCATGTAAAGAAATTATTTTACATCTAAAATTTAGAACATAAATTATTTAATATATAAATTTTTAGGTTTTTTTTTATTTTTAATTGATTTTATGATGGAATTCCACTGAATTTACATACTAGGTCTATAAACACATCTGCGTTCAGTTAGTCTCTCCTCCATCAATATTATTCAAAGCGATTCGGTCTTAGGTCCGTTTCCTGACTGTTCCAATCAGACACACTAAGATTTCTATAATCCACACTCGCATGCATATATATAGACTCTATATATAGCAGAAACAAACTAACAATTTTCATTTAATTACTTGAAATTTTCTATTTACACCAAGGGATTAAACTAATACTCGAAAGCATATATATATATGGGTGTCCATGAAAAGCTCAAATTGATTACACATTTTGGTTAACAAAATCGGCATTTTGTGACTAATGAGTAAAAGCTGAACCAAAATGCAGTAAATAATATAGTGTTTGAAAATAAGCTATATACCTCACATTTGAAATCCAAACAAAATCAGTCTAGTTAGTATATAATATATTTATAGTAAATGAGAAAGAGTCGTGTGAGAATGATCGTCCAGATGAAAAATTAAGAATAAATCCCGCCCGTCCCTTGCAAAAAATCAACGCCCCTAATTAAACATTCATTAAAAAAAGATAAAATATGGCACAGGCGAATTTTTTCCGTATTATTCGCGTATTTTTCAATAAAATATGCCACGGACAAATTTTTCCCGTATTCTTCACGTATTTTTCGAAAAATACGTTTTTATGAGACGCGTCCAATTTGTTCATCAAAACTAACGATTTGTTCATCAATATTCACCAATTGTTCATCAATACTAAATAATTGTGCATCGAATTTTTGGATAACATTGTTCATCGATTTCGAACTTTTTAATTTTTAATTTTATTTTTTAACCTTATCTTTATGTATGAATACAATATTATCTAGTTTTAGATGCACATATAATTATTTTCAAACAAGAAGTGGTGTTCTGATTATTAAAGATAAGGTCATTACGATACTTCCAAGTTGTCTACAACATATAAACAAAAGTTGAACCCCAAAGGTCTTCTTTTTTCAAGTTCAATAATTGATGCCAAACATTCGTCTATGACTCCTAACGGTGTCGAGGAAAAGCTAAAGTTGTCATTTGACGGACCAATCACAAGAACTTGAACCAAGAAGATACAAGATGCAACTCATGCTCTTCTAGATCATTTAGGAGCCATGACGGATCAAGCTTCGCAACCTCCATGGATTACCATCCTTAGATATCAAGTTTAGACAAACCCGAGCTTGGATCAAGAGGTCTCAATGCTCATATTTGTTCATTGATATAACCATGTTTGTTCATTGGTATATCATTATTTGTTCATTGATATATCCATATTTATTCATTGATATACTTCTATTTGTTCATTGATATAACCTTATTTTTTTTATTGATATACCCTATTTGTTCATGGATATACCCCTAATTGTGCATGGATATACTCCTTATTGTTCATTGATATAACCTTTTTTTTTGTTCATTGATATAACTTTTTTTGTCCATTGTTTGTTCATCGATATACCCTATTTGTTCATGAATATACTCCTATTTGTTCATTGATATAACCTTTTATGTTCATTGATATAACCTTGTTTCTCCATTATTTGTTCATTGATATACCCTATTTGTTCATGAATATATCGCTATTTGTTCATTAATATAACCTTGTTTGTTCATTATTATACCTTATTTGGAAATTGAAATAAACTTATGTTTATATATCAATACCATCAATTTGTACATTTAGGACTATCTATTTGTGCAATTTTGCAGTTATTTTGTGCTTTAAGGCTATCTTTTTTTCCTTACTCATATAATTAATTTTCACTTACATACTCATATAATTAGTTTCAATGCACACATATATTTATCTAGTTTATGTATTTGTTATACGAATCCTTTTTTGAGAGGAAAGTGTTAATATATTAAATATCCAATTCAGTTAAGTCAATTATACATTGCGGAATATCATTTACAATGACTTGTTCATGTCCGGATTAAGATACAAACGTGTGATAAAGTTAGCTACACAATTTTCATGTCTACATGTATGAGCACAACAAAATAAACGAATGAAGTACTCAATATAGTACATAAATAAGATAAGTTTGATGTAGAAGTTTGAATGTAAAGGATAATAGATAAATAATTTGACTTTGCAATAATATGATGTATGATAAGAGAACGAGCCAGCTGCAAATCGAAGAGGAGTGCTTGTGCCTTATTTAGCTATGTTCGGAGCCCAAGAAGTAGCTACATGTTTCACAGTAGCAACAATGAAAAATCCAAAGGATTCAAACAAGACAATTCGCCAAAAATTCGCCTGTGCCGTTTTCCCCCTTTTAAGTGAAATGATCAACTCCTTTGATTTTTCTTCATCCAACAACTCTTTTTCTTTCTTATTTCGCACCTGACGCCCATTCGCACCTGAACTGGACTCTATAGTAAATAGTAAATAGTAAAGTGTTTAAAAATAAACTATACTCCACATTTGAGATCCAAACAAAACCAATTTACTTAGGATTGAATCCCATATGGTTTTGCTCTTTTTATTTTTGGGTTATTCTTTTTATTGACAATTGGTTTTAGGATTGAATCTCATTTGTTTATGTGATTCGCCTATGTGTATGTACGTTCTTACGGATACGTCTCCAGTCTACTTAACTACCGGCACACAGACTTTGTTCGTAGTATCAGAGCAGGTTTGATCTTAGGCCCATCATCTACCTTGGGTAGCTTAGTGAGTTGCTACCCACTCGTTATCTACTTACTTAATTACCGACTATCTTGGGTTAGACTTAGAAAGTCGTTACCCGTTCGTTATCTACTTTAAACCTATCAATGTTCAAGTGTCAATTGGCCATCACATTTGCACTTGAAGGGGTGTGTTGAGAATAAACTCTATCACACATCAGAAATCCAAACAAAATTAGCTTAGCATATATAGCATTGGTTACTACTCCTATTGCCAAATGATTTTTAACATGAAACCCATGGATTTACGTGTTGGGCCTAATGTGCATGTGTTCTCATATGGACATGTCCTCGGTCTATCTATTTACCGACCCACATAATTTCTTCATAAAGAAAAGATTAACTATATTTAGTAGCCAATATTATGCTTAATCGATGACTCTCCGACCTTGGACACCTTTATTTAAGAATTTGTTTGACATTAGCGGAATTATCGATGGAACAAAGGAGTGGGAGTGAAATTTCACGAATTTTGCACCCTCCTACCCTTTAGGGATAGTGTTTCCACTAGCATTTTGGGGCTAGCGGGAAAACGATGGTGGACTGTTGAATGGAACCTAACCCAATGATCGGACATCAAGATGCAAAAGCGTGTTTCTCAAGGATCGAGGATTTGAAGATAGACATGGTAGAGGACATATCGAGGAAGGATCAAATCCCTAAGTTGAAGTATTCAAGAGGAGGTACACGTTCAATGGAGCAATTTAAAGAATTGAAGCCCAAGGAAAGACAAGGTAGAAGGAAGGAAGAATTTTCTCCAAGAGCAACACATCTGAAAGGTGGTGCACCAGCTCTCCCATATTAAACCAAGAAACACATCATCATATGAGTTATCCTTGAAGCATTCTTGCATTTTCAATGATCGGACATCAGGATGCAAAAGCGTGTTTCTCAGGGATCGAGGATTTGAAGATAGACATGGTAGAGGACATATCGAGGAAGGATCAAATCCCTAAGTTGAAGTATTGAAGAGGAGGTACGCGTTGATGTCCATGTTTTCAGCATAGTTTTAGTATGTTTTTCTAAGTCTTTTAGTCTAGTTTAGTTGTGTTTTTGTGAGTGTTTTGTGTCTTTTTAATATAATTTGCATATTTTGTGAAAAGTATGGAAACTATGCTATTTGTTTGTTTTTGTGTAGGTTTTGAGACGGATTTGGATGCATTCAAGGACATTAGAAGATAGGAGCAAGCTAGGAAGAACAAGAAAAGAAAGCTATGGAATAAATTCCCACAAAATCCAAAGAGAAGAAGGAAGAATGGCAAGAAAACAAGTCAAGACCAACCTCGATATCGACCCTCTAGGGGTCGGTACCGAGGCACTCAGCATAGCCGACTTAAGCTCTTTAATTGCTTTTATTCCGTAATCTTTTATCTTTAGTAGTTTTTTGTTTTTTTTGGAAACTTTTTAGAAGGATGTTCTAGTATAAATATTCTTGTTTAGACACAATCAAGGGGACTCTCTCTCGCCCCCTAGGTTAAGATTGACGCAAGTTTAGGGTTTTTAGAAGACAAGTTGTTGCTTGGAGCACAAGGAAGAATATTGTTAGAGATTTCTTGTGTTCTAGGTTGAGTTTTAAGACAAGTTTGAAGTTTTAATTCAAGTAAGCCTTTAGTTTTAATTCAAATCATGTTTTCTCTTAATTACTTTGCTTGTTTTTCTCCAATCATGAGTGAATAGTCTTCTATTCTAGGGTTGGGGTTAGAAACCCAACATGATTGTGCAGGCATGATTATGTGATGAATGAATTGAATGCCTTTTATCTATTCTTCTACTTGTTTGTACAAAAGCTTTGAGGAAAGTTGGAGTATTTCATGTTTATAACTTGATTGAAAGAGAAAGTTGTGAATTTGAATAGAGATAAAGTTTGAGACGAAAGTTGAGAACTTTAGATCAAAATAAGTAGATAAAGTGAATTGATTTATGAAAATTGATTGATTTTCTTGTTGATTCAACGAAAGTTGATAACTTTATGTGAAAGACATGATATTTATGATTCATATTGTTTGAAATTGCATGATTATGTTGTGGTAGACCCTTGTCCTAGATTTTATCTCTTATTTGCATGTCGAAATTCAAACCCAGGTGCCTCAATATCGACCCTGACAAGGTCGATATCGACCCTCTTTCAGTGTGTTTGTTTGCTTTGTTTGTTTTGTTCCTTGCTTTGTTTTCTCTTTTGCTTTTTAATTTAGTAATTAAACACAACCTCGCTTCCCGTGCACAATCCTGACTTCACTATACTCAACGGGGTCTTGACTATAAATTTATTTGTTGTCAAGTAAATCTCTCTCAACAAATTGGCGTCGTTGTCGGGGAAGCAATAGTGTTGTGTTTAGTTGCTTTGTGGGTTTAGGAATAGCCCGGCTCCGTTTTTGTTTCTAATTAGTTTTCTTTTGTTTGTTTTCTCAGCTTATGCAAGCAGGGAGACGTCGGCTTCAATTTGAACAACTAGATTACTATTCTGAGCCTTAAAGTATTCTTCATCGGACGAGACGAGAAAACCGTACCATGGATGTAACACCTGAAGAAATGGCTCAACAAATGGCTTCCCTCCGCATGGAAATGGAGGCGTTGCAAGCTGACCGAGACGTTGCTGCTGCAGCCGAATGTGAACGGGTAAACAATACTCGTTTGCAAGAGCAGTTGAATGCCTTTCCAAAGAACACTAAGCAGTACATGCACCCCGAACTAAGGGTGCCAGAATCAGCTATCGTACTTCCAAAGATAGAGAGAGCTTTTGAAATCAAATCTCAATTCATATCCTTGATTAAAAGGGCTCAGTTTGAAGGAAAACCCACTGATTTCCCAATGGAGCATATTAAAAATTTTGTTGATTTATGTGACAATATTGTTGCTGATAATGTCTCTTTAGAATATGTTCAACTGAAAGCTTTTAAGTGGTCCCTTGCAGGAAAGGCCCTGAGCTGGTTAGAGATCCTGCCTCTTAGGTCGGTTAGGACGTGGAGAGCTTTGTGATATCCGTCTTTTTAGTTGTGTTTTTAGGGTGTGTTTTTGTGTGTTTGAGTCTTTTCTTTTAGTTTTGTGTTTTGTTCTGAGTCTTTTGTGTAGGTTTTCATATTTCCTTAAGATATGGAGTCTACATAAGCTTTGGTGGTGTTTTTATAGGTTTTGAAGCTGTTTTGAAGCATATTTTGAAGAAAGGAGGAAAGCATTTGAAGATAGCACTCAAGAATGAAGTGAAAGTCGAAGAAAAGCACTCCAATAAAGTTATTGAAGATTAAGTTTGAGCTTGTAAAGAGGTAGAGAAATTTGTTACAAGAACATAGGGAAAAGAATCGAGTCAAACGGAGTTGTAACGAATCCACTACGCAAGTTTTACTCAAAGTTGTTTTCAATGATGATGAGGGTCGATATCGACCCTGGCAAGGTCGATATCGAGGTGCGAAGAGAGCAAAAATTCGAGAATTCAGCATGAAGATCTACCGACCCTGACGGGGTTAATTTTGAGGGTCCCGTGTCGGTAGAAGACATTAGAGTCGGCGCAATTAATGTATTTTTATCCCTTTTTATTAGTTTCCTTTTATGTTATTTATTTAGATAGAAGGGATATATCTTTTATTAGATTTATTTCCTTATAGAAGGAATATATCTTTTAAAGATTTATTTCCTTATAGATAGCTTCTAGATATATTCGGTTTTTCTCTATAAATACTCTTGTTCTAGCTTTAGTTTGAAGAGACCACAATTAAACTAGTTTAGGGGGAGAGGAGGAGAGAAGAGGTGTGTGAGGAAAGGGAGGACGAAAATTGTGGATTACATGGAAGATAAGTTTCGTTGTGGATTCAGTTGTAAGCTTTTCTTTTCTCTTTAATTTAATTTAGATGTTTTTAATTATGAATTGTGAGTAGTTTTCTCTCTCTAAGGTTGGGGTTGAACCCAACAATGGTTGTGCATGCTTTTTTATGATCATGTTTGATTGTTTTTATTGCATGAATCTATTCTCTTGTTCTTAATCTTGAAATGAAAGTTGAAGGGAATTTCTCATTCATATTTGAAGCGAAAGCGGAAACTTTGAAACGGAATAGTCAATTTAGGGTTTTTAAGCGAAAGCGGATCTATCCTAGTTTAAGTAGGAGAGGTAGATAATAAGTTTATTACTTTAGCAAAAGTTGATTGATTTACTTGCTTAAAGTTAATGAAAGTTAGCGCCTTTATGTGATAAAAGCATGATCTATGCGTTTCATTAACGTTTGGCATGCATAATTGTTGTTGGGGGATACCCTAAACCTTAGATTTTCTCTTTCTCTTTATAGAAACCCTTACTTTGTTGATTACTTGCACTCCAAGTAACAAAACTTAGTACTGACTTTCTCCTTGCGGACGAACCTGACTCTGCTATACACAGCGGGGTCTTGATTATAAATTTATTTGTTGTCAAGAAACCCTCTCAACAAATTGGCGCTGTTGCCGGGGAGATTTCAATAGTGCCAAGTTTTGTTCTTTTTAGCGATTTTCGGGACTCAGCCGAGTCGGTAACGACCCCCTTAAGGTCAGTACCGACTTTGTCAGCAAACCCAGTTTTCTTTTCTTTTTCTGTTTGTTTTTAGGATCATAGTCGAGTCGATAGTCGAGTCGATATCGATAGGGTCGGTACCGACCCTGTCGACAGAGCTTAGCTTTTTCTTCTAGTTTTTATTTTTCGGGATCATTGTAGGCTCGATATCGACCCTTTGGGCCTCGATACCGACCCTCATCTGAGAACCCGTTTTGCTTTTGATTTCGTTTTTGTTTTTGTTTTTGCTTACAGTGTATGCCAGCTGAAAGACGTCGAGTTGTCTCTAACCCAGTAGTAGACTTTGAACCCGAGCGATCCTTCCATCACATATTAGGAAAAAATAGTGGGATGGCAACTCCCGAAGAACAGATGGCCGACCTCCAAGCTAAGATGGAGTGGCTTCAAGCAGACAGAGATCGTGAACGAGAGAATGTTGCCCGCCTACAAGATCAGTTGAATGCTATCCCTAGGAATGTTAAACAGTATATGCATCCAGAACTGAGGGTGCCAGAGTCAACAATTGTGCTTCCGGAGATAGAAAATAATTTTGAGATTAAGTCTCAATTCATATCCTTGATAAAAAAAAAGGGCTCAGGTTGAAGGAAAACCCACTGAGTGCCCTATGGAACATATTAAAAACTTTCTTGATTTATGTGACACTATTGCTATTGACGGTGTCTCTTTAGAATATGTTCTTTTAAAAGCTTTCAGGTGGTCTCTTACAGGAAAGGCCCTGAGCTGGTTAGAGAGCTTACCTCCTAAGTCTATCAGGACTTGGAAGGCTCTGTATGATCAATTTTTGACAAAGTTCTTTCCTCCTGCTAAGACAACGGAGTTAAGAAAACGTCTCACCTCCTACCACCAGCTGCCTAATGAGACTTTGTGGAGACATGAGAGAGATCCAAGGAGATGCTTAGACAGTGCCCTACCCATGGGCAACCACAATATGTACTCAAAGAAATCTTCTTCCAAGGGATCAATGTTGAGACGAAAAACCGCATCAATCTTCACACTGCTTGTGGTTTTATTGAGATGGATCCCGATGAGGCATGGGCATTTCTTGACAAATTGACCAATTATGATGCAATGTATGGAGCACAGAAAGCCCAACAACCTCAAAGATGGCTCTACAATCCAAACAGGGACGAGGTAGACCCTGAAGTGAAGCACCAATTCTTTCAAGATGAGATCAACCGCTTGAAGAAGCAGGTAAGTTATCTCAAATCATCTCCTTCTTGTCAAGAATGTGGGTCTCAATCCCATGCTACTTCTGCATGCACTAACTTGCAACAGGTCCGTGTTGTTGAGGCATATGAAGAAGCTAACTATATGAGAGGTCCCTATGGGAACCAAGTACATAATTCTTATGCAGGGAGGAACAACAATCAGCCCACCTGGGGCAACTATGCACCCCCTCCACCACATGAAAGGAAGGCCCCTCCTTACAGACCACCAGGATACCAAGAGGTACCTTCATGAGTACAAGGGCTAAGAGAGGGCATCCATAGCAAGATTGATGGAGTCCACAAAAAAATCAATGACGTGCATAACAAGATTGATGGGGTCCAAGCCAACCTTAACAATCGGTTGAATGGTCTAGAAACATGGAAGAAGAGCATTGACTCCCAACTGGGTAACCTTGCTGCACAATTTCCAAGACCTCAAGGGCAATTACCAAGTCGTCTCGTAGAGAACTCGAAAGGCCAAATTGCAGCAATCCACATCCGAAGCGGAAAAACACTACCGGACCGTGCTAAGGCCAAGGAAAAAGTGACTGGTAACGAGGACGATGACCCTAACAGGGTCAATACCGACCCCACAAGGGTCGATACCGAGGCTCCCCAGGTCGATATCGACCCCTCCAGGCCAGGTAAGTCTTCTAAACCAAATTCTCAGCTCGATACCGACCCCCCTAGGGTCGATATCGACCCTTCTCCAACACCGATCGACCCTCTTGTCGATTCGGTAGGGCCTCGATCCGGGTCTCTCTCTATTTCGAGTCCGTCTAAAACTCTTCCTTTCTCGATTAAGAAAGCCAATGATGTCACGGAAGGAAAGTCTAGACGGTTTGTTAAAATTCTTCAAGGGTTAAATATTTCTATTCCATTTACTGAAGCCCTTAATGAAATGCATGCCTACACTAAATTTTTAAAAGAGATTTTGAGCAGGAAAAGATCTATCTCAGAGATGTCAAGTGAAGTCCGATCTATAAAGCTCCCTGAAAAGCTCGGTGATCCAGGTAAGTTTACAATTTCAATTGGTATTCGGACTCACCGTTTTAAAGCTCTCTGTGATCTAGGTGTCAGTGTCAGTTTATTACCATTGTCTATCTGGACCAAGGCTAACATGGGACCATTGGAACCCATCAATATGAGGTTGTACATGGCAGATGGATCCTGTGTAAAGGCAACCGGAGGCATTGAGGATGTCCTTATTAAAGTTGGCAATTTTTTTGTCCTAAACGACTTCATTGTTCTAGACATGCCTGAAGACCCTGTGGTACCAATCATTCTTGGAAGACCATTCTTAGCCACTGCAGGGGCACGTGTAGATGTTAGAAAGGGACTCCTCACCAATGTTATCAGGATCGGGATTCCACCTTGGATCGGTGAGGGGAGGGGGGGGTAGGATCGGATCGGTAGGATCGGATCGTAGGATCGTAAGATCCTACAAAATTAAGAAGATAGGATGTCAAAATGATACAGCATGAGTAATACATGTATTATAAATAAATAGAATGCTAAAAAATATGATTTAGAGGATAAAAGATCGATATTACAAGGTTAAAAGAATTTCTAAGAACCTGTACCATTTATAATTCTCATTTTTCATGATCTCACCTACTTTTTTAAAATTGATTTGAGCTACAAGCTGCTTAATTATTAGAATTAGACTATTCAAGACTTCATCCAAAGAAAGAAAAGACAACATGAAGCACAAGCATTAAGGAGCTTGGAAAGTTTACAACCTCAGGTCTTTAGTCCTCCACAAGCCAAATACAAGGAAATCAACAAAATACATGTCTAAAGACTACAAGAAAATTAACAAGCCAAGCCAAATACAAATTAGTCTTCATTATAACCAAAGTCCTCATCATTAACATAATCAAAGCTCCCTGTTCTTGAAGTCCCTGTTCCCGTTGGTGCAGTATCATCATCATTGTAGACATCACCATCATTATCTTCGCCATCACCAAAATCTGTCTCTATGTTTCCGGAACCAGCGACCTCATTCGAGGCTACACAAACTGCAATGTCATCTTCACTAACTTCTCTACATTGTTGAAGTTATCCTTGATTTGAGTTTTAGCTTGCTCCATTGATGCATAAATGAATCCCATTGCTAGAACATCAGAATCTACCATTCTAAGGACTTTAACAAGTGGAAGGGTTGCTTTCAAACATGTCATTACTCCAATCCAAAACCCACGAGTATCCATAGTTATGCGTTGAACCTTTTTTCCTTCCATAGAAGAAGCAAGTTTACTTGATCTCCACTTAGAAGAAGCAAACATGGCTATTAATGGACCTTTTGTTCATTTAGGCTTCTCAAAGTCAAGTAAGAGGTTGCAAATCGAGTAACACCCGGCCTTATTAACTCTCTTCCTTTTGTGAACTCCTTGAGCCAAGCATGAACCATTGTTCTAGCATATATGAAAGTTGTTATCTTCCTAGCCTTTGATATTGTCACACTATGCACTTTAATTTTCTTATCCAAATCCTCTAACATTAAATCAATACAGTGGGCAGCACACGGCGTCCAAAACAGTTTACTCCTCTTTTCCATTAACATCTCACCTGCAGCCTTATAATTTGCAGCATTATCCGTCACAACTTGAACTACATTTTCCTCCCCCCACCTTTTCTACAACAACATCTAGCATGTCAAACACCTTATCTGTTGCTTTTGAAATATCAGATGTGTCAACAGAAGATAGAAAAACAGTTCCTTTAGGGTTGTTCACTAAAAAATTACAAATCGATCTTCTTTATCTATCACTCTTTATCTATCACTCCAACCATCTGACATAATAGTACAACCAGTATGCTTCCATTCAGCCTTAAACTCCTCGAGCATATCCATTACATTATCTACTTCTTTGTTCAAATATGTCACTCTGAGCTCATGGTAACTAGGTGGCTTCAATCCTATCCCATACTTGGCAATTTTTTCAACCATCAAAATAAATTCAGGTTTATTTGCAGCATTGAAAGGAATAGCACTAGTGTAGAAAAAATGCGTTATTTGTTGGCAGACTTCCTCTCTTTCTTCCCTTTTATATTTTTGATTAAGTGTAGTTTGTACTGGACCCTTTTTTCCACACACAAAAGAATCCATGAGTCCCTTGCCCTTGCGACTAGAAGCTTGATCTTGGTTTACTTCACAATAATCATCACTACCAACATCAGATAACTTTTTTTTCTTCTTTGCTGCTTCTTGTTCATTTTGATGTAAAATGGCCCTAAATTTTTCCTTAACATCATCAGGGGCTTGCAAACAAGCTTCCACATTTGAGTGAGTTCCAGCTAGGTGATGTTTTAGCCTAAAAATACCACCAAATCTCACAACCCCACAATAATTACACTTTACTTTCTTAGAGTTATTATCCACCTCAATTCCATGTTCCCAACCCGGATCTAATCTACTCCCAAGGGCATTTTTCCTCTTTTTTGTAGAGCTTGACATATCTTTAAATTAAGGTAGATAACCTGTATTAAACAACTAATTTTTTTCATTCTCAAATAATATAAACAGTATCCAGCAATAGCATTCAGCAAAGTAGCAAGTAACAACATCTCATTCTTCTAAAAGTGAAAGAAAACACACAACACTAATAGAAAAATTATTGATTCTGATTATTAAGCAAATAATAATATTTCAAATTCAAAGTCTGAAATCTGAATCATCATGTCATTAAAGAAGTAAATCAGCAAGTGCACCTTAGATTGCTTACTAGGGGTAATCCAGCCAAGTGAGCCACCAATGCAGCAAGAACACCAATACAAATGAAAAGTGAAATGATACAAGAGAGTTTATATATTACTGTTATTCTCGCATGATTTTGATTAATTACTATTGTATAGGTGATGAAAGAATGTAAAGGGAAGGCAAACCCTGGAATTTTGAACAAGATCTTACTAGAGAAGCTAAATGCAAAAGAATGAGAATTGTGCAGGTTAGTAAAACGGGTTGATTTGAGAGTTTATAATGCTGATTTGAGAGTTTATAATTGTGCAGTAGTAAAAGAATGAGAATCATCCTGGTTATTCATGGATTAGTCAGTAGTCACACTCAAAATACACATCAACTTTCATCTAATCCTGATTTGAGAGTTTATATATTACATTTGACATGATTGGAAGAAGTTTTCAGGACTATCTTGAGCTGGGTTTAGTATGATGCTGGTTTTTTTAAAGTATCTTTCACCTATGAGTTATGATTCTGTATCATTTCACTTTTTAATAAATTTGTAGGCCAATATGTCAATATGTCAACTCGTGGTTAATATAAGAACACCAATAGAAAGCAACCTTTATTCAAAGAGAAAGAGAGAGAGTTTAGATGCGTACAAAACTACAAATCAGCCTTGAATCAGTTGAATGGAGCTTCAAGACTTCAACATTTCGGGCTTCAATGGACCTTCAATGGAGCTTGGCGAATGGCGAGCTTCCTCTTCAATGGAGCTTGGCGAATGGCGAGCTTCCTCTTCAATGGAGCTTGGTGAGATTCCTCTTCAACTTCAATGGAGTTCGGATTACAGAAATGAAGATTGAAGAGAGAAAGTGAGGCGAGTTTTGTGCATTTAGGGTTTCAATGTACCGAATGGAGGCTACAAACAAGGAGGGTTAGAAAGATGGGTTGCTTTTCTTTTCTTTTTCCGGTGGGTTAATTTAATGGGCTGTCTTGTTAGGCCTTTTTGAGGCTAATTTATTAGTAAAAACAGGATCGATAGAATCGTGTTTAGGATCGCGATCCTACTGATCCTAACCGATTTTGTACGATCCCGTACGATCCCACACCGATTCTATCATGTTTCCGATTTTGCTTACGATTTGGATCGTTTTGGTCATATGGGATCGTACGATCCTACGATTCGGATCGCGATTTTAACAACATTGATATTAGAGAGTACAAGATTAAATCTAGGGTTTCCATATGTACATCTAAATAATATATTATTATAACACTCCCCCTTAGATGTATATCATTAACTGCCTCGTTAAAAACCTTGTCTGGAAAACCCAATGGGACAAAACCAAGACTAAGGGAAAAAGAGTGCAGTTATGATTCTTCTCTCAGCTTGAAATATATCCTCCTTGCTTGAATGAATTAAGCATCCATCATGTCTTTGAGTTGAATCTTGTAATTTGAGAAGACTTGATGATAGGTACTTTGGTTGATCAATCTATGCCGAATTCTCTTCATACATCACCGTTGCCTCCTTTGAACTTGATTTGATGGATGGATAAAAACTCCATTCCTTCACATATCACGAACTTCAGGCCGAGATTGTCTCATTTGAGACCTTATATGACAAACTGCCTCATTAAAAATCTTGTTTGGAAAAACCCAGTGGGATAAAAACCAAAACCAAGGGAAAAAGAGTATAATCGTATAATAATGCTCCACCTTAGTTAAACACACAATCTTTATGCAATAAATATATGACATCACTGAATTTTGTAGAAGATTGGTACTTCTGGACCAATAATCTTTATTTAATGTTTAGGGAGACAATAATTCATTGTCACATAAAATGACATTATTGAGGTAATGAAGCAATGTACGGTAATGTACCTATTGTATTGAGATATGGTAATTCAAAATCTAATATCTCTTTCATTTTCTAATCGGGGACAAAAGGCGATCCTTTTCCACACTTAGCGATCTTCTCTCATTGATGTACTTAATGGATGCGCCTGATCCATATTAAATCGCTTTAGGACCTTTTCTGCGTAGTTTAATTGATGGATAAACATTCATCCTTTGTATGCTCGAACTGCAGGCCGAGACAATACTTGGTAGTTCCTAAGTCCTTCATTTCAAATTCTCTTTTCAAATAATCAGCTTCTATTAGGATCTCTTCTGAAGTCCCAATAATATTGAAATCATCAATATAAACAACAATGATTACATATCCCAAATTTTTTGTTTTATGAACAAACAAGGACCTATTTGATCGCTGACAAATCCTTGCCAAGGCGATTATACCACATTCTTCCCGATTGTTTCAATCCATATAGCGATCTTCTAAGTTTAATGGAATAAATGTAATGTGGTTTTGATTCAAATGCTTCGGGCATTTTTAATTCTTCTGGGATTTTCATGTATATGTTGGTACCTAATGACTCATATAGGTATGTTGTTACCACATCCACGAGTTGCATTTTCAAACGCTCAACAATGGTTAAAGCAACAAGGAACCTGAGTGTTGTTGCATCCACTGCTGGTGAATATATTTCCATGTAATCCACTCCAAGTTTTTGCAAGAAAACTTGTGCAACGAGCTATAACAGACTGATTTTGCACTTTATGGTGTTGGAACTACAGGCCCAAAAACATCTAGTTTGTTTAACGAATCTAATTCTGCTTTCCACCTTTCCCAACCATTTCGATGTCGACATTCCTCCATTGTTTGGGATTATTGTCATCTTCTCCAATGACTTTTACGATAACTGAATAAGCAAAGATATCTTTCCGATACCCTATACCGATACTTACATAATTAATCGACATTTCTAAATTGTCGCTCATGCCGTTTTCTTTGCTTTTAGAGTCTTTAGATAGAATCTCTTCATGAGTTCTATCTTCATGTTTATTTCTAGTCGACATATCATCCCTTTGGGATGTAATTGGCTCTTTCCTCTTCCGGGGAATGTATCCTTAAATCCGAAAATGTTTCTCATGCTTCAAGCATGGTTATGTGTTGGTTTGGAGTTACTTTTGGAATCTCCAAATGACTGGTGTATTCTCAAATAGTATTTATGTCTTAGTCACTAAACTTCTGGTTTAGTTATACAATATGCTAAACTTCTGGTTTAGCTTTCTTTGGATAACAAATTGCATCTCATGCAATCTCTTAACTTGTAGTATCAATTATCTTCTCCCCCTAAAGTTGGGAATTTTCACATCGCCAAAGTGATACATTTAATACCGAGCAATATATTGATCACCGCTTATAAGCTCTAGGTATTTTATAAACGATAAGGACCCAAACCCCTCGTCTAATCCCAACTTTCATTGTGTGGCGGTACTTAAAAATTATCTGGGGGCGGAGGACATATATAGCATTTCCATTAGGAGAATTTGCTATAAGCGATCGGTCTTGTCGAATTAAATAATCGATATTCATATTCATGATCCTATTTAACCACGACTCTTCCAGGTCGCGTATTCCATGTATAGCACTTGCCTGGCTATCAATTATGACCGCATTATTGACAACTCTACCTGGGTCGTTTTGTGTATATGTGTGAGAGCTATCCAATGCTCAATCACTACACATATTGATTTATTCCATTCTCCTCCATTTTTCTTGGAACCAATGGGTTGAGGCATCTTTCAATATTATGATAATCCACAATGGTCCACATGGAGATTTAGCTAGTCCTCTTATATCACTTGAACTTTGTCAAGGAGTATATGAGACTTTGTATTTACTTGACTTATACTGGCCTTGCTACTATTTTACCAAGAGCACAAGCCTTTCAAGGTCACTCTTAGGAAGAGACTTCAAGTCTCAAGATCTTTTGGTCCTATACCGATCATGCGCATTATTAGTGACCAATTTAATCATGCCATAAATATATCTTATCATTAACTAACTTCCAATTAGTGAGATTACATTATTCAATGGGATATACTCTTCTAGAGTCATCATAACCTTCACACCAAAATTTGCGCATGACTTGTGAAAACTTCTGGTTTTCAAATACTATATGGTGTGACACCATTGAAAATGTTGGTGATCCATACATAAATTTGGGAGCTCATCAACTCATATCAGATAAATTGTTATCTTCATATCAAAATTAGATGCCTCAAAATGGGTGCATTCAGAACTTTTAATATAGATTAAACCGGTCTCCACACTTGTACTCATAAGGTGTGGTTCTTGTACAACTGGTACAAGATTGATGATCAATTATGTCATTTATGGGACATCCCTTATTTTAGATGTTCTTCTGGACATCAAATTAACCCACGACGTCCTAGCTATAAGTCATAACCATGACTAACGGCCGCATGCGTAATATACCGTAACCTCTTTCACGCCCTCTTCCAGAGGAGGCATGCTTCCGGCATGCAAGAGGTTGGTCAAACATGACCTTGAACTTCTAGTTCATGCTAGGTAGGTGGTCATTTAGACATAGTTCTAAATATTGTAACAACCCACATTCCTTGTACTACTTCTAGAGTACATGCCATATTTCTTGTACTACATCTAGAGTACATGGTTTGGTATGAGATCTCTTAACTCTCCAAGAGTTTATAACTATCTCTTCTTGTGAAAATTCAATTCTTCAAGCTCGAATAGAGTTGATGATATGATATGTTCATTATAACTTAGCACGTGTCTGTTGGAACTTCAAGTGCTTCATGGATCTCCCAAACATCTCATCTGTCAACTTCAAGTGACAATGTAATTTTTTTTCTTGAACCATTTATCATCCACTTTGGGAGATGATATGTTCATATAGTTCCAATAATAAATTCTTCTCATCATAATACAAGAAGCAATTATGTATGTAAATTCACTTCTAGGGATAATACTCTTATGTATAAAAGCATCTACTTCAAGAGATGATCATTGCCACATAAATTTTATCATCTTCTTCAGGAAGTGATATTTTCTATCATTACTCACTTCAGGGGGTAATGAGATTTATTATTTCATCTCTTCGGGGATGATTTTAAATTTTTCTCTACTGGGACATACTAGCATCCGCTTCAGGAGATGACAAGTTTTAACTTTAAGAACAAATAAAAATGTATATAAGCAATAACATAAATAATTAAATTGAAAAGTATAAATAAAGAAATAAAGTATCATAAAATATTATCAACTTTTGGTGACAAGAGATTGTATACGAAATCTTCTAGACTTCTTTCCATCACATACTTTAGGATGTGATTATTCATAAGATCTTTCAATCATATACTTCAGGATGTGAGTTCAATGAGACATTTTAGTCACATAATTCAGGATGTGATATCCATGTGGGTATTTTATTATCTACTTCAAGAGATAATATATTCATATGAACTTTATCGTCTACTTTTGGAGATGATATTTTTCTTTTCAATTTGCACATGAATCGTGTCATTTATTTCAAGAGACGACTTTAGTATCACCACTCACTCCAAGGAGTAGGAACTTTTATTATATTCATCCACTTCTGGGGATTTATTCAATTATTTCATCCACTTCGGGGGATTATTTGTTTCATCCACTTCGGGGATGGAAATTATCACTCCAAGTATAAAAATAGAAAAATGGTTTCATTCACTTCAGGGAATGAGAATTCTCACTCCAGGGATAAAATGAAGTTTTCATTTACTTTAAGGAACGAGGATTATCACTTCAGGGATAATCTTGTTCTGTACATTCAATTAACTCTTCAAGAGAAAATAATATAACATAATTAAGTATATGAAAATAATAAATAAATAAACAATAGAAGAACAATAAAATAAATAAAATAATTCATTCACTTCAGGGAATGAAATTTATCACTTCAGGGATAAAGTTATAATATTGTTTTGTAAATTCAACTCTTCAGGATGAAATAATTATCACTTTAGGGATAATATTACTTGTAAATTCAACTCTTCAGGAGGAAATAATTATCACTTCAGGGATAATATTATTTGTAAATTCAACTCTTCAGGAGGATATAATTATCACTTCAGTGATAATATTATTTGTAAATTCAACTCTTCAGGAGGAAATAATTATCGCTTCAGGGATAATTTTATTTATAAATTAACTCTTCAGGAGGAAATAATTATCGCTTCAGGATAATATAATGATGTTCCAATCACTTCAGGGAATGGAAAATAATCACTTCAGTGATTATATATTGAGGTTTCGTTCACTTCAAAGGATGAAAATTATCACTTCGGGGGTAATATGATCTTAATACATTCAACTCTTCAGAAGCTGAATGATCAAAAAAATTATCGCTTCAAGGATAATTATTGTGCATCTCTTCAGGAGATGAATATATCCACTTCAGGGGATATATCATATACGATTTAATTTGTCGCTCCAAGGACAAATTTGTTAACAAATACATCCACTTCAGGGGATGTAATTTTACAATCGTAAACAAACTAGTTTTGTAATTCAAACATTAGAGTATATAATATGATACGCAATTGAATTAAATTATAAGAACATAAATTAGGTGCGTAACATGATCATAAGAATAAACAATTGCATAATATATACAGATCATCATGTATGTAATTCATGTAATTCGATTATGTATAATAATTAAACAGAAAACATGAAACGTGAATGTTACATGTATGTATGTATATGTAGATCATTAACGTAATATAGAATGTAATTCTACTCTCCAGGAGGAAATAATTATCGCTTCAGGGATAATATAATGATATTCCAATCTCTTCAGGGAATGGAAATAATCACTTCCGAGATTATATATCGATATTTCATTCACTTCAGGGAATGAAGATTATGAAAAATTATCATTTCGGGGGTAATATTATCTTTATGTGTTCATATAATTTGTCTCACTAAGGACAAATTTGTTTACAAATACATCCACTTCAGGGGACATACTATATATGATTTTAGTTTGTCGCTTCAGGAACAAATTACTATGAATATATCCTCTTCAGGGAGATATATCATATGCACAATTTTTATCCGATTGAACACGTAATATTAACGATAGAGATTCAAGATGTATTATATAACAATTAAAGATGTATATAACTATAGAGGTGTGATCGTAATAAATTAAACCGAACAAAGCGATCATGCAATGCACAGTATTATATATACACATCCATTAATAAATTAAAGGAATATGTGATCGGAAAACAAAGCGAAGGTCTTGTACATGCATCATGGAGAAACGAAGTGAACGGAGGATGGATAATACCTTGAGTCTTGAGCAATTCGTGCTGATAACGTGTTACAAAATATGAGAGAACAAAGAGAATAGAGCGAAAGGAGAGATATCAGATCCATCTTATTAGGTCACCTATAGGGGCCTTTATATAGAGAGTACAAGATTAAATCTAGGGTTTCCATATGTACATCTAAATAATATATTATTATAACACAAAAGAACTCTTGAGTAATTTTTATAGATGAGGAATAAGGATACATGCAATTTTCTTAAATTTATTTTTTTCAAATTTTTAAATATAATAAATTCAATAATTTTATCTTCCTTTTTAATAAAAAGAACTAAAGTTCATAATTAGATCAAAAAGACATGGATGTAGAGGTAATATTTTTTACATTTAAAATTTTTTGTTTAAGAATTTACTCAATTACATACATATGCAATTGACTTTCTTGCACTTACATATAAATATCTAATAAAAAAAGCAACATGTGAATATATAAATCACCATGCATCATTAACGTAAGGACAAAAGAATTTAAAAATTAAATATGGGGTATATAATGTATACTCACTTTGACATGTTCATAATAAAATTAGTTAATTGGTCATAATTTCTGTATATATGAGAATTTTTAAATTACTTTTTTATGAAAGTAACTTATAATTCAACAGATATATATTCAGTCAACTATGAAATTTGAAAATAAGTTATCAATTATCTCTATAGTCTCATTTTCTATGATTAATCATTAATTTTTATTCTTATATGAAATAAAGTTATTATGCACTTTTTATAAATTGAATTCTACATCTAAAAGACATTTTTAATAGTTGTCCATATACAAGGTACGTCATCAAAGTATATGCCTAAATGTACATCAATTTATGCCAAAAATGTGCATATGTTAGTAATACACATTGTGTATGGATTGGATTTTGAATTTTTTTTGCATTTTCAGTTTTAGTTATGTGCATAAATGGCGATGTACAAAAATTTTTAACATCCAAAGAGAAACTATGAAGGATAGTGTGATAAATGATAACCTCGCTTTATTAATTATATATATGAACATACCCATTAAATATGTGAATATAAACGTGTTTTTTTTAGTGCAAGGGAAAAAACAAGTGGGAAATATTCGATTTTTATTTTACATTTGAACATTTAAGCGTTTTTTCCACACGTGAAATGATATAATCGAGTATGAACTTGATCAGGATTTGTTTGTGTTTTAGGATTGATAATATTCCACTTAGATGATAGTAATTGCTTCCATGGTCATGTAAATCCATTTAGCATGTCTTTGATGGTTTAGCCCGAGTCTACCATGAAATTGTTTTTGTGTGAATATTTAGCTTGTCATGAAACTGAGCATGTATGACCTTTTAGCATGACTTTAATTGCAATCCAACAAAATGATCTACCGTGTGAGATATTTTTGGCCTTATAGGGAGAACATCAATAATCCCTCTTCTCTTTTTTGTGTGATTTACTCTCTTATGTGTATATTATCTCTTGAAATTGTGATGGTTATCTATTTCTTGAAGCCTATATAAGATTATAGTTCATTACTTTTGAAATCATATGATGGATAACTTATTTTCATGAGCCTTATTAATCCTTATCCACCCTTACATTATCCCTCTTTTTAAAGCCAATTTCTTTGTGCCTTAAAGCCTATTTTTGTAAGCTCCACAAAATTATTTTCCTAGCCGGTATAAGCTTGACCCTATCCGGGTATTAGGACTTAGTATTGGTTATTATGATGGTTTTGTTGAGTAAGTTTGTTTGGTTCAAGTGTGGGGTAATATGGGTTGGGTAAAGTAAAATCTTGCAGCTTGTCATGTAAAAGGAGTTTGGTTCTCTGAATGCACTTACAAAAGAAGTGGAAAGTAAAGAGGAAGAAAGAAGAAAATGATGAGCAGAACTCGTTACCGACTATGCAGGGTCGGTATCGAACCTCCCACACAGAAAAAAAAAAGAAAATCATAAGGGAGAAAGAAAAAAAACGGGGAAGAGTTGAGCAATGAATAAAGTGTGCATGAGCCAAATTTTCCTTAGTGTTTGTAAGCAAGATTAGTTAGGATAAAAGGGTTGAACTAAAAGTGAGTTTGAGCATAATGTTTGAGTGAGTTTGGTATAATCTTTTATTAGAGTTTTGGATATATATATGTGAGTTTTAGGAGTTTTTGATTCCCGGATATTATTAGCACCACATAGCCAAAATATTTTCATGCCTATTTGTCATTACCAAGCCCCATTACAACCCGGCCGAATGGAAGCTTCTATGAAGTTTTCCATTGAGCCTAAGTTCTCTTAATGATTTTACTTGTTTTGACAATCTTAGGTGGAGAGTTTAGTGATATAAGTTCCAATTTCTATGAGTTTTTGCATGTTTGATTGAGTTGAGAGTTGTACTTATAAGCCTAAACACATGAGAGTTGAGTGAAACACATATCCCTTGTGAGATTGGTTTGTGATTGCTTGTGTTCATTAGTTGCTTATATAAGTGTGATGACGTTAAAGTCACTTGTCTAAATTTCATTTATGTTGAAGTTGCTTTTTGATAAGGGCTATTACTTTATAGATGTGTTGATGGTTTTGATCTATGTTTGGTGATTGCTTGAGGACAAGCAAGTCTAAGTATGGGGTACTTTGATATCCGTCTTTTTAGTTATGTTTTTAGGGTGTGTTTTTGTGTGTTTGAGTCTTTTCTTTTAGTTTTGTGTTTTGTTTATAGTCTTTTGTGTAGGTTTTCATATTTTCTTAAGATATTGAGTCTACATAAGCTTTGGTGGTGTTTTTATAGGTTTTGAAGCTATTTTGAAGCATATTTTGAAGAAAGGAGGAAAACACTAGAAGATAGCACTCAAGAATGAAGTGAAAGTCGAAGAAAAGCACTCCAATAAAGTTATTGGAGATCAAGTTTGAGCTTGGAAAGGTAGAGAAATTTGTTACAAGAACATAGGAAAAAGAATCGAGTCAAACGGAGTTGTAACGAATCCGCTACGCAAGTTTTACTCAAAGTTGTTTTCAATCCTGATGATATCGACCCTGGCAAGGTCGATATCGAGGTGCGAAGAGAGCAAAAATTCGAGAATTCAGCATGAAGATCTACCGACCCTGACAGGGTTAATTCTGAGGGTCTCGTGTCGGTAGAAGACATTAGAGTCGGCGCAATTAATGTATTTTTATCCCTTTTTATTAGTTTCCTTTTATGTTATTTATTTAGATAGAAGGGATATATCTTTTATTAGATTTATTTCCTTAAAGAAGGAATATATCTTTTAAAGATTTTTATTTCCTTATAGATAGCTTCTAGATAGATTAGGTTTTTCTCTATAAACACTCTTGTTCTAGCTTTAGTTTGAAGAGGCCACAATTAACCTAGTTTAGGGGGAGAGGAGGAGAGAAGAGGCATGTGAGGAGAGGGAGGACGAAAATTATGGATTACTTGGAAGACAAGTTTCATTGTGGATTCGGTTGTAAGCTTTTCTTTTCTCTTTAATTTAATTTAGATGTTTTTAATTATGAATTATGAGAAGCTTTCTCTCTCTAAGGTTGGGGTTGAACCCAACAATGGTTGTGCATGCTTGTTTGTGATCATGTTTGATTGTTTTTATTGCATGAATCTATTCTCTTGTTTTTAATCCTTGAAACGAAAGTTGAAGGGAATTTCTCATTCATAGTTGAAGCGAAAGCGGAAACTTTGAAACAGAATAGTCAATTTAGGGTTTTGAAGCGAAAGCGGATCTATCATAGTTGAAGTAGGAGAGGTAGATAGTAAGTTTATTAATTTAGCGAAAGTTGATTGATTTACTTGCTTAAAGTTAACGAAAGTTAGCGCCTTTATGTGATAAAAGCATGATCTATGTGTTTCATTAACGTTTGGCATGCATAATTGTTGTTGTGGGGATATCCTAAACCTTAGATTTCTCTTTCTCTTGATAAAATCCCTTACTTTGTTGATTACTTGCGCTCCAAGTAACAAAACTTAGTACTGACTTTCTCCCTGCGGACGAACCTGACTCTGCTATACACAGCGGGGTCTTGGTTATAAATTTATTTGTTGTCAAGAAACCCTCTCAACACTTTGCATGACTTATTCATGACAAAGTTCTTTCCTCCAGCCAAAACTATGGAGTTAAGGAAACGCATCACCTCCTATCACCAGCTGCCTAATGAGACCTTTGTGGAGACATGGGAGAGATTCAAGGAGATGCTTATACAATGCCCTACTCATGGGCAACCACAATACGTACTCTAAGAGATCTTCTTCCAAGAGATCAATGCTGAGACGAAAAACCGCATCAACTTGCAAACTGCTTGCGGTTTCATTGAGATGGATCCTGAAGATGCATGGGAATTACTTGACAAACTCACCAATTATGATGCCATGTATGGGACACAGCAAACGCCCCAACCTCAAAGGCGACTCTACAATCCAAATAAGGTAGAGGTTGATCTAGACGTCAAAGCTCAATTCATGCAAGATGAGATCAACCGGCTTAAGAAATAGGTAAATTTCCTTGAAACCTCTCAACCTTGTCAAGAATGTGGCACTCAAGCCCATAGTACTTCTGATTGCACTAACATTGAGCAGGATAGAGCCACTGAGACTTATGTCGATCCTCATTATATGAGAGGTCAATACCGAAACCCGCCTAATAACTATGACAGGAACAACAAGTATCCCGCTTGGGGAAGTTACAATCAGGGTCAAGGCAATGCACCTCCACCACAAGAGAGAAAGCCCCCACTTTATAGGCCTCCAGGCTATCAAGAGTCGCCGTCTTGGGTACAAGGACTTCATGAAGGAATAAAAGGCGTTAACAACAAAATTGATGGAGTCAGGGCTGACCTAAACAATCAAATCAAACCGTGGGGAGAGCTAGAGACATGGAAGAAGAGTGTTAATTCCCAATTAGACCAACTTGTTGCACAGATTCCGAGACCTGAAGGGCAACTTCCGGGCCGTCCCGAAGAAAACCCTAGAGGACAAATCGCAGCAATACACCTTCGGAGCGGAAAGCAGTTGCCGGATCGTGCTAAGGCCAAAAAAAAAGAGAACGAAGATGAGGACAAGCCCATTACCGATTCCAACAGGGTAGATATCGAGGCTCAACACATCGTTACCGACCCCCTCAGAGTCGATAACGACCCCTCCAGCATAGGTAAGCCTTCAAAATCGACTCCTTTTGTCATTAACGAGGTCGATAACGACCCTTCTGGGTCGATACCGACCCTTCTCCAGCACTGACCAACCCTCTTGTTGATTCGGTCACACCACGACTCGAGCCCGTTTTGGTTCCAAGTCCGGCAAAGACTCTTCCCTTCCCCTCTAGGAAGTCAAAGGACTCAATAGAAGGGAAGTTTAGGCGTTTTGTTAAAGTTCTTCAGGGCTTAAATATTTCCATACCATTCGCTGAGGCCCTAAGCGAAATGCCGGCTTACACAAAATTCTTGAAAGAAATCTTGAGCAGGAAGAGGTCTATATTCGAGCTGACAGATAAGGTTCGATCCTTGGAGCTCCTCGAGAAGCTAGGCGACCCAGGTAAATTCGCCATCACTATTGGTATTGGTGCTTATCGTTTCAAAGCTTTGTGTGATCTAGGTGCCAGCGCAACCCTCCTACCACTCTTTATTTGGTCAAAAGCCAACATGGGACCGCTGGAACCCGTCAATATGAAGATATACATGGCGGATGGATCCTGTATCAAACCTACAGGAGTAGTTGATGATTTCCCAATGCAAGTGGGAAAATTCTTAGTGCCGAATGATTTTATTATGATGGAGATGCGCGAGGATCCGGTGGTGCCTATCATTCTTGGTAGGCCTTTCTTAGCCACAGCAGGTGCCATTATTGATGTTAGGAGGGGACTCCTAACTTTTGACATCGGGGATGAGGTGGTGGAATTCCGCTTTAACTCCACCATGAAGGAGACCAACACAACTAAGGTCAAGATGCTCTACACCCACACTGACTACATTGAATGTGGGGACCCGATTGAGAGACAGTTGGCTTTTGAGGCATCTCCTAGTAGAAGATGGGCAGAATTTGACCCTGCAGCATCGTTACCGACCTCCCCTAGGTCGATACCGAAGCTTCTGGTAGGAACCATGGAGCAAATGGTGTGTACTGGATCGATACCAAACCCACCCGAGTCGATACCGACCCTACTGGAAGGCACAACAGACTCATTACCGACCCCCACAAGGTCGGTACCGACCCTTCTGGCTGATAACGAAGAGCTTCTGGCATTTGATTACCTTGAGGAGGTCTTGAAAATAGAGCATGAAGAGCCTATTCTTATCTCGGTTGAGCCTACTCTAACGCTCAAGCCACTTCCAAACTCCCTCAGGTATGAATTTCTTGGTCCTAACTCTACCTTCCCTGTTATCATTAATGCTAAATTACATGATGAAGAAGTAGAGAAATTAATTGTTGTGCTTAGGACCCATAGGAAATCCATTGGCTATTCCTTAGATGACATAACTGGCATATCACCCTCATTATGCATGCATAGGATCTACATGGAGGATAATCACAAACCCACAATAGAAAATCAACGTAGGCTAAATCCTAACATGAAAGATATGGTCAAAAAGAAAATTTTAAAACTACTGGATGCTGGGATTATTTTTCCTATATCGGACAGCCAATGGGTTAGTGCGGTCCATGTAGTCCCTAAAAAGGGCGGGATGATAGTTATTGAGAATGAAAAGGGAGAACTAATCCCCACTAGGACCACAACTAGTTGGAAGATGTGTATTGATTATAGGAAGTTAAATAGTGCTACAAGAAAAGATCATTTTTCACTTCCTTTCATTGATCAAGTTCAAGAACGCTTAAACCAACATGATTATTTTTGTTATTTAGATGGCTATAGCGGTTTTTGGCAAATTCCCATTCAGCCTAATGACCAAGAGAAAACAACCTTTACATGTCCCTATGGGACTTTTGCATATAGAAGAATGTCATTCGGGCTTTGCAATGCCCCTGCAACTTTTCAAAGATGCATGATGGCTATATTCTCTGACATGATAGAGGATATAGTAGAGGTTTTTATGGATGATTTTTCTGTTTATGGTTCTTCATTTGATGCTATGCTTAAAAGATGTGAAGAAACCAACCTTATTCTAAACTAGGAAAAATGCCATTTCATGGTCCAAGAAGGGATTGTGCTAGGACATCTCGTCTCAAAGAGAGGGATAGAGGTAGACAAGGCCAAAATTGAGCTTATTGAAAAATTACCTCCCCTCTCTTTTGTTAAAGATGTTAGGAATTTTCTAGGGCATGCTGGCTTCTACAGACGTTTTATTCAGGATTTTTGGATCATGCTGGAAATACCGTTTCCGAGGTGGAAGAGCCGATATCAAGGCAGGACAGCCCGTTACCGAGGCAAGGGAAATCGTTACCGAGGTGAACAATGAAGCAAGAGGGTCGATAACAATCCTACCTGGTCCGGTAACGACCCATTCAAGTAAGTTTTCTCAACCTAATTCAATTATTCTTAATTCAAAACATTCCTTCCCTCCTTCTTCTACTTCTTTCCATTCTATCTATGCTATTAGAAGGTCAAAAACCCCTTGGTTTGCGGATTTTGCTAACTACATTGTAGGAGGTGTGATTCCCGAGGGATTGACCCCACAAAAGAAGAAGAAATTTCTCCATGACGTCAAGCAATATTATTGGGATGATCCTTACTTGTTCAAGCAAGGGAGTGATCATACTTTCCGACGTGGTGTACCAGAGGAGGAGATAGAGAGTTTGATCTATCATTGTCACACTCTCCCTACAGGTGGCCATGCAAAAGGTTTCAAGACTACAACGAAGATTCTTAAAAGTGGTCTCTACTGGCCAACACTCTTCAAAGACGTACAGGATTTCTTGACGTCTTGTGATGAATGCCAACACTCCGGAAATATCACTTGGAGACATGAGAACCCGCTTACCAATGTTATCAGAATCCCGATCCGATTCTACGATTCTAGCGATCCTACGATCCATAACATGCAAAACGATCCACGATCCCAAGTAGAATCTTATTGGAGTAGGATCTTAAATGATTTAGAATACAATCTCGATCCAATCGCGATTTTACATACGATTTTAACGATACTATAAACGATTCTAACGATCCTACAAACAATTCTAACGATCTTATAAAATTACAATTTTAACTATATATTATTAATAATTTCACGGTTAACGTATCATTTCCATTAAAATAGTTGACTAGTTCATCCTACAACATTTTTAATAATCAAATAAATATTGTTTATCATTTTGTTACTCCATATATAACAAAATATACAGTCTATTAGGTTATTCTTGCATATGTTTAGTTATAATGTAGGATCTTACGATTTAGCGATCCGATCTTACGATCTGATCCATAAAAACCTCAACAATCCAACCTAGAATCCCGATCCTGATAACCTTGCCGCTTACTGGGATCTTAGAGGTCGAACTTTTCGACGTTTGGGGCATAGATTTCATGGGACCCTTTCCATCTTCGGGGCCTTACAAGTACATCCTAGTAGCGGTTGACTATTTCTCTAAGTGGGTGGAAGCCATCGCTACAAGAAATAATGATGCCAAAACCGTGGCCAAATTTATGAAAACTAATATTCTTCTCGGGTTTGGAGTGCCACGCGTTCTCATTAGTGATGGTGGATCTCATTTCATAGAGAGAAGTTTTGAAGCTCTTTTTGCCAAGTATGGGGTATCACACAGGGTGGCAACGCCCTACCATCCCCAAACTAGCGGCCAAGTGGAGATTTCAAATAGGCAAATCAAGAGCATCTTGGAGAAGACGGTCTCCCGCTCGAGGAAAGATTGGTCATCCAAGCTTGATGACGCTCTGTGGGCATACAGGACGGCATACAAAACACCCCTACGTACCACTCCATACAACCTAGTTTATGGCAAGGCATGCCATTTGCCAGTCGAGTTGGAGCATAAGGCATTATGGGCTCTCAAAGAGCTTAACATGGATCTCGACAAGGTTGGCGCAAAACGATTCATGGACTTGCAAGAGCTAGAGGAGTTAAGGCTACGGGCGTATGAGAACACCGAAATCTACAAGGAGCGCACCAAGCTGTGGCATGACAAGAAGTTGGTGCCAAAAACCTATGAAGTTGGTGACAAGGTACTTCTCTTTAACTCTAGACTTCGCTTATTTCCAGGGAAACTAAGATCAAGATGGAGTGGGCCATCACCACATTTATCACCATGGAGCGGTTGATCTAGTAGACAATAATGAAGCCATCTTCAAGGTCAATGGGCATCGGTTGAAGAAATATTATGAGCAAACTGACCCGGTTGAGGAAATCCGAGCCACTTGGGCTCTAACATCCTCCGATTAGCTAAGATAAGTTCGTCGGGCTAATGACGTTAAAAATAGCGCTTACAAGAGGCAACCCGCTCTTTGTTTTTGCTTTCTTAGACCTTCTTGCTAGCTTTCTTTTGATTTGTTTTTAGGTTAGGTAATACATTTTCATAATAGAATGTTTTTGATAAGTGAAACGGGAAAAAGGGGGCCGAAATTGAGCGAAAAACGGCGACTCGGTAACAATTGTAGGTGGGTCGTTACCGACCCCCTAGGGTCGTAACGACCCTTGCAAGTGTAATCCGAAATCTGATTCGGATCCACACCAGGTAAGTGCCCTTATTTTATTTCTCCTTCTTATTTTGCCTTTACTCCCTACAACCGAACCCTTCTTCTTCACGAACCCTTCTTCCTCCTCAAAACTCCCACCGGTAATTCCCCTCACACCAACCCTCTCACCACTACCGTCGCACCACCACCGTCACCCAAATCTGTCGCCGAAGAACACGCCTCCACTGCACACTAGTCCACACACCCGCACGTAGAAAAAATCGAAGCCCCACCCCGGTACCGAACGAGAAATTTTCTTGTTCGTTACCGAACCAAAATCCCTCGTTACCAATCCAAACTTCTTCTATTTTTCATTCTATTTTCGGAACTAAGGTATGATTTCTCAACCTTCATCTTCAATGGTGGATTTCTTGAGTTTCCATGGTGATTTTTAGTTGATTTTGCATATCTAGATTTAGATCTAGGTTGAAAATTCTTGAGCACGAAATTTTTGCCTCTTTGCCTCAATTTGGTGTTGATTATTGATGAATGATGTTCTTCCATCCTTAGAATTGAATTAATTTCGTTTTTTTAAGCAAGAATTTAATTGTTCTTGAGTTTTCTAGATATACACCATGTCTTTGGCTATTTTGGCATGAATTTTGGATGATTTTGAGTAAGTATGGGGTTCATGGTGCTTGGAATACCTTGAATTGATATCACATTTGCTAAATTAATGCCTTGGACGAAAGATTGTTGGTCAAGAGCCAAAGAAACTCGACTCAAGCCAAAATTTGGGCTACAGCAAGGTCGATATCGACCCCTAAGGGTCGGTATCAACCCCTATAGATTGATGCTTTTTGACTTATGCGTGTATTTGGATGAATTTCTAGGATGTATATTGGCTCTTTTCATGATTAATTAGTTAACTTTTAATTGATTATGCATAAAAGCTTTGTTCTCCTATCTATATGGCATGCAATCATGAGCATTTGAGTGAATCTTAGCATGTGTTTTCAATTCAAGTATGGGGTTATTTGGTTCGTGTGATTTGTATGGAGCATTACATTGGAAATTTTTGAATGTGCAGGATCAAATGGTTAGCTCAAGCCGCTCAAACAAGAAGTCGAGTAAGAGGGCAAGGAAGTCTAGCCCTACACCGGACTTCGTGATCGAGCTCCATAGTGATTGGGAGGAGAAGATATTCAATTAGTTGATGGCCAAGCCTCATAAAACGAGGTGGTTTTCCAGGTCCCATGCCCGGACACTTGGCATATATGAGGACGTAAAGCAGGCTTTTCTTCATATTGGTGCCTACCATCTCCTAACTGCCGATGAGCCAAATTACCCAGGCCTCACGTTTGAGTTCATCACCACTCTCAAGCTCTCACTTGAAAACCCCGAGAGACCGGGAGGAGTTCAATTTCGGCTTGCTAATCAGCCTTACTCCCTCAAGTTAACCGAATTCAACTGCCTACTTCGATTCCCTAATTCCTACCATGGGTACAAGGCCCCGGATGACTTCAAGGTTGAAGATACATGGAGGTATATCATGGGAAAACACCTTGGCGGCAGTGGTGCACTTCCCCCTAAGGAAATTGTCAACCCTATTTTCCGCATCATCTTGCGGATTTTAGCAAGTACTATCTAGGCGAAGGCGGAGCCTACAAGACCAACAAGGAAGGAGGTGGGTTGCCTCCGTACTATGTTATTCAAGGATCCCCACCCATGAATTTGGGTTTCGAGTGGCTTAAGCACGTGATATCCATCCGGGCAAGGTCGGAGGAAATTTATGTGGGAGGCATGGTCACTCAACTAGCTAAGGTGTGTGAGATTGATCTTTCCTATTACAAAGTAGGACAGCCCCCTCAGTTTCTTGATTCCACTTATTGGACATCTTCGGGTACTCTTAAGAAAGTCGGTGGAATGCTTACAACATTGGTTGAAGGACAACAAGTCGTGGTAACCCCGGAGAAGCTTGAACTTTTGTACCTTCCAAATTGGTACTCGGCTTGGACTTCTCGACCTTACACTTTCTCTTCGGGCCCCGAGGCTGAGTTATCATTAAGGAGGAAAGCTTCCCGCTTTCAAAGAGATGAGGAGATGCATGATGCTGAGGTCGGTAACAACCCTCATGGGGTCAGTACCGAGGGAGTTGCACACATGGCTGCACACGTTACCGAGCCAACTGAGTTCGGTCTCACTCTTTATCACCCCGTTATCGACCCTTACATGGGTCGGTACCGACCCCCAGGACGGTCATTTCCAGCATGCTAACGAGGGGTACGGGGCTGGTTTTAGGATGTCCACAGCACACTATCAAGGCTACCGAGTCCACCATCCGAGTGACGATAGTTCTAGCTCCAACACTGCTCCACCTCCATGGGTTGATGATCTTGTGCACCAAATGGAGTTGCTTCAAACCGGCCAACTCAGGCTTTATGATCATCAGCATCAGTTTCAGGAGTATTATACTCAGCAGAGAAGGATTGATGAGCAGTGCTGGAATGGGAATGAGGATCGCTGGGCAGAGTCTGATCAGCGTTGGACGGAAACTTGTGAGTTCATGACTGCGATGGAGAGGCACTTTCCTCCTCCATTACCACCGGATTATCAGTGATTCCCCCTCTCTTTCAAGTGTTCAAGGATGTTTTCAAGACCGCTTCAAAATTTATCTTGTGAGTTCGTTTTCTTTTCCCTACTTCTTTATTTTCACCTTGCTTTCGTTCTTATAATGGGGACATTTTTAGGTTTAAGTATGGGGTAGGGAGGGAAAAGAAAACTCTTATGTGTGTCTTTGTGTTTTGCATGTGTTTGTGTGCTTTCATGACTTGTTTTGATGTTTTATGTGGCTTAAGTTGCTTTTAGTTGTTTTGCTTTCCTTAAAAGATGAAAAAAAAAATTGGAAAAATTTGAAAATACAAAAAGATTTTAGGACGGATAGTACCCCTATCTTTAGTAGTTCTATGATAGTAATTCCTTGCATAATCATGTAAATCCTTTTAGCATGTCTTTCATGGTTTAGCCTGAGTATATCATGAAATTGTTTTTGTGTGAATTTTTAGCTTGTGATGAAATTGAGCATATATGACTTTTAAGCATGAGTTTATTGCAATCCAACAAAATTACCTTGTGAGCATATTTTAGCCTTGATTTTCTTGTGTGATTTACTCTCTTATGTGTATATTATCTCTTAAAATTGTGATGGTTATCTATTTCTCAAAACCTATATAAGATTTTAGTTCATTACTTGAAAAATCATATGATGGAGAGCTTATTTTTCGTGAGCCTTATTTAATCCTTATCTACCCTTACATTATCCCTCTTTTTGAAGCCAATCTTTGTGACTTAAAGCCTATTTTTGTAGCTCCACAAAATATACTCCTAGCCGATATAAGCTTGACCCTATCCGGGGATTAGGACTTAGTTGGTTGAGTTTGTCTTGTTAAGTTTGTGTGTTGTTTCAATAAGAAGGGTTGGGATGGGTAGAATGGAAGTCTCATTGTTCAAAAAAGTTGTAAGGAAAGGAGTTCTTGGTTTAAAGAAAGAATGCACAAGTAAGCAAAAGAAAAGAATGAAACTGCAAGCCTTGATACCGACCCCAGTAGGGTCGGTACCGACCCCCTCCTTCAGAAAAAAAAATCAGGAAATTCCGTAAAAAAAATCAGAAAAAAAGGGGGGAAAAGTGAATAAGTGCAAGGAAAGTAAAGAAAAAAGCCAAGAATTCTTTTATGTGCTTTATGAGACTTTCTAGGATGGATTTGAAGTAGGGGTGAGCAAAAAATACCCGATTCGTTGATCCGATCCGCAATCCGGCCTATCCGATCCGATAAAATCCGAATCCGAATGGATCACAAAAATTTTTATCCGTATCCGATCCGATCCGGGATTTTTTTCCGGATATCCGGACCGGATACGGATCGGGGTTTTGAAGCAACCGGATATCCGGTATATCCGGTACTATATATATATTTTTGAAAAATACACATTAATACTAAGTAGCATAGATGTTTTAATGAGTATTTTGTAAAATTTCAACTCATCAAGTGTTCAATTCTCCTTAAGCATGTAAACTTTCTCTTAAAATTTAAACGGATCGGCGGATATCCGGTTCCGATATCCGTCAATCATGCATATTAATTGGGCCTAAATCAAAAATAATAGAAATATTTTTCAAAACGGATAGTTCGGATATCCGGAAGCAGATATCCGTTTCAAACGGATACCTCTTACCGGATATCCGACAATTAACAGATCAGATACGGATCAGATACCGGATATCCTGTATACCGGATCGGATCGGATCGAATATATCCGTGTGCTTAATGTTTGAGTGAGTTTGGTATATTGTTTGAGAGTTTTGGTGAGTATGTGTTTGAAGAGTTTAGGAGTCTTGATTCCCGGATTTTTAGCACCACAAGCCAAAATATTTCACACCCTATTGTTATTACCAAGCCCCATTACAACCCAGCCGAATGGAAGCTTCTATGAAGTTTTCCATTAAGCCTAAGTTCTCTTGATGATTTTACTTGTTTTGACATTTTTGGTGGAGAGATTGGTGACATAAGTTACAATTTCTATTAGTTTTTGCATATTTGATTGAGTTGAGAGTTGCATTTATAAGCCTAAACACATCAGAGTTGAGCGAAACACATATTCCTTGTGAGGTTGGATTGTGATTGCTTATGTTTATTAGTTTCTCATATATGTGTGATGACGTTAAAGTCACTTGTCTAAATTTTCACTTGTGCTGAAATTGCTTTTCGATAAGGGCTATTACTTGATGGATGTGTTGATGGTTTTGGTTTATGTTTTGTGATTTCTTGAGGACAAGCAAGCCTAAGTATGGGTATTATGATGTCCATGTTTTTAGCATAGTTTTAGTATGTTTTTCTAAGTCTTTTAGTCTAGTTTAGATGTGTTTTTGTGAGTGTTTTGTGTCTTTTTAGTATAGTTTGCATATTTTGTGAAAAGTATGGAAACTACGCTATTTGTTTGTTTTTGTGTAGGCTTTGAGGCGGATTTGGATGCATTCAAGGACATTAGAAGAGAGGAGCAAGCTAGGAAGAACAAGAAAAGAAAGCTATGGAAGAAACTCCCACAAAATCCAAAGAGAAGAAGGAAGAATGGAAAGAAAACAAGTCAAGACCAACCTCGATATCGACCCTCTAGGGGTCGGTACCGAGGCACTCAGCATAGCGGACTTAGGCTCTTTAATTGCTTTTATTCCGTAATCTTTTATCTTTAGTAGTTTTGTTTTTATGGAAACTTTTTAGAAGGATGTTCTAGTATAAATACTCTTGTTTAGACACAATCAAGGGGACTCTCTCTCGCCCCCTAGGTTAAGATTGACGCAAGTTTAGGGTTTTTAGAAGACAAGTTGTTGCTTGGAGTACAAGGAAGAAGATTGTTAGAGATTTCTTGTGTTCTAGGTTGAGTTTTAACACAAGTTTGAAGTTTTAATTCAAGTAAGCCTTTAGTTTTAATTCAAATCATGTTTCCTCTTAATTACTTTTCTTGTTTTTCTCCAATCATGAGTGAGTACCTTTTATCTATTCTTCTACTTGTTTGTGCAAAAGCTTTGACGAAAGTTGGAGTATTTCATGTTTATAACTTGATTGAAAAAGAAAGTTGTGAATTTGAATAGAGATAAAGTTTAAAACGAAAGTTGAGAACTTTAGATCAAAATAAGTAGATAAAGTGAATTGATTTATGAAAATTGATTGATTTGCTTGTTCATTCAACGAAAGTTGATAGCTTTATGTGAAAGGCGTGATATTTATGATTCATATTGTTTGAAATTGCATGATTATGTTGTGGTAGACCCTTGTCCTAGATTTTATCTCTTATTTGCAAGTCAAAAGTCAAACCCAGGTGCCTCGATATCGACCATGCCCAGGTCGGTACCGACCTGCAATTTCCCCTTTGTTTTGCTGTTTACTTAGTTTTTTTGCTTAGTTTGCACCTCGTTATCGACCCTGACAAGGTCGATATCGACCCCCTTTCAGTTTGTTTGTTTGATTTGTTTGTTTTGTTCCTTGCTTTGTTTTCTCTTTTTCTTTTTAGTTTAGTAATTAAAGACAACCTCGCTTCCCATGGACGATCCTGACTTCGCTATACTCAGCGGGGTCTTGACTATAAATTTATTCATTGTCAAGTAAATCCCTCTCAACACACGTTCAAAGGAGCAGTTTCAAGAATTGAAGCTCAAGGTCAGACAAGGTTGAAGGAAGGAAGAATTTTCTTCAAGAGAAACACATCCGAAAGGTGGTGCACCATCTCTCCCATCTTAAACCAAGGAACTCATCATCATATGAGTTATTCTTGAAGCATTCTTGCATTTTCAATAATTATTTTTATAATATGAGTTTTCATTCCACTGTTATATCTTATGTGAAACAAATATTATTGTAATGAACCGCAGTTCCTTTTTATGAATAAATTTTCCGCCTATAACTCGTTCTCCTCTAGTTATGTATTTTAAAGCCTTGGGTGGTTCTTAGTAGGTTAATTCGGGATCACTGGCGGTAATATCCCTTATATTAAAAATAGGGGTGTTATATAGACTGAGCAGAACCAAGATGAAATATGTGGAGTTCAATTTCGACCAAGGTACAGATTCCAACGATGAAGTGCGTTTAGAATGGAAAATCGTTACGAGGAAGGAGAGTTTCAAATATTTGGGGTCAATCAAGAAGAGTAGTGGGGCATTGAAGAGGATATTACACATCGGATCTAGAGGGGTTGTGATGTGTTTCGCCTCACTACAAGGACTGACGTCTCGTATTTTGAATCCTGTCTCGATCTTCAATGAACAACGAAGCAGAAGCAAGCAAGATAGGGCATGCAAGGGCGCACGATTTGAGATTAATGGTACGACGCTAGGGTTCTAACGGCGTCTCGATGTGGAATTGATTCCGACTAGCGAAACCTCAGAATGATTGTAGGGCGATTGGAAGAAGGATTAGAAGGATTGTGACGCCTGATGCCTAGGGAAGAGAAACTCGATTCAACAAAGGCAAATTCAATTTATTCAAGCGTAACTGAAAATATGAGAGTCTGACAACTTTAATAGAAAGCTAGAACTAAACCTAGAAACCCTAGGGAGAATGGGCCCAAGCATGGAAGCCCAACCCATCTCGCTAATTAAAATAAATAGCGGAAATATAAATAATACCAAATTAAGTAATTGTTTCTAATAAAAACCCGACATAAAAATAAAGATAGAAACCCGAAGACCCGAGCCTCGTAGAGTCGCACACATGCTCGGACGAGACTCGAAAGACCGTCAGTCGGGGCGCGGTGTGGCCCGGAAGGGCGCGGTCGCGCTCTCAGGGTCTAGGTCGCGCCCGAAAACGACGCCAATCTGTGGCCGGAGCACGGTCGCGCTCCCGGCGTCTTGCCCGCGCTCCGAGAGGGTTGTTTTCTGCGGGCGTGGCGCGGCCGCCAGTGGCTGGAGCGCGGGGGCGCTCGGCATAGGCTTGTCCGCGCCGTCGGTGATCCTTCTGAAAAGGCTTGGCTCGACTCCCGACTCCTCCGATTGGTCCGAAAATGCGTCTTGAACCAAAGATGTCATCAATATAAGCGAAGGCGAATCTTGGACCGAACTCACGGATTGGTTAGCTTTTCTTATGATGGAAACCGTAGCCCGACCTATAGCCTTGGCGCGAGCACGCGTCAAGGGTCCGTTTGATCGAACCGACATGGCCTCCTCTTCCTCAACGGTGGTCATAGTAGCAAACGCATCATCCTCCCCCTTTGAGTGGGAAGCGTCCCCGCTTCCTCAAAATCAAAATCCGGCTCAACAAAGGGAGAAAGATCTGACACGTTGATCATTGCATGTACATTGCCATATGAATCCGGAAGATCCAACTTGTCAGCGTTGGGACCAATTCGCTCAAGAATACGAAATGGCACATCACCACGTTGATGGAGCTTGGTCTTCCGAGCTGTCGGGAACCGTTCCTTGCGCAAATGGAGCCAAACAAGATCGCCAGGCTAAAAAAATCATAGAAACACGGCCCCGGTTGTGTTGCTCCGAGTACTGAATAGCGTGCCGCTCAAGATGCGCCTTGGTCCTAGCGTGGAGTTGTTGAATGTGGTTGGCTCGATTTGCAGCATCAACATGTTCTCCCTGCTTCAACGGCTTGGGGACCAAATCCAAAGGCGTAATGGGATTGAGCCCATAAACGACCTCAAACGGAGTCAAAGAATGCGCCGAATGTTTGGACCTGTTATAGCAAAACTCAAGGGTAGAAAGTAAGTCCTCCCATCGGCGTGGGTTTCATTTGAGCATCACTCGTAAGAGTGAACCCAAGGTATGGTTGGTGACCTCCGTTTAGCCATCTGATTGGGGGTGATAACTAGTAGAAAACAATAATTTGGTGTCGAGTTTCCCCCAAAGTGTTCTCCAAAAATGGCCCACAAACTTGGTGTCCCAGTCACTAATAATAGTTCTCGGCACACCATGGTATTTTACCACATTGTCAAAGAACAAAGAAGCCACTTCCGTAGCGTTATTTGTACTTTTACAAGCGATAAAATGAGCCATCTTAGAGAATCGGCACACAACAACAAAAATGGAATCTTTGCCTCGCATTGACATAGGCAAGCCCGTAATGAAGTCCATCGAAATGTCCTCCCACGGAATGTTAGGCACAAGCGAAGGCGAGTAAAGTCCATAAGGTAAAGTAGTTGACTTGGCCTTTCGGCATGGAACACAACTCCTACAGAATTTGGTGACATTAGAGACCAAGTTAGGCCAAAAGAAATGTTCACGCAAAGCTGCAACAGTTTTGTTCACCCCGAAATGGCCCCGTCCATCATGAGCCTCTTTAATTAAAAGGTGTCTTATAGACGAGGCTAGAATACACAGTTTCCCAGCCTTGTATAAGTAACCTTCATCTAAAAAATAAGAGTCCCACTCACGATGAACCGAGCACTTCTCAAAGATTGGACCAAAGAAAGGGTCCGAAGCATAAAGCTCCTTAATCAAAGAGAAGCCAAGTAAACGAGTTTGCAATTGAGTAAGAAGTACATACCTGCGAGAAAGGGCGTCGGCGACCACATTCTCTTTTCCCTTCTTGTGTTGGACGACATATGGAAATGTCTCCAAGAATTCCACCCATCGAGCATGTCTTCTATTCAAATGTGCTTGGCTCTTGAGGTAAGAAAGCGCCGCATGGTCACTCTATATCAAAAATTCCCGCGGCCACAAGTAGTGCTTCCACGTTTGGAGCACTCGGATTAAGGCATATAGTTCCTTGTCGTATGTCGGATAATTGAGTTGTGCCCCGGTGAGTTTTTCACTAAAATAAGCGATCGGCTTCTTCTCTTGGTGGAGGACGCCCCCAATGCCAGTGTTAGAAGCATCGCATTCCACCTCAAACGGCCTAGAGAAATCCGGCAATTGTAGCAAAGGGGCATGGCTCAAGGCATCCTTCAAATCTTGGAACGTCCTCTCGTGGTGCTGTTTCCATTCTATAACGGTTCCCTTTTTAGTCAAGGCATGTAGGGGCACCACTATAGAAGAGAAATTGCGCACAAACCGGCGATAAAATCCGGCCATGCCCAAGAAAGAGCGCACCATGGTAGCGGTGGTAGGCGTAGGCCACTCCGTGATGGCCTTAATTTTAGCATCATCCACCTGTAAACCACGAGAAGACACCACAAAGCCAAGAAAAATAGTGGATGGGCTACAAAAAGTACACTTGGCCAAATTGGCAAAAAGTGTCTCTCGGCGCAAGCGCGCCAGAACGAGCCTCAAATGGTCCACGTGGTCAGTCAAAGTCTTAGAATAAATTAAAATATCATCAAAATAGACCACGAGGAACTTACCAATAAAATCACGGAGGACATGATTCATCAATCGCATGAATGTGCTCGGCGCATTGGCGAGGCCAAAGGGCATCACTAACCACTCGTAAAGACCGAATTTGGTCTTGAAAGCGGTTTTCCACTCATCTCCTTCTTTCATCCGGATTTGATGATAGCCGGACTTCAAGTCAATCTTAGAGAAAATGGAGGCGCCATGGAGCTCATCCAACATGTCATCGAGTCTTGGAATCGGATGTCGGTATTTGACGGTAATCTGATTGATAGCCCGGCAATCCATGCACATGCGACAAGAGCCGTCCTTTTTGGGAACAAAGATGACTGGCACACCACAAGGACTCATCGACTCTCTAACGTAGCCTCTCTCAAGTAGCTCCTCAACCTGTTTTTGAAGTTCCCGGGTCTCATCCGGGTCGGCCTTGTACGGAGCTCTATTGGGCAATGAAGCACCGGGCACCAAATCGATTTGGTGCTCAATACCTCGTATAGGTGGCAAACCAGCAGGCAACTCGTTAGGAAAAACATCTTTGAATTCACTAAGTAAGGAAGTTACCTCATCTGGCAATGCCGGGGTGTCGGTGCTAGAAGATGTCAAAGACATCGGCACCAAAAGAAAGCACGGAGCGCGAGCTTGCAACGACGCTGTAATGGATGACGGCCGGGCCAACAGGAGGCATCGCTCGACCGAGCCTTGTAGAGGTGGTCTAGGCGGCGCCGGGTGGCGTGGCCGCTGTTATGGCTGTTGTGGTGGCGCCTTGTTCGAACCCAATGGATGTGTACTATTGCCTTGCTCATCAAAGAGGTTTGGTTAGGGTACACTCTTGGCCTTGCTAGCTTTTTCCTCAGCCTAAATCAATTTTTGGCGATCCCGTTGAACCTGATCCTGCAAAATCTCACTCGGCGACATAGGTAAGAGCTTGACGCGCTTTTTGTGGTACATAAACACGTAAGTGTTTGGGCGGAATCCAATCCAATGGGCGCTCATTCAATTCAGGAGGATCGCCCAACGCTGGAAAATTATAAGGGTTAACCATGCCCGAATCTTCAATTTGTTCATCATCGAACTCCTTGAAGTCTTCATCAATAATCGGAGTAGCAAAATTGTACTCCAAGGAACCATGTCGACGATTGTGACTAGGTTTCTTCTCATATGGCATGTTGGTCGTTTCAAAAGCATTATGGTCAAGAGCCGGTGCCGGAAAGCGTTGGTCACGCATTCCATAAAGCCGGCGTGCTCTAGCGTCGTCCACATATTTTGGGCGATTTGGAGCACCAAGCGAGGTGGTGGCGTAGTAGCCATCATCCTCGGGACCATAAGAATCAAAAATAGGTGGTTGAGAATACATACCTTGGTCTTCGACGTAGGCACTCGAAGACGGAGCATTGGCAATTGGATCGCTATGCAAAACGTGGGCTACCTGACCTTGCCTTGATTCGGGTATGACCTCCACCGGTGGCGGGTTAGGCTCAACGGGGCCCTTGTCCTTGCGGCGGGGGTCCTGTGTAGCAAGAGGTGTAGACTGAGCCACCAATGTTGCCGGCTCGCCAATGGTGATACCGGTGGCCTTGGCGCGGGCTTGCGTCAAAGGCCTGGGAGGGAGTTGTTGTGGCGCCGGGGGACCATCCAAGATAGGGTCTTGTGGTGGACTTGAAGTATTGACGCTCGGTTGCGGCATTGGAGCCGATGTTGGTTGCTAAGTAAGGGCGGCCAGCTGGGCGGCAAAATGAGTTTGCATATCGGCCATTTGTTGCTTTAAAAGAGCAATTTCTTGCTCCATAGTTATGGCCTCGATCAAGGCAGTCGGATTGAGCGTAGGATCGTCCTCTTGAGTTTGTAAAGCACCTGAATCAGAAGGAGAAGACATGGCGAGTAACAAAGAACAAAACGAACAATAGCAAGCAAACACACAAAGTCTTAGCTCTTGATCCGAGCAGTGCACTCACACAAGGTCACGGGTGGCTCTTTGTGCGAGAGGCGTCTTAGGCGCACGAGTAAAACAATGGTGTTATTGAACAAAGCAAAGGTAAAGCAAGAAATACACCCACACAATTTAGTAATATCAAACAAGTAGTACTAAGCAAACAAGTGATGATGCAAGCACTAACAATTGTGGAAATCACTACAAGGTGTGGTTTATGGCTTACCTTATTTTGGCTTTACCACCCACAAATTTTCTCCTCTTTTTTTTGAACAAATGTGGTTAATGGCTTACCTTATTTTGGCTATGCCACCACAACTGAATTTTTTGTTTTGAGAATAAAGGAGGGCCGAAATTTTATTTTTTTTTTTGTTTATGCTGAATTTTGGTACCCTCAAACAAGCAACGATAGATATGTAGTGAGAGTTATAGTTCAATGCAATCAAAACAAGCAAGATAGCCTATCAAGTAATTGAAAATTACTAACAATGGGCAATCAATCAAGTAATATCAACACAATGAACAAATCACACCACTGTTAAACCCTAAGGGACAAGAACAATTAATTAGGGTTTGGGTTTAAAAAAAAAATTGGATTTTTGATGAATTAATGGCAAAAATATGGTGGTGGAAGTGCAAAGATCGAATCAAGAGACTCACAAGACGATGGCTCTGATGCCAGTTGATGCGTTTCGCCTCGCTACAAGGACCGACGTCTCGTATTTTGAATCTCGTCCCAATCTTCAATGAACAACGAAGTGGAAGCAAGCGAGATAGGGCACGCAGGGGCGCGCGATTTGAGATTAATGGTACGACGCTAGGGTTCTAGTGGCGTCTCAATGTGGAATTGATTCCGACTAGCGAAACCTCAGAATGATTGTAGGGCGATTGGAAGAAGGATTAGAAGGATTGTGACGCCTGATGCCTAGGGAAGAAAAACTCGATTCAACAAAGGCAAATTCAATTTATTCAAGCGTAACTGAAAATATGAGAGTCTGACAACTTTAATAGAAAGCTAGATCTAAACCTAGAAACCCTAGGGAGAATGGGCCCAAGCATGCAAGCCCCACCCATCTCGCTAATTAAAATAAATAGAGGAAATATATATAATACCAAATTAAGTAATTGTTTCTAATAAAAACCCGACATAAAAATAAAGATAGAAACCCGAAGACTCGAGCCTCGGAGAGTCGCACACATGCTCGGACGAGACTCGAAAGACCGTCGGTCGGGGCGCGGTGTGGCCCGGAAGGGCGCGGTCGCGCTCTCAGGGTCTAGGCCGCGTCCAAGGACGACGCCAATCTGCGGCCGGAGCGTGGTCACGACCGGCCAGAGCGCGGTCGCGCTCCTGGCGTCTTGCCCGCGCTCCGAGAGGGCTGTTTTCTGCGGGTGTGGCGCAGCCGCCAGAGGCTGGAGCGCGGGGGCACTCGGTATGGGCTTGTCCGCGCCGTCAGTGATCCTTCCGAAAAGGCTTGGCTCAACTCCCGACTCCTCCGATTGATCCGAAAATGCGTCTTGAACCAAAGATGTCATCAATATAAGCGAAGGCGGATCTTGGACCTAACTCACGGATTGGTTAGCTCTTCTTATGATGGAAACCGTAGCCCGACCTATAGCCTTGGCGCGAGCACGCGTCAAGGGTCCGTTTGATCGAACCGACATGGCCTCCTCTTCCTCAGTGGCGGTCATAGTAGCAAACGCATCAGTTTGGCAAAATTAAAAGCGGCTTTTGGGGTTCTATATGATAAGAAGGTATAACTCAAGCTCAATGGTAAAATTCTATAGTAGTTACTAGGCCTGCCATCCTTTATGGTGCAAAGTGTTGGCCCACCACGAGGGCTTGATGATAGCTGAGATGAGGATGCTAAGATGGATGTGCGGGCATACGATATGGGACAAGATTAGAAATGAAGTGATCAGGAGCAAGGTGGGGGTGGCCAATATAGGGGAAACGTTGCGAGAATTGAGACTATATTGGTTCGGACATGTATAAAGGTAGGGTCTAGGGGAGCCAATTAGCCGGTGTGAGACCTTGGTCCTTGGAGACTTACGCGGAGGTAGGGGACGACCGAATAAATGCTAGAAGGATAGCATAAGCCAAGATATCAACCAGTTGGGGATTACAACAGATCTAGCAGAATGAAGAGATAGTTGGAGGTAGAAGATCAAAGTGGTGAACGGCTAGTCGCTAGGAGAAACGGTTTCACTAGGCCTCCGTGGTTTGGACGTTTTGTCTTGGTTTATTTTTCTGTTTGTTCCGTTGTTTTGTGGTTTTTGTGCTCTGTCTGGTGTTTTATGTCGTTGGTCGGTTTTCTTCGAGCCTTTCAGGCGCACCTCCTCTGCATTAAGCGAGGGGTGCCCCTATCTTGGTCATCCAGATCCCTCCGAAGCGGAATTACACTAGGTCAATGTTGTTGTTGTTGTCGTTACAAAAACAATGCCACAAGCATTGTTCTAAAAATCATTTCTAAGACCCACCTAGGCGCTAGAACATCCAAACTCACCTAGCCTTCCAACCCGTCTAAACGCTCGTGTGAGATTGCCTAAGAAACAGTTTAGGACGCCTAGGCGCTAAGCGGCCCCTCTCTGCTCGTGGTCAGTGTAGCATTCTTTAGAACATTGGCCACATGGCTTCGTTGGAAGGTTGACTACCTCCCTCCTTCACTATTTGAATGATTGATTATAAGTTTAAAAAAAAGGGCAAAATACATCAATAGACACTTGAACTTGTACGTTTTTGTCAATCACCCCCTATACTTTGAAATTTTAAAATAAACACCTAAACATAACTATTTTTTGTCTTTTAGACATTGAGCTCTTGAGTGAAATTCACTCGCGGTGACGTGGATGCCACATATGCGCCACGTGGGTGCCATATAGATGCCATATTTTTAATTATTATTATTTTTCAATTTAATAAAAAAATAAAAAAAATATTAAAAAAAACTCTATTCCACTTTCCAAATTTATTAAAAAAATCCTAAATCTATCTTTCTACCAAAAAAATCCCAGATCCACTTGCCAAACCTATTAAAAATCCTAGATTTATTTTCTACCAAAAAAATCTCACAGAGAAGTCGGACTCTGGAACGACGGACTCGGAACGGCTTCTTTGCCTCGTCAAAGACGGCGGCATATTTTCTTTGCTTTGTCAAAGCCGGCGGCATTTCTTCTTTGCCTCGTCAAAGTCTACAATTCTAGATTTGAAAGGACATGACGACGGAGTCGAGAGTTCAAAATTCTTCACTGGCGGCATATCTTCTCTGCCTTTGAAACGACGGACTCGGTCGGCGATGTCGGAGATCTGGTGGTCTCATATCTGGGTGAACGGAATTCTTCACCGACGGCATATCTTCTCCGCCTCGTCGTAGCGGTTCTTCGAGATGCCGAGATCGAAGTCGTCGAAATGGGTGGACAAGACCAGGTTTGGTTCTTGCCATAAGAAATAAGTTTTCTCCGACTTCATCGTTGTGTCCTCTGGTTCACACGCGAGAAGAAAAACAGATCATGTTCCTATGTCTTTGAATGTGTGTGCCCACGGTGAAGACGTCGAATTCTTTCTCCCAGAGAAGAAAAATCCAAATCCACTTTTGATTGGAGAAAAAGTCGAATTCTTTCTCCCAGAGAAGAAAATCCATATCTAGAGAAGAAAAAATCCATTTAACCAAAAAAAAAAAAGAGAAGAAAAAATCCAAATAAAAAAGAAGGAACAAAATAAAAGAAAAAAAGAAAAATTATAAAAAAATCAATGTCAGAAATCAAAGTCACTTAACTCGCCAAATTGTCGATTGGTGTTCACTCGCCAAGCCATGTCACCATAAAGTGTTTATTTGCACAAAATTAGTTTGGTTTAGGCGTTTATTTGAATATTTCAAAGTACAAGGGGCTGATTGACTAAAACATACAAATTTAGGTGTTTGTTCGTGTATTTTTCCAAAAAAAAGAATGATTGACTATAGCTTAGTGAACATCTTACATGTAACACTCTCAACAAAGGGGCGGCAAGTCATATCAAGAAATTAAATCAAGTTTATTCGTATTTAAAATTTGATATACTCGCTCTAACTCAATGAACTCGGATATGTCTGGTAGCCTTGATAAAATATTATTAAAAGTCTTACAAATAAGCTAGTGGAATCAAAAAGGAATTTTGATCCTCCCAAAAAAATACTCCCTCCGTTAAGCAATACTTGTCGTTTTAGGCTAAATTTTTTGTTAAATAATACTTGTCATTTTTCATATTTTGACAAGATTTTTTCAATTTTACCCTTATAAAAAATAGCTTAAGAGTCAACTTTTTTCTCATTTTCCAAAAGTAGAATTAAACAAATTAATTATAAAGGTTACTTAGGTAAAATTAAGCGGTTCCTTAATTTTTTTGTTAATTCTTATAATGACAAGCATTGTTTAACGGAGGGATCGAGTACAAAACCTACTAGATCAACATTTTGAAAATAAAATTTAAAAACCGGTCCAAAATGGTGGGTTGGACTTGGGCTTGCTACACTTATAAAAAATAAGTACTTTTTTTTTAAAAAAAGCATTGATTATTTATTTTGAAAAACGTGAAATATAATTACTTTTTACATATTTCAAGGCAAATAAGTAATGTTTTTTAATAAAAGTTGCTTATTCTTAAAAAGTGTAGCAAGCTCATTTAATGAAAAACTAAGACACGACCTAGTATAATCAACCACTAAATAAACTTGACAATGGTGTAAATAGTTAATAAGATGTGCCGAAATTATTATTTTTCAAAAGACTAGTACTCCCTCCGTCCCCGAAAGTTTGTCTTGTATTCCTCTTTGGGCGTTCCGTAAAGTTTGTCCACCTTTTCAACTTTCCTTTTATATCAATTTTTCTTACAATATTACCCTCATTTTATCTCATCTTTACCCCCCATTATCTAACAAAAAATCTACCCCTTCAAACCCATTTTAGTCTTTTTCTTTCTTTTTTTCTTTCTTCCCACTTTTACCCATCACAATCACACTCTCTCCCTTCACCCTATTGGCCCCTTCATCTTTTCTACCCATTTCTTAACATATGTGAAAGTTGTCCTTTAGGACAAACTTTCGGGGACGGAGGGAGTAGTACTTAGATAATTGTAACTGAATTGCAGCTGGAACGAAAGTGAAGGCGTACTACTAACCTATGAGTTTTTTGGGTTTGAATTCCGTGGAGTTACCTCATGAGGAGTTTGGAATTGTTACCTCAAGAGAGAATAGTTAACCTCAAAATATTTATAAAAAAAAATAGGTAAAATTCTTTTAAATCGCAACCAGATCTTTTGAATTCACGGTGGAATAATACATCAACTCCGCAGTACAGTATTCTGTAGCTTCTTCACATATTGTCTTAACTAGTTTTACCCGTCGTACCATGTACGACTATGATTCGATATTTTATAAACATTATAAATAGAATATTAATAAATAAATAAAAATATAATATAAACTTTAATATATGTAATTTATTGCTCATAGAATCTATAATTTTTTTAATCAAATATTAAATTCTTAATATTTTATTACTTTTCATGTACGTAAATTTAGAGTTCATCAAATATTTCAATATATCTATTAAATATTTTATTATCTATTTTTATTAATTTTAAAAATTATAAATATTTATCATTAATCTTTTATAAAAAAAATCACTATATATCTATAAATAAATTCATCAAAAGATATATGTTAAAAGATTTATATTTATTTTTAAATATTTTATCTTTATTTATAAATACTTGTATAATGAAGCTTTTAAAAGATATTGTTATACTAATAGATATTTGTTTGATGTTAGAGATAAATTTAAATAGTTAAGAAAAAATTTAATAGAAAGAAGTTATAATAACAGAAATAAAAATTAATTTTTTGAATATGAGGTGGGGCTAGAATCGTTTTGGTGGCGAAAAGGTATAGCTTTAATATATAGTTATAGATATTTATTTGATGTTAGAGATAAATTTAAATAGTTAAAAACAATTTCATAGAAAGAAGGTATAATAATAGAAATAAAAAAAATTATATATGAGGTGGGGCCAGAATCGTTCTGGTAGCTCGAGCTTTAATATATAGTTATAGATGCTAATACCAATTTTAGAAAATGAGACATTCGGATTTGAACCTCTTTGTACTTTCGAACTATTCCACAATCCACACATTGCCTGCTTGACTACTTTTTGACTAAAATCACATTGGGCTTAGATATTGGGCTTGGTGATTGAGCCCATTCAGTATTATTCCCCAGCAATACTACAGCAACAACATTCAGTAACTACTACAGTTTCCAAGGCCCATTATTGTATGCAAACTAAAGGCTATTGCAACCAGGTAGGTGATCATCAAATGCACTAAGAAATCAGAATGATATTGAATCAATATAGTAAACTATCCTAAATTGGCATCAATTTTGTTATTAGTAATAAACTAACATTTATGGGATCGAATGAGCCGACAGAGAGCTCGATATTGCATTACTAAAATTATGGACTTGAGATAATCTGACATATCCTATTTTTATAATCTGAAAACACATCCATTTGTTGAACTGTGAAATCATTTTAATGGTGTGCTTGTGAATAAAATTTATTTTTGGGCATTAAAAGTTTTGACTAAGAAAGTGCCAATAATCCCAATATCCAGAATAGTGTACAAAGGAAGACGGAAATGGGCTGAAGCTGTACCACCAGCCCATTCTAACGGCCCATTTACGCTTTTGCGGCTCATAACAGTGTTAATATACATCAAAGTGGGACAAATGCATGCAAGATGAATTTTTCATTTTGTTTTGGGTAGGAGGAGATGAGTGTTTTTATGAATGTATGATGTATACGCATGCATGACCAATTGACCATAACGTCCAACCCAACAACATGCATCTATCACATGACCTCACATTTAGGTACGTAATTAATTAGTCGGTCCAATTTGTTGGACAAGTCATTTTGGGTTACTAATGTGCTCGGGTCGCCTTATTTTGTACACTCAAAAACTCAATAGAAACTTCAACGTGTGTACTACGCCTGCAAGATAGGTTTACATTTCACATTTGTGGTTGTAGAGGCGTATTAAAATAGAACCTTCAACATGCGAAATTGCCATCCATCAAACAAAATTGACTTGACCTAGGATGAAAAAGTACACCCTCAAATCCTCAATCGATCTTATCCATTCTAATTAAGTCTAAAATCACGGCATACGTTGTTTGATCTTTGAATTCTACCTTTACGATTACAGGACGAGGAGATCACAATAAAAGATTATGATAAAAACAACATCAAAAAAAAAATGATCAAAAAGCTTACAACAATGTAGGATACAAAGTAATGCATAATGGTGAGTTTTCTGTAAAGTACTCCTTTCAATTCCTAAGGTGTTTTGTACCTTTGAATGATTGAGATACCATATCCTTGCTCTAAACGTACTTATTATTAAGATCGGGGGCAAAAGTTGTCATAGTATGTGTACTTACGTGTGTACTTATTTAAATGGTATGTTAGAATCTCATTTTTCTCAAACTAAACCCCTAAAAAAATTCTATTTAAAAACTTAAATAAATTAGATGTAACATAATCTTTCAAATAAGGGTTATTAACAGGACATTGGTTATAAAAAAAAAAGGCTTCGTATTTTATCATGATAGAATGTATTTTCATCAGATATACTGTATATGACAGAAGAAAAAGGGAATATGATCATTGAACAAATTGAAAACTTAGGGTTAATATATGAAAATTAAAATGCCCTTTTAATGTGTGGATTTCTGGGTTCCACGTTCACCATCTATCCCTTCTCTAGTTCTTCTCAGCAGTCCATTAGATTAATCAGTACTTGCATGTTTTGGATGATTTGACATATAATTTTCTTTCTAGATAGTATAGTACGTACTCTACTCTATAACCTTTTCTGTAGAATCATGTAAAGTAATGTTTATTACTATAATATTAATATTGTCGACATACTAATTATGTTTTTAAACTAATAAATCTGGATGTAACAACAAACCACAAAAATGATTCATCAATATGATTATTTTAATGGGCAGTGGGGTTTTGAATATCTTTTAACTCAAAAATGCTTGCTTTTACGTAAGTTTAAAATGACAAAATTCATGTATCCACATAAAGCTAATTAAGTTCAATTTATCTCGCTAGAGGCCGGCATCATTTTCGAACAAATACCCTCCAAAATCCTGGAATAAATCAGCAACTTGTGTAACTTTTTTATCACAATATACGTGGAATTATGTAAAAGAATTTTTGTGTACATGGTTTAGCTTTTAGACAAATAAAAAAAATGCGCATTTTTAATTACAGCTGCAAAACATACATGCATTGCAACAAAATTGATGTATTGGCCGGTATCAAGATGAATCACTAGGCTTAGCAGTGGTGTCAAGTTTGTGTTGTTCACTTGCGAATATTTAAATTTTTTTATTTTTTTATCGTTTATTTTTCAGGGTTCTATATATATAAAGTGTTGTTTAAATATTCTTTCAGAACCAGGTTCTTGATATTTTTTTTAGTGGTTGCTACACAACATTTTATGAGCTATATAAATTGATAGGTCAAGTGGAAGTCTATTAGGGGGAAGTTCAATTGGTGGAACAGAATATCACTCAAATCATGGCCCATATAACCAAATAATTCTCCTACGTACCAAAAGTATATATAAATTGCTGTTTTTAGAGTTAATTGGTTAAACTGACTTTTAGAGTGTTGTTTTTGGGAAAGAAAGTACAGAGTAGCACAAGGCCGGTTTAGTGTTGAGAAAATTTAGGTGTAATTATTTTTCTCTAAATGGATATGTAAGATCTGTTACTATTTCTTGGGATGATGTTATTGCATGAAAGGGATGGAAAGGCATGAAATTACATTGACACTTAGGGTGCGTTTGGCATTGCTTATATGGTGTACTTATCAGCACAAAAATGCTTATATGCAGAAATAAGCAAATAACTGAATAAGCAATGTCGAACGCACATTTCTTACCGATTTTAAGCAAAATATAAGCACATGCTTATAAGCAAAAAAAAAATAATCAACACCCTCATGCTTATCGATTTAAGCATGCTTATCCCCAAAAATGTAAGCACGTGGGCCCCACCAAGCTTTCTCAGCCATTCAAGCCCATCATCCGACCGGAACGACGAACTCGGGAGAAAGAATCTGGACTGAAACGACAGATTAGGGAGAACGACGACGATGCCGGACAAAATTCTTCGTCTGCCTCGTCAATGTCCAGAAATTCGTCTCCAAAATTTATCGATTTGAATTTGTCCTCGTCAATGTCTACAATTTTGTCTCCTCATTCAACTGATAAACAATCCAAGAAGGAACCAGAGAGAGAATCAAGACGGACGGCTGACTTGGGAGAAAGATTTTCTTCACCGCCGGCATGTATCTTCTCTGCCTTGTTCGTCAAAGTCTACACATTTGTCCCAATTTGTTTTTATTTAGTAATTTGATTTTTATTAAAAATTATTTTGTAAGGGTAATTTTGACCTTTCCTTAATTACCTTTTAAAAATAAGCAAACCCTCCAACTAAACACCATTTGCTTACAGCAGAAATAAGTTTTTACTTATCAGCACAATTCACTTTAAGTAATTTATCAGTACAATTTACTTATAAGTAACTTATCAGTAAAGTTTATCCGAATGCACACTTAGATGCTATGAAGTTTTTTTGTTTGTTCTTTATTTAATTTTTTTTTCTTTTTAGTAACAAGTGAAAGGCCAGGAGGGAAGCTAAGATACTAAACCCAAATCTGAGATGTACAATTTTATTTGCAACGTCTTTCTCAAATTTCAAAATTCTTAAATCCGAATGGACCAAGCTAGTGTGTTCGTTATCAAAAAAGGAGTATGCACATTGATATGAATATACATCAATAACTAGTAGGGCTGTCAAAACTTGACCCGACGCGAATAACCCGTCTGACCCGTCCGACTCCGAACCCGACCCGACCCGAAAAAACAATAAAAAGTATTATACCCGAAACATGTTTGACGCGAACTGATTTGACCCGAATCCGAAAAATCCCGAACACGATATTAACCCAAACCGATTATACCCGAATGGACTAGCCTGATGCAACCCGATATCCGATGCTACCCAACCCGAAGTCATCCGAAAATCCAAAGTTACCCGACCCGAAACCATCCGAAAATCCGAAGTTACCCGACCCGAAACCATCCGAAATTTATATTTTGTTTTAAAATATTAATAATAATGAATATTTATTATAATTATGTTTAAATTAAATGCTACATTAACTATTTAGACCCTAAAGTAGTCAAACTACACAAAATAATCGTTCGATATATGGTCTGAATCAAATTCCAGCTTACTCGAAATTAGATTAACCCGAAATTCGGCCAAAGTCGAAATCCGATTCACCCAATATCCGAAAAACCCGAAACCGAACTCACCCGAAATCCGACTAAACCCAAAACCGAACTAAACCCGAAACTGAACTTATCCGAAATCAAGTTGGACCGAAAACCAAATGACCCGACCTAAATTGACCCGAAACCCGACTTTGCCAGATTAATTGAGCACCCGACCCGAAATGATCCAACCCAATTTGACCCGATTTTCAAAATATCCGAATTTTAACCGAATCCGAACTTACCCGAAACTAAATTGACCCGACCCAAACCCGACCCGACCCGCCTGATTGACACCCCTAATAACTAGTGGTGTGTCCGGTTCCGAAATCGGCGATTCCGGTTTCACCGGACTATGGAACCGAGACCGGAACCGGAAACCCTCTGGTTCCTCGGTTCGGTTCCATTTTTAGCCGGTTTCGGGGAGATTCCGGTTCCAAACCTTCAAAAATAAAAATAAACGTTGAAAATGTAATCGACGGTTTCTGTTCGATTCGGTTCCCGATTTCGGTTCGGTTTCGATTTAGGTTTTTTCCATCGGTATTTTTTATTTTTTTAAATGGATGGAACCGGCAGTTCCTATTCAGTTCCGGAATCATCGGTTCTCCAGTTCTAAGGAGGGTGGAAACGGGACAGAACCGACCCCTGGTTCCACGGATTCCGGTTTAATTCCTATTCCGGAACCAACGGTTTTTCCCGCTTCGGTTCCCTTTTTTTTGTAACCGGACACACCTCTATCTATAACCTCATATTTGGCTATTCACATATTCTTTATTTTCCATCTAGCCCTATGTCCATCCCAAAATATAATGGGGGTCGTGCGAATGCAATCCCACTACACAATTCTAATGGGATTTCCCATATAGGAAGAGGTATTCCAACACGCTTTTGTAAGTGCAATCAGTCTGGCCTAGTTGACACTTAGAGAAACGAGTCTAGCATCTCAATCTCTTTATAGCTAGCTCAGTAACAATGACAATGACAATGACAATGACAATGACAATGACAAGTGGTGGAATCTCAAGCTCCAACTCAACCCAAATAACGGACGGGTAACATCAACCGCTAAACTCAAGCCCAAACAAGCCAGGAAATGGGCCCAAGATCAAACTGGCCCTAATACCATGTGAAAGTTCATAGTCAGATATAGTGGAGGCCGTGTGAATGCAAGCACAGTACATAAGCTCAATGTGGTTCCATCTTAAAACCAATTGATGATAGGAGGAGTAATATGAGAGCTAATAAAGTAGTCTATTTTATCTCTCAACTTTTCATATGGGAAGAGGCATTCAAAGATATTCAATTTCTAAAAAATATAATTCTTCCTCTAGGCTTTCCGAAGAGGAAGAGAAAGTTCAAAGAAGAGCTGAAAGGAGGTCATCATAGAAGACCCAACCATCTTAGTCGAGGACATGACCCAACGTAGAGCCCTCCTGTTGAGGGATAATATTTGAGTGCAAGAGGGGAAAGACTGCAGGCGGGTGAGTGGGTGGATTGGGGTTGGGAGTTGGGGTGTTTTCTGTTGAGATAAAAGCTATCCCACATCGGGATTTATGATAAAACTTGCCCACCATATAAATCCATGGATTACTCCTCCTGCTGCCAATTGGTTTTAGGATGGAACCTCACGGGCTTATGTGTTGGGCGGAACGCGCTTATGCGCATGAACCGACATGTGTACCCCCCACGTCATATTGGCCCACTGGAATTTAACATGGTATTAGAGCCTATTCGGTCTAGGTCTGGATTCCTGTACTAATGGGCTAGCCGGCCTTAAGGCATGAACGTCAAGTTGTAACTGGCATTATTGCGGGGCCAAACAGTTGCACTTGAGGGGGCGTGTTGAGATAAAAGCTATCCCACATCGGGATTTATGAGAAAACTTGCCCACCATATAATGGGTTACTCCTCCTATTGCCAATTGGTTTTAGGATGGAACCTCACGGGCTTATGTGCTGGGTCGAACGCGCTTATGCGCATGAACCGACGTGTGTACCCCCCACATCATATTGGCCCACCAGAATTTAACATTTTCCCTAGGGCATATATAGGGGTTGGGGATCATTGTAAGATTTGTGGGTTTGTTTTGTTGTTGTGCATGTTTGTGTGATTTTCTTGTATGCTTTCTTTCCACCCCTTCTGATCATGTCGTGTGTTTGTGTATGTTTTGCCATGTTTTTGTTTTGTTATTTTTATTTTGGATCTATCGGGTACATTCCCTCGTTCAAGACGTTGTGCACATCTAAGATGTCCAATCTCACCACGGAATCTGAAAGTTGGGAGTAAATTGGACTAATATATAACTCAGTAGATTACTCCTCCAATTGCCAATTCTCGATCCTGGGCCCGCCCCGTTGTATTGTCCAAGTGTCAACTAGGTCAGTTGACCAGTTGCACTTGTAGGGCGTGTTAAAAATGTGTTCATCCAATCTAAAAGTTGGGAGTAAATTGGACTAATATATAACTCAATTGGCAATAGGAGGAGTAATCCACTAAGTTATATATTAGTCCAATTTACTCCTAATTTTCAGATGTGAGATAGATATATTCTAAAAAGGTTTTTCTATAACAGTTACGTGAAAATATTCCAATAAAATCTGTTGTTAAAACACACATGAAATAAATTTGCCCATAGTTTTGGTTAAAAAAAATGTTGGATTGTTACTTTTATTTGAATAGTACGTGATTAGTAGGCAAAACCCCCACGGATTTCTTCGTCTCTCCACAAAGAACACATAAGAGCACCCACAACGACTAAAAAGTGAGGTGTATTCCATCAGAACAATAATAAAATATAGGAAGGATGGATAAAGGTCAACACCGACGGGGCGGTTAGAGAGGATGGGCTTGCAACTGCAGGAGGAGTGCTGAGGAATGATAGAGGCGATTGGATTGCTGGTTTTGCTCATCATATTGGGGTGTGTACCGTGCCAATGGCGGAGCTTTGGGGCGTCCTAAACGGGCTTCGTCTAGCTTGGGAGAAGGGCTATCGGAAAGTGATCTTAGAATCGGACTCTCAATTAGTTATTCGGCTTTTAGGTAATAGGGTGACCAGATGTCACCCGCTTTTTAGCCTGGTATCTCAATGCCAAGGCTTTATTAGTAGGGATTGGATTATCCAATCCCGTCATGTTTATCGCGAGGCCAACGTTGTTGCGGATCGCATCACGTCCCTTGCGTTTGCTTTTCCTATTGGTTTGCATGTATTGTCTGCCCCGCCTAAGGGGATTATAAACTCTTTGCTTGATGATGTTAGGGGCCGGGCTATCCCCCGTTTGCTGACTACTTAGCCCATTTTTTCGTTATTAATAAAATGCCTCCTTGAGGGGCCGGAGAGTACCGCCTCTCCTTCAACCAAAAAAAAAAAATAATAAAATATAGGAATTGGGGAGTGTTCTAAAAAATGCAGGTGCAAAATTTGCACCCCATAAAAAAGAGAGGAGCATGAAATTTAAGCGCGTGTCTTAGACCAAACGCAGGGGATTTTCCAAAATTAAACCAAACGACCGGTTTTGAGCTCTTTCTCTGCCAAAAAAAAATTAGTGTGCGCCACGTGTTATGCTTGCAATGGCGACACATGACACACTCATACATTTAATAAATGGGGTGTTTTGTACATTGCCATATATTATAAAAAAAATTATACCATAATTCATATTTTCTTATTTATTCATAGACAATAATTATAGTTAATTAAAATATTTCATTAATTAACAAAATTATTTATAACTAGTTGAATTCCCGTGATACTCACCGGATAATTTTACTAAGGATTATACAATAATTTGGTATTGATATAATTTTTAAAATACTTGTATATATATCGTAATAAAATGATATAATTTAAAAAAAACTTTAAGATCGTGCCATATATTTTAATTGAATATATTTGAAATTTATTTTCATTATTTGTTGAGATCTTGCCCCATATTTAGATTAATTTTTTTAAATATTAATTTCACTTGAATAGATTATTTTAAATATTTATATTTTTGTTAAGATATTAATATGCATAAAGTAATCATTTTTTTATAAAATATTTATTATGGCTATGTATTTGAGTTTTTATCTTTTACTTTGTAATGAATATAATGATATTTTTAAATTTGGAGAACATTTATATAAATATTGGTATAGAAGATAACATAAAGAAAAAAATAAAAAAATATAATGTTGTAACTTAATGATAATTACAGTAGGATATCTAGCAAGGATAATATAACTTATTAAAATATTTATTAAATTAATGTTACTTTATTAAAATTTAAGTACATATATCAATGTATACTAAAATATATCAAATACTTGTGGAGGAGTATATTCACAGTCAGAATTTGCAATTAAAAAAAATTCGTTAAATTAAAAAAAAAATCGTTGTTTTGATCCAAAGGAGGCCGAAGACTAAAAACGTTAATATTGAATGACCATGAAGAGTTTTTATGGTATATATAGAATAAATTACACATAAATATCTTTTCTCAAAATAAAAATATATCAACATAAAAATTATTATTTAAAATTATATCATTATATAGATATAAATTTTATACTTGGAGCTCAAGCCTTGTTAAAAGATAAATAAATATATTAACACCCTAAGTCTTATTAAGAGATAAAAATATTAAATTAATATGGAAAATATCATCTCAGAGGAATTTATGTATATAAAAATTATATAAATATGTTATCTATTGTAGTAAACTAATACATAATCCATAGATAGAAAATTATATACATAAAAAGTTATATAAACATGTTATCTATTTAGTATATACTAGTTTATGACCCGGGCCTTGTCCGAGGACTTTTTTAAGTAAAAATTATAATATATTATTTAAATATGATATAAGTATTATAAATTATATAATAAAATAATATTATAAATATTTCAGTTAATTATAATAGTATCTTTTATAATAAAAATGAATACAAATATTATCTTCTTCTTAAAAATATTATTTATAATATTTATGTAATAAGCATACAAAAGTTGGCGTTCTTAACTCATTGGGTTGACCCGAATCCGCAAAAAAACCGCAATGAATTGACCTAACTAACCCATAAATTTGAATCACATGAACTTGTACTCAACCGAACCTGAAATGACCGAGCCTAAACCTGACTGAATTGACCCGATTAACTAGTTTAACATTAAGGGATCCATAAATTTTTATTTATTTATTATGGGATCCGTAATATAAAAAATCAACAAACTTATGAATAGAAAATCAATATATTGTAAAACTAACATATCTATACCGATATTAATTAATACATTGTCATACTTATTGATATAAAAATGGTATACAAAAATCATCATGCATATATGGATAGAAAATTTAAGAAGTTGTCATATTTGTGAATGAAAAATTAATCTCAGAAAATTTAAAAGTTAATATAAATTCTAGCATAAAAACATGGTCCATATTAATTAAAAAAGTGTGGGGATAGTTATGGATGCAATATTAATATAAACGATTTCGTAAATAAAAGTATGGTGATTGAAATTAAAATTTAATGACAATATTGTATTTAACTATCATATTTATAGATAGAACTTTAATATATAAAACCTAACATATTTATGGAAGAAAATTTAAAAATTTATCATTCTTAAGTATAGAAAATTAAATATTGAAAAATTCAAAATTAATATGAAAACTATGGTCAATATTCATTAAAAACATTGACATACTTCTGAACAAAAAATTAATATATATATCCGAAATTAATATAAAATTATATGATTGAAAATATGGTTCATACTAATTAAAAACGTTAGTATAATTTTTAATAAAAAGTTAATATAAAAGAATATGAAAATTTAATATTGAAATCCCGTAAATTAAAATATAGTCCATATTTTATATTTATAGATATAAAAGTTATCTATTTCATTTAGAGATATTAAATTAATTTTTTATGGGATTTTGAAGTAAAAAGGATAGTTGGGATATTAAACTACTATTTTATATTTGTCATATTTATGGATAAAAACTTAATATTATAAATATACTTATAGGTAGAAAAGCTATAAAAATAATTTTATATTTATCATATTTATGGATTAAAAAACTTATCTATTTTACTCTAATATATTAAATTATTATTTTTATGCGTCATACATATGGATAGAATTACTGCATTATTTCTTGCATTTGTTAAATTTTGATTAAGTTTATATATGTAAGGATATTTCGAAAAAATTTATACATGTCTTATCTACAAAAAACTATCATTTACAATATAATAAACATGTGCAAAGATAAAAATAATGAAAAATCGTACCAAATTTTCAAATTGGCAATCATACCAAATTGATGATTAAATATTAGAATATAATAAAAAAATTTCACGATAAAGTTCATATCCGTACGACAATTCGTAAACATTAAAACTGATCAATTTTAACTTGCAAATTTCGTAATTCTTATAAATAATTAATCAAATTCAATTCTTTAGAAATCCTTTCAATAGAATGTTAAAAAAGATAATTAATAAGAAAAGATAAAAAAAAATATGAATGAATATAGAATTTGTTTAAAGAAAAAATATTTTATATTAAAATAAATAATCCAAAAAGAAAATTACGGAAAAGATAATATAATTTCTTTATCAAAATTTGTTGGATCGTAATCGGTTAGCAGTGAGCTTGGGAACTGGCAATTAAGCTGTTCCCAAGGCAGCGGAAGTAAATAATCGCAAGTAATAAAAACAGTTAAGGGGACAGTTCCTTTATAGAGGAACCCCACTACAACCAACTAGTTGTATGGGTAAACCTCTACCTCCGCTTGGAGGATTTTGAATGACTTACTTATATTGATTGCTTTGTTCCTTAGTTACACAGCCGGATTTACACTTCTCTGTTCCTACAAGTTCTTCCTAACTCTAGCAACACTAGTAAATCCTCTCAACTGAGTTCCTAAGCTCACAACAGCAAAACACAAGTAACTCAAACCTTACGTTGACTTCTCAGTTCCCTTGCTCCAGGGAACTTCAGCTTCACCGTCGTCGAGATCACACACTCGCCGGCGGGGACTTCTCTTCCTTTTCTTTCTTTTCTCAGATGTGGGTGTTTTGTAAGTTCTGGTAGAAGTACTCAAACCGAGTACTATTCATTTGGCTTTATAGTCCATTTGTCTTGGGCAGTAGCATCTTTCATTTGTGTCCAAAATGCCCTTTGCTTGATGCCCAAGTTGTACTTTCTTCACATGTGACTTTGGTTTGAACTAGGTCAACTTCTTGAATCAATCGGACCGTTGGATGAAGCGTGACAGTCTGATCCTCAGACTGTTCCCTCTGGCTGTCTGAGACAGGATCCCGCGATCTGCGTTGAACGGTCGTTGTCTTCACATGTGAGTTCCCATTTCATGGGAACTGACTTCTTCAGAGTTCCCTTGATGGAAACTCTTCATCGTTGTAAGCTTGTGTTTTCTTGTTTGTTTCTGGGAGTTCCCACTTCATGGGAACTTTCCTCTTCAGAGTTCCCTTGATGGAAACTCTTCATTGTGGCTAGCAGTGGCTTTGTCATTCATAGGAGTTCTTTGCTGTACTTGTGTTCCTTAGAAATACTTGAACAAACCACATTAGTTCCCTATGGTGTTTGTCATTATCAAAACTTAAAGAGGAGTGAATCGTTGATCCGTTGCTTAGAACCAGAGGTCCCAACAACGTCCCAACAATTTCCCCCTTTTTGATGATGACAAACCCATAAAAAAAATGCAAATATTTCAATGAATGATATGCTGATGAGTTCCTAAGTATGATTTTGGGAAATCACTCTTAGTGAGACATTTAGATTTAGGGAGCCACTTCTTGTGAGACACATAGTTCCTATTAGGCTTTTTATGCAATTGTTCCCCCTTAGCTTATGCGTGGTCTGTGATGACTTAAACTTTGAACTCATCTCACATTTTTTATCTTTCCCCCTTTTGACATCATCGAAAATCAAGCAAAGCAATATTAGGAAAGAATGGAACACGCAATCGAAATAAAGACCATTTCATTACTTAAGATAATATGTACAATGGGAACCCAAGTACAATTTTGTGGTCATTTTTTGGATTAAGGGAACAAGAAGGGAGAGATCATGGGCTCTGAGGAAACAAGGCGTCACAAAGGCGCGTAAGGACTTGGGTAAGCTTTTCTTGTCCTCTGGCCAATACTGCCTGGTCCCTAGCAATCTGATCGAGGGTGTTGGCGATGCGGAGCAACACTGGAGAGTTCCCCTCTTGTGTACCAGACTCTAGGGGAGCCGCCTCCTCTACAGGCTCCGAGTGCCTCATCTTCTGGGCAATTTGAATGTCCAGTTCCCTTCCAAGCTCGATTTCTTCTTTAGAGGCATCGTAGAGACCCTCTTTTTGTAGGAGCTTTTTGATCAGCCCGGAGTAGGGAAGGGAATGGGACTTGGAGGCCATGCACTTTTCCATGTGCCCAAGGATAATGCGGGGAAGATTTATGGGCTTCTTGAGGAGGAAGTGGTAGAGGAGGATGGCATCGGGGATGTTGACAACCAGGCGCTTTTCTTGACGTGGGACCACCACGTTGATAATGAATTGGTGAGCGAGCTTGGCAACCAAGGATAGATGATGCGTCGAGTGGACCTTAGAGGGAACCCGACCCTCAAAAATTGTGTTGTACACCTCGGCGCTGTTGAAGTCGCCCCAGAGCTTGCTGGGCAACTCGCTAAGCCCTTGACCAGGGACCTGGAGTTGAAGGCGGATCGTAGACGTTGTAAAAATGAACTCGTCGCCTTCGTGGGAGAGAGTTCCCTGAGTGCCGTCGTTGGTGATAGTGAAGTTGTTGTAGAATTGACGCACTTGTGAGGGATCTACGCTCACAGTTTCTTGGCAGAGTCTCTCCCAGCCCTGGGCCTTGATCAGTTCCCATAGTTCCTCCAGACCATTTTCAGTCAGCGCCTCTTGGGAAACTATGAGGTGATGGAGAAGCTTGCGGCTCTCACTGACATGATGCTTGGTGGTCCCCTTCCCCTTTCTGGACTTGCTTTTGGATTTGTTCCCCCTAGAGACCGTGCGAGGTCCTTTCTGCTGAGGGGGTGCAGGCGCTTCGATCATGAGCACGCGGTCCCTTGGTGGTGGGGAACTCGCGGACACCACCATTTGGTGTCCAGGTGTAGGGATGCGTGCTGGCTCCTTTGAAGCTGGAGCTTCTTCTTCTTCTTCGACCTCATCATGGGAGGTCCCTTCTTCCTCGGAGGAGCTCGAACCCGAGCCCTCCGCGTCATCTCCAGGATGACTTGTTGTTGCCTCAGCACCTCCAGCTGGTGCGAGGTCCCTTGTCTCTGTTGGCTCTTGAGGAGCAACCTTTTCTGGGGACTTTGTCCCTTGGGAGACTGTGTGCTTAGAGGGACCCCTGTTGAGTTCTTCCTCGATGTCCTTGAGTTGGGCTTCCTCCTCCAAAGTTCCCATGATGATCGGAGGAGGGTCCTTGGTCATTTTGTCGATGACCACAGAAAGAGGAAGATCGTCGTCGTCTGAGGAGAGGGCGACGGTACTTTTGGATGGTGAGGGAGAGGGGAGTTTGGTGGTGGTGGGAGACGTGATGGAAGAGGGTAGAGGAGAAGAAGGAATAGGGGTTGTGAGTTGAGTGGAGATGTGTTTTGGGGAGGAAGAAGAAGGCGTTTTGTGAGGTGAAGGTGGAGTTGGAGATCCCGTAGTGATGGGAACGGGAGGAAGGGAAGGGGGTTGGGATGTTGGAGTTCCCATTGTGGAGGGAACTGGAGGAGGTGGCAGAGGAGGTCCCTTGATTTGAGGAGGAGGGATGGAGGAGGAAGAGGGAAGTAGACTCTGGGGTTCGGAGTTCCCATCGTCGGAAGGAAAAAGGTAGGGAGGTTTGGGAGCACAAGAACTCTCCTTGGAGCAGTTCAGGTAGTCCTCAAAGCGGAAGAAAGCCTTCTTTCTGGGCTCCGAGAATTCAGAGGCCTCAGAGTGTTTACGCTTTTTGGATTTGGAGGGGTCGTGGGAGTGTTTGGATTTTTTGGATTTTGAGGGATCTTTTGATAAGTGGTGATGTTTGGATGAGTGGCGATGTTTGGATGAGTGGCGATGTTTGGATTTATGGGGTTTTTCATTGATGGAGGGCCGAGCATCTCCGAAGTTGTCAACGATGACAACTCCGGAGGAGGTGTTGGTGGTTGGAGGTGGAAGAGGAAGAGATTCGGAGGAGGAAGAGGTCCAGGAGACGGTTTCATCAACCTGAGGAGGAGGAGGGGGCAAGAAAGGGCTTACTTGATTGTATAGCCCTTGAATGAGGACATCCTTCATGGTTGGGTCCTGTTCTTGCTCGATCTCGTTCAGTTGAGTGATGAAGAGAGTGCGAGGATTGGCAAGTACCCACTCTTTGATTTGTGCGAATGTGTGTTGAGGGGCCATTTTTGTAAGAATTTGGGAGGTTTTGGAGGTTTCTTGAAAAGAGAGTGAAAGTGATTTGGGGAAGACGAATGACAGGGATGAAAGATGGAGTAAAGGACCTAAAAATGGCAAAGAGGGGTTTTTAAAGGAGAGAGGAGGTGAAGGGTAGAAGGGGAAGTGGAATAACCTCGATAACCGTTGCCCAATGAACGTGGGGCGCCGTTTCAACTTCTCAAGCGCGCTTCTGGACACACGTCACAATCTCTTGGGAAGTCCTTTTCAAATTTTGAATACTTGCCTGTAACGCTTCAGAGCTTCTGACACGAAAGTCCACTTCCCAAGTGACGGTTTTTCTTTGAAGATTAGTCAGTGTTCCCTTTGTAGATGCAGCAGTTCCCATGATCATTTCAAGGTCAGGGAGAGTGAAGTGGGTGAGAGAACTTCACACTCATCTTTTTGTGGGGCTAGGGAACTCAAAGGGAACCAGACGATTTGCAACTCGATAAAGGAAATGTTTTGGCTCATGAGAAGCATTTGTCTAATCCCTAGCTTAAGGTGGGTCATATGATCAACCGTCATGGTGGCTTGTAATGAGGGATAAAGGGAACTCTGGTTGATCATTTTGGGCCAAAAGAAATAGAGTTCCTTTGTACACATTTTTCTCTAGACTAGTAATCATGGCAAGGTGAAAGCAGTGAATCCAAGTTCCTTATCATGCAATTTTAGATAAACTAGTCAGGCATTGGGAGAGAGATAAACAGGGACTTGTTTAGTTTAGAGTTATCATCCCTAGAAGCATTCGAAAACGCTGGTAGGGACGTCTGTCTAAAGCTTTGGTAAGAATATCCGCAATTTGCTCTTCAGTTCTACAGTGTTCCATCGAAATGTTCCCATTCTCAACATTGTCACGTAGAAAGTGATGTCTTATATCAATATGCTTAGTTCTAGAATGATGCACAGGATTTTTGGAAATGTTTATGGCACTAGTGTTATCACAGAGTATGGGAACTGGGCCAAAAGACATACCGTAATCCTGGAGTTGTGACTTAAGCCATAGAACCTGGGAACAGCATGATGCGGCAGCCACATATTCAGCTTCAGCTGTGGAGAGTGCAACTGAGTTTTGCTTTTTAGATCCCCACGAAACTAAGCAGGATCCTAAGAACTGGGCCATTCCTGAAGTGCTCTTTCTGTCAACCAAGTGCCCTGCAAAGTCAGCGTCTGTGTATGCAATGAGCTCAAGGGAACTGTTCCTTGGATACCAAAGGCACAAGTTATTGTTCCCTTTGAGATACCTGAAAATTCTCTTCACCTCTTTCAGGTGTGATTCCTTAGGGTTAGCTTGAAAACGAGCACAAAGACATACGGAGAACATGATATCAGGTCTACTAGCGGTTAAGTAGAGAAGGGACCCGATCATACCTCGATAGTTCCTTTGGTCCACACTGATACCTGTTTCATCTGCATTTAGCCTTGAATTTGGTGAGATGGGAGTGTCAATGGGCTTTGAATGTTCCATCCCATACTTCACGAGCATTTCCTTGATGTATTTCTGTTGATGGATCTTTGTTCCCTCCTTTGTTTGGGATATTTGAAGTCCCAAGAAGAACGTGAGTTCCCCAATGAGACTCATTTCAAACTCACTGCTCATGAGGTCCTTAAATTTTTCTACAAGAGTTTCGTTAGTTGCTCCAAAAACAATGTCATCAACATATACTTGCACAATCAAAATCTCTTTAGACTCTTTCTTTAAAAACAAAGTCTTGTCTATGGAACCTCGAAGGTATCCATGGGACAAGAGGAATTGAGCAAACCTGTCATACCAAGCTCGGGGAGCTTGTTTGAGTCCGTAAAGGGCCCTTTCCAGGAAATAGACATGGTTGGGCATTTTCTCATCTTCGAATCCTGGAGGTTGGGCCACATACACTTCTTCCTTGAGATGTCCGTTTAGGAAGGCTGTTTTCACATCCATTTGATAAAGTTTGAATCCCTTGTGAGCAGCATAGGCGATGAGGAGTCTGATTGCCTCGATCCTGGCAACTGGTGCGAAGGTCTCATCGTAGTCAATCCCTTCCTCTTGCCTGTATCCTTGTGCTACTAACCTAGCCTTGTTCCTTGCTACAGCTCCAGTATCATCGAGCTTGTTCCTAAAAACCCATCGGGTTCCTATGATGTTCTTGTTTTTGGGCCTAGGAACTAGCTTCCAAACTTTGTTTCTCTCGAATTGGTGGAGTTCCTCTTGCATGGCTTGAATCCAGTCCGGGTCCTTTAATGCTTCTTTGATATTTTTGGGTTCCACCATTGAAACAAACGCGTTAAAAGCACAAAAATTATTGAGAGCGGAGCGAGTTAGAACACCTTTATCAAGAGGGGAGATGATGTTCTCAAGGGGGTGGTCCTTCCTTTGTTGAAAGGTTCTTGCATGAGTGAGTTCCTTTGCATGTGTATTATCCTCATGGGAACTCTCATCTTCAGCTTCTTCATTTGATGTTTCTTCAGAGATTTCTGGCAGGTTCCCTCTTTGTTCCCCTTGAATACTTGATTCTGGCAGTGTATTGTCTTGGGGGACAGCAGAGTTGTTCCCTGAAGAGGGGACCTCGAGAGAGTTGGAGATTTCTTGTAGTTCTTCTGAGGAGGGAGCCTCAAGGGAGGTTTGATCAGTGAGGGTTGGACCTTCGTCGTTGTTCCCTGATTGTGGGATATGGCTTGCACTTGGATAGTCTTCATCCCTTTTCCTTGGCTCATCCTCGTCATCATCATCATCTTCATGTCTGACTAGCTTGAACAAAGTTCCCTTCCCTTGGGACTCGGTTCCCATCTTTACAGACTTTTCATTGAAGACGACATGAATGCTTTCCTCTATCTTCTTGGTTCTTTTATTGTAGACTCTGTAAGCTTTGCTTTGTGATGAGTATCCCAGGAAGATCCCTTCGTCGCTTCTGGGGTCGAATTTGCCAAGATTGTCTTTTCCGTTGTTGTGAACAAAGCATGTGCAACCAAATGTTCTCAAGTGTGAGATGTTTGGTTTTCTCCCTTTGATGAGCTCATAGGAAGTCTTGTTGATCAGGGGCCTTGTCATGGCTCGATTCAGGATATATGTAGCTGTGGAGATTGCTTCAGTCCAGAAGTACTCGGGAACTCCACTTTCGATCATCATGGTTCTAGCCATATCTTCCAGAGTTCTGTTCTTTCTCTCGACCACTTCATTTTGCTGAGGGGTGCGAGGAGCTGAAAAGTTGTGAGAGATCCCATTTTGCTCACAGAAGTTTAGGAACTCCGAGTTTTGAAACTCAGTTCCGTGATCAGATCTGATTGCTTTCAGTTTCAGCCCCAAGCTTACTTCAGTTCTTTTGATGAGGGGCTCAAATTCTTCAAACGCTTGTGATTTTGCCTTCAAGAAAACAACCCAGGTGAATCTTGAAAAGTCATCAATTAAGACATACATGTACCTTTTTCCACCGTAGCTGGCTGTTCTCATGGGACCACAGAGATCCATGTGAATCAACTCCAGGGACCTGGTTGTGCTTACCACCTTCTTCAGTTTGAAGGAGGTCCTGGTCTGTTTCCCTCGAACACATGCTTCACACATTTTGACTCCTTCGAGATTGATCCGTGGAAGACCAATGACCAGATCCTGTAGATAAAGCTTCAGGATTTGATTTACACCAGCATGTCCCAGTCTTCGATGCCAGAGTTCCATGTCATCTTGGGAACTCGCAAGGCACAACTTCATTGGTGGTTCAAAGTTGGTGTCCACCACATACACATTGTTGTATCTTCTTCCTCTCAGAATTACTTTGTTGGTCTTCTTGTTGATGACGAGACATTCATCTGAGTCGAAAGTGACGATGTTGTTCCCTTGATCACACATCTGGGAGACACTCAGCAGATTGTATCCCAGATCCTTTACCAGGTTTACGTTGCTAACTTTAATAGATCTATTGAGCAACACATCTCCTTTTCCAATAACTTCTCCCTTGTTCTTGTTGCCAAATGAGACGTGGCCTCCTTCGGCATGAGTGTGGAGTGAGATGAGGATATCCTTGTTCCCTGTCATATGGTTCGAGCATCCACTATCTATGAACCATGTACTGTTCCCTCTCACAGCCACCTACAAGGAAAAGTTAGTGTTTTGAGACCCAGGCAAGATGACTCTTGCCAGGTCCCTTGCAAGGGAAAACATTTTCATTTAAGATATAGTCAGAAATGTTGATGTCTTTGGAATTTTGAGAGTTGGAGTTCCATTGGTGATGAGCATGACGTTTTTGTCTGTTTGGGAACTCATGGCTTCTAGGGATTTGGGCTCTCTTCTTGGGACATGCATCCTTGTAGTGCCCATGAGCACCACAGTGCCAACATGTCTTGTAGTATTCTCCCAGGTAGTATTTTGGGTGTGGTCTCTGGATACGGTTCCTATCCATGGTTTCTTTGTTGTAAACTCGAGACCCATTTCCCTTAGCAATTTTGACATAGATTCTATGTCCAGAGTTCCCAGTATAGTAGTCTTTCTCACCATTGTTTCCACTCTCTAGGACCCTGATTTTTTCTTCGAGATGAGCATTTTTCTGTTTCTCGCACTGGAGTTCTAAGGCTCTACACTCATGGATCTCATGTTCGCTCAGGGGTGACTTTCTGTTCTTGGAGCACTCACCTTTGTATCCTATGCCATGTCTGGCTGGGACAAACTTGATTTGGGAACTAGAGGCTTCAGGGTGTTCGGGAGTCTTACTCAGGTTTTGCAGGAGGGTGTTCTCATCTTTCTCTAAAGTTTTGATTTCTCTTTCTAGATCTACGATGTGAGACACATGGGACTTGAATTTTTCTAGAAGGGATATGCAGTTGGGACAGGGCTCAAGACCAACTAATTGAGAATTTATGTGTTCCTGTTTTTCTAACTTGTTTTGCAGTTTTATGTTATCTTTAACAAGACTTGAAAGGATTTTCAACAGTTCAGGTTTTTCATAATTACTCAAGGAGTCAAGAACAGTTTCAGTGGTTACCTCACTGGGTTGTTTTTCCAGTGGTTTCTCCTATGGCCATGCCACACATGTCTAGAAGTGCCCATGCTTCAGGATCTTCGTCTTCATCATCGCTCCAAGTAGCGATGTAGGCCTTCTTTCCTTGCTTTCTGCCTTCAGTTCCTTGTGGACATTCCTTCGCAAAATGTCCTTTCCTGTTGCATTTGTAGCAAGTCACTTCTGAGAGATCCTTCTCTGTGGGCTTTCTTTGGGAACTCTGTCCCTTTCCCCAGTTCCCACTGTTCCGTTGAGACTTTCCCTTGTAGAAATTTCGAAGAGCCTTTGTTACAAGAACTAGCTCTTCATCCTCTTCTTCTTCAGAGTCTTCATGTTGTTCTTGGGTTGATTTGAGCATCTTTTCGATCTTGAGTGCGATCCCTCGATGAGCTCGAGTTTGTTCCTTATCATCGATCTTCCTCTTCTCATGTCCCACTAGCTTTCCAAACACTTGATGAAGCATAAGTGTTCGATTTTCTGGGTTTTCCTTGAACATCGTTCTCTCGTTTGCCCATTCTCCAGTCAATCCATTGAAGAGCTGTTGGACCTTCATTTTGTGGGTGATTTCTTCTTTTGTGATCCCCAATCCTTCCATCTTAGTGCAAAGTCCTTCAAACCGGGATTGGTAGCTATCGACGGACTCTCCCATCTCCATTTGGAAGTTGTAGAACTCCCTCTTTGCGTTCATTTGAAGATCTTCTCTGAGATCTGAGTTCCCAACGTGCATTTGTTGGATGGCTTCCCAGATTTCCTTGGCTGTGTCAAGGTTTGCAACCCTGTCACAATCTTGTACGCACATGGACCTCTTTAGGTACTGTTTGGCTTTGTAGTTTGCCTCCATGCACTTGTACTCGTTGGGACCCCACTTTGAGAGGTCGTTGACAATAGCTGGATCGATTTCGAAGTTCCCCCTTTCGATGACGCACCAGGCTTGGTAGTCTTGGCCACGCATCCAATCTTTCATGTCGCGTTGCCAGCTTTCAAATCTTCCTGTTACAAGCCTTGGCGGCTTGCTGGTATTGTTCCCCACCTGAGTAAGTTCCTGAGCCATTTTGACACCTGCGATGCTAACACAAATCTAGAGCGCTCGCTCTGATACCAATTGTTGGATCGTAATCGGTTAGCAGTGAGCTTGGGAACTGGCAATTAAGCTGTTCCCAAGGCAGCGGAAGTAAATAATCGCAAGTAATAAAAACAGTTAAGGGGACAGTTCCTTTATAGAGGAACCCCACTACAACCAACTAGTTGTATGGGTAAACCTCTACCTCCGCTTGGAGGATTTTGAATGACTTACTTATATTGATTGCTTTGTTCCTTAGTTACACAGCCGGATTTACACTTCTCTGTTCCTACAAGTTCTTCCTAACTCTAGCAACACTAGTAAATCCTCTCAACTGAGTTCCTAAGCTCACAACAGCAAAACACAAGTAACTCAAACCTTACGTTGACTTCTCAGTTCCCTTGCTCCAGGGAACTTCAGCTTCACCGTCGTCGAGATCACACACTCGCCGGCGGGGACTTCTCTTCCTTTTCTTTCTTTTATCAGATGTGGGTGTTTTGTAAGTTCTGGTAGAAGTACTCAAACCGAGTACTATTCATTTGGCTTTATAGTCCATTTGTCTTGGGCAGTAGCATCTTTCGTTTGTGTGCAAAATGCCCTTTGCTTGATGCCCAAGTTGTACTTTCTTCACATGTGACTTTGGTTTGAACTAGGTCAACTTCTTGAATCAATCGGACCGTTGGATGAAGCGTGACAGTCTGATCCTCAGACTGTTCCCTCTGGCTGTCTGAGACAGGATCCCGCGATCTGCGCTGAACGGTCGTTGTCTTCACATGTGAGTTCCCATTTCATGGGAGCTGACTTCTTCAGAGTTCCCTTGATGGAAACTCTTCATCGTTGTAAGCTTGTGTTTTCTTGTTTGTTTCTGGGAGTTCCCACTTCATGGGAACTTTCCTCTTCAGAGTTCCCTTGATGGAAACTCTTCATTGTGGCTAGCAGTGGCTTTGTCATTCATAGGAGTTCTTTGCTGTACCTGTGTTCCTTAGAAATACTTGAACAAACCACATTAGTTCCCTATGGTGTTTGTCATTATCAAAACTTAAAGAGGAGTGAATCGTTGATCCGTTGCTTAGAACCAGAGGTCCCAACAACGTCCCAACAAAATTTATTAGGCAAGTAATAATATACATATATAAAAAAAAAATTATTTTTTATCTAAATTTGATATAAATTTTTAATCTCTTACATAAAAAGAAAAGAGGATAAAGATAAAATAATATTTTTAATTAAAATTCGAATTAATTTTTTCCAAATATAAAATATAGTGTAAATGTGTAGTGTTAGTTTTAGATAGAAAAAATTAATATTAAAAATATTTTCCTACCTTATTATGATAACAATCTATCATTATATATTAAAAAAATCTTCTCTTTTATTTTTCGTTCTTTTTTTATTAAATATATTAGAACGTTAGTTTTTATAAAAATTAGATAGATATTTAAAAATTTAAAAGAAAAAATCACAAATAATAAGAATAAAAAATTATTTTTTAATTATAAGGTGGGACCAGAATTGTTGTGGTTGCTCGAAAAGGTTCGGATTTAATATATAGTTATAGATAGATGGATATTTCAAAGATATTATCATTTATATGGCTATTTTTATTTCAAAGATATATATGTGACCACATGTACATATTTTTTCTTATATCTTTTTAATTTATCTTTTACAAATATGATAAATATAATATCCTTTTTTATCTATATTGGTAAAATATACTAATATTATTTTATCTTCATGTTTATTTGGAGATAAATTTTTACAAATATTATTTTATCTTTATGTTTACTTAGAGATAACTTTTTTTGCATATTATTTTAATAAAGGGGTGATGTGGCGCAATGTGGTGGCAGAAATTGCTCCGACTTTAGTTATTAGTAATAGATAGCAAGAATACTATAAGTTGTTACAAAATTATTAAAATATAATTTTACATTAATTTATTCAAAAATGCCACGTGGCACAAATTTTACAACTGACTTGAATTCTGCTTTATAATGTATTATGGTAGATAAGGGTATATATATATTTTTTATTGGAGAAAAGGGTATATCTGTAATTGTATATGAAGAGAGAGAAAAGTGTTAGAAATGATAAAAATATAAATTTATGAGATGTATAGATGTGGATATAAATTAAAACGGGGTACATAAATGATATGGCAGTGAGAGAAATTGAAAATTTTGAGGTGCATAATACTACTGTAACAGATACATAAATGCAGATGATCTAAGGCTCATTCAACAGATACATGAGTGAAAGTGTGAAGATGACGTTTTCCAACAATGCCTTTCGGATTTTAACTTTTTATTTTTCGCTTCTTTTTTATTCATCAAAAGAAAGAAACAAATTGTTTCAAAAAAATGAAGTAAAAAATAAGAGGAGGGAGGGGATGCATACAGTTGGAATACGTCTCTTCATCTTTGACTTTTTCATTCTTCTGAGTATCTTTACTTGGCTTCCTTTTCCCTTTTTTTTAATTTCATTATCTTCTTCAATAAGTTCTTCCAGAAACAAATTGAATTACTAAAGTGCCCTTAAGCTACAAATTAATCCATGTTTATAAAAGATTAGTCGTTCAGCGTACTAGTTTTGAGCAGACGGAGTTTTGGTTTCAAACACGTGCTATTTTATGTACTCCGTATTGTATACGCGTCGTCATTCCAAATCATAACATAAACATGCTTAATTAAATAACCACTTTAAATTAGTCAAAAATAGCAGCTTTTTTTAACCCCTTACTATTCTGGATTTACCATATTCTGAAATGTGATCGGATATATATTGACGATAAATGTGCAAATAAAAAAGGAAACGAATATTACTTGAATTTCAAATCCGATAAATAATCTATTAAATTACTTGTTAGAGAAACTCTACCCAACCTTCAACCAAAAAAAAAGAGAAACTCTACCCAACCAAGTGCTAGATCGACATGGAATATGTAAATGAACTGTTTTAAAATATTTTTCTGCTAAATTTATTAACTTTGATATATATATATACACATAGGACTAGGAGTATATATATATATATATATATATATATGTCAAGCTGAGAAGACAAAGCAATATACAGTACCAGTATAAGAATATGAGTTTTTCTAGTATATGCTCATGGACACACACTAACAATGATTAGAGTTTCTTTAATTAGAAGTTTAAAGGTAAGTATTACTTAATAATTTTAAAATTAGTAATAAAGAGAAATAATATTCTTTCAAAATTAAGTTAGAATTTCCTTATTTATATATTTTCCTTTTCAATTTACACTCTATTCTTTTTCAATTTATATTCTCTTTCCTAATTAAGATGATCCCAATCATTGTTAGTGTGTGCCCATGAACACACACTAAAAAAAACCCTAAGAATATTTGCGAGGATAGCTACATTCGACAATGGTGAAGTTTCAAGGACCACTTCACTTGTAAATTGTTCTCCTTCCGAAGACTTTATTTTATTTTTTAGAAGTATTAAAAAAAAATGGGTAAATGGACCACTTGGGCTCTGAAAAATGAGGTGGTAGTGAATGGGCTTCGTTAAAAGCCCACTTTTTCGCCTTTTTGAGTTTAAGGTGGGGACCCACGTCAACTCCTGGCCCGCAATTGACTTCCACATCATACATGATACGTGTGTCATGTGCTGATGTGCGGTTCAGATTTTCTATTGCATTTATTTTTTTTAAGCGAACAACAACAACAACAATAGTTTATTAAACAATATCAAGTGCCACGAGGTATAGTAAACCAAGTGGAAAATGATCCATCAAGTTAGGGGTGTTCAACCGGTACGGATCGAACCGAAATATACGGTCCCGGCTTGGATCGATTGGCCATAATATTTTTAACCTTTAGATTGCGGACTGGGTCGGACCGAATTAATACGCTCCGATCTTATTACGGTCCGGTTCGGGTTTGGACCGTAAGGACCAAGTTTACATATCTCATAATAAAACTTTAGTATTTTATCTTAACAAATGGTTAAATTATGGTTCAATCCGATTTTCTAGTGTAAATGGACCATAAAAATTTATATTTTATTTCAAATATATATGGATTGAGATCAGGTGAGGAGGGCTCTTACCGTAGATAATTAGGAGGCTTTTCAGCCTTTGAATTTAAAAAAATTAATGGATAAGATTTTTTGGAATTAAAAGAAAAACAAATAAATCTATCCATATCTAATTTTCTCTCTCCTATAAAATCTCTCGCGTCTATATAAGCGCGCTGGTAATTAACTTTCTCTCTCATCTAATACATATTGAACAATTAAGAGATTGCAAATGAACAAGTAACTAGTGTAATTCCCGTAAATTTACGGGTTGTTTTAAAAATTATACTATATAATAAATTATAGAGAAAAAACAAAGATAATGTATATTTTAATAATTATTAATGATATTTATATAAAATGTAACTTTTTTTTGTTTTCTAATCTTTAAGATAAAAACAAATAAATATGGAAAATAATTTTCTATATCAAACCTTCTACATTCACTTTAAATATAATAAATAAAAATACATAAATAAATGATAGAACAGATTGGTTCCTCAAGTGCCATGTAGCGCAAATTGTATAGATAATTTGTTTCTATTTTATAATGTATTAGCGTAAATATATATAGAAATTTATATTGTTAAATTTTTTTTCAACAATCCGATAAAATTATTTTAGCATAATATGTAGCATATATAATATTGCTTATCAATATCAATAAACATAGATAAAAAATTATATAGATAGAAACTTATTTTGATACATTACTTATTTTATAAAATATGAAATAGCCCTTTTTTATATTTAGGATTTTTTTAAGAATGAAATCAATCCTTACATAGATAGAAAATTATATATATACACATTTTCTATTTTATAGGATCTAAAATCTTACCCTAAAAAATATTTAATCTTTATAATTTTTTTATTTAGTAATATTTATTATTTAAATAAATTTTTTTAAAATATGTTTATATTAATTAAATTTTATTTTTTAGTATGTGATACTATATGAAACAATCTACTCATACAATATGGTATCTATCCATTATCTATTTTATGAAGTGGTTAAGATAAATCGTGATTTCTAGAATTATTATTAGAGTATAATATGAAGGGGGCTTTCTAGAATTACTATTTAGTTTTTTAAGTTGAAAAAAGTTTTTCTATCATTATATTCAAGTTATGCCACGTGGCGCAAATTTTTACAAAGACTTGGTTTCTGCTTTATAATGTATTAGGGTAGATGTATTTATCATGAACAAGTATTATTATATTATGGATGAACAATAATTTACGCAAATAATTATGTCTCTCTACAACTGAACAACTACTCATTTATAATTGAACAACTACGACAATGAACATCTAATACCTAACAATGAACAATTCATCTCTCGCGTCTATAAGCGCTGATGCTAAACTTTTTCTCTCATCTAATACATATTGAACAATTAAGAGATTGCAAATGAACAAGTAATGTATTTATCATGAACAAGTATTATTACATTATGGATGAACAATAATTTACGCAAATAATTACGTCTCTCTACAACTGAACAACTACTCATTTATAATTGAACAACTACTCATTTATAATTGAACAATTACAACAATGAACAACTAATACCTAACAATGAACAATTCATATCTCACGTCTATAAGCGCTGATGCTAAACTTTCTCTCTCATCTAATACATATTGAACAATTAAGAGATTGTAAATGAACAAATAATGTATTTATCATGAACAATCTCTTAATGTATTGTTCATCCATAATATAATAATTCTTGTTCATGATAAATACATTACTTGTTCATTTGCAATCTCTTAATTGTTCAATATGTATTAGACGAGGGGAAAGTTTAGCATCAACGCTTATATAGACGCGAGAGATATTAGAGGAGAGAGAAAAATAGATATGGATAGATTTATTTGTTTTTCTTTTAATTCTAACAAAATCTTATCCATTAGATTTTTTTAAATCTAAAGGCTGAGGATCCTCCTAATTATCTACGGTAAGAGCCCTCCTCACTTGATTTGAATCCTATATATATATATATTACGGTCCAATCTGGTCCGGACATTAAATTTACGAACCTGGATCGGAACAGACCATAACCCATAATTTTAAAATATAGTGGACCGGACCGTAATATTACGGTCTGGTCCATGTTTGCACAAACCTACATCAAGCACAATTTTAATACCAACGTTCATGAATAGCATAGATGTGTGATGGGTAGGGCTGGCAAAACTTAACCCGATCTAAGAAACCCACCAGACTCTAAACTCGACATAACACTTGAAAAAACCAAAAAAATGTATACTCCAAACTGATTTGACCCGAACCAGCAAAATGCTCGAACCCGAGATAAATCTAAAACTGATTATACCCAAATGGACTAGACCGATTCAACCTGATACCCGATACTACACGACTCAAAATCATCTGAAAACCTGAAGTTCTCTGACCCGAAATAATCTAAAACTTACATTATGTTTTAAAATATTATTAATAGTGATTATTTATGGTAATTATGTCTTTTAATTTAAATGTTACATTTAATATTTAGACCCTAGAGTAATTAAACTAAAAAAATCATCATTCAATGTATGGTCTCAATCAAAATTCGGCTAGCCCAAAATCCAATTAACTTGAAATCCGCCCAAACTCAAAATACAACTCACCCGAAATCTACCAAACCTGAAATCCGACTAAATCCAAAATCTAACTAAACCCGAAATCCGACTTATCTGAAATCTAGTTGGACCGAAAATTGAATAACCCAATCGAAATTGATACAAAAACTCGACTTAATCCGATTAATTGAGCACCCGACTCGAAATGGTCCAACCTAATTTGACCCTATTGTCAAAATATCCGAAATTGACCCAAATTTTCATGTCGAAATGGTCGTGATAAAACTCTATAATCCAAGAGCCATGTCGTTGATTTGTATCCAAAATGGAGGGGAATTGAAAAGAAGCTTCAATGAGGGCTTATGGAGACCAATTTCCCGAACAATGATTTCGTATTTAGGGCGTCATATTGTACGAAAATTATTTTTCAGGGCATTAACATTCAGTGATTTTGTAGCAATAGACTTGCCTGCCAAACTGATGCGAACACGTCTCCAAAAGGATCCGAGTACGCGGAGGATCTTGAAACTTGATTACGTATTGGGTCTCAAATGAGAATGCGGAAGTGGATTTGATTGAACTTGAGGTTCTGATGCATCCTAGCATTGGGTCATACCCGATACAAACTAGTCTGAGTGTCTCGAGACCATGACATCCTCCTTGGATTACGATCATGGCATGTCAAGATTTTTCTTTTAGTCATATCTCTCTATTCGTATTGTTACTAGTTTGAGACATTTATTTATGTTTTGTCATATTTTTAGTATCGGTTTTTCTATCCTATGCCCTAAGGATAAGAACCCGAATTTAGAAACTAAAATCCTATTTTGGAAATCATGAACCCTTTACAAAAAAAATTAAAAGAACTCTAAATACAAAATAATTGATTTCTTGCTATAATTAGGTTCTTAACCTATGCCTTTAAAGCATAGGTTAGAAATTTCGTTTTAGTATTATGGACATTGGGCCTTGGTTGCATCCAAACCCAAGTTCGCCTCCTTTCTAGTTAGGGTTTATGTGAGCCTTCTTCTATTTAAAGGCCACTCGAACTCCTTTTCATTTACCCATGAATTGAATTCCAAGACTTAAGTTGAGTTTCTCCTTGTTTTGGTTAGTGCGTCAACTCTCCCAAATCAATCTATCTTCCCCTCGTTTGTTCATCCCTTTGATCAAATATTTCTTATCTTTTAAAGGTCGAGATCTCTCTAAATCTCACAAAGGTTCCGCCACTATCGTGTTTGAGACCCAATACACGATCAAAGACAAAGATCCGGGTGAGCTCTCATCCTTTCAGACACGAATTCGCATCAACTGGTATCAGAGCCAAGAGATCGTATAAGTCATTCTAGCCTTTTTTTCACGCACTCATTCTTCCTTTCGCTCTATCCTTTTCTTGTTTGCTCGACTCATTCAAAAAATATCACTAGCTGAGACCTAATTTTCGGTTCAAGCAAGTCTTGGAATGAATTAAAAAAAGTCTTCTTATCCCTAGCATATCTTGTGGTGTGAACAGATCGGAGTATCTTTTTAATTCTGATTTGTGTGTAATCACTCCAAATCAAAACTAAATGCAAAGATTTTATATTGCCATATAAAAGTTTGTGCAATATTTTAGATTGCCACATCATAGCCATCTCTTAGATTGCCATATTTGTGTCATATTCTGTCCTCGTTACAACTCTTCCATGATAATATTTTGTGCAGTATATTAATCACATCTTGCTGCATGTGGCATTTATTTTGTATCGATTAGATTTGTGCAATAGTTTGCCATTTTGTTGAGTTTTGCATGACAAAAACAACATACAGAGAGAAAGTTAGGTCCTTTTCAAAAAAAAAAGAGAGCCTTGGTTATACTAAAAAAAAAAGTCTTTCTTCTTTGCCTTTCGATTCATTGTTTGTGTACATGTTTGGTTGATTGCTTGGTTGTGTAAGTGTTGTTTCTCCTAACACCATACTTGTGCAAAGCCTTAAGCCTCCCTCACGACATCTATAATGACCAATGAGTTCAGAGGCTAAAAGAAACCCTACTTGAATGAATATTCCTCATTCATATATGAATATATGAACGAGAGCCCTGGCCTACTCTTATATGAATATAGGAGCAGGAACTTCCGATCATATGCAAATGTATGAGCAAGAGGCAATGCCTCATATCTAAATGAACGAGCAATTTCGATAACATTTATAAATGTCGGGCCATATACGAATATAAGAACGAGCAACCCTACAAACTTATATGAATATCGGGCCATATACGAATATATGAACGAGCGGCCCCACAAATTTATACAAATATCGGACCATATATGAACGAGTAGCCCCACAAACTTACACGAATATCGAACCATATACGAATATATGAATGAGCAGTCCCGCAAATTATTATTTACACATTATTTATTTTACGCATTACTTATGAATTATTTACAAATATCGAGCTACATGCAAAAATTAGACTATATGCGAACAACTGAATTGAAGGAGTAGTCCCGTTGAAATGAAATACGCTTCGAACATCTTTCGTGTAGATTCGAATGTTAGGTTTCCACGCACAATAACTGTAACATTCGAGGGGCATTTTGTTTTCAATTTTTTTGAGAAAATTAAATTAAATATAACAAGGGGCATATTTGTTAGGCTTTATAACAGTAAGACATGATCTACGTAAAAGCCCATTAAAGCATGAAAACCCTAGCCTCCATATTTTTTCTATAAAAGGGATGCCTTTGTTATTAAGAAAGGCGGTCTTTAGTTTTCTCGCAATTCACTCTTTTTTTTTTCTCTAGATCTAGCAATGAACTCTGAAGTTCTCTTTTTTTCTTCTAATAATCAATACCCCGTTCTTGGGGATATTTTATGCCGAAACATGAATGATAACTTCATTATCGACATTTCTAAAACCTCTTTCTTCACATAGCATACTAATTGTTGAGAAATTCATCATCCATCATGTTATGCAATTCAATCTTGGATAATATTCCATTGTAGAGAAGATTCATTGCACAATAGCAATCGCAAAATATATCACTAAAACCAACTCGACAAGACGATATATCAAGTAAAAAAGTATTGTGAATTCCTACATCAACCATCTTATTAACAAGATCTCCAATATTTTCCAATTTTGAATATTTCTATTTCCTCTAATTTTAAAAATCCACAATATTAGTTGATTTATAAGCTCCATTGTAGTACCTGGAGAAGTCTCGTGGGTATAATTTTGCAAGTAAAAGTAGCGTCGACTAACTAAAATGGGAGAACATATTCTTTGGATCAAGGCATGTCATGCACGAGAGTAATTTTGTGTTTGACTAGGTGGCATGCTTCTTCATCTCTTGATCAAAAAGCTCAATAACCTACACATGTAGCATAACATTAATTCGATTAAATAGTGAAATAAAAGTAAATATATAGTACTTGATAATGTATCTCGATTCAAAAGTGATAATCATAAGTAATAGTATTTCCAACACTTCTAGAGCGAAAGCAACCTGGATGATTATTTTTCATGATGGGAATGTTGATGTCATTCTTAGCACAAAACTTCTTGACATCTTAAAATAGTTCATCTAATATATTGTCTCTTAGATCTTGCTAATCTTTTTTAGTGCTTTGAATGAAACTCACTACACCCAAAATATTTTGATCTTTTTGGCGTAAGAATTATGACAAAACATTCAATAGTATCTTCGTCAATTGAGCAACAAAAATAATTTCATAGTCCTCCATTTTTCCACCAAGCTAGTGGCAAAGCCTCGAGCCTTCGAGTCAATCTAGTCATCATATATCTAAAAGCGCTTGAATGGTTGGGGACCATGAAGATAGAAGATGAAGAATGATTTTATTGTGTGAACCCTAATGTATATCCCTTAGATGAGCTAAACTACTTTCTTGATTTAAATCTCTCTCGGTAGAAATTTCACCATTTAGCAACCTCTCCACCATGTCTTCATGTTGATTTTTCCGAAATCGGTCCCTTCCTTTGCAAGAAGTTCCAACCATGTTCGTAATCATGGACATATACTAAAAAATCACTCATAAAGGTATTTGTGCATTAAACCAATTAGCAGAATAATGAATATACCTTGAACATAGATATTTATTTAATATAAGTGTTTTTAATCCATTGAACTCGATCACATCTCTTATTAGAAGTTCCAACATATCCTTTGCCTCTAAGTTTAGAGATTGATAATATATGTCTAGCAAAAAATTGATCAATGACATTTTTCAAAGGTTATATGGCGGTGTCAACAACATGAACAACTTCAAGAAACCATTTCATCATTACACCATGGTTGTCTAAATATCTTAAGAGAATAGACATTTGATCTTTTAGCTAACTCTCTCAAGCCTCATCAATTAATAATGAGAAGGACTTTGCTTTAACTAATTATGGTGCTTGTTGTCTACAAATCAAAGAACTAATAATTTTCTTTTGATTGCAAGGACATATGAGTTAGTTATTTGACGAAACATTCCATGTCACCATCCTTTGAACATCAGGATTGTATGAACTTACAAGATCGAGAAACTCAAGAAGATTTCATGTATTTAGCGAACATGCCAACTTGTCATACCCTCGAAAAGCCAATCCATGTCGAAGTAGAAATCTAACAACATTTATACTTGTGGTCAAACAAATATGATAATCCTTGCCCAATTCTTTCTTTCCCGAAGTTGAACATAGTAACTATGTAATACCAAGTGTACCTTAAAGCAGTAGCTTGAGTCATAAAAGTAGGAGTAAATTATGTAGCAATAGTTTTAAAAAAATAATTGATAAAATAAATATAGATCGTAAATTTAGGGGAGGAAAACTTCTAAGGGTAAGGATCATCACGACAATGCTACAATGGACTTAGTTGGATAAAAGCATAAACTAGATCCAACTTTTTTGAAGATAGCTATCTAAGGTAATGACTAACCGAACCGTGGAAGAAATTGCGGGTTCGGGTTCAGTTTGACAAAAAAAAACCCGAAGAACCGTAATGTAAAATAAAATAATTAAAAATTAAAATTATAAACAATCTCGTTGTACAGTCCGCATCTGAATTCTGAAAACCTAACGAATCTCGCTCCCAGTCGCCACTTTTCATTGACCTAACGAAGGGCGATTTTTCTCCGGCGCCTGCTCGTCCCAGTCGCCACTGGCTTCTTCTCCGGCGCCTGCTCGTCGTCTCCAGTCGCCACCACTCCTCGTCCGCACCCTCATCGTCGAGTAAGTAGCCTGCTGCCCTGCTCGTTCGATTTTGCTCGTTCGCCCTACTCCTCAATTCTGCTCGTTCGCCTCTGATCTGTCTTCCCAGGTATGAACAAACAAACCCTAATGCCTTTTGTAATTTTGCAAAATCACCTGATAGAGTAGAAATTGTACTCATTATATACAGTTTAGTTAGCTAAATCACACCTAATCTCAATTTTCTAATTGTAGTTCTCAAGGAAGGGTATATAGCTGGTTGTCAAAATCTGTAGCATTGATGGATTTGAATAATTTGATTGGGGATGAAAAGGATACATATAAAACATTGTTACTGGGCATTTAATTGGGTCGGGTTTGCTGAGTGGTATAGCTTTGTGTATTACATGTTGTTTTCTTTGGTTTTGCTTTGATATATGATGTGTTTAGAGTTCATAAATTTGTTGAGTGTGCTTACTTTCACTTGCCTTTAAGGTGGTAGGTTGGTTGTTTATAAAATAGTGGATTTTAAACACATTTCGTTGTTGGAAATTGATATGGGATATATCTGTAAGGAGGTGCATTGTGACATGAATTACTTGCTTCTTAAAATAGTTTGCATCTGTTAATCCAACAACTGTTTATGAAACCGGAACTAAACTTAGTTTAAGTTTATATTAATTGCTCATGTATTTTTCCATTAGTGTCTTTTTTGTCATTTTCTCTGTACTTCCAACATCAGTATTCAGTATCTTGGTTATGGGATGATCTTCTTCACTTACTTTTATAGTTGCGTTTGCTTTGTTGTTGTGATTTCCTTTTTTGGAAAACTAAGTTGTTGTGATTGGTAGTAAATGATTGCTTCATGTGATATTTTAATCTAAATTTTGTCTGCTTTCACATAATAGAGTAATTGTCAAAGTTAGTTGAATGACAGTGATAATATTCATTAGTTGTTAAAAAGTAAATCACCACTCACAAGAATTGTTGATTTACATAAATGGTGATTATGGTTTTAATTTTTAAATATTTGTAGTAATTTGATTGTATATTGTTTTGTTTGCTAGTGATGTGTTTCATGAATGATTGCCTATTTGCTACTTTTCTAGCCATTAAGCTTTAGCTTTGACAACTTGTTATTGGTTCTTTTCTTCTTTTTTTTTGTTAGGTAAGATTTGTGTTAGGAGATGCCAATGAGTTCTTCAGCACAACAAGTCGGCGATGTTGAACAGTCTGATTCCAGCTCAAGCAATTCTAGTGATAGCTCGGACACCGATGAGACTACTAATCAGAGCAACGCAGCCGCTGCAATCTCGAGTGAGAAGTCCAAGGCGACTGTACCAGTTCGAACATCAAAGAGAAAGAGAGAGAGGAAGGCAATTGAGTTGATGTCGAAGGTTTGGTTGCATTTCGAAAAATTCGATGAACCAATTATCGAATTGGTTGATGGATTCAACAAGCAAGTGGGGCAAACGAAGAAGGGCAAGTGTAATTATTGCAAGACATTCCTTGCTTGTGATTCAAGAGGTAATGGCACATCATCTCTTAAAATGCATGTTGAAGTTCATTGCAAGAAATATCCTAGTAGCTTAGCTAATGTGAATTTGGAGGATGGGAAACAAAGTCATCTAGGTTCTGAATTGGTTGAAGGATTTAACCGTTTGACTACTAGAGTATGGTCACAGGAAGCTTGTATTGATGCTGCAACACAGATGATTGTGATTGATGAATTGCCATTTAGTGCTATAGAGAGGGTTGAGTTCAAGTTATTTTGTGAAGTTGCTGCACCTAGGTTAATATTGTCTTGTAGGAAGACAATTGTTAAGAATTTCATGAGGATGTATGAGGAAAAGAAGCTGCAGTTGAGGTCTGAGTTACAGTCAGTTAGTGTTTGTCTTACAACTGATACGTGGACTAGTTGTCAGAACATCAATTACATGGTCATAACTGCTCACTTTATAGATTTTGCTTGGACAATGCATAAAAGAATATTGAATTTCTGTGTTATTCCTAACCATGGTGGGAATACAATTGGAAAAATCCTGGAGGATGCATTGATTGAATGGGGGATTGAGAATGTTATAACAATTTCAGTAGACAATGCTTCTCCTAATAAGCATGCCATTGATTATGTTAAGAGGAGGAGGATGGGTTGGAGTAAGAAACCATTATTTGAAGGAGAGTTTCTGCATGTCAGATGTCTTCCTCATGTCATCAATTTAATTGTCAAAGCTGGTTTGAAAGAGATGGAAAGTTCAGTTTCTGCAATAAGGAATGAAATCAGGTTTGTTAGGAGTTCTGCTGCTAGGACAGATGCTTTCAAGAAGTGTGTTGAGAAGGATAAGATTGAATGCAAGAAGATATGCATTCTTGATGTCTCAACAAGATGGAATTCAAGCTACATGATGTTGGACACTGCCATAGAATTGAAGAGGGCATTTCAGAGGATGGAAGATGATGATACACTGAATTAAAAAAGTTATTTCAATGAGGAAGAGGAATTATATGATGATGAAGATGAAGCTGAAGCTCAAAGGGTAGGAGGAAGAAAGAGAGTTGGGCCTCCTAAGGATGTGGATTGGGATAAGGCGGAGTGCTTTGTCAAATTTCTTAGGGTTTTCTACCAAGTCACAGTCAATATGAGTGCTTCAAATGAGCCGACTGGACACTCTACATTCCATGACATAGTGAGCATCAAAGCTGAGCTAGATGAAGTGACTACCAACCCACCAGATCACAACAGTAGTGAAGTAGATCACATTCTGTATGACATGGCACAAAAGATGACAGCCAAATTCAACAAATATTTTAGCTCTCTAGATGACATAAATCCACTATTCCTAGTAGCTCTTGTTCTTGATCCAAGATTCAAGCTCAAGTACTTGGAGAGACAAGCTGAAAGGATGCTATATTTGAGCAAAACAGAGGTGAAGAAGATATCAGACAAGGTGAAAGAATTGATGGTTAAGCTTTGTGACAGGTATGGTAATGGACCTAGTGGTGGTGCCAGTTCACAAAGGTCTAGAAATTCAGAGAGTGGAGCTGAAGTGGAAAGCAACAGTCAGGGAAGAAGACATGTAAAGGATAAGATGCTTTGCTCTGGAAAGAATAAGTCTATGTTCGAGGATTGGGACAAACAACTTGAAGAAGGTGAGGACTTGGTTGTAGGTCACGAAGTAGACAAGTATTTGCTTGATCCTATTGAGAAATCAAAAACAAGAGCTAAGTTCAAGATAACAGAATGGTGGAGGGCTAATGGCATCAAGTATCCATGTTTGCAATCTGTTGCTAGAGATTTGTTGGCAATTCAAGTGTCCACAGTGGCTAGTGAATCAAGTTTTAGCACTGGTAAGAGGGTTATTGATCCTTACAGAAGCTCGATGACACCTCAGACTGTTGAAGCCTTGATTTGTTATCAGAATTGGTTGAAGAGTGATACCTTTGTTGCATTGAAATACATTCCAACCATTGAAGAAATGGAATTCTATGAGGACGTTGAAAAGGGTAATACTACTTACTACTTAGAACTATTTCATTTTTTATTAGTTTATTCACTTTATTGCATCTGTTATAAATCACCTTAACTTTGCATTCAGATTTGCATTAACTTTTGAACTATTTCATTCTGATTTTCTGTTTTGCTCGGAATAACTGAATAAGCAACTCTTAGTTGTAGGAACTAGGAACTATTTCATTTTTCTACCTTAACTTTGCATTTTTTTCATTGTTGTCTCTTTGTGAATATGTAGAGAGGCAAGAAGAAATCAGACAAGAAGCAACAAACAACAACAATACAAGTGATCCAAATGCTACATTTGTTCCTACACCTCAAGGGTCTGGAAGAGCATCTACATCTGCACAACCAGTAACCAAGAAACAGAAAATGAAGCTCACGAAGGCCAAGCCTACACGTGTCTCGCAAAGGAACAAATAGCTTGAAAAATGTAAGTCATATTTTTGGCAAAACACACCCTTCCTATGCTTGAAGTTGCTCATACAGTGCTTAAGCTAGGCCATCATATATTTTTTTTCCCTTTTTCAAATGAGTATTCAATCTAAATGTGATATGCTTTGCAAACTTAGAAAAACTACTCTAACCCTTTTCCTCTTGTCTATGTGTTTGCCTCTGAATTAGCATCCAGGTGGACTTAAGTTTCTCTATCCCTTGCTTGGAGGAGGTTACTGTCACATCATGAGCGCATTTAAGTATTAGCATCCTGGATCTTTTGAACATGATTTGCTTTAAGGGCATTGTTTTGGATCTTTTGGTTGTTTATGGATTTGCTTTAAGGGCATTATTTTGGATCTTTTGGTTGTTTATGGCTTTATGCATACTCTTTGTGATTTGAATCTCAAGATTTTGGTGAAACTATGACTTTGATGAATTATCTCTCAATGCTTGAATTTGGTGAAATATTTTCCTTCATTTTATGCTTGTGATTTAATGTTTTATGCAGTCTGGTCCACCAATTTTTTAACAGGAACCGAATTAAACATAGGAACCGAACCATAATTCGGGTAACCGAAGAGTTGAAATTTATGGGCCATTTTTGTATTTCGGTTAACCGAAATAACCGCAGTTAGGAACCGATAAAAGTTCGGGTTCGGTTATTACGGTTTTTCACTAAAAAATCCAGGAACCGAACCCTAAAAAAAAATTTTTTTACCCTACGGGTAGGCTAAAAAAAGTCCAGGAACCGAAATATCCCAGCCCTAACTAAATCCTCTTGGATGATAGCAATGTTTATTTGATTCGAGAAGGTTTAGTAATTACCTTAGATAACAAGTTGCAAGAACTAATGTTAGTTGGGTTTAGACACATTGTTGAAGGATGCTATGTATTGCGGTTAGGCACCCGAGCTTAGAACTAAGCAAATTAACACATCACAAAGAAGAATGTAAGTTAAAGAGATGCTCGGTTGGGCATTCAACTTGATGTAAAATGAAGCGTATTCTCATGTATCCTAGTGCACCTAATTTCCTTGTTTTAATGTTATTTTTGATAATTTTCCTTAGCTATCGGTATCCCTACTAATACAAGTATTGACACTAGGATAAGGAAAATATCCATAATAACATTAAAACAAGGAAAGTTTGTGCAATTGAAGGTGCGAGAATATGCTTGGTTTAACAATAGATCAGATGCCCGACCAAGCATCTCACGATTATAATCTCTTTTGTGATGCATTGTTTTGATTGACACTATGCTCAAGTGCATCCCTGATCGGACAACACTCATGTACACCTCTTGTTTCACGCCGATTTGCTCGACCAAATCCCCAAGTTTATGTTGGGTTTAGATGCTTTGAGCGGAATTTCAAAAAATAGTTTTTTAACATCTAACTTAGGATTGCATGCATAAACTGATATGAAACATATATGGGAAAGTAGCGTACCTTTTTGTACAATCAATTGACTCGAAATCACCTTTGGAGAATAAAGCCTCAATTGTTACTCCTCTACTTAGTCCACACGAGTACGGTACTAGATGCCTTGCCTTCGCTTGCTAGAACGAACGGAACGAAGCCACAAAATTACCCTCACCAGGGCCAACCTATATTTGCACACAACTTAGGAGAGAGCTCGTACCGATACTCGATAAAAAAAATTTATATTGTGTATGTTTGTATATTTATATATGCACACCTTTTCATATCTTGCATATGTATATACCACAATTTGGTATATCCCTTCTTTACGTGCATATGCATATATTTATATATATTTATGCTAATTTTCCATATATCAATATCTATCAAAAAGCTCATGTTATATCTTTCCTTAAAGATATATTGTCAAATAATGATAACTATTATTACTTAACCAATAAGTTATTCTCCCAATATGGTATATATGGGCCGAAAATCCCAGTCCCACTATGGGCCTTGGATCGTTTTGATCTAACTCGATTACTCTATTGTGTGTGACCTTATAGGACTCGAATAAAATAGCAATGGGCTAAATCCAATTTATCTCATAAGTCATAGTTGGCTTCTAGCAAAACTAAGACTACCTATATTATTCGGATAATAAATCTCCATTATTAATCCTATTATATATTGCCACCTTGATTAAAGGACACCGATTTCTTCATCACATGCCTGGTTGGGCTTTTTTGAATTACATGTACACCCACATTCACATTTATGCGAAACGAAAAATCACATTACATGTATGGTGTAATGGGGACAAAATAAATGACATAGTTTGCAACTTTGTCAAGCAAAAATATCGTACTAACTAACCTTTTCGTGTTCTGTGGGAAGCTAGAAAGCTGAACTATAGACATACACTCTCATCATGTATTTAACAATTTTCGACTCTATCGTAACCTAATGCTCCTTGTAGATGTTGAAAGGCAAGTACACGACATAGGCATATCCCCATTGAATAACGTGTTGTTTAAAGTGTTCGCCCCTCGCATGTTGGTGCAACACATATAGGTTTGAAGGTTCACCTTTCTATAGTTTGCACCACTTTTACTACAAAAATGTTTCAAAAAAGAGAATCCAACACTACAATCAATGGTGCCTTACTTGCTCGAGAGTGCAATATGTTGCCACTTCAAGGTGCTACGTTTAGGAATATATTGGAATTGTAAGTAGGATCTGTCAAAAGGAATGCGATATATGACACATAGTGTAAGAAAATATCTGGCCACTCAACCAATTACTTTTCTTTTTAAGGGATAGGAAAAGTTTCTTGTATGCAAACACACCGCTTAGCATCCTCATTCGACTTGTGTTGCCCAACCAAAGGGAGAAACAATCGATGAGGATGTGAACAATACAATACAACATCATTAACGACCCAACTTATGTTAGTAATACAATGCAGGACACGGGACATAAACGTCTTATTCTAAAGCCATACCACTAGCTTAGCCCTTCCTTGCTTAAAGGTATTAGGATGAACCTCATTCTTGCCCTTTTTCTTTTTCTTCAACATGTTTTCGCCTAGACTAATTAATTCTTATCTTCTTCTTTGGTTATTCCTCATTGATGTCTGTTTTGGGATTATGGAGCCTAATTCAGAGCTAGGCAGAAGAAGATGAAATCGTGGAGGTCGTCACGATAGCGCGGGCAAGGTAGGCCAAGATGCGGTTGCGCTCTGCCAGACAAGCCCGTGCTTTGCTAACAGAATGCGCCAAGAGAAGGGCATGATATGGGTCGGGAAAGCACGAATGTGTTATCGGGACGCGCCCGCACCCGAGTTCGAGTCAGTAATAGAGCGGGTTTCTTGACACATTGGAAAGGCAAAATTTAGGGGCTTATTTGATTCTATCTTTAAGTCCCTTGGAATATCTTGTTTCTATCTTTAAGCCTAGTGTTCTCCATAAATACCCATCTATGATTATTGTAATTGTGTGATGTTGTGTGCCAAGAGTCTTGTGAAAAGGTAAGAGGGAAAAGTCTAGAGAGAGCTTGAGAGATTAGGTTAGGCTAATCACATCTGTGTAGATTTGGAAGATCAAGTCTTGTAATCATTGGAATCCTCAAACTTTAGTGAAAGTCCCTGGCTTGGTAGTGCCCCTGAATGTAGTCATTTTGATGAAATGGTTTAACAAATTCTCTTGTGTTCTTTGTTCTTATTTGTTCCAATTCTTTTCTTGTGATTTTGTGAGTCCTACCCTTACTATAGGGTGTCGAATTTCCTAACAACTGGTATCAAAGTTTGGTTCCTGCAGTTAAAATAGTGGATGGAAAAATTCTTGTTGAGAAGTTTGATGGAATTGATTATGGTTTTTAGAAGATGTAGATTGAAGATTACCTATATGGTAAAGAGCTTCACTTGCCTCTAGGAGAGAAGCATGTATACATGAAGAATGAAGGGTGTAAGCTATTGGATAGGAAGGTGATGCTCCTCAATTCGCTCAAGTTGCATGAAGGCTTGAAGGAAGATCCACGGTTCAATGGTCAAGAGATCATTGAGGAACAATATAAGGAGTCAACTCCTAACTCCTATTTGATGTTGAAATATGAGCTAGAAGACTATGCAGAGGGCAGGAAAGTCAGGTGGGCTGACATGGTGGAGGAAGCTTGCAAGGAGAAGTCCATAAGATAAGTGTCGAGTGTGGTGGGAGAAAACCTTGATGACAAGCTTGAGGAACTGAAGTCAAGAAAGGCTTCAGACTGACTTATGTAAGTTGAAGGCCCGACACTACCAAGACTAAAGGATTGTTGAAGAAGAAGACAATTACAATTGGAATCAGTCTCTTGGTGGAGATTGTTGGGAATATAGAGCTTGATTCAGAGCTAGGCAGAAGAAGACAGAATCATGGAGGTCGTCACTAGGCCAAGTTGCAGTTGCACTCTGCCGAACGGGCTCACACTTTGCCGATAGAATGCGCTAGGAGAAGGGCGCGGTCTGGGTCAGGAAAACGACCACGCTCCCGGGACGTGCCCGCGTCTGAGTCCGAGTCGGCGATAGAGCGGGTTTAAGCCTAGTGTTCTCCATAAATAACCATCTATGATTATTGTAATTGTGTGTTGTTGTGTGCCAAGAGTCTTGTGAAAAGGCAATAGGGAAAAGTCTAAAGAGAGCTTTAGAGATTAGGTTAGGCTGATCAGATCAATGTTGATCAAGAAGATCAATTCTTGTAATCCTTGGAATCCTCAAATTCTAGTGAAAGTCCATGGTTTGGTAGTGCCCCTGAACGTAGTCATTCTGACGAAATGGGTCAACAAATTCTTTTGTGTTCTTTGTTCTTATTTGTTCCAATTCTTCTCTTGTGAATGTGTAAGTCCTACCCTTACTATAAGGTGTCTAATTTCCTAACTGTCTGTTGTAGTAAGTGTTACCTCACTTCTCTCATCCTTGCCGACATCATCATGCCCCTACAATAATTGTACGTTAATTATGGGTTAGTTCATACCATAATCAATAGAAGATGTTAAATTACTCATTAGTGTGAGAGGTCAATATCGTTATGTCTAGATTTTCTGCTACATCTTCCTCCCCACAAGCCTCTATTAAGGATCCAAACTTTGTGCGGGGATCACGACCTTCTACATGCATCTACATACCTTTGTTTGCCTCTGTGTGTTCCATTAGATCATGTATTCCTCAAACCTACAACAGTGATAGCCATTGGTTAAATTTGTACTTCTTTTATAGTGATGAGAAACAATACTTCTTCATACTTTGAAAATTCTAGTAAGTACTAGCTCTATGTGTTCTGAATCACTTACAACAGGGTAGGTCATGACCTATTACTGTTCAAATGTATGGTCATCATCCAAAGTTGGACAATCCCTATTGTGTGACATGTATCACTTATGTTATATTGTTCCAATTCAACACGCAAATGGAGCTAAATTAATTAAATGTGCCTTGCCTGAACCACCTCCCCCATTTCCCTTAACTTGACTAACACGCCATCATCCATATGAGGCTTGGTCGCTTCTTATGACCCATCCATAATAATATTAGCCTTCGAGGTTCCAAGGGTTGTTTCAAGTATGTCTTACCAAATGGATTCGATAAAAAATGCTAAAATATCTTCCACATTGACGTTTATGCAACCACCCTAACGCATCATCACCCCAGCCTGCATCCCCCCTTTGACTCACCCTCTTAATTCAAAGATTTTGTTGACTTCATCATCATCATCATCATCATCATCATCATCAACAACAACCTCTTTCGAATAACCCCTTTTGTAATATAGACTTTACTTTTCGTTGCTACATCTGTATGTCAAACGATTACGTTTAATGAATCATGGTTCCTTTTTAGATTAATGAAATCTCCACATTTGAATTCATTGTCATTCAAGTTATATACTTTTATAGCCTTGGGTGACTTTGGGTAGGACAATCCAAGATCACTGGCGATAATATCCTTTGAGATAAAATAGGGGTGTTAAAAGAATAGTATCGGATAGATGACCTCACTAAAATTCCTTGTTATGACTTAGGGATGACGCTTATAAGGCTCATTTCTTACACAAATGGAGTTCACCTGTTGCCATCGCTTTACTAGACTTTAATTTGATCAACATATGTAGTTCACATATTGTCACCGGCTTGTGGTAAAGACTCTTTAATATAAAAAAAGGTAAACAACTTTTTTTTTAGTGAAGGGCATTTCCTATGATAGTCGAATCGGAGACCTCTGGGTACTATTCTTGAAGGCTTAACAATTTGACTAGATTTCGGGCAAAAAGGTAAACAATTTAGATAAAGACTGATTGCTCTGCCCAATAGTCTTCTCCACATGGCCCACACCTTCTTTAATCCACATAATAATTGTTCATAAAAAATTTCATAAATGTAAAGAGTAAAAATCAAACTTTTTTTCCTAATCATTTATTTTTCAATTATTACTCCAACTACTTACAATAAGTATCATTTCAGATTTTTTTTACACTAAAGATTTTGAGGTGATAAGCATTGAACAACAATATAAATTTCTTCTTTTTTTTTTGAAAAAAACTATAATCTAAAACTATAATTATGTACATTATTAATGTGGAGTTTGGTTCAAATGAAACAAACTCTTATCCTAAAACATGAAACGAATGCACTTTTTCTAGTTAGTAGTGCACTTTTCATACAAAAGTGCATTGCAAAATACAAAAAGTGCAATTCGAAAAATTGCACTATAAACATTACGAAAAGTGCACTGTAAATTATAAAAAGTGCAAATCCGAACAAGTGCATTACTAATTAGGAAAAGTGCATTACAAACTAGGAAAAGTGCATTCGTTTCAGGATAAGAGTTCGTTTTAGGATAAGAGTTTGTTTCATTTGAACAAAAATCTATTAATGTGTGGATTGAATTTAAAATTAAAGTTGTATGCATCTATACATAGTCAAGTCTACAACAACCAAATCATTATTAATTAATTGAAATTTCGTGATACTTACGAGATGATTTTACTAAAAATTATACAATATTATGATATTAATATAGAATATATAATACATATAATATTGTAATAAAGTTATGTAATTTATGAAAATACATTGTACCTTATATTTTAATTGAATATACAACAACAACAACATTGACCCAATTCAGTTCCCTTGAAGGAGAATCTCGGGGGTCAAGATGGGGGCACCCTTGGCTTAACGTTGATGGAGTGCAATCGGGAGACCCAAAGAGACCGAAACTCATAACAACCGTAACAAGCAAAGAGCGAAAGCAAAACAAAACGAGAACAAGACTAAAGACAGAAAAAAAAAAAAGGAAGCCAAGCGAAAACAAAACACAAAGCAAGCATGAGGAACCAAAAACCAAATCTAAGCAAGAAACCCAAGCTGCCAAGACCCCAAGCGGAAACCGCCTGTCTAGGCGACTAGCTGCTATCTACCACTCGTATCTTCTCCCTCCACTTGTCCCTGTAAGCTGCCAAATTAAAAGAAGGAGAAATTACTTTGATATGAATATTTGAATGGATATGATTTATACGTATATAAATAGGCTAAATTAAAAGAAGGGAAAACCCGCCTTTGACCTCTCTCGTTGGCGCTGATTGTCGCTTTTGAAGAAGGCAAATGTAGTTGGAAGTCGACAAAACACGATAGATCACCCCATCGCCTTGGGCCATTGCTTTCATATACGTCCTTTCCTATTTTGTCATCATCTTTAGTCTGCACACTATCAAGGCAAAAACAAACTGATTAAAATATTAGTAGAGGAAGTGAATTTCAAATCGTTGTCGACAAAGCAGTCCCATGTAATCATAAAGCCTAAATTAAACCCATGTTTATGCACCCTTACACGTGTGTTAAATAAACATAAGCCCATATTGGAGCTAATTAAGCATGTTACTATTCATTTGCATATCTTTCACTTATAAGAATAGTATAGATTTGCTAATGATATTTATAGGATTTGGGTCAGGCGCTTATCCGGTGATGACTGAATTAGTACATATGTTATAAAACGGTAATGTTGATGCTAATTAGATCTTATCAGCTCACGTCACGACGTGTATAAATTTATGAGAATGTGACATTATTTAATTATCCAAATTGAGTTAGTATGTTCGGTACTTGCCACAAACTCTTGAAATCAAATTCTCTTTTAATAACTTGACTCACGAATAATTAATTGTCTATTACGCTTGCAAGAACATTTTTCAACTGCCGCATATTTTCGTTTTTTCTAAATAGCCGAAAGAGTACAAGCCGCTGAATATATGTCCACTAAAATAGTCTTATCAGCTCACGTCACGACATGTATGAATTTATGAGCACGAGACATTGTTTAATTATCTAAACCGATTTAGTATGTTCGGTACCTGACACACTCTTGAAATCAAATTCTCTTTTAATAATTGGACTCACGAATAATTAAGTGTCCATTGCGCTAGCAAGAACATTTTGCAACTGCCGCATATTTCCGTTTTTCTAAATAACTGAAAGAGTACATGGCGCTGAATATATGTTTCATTAAAATACTCTTATCAGCTCACATCACGACAATATGAATTTATGAGCATGAGACATTATTTAATTATCTAAACCGAGTTAGTATGTTCGGTACCTGACACAAACTTTTGAAATCAAATTCTCTTTTAGTAATTGGACTCACGAATAAGTAAGTGCCCGTTATACTTGCAAGAACATTTTTCAAATGCCGCATATTTCCTTTTTTCTCAACAACAGAAAGAAGAGTACATGCCGTTGAATATATGTTTCACTAAAATAGTTTTACCTCATTAGTAATCTTTTCGTTAAACTCGTTGTATAAGCGAAAAATACCCTAATGCTCACAATAAATCTCAGAACAGATGCTTTTTTGGTCCATTTTTTAGTTTTTAAGGTATTTTTTTCTTGTAATATGGTACATTATAGCTATCACTTTAATTTCAATTTTAAAAATTAAAATCCTGTATTTTTAAAGCAAACTCAAAGTTGAATCAAACAAATAAAAAAGTCATTTGATAAATTTATTAAAATTTAAAAATCGAAAACTCGAAACTGAAATTTGAACCAAAAAAGGTGGAGTGAATGCCAGATGGACTGGTAGAGTAAGAAGCCCATACCCCCTATTCAGTGAATCGGTTTACAGCCGTGAGGGAGAGAGTAAACAATGAGGTCACGCCATAATTGTTAATAAATATTTTCATTAATTATTTGACTCAAAATATTAATCTGACGTAAGAAGGGATAAAATGCAGAAATTTAGCGAAAAAGGAAAGCGGTGGGGGATCATAAAAGGCAGGTGACCCCAGCACCAAAACCACAACACAAACACACTTCGCTCCTTCTCCTCCCCGAAAATCAAATTTGCAAAATATGATTTGCATTTGCAGGCTCAAGGGAGAGAATCCCACTCTCTGATTCCGATTGACCAAATTCACGCACAACTTCTACAGTGGTAATCCTCTTCTCCTTCTCCTTTGCTTCTCCTGCCTGCCCTCCTTTCTAAGAAGATTCGGAAAGTGATAGTGCGAGATAGGGACTTATTATGTTGCTCCTCCTTCCATTTCATTTCATTTCATTTTTTCTATTTTTATGCTAATGCTCGTCGATGTTTCCATGGCTACAGACGGGAGACAGCGCGGCAGATTGTTGGCTCCACCTCCGAATTCAATACTCGCTTCAATCATCGCTTTTATCCAATCCAGTAAGTTCGTCTTTCTCCCGCTCTCGTCGTCCGGTTTTACTCGGAATTTGTTTTCTTCTTTGCCCGGGTGGAGTTTGTAATGCTTTTGACATGGACAGATCTAATTTGATTATCTGATTCGGCGAGCATTGATGGTTGGTTTCAATTCCTAATTTGATCAATTTGTGTTGCTGTCCGTTCTTTTTACTACCCTCCGAATCTCTAGACGCTTTTGGTTTCAGGGGGCCGCAGGAGGGGTGTATTTTCTCATCTGTGGAGCTTTTGAGATCTGTTGTTCTTATCTCATTTCTCCAATTGCCTTTCCAATTACAGCATTTTCTTTCTTTTTATTGTTATTATTATTTTGTTAGGTATCCCTACCTCGATCTTCTTGCCTTTGTCACTTCGCCTCTACAGAATTCGATTCTATTCCATTGCACAAGTGCATTTGCCATCTCCATCGAAAACCCGTTGAGTTTTATTTTCAAATTCGAGTTGATCAGATTCCGGTTGTCAAGCGTTTTTCGCCGATCATTTACTAAAACCTTCCGTTTTTTGTCTCCAAAATTTTTCTCCCCATTTATTTTCCGGCTGTCACTTGATCATATCCAATTAATTCAAACATTGTTACTTCTAGGTTCACTCAATCTAACTTTCAACAAAAAGAGAAAGAACAAATATGCTAATTTTCTTTAATAGCATGCCTGCTAGGGTTTCTCTGGCACCCAGCAGGTTCTCTGCACCTTCAATCATTGACCTTGTTCTCTGCACCTTCATTTTTTTTGTATAGGCAAAGGAAACTAAAGAATTTCTGTGCTAGGGTGGGTGTGGAACCTTTGCCCTACCCTCTTTGAGTGTATTGAATTGACATGTTGGAGGATCTTTCCTGTCTAGTATCAAGAGCACTTCAAAACTCGGCTGAACAAGACAGCAAGTGGCCTTACGCTCAGTGCAGGCTTGAAGCTGTAGTCCCCCAAGGAAAGCGTCCATTGGATTTGGAACCAGAAGAGGAAGGAGGATCAACAAAATCAACAAAGCTCTCTGAAATCATGGTGGAAGCCCAGAACATTGACATCCAATCCTCCCCGGCTTTGGAGGAGCCAAATGATCAACCCGGGGATCAGCAGCAACTTGAAGTTCAAACAGACACAGGCTCCCTTATCCTTCCCCTTGGGCGTGATATCACCATCAACTGTCTGCTGCGCTGTTCGAGGGCTGACTATGGCTCCGTTGCATCATTGAACCAGAGTTTCCGTTCATTGGTAAGAAGCGGTGAGCTGTATAAGCTGAGGAGGATGAATAAGGTGGTTGAGCATTGGGTCTACTTTTCTTGCCAGTTGCTTGCTTGGGAAGCTTTCGATCCAGTGGCTCGTCGTTGGATGCATCTTCCCAGGATGATTTGCAACGAATGCTTCATGTGTTCAGATAAGGAGTCCTTGGCTGTCGGCACCCAGCTGCTTCTTTTTGGGAAGGAGATCTTTTCTCATGTTGTGTATAAGTACAGCATTTTGACCAATACATGGTCTCTTGGTAATAAGATGCATGCTCCGAGATGCTTGTTTGGATCTGCGAGTGTTGGTCACATTGCGATCCTGGCTGGTGGCTGTGATTGTAAAGGCAACATTCTGAAATCTGCTGAGCTGTATGATTCTGAGAGGGAAACTTGGGAAATTCTTCCTAGCATGAACAAGCTAAGGAAGATGTGCTCTGGTGTGTTTATGGACGGGAAATTCTATGTGATCGGTGGGATAGGTGGAAGTGATGCCAAAATGTTGACTTGTGGTGAAGAGTTCGATCTAGAAACCAGAACTTGGAAGGAAATACCAAACATGTCACCTGTAGGAACTCGCACACCTAGGGCGAATGATATGCCGCCGAGTGCTGAAGCACCACCTTTGGTTGCTGTTGTGAACAATCAACTGTACGCTGCTGACTATGCTGACATGGAGGTGAGGAAGTATAACAAGACAACTGGGAAATGGTCTACCATTGGGAAATTGCCTGAGCGTGCAGATTCGATGCATGGATGGGGACTTGCTTTCAGGGGATGCGGTGACCGGCTGGTTGTGATTGGTGGGCCTAGGGCTTATGGTGAAGGAGTGATAGAGGTGAACTCTTGGGTGCCCGATGATGGTCCACCTCAGTGGGTGTTGCTTGCTAGAAAGAGGCTGAGTAGTTTTGTCTATAACTGTGCTGTGATGGGGTGTTAAAGTGTTCTTTGGTTCTTTATTGGCACCGGGGATAGATTCATTGGATGGTGCGTCTGCTGTGAACAGGAACTGTACATGACTAGTTCATCCATCAGCTGGGAATTCTTGCTAATGGATACAAACTTATTTCTGCTTTTCTTTATTTATGTTTTGGCTGGGAGGATTCAAGCAAATTGAAGTCAAGATTCATTCAAGAGCTTTTCCTTGAAGAAGTCTGTGGGTTTCTTCTCTTCGATTGCGGCTTCCTCCATCTTCAGTAACTCAGAGTAATTTCAATAGTTGGCGTCGCATAACTCAGGTATAGGTCTAATAATTTGAGGCAACAAAAAAAATTGTAGATCTTCTAGCATTTTGTTTTTAGCTTTTCGGAGAATCTCACAAGAACTTCTATGAGTTACTCCTTTTCAGTTTTCATAGTCAGCAAAAAGAACGAATTGGTTGCGAGGCAGAAAAAAAAAGGAAAGAATGTAAGAGGGGGATAGAAAAGAGAGGGATAGAAGGAATAAACTCTTTGAGAGTTTTGTCTTGAAAATGTACTGATTACATTGTCTTTCACAATTAATGATCTATAAAAACTTGCCCATTGCAACTATTAATGATAGTTTCTCTTTATCGTTTATTGTTTTGTCACTTTATATTTGCCTGTTGTCGTTTGTTTTTTGTCGGCTACAGATGCTCTCTGTCGTTTATTGTTCTGTGGGCTTATAGTTGCACTTTGTCGTATGCGGTTCTTTAAGCTTATCATTGTACTTTGTCATGTATTGTTCTTTCGGCTCATATTCTGTCGGCTTATATTTTCAATTTGTCGTTTGTTGTTCTGCCGGCTTATAATTGCACTTTGTCGTTTGTTGTTCTGCCGGCTTGTAATTGCTCTTTGTCGTTTGTTGTTCTGCCGGCTTGTAATTACACTTTGTCGTTTGTTGTTCTTCCGGCTTATAATTGCACTTTGTCGTTTGTTCTTCTGCCGGCTTGTAACTGCACTTTGTTGTTTGTTGTTCTGCCGGCTTATAACTGCTCTTTGTCGTTTGCTGTTCTGCCAGCTTGTAACTGCTCTTTGTCGTTTGTTGTTCTGCCGGCTTGTAACTGCTCTTTGTCGTTTGTTGTTCTGTCGGCTTGTAATTGCACTTTGTCGTTTGTTGTTCTGTCGGCTTGTAATTGCACTTTGTCGTTTGTTTTACCTGCTTATAATTGCTCTTTGTCGTTTGTTGTCCTGTCGGGTTATGTTTTCACTTTTTCATATGTGTCTCTGTCAGCTTATTATCTTCACTTGTCGTATGTGGTCCTGTCGGCTTATAGTTTCACTTTGTCGTATGTGATTCTGATGGCATATAGACATAGTTCTCTTTGCCCTAACTTTTCTGGGTTCTGTGATTACGATGAAAGGACTTGTGATATTCCACATTATGTATCTTTACATCTCTTATTGCACTTGTCATAGTACACTAAATTTTTTTTGGTTGTCTAGCTTACTTGAATTTGCTGCGAGAAAATGGCTGATTCAGACTTGAGTGATTCATACTAGGATATTTTTTTTGGTTATCTAGCTTTGCTTGATCTTGCTCCTAACAACAATGCAATTGATTTCGATTTTGCCTGAGGAAGTCCAATCATCTCTTCACTACCGATCATGTGCATATTCAGGTAATCTGATTAATTTAGTTACTATACATAACTCTTCATTGACCAGATTATAGATATGTTTGGCATGTAATCTGAAATGGTAGCTACAGCTAAAATGTACCTTGATTTTGTCTATCTTGGAAAGACAAAATAAGTTTCAGGTGAAGGTACCAAATAAGATTCATGCCAAACTTTGCATATATGTTTCCATTTTCTGCAATTCTCTTGGTGTGTACTGCCTATTCTGATAATTGATACTCGAAAGACTCAGATTGCTGCACCAGTTAAATAATCGCCTCTAATTGCTGAAAATGTTTCCACTGATGATGGATGACCTTTGTTTCAATTCTTGATATTCTGCGCAGCTCTCGGATTTTGATTTCTTGCTGCATGTGACTCTTTGATCCTTTGACCAAAGTATCTGTCTGTGCGTAGGTATATGGCACTGTGTGCAAATTGACATCTGAATCTTTCCTTTTTCCACATCATTTTAGCTGCTGAATTTTTATTTTAACTTTTTTCTTGCTTTTTCGAGTTTTAAGTTTGCAAATTAGTTGTTTAGACTGCAATTTCCGGATTTGTAGCTTGAAAATGAATTATATGTGGGCATTTTTTTTGGGTTCATCAGCTGAGGCTTTCAATGCTCAGCCGGATTTGAGAAACAAAATCAACGGCTACTTTTTTTATTTATTAACTAAAATTAAATGGTATATCAAATTCAGCGGGGGATAAACTTGGAATGGTAGAGTGTGAAATGTGAAGGATATCATTCTCCCTTAGGGTGTTTCACTTTGGGTAAGAAAGTTATTTTGTGTTGGGTGAGAAAGGGCGAAATACATATACAGGTACATGTGTTCGTGTAGTCATGAATTTTTCTGGGTCAAATTTGTGACTACAGAAAAAAAAAAATCCTAGGTAGAATCGATAGATGTCATAAATCATTTTATTTTGTTTTAAAATTTATTTTTCCTAGTCAATTATATAATATAAAATTGTATAATTATAATAATATGAATTATTAAAGGGTTGAGCATGGTCAAATCAAACCCAAATATTAAACCGAACCGATTGAAATGAGCCAAAATCAATATCGTTTTGGTTTGAATTTTCCAAATTTCAATTTCGATTCGGTTCTAATTTTCCAAAAAAGATAGCCTTCTATCCATCTTAAACCAATAAAATTGAACTAATCCAAATATGCTCAACTCAATTTTGTTTTAAAAAAAAATGAATTTAAAAAAAAACAATTTTTTTTTAAAAAATTTGATTTTTTTTTAAAAAATTTGATTTTTTTTTTAAAATCTAATGGGGGCTGTCCTAAGGTAGCTTCGCCTCTGGGTACATGAACTTACACGATTTTTGCAACCACATCCCTATACTTCGAGGGTTTCAAATAGGTCCTTGTACTATATATATTTCGATTTTTCTATCCTATGCCCTTAGGACATAGGTTAAGAGTACTAATTTTGGAAACTAAAACCTAATAGGAAACCGATAAACCCTTTTGAAATACAATTAAATCTAAATAAATATAATTTTAAAATATATTACCATTTTTAGTCTCTTAAGGGTATAGGTTAGAAAAATCTTATATATTTTTTTCTTTTAAACACAAAATTCTGATCTGTCAACACGCGTGTACATCAGTCTCCAAATTGCGCATAAGATGGGAATTTTTTATAATTTTTCTTTTTTTTTTCTTTTTCTAGATTTTTTGATAATGTGGATTTTTTCTAGTGAGGCCTCCAAATTCCAATTCGCCCTAGTCTTCGCCCTCCTTGCTGCCTCCTGCTACGCCCAAGACCCCGTCGCATCTCCTCCCACAATTGCCTCATCTCCGCCATCGTCCATCACATCTCCTCCCACGACATCTCCGCTCACCGCATCTTCGCCTCCAACCACCGCCACGCCTATGCCTGCTGTAATATCCGCTAAATTCTAAATATAATAAAAACGGATATTTATCCTAATAAATTTTTTCTCTAAAATAGAGAATTTAATAATCTTTATAATTTCATATTATATTATGAAAGGTTATAAAAGTTTACTACAATAGCAATTAAGAATTTATTTAAATATATTAAGCAAGTCGAGTATTTATTTAAATATTTTTCTCTTAAAAAGAGAGTTTAACTATTTTTATAATTTCTTAATAAATTATAAAAAAATTATAAATGAGTATCAAAATGGCAAATAAAAATGCACCCAAATATAAGGCATATTAATTTCGAATTTTTATGTCATACTACCATACAAGTAAAAATATAATAGCAAAATAAAAAGAGTCGAGAGAGGGGACTCGAACCCGAGACCTTTTGCACCCTTCATAAACCAACAAACACTCATTTCCGCTATGCCACTGTAACTCATCTTCTCATTAAAGAAGTTTTAATTCATTTATCTTCTTAATTCTTCTTCTTCCCCAATTGCCCAAATCAATTGTTTGATTGATTTGACGTATATTCAAGCCAATTGTTTCCACCCATTGTTTCCACCTCCATTCTTGCTTGCAAGACCACCCAATTTGCATCACTCCTTTGTCATCATCAAACAAACACAATCACACTCAATCCCCTTCAATTCCCTTTTTTTTCTATAGGCCAATCTCATTCATGGTGGATCAAGAGAAGGTCCATGTTTTGCTATAAATAGGGGTTCAAACAAGAGGAAAAATACACAACAATTTCATCTCCTTCTCCATCTCAATTTCGTTCATAATCTAAGCCAATTTTCAGATTTTTAAGCTTTGCCCAAATCTGAAATTTTTGTTAAAAATCCACACAAAACCCTTTTTTCTCCATTCCCTTGGCCTCCAACCACCGAACCCTGGTCGGACCACCACCCCAGCTGCGCGCGAGCCACCTCCGGCCACCAGGGGCGCCGCCTTGCCCCGCCTTGCCTCGCCAATGTCCATCGTCGTTCCGTCCTGTACACTCTCTGGCTTTTCACGTAAGAAGAAGGAGGAAGAAGGAGAAAGAAAAGGGTTTGGGCTGGTTTTGGGCTAATTCAAATAAGCTCATATGTCCAATATTAGCCCATCAGTTTTTTTTAAAGGATAAACTAGAAGGAGAGGAGAGGCCCAAAAATCCGCCCACCTCGAAATTCGTGCCCATTACGCTCTCGTTTTCGCTCGGTATAATTTCCCGACTTGTATTTTAATTTTCTATCTCTTTATAAATAATTTTACATATATATAATATTTATTTAAATAAATTCTATAAATATTACAAATGGGCTTTTAAAAAAGGAAATTATGTAATTAAATTAATTTGCATGCCCATCTAAGAGAAATATAATTTTCAATAAATTATATGTGAATTCATAGAATACTAATATTCATAAAAATGATATTCTAAGCATATTAAGTTGTTGATAATTTGAAAAGAATAATAACATGCATGTGGTTTATAAAAAAATAAATAAATATGGCAAGACATAGAATAATCTCAAATAAATTATAAGAATAATATAGATGATTTTAAATATGAAGATTGTTAAATAAAGTCATGAGATTTAAACATGAGTTTATATACTTGAAAAGTATAATATAAATAATATGTTTACCTTACTTGGAGCTTAATTTAATGAATAAAAGAATTTCAGCAAGATGATAGAAATTATCATCTTAAGACTTTTTATAATATATAAAGTGATTGCTTGTCTTTTAAAAAGCATATGATAAGCTTAAAAATATGTTAATAAGATATATTGTAAGATTTAAATATGGATCAAAAGATATTTATAAGAAAGAATAAAAGATGTAATATGGTAAGGGTAAAAATCTTATCCCTTTTTATTAAATTTAGTTGAATTATATCAATATGAACTCAAGGAAATTCCATAATATAAAAATGACTTTAACATAGTCAAGATATTGTTAAAAGGATCTTGTTGGTTAAATAAGATAAAATCAAAATAAGTAATTCCATTATTGTTAGCTTTGGTCTTGCATGGTTAAATTAAATAATAAAAGTAAATCTCAAGACATGGGAATTATTAAATAAAAATAGTGGATATATTAAGAGTATGTTATATACATAATTAATGGCATAAAGTTGTAAGCATGTTAGTTTGTTAAAAGATATCTTATATAAAAAGATATAAAAGATAAGAAAAGATAGTATTTTATGATTTTAGATATAAATAAATAAATTATATGCTCCTAGTTATAAGATAATGTTATAAGGCATGTTTCTATCTTATAAACTAAAAGATATATGGGTAAATTAATTAATCGATAATAAGATGTTATTATTAAATATTATACTTGGATAGTTACCATAATAAGTATAGTAGAGATTTCTATTTAAGGAAAGTTCTAGAAAGAACCTTATTACCTTATAAGTATATTTATATAATATGATATGTCTTTTATGAAAAGAATAAAAAGAGAAGGATGTAATAATAAGATTATATTAAAGATTTAATAAGATCTTATATGATAAGGTGGATATCAAAATAATAATAAGAGAAATAAAAGATATTCAACTACAAGGGTATTTTTAGACTTTCACACCCTAAGATGAGTTTTATAAAAACAATATTTCATATAGTTATGAAAACTATATCTTAAAGATTATATAAAGATATTATCCTTGCTTGATTATAATAAGAAAATAATAATAAATTAAATTAAAAGGAATATCTTAAGAAAAATAAATAAAGTATGACTTGGTTTCAAAATAATAGTGAATGAAATTAAAATAAGGATTTTTATAAAGAATAAAAGGATATTACAAATATAAAATAATAATAAGGAATATTATTATTTTATTCATCTCCACCATTATTATTAGTAATTAATTCTCTTATAAAAAGAATATAAGAGATATTTAAAACTGTAGAAGAATTAAAGAAATTCTTATTAAAGTTCGTTCGTACCTCTCGTATCGATAGGTTGAGTCTCTATTCCGAGTAAAGTCAACGATTTCCGTTCGTTCGTTCGTACACAATCGTAAAAGCTAAGGCAAGTGGAAATTCCCCTTGTGACCTTATATATTTCATTTCAGTGAAATTCTCGATGTTGGGAACGACTTGTGTGCCAAGTAATAAATGAACCTAGGAAATATCGATTGTTAGATATAACGACCCCACTGTTAGCGTAGTTCGCTCTTTATTATTTGATAGGATTATTTATGCTAGTATGGGTGTGGCCTTGATTATTTACGGTCTCGTTTAGAGATCGAAGTCGAACAAGCTAGTGAGGGCGCAGAAGTAGCCCAACGCCACTATATAATTTTACTAAGTCGTATGCCTTTGCGCTTAAAGTACGACTTTCAGGATCTTGATCCAGTCCGCTCCGATTGCAAGGAGGGACGAGTTGGACTCTAGCTAAGTGCCGGAAACTGAGTTTCCCTTGGTGGATCGGGCCATCTGAGCCCCCACCCCCCTTTAAAAATCATTAACGAAATCGAATATTTTCGTCACTATATAAGATAAGTGCCTAATGCACATTTAAAAGACATCAAAACCGGACCGATCTCAAATGATCGATCCGGCTCTCGGTCCGCTCAGGGCGCGAGAGGTTTTCAACTTGTATGAATTAATAATGTTCCCAACATACTTTCGATTCTAAAAGAAGTTTACAATCTTGTAGCTCTTCTCTCGATTCTCGAGCTATCTCCGCTCGAGATATGCTCTCCTTCGTACCAATTAAACCTCACATAAACAACCCATATCTTAAACACAACCCGATAATATCTCTCTCGATATTGATGAATTACAGAAATACCCTTGGGAAGTTCCGTTCCCGCTTGCTTAGTCTCCTTAGACTAATTCCCCACTTTTGCATTTTTGCATGGTATTTCTCGCCCTTCGCGACAAATGCCAGACTGTAGGAATGTACACCGAAGTTTTTAAGACGAAGTCTAGAAGGTTCAAGAAACGTTAGGCGAGGATTGAAGGTCAAGGCAAGACGACATCGAAGGAAGGAAGGAATTCTCATAAGAGCAAGGCATTCCGAAGATAGTGCACTAGCACTTCCCTTTTTAAAAACCAAGCAAATCATCATCACATGAGTTGTCTTGGGAAAACATACTTTTAATTTTAGATTACGTATTCTAAACCCTTTTTAAATGGCTTTACTTTCCGCTGCTACATCTTTTGTAAAACGACTCTCAATGTAATGAATCAAAGTTCTTATCAATAAATGAAATTCCGCTTTTAGTCAATTTCATCTTCAATTAAAGAATCAAGTCTCATTCGTGAGCATCCGTTTATTTATGTAACGTTTATGTTAATTTTCCGCATTTGTATGAGTTCAATATCATTCTAAATGCCTTGGGTGACTTTGGACGGGAAAGTCCGAGGTCACTGGCGGTAATACCCAATGTTGTAAAATAGGGGTGTTACATCTGCTCCCACCACATCCACTCCTCCCCCGGTGGCCACTCCCTCCCCCGGTGGCCACTCCCTCCCCGACCCCCGTCGCATCTCATCCTTCTCCGACATCCGTCTCCGCTCCATCCCCCGCACCAACCACCTCCTCCCCAACTACAACGTCGTCTTCCTCCCACGCCGCCTCTCTCTCTTCTTCTCCCGCCTCTTCTCCACCGGCTCCACCACCGTTGGACGACAACGACTCTTCACCTGCACATACTCCTTACAACAGTTGATAGGCTATTTTCCTACCCCTCAAGTGTACGGGATCGGTTGTAGTACCAAGATATCGAACACATGGACTATGTAGTACCGATTATTATTCCAACTAGCAGACCAAGCCAAATAAATAAGAAAAAGAGTCTAAGATTGAATTGAAATGTTAACAAGCAATTGAAAATAACAAGGGAATATCAGTGGAGAAGAGCTTCCAAGGTTAGGAATCCCACAATGATGTTTCAGTAGATTTTAAGTGATGTCTATTTGGATTTAAACTTGAATGTCGTTTGAAGGAACTCACTATCTAAAACCAACAAAAATCTCTTTTTAGAAGATATGTGAATGTGCCTAGACTCAATTAACAATCGTTGTCACCTAAGGTTAATTAGTTTTAGACTCTTTTAAGCTCTTTAGAGACTAGAGGCAAACAACCTAGCATTCGTTGTCGTGTTCCACTAGAATCATTCAAACCCTAGAACTACAATGATAGTTGAAATTCACATAAGAGAAATTAAATTGATGTCGCATAAATAACTCTCTAATTTAATACATAGGGATCTCATTAAGAACCAACTTTTGGTACTTCTCAAATCACTATCTCATTACAATTATCTCATGTCGGTCTCAAATCATAACGGGAATCCTATATGCAAAGCAAATATGGCATAAAATAGCATATGATTAAATCAAACTTCATTCAAGTTTCCATTCAACCAAACATCATAATTCAGATTTACCTATTTCACCATTGAGTGCACCCAAATTTAGAATAAAAGAATTAGCCAGACATGGAATGGAAGTAAATTAAATCTAACTGAATAAACAAATACCGTAGAATGAAAATATATTGTTTTTTTAAAGGATTCAAACTTCAATCCAAACATACAAGAGTAATCTTCTCAATTCTCCAATTAGAGGTCTTCTCCAAAGAGAGGCTAGAAACCATAAAACCTAATAATCCTCCTAAAACTAGGGAAGAAGTATTTTTAGCAACAAAATGTTACAAAACTCGGCCAAATTCCGACGTGGGGAACTACCCGGGCAACAACCCGGGCTAGTACCCGATCGAGTAGTCTACTGCTGCCCAAAGATGAGTTTTTAGAGAACCCGATCTTAAACCCGAGCTTGAACCCGATTGAGTAGTTAAGCACCTGACCATGTACTCGGTTATGTACTCGGCTGGGCTGTCTTTTCTTCCTTTTTCGCTCTTGCTTCGTCTTGGCACTTGAGCAACCACTTGTAAGCTCCGTCCTTCATCACTTAGACTCTATGATGTATACCTGCCCTAGCCCTAGGGTCCCGAGACCGTGGGACCCCCTTGGGCTAATCCGCGTTTCCGTAGGACTCATGCCATGACCCCTGGTCCGCCTCACCCGTGGTCCGTAGGACTCGTTCCATGAGTCGTGCCAGCGCGGGCCAACCCGGCGTCGGCACATGAGGTTCTTGCGTCGTGCCTCTCGTACCGACGCACCAACCCTCAATCGGTACCGACGTCGACACCCCAGTGCCGAGTCTCGGTACCGAGTCCCAAGTCTCGGTACCGCCTGCCATGCCCTTGCCTTGGTCTTGTCGTGCCACGCCTAGCGTGTCGTGACAACGTGACAACGTATTAGGTCTTCTCACGAACGAACCGGATAGGTTTGAGGCCGAAGGCTAGAATTTGTGATGAGAGGTGAAGTGAAAGAATTGATAAGGGGGCCTAGTTTGACGTATGCAAGGAGAATATGGGGTCAGGAAAAGAATATTGGTTGATGCCTTAACAAGATAGTTTGGAGAAAACTCGACAGCAATTCGGTATCTAAATTCAAGCTTAAGAAATCCAATGAGAGGAGTCTCCTATTTATAGAGGAGCTCCTAGAAACCCTAAGGAGGCATGGGGCAAACTAGGGTTGCGCATGCAAGCGGCCCAACGTTTAGGCCCAAGCCCATAAATGCTCAACAATAATAGTAAAGACTTAAATAGTAATGTTCGGAAAGGAAATAGTACTAAAAATGGAATAAAACATAGATGGTCACGGTGGCCATGTCGCGAGTGTCGCGACAAGGCCGTGACAAGGCTGGCGCGACAAGGGCGTCGGCGCGCCAGCGTGCACGCACAAGGGGTTCTCCACTAGGGCTAGGGCAGGTACACATCATCCTCCCCCACTTAGATTCGACGTGTCCTCGCGTCGAGTGTCGGAGTGGAAGGCGCTTGGTATCCTTCAAAACCTGCAAAAATAAAGAAACAGAATCAAACAGAGGGGGTCCTTTACAAAGAGGAAGCGTCAAGAATGGACAAATGGGAAAACAAGAAAAACTCCTTAGAAGTGGTTGTGTCGGGGACAAATCAAGTTAGGGTGGCTCGTCATCGTCCGAAATCTGAGAAGATCCAGGGTCCCAACTTTTGAGGCCCGGAGCTCCCTGCATTTGGAGCCAATTCGCACTAGGAGTGTCGGTAAAAGCTGGCTTGATCGAGCCGTGGTCTGATTTACCCAAATTTGCGCCGGCGTTGTGCGCTATACCAATGTCTTTTGGCGTCCGGATCTTGGTGGTCGATGTGGCGGGGTGTTCTGGTGGGAAATATGTTTGGGGAACAATGTCTGAGCCAAAGGAACTAGGAACGCGTGTGGAAGTCATGGATGGCCCGAAAACCCCCATCGGGTCTTATGTCGGCGTCGGCGGTGCCGTGCCGGTCTCCTTAGACTTGGCCTGGTGGCTTTCGGCTTCAACATGCAAATTGTCGCTTGGAAACACACGGGAAAACATGTTAGTATGAAAATCAATGGACAAAGATAGAGGTTCTAACGTGTTAAACAATGAGTCGGTTGGCTACTCGGCGTGCATGACCGTGTCAAAAGTCGAGGTTGGCTTCTCGCTGACCTCAACAAGGGCCACTTCTCGGTGGGTGCTGTAGTGGCCTCGACCCGATGGCACATGTAAAGTGCTCTCTCCTTGGTCGTGCGTTCCATGATGTACTCCGTAAAGGAGCCGGTTTGCACATGTGGCATAAAGTGTGGAACCATCTTGCATAAAGGTGGGACCATGTCGTGATGGGACGCTGCTGTTGAAACCATATATCTTGTTGTACTCGTGCAAACCATTTACGAGCATAGCCGGTGAAGCATCCGATGGCAATGTCAAATTGCTCGTATTGGTTGAATTTTCTTTGACCAAAATAGGTGGCCATATGTTTGGCCCATGCCAAAAACGCTCTGGGGTCGTCATACCCGACAAAGCGTCTTCGGAGAATGCTTGTCATGACAGAGGACATAGAAGAGTAACAAGTCCAACAACAACAAAGTAAAAGAAACGTCGAGACTTTGTAAGGCTCACCACCCAAGTACTCTTGATTGCACGAAAGAAGGGGCTTGAAAGGGCCGGGGAGGCTTTAGGTCTCGACTCACATAAGTACGGAACAAAGAAGAGCACGAACAAACAAACAAGCAAACAAAGCAAGCACGAAATAAAGAGAGAGAGAGAGAGAGGAGTCGGCTTAGGGTTAAGCCTTGGCACGTAAGAAAGAAAAGGAAAGAATATTAAGAGATCTCGGCCTTGAGGAGAGGCGAGATTGTGTGTAGAAGAAAAGGCAAGTAAAAGATATGCAATCAAATTTAAATAACTGCAAATCAATTACAAGATATGGTAATATATGAGAGAGGGAATGGCCGAATATTTGGTGAGATACTTGCCTTATTTTGGCTTTTGTATCCCACGAGATCTTTTTATTATCTTTTTTTTAAATTGGAAAGATATTACCTTATTTTGGTTGTGATCTTCCAAATCTCTTTTTTAAATAAAATCAACAACTAACAAGATCTTGTGGATTTTATCCTCTAAGATTCTTGCCCCAACTAACACAAAGAGATATGGCCAACAAGGCCACAAAATCGCGGACTACCAAAGGAAGGCAACGACGCACACACTCAATTGATCCAACACTGCAAGAATGATGCAAGCAAGACTCGAAAACTCAAGCAATAGAACCGAAAACAAGTGCAAGTCGTAGGGTTTTGGCGATTTTTTTTGTTTGTTTTTTTTTCAAAGGAAAAACAATGGATCTAGATGAACGATGGTAGAGATGGTGGAAGCTATGTGAATTGATGGTAAAAATAAAAAAATTTCGTGCAAAAACGAGTAAGAGGGTGAGAAAGAGTTACGCAATCCTTCGGCTCTGATGCCAGTTGATGTGAACCATGTTGAGGATTCACGAGTAGGATCTTGACGTGGACACGTTGATATGCTCTCTTAAGTATAGGTTAACTCTTCTATTATAGGACTATATTGAGTGTTCTAGGTTAGTGTTTTGAGCATAATTGTAATATGAAGACCAAAGACACGATTTGAAGAATTGCAAGAGTTTTGAAGACAAGTGTTGATTTGGAGTTGTTTTGATGTCATTTTCTTGTGACGCATCGTTCGGGAGCTATGGTGATCGGATGAAGCTGAAATTGGTATCATTGGAAAGCTAACTCGAAGAGCTACGATTCATGTTTGTATTATGAGTTCAAATTCCAACTCTAAGTGGGTCAAAACCACTTCCGAAGGTTACACGAGAAAGCTGTCAGAAGAAGACCCGCGCCCTCGGTTTTCTATCGCGCCCACGGTTGTCGCGCCCTCGGAATCCTACCGCGCTCGCGGTTGCTGGAGTTATGTTTTATTATATTTTTATTATTAGTTTTTATTCGGTTTTTTTAGTCTTTAAAAGACCTAGTTCGTGAGAAGTTTTTGAGGGAGCCTCCTTTTAGTTTAACCTAGAGATTATTTCAGTTTTTATGGAGAACTAAACCCTTTGGGGTTTGTTCGAAGGTGAAGCTCTGATGTATCAGCTTGTGAGGTTTTGGTAATTGATTTCTATCCTTTGGTTAATATTAATTCTCTTGTGCTTCATTATATGAATGTTGATTGATTCTGCATGAGTAGCTAACTTATTGAATTGATTGATTTTCTACTGTTGGATTAGATTTGTACCGTGGACAAATCTGTTATGTGAAAACAACTTAGAACTTAGATCTGTTGTCTATGCAACTAGGGTTTAAGAAGAGAATTGATTATAAGTTAATTCAATCGACTCGTAACTTGGTTGTTTTGACTTGTATCCTGCATATCCTTGTTCTCTATGCTAATTCTAGGTTAAGCGTCCTTGCCTAGGGTTAAAGAATTATTTGGACCGTTGACTTGCGATTGCTAATGATTAGGATAGGAATTAACCATAGGTGTAAAAGGAATCAGTGGATGAATCTATGATCGAATGATTATTTCAGAGTGGATCTTTTGAATAAACATATTTCTCTATTGATTTGTTTGATTGTTTGTTATTTGTTTCTTAGTTTAGTTTAGTTTAGATCTTTCTCTTGATTTCCCCTATTTTTAGTTGGTAAAAATATTGATACTAGATCGAAGCCGCAAGTTCTCTAGGGTACGACCTCGACTTACTCGTTATACTATTTTGTATTAGGGTTAATTATCTTTGACTTGGCACAATGACTTTAGCCCGGTCAAATTTTGGCGCCGTTGTCGGGGAACTTTGGCTTAATTCTAGTATTATTATTTTTATTGACTTTGTGTAGACCTATCTTACGGTCTACACTTGTATATACTAATGTCTGCGTTTAGGTTTTTTCAGTTGCAGGATGAACCCTTTCATGAGTACTTTACTAGGTGCCAGGAACAATTGCATGATCTCTCTGTTTGGGGGATAACCGTAGGTCTTGATGATGCTTGCAGTTACATCTTTAGTGGGATGACTCTAGAGTCCGAACTAAAGATGTACAACGAGAGCGATGGAAAATGCGCCATTTGGAAACCCATGGACCAATGGAATTTCTTTTGTAAGCTCCGAGCCGGAGAGATCGAGGAGCTGAAAGTGGGAGAACACGTTTCTGGAGAAGAACCGTGCACGCGGAATGAAAACCGCGCTCGTGGGACTAATGCAGAAACGAACGACTTCTCTCTGGAGGAGGACCGCGACCGCGGCTCCGAAAACGCGACTGCGGTTTGCTTGGATTCCAGTCCGCCGCCTGCTGTTGTCGAGAATTGCAATTTTGAGCATCATATTTTGTTTGCGGAGTCTCAAGAGGTCTTCAATCTTATTTCAATAGTACCGGGAGAGTCCACAGGATGCGAGACGACGAAGGAAGAAGACGATCCTTACTTCTGTAGGGATTTTCTTGAGGAGATAGAGGAAGAAATTCGAGTTTCCGAGTCCGAGATTCCGGAAATCAGTCTGGATGATCCTTATATCCTTTACTCCACTTCATCTCTCTATCTCGATCCTTGCTTTGTGCTTACATGTCAATCTTTCATTAAGGATTCCATTTTTGAGCATGATAGGGTATACGATGAGCTTTTTCATGATATATTTGATGATGGTGGTTATATGAAAAGAAACTTTGCATGCTTTAATGAATATTTTGAAAAACCACCTAAATCATCTAATTGGTTCCAATTTGGAAATTCTAACCATAAGCATGTTTGATAGGTTAAAAAGGAGTTTGAATTATTTCTTATTGCTTGTTAATTTATCAATATGCTATTTGTCCTATTGTAAGATAGTTGTGCAGGACTTTGATTTGATGCTTCGAACTTTGACAATGTTCAAGTATTGAGATAATAGGTTGACGTCGAGCTGTCGACGTTAAACCAGGCGCTTCTCGGGAGGCAACCCGAGTGTAGGTAGTTTTAATTCTTGCATTGTTTTTACATATTAGGTAGGTTAATTTAGTTTTATCATTATATTTCGGACTAATATGCAGGTACGAGGTCCGAAAGGACGTTCTGGTGTGATACCATGCTCGCGGTTTCACCACTGCGCTCGCGGTGGAGCCTAGAATTCCCTGACGAACAGGTACTAGGCCGCGATCGCGGCCTCAAAACCGCGACTGCGGCCCACTCAGTTAGTTTAAGAGAGAAAAAAAATCAGAAAAAAGAAGAAAAAAAAGAAAAAAAAGAGTGTTCTCCCATATTCTACCATCACCCACCAATCCACTTTTCTATATCTTTCCATGTCTTGTTCCTTGAAATTCTTCGTTACTATTATCAGGTCCTATCCCATTGTGGTGAGTCCGCGTTTACACCATCTTTGCGGCATAGTTCAAGTATGGGGGAGCTGCCGTCGTTAGATTTTTTTTTTATTATTTTGAGGAGTCCAGTTCATTCTCATTGGAGACGTCCTATGGTGTGGATCTTGTTGCTGAGTTGTGAAGACGACGTTCGAGATTTGCTGTTCGAGAGTCGGTTTATGGACTTTGTGTTCACTGTCGCCAAGAACCACGCCCGCAGTGCGTAAGCCGCGCTCGCGGTTCGTTCCCAGAATGATCGGTTTGTCCCAGAGGACTATAACGCGCACGCGGGTCCTTAATGGCGCGCGCGGTTGTCTATAGTGGCTAAATACGAGGTGCTTCACGTGTTCTTGAGTTTGGTGCATTACAATTCCGGGAGTTCATTCATCCATATCATCTTTCGTATGTGATTCTTCTGATATACCTTCTTCCTTGCTTAATTCCTTGCTCTTAGCTTCATTGAGGACAATGAAGGATTTAAGTATGGGGGAGGGAGTACTCGCTACGCTTATCCTAGTTAGTGTAGTTAGTTGTTTTTTCTTCGATTTGCTTCAATCTTTTTGATTTTCTTCTTTTCATGGAGCACTTGCACCATACTTTTTGCATAATAAAGAGAAAAGAAAAAGAAAGAAATAGAAAAAGCCATAAATATTTGAGGAAAAGGCATACAAAATCCTTGGATGAGTCGAAAACCCGAAAGGGCGGCTCAGGTAAAAAGAAGGTAACCCGGACCAGCAATAGGCTGGGGTAATATGAGGTTTATGAGAGATGTGAGCATATGTGAGCACACCTATTAAGAAAAATGAAATGAGTGATTAGGTGAAAATCCGGAAGGGTGCCTAAGTAGAATTGAGTGGAAAAATTGGAGTGTTTAGGATTTCATTCTACTTTGGGGCTTGGAGATTACATTTTAGATGCCGGGCAGATCCTAGGACGCTCTACGATTTTTAGAGCTTGAGAGTTGATTTTATATGTATTTTGGTGAGGTGAGGTGTGTGGTTGAACTTTCATATTTTTGCTCATTGTTTCTCTACATGGGTTCGGGTTGTGAGCTGAGTGTTTAGGTTATCATATTTTTCCCATATTTCCTAAGACCTTAGATATTTTTCATGTTATATTTATTTTGAGCTTACTCGAGGACGAGCAAGGTTTAAGTATGGGGGAATTTGATATACTCTCTTTAGTATAGGTTAACTCTTGTATTTTAGGGCTATATTGAGTGTTCTAGGTTAGTGTTTTGAGCATAATTGTAATATAAAGACCGAAGACACGATTTGAAGAATTGCAAGAGTTTTGAAGACAAGTGTTGATTTGGAGTTGTTTTGACACCACTTTCTTGTGACGCATCGTTCGGGAGCTATGGTGATCGGATGAAGCTGAAATTGGTATCATTGGAAAGCTAACTCGAAGAGCTACGATTCATGTTTGTATTATGAGTTCAAATTCCAACTCTAAGTGGGTCAAAACCACCTCCGAAGGTAACACGAGAAAGTTGTCAGAAGAAGACCCGCGCCCGCAGTTGCCGCGCCCTCGGAATCCTACCGCGCTCGCGGTTGCTGGAGTTTCAGCGCCGCCATCGTTTTCCTTATTTTATGTTTTATTATATTTTTATTATTAGTTTTTATTCGGTTGTTTTAGTCCTTAAAAGACCTAGTTCGTGAGAAGTTTTTGAGGGAGCCTCCTTTTAGTTTAACCTAGAGATTATTTCAGTTTTTATGGAGAACTAAACCCTTTGGGGTTTGTTCGAAGGTGGAGCTCTGATGTATGAACTCGTGATGTTTTGGTAATTGATTTCTATCCTTTAGTTAATATTAATTCTCTTGTGCTTCATTATATGAATGTTGAATGATTCTGCATGAGTAGCTAACTTGTTGAATTGATTTTCTACTGTTGGATTAGATTTGTACCGTGGACAAATCAGTTCTGTGAAAACAACTTAGAACTTAAATCTGTTGTCTATGCAACTAGGGTTTAAGAAGAGAATTGATTATAAGTTAATTCAATCGACTCGTAGCTTGGTTGTTTTGACTTGTATCCTGCATATCCTTGTTCTCTATGCTAATTCTAGGTTAAGCGTCCTTGCCTAGGGTTAAAGAATTTTTTGGACCGTGGACTTGCGATTGCTAATGATTAGGATAGGAATTAACCATAGGTGTAAAATGAATAAGTGGATGAATCTGTGATCGAATGATTATTTCAGAGTGGAACTTTTGAATAAACTTGTTTCTCTATTGATTTGTTTGATTGTTTGTTATTTGTTTCTTAGTTTAGTTTAGTTTAGATCTTTCTCTTGATTTCCCCTGTTTTTAGTTGGTAAAAATATTGATACTAGAAGCCCCAAGTTCTCTAGGGTATGACCCCGACTTACTCGCTATACTAGCTTGTATTAGGGTTAATTATCTTTGACTTGGCACAACAACTTTAGCCCGGTCACACGTATTGGGTCTTCTCACGAACGAACATGATAGGTTTGAGGCCGAAGCCTAGACTTTAAGATAAGAGGTGAAGTGAAAGGATTGAGAAGGGGGCCTAGTTTGACGTAAGGGAGGAGAATATGGGGTCGGGAAAAGAATATTGGTTGACTCCTTAACAAGATAGTCTGGAGAAAACTCGACATCAATTCGGCATCTAAATTCAAGCGTAAGAAATACAATGAGGCAGGCTCAGTACCGAGGGCATGGGACTCGGCACTAGGGTGCCGGCGTCGGTACCGAGGGTTGGTGCGTCGGTACGAGAGGCGCGACGCAAGAACCTCATGTGTCGACGCCGGGTTGGCCCAGCGCTGGCACGACTCGAGTGTTCGGGGCCGTGGTGCCGATGGTGAGGTGGACCACGGGTCTTGGCACGAGTCCTACGGAGACGCGGATTAGCCCAAGGGGGTCTCCACGGTCTCGGGACACTAGGGCTAGGGCAGGTACACATCACTCCATGAAACACTCCTCTTAGCTATGATCCTTGAAACACTTGAATCTCCATCTAAAACGACCTGAAATCCACACAACACGAGAGTAGATACCGAACGAAGAAAACAAACGATGCAAGCATGAAACTAACTTAAAACTAAGCTAAATAGACTCAAAACATGAAAGTAAACATGTCTTAAACTATGTCCAAATGCATTCTATCAAAATTACCCAATCTTAAACATTACTTGTCCTCAAGTAAGAAATTAAATCCAACACCCCACAAGACAAGTAAGTTATGCATCCATTTTGACAATAGTCTAGACGGGAATTATAGAAGCAAAGAATGACAACCAAAATCATAGTGCGCATTTGTAACATCAAAGAGATAAAGCCAACATATTCATTCTAACCTCACATAAGACAATTGTGTTTTCGCTCTCCCTCAAGTGTTTGAAGAGGATGCGTTTCACTCAAGTCTCATCTTTTGAAAGCCTATCTACCATAAGCTTGCACAACGTTCTAAATCTCCACCGCATGGGAGTTTGTACACAAACAATAATCATGAGGACTTTCATAAGGTTGTAATAAGGCCATGACGAGAACAATTTTGGCAGGGATAAATATTTGGCATGTGGTGCTAATCCGACAAAAGGAATTATTCATAAACAAAACACCAAAACCAAGCGTAATGCACTTCTTTCCCAAACTTCTTTTTGTTTTCTTTCTCACCTTCCCTTTCCCCCTTTTTTTTAGGAAAATTCCTTTTGGTGCCCCTAAGTATTTGCCTTTTCCTTTTGGTGTCCAAGAAAAAAACTTATTCCTTTTGGGTCCCCTGAGGTTTTGGCTTTTCCCATTGACGCCCTTCTTCGGATCAAATTAGTTAAATTCAAGCTCACCATTATGTTCCTGATGTGACCCCCGTTTTGCATGATAGCCAGGAGGCCGAGTCCTTCACACTTCGCTTGGATGGCCCCGTCACCCTTGCCAGAACACGAGCCATCGAGACCGCGACACAATCCCTTGTGTCGCTCTTGTCTGCAGGCCACGACGCGCCATGCACCGCGCCATCGCTCAGCGCCATCAGCTTCATTCGTGCGCTCGAACCTCGAATCGAGTCCTCAGAACCAACCAGTCATGACTCGTCTCTCGCATCGGCACTCGGTTCGCATCTTGAGGTTCTCGCAAGCATCGACCCATCCAGCGTGCCAAGACTCAAGACCGGATCGCAAGTTGAGGTTTCCGAGAGCCTCGGACAGCCTCGCGCGCCAGCGCCTTAGCCTCACCAAGTCTGTGCCAGCGTCGTGACCAACGCGCGCCAGCGCCTTGCCCAGGGTCGCCAGCGCCGTGTCACGCCTGCGATGGCCTTGTCGCAACACTCCGGTGCCGGCCACGAACGACCTATCTTATTTCTACTATTTTTAGCATGTTTTCTAATTTCGAACATTACTATTGTTGGTTTTATATAATTAGGAAGCCTTTCTTGGGCCTTGTGCAATGGGCTTGGACTTGCGCCACTGGGCCTATCTTGCATGCTAGCCCTAGGCGCGCCTTAGGGTTTTTATCTCTTTGCTTGAGTCGCACCTATATATATGGTGCTATGATTGTTATTTCTTTTCAGCGCACATTTTAGGGTTTAATATAGTTGAGGTTGCTCCTTATTTCTCTCTTTTGTGCTTGCGCCGCCACACTATTCTCATCAAAGCTCTCGTGTTCGCAATTGTTCTAGTGCAATCGTTCCAAACTCGGTCACTCCAACGGTGATTCGATTTCTCTCAAGCCTTCTGCCGCGTACTTCGAGACCCAATACTCAAACAACGCACCGATCCGTCGCATCCCGTAATGAGGGACACATCAACTGGTATCAGAGCCAGGTTTGAGTAAGTCTCGCTACACCCTTTCTAGTTCATTCTCACACGATCCATTCTGCTGCATCAACCCTAGATCCATCCTCCACTTCATAAACCGTCATCTAGGGCCCCATTTTTTTTCTTTCATACGTTAATTGTTAAAAAAAATCAACTGTGACCTTTACTCGACTAGATCTATTGATTTTGGTGAAGATTTCACTTTGTCTTGCTAGTTGCATGAACATAGGGTTTTGTTTTGCCGATTTCTCTTTTGAATCTACGAGTATTTTTGCGTGTTGATTGCTTTGTTATCTTGCCACCTCGCCTCTAGAAGAGAAAGCCTAGATTTGTCGTTACAAAAAAACCAGAATTCGGCTATCACAATCCAAAATAAGTTAAGATAGTCCGATTTTCTCAAAAAAAAAAATTTGGACACCACGCCGGGTTTTTGAACACTTACATGTTCAATTTCCACGGGAAGCGCGTGACTCTCTCACCAATGTTGCCTAGTGAAGCTTTACAGGATGAAGCTGAAAGGCAAAGACAGCGAACTAGCGACAACGGCACCACCGCACCGAGCACAACGCCTTTGGCATCACCTACGACGCCTTCCGAATCCAATGGCATTCCTAGTGCCAAACTGCCTAATTCTGGTACACATGATGCTGAGGAAGAAAAACGCCGACAAAAGTTGGAGTCGGGCCGACAGTTTCCATCGCGTGGCGTCGGTAATGCGTCGAACGCCGCAGATTTCTCCAAACAGGGGCTCCAAATGATTTTTGACAGTTCTAGCGGCGTTTCTGGTGGAAAACCTATTAATTTAGAGTTTCCAACAGAATTGAAGAAAAAACGCCTAGGGGAGATGAATTTGAGCAAGGGACCGCCGCCAAGCTCGTCTACCGTTGCACACCACACCGTCGCAGCACGGAAATTTGGATTCCAGGAGCTACGGGACGAGTTTACAGGCGTTTCCAAGGCCATTCCTCATGAAATTCCAAGAGCTATCACATGCCTAAAAAGCGCCCCGGAACCGGCCAGATCGAGTGAAGAAGCCGAGCCACCCCTTCTCGGGACGTGCCAAGATCGTTTGCTTTTGGCCCGGTGTCGTGACATCGATAAATCTATCCAGGGGAGTCTTTCTTGTTTCATTTGTACCTTTTGCTTTCCATTACTAAATCTTTGGATAATTCATTTCCGTCTTCTATTGTTTCTCTTTTGAAGGAATATGAAGACGTGATGCCGGACGATCTTCCGAAGGGTTTACCACCAATCCGAGGGATAGAGCACAAAATCGACCTCATGCCAGGCACTTCATTACCAAATAGGGAAGCGTATCATACCTCACCTAAGGAAACACAGGAGCTTCAACGGCAAGTTCAAGAGCTTTTGGACAAGGGCTTTGTCCGAGAGTCTTTGAGTCCGTGCGCCGTGCAGGTGATTCTAGTGCCGAAGAAAGATGGTTCATGGCGCATGTACGTCGACTGCAGGGCCATTAATCAACTTACGGTGAAGTACAGGCACCCGATTCCACGACTGGACGACATGCTTGACGAGCTCCACGGCGCCGCCTTGTTTTCGAAGATTGATCTCCGGAGCAGATACCATCAAATCCACATGCATGAGGATGACGAGTGGAAGACCGCATTTAAAACCAAGCATGGTTTGTACGAATGGCTTGCCATACCCTTTGGCTTGACAAACGCACCTAGTACTTTTATGTGGCTTATGAACTTTATTAATAGAAATTTTTTAGGATGTTTTGTCGTCGTGTATTTTGACGACATTCTTGTTTTTTCTAAGGATTTGGATTCTCACACGAGGCACCTTAGGTTGGTGTTAGAATGCCTTCACGAGCACAGTTTGTATGTAAACTTAGACAAGTGTTCGTTTCGCACGTACACGACGAACTTTCTTTTTTTCGTCGTGTCCAAGGATGGCCTTAGAGTGGATGACGACAAGATCCGCGCCATCTGAGAGTGGCCCACCCCCACGACCCCGACGATGGTTTTCTCCTTCGTAGGGCTCGCAGGGTTCTACCGGCGATTCATCAAGGACTTTAGTTCCATTGCCGGGCCACTCCACAACCTCACCAAGAAGGCAACCACAATCAAGTGGATGCCCGTTCATGAGGCCTCCTTTCAGGCCTTAAAAGATGCTTTGTGCTGCGCTCCAGTCTTGCAATTGCCAGACTTCACTAAGCGCTTTGAGGTAGAGTGCGACGCCTCCGACTATGGCATAGGCGACGTACTCCTCCAAGAAAAACACCCCATTGCTTATTTTAGCGAAAAATTAATGGGGGCTACATTGAATTAACCGACGTATGACAAGGAGTTATATGCACTAATTCGGGTTTTAACGACATGGCAGCATTACCTATGGCCTAGCGAGTTCTTCATTCATACGGACCACACCGCCTTAGCGTATCTAAAGAGTCAAACGACTCTGAACCGTCGCCATGCACGATGGGTGGAATTTATGGAAACTTTCCCGTATATCATCGCCCACAAGAAGGGAAAAGAGAACGTCGTGGTTAATGCTCTCTCACGCATGTATGTTCTTCTCACTCAACTTCAGGCCAATTTGCTCGGGTTCTCCTTGATTAAGGAGTTATATATGCATGATCATTTTTTTAAACCGATCATGGAGAACCTCGAGCATAATCGAATCCATGAGTCCTATTTCTTGGACAATGGATACCTCTACCAAGCCGGAAAGCTTTGCATTCCGAACTCGTTCGTGAGGCATCTATTGCTCAAGGAAGCTCATGATGGCCGAAGCCATTTTGGCATAGCGAAGACCCTGGCAGCACTTCGTGAACACTTTTTTTGGCCACACATGGCGTCGGATGTTCACAAGTATTGTCGCGGTTGTGTGCCGTGCCAAACCGCTAAATCGAGATCACAACCTCATGGCCTATACACGCCCTTGCCCATTCCGGATACCCCATGGGAAGATCTCTCCATGGATTTTATCACGGGTCTTCCAATGACAAGGCGTGGTAAGGATTCGATTTTTGTAATTGTGGACCGCTTCTCCAAAATGGCTCACTTCGTGCCATGCAAAGGGAACAATAATGCGACCGAAATCGCAAACTTGTTTTTTGAGCATGCCGTGAAGCTCCATGGTGTGCCTAGAACTATAGTTAGAGATAAGGACACCAAATTTTGTAGCCATTTTTGGAGGACGCTGTGGGGAAATCTAGGTACACAATTACTCTTTTCTACCTCTTATCATCCCCAAACCGATGGTCAAACTGAGGTGACCAATCAGACTTTGGGCACCCTTTTTCGGACGGTGCTCAAACATAACCCATGCCGGTGGGATGATCTAATTCCTTTTGTTGAGTTTTCATATAACATGTCCAAACACTCGACGACGAAAAATACACCATTCGAGATTGTCTACAGTATCAACCCGCACTCTCCGATGGATTTGTTCCCTCAGCCTATGAAGACAAGCGAGCACATCGACGTGGCCAACCGCGCCGATGCCATATGCCGCTTGCATGAGCGGACTCGGATTCAATTGGAGTGCCGGGCTGCACAATACGAGGCCGAATATAACAAGGGCCGCAAGCGTCTCGTATTCAATCCAGGAGATCTCGTTTGGCTGCATCTACGCAAGGACCGTTTTCCGGACGCTCGGAGAACAAAGCTTCATCAACGAGGAGAAGGTCCTTTCAAGGTCTTAGAGCGCATTGGCGAAAATGCTTACAAGATCGACCTCCCAGGCAAGTATGTTATCGATCTCTCCCCCTATGTCGACCCTGCTTATGAGGAAACGCGGACGTTTCCCAACCAAGTGGGGGAGGGTGATGCGACCCCCGTTTTGGATGCTAGCCAGGAGGTCGAGTCCTTCACACTTCGCTCGGATGGCCCCGCCACCCGTTCTAGGGCTCGAGCCATCGAGACCGCGACATAATCCCTTGTGTCGCGCTTGTCCGCAGGCCACGGTGCGCCATGCACCGCGCCATTGCTCGGCGCCATCAGCTTCATTCGTTCGCTCGAACCTCGAATCGAGTCCTCGGAACCAACCAGCCACGACTCGTCTCTCGCACCGGCACTCGGATCATATTTTGAGGTTCTCGCAAGCATCGACCCATCAGCGTGCCAAGACTCGAGACCGGATCACAAGTTGAGGTTTTCGGGAGCCTCGGACAGCCTCGCGCGCCAGCGCCTTAGCCTCACTAAGTCCGTGCTAGCGTCGTGTCCAACGCACGCCAACGTCGTGCAAGCGCCTTGCCCAGGCTCGCCAACGCCGTGTCACGCTTGCGATGGCCTTGTCGCGACACTACGGTGCCGGCTACGGATGACCTATCTTATTTCTACTATTTTTAGCATGTTTCTAATTCCGAACATTACTATTGTTGGTTTTATATAATTAGGAAGCCTTTCTTGGGCCTTGCGCCGATGGGCTTGGACTTGCGCCGCTGGGCCTAGCTTGCATGCTAGCCCTAGGCGCGCCTTAGGGTTTTTATCTCTTTGCTTGAGCCGCACCTATATATATGGTTCTATGATTGTTATTTCTTTTCAGCGCACATTTTAGGGTTTAATATAGTTGAGTTTGCTCCTTATTTCTCCCTTTTGTGCTTGCGCCGCCACACTATTCTCATCAAAGCTCTCGTGTTCGCAATTGTTCTAGTGCAATCGTTCCAAACTTTGTCACTCCAACGGTGATTCGAGTTCTCTCAAGCCTTCCGCCGCGTACTTCGAGACCCAATACTCAAATAACATACCGATCTGTCGCATTCCGTAACGAGGGACGCATCAGTTCCTCACCCTTAAATTAGTAGGATTTGACTATTAAAACATCAAATTTCATAACCTAACCATCCCAATTTGAATTTGTAAACAACTCCTTAAAATAGAAGATTGTAAAAAAATTCAAATTGATGTAGTTTGGTTATGAATTTAAGTGTTTTAAGAGTTAAATCTTACTAATTTAAGGGTGATGTCAAGTTAATTTGAACCGGAGAGGGGCGTCAACGGAAAAAGCTAAAACCTCAGGGGTACCAAGAGGAATAAGTTTTTTTCTTGGACACCAAAAGGAAAAGGCAAAACCTTAGGGGCACCAAAAGAAATTTCCCCTTTTTTAATTTCCTACAACTTTTTTCATTAAAACACTTCGCTCATCTAAAGATTTTTTTTCTTTTCTTATTCTTATGAGCTCTCTTTCCTCAATTTTTTTCCATTTCATTCTTCTCATCACATCGAATTCCGTCCACAATTTTGACAATTATCATCAACCCTTTTATAACCCCCAAGCTTGGCTCAAATTCACACTCATAATCCACTAAAATACCTATTTCTCGGATGAGTATAGGCTTAACATTAGGCTCGGAATTATGTTGTGGAGCTTTCTGATACGCTCTATCTAGTATAGGTTAACTCTTGTATTTTAGGTATGATTTGAGTGTGTTTAGGTTAGTTTTGAGCATAATTGTCATATGAAGACCGAAGACACGATTTGAAGAATTGCAAGAGTTTTGAAGACAAGTGTTGATTTGGAGTTGTTTTGACGCCATTTTCTTGTGACGCATCATTCGGGAGCTACAGTGATCGGATGAAGCGGAATTTGGTATCATTGGAAAGCTAACTCGAAGAGCTACAATTCATGTTTTTACGACGAGTTCAAATTCCAACTCTATGTGGGTCAAAACCACCTTCGAAGTTGATACCAGAATGCTGTCAGAAGATCCGTGCCCGCGGATCTAAACCGCGCTCGTGGTTCGAGGGGATTCTGCGGTCGAGGGAATCGAGTGGATCCGCGCTTGCGGTTGGCGTCCGCGCCCGCGGATCGAGGTTTTCAGCGCCGCCTTTGTGTTGTTTTATTTTATCTTTTAGTATTATTATATCTTAGGGTTTCAGACTTATTTCTACTATTTAAGCTTTGTTTCGTGTTTCACTTTAGGGTTGGACAAATCTAGCACACTTTTATTTTATTCTAGTTTTATTTTCTATTATGGAGAACCAATTTCCCCTTGGAGTTTGTTTAATCAAGGAAGCCTTTTCATGTAATTCGTGAGATTCTGGTAACTTTTCTATCCTTTGGTTAATATCAAAACTCTTGTGCTTAATTTTATGATTATCAATTGATTTCTCTTGGTGCGCAACTTGTCGAATTTGATTGATATTCTACTGTTTGGATTAGTTTGATTGTTGTCTATGCAATCTTATTTATCCTTGAAACAACTCTTTTCTAGGACCGTGGACTAGAATTGAGAAGAATATTTGATTGTTATTTTATGCATGAGACTCGTAGCTTGATTGCATGAATTAATATCCTTCTATCCTTAATATTTTGTATGATTTGAATTAAGCGTTCTTGTTCATATCATAATTTCGCTTGGACCGTGGACAAGTGGAAATCTTTTATAAGGATTAGAATTAACCTGGGAATTAATAGAAAAGTGGATGAATTGATGATCGAATGATTAAAAAGGTGGAATTGGTTGAATAAACTCTACTTTCTTCAAATTGATTTAATCCTCAACAATATTTGCTTGTTTGTTTGTTTGCCTGAACTTCCAAAAACCCCTGTCTTTGCTCTTTGATCAGAATTCCGATTCTCTTGGGTTCGACCCCTTACATGCTTGCTATACTAGTTAGTAGTTTAGGGTTATTTATTTTTGATCTTGGCAACAACGATTTTAGCCGAGTCACTTTCCTAATAAATAGGCAATAAAGGCTAACATGGACTTTCAAAAAGAAGATCATGTATAATGGTGAATAAGGAATAATAAGCTCATAGAAATAATGTCTCAATCACTTTAAAGTTGCATACAAAAGTCAAAAAAGCGGTCTTAAAAAAGAGACTAATGCAAGTTCTAGAGAAGCAATCAAAAGTAAAAATCACACATGAAAAGAGAGGAGTCAATATAGCATAAAGTCATATAAAGGTCAAGAATCTCACATGGTTTTTTTTAGAACTTTAATCTCAGCTCAAATCTCAAAGAATATACATGCTCATTCAATTATCAAACAAGTTCATAAACATAACTAGACATCGCCAAAACTTCACACATTTCAAGTAAGTCTAGGGGATATGATTTGATTAATGAATTTTTAAAGGACAAGGGGCTTTTCAAAAAAAAGGATCTCAACAACACCTAATATACATGTTTTTTTTTATTTTTGACATTTTTCTAATTTTTTCTCTTTTTTTTTGCGCAAAGACAAATGCAAAAAACTTTAAACATGCTTATTAAAAATGCAAAAGCTAACTATATAAAACACTCAGTTAAGTACCCGACCACGTGCTCGGTCGGGCTATCTTTTTTTCCTTTTTCCGCTCTTGCTTCGTCTTGACACCCGAGCAACCACTTGTAAGCTCCTTCCTTCATCACTTAGACTCCGTGAAACACTCCTCTTAGCTAAAATCCTTGAAACGCTTGAATATGCAACCAAAATGACCTGAAATCCACACAACACAAGAGTAGATACCGAACGAAAAAAACAAACGATGCAAGCATGAAATTAACTTAAAACTAAGCTAAATAGACTCAAAACATGAAAGTAAACATGTCTTAAATTATGTTTAAATACATGCTATCAGCAGCAACCCCACTCCTAACGCCGCCTTCTCCCTCTCCAAGGTCGTCGTCGCTGGCACCGCCCTTCTTGGATCTCTCGTCGTCGTCTTCATCGTTTAAATACATGCTATCAGCAGCAACCCCGCTCCTAACGCCGCCTTCTCCCTCTCCAAGGTCGTCGTCGCTGGCACCGCCCTTCTTGGATCTCTCGTCGTCGCTTTCATTGTTTGAGACTTCCAAAATGTTCCCGAGATTTGTTAGATCGAAACTTCTCTAGATTAAGACGCTCTGAGATTTAATTTTAATTTATTATCTCCCTTCTTTAATTCCGCTATTTGTATGTTTTCCTATGATTATTTTGTTTGGATTTACTCAATTTATTTCGAGTTCTTTTATTGAATGTTCATATGATGATGGTGTGAAATTATTTATTTGTTGAGATTGTTGTGGGACGATGGATTCTAATGTTGACACCCCGAGATCTGTTTGTGAATCCATTGTACATGAATTTAAACTTTCAAATTTTAATACAACTCCATTCTTTTTCTGGTGAGGTGGCAGCGGCGGAGTTGGATTTCCGGGAGGCAGAGGGCGGGGGCTGGTAATGGAGGAGGTAGGGGTTGTCATGGTAGGAGGAAGCGAGCAGAGAGAGGTGGGAATAGAGGAGATCCGACGACGAGGGCGGAGTTCGATTTTGGGAGGCAAAGGGCGGGGCCTATTGCAGGTGGAGGCGCGCGAGGTGGTTGAGGGTGGCACGGATAGTCTGGAGCTGGCGGAGAAGGTGCTTGGGGACGCTGGCGGTGTTTGAGTCCATAACCCCCCATCCCCATGAATTTTCTGGACTCTTGAGTGGTAAAAGATTAAAAAAGAAAAAGAAAAAAGGAAAAAAAATAATATTTAATAAAAAAGATTTATGTATTTCTTTTATTGAAATTTAATAAATTTATCTAAGTGACATCTACGAGACCCCTATGTGGCAACTATTTTATACACATAAGCGCGAGTGGATTACGCACTGGTGGGGCTCATGTTAATTGTGTTTAAAAGACAAAAATATGTATAGTACAAGGACCTTTTTGAAGCCACGAAATACAGGGATGTGATTGCAAAAATCGTGTAAGTTCATGGACCTGTATATGTACTTCGCCGGTGAGAAAGTGAAACGCAACAATTTACATTTGATGGGGACAAACTTAAAATAACCTTTTCACCCAAAATAACTTTCTCACCCAATGGAAGACCATTTCCCAGTTCTACTCTCACCTCCATTTAGCATAGTCAGCAACGTACAGTTGATTGTTCACCACAACAACCAAAGGTGGTGTTTTAGCATTTAGCAGCATATCATTCTCCCTAGGTGTGCGAGCTCCAACAAGGCGACATGTTTGATATTTCGTTCCATGTTTTGGTTTCCAGATCGAACTCTTCACACAAGTCAAGATTTAGGCATCACTTCCACCTATCTCACAGATCACATAGAAATTCTCCTCCACAAACACACCAGAGCACATCTTCCTTAGCTTGTTTATGCTAGAAAGAATTTCCCAAGTTTACCTCTTAGAATCATACAACTCAATAGATTTCAAAATGTTGCCTTTATAGTCACAGCTCCCAGTCAGGATCGCAATGTAACCAATACTCGCAGATCCAAACAAGCACCTCGGAGCATGCATCTTATTAGCAAGAGACCTTGTATTGGTCAACGTGTTGTACTTGTACACAACATGCAGAAATTTAGCGAAAAAGGGAAGCGGTGAGGGGATAATAAAAGGCAGGTGACCACAGCACCAGAACCACAACACAAACACACTTCGCAATGCAAATCATATTTTGGAAATTTAATTATCGGGGAGGAAGAGGAGGAGGAGGAGCGAAGTGTGTTTGTCTTGTGGTTTTGGTGCTGAGATCACCTACCTTTTATCATCTCCCCATTGCTCCCCTTTTTCGCTAAATTTCTACATGTTTTGTACAAGTACAACATTTTGACCAATACATGGTCTCTTGGTAATAAGATGCATACTCCAAGGTAATTGTTTGAATCTACGAGTGTTGGTTACATTGTGATCCTGGCTGGTGGCTGTGATTGTAAAGGCAACATTTTGAAATATGCTAAGCTGTATGATTTTGAGAGGGAAACTTGGGAAATTCTTCCTAGCATGAACAAACTAAGGAAGATGTGCTCTGGTGTGTTTATGGACGGGAAATTCTATGTGATCGGTAGGATAGATGGAAGTGATGCCAAAATCTTGACTTGTGGTGAAGAGTTTGATCTGGAAACCAGATTTTGGAAAGAAATGTCAAACATGTCGCCTGTTGGAACTCGCAGACCTAGGGAGAATGATATGCCGCCGAGTGCTGAAGAACCACCTTTGGTTGCTGTGGTAAACAATCAAATGTACGATGCTGACTATGGTTATACAGAGGCGAGAAAGTATAACATGATAACTGGGAAATAGTCTACCATTAGGTGAGAAAGTTATTTTGTGTGAAAATATTATTTTAAATTTGTCCCCGCTGGGCGAACAATCTAATGTAAAATGTTATTTTAAGTTATTTTGCCGACGCTTGACATTTTATATTATATTCACATATTTATACACATGTTCATATTATTACAATAACTGTTCACATGTAACCACATTTTAACTTCAGAAAATTTAGTATGCGTTCACATATAATATAGGTAAGTTCACATATTAGTATACATGTACACGTTTTATGGCTTTATGTGCATACTCGATTTATATAATTTTACATACGTAAAAAGACTTAAAAATAAAGTAAAGAATAATTTTTTAATTTTTTTTAATCAGACGACCTAGATTGATTTTTAGTATTTTAATCGGACGATTCAGATTCATTTCTTCTTTTTATAATAAGTCTCATTTTCACTTGATTCAAATTCTATATTTGAAACTAAAATTTAAAACTAAAACGGTTTATTTAAGAATTTTTTTAAAAAAACCATCCCGAGTGAGGGTCGTGTTGTCCTTTTTCTCAAAATCATCACTTAATTCATTAGAAAAAGGACTGTATTTTCATTTGAAGGGACCAAAAATAAAAAATAAATCAGGATGCACTTTCGAAAACAAATGATTAATATCGAAATTCCGTTGAACCGATGAGTGATGAGATATGCTTCAATGTAGAGAATTAATGTTGATTCAAAAACACAAAATTCATCTAAAAACCCATAGTACTATAAGAGAGTCAAACAAATCCTGTATCCTATAAATGTTGGATGAAAGTATATGCTTTGAACCTTGTCACTAGCTTGATCATATATATTGACAACTCTTGCAATGATTAGCTTATGCTTTTCATCTTGCTTAACTAAATGTGTGAAGTTTTTTCTTCTTTTTTTTTTTATCAGTATTTGCACCTGAAGTATTATATTACTAAATTTGTGAGTTTGGTTGATCCTATATTAACAACTCTTTCAACTCTCGAATCGGAGACCTTTTTTAAACATTATGGGCCTACTTTGTTAAACTCCAGCCTAGAACAAGGAAGGCCCAACCCATCACACCTTTCTCTTGACTCCTTCCCTGGTTGATTGAACGAGCAACAGTAGTGTGGCAAATTAAGAAAAATGGCAAGTTGTCAACAACTTGCACCTGCAGAGTTGCAGGGCACTTCTCCCCTTCCCACAGGCAAGAAAAGATTTTTGCAGGATACACCTTCCCTTTCTACACTTAAGATTTATACACTTACTTTAATAGATTTAAACCAGACTTGTTTTCGAACAGTATTTTATATTGTTTGATTAAAATATTTTTTTCATAAGAAAATAGTGCTTAAAATTATGTAGACTAATAAAAATTAATTTGAGAAATAAATCAAACATGATGTCTAAGTCATGCAACATCCAAAAATAAATCATGAAAAAGATAAAATAAAAAAAATCATTAAGATGACAATAATGCAGAGGAAAATGAATCAGGAAAGATACCTGTAGAGCTCTTCAAAGCTGAGACCACTAGCATTGTGACTGTAAATCTCATGAATAGCATGCTCAAGAATCTTCCAAGTCTTATCAGCATATTTTGGATCCACGAGTCCACCCTATGCTTAAAAGCCTCAATCTGAAAGTTCCTCTTCTTCTGATTGCTCATCTTCTCGCTGCCAGCAGCAACTCAAACAAGGGCAAATTCAGCACAAAATCAACCCTATATCAAATTGAATTGGTTCACCCCTCACAAACAAAGATCAAGCGCATGCGTAAGCAAATACAACAACCCCAAAAACGAGCCTACTAAAATCGAAAAGCGTATAACAAAAAAAACGGAAGAGATGATATTATCTAGCAGTTTGAGATAAGCAACGAATTCACCGTCGGTTTCATTCAATACAAAAGTTTCACGAAGAAACACGGCGCCAGCGGTAGGATCTAGGCTGAAAATTGAAAGAAATCGAACAAGCAGTTAAGAGATTGTACCGTTAAAGCGGCCGATGGAAGCTCGGCTAGGTTTCGAAGGAAACGGGACGAATTGGAGGGAGGAAGGAGATGACGGGGAATCAGAACGGCTCCAAATCGGAATTTGACTCGTTGAAACGAGTCGGAGCCGGGTAGATTGAGGGACGCCGAAAGAGAGAAAGGAGGGTTGGGAGGACTCTCTATATAATATGACTTGCTTCCATCTCCCTCTTTTTGTTTCTCAGCGCTATATATCGTCTGTTGAAGGAAGGTGATTGTTTTTTTGGGTTCGGGGGACGATAGAAACGCGTTTTCCTTGACGCGTACGAAACGTTACGTACGGAATATTATTCCGGGATTTTGCTTCAGCTTAGGGCAAAAGTATTTTCTTTTTCTGAAAGCTCTACCAAATCAAAACAACGAAAGGCCAATTCTTTGTGCATACAAAAAAATGCCCGGCATACACAGAAAATTCACTTTTTATGAAGAGTGACTTCTATGGATATTCGATTGACAAAAGGTATCAAGCTTTGTGAATCATAGCTCTTCATTAGGGATGCTCAATGGGTCGACCCAACTTGACTCACGACAGGTCGCGGGTTGACTCGTAAAAAATTTATTGACCCGCGGGTTACGGCTCGGGTCGCGAGTTGACCTTTTTAACACACACAAAGGCAACTTCTTATGTCCCACAAGTAGGGATGCTCAATGGGTCGACCCGGCCCGACCCGCAAGCAATATAATAATTTTTTTTACTCTTTAATGAAATAATATAATATTTTTTTTAAAAAGTTGTGGGTCGGGTCGATCTGTTGAGCACCCTTACTTGTTGTGGGACATTCAGAATTGCCTTTTTTGTGTGTCAAACGGGTCGACCCGCGATCCGACCCACAAAACCTGCAACTAGTGGGTCGGGTTGCGGGTCAATAAATATTTAGCGGATCAATAAATTTTTAGCAGGTAAACACATGACCCGCAAGTCAGGTTGAGTCAACTCATTGAGCACCCCTAATGAAGAGCCACGCTTCACGAAGCGTGATAAATTTTGTCCATCGAGTATCCATAGAACTCACTCTTCATGAAGAGTCACTCTTCATGAAGAGTGAATTTCCATGTGTGCACAAAGATTTCTCGCCACGAAAATATCTGATCAAAAAATGAACGCGCCTCACGCGCTCGACCTCCATTCCCATAAAACTGGTCCAAACCCTAGCGTCTCTTGGGCCGCCGCCCCTAGGGCGATTCGCTTCCGGCAAAAATACTGCCCCGTCACCGGCCCCAAGCCACACATTGAAGAAAGAAATATCCCTGCTCAAGCCATGGCAAATCATCTTGCACCGAGATCAAAACCACTTATACCCAAAATGGATTCCCAACATGAAATCCCTTTGGATCTCAATCTACTCAATTATGTTCATGCTGCTGGATCTCTCAATAGAGTGCATAAAAATTTGCAAGATGCTCTCGACGCCCATCCCGATTCCCACCCAATTTTCATTGCTGGTGTTGGATCTCGAATTGGCGGTGCTCGCTTCCTGCCGGTTCGTTCGGGTTCCGTGCTCGAGAAAGCTGATGTGGCGGGCTTATGGTGGTGTTTTGGAGCCGCCTCGACTCAAGAAGGTCGGCCGCCGTTAAATGGCCACGAAAGCAGTATCGAAGTTACCTTCTTCCCTTAGTAAAATCTGGTCGTGGCCGGTGGGGGCGTCGTCGAAAATTGCCTCGCCTAGGCCTTCCAAGTCCAGTGTGTGTTCAATGCTGATTCCATTGCCAATCCATCCCCAGATCCATGGCGGTAGGGCGGCTTGTCTGGGGTCTTTGGACCAACCACCACAAGGGCCACATATTCACCAAGCGGCTCTGTATTCTTCTTTCTCCCCACTCCCTGATTAGTTTTGCTTGTTCTGTGGTCATCGGATTCCATTCTACCGTTGTAGACAACCTCAACTTTAATCTGCGGGCTTCTTTGTCAATCGTTGGCTACCAACCCAACTTGTATATTTTGTTGCCTTGTTACAGCAGGCCGATCCTTTGCTAAAAAAATTTCTACTCCTATATGTCTTTTTGTGTTTGTTTACACCTCTACAGATTCACTCTTGGGGTAACCAACAACAAATCCCCTTTAAACCTTGCTTATGCTAATAACCAGTATTACAAAAATTCTTGTGGGAAGCTTGAATGCAACTTCCATGAAGGGCTTAAACCCACTAACAATGCATCAAATTATCTCTCAATTGGAGTCACCATTGTGAGTGATCGATCTAATTCTTTATATTTTAGCCTCTTGTTTCTGAAAACAATGTTCGCCAACCATGAAGAGGTGAAGGCCTTTGACAACCTAGATTCATTATCTCGGGAAGTTTCCTTACTCTCCCTTTACTATTTTGTAGTTTTTGTTGCTACCAGTTACATTACTTTGTTCTTGGCTTGCCTTTGGTTACAAGTAACCAATGCTCGCATAAAGAACCTCAAATTTACAACATCACCAAGAAAAGCGAAGTCCAACAAATTGATCAATCATATAAGGATTGAACGCCAAGGGGAAGTTGAAAGCCCCGATCCTTCGTGCTCATTTGTTCTCCTCAAAGAGCCTAAAGGTACCAAAATCAGCCCTTTGAAAGGGTACTGCAGGAACAAAGAACCTAGTGTTACTACCACTACAAAACAAGCCTGTTGGGTAATGTTGTGCTTATACCAGCCTATGTACAAGACCCTTAAGAAGTATTTGGTTACCAACTTTTTTATCAAGTTTTGTGTTGTACGTAAAATTTGGTATGGTGAAGTCTTCAACTTCGTTAGGTGGTCTTACCCATGGTTATTTCTTGAGGAGCTCGTAAACCTCGAATGCAGTCTTAAAACAATTCACATTCCACCCATATTTTCCATAATTTGGAGAACATGGATAAGGCCGCCAAGGGTATAACCGATCTAACCCTTTGGGCAGGTACTTTAATGGTCACACCACCTGTGCATTGCCCTCGTGGTACTAGGCCTAGTCTAAAAGACACAAAACCCCAAGTTTTCGTTGCGAACGGAACAACCGGGGATTATACTAAAAAGCACCTCAAAACGAGATACTCATTACCATGGAAAATATCCAAAAATTTATCGGCCAAAAGCCACAACAAGACCGGTTTTTTTATGAAGCTAGCCTTGTGGAACTGCAGGGGTGGCTCGACTAAATTCGTTGTGCTGAGATCAAAAATAAATTACCCTAAATTACAAACTAAGTATAGCATGCAAGTAAGGGGTCGAACCCAAGAGAATCGGTATTCTGAACAATCAGCAAAGAATAAAGACAGGGTTTTTGGGTTTTAAGCAAACAAGCAAATTTAGGATTCAAATCAATAAAAGAAAGAGTTTTTTGTCGGAAACCACCCGTAAGATAGCTCATATTGCGTTTAACCACCCGTCTAATATCAATTTACCGTAAACCATCCTTTTAATCAATTCCGTCAAAAAATGACCACCCCTTGGTCATTCCCCGTTAGTTGATCGTTAAAGCGCATGTGGGTTCAATATTTTATTCATTTCTTTTCTATTTTATTGCCAAATGGGCCCATTTCACTCTTCTCAAACTCTCACCTTCGTATTAAGCAAGAATTCAGAGAGTCGAGAGGGCGCGATTGATCGATTGAGACCTAAACTCCATCACACTAGCTCAAATCGAAGGGTGAAATGGAGAGTGAAGGTGCAATTGAGTTAACCTAGGGTTTTCGACTGCTCAATCAAACCAGGAAAGGGAAGCATCGAAGGATTTGGGCAACTTTCAAGTGGAGCGACGAACTAGGGCTAAATCGACCAACGAATTGGGCAGGTTTGAAGGACGTCTTGGATTGTTATAAGCGTTGAGAAGGTAAGCAACTTACTGAGTCATGGAAATGAGGTTAAAAGCTTACCAGTCAAAAGCTTATGTCTTGGTCGTGCTTTATGTGTTTCAATAAATGAATGGGTTTGGATAGCATTTTCAGGTCGTGCTTTATCAGTCAAAAAGTTTGTCTTTGCTTGCATTATAAAATCATTTATATATGAATATTGTTGTAGAAAACTCATGGTAGGGACTTGGGACAATGAAAGCTAATTTATGCTATTTATTACTATCTGTTTTCAGATGAGTATAACATTCAGATTTCAGTATGAAGGTCAATTTTATATGTCCAACTTAAACGAACTATGCTATAGAAAAGGGAAAGTCTATTTATACAAAGATGTTGATCCAGACATGATATCCAAGGTTGTGATGGAAGCTGTATTAAGGGAAGAAATTGGACTGCTGACTGTGAAAGAGATATGGTTCTCACAACCAGGACAAAAACTTCACAATGGGTTGAAGATGATTAATGGAGACAATGATGTCATGGAAATGGTCCACAAATATGTTGGATATGATGGACTTGTCCACTTGTATGTGGTCCAAGAAAATGAGACAAGTCCAATTACTTTGAGAGGCCAAAGCCCAATAGCCTAAGTCGGTTCTCATTGTACAAATAAGAATCTTCTGGTTGGAAACACAAGGCAAAACCTAAGCCAAAACCTAAGCCAAAACACCAGCCACCCTTATTCAGTACTGAAGCCATACTTGAAGATCTACCAGATGAACAACAAGAAGAAGAGTTGGATGCTTCAGATCATTCAGAGGAGTTAGGTGATGCAAATGTGATTGGGTCAGAATCTTATGATTCAGACAAAGATTTTGAATTCATAGACAGTGAAGGTGAAGATGATGACCTATTTGTAGAAAATGTTGATGAGAGTATAGGGTTGTTCAGTCAAGAAACAAGTGATGGAGAAGTAGCTTACACTGATGATGAGAAGCCATTGGATGATTCTGATGATCTGAGGAGTGTGAGTGGCTCTGATGGGGAAAGACATGTCAGGTATCCCGAGTTTAACCCTCTTGTAGACTTCAAGAAAAAAATTAATCTTAAGTCTGGCATGATATTTGGCTCAAATGACATTTTTAGACAAGCTTTAAGACAATGGTCTATAGAAAATGGTGGAGATTTCTACTACTTGCATAATGATAAGAATAAGGTGTCTGCTTATTGTAAGTATAAGTGCAAATGTGCTATGGAGCATGCTAGGAAAAAGTGTGTGTGCAAGGAAGCTTATTGTCATTTTACTGCATGTGCTAGGAAGTTTGGTAGTGATGGTAGCTTTCAGTTGAAGAAGTTCATTGCACAACATGATTGTGGATGGCAACATCAAAATAGCAAGATGACATCAAAATGGCTAGCTGAGAAATATTTAGAGCACTACAGAGATGATCCAAATTGGAAGTTTAAAGGTTTTATCAATTCTGTGAGAAGAGACCACAACATGGACATCACCTATAACCAGGCATGGAAAGCTAGGTTTAGGGCAATGCTCATGACACAAGGTGATGCTCGAGTGCAATATGGTAAGGTTTGGGATTATGCAGCAACCATAAAAAAATGGAATCTAGGAAGCTCTGCTTATGTTCATGTGTGCCTAGACAATCCAGAGAAGCCATTGTTTCAGAGATTATATGTCTGTTTTGAGGCTTGTAAGCAAAGTTTCATGATGGGATGTAGGCCAATAATAGGACTTGATGGATGTCACTTGAAGGGTGCCTATACTAGGTAGGTTTTGGTTGCTATTGGAAAGGATGGGAATGACAACATATATCCCATTGCCTATGCAGTTGTTGAGGTTGAGAGGAAGGACACTTGGGGTTGGTTCTTAGAAATCTTGATGAGAGATATTGGAGAAAGCAACCCCACTTTCATGTCAGATAGGAAGAAGGTTGAGTACATTAGTATTTCATTGCATTCATTAAATGATTTTGTATTCATTGTGTACTAATCATTCATGATTTTTGTAGGGCTTGATTGAGGCATTAAATGAGATTGCTCCTATGGCTGACACTAGAGTGTGTGTGAGACATCTACACAACAACTTCAAAGTAAAATGGCCAGGGAAGACATACAAAGATGCTATTTGGGCTGCTGCAAAGTCATGGAATATACCTGAGTTCCTGGATGCAATGGAGGAGGTCAAGCAATTGGATGAAACTGCACACAAGTATTTGGTTGATGCAAACCCTTCTACATGGTCAAGGCATGCCTTCAAGTTTAAAACCAAATCAGATATGCTGCTGAATAATGTTTGTGAGAGTTTTAATGCAGTGATTCTTCCTGCTAGAGAATTGCCTATCCTGTCAATGTGTGAATGGATTAGAAGATGGATGATGAAGAGGTTTGTGGATAAGCGTGAAGGGATTCTAAAGTATGAGGGGTTGTTCACACCAAATGCTAAGAAAAGGATTGAAAGTGCCAAGAAAGAAAGTTTGAGGAGTTGTACACCTGTCTATGGAGGTGGAGATAAATTTGAGGTGGACCATTATGGAAGAACTTTTGTTGTTGACTTGGCTGAGAAGACATGTGGATGTTGTAAGTGGGATCTCACTGGTATCCCATGTGTACATGCAATGGCATGCATTATGAAGGATAGAAGACAATTGGACAACTTTGTGCATCCCTATTTTACCAAGGACATGTACCTGAGGGCTTACAACAACTTGATTCATCCAATGCCTGGAGAAGCCCAGTGGGAGAGGACTGCTCACCAAGCTCCAGAACCACCTCACTATGTTGTGCAACCTGGGAGACCAAAAAAGTCTAGAAGAAGAGAGGTTGGACAAGGACCTAAGCCAAGTAAGCCTAAAAGTATAAGAATTTCTGGACAATTCAAGTGCTCACATTGTGGTCAGCAGGGGCATTATAAGAGAGTTTGTACAAATCCACCTAAAGGACCTGAGCCACTAAAGCCTAAGAATGTAGGAGGAAGGCCCCCAAACCCTAAGACTGTGCAATTTGGAGCAACAAAAAGAAAGTACACTAAAAAGGTAGTATATTCACTTTACTTTCCCTAATGGTGTTCAACACTTTACTTTAGTTCTCTAATGCTCTTCAACAATAATATTGTCTTATGGTGTTCATGTTGCAGACTTCTTCTCAACCATCACAACCTAATGTTCAACCTAGTGTTCATGTGTCTTCTTCTCAACCATCACAACCTAGTGTTCATGCTAGTGTTCATGTGCCTCAACCATCAACAGCTCAGTCCAATGAACCACCACCACCCAGTGTTCAAACTACATATGATCTGGTAAGTGACCCTTTCCAATTTTTCTGTGTAATATTTGTGTGTCTCCAACCTCATGTAGTTTTTTGAACCAGACTGGTGAATTTATGGAGGGAGTAGGAACACAATCTTCAGTCACTTGTGGAACTAGTACTTCAGTCCAAGTAGGTCATAATATAGTCAATTTTGGTTGCTATTTAAAGCCAAGGCACATGAACACACCCTAAAGCAAAGTAAATGTGATCATTGCAGGTAGCTAGTACAAAGTCAAGAAAAAAGATGATTGCAACAAAGACTGCTCAGGAGGTCACCTAGGAAGCACAAGGGAGGCAATGGTCATTGATGATGAAGACTTGTTGGATTAGGAGACTTGTTAGCTTAACTTATGTAATGGTGCAGGGCATGTTGTACTTAGTAGACCTGTTGTATTAACTTAGTAGTACTTGGTTGAGTGCTTTTGAACTATCTACTCAACCTTTATATCCACCCTATTTTGTGACACTGATTAAGGGTTATATTGTTCACATTGTGTTCTTGTTTTGGACAAGAATGTGATATGTTTCTTTAATGAAGTCTGCAGTATTTTACTTCACTGATTATGGGTGATAATGAAGTCTGCAGAATGTGATATTTTTCACATTGGTTGAGTGGTGTTTTGAAGTCTGCAACATTTTACTCCACCTTTGTTCATTATTTACTGAACTCTGATTTCTCCAATTTACAACAACTTTCACAATACAACATCAAGCAATATAATCAAGAGAGAATTAGGCATAGGAACATCTTCTATTACAGAATCAAGCAAGAATTACAACCAATACATCTTTCCAATCCAGAATTACTACACTAGATGACCCATTTAACCATTACAACATTCAAGCACATGAATACAAACATACAAAACACCACTACAATCACACCAGTTTGCTCATTACTCTTTACTTTACTTTGCTTGGCTTCATACTCCAATTTGTTTGCCTCCTTTTCAACCTGCAACCTATCCATTACGATCTTCATAGATGCAAGCTCAGATTGTTGCTGTGTAACTGCATCCAGTAGTAGCTTGTTATTCTCTTCCAATTTTTCCTTCTCATTTAACAGTTTGTTGATCACATATACAGCTCTTGCATTATGTGCCTCATCCCTCCAATAAAAGTAGTTACACTTGTTCAAATATCCATAATTTCGACAACCAAAAAATCTTCTTCCATAGTTCTTATATGTATGTGCAGTGGCTTCCTTTGCTTGAAGCCCACAATAACAAGCTCTTGGTTGTGCATTTTTTGAGCTGTGACTTGAGCTAGACATTCTGAATTATACAATGATGTATACAGTAAGTTTAACATAAGAGATCATTCAACTAAGAACCATAAACCCTAATTCGAGCGAAATTGAAGAATTCGAGCGAAATTGAAGAATTCGAGCCAAATTGAAGGCCATATCTAAGTCAATCAAACAAGTTGATCAGGCTTATAAAATCAAACATAGATCATATAATTAAAAATAAGAGTTTTGATATTAATCAAAGGATAGAAAAGTTACCAGAATCTCACGAATTCATAAAAAGGCTTCTTTGATCAAACAAACTCCAAGGAAGATTAGTTCTCCATAATAGAAATAAAAAACTAGGTTAAATTGAAAATAATCTCCAAAGTATGCTCTATCCAAAGTCTGCTACGAAACTAGGTTTATATAGTAGAAAACATCCGAAATAAATACTAAAGAACATCCGAAATAAATACTAAAGATATAATAGAATAAATGATAAAATAAACTGATGTCGGCGCGCTGAAACATGGCCACCCGCGAGCGCGGGTCACAACCCGCAGGCGCGGCTCCAGTCTTCTCTCGGCATCCACGGATACGGCAGTCCCGGGTCTCGACCCGCGGCCGTGGGTCCTGCTTTCTTCAACCTTCTCGGATCTTCTCTTCACCGCGGTCTCGGCTCCATACCCGAGGGAACGGTCTTGATCTCCGTAAAATCATTAGTCTTTTATTCCTTGCAACCGCTGTAAAGCGGGTCTTCAGCTCGAACTTAGGACTTCTATCTTCAAAAGCTTCATTTGTAGGCTTTTCTGATATTACAATTAAACACCCTAATCTAGCCTAAAACACTCAGGAATCCTAATAAAAATACATAATTACGCTGTACTAAAACCAGCGTATCAAATTCCCCCATACTTAGATCTTGCTCATCCTCGAGTAAGCTCAAAATAAATCTAAAAATAAATCCTATCAAAAATCCACAGGAAGTAATAAGGGAATATGTAAAACTAAAAACTCTCAACTCACAACCCGAACCCAAGCAGAGAAATAATGAGCAAAAACATGGAAGCTCAAATCACACACCTCACCAATACAAAATATAACACTCAAGCTCTAAAAAGTGTAGAGCAACCTAGGATCTACCCGACATCTAAAATGTCATCCCCAGACCCCAAAGTAGAATATGATCCTAAACACTCTGATTTTTCCACTCATTCTACTTAGGCGCCCTTTCGGGTTTTCACCTAATCACTCATTTCATTTTTCTTCAGGTGTGCTCACATATACTCACATCTCTCATAAACCTGTTATTACCCTAGCCTAATGCTGGTCCGGGTTACCTGCTTATTACCTCAGCCGCCCTTTCGGGTTTTTAGCTCATCCCAGGATTTTCTATGCCTTTTTTCTATTTTTATGGCTTTTTCATTTTTTCATTTTGTTTAACTGAAACTAACTGAATCAAATAACAGAAAATAAAGTGCAACTATACATATATCACAAAGCATAGCAGTGAATCCCCTCCCCCATACTTAAACCCTTCATTGTCCCCAATGAAGCTAAGAAATATAAATCAAAGTATAGAAGAGGGAATCAGAAGACTCACTGTTGATCCGGCGGAGGAAATGATGGAAAATCTGGCCACTGAGTCTGAAAGAATAAAGCAGCCTGTCTCTGATGCTCATATAACGTATCATGTCGAATTGATAAACGCTGCAGTCCACTCAAAACTCGCTCCTCAAAACTCATATCAGCAGTCCATGGTAAACCAGAAGGAGCAGATGTAGATGCAGAAGTAGATGCATATGTAGCTGGGTTAGGTACACCCCAATCAGCTGTAGAATGTGGACCAGGAGCCCATCCAGATGGCTCAGAAGAAAATCTAGAATGATACGACTCAACATGCTCATCCCAACCTCCACCATCATCTTCATAATCCTCCTCAACAACCTCATCCACAGGTGCGTCTATATCAGGCTGTAAGTGAAAATCATATACAGTATTGCCATATTGTAATGCACTATGTAGACGCATAAAAGGTGTAGCAGGATGCCCATGCAGCCAAGTCCAACCCCCCTCAGCTGAACCTCTCAAACAACCAGCCCTAACCAAAGCCTGATGGTTATACAGATGACCATCAGTCAGACATCCTCCATAACTGACCTCAATCTGCTCAATAGTAATAAAACGCATGGCTAAATGTGCAACCATGCCATCCAATCCAATCTGCCCCTGCTTCGTGGGGTACTTCTGAGCTGACTTTATAAATAAACCAAACTAATCTAGGCACTCAGATGGAAAAGGAAACGAACACCTAATAATCCTCATGTCATGTGCAGACACCTTGTTCACCTCTCCCTGCCCTAGAAATGCCATAACTACAACCTTGTGACACAGACGCACACAAGGGTGGGGAATCTTACTATTTGTCTCCCCAGAATTAGTGTCAAAGGGGGAGCCAGTAAGTGCATACCAAAAATCAAAGAATCTAGCATCTGTCAATATACTCTTCCACCCTTCAGTAGGTGGAGAAGTAATCTCAAAGTTCAGATAAGCCTCCTCACGGGATATGCTGCAGACTCTATCACAGGCACGGAATGTCAAAACCCCATCAGAATAGCGGAATGTGGACAGAAACTCTATAGTCAACCCAATGCGGGTAGTAATAGGCATAGTACTGAATCTACCTAAACCCCCAATCTCTAGCAACTGCTCTGTACACTCCCTAAATCCCAGATCAATCAACGTCGGGATATCAAAAAACTTGGTACTCACAAACCTCCTAGTCTCATACTTATCCCACAACTCCCTCTGCCTATTAGTCAGATTCTGTAAACCAAAATACGCCATACTGAATTAAACAGAATCGAAGGAGGAATTACCCGGAAATTGATAACCGCGGGCGCGTGTAGCAAGGCGAGGGCGCGGAACGGCGAAAAGCACACCCGCGGGCGCATATGGTCACCCGGGATCGTGGTTTTTGTCAGAACACACCCGCGAGCGCGGGTCAAGCCGTTGAACAGATCTGAGCTCGCGGACGAACAACAATGGCAAAAACCTCCAAATTTCCTCAAAATTCTCACCACAGCAACAATTCTGACTCCAAAAGGAACAAATCTATCTCCAAGGGCAAGAAGAATGACTAACCGAATCAGATCTGAACCAAATTTGCTCAAAAACGCCTTCAATCCAACCGAACAAAGCACGAAATGGGCTGGGGATTGCGAACCGCGGACGCCAGTGTGGGGCCGCGCGCGCGGGTCTCCGGTGTTCGCGGGGTTGAGGGGGCGCGGTGGTTCCGGCGGTGTGGTGGGGGCTTGGGTTTGGAAGGAGTTGTGGTAGGTGGAATTTTGGTTGATGGGTTGTTGTTTGGAGTTATGAGTGAGGTATTTTTGTGGGGGAATGAGGAAGACAAGGGGTATATGGGAGTGGGTTTTAATTTTGAGAAGGGTTAGGAAATTTTTTTTTATTGTTTTGGGCTCGGGTTGGTAGTGATTTGGGCTTTGTCGGGGGTTTCACCCGAAAACCTTTTATTTCAGGGGTTTCACCTGAAAGCCTTTTATTTTGGGGGTTTCACCCGAAAACCTTTTATATATTTTTTATTTTTTTTAAAAACAAGATTCCGTTAGGGCCGACCCGCGAGCGCGGGTCCTGGACCGCGGTCACGGGTCCAGCCGCGACCACGGGTCCTCGCCTCGGGTTGCACTTTCTTCGAGATTTGAAATTTTTAACCTGGAAGTTCGCCCGACAAAACCAAAAACGAAACTAAAACTAAAACTAAACTAAAAAGACAAGAAGAAAAGAAAAGAAAAAACTTACCTCGGGTTGCCTCCCGCGCAACGCCTTTCTTTAACGTCGTTGGCCCGACGTCTTTTTATAGCTCAGAACGGGTCCTCATCTAATTAAAACTGGACCTTTTTCCCTTCATGTGCCATGGATAATAGGCCCTTTGAAACATCAATCACGACGCTCGCCGTCTTCATGAATGGACGACCCAATAGTAAAACAGGGTCGTATCTCCACTTACCAATTTCCAGGACATAAAAGTCCGCCGGGAAAATTAAACCTTCCACCTGCACTAAAACATCTTCCACAAATCCTTTCGGATGCACATTAGAGTGATCAGCCAATTCAATAGTAATATTTGAATCTTGTAATGGACCTAGACTTAACCTCTCATAAATGCTAAGTGGCATGACATTTATAGATGCTCCCAAATCAAGCATAGAATGCGCAACTTTTGTCTCTCCTATGGTTACGGGAACAGTAAACCTCCCTGGATCCCCATACTTCTTAGGCAATTGCCTTTGAAGCATGTAAGAAGCATTTTCTACATTCTCAACAAGATTAATTTTCATAACCTGCCCTTTTTCTTTTTCTTTCCTCTTAATAGTACATAATTCTTTAAGAAACTTAGCAAACCGAGGAATACTCTGAACAAGTTTAAATAAAGGGACATTTACCTCACACTTTGAGAAGGTTTCGAAAATTTCCTTGTCGTCGGCTGGCCTCCTGGTGTCCTTCTCAGGAAATGGTGGAACGGGCTTTTGTGAAGCCATGGGAGGAAACGAAGGCCGAACGTACGTATCTGAATTTATCGGAGGAGGGACCCGCGAGCTCGGGTGGGGACCCGTGGGCGAGGGTTGACCGCGATCGCGGTTTGACTCCGCGGTCGCGGGTTCTGGCGGACGCTTAGTTTCAGGTTCGTTTTATGTACCGCGATCGGGGTTGTACTCCTGCGAGCTCGGTTGGTTTTCGCTGGCTATAACTTCAATATTCAGCTCTTTCCCATTCCTCAATGTGATGGCTCTCACATTCTCCCTCGGGTTAATAGTCTGAGATGGAAGTTTCCCTGAGTCTTTGGCTTCTAGACGATTAAGAATGGTAGCAATCTGACTTAATTGATTTTCAAGGCTTTTCACTGCAGCCTTGGTCTCTTGATTCTCCTTCATGAGCTGAGTAATAATAGCGGGATTTTCATGAGGAACTTCAGGCCTTGTCACATAATTAGGCCTGGTAACATAGTTGGGCTGACCTCCTTGTTGTGGAAAAGGTTGTTGAGGTTGTTGATTCCACCTAAAGTTAGGATGGTTCGCCCACCACAGATCGTATGTATTTGAATATGGGTCGTTTCGGGGCCTTGATTCATAATTCCCAATAGCATTAACATCATCTGCTGGTTCTTGCATGATAGGGCATGCATCAGAAGGATGGCCTGTTTCACCACAGATTCCACAAGCCCTTGAACTTGAAGCTCCATTACCCACCAACAGTTGCTTCATCATAGCCTTTAACTGCTTTACTTCAGCATTCAGGGAGTCATTCACAGAATTAACAGACCTACTGTTGGACCTCTTTCTTTGGTTCTTGCATTGCTCAGCTAGAGTCTCCAACTTTTCAAACGCTTGCCTAGGCGTGAGATTCTCATAAGAACCTCCACAGGACGCATTCATCAGGCGCTTATCAGCATCACAGAGCCCTTCAATAATATAGCCAATCAGATCTTTATCAAAATAGCCATGATAGGGATAGCTGGCTATGAGCCTCTTGTAACACTCATAATATTCATATAGATTCTCATCATCACTCTGCTCCAAACTGCTTAGCTGCTTCTTAATAGACGTTTGTTTGGCATCAGGGAAATGTTTTTATAGAAAAGCACCCTTCATCTGAGCCCAAGTAGTAATTGTTTCAGGTGCTAAATATTGAAGCCACTCCTTAGTTGCGTCGGCTAAAGAAAATTGAAAAGCCCTCAACATAAGTTGATCTTCAATCACATCAGCCGACTTCATTCCCAGACAGACAGAATGAAACTCTGTAAGGTGTTTATTCGGATCCTCCCCACTCAATCCATGGAACATAGGCAAATAATGGAGAAGACCAGACTTTAACTCAAACTTCACGACTTCCCCTAGTGCGGGAAACTGAAGACCAAGTTGTTGTTGCTCTAGATTAGGCGCAGTCAGTTGCCTAATAGTACGATCTGCCATTGTTACGAACTGTTCTTCAATCTCTGAATCAGATGAGGAATAAGAAGAAAATGTTACTGGATCAAACTGGATGCCTAACACCCGAGCTTGAACTTGACGTCTTAGCTCTCTCACAGTCCTGTTAATTTCTGGATCAAAAGGAACAACAAGCGAATTATCAGTAGAACGGGTAAGACCCATAAGATAGGTTCTTACCAGATTCGGGATTTCCGAGACGAAACAAACCACGAGCGCGGGTATCAAACTGGGAGCGCGGGTCGGGCCGCAGGCGCAGACTCCGAGCCGCGAGCGCAAGTTCGTCCAAAAACGCCGATTGAACAGAAAAGTAAAACGCATTCCCCGACAACGACGCCAAAATTTGACTCAACTAAAGTTGCTGTGCCGATATCAAAAATAAATTATCCTAAATTACAAACTAAGTATAACATGCAAGTAAGGGGTCGAACCCAAGAGAATCGGTATTCTGAACAATCAGCAAAGAACAAAGACAGGGTTTTTGGGTTTTAAGCAAGCAAGCAAATTTAGGATTCAAATGAATAAAAGGAAAGCAAAGTTTATTCAATCAATTCCACCTTTTTAACCCTTCGATCATCGATTCATCCACTTTTCTATAATTCCCAGCTTAATTTCAATCCTTATAAAAGATTTCCGCTTGTCCACGGTCCAAGCGAAACTATGATATGAACAAGGACGCTTAATTCAAATCATGCAAAGTATTAAAGATAATAGGATATCAAATCATGCAATCAAGCTACAAGTCTCATGCATAAAATAACAATCAAACACTCTTTCTCAATTCCAGTCCACGGTCCTGGAAAAGAGTTGCTTCAAGGATAAATAAGATTGCACAGACAATAATCAAACCTAATCCAAACAGTATATCTAAGTCAATCAAACAAGTTGATCAGGCTTATAAAATCAAACATAGATCATATAATCAAAAAGAAGAGTTTTGATATTAACCAAAGGATAGAAAAGTTACCAGAATCTCAAGAATTCATAAAAAGGCTTCTTTGATCAAACAAACTCCAAGGAAGATTAGTTCTCCATAATAGAAATAAAAAACTAGGTTAAACTTAAAATAATCTACAAAGTATGCTCTATCCAAAGTCTGCTAAGAAACTAGGTTTAAATAGTAGAAAACATCCGAAATAAATACTAAAGATATAATAGAATAAAAGATAAAATAAACTGACGTCGGCGCGTGTTGAGAGGGTATTTCTTGACAACAAATAAATTTATAAGTCAAGACCCCGCTGAGTATAGCGAAGTCAGGATCGTTCCACAGGAAGCAAGGTTGTTCGTTTATCGACTACTAAAAAGCAAACAAAATTAAACAAAACACACACACAAGCAGCCTCGTTAACGACGTTGTGAGGGTCGTTAACGAACCACCATACCTAAAAAGACTTAACTAACGACCTAAACAAACTCGGTAGCGAAATTCACTTAAAAGTAGTTCAAATAAAAACAAAGATCTAGGACTAGGGACACCGCAACATAGCCAAGCATATAAACTCGTAAGAAGAATAGATCATGCCTTTAAATAGATAGAATTATCAAATTTCGTTGACCATGAAGTAAATTAACCTACTTTCGCAACTTAACTCACTTAATTGTTTGTCTTGGATCTAAAGCTTGGAACTTTCGTATTCAAACAATATCAACCTTCAAGTTACTAACTTTCTCTTTCAATCCAGTTAAAAACTCAAATTACCTCAACTTTCATCTTGGTATAAACACAACAAACAATCTCAATAATAGATAAAAGGCATTCAACACATAATCGCACTCGTTAAACATGCTCAACTATGCCGGGCTTAACCCTGATCCAATAAAAGAAGACTACTCACTAATCATAACTACGAAACAAGAAATCATTGAAAATAAATTACTACTCAAATTAAATAACAAATATCGTTATACACAGAAAATCAGAAGAAAACCCGAAAACAAACAAATACCGAACCGAAACACTCGATCAACGAACTCGGTAACTCTCGTCCATCGACTCGACGACTCGTCTCCGATCCTCTCCTCGCTCTCTCGGCTCTTCCTCTTCTCTCTATGCTCGACTTCTCTATCTATCGATCCTCCTCAAGAATTCCCCCCCTTTTGCTAGGCTAAATAAGAGGGCTATTTATACTAAAAAGGCTAAAAACTAATAAGGCTAGAAGATAAAAACTTTCCTAAAAGATAGAAATAAAACTCTTAAAAGATAGAAACAAAATCTAAAAAGATAACAAGACCTAAAATACAATATAATAACCCTAAAATCACAAAAAGATACTCTACCGACATTGAAATAATTTCCCGCACAGGATCGGTGAGTTACAAAGTCAACCCTCGAAATTTCTTATCACGTGGCCTCGTTAACGAGCCCTTACAACCTCGTTAACGAGCCCTTACAACCTCGTTAACGAGCCTGGGCTTGGTTTCTTCTACACTTCAACTCGTAAAACCTTGACTCTGACTTCTTCAAACTTGTATTCCTCCGTCTTTCACTGTAACGCTCCAAATTCAGCTCCATATAGCACTTTTCCTTGCTAAAACCTACAAAATACACAAAATAGAGTAGCTTCCATACTTTCTATGAAAATATGCAAAACTATCCAAAAACATACCAAACTAAACCTAAACTTATCAAAACTAGACCTAATAAATAAATAAAACCTACTAAAAATACGAATATCAAAATACCCCATACTTAAACTTGCTTGTCCTCAAGCAATCACTAATCACTAACCAAAAACCAAACAAACATACTCATCAAGAAATAACCATCCTCTAAAAAGCAACATCTACACATGAGAACAATATAGCAAAAGATACTTAACATCATCACACATATATACACTAAATAGACATAGGAAAATACAATCCAACCTCACAAGGGATATGTGTTTCACTCAACTCTCATGTGTTTAGGCTTATGAATTCAATCTCTCAACTCAATCCAATATGCAAAAACTCATAGAAATTGGAACTTATATCACCAATACTCTCCACCCAAGATTTGTCAAAACAAGCAAAAATCATCAAGAGAAACTTAGGCTCAATGGAAAACTTCATAGAAGCTTCTATTCGGCCGGGTTGTAATGGGGCTTGGTAAAAACAATAAGGCATGGAAAATATTTGGCTATGTGGTGCTAATAATATCCGGGAATCAAAGACTCCTAAAAACTCACATAAACAAAAACTCATCAAAGATCATACCAAACACACTCTCTCATTATGCACACTTATTTCACTCACCCAACATATCCTAGAAAGTCTCATAAGAAATAAAAGAATCTCTGATTTTATCTATAAACACATATGCACTTCAAACTTCCTTCTCTTTTTTTCGCTGCCTCGTTAACGAGCCCACTTCAAGGTCGTTAACAAGCTTCATCGTGTATTCTTCCATCATTTTTTTTATCTCCAACAAACAACTTTATTTTATGCATTTCTTCCTTTATCAAGAGATCTTTCTTATTACAAGTAAAACAAGAGACTTCCAATCTACCCTTCCCAATAATCCCTCAATCATAGCAAACAATATATATCACTCCTTTTTTTTACACTCAACAAAAATACCTCTCCAATCTAAGTCCTAATCCCCGGATAGGGTCAAGCTTAGCACGGCTACGGAAAATTTGTGGAGCTAAAAATAAAAGCTTCAGGCTAGAATTGGTTATCAAAAGAAGGATCACGTAAAGGTAGATAAGGAATAATAGGGCTATAAAAATAAGTTCTCCATCATATGATTTTCACAAGTAATGAACTATAAATCCCATACGGGTCTCAAGAAATAGATAACCATCACAAATCCAAAAGATAATATACATATAGAGACTAAATCACACAAAAAAGAAGAGGGATTTAATGATGTTCTCCCTATAAGGCCAAAAAAATAACTCACAAGGTATATATTTTTTTGTTGGATTGCATCACTTATGCTATAAAGTATATGTGCTCAATTTCATCAAATGCTATCTTCTTCTAAAAACAATTTCAAGTTTGAAGATTCCGGCTATACTATTAAAGACATGCTCGCAAGGAATTATATGATTAAGCTAGCAATTACTATCATAGAACCTAAGAAAGGGATATCTATCAATTCTAAAATCTTTTTTTTCCTTTTTTCAATTTTTTCTCGATTTTTTCAATTTTTCGATTTTTTTTTCAATTTATGAAACAAAACGACTTAAAACAAATAAACACATAAGATAACAAGTTTTCTACTTTCTCCCACCCCATACTTAAATAAACACATAAGATAACAAGTTTTCTACTTTCTCCCACCCCATACTTAAAATTACAGTGTCCCCACTGTAAGAAAAATAAGAAGAAGGAAAAGAAATAGAAAAGAAAAACAAACAAAGATAAAAAAAAATAAAAATAAAATAAAATAAAGAAAAAAAAACTTACAAAGTCTCAAAAGTGGAAAACAAGGAAAAACGCCTTCTGCAAGCTGAATCACTGGTTCGGTGGAGGAAAGTAATGCTCAAAAGTACCCATGAAGTCGTACATCGTCCTCCAACGCTCAGCATCATCCGCCTCTCTCTTGCGATGTCGCTCATCCTCCATCGACATGCGAGCAGAATAGACAGTCTCCCATCTATCCATCCTCCGATGAATGTGGTTCTGCTGGAGGTGAAGTTGCTGCATCTGAGCAGAGAGATCCTCGGCCCATGGTGGTGGCATACTCGACCCTGTGTACTCGGGCTGAGGAGGAAACTCGGAAATTCAACAACCAGTCCATTGAATTTTGTGTGTTTTTTGTTTTTAATTTTTGTTTTCTTTGTTTGTTTTCTCAGCGTATGCCGGTAGGACGACGAAGGCTCGAGTTTGACAACACTGGTTATTACTCAGAACCCGAACCTTCCCTGCACCGTAGACTCCGAGAAAACCGAGCCATGGCCACACCAGAAGAGATGGTTCTTCAAATGGAAGACCTCCGAAATCAGATGGAGGCGTTGAAGACTGAGAAGGAAGGCGCTGCTGCTGAAGCTGAGCGTCACCGAGCTGCTAATGCTCGTCTACAAGAGGAACTTGATGCCTATCCAAGGAATGCCAAACAGTACATGCATCCAGAACTGAGGGTGCCAGAGTCCCCGATTGTGCTTCCAGCGATAGAGAAACCCTTTGAGATCAAGTCTCAATTCATATCCTTGATTAAACGGGCTCAGTTTGAAGGGAAACCTACTGAGTGCCCTATGGAGCATATTAGAAACTTTATTGATTTATGTGACACCATAGCTGTTGAAGGTGTCTCACTTGAATATGTTCTGTTAAAAGCTTTTAGGTGGTCCCTTACTGGAAAGGCCCTGAGCTGGTTGGAGAGCCTACCTTCTAAGTCTATCAGGACTTGGAAAGCTTTGTACGATCAATTTCTGACAAAGTTCTTCCCTCCTACTAAGACGACGGAGTTGAGGAAACATATCACCTCCTATCACCAGCTGCCTAATGAAACATTCGTTGAAACATGGGAAAGATTTAAAGAGATGCTTAGACAATGCCCCACTCATGGGCAACCTTTATATGTTTTGCAAGAAATCTTTTTCCAGGGTATCAACGCGGAGACCAAGAACCGCATACACACTCATACAGCGTGCGGTTTTATAGAGATGAATCCGATGGAGGCATGGGAACTGTTGGATAAGCTTTCCAATTACGATGCCATGTATGGAATCCAGCAAACTCCACAACCTCAGAAACGTCTCTACGTACCTAACCGAGACGAAGTTGACCCGGATGTTAAAAATCAATTCTTGCAAGATGAGGTCAACCGTCTGAAGAAGCAGGTAAGTTTTCTGAAATCCTCTCAATCATGTCAAGAATGTGGTTCTTCTGCACATAGTACTTCTGCTTGCACTAACATAGAGCAGGTTAGAGCCGCTGAGACAATAGCTGAGATGAATTATATGAGAGGACCGTACAGGAACCAGCCTAGCTATAATGACAGGTCAAACAACTATCAGGCATGGGGCAATCCGAATACCAATCAAAACTATGCAATGCCTCCACCAGATAGACGACCTGCACCTTATCGACCTCCAGGCCATCAGGAGCCACCATCATGGGTTCAAGGATTACAGGAAGGCATTAACGGCGTGACCAACAAAGTTAACGAAGTGACCAACAAGGTTAACGAAGTACAAGCCAACCTAAACCAACAAAATAAAAGATGGGGAGAGTTCGATATATGGAAGAAGAGTGTTGACTCCCAACTAGGGAACCTCGCTGCCCAGATTCCGAGACCACAAGCGCAACTCCCGGGCCGCCCCGAGGAGAACCCTAGGGGACAAATAGCAGCGGTGCACCTTAGGAGCGGGAAGACATTACCAGAGCGAGTCCAAACTGAGGATAAGAAGGAAGAGGACGTCACCAAACATCTCGTTAACGAGCCAACGAGAGCAAATAGCGAGCCTGATGTCTCTCTATTTGGTGGTGTTTTCATATGTGATTTCCTTTGTAAATATGTTTCTTTTTCCCCTTTTCTTGTGCGTTTTGTTCCTTTTTAGCCTAGTTCCCGTATTTCTATGAGATTCGGAGACTACGCACATTTTATGTGTTTTGTAGGTAATCTGTCATGAATCAAGGATTGATTTGAAGGAGAGTCGAGACATGGAGCAAGGCCCGAGCTAAAGAGGGAAAGAGAGGAGCAAGCCATGAAGAAGAACAAGAGGAAAGCCAACAAGAAGAAGGTGGAACGAGGTTCGGACCGAGTTGCAACCAACCTCGGGCCCGACTTGAAGTTTCAACCTCGGACCGACATGCACAGTAACTCGGGCCCGAGGTCCTCCGTGTCGGTCCGAGTCGGTCACTGGACTACTTGGGCTCCAAGGCACGAAATTGTGAACTTCCACTTTTGCCCCTCATCTAATCTATAAAAGGCCCTCTTGTCTTCTACAAAAAGGGGGGTTCTCTCTCACAAAAGGGGGTTCTCTCTAACAAAAGGGGGTTCTCTCTAACAAAAGGGGGACTCTCTCACAAAAAGGAGGTTCCCTCACACACACACAAAAAGGGGGTTCCAAGGGAGCCAAGAGGATTCTTGGAGAGCAAGGAGGAAGGAGAGGAGAAGGAAGAGAGAGAGAATCGGCCAAGGGAGAGGAAGATTGATAGGTTTGGTTAATAGATTAGCTTTTCTTTGTTTTGATCTTGTGGATTTGGAAACCCTTGATTGGAATTTGTGGATTGCTTTTGATTTGAATGAAACTTTGCTTTGTTTTGAGATCGATGATGTTGATTGCTTTCCCTTTTGATTTGTTTGCTTTCTTTGTTTGCCTTATGGAGTAGATCTCCTTGATCTTGGGTTATGGAGGAAAACCCTAGCTAGGTTTGGGCTAGAAACCCCAATTCCATAGCCTTGAGTGCTTGATCTAAGGAACCCACTCTACATAGAGCTACAATTCCTTGCGAAAGTTGAGAATCAAGGCTTGTGATTGGCAAAGTAGCGAAAGTGAACATGTGTCAATCTCAAGACCTTGCTTCGAAGGGGATTTCCCCAATGATCGATGTGTAGAAGTGGTTGGAACGAGGGCGAAAGCACTCGATCCTAGTCCGATCATCACTCATTGCTTGAATTGGGGTGGATAAGCCTTAATCTACTAGAGAAGGAACCCAAAAGCCCAAGATCTACTTTTAATCTTTGAAGTTCGACAAACCCAGCTACCTCGGGCCCGACTTACCCTACGTCGGTCCCGACTTCCTATTGTCGCCAACATCGGGCCCGACGTGACCTCTGTGTCGGTCCTGACTGTTTTCTTTGTTTTCCTTTGTTTTAAGCTCTCTTTTCCAACTTCCTAGTGTCTAGGCACATCAATCGAGTAGACTTCCCGAGTGTTCGACACCCACCACGTGCTACAACGGGGTCGGGTTATAAATTGTATCTCTAGACCCTCGCACACCGTGAGAGGCGATCAAAAGATTGGCGCCGTTGCCGGGGAAGTCTAAGTGCATTGAGTGCCAATTTGGTGAGTTTCTTGTGTTTTGGTAGTGATTTGGGTGAGGGAATAGCCCAAACCCTTTGTTTGTTTTTGATTTGTTTTGGTTTGTGTTTTTGTTTCATAGGTGTATGCTAGCTCGTTCCTCCCGAGGAACACTTGAGCTTGAGTTTGTGAGTGATCCGGAAAGTATTCTCAAAGAAGACCGAAGAAGGAAAAGGATGGAGAATCAAGCTCTCCATGTTGATAAAGAGTTGGCTCAACTTAGGGCCGAAATGGCTAGATTGCAACTTGAGAGGGACAATCAAGAGGAGGTGGCAAGAAGAGAACGGGAGCAACGGATGAGAGCCGAGGCTCAACTCAACGCTCTACCCCGGAATGCACGCCAATACATGCATCCGGAGTTGAGGGTACCCGAGCCGGCTATTGTGCTTCCCGAGGTTGCCAAGAATTTTGAGATCAAGACGCAATTCATCTCCCTCATCAAGCGTGATCAATTCGAGGGCCGTCCACATGAGTGTCCCATAGAGCATGTTAAACGATTTGTGAATATGTGTGAGACGATCTCCACCAACGAGGAGACATTGGAGTATGTGCTTCTAAAGGCGTTCAAATGGTCACTTGGGGGCAAGGCCACACATTGGCTTGAGAGCCAAGCTCCTAGGTCAATCATAACTTGGAAGACACTCTATGACGCTTTCTTGATGAATTTCTTCCCGCCCTCAAAGACAACCGAGTTAAGAAGGAAGATTGCAAGCTTTCCACAAGGTCCGAATGAGCCCCTCTTCGAAGCATGGGACCGTTTCAAGGAGATGTTGCGCCAATGTCCTACTCATGGCCAACAACCACATGTACTTCAAGACATCTTTTTCCAAGGCATCAATCCGGTAACGAAGGACAAGCTCAATCTCCACACCGATTGTGGGTTCATAGACTTGACACCGGATCAAGCTTGGGAGCTACTTGACAAGCTATCCGATTATGAGGCCATGTATGGGGTGAGTCAAGCTAGCAAGGAGGTGAAAGTTCAAGGTGAAGGTGCAAGGAAGTTATATGATCCAAAGGGAGAAGACATTGATAGGGATGTGAAGCTCCAATTCCTTGAAGGTGAAGTGAGCAAGCTTAAGAGGCAAGTCCACTACTGCAAGCAAAATGCTAAAGCTTGTGAGGAGTGTGGATCCTTTGCACATGCTACACAAGTTTGTCCGAATGAGAGCCAAGTGCGTTTGGCCGAGCGAATTGAGGAGGCAAACTATGTTCGAGGAAATTTCGGTGGAAGAGGCAATTTCAACAATGGTGGCAATGGCCGGTGGAACAACGGTCAAGCTCAAGGCTACAACAACAACTTCAACCAAAACGAGCCAAGGGCGCCACCACCACCATATAGACCACCGGGATTCAATGAGTTACAAACATTTGCTCAAGAGATGAGAGATGGGTTCAAGGAGATGAGGACTCAATTCAATGAGTTTGGTGCATGGAGGAGGCAAGTCGACAATCAATTTGCTCAAATTGCGACTCAAGCCCCGAGAGAGAATGGGAGACTTCCGGGCCGACCCGAGGACAATCCTCGAGCTCAAAAAAATCAAAATGAAGTCCAGGCAATTGGATTGAGAAGTGGCCGAAACCTACCCGAGCCACACGTGCCTAAGAAGAATGAAGAGAGTCGGACCAACTTACCCAACAAGTCGGGTCCGACATTCCCCGAAGTCGACCCAACAAGAAGATTGACTCCTTCACCACGGACCGAGGTCGAGAGCAACTCGGGACCGACGTACACAGACCTCGATCCAACTCCTCTGTCCAGGACCGAGATTCACAACATCGGGCCCGACATGGTGCCCAAGTCGGTCCAACCAGGAAGTGTTGCAAATGAAGTAGGGAAGTCCAAAGAAGTTGATCCAAGCAAGATTCAAGGTTCAACGATTCTTCCATATCCCTCAAAGAAGCCGAAGGATGTTGTTGAGAACAAGTTCAAGAGGTTTCTCAAACTCTTACAAGGCTTGAACATCTCTATCCCGTTCACCGATGCATTGAGCGAGATGCCATCCTATGCCAAGTTTTTAAAGGAGATTTTGAGCAAGAAGAGGTCCATAGTTGAAATGCAAGATGAGGTCAAGACCTTGGAGTTACCGCAAAAGCTAGGAGATCCCGGTCGCTTTGCTATAACCATTGGTGTGGGGTCCCAAAACTTCCAAGCCTTGTGTGATCTTGGAGCAAGCACGAGCATCATTCCTTACACCATATGGAAATCCACATCCATGGGTCTCATAGCTCCGGTCAACATGAGGTTAACGATAGCGGATGGGTCGTCCATCGAGCCAATTGGTATCGTCGAGGATTATCCCGTTTGCATTGAAGGCCACTATGTCCCAATTGACTTTGTTGTGGTGGACATGATAGAAGTGCCGGGTGAACCGATTATACTAGGGAGACCTTTCCTTGCTACGGTTGGGGCAATCATTGATGTAAAAAAGGGCCACTTGTCTCTTGACATTGGAGGAAGAGAGATTGAGTTTTTCCTTAGGCCAACTTCAAAAGGGACCGTACATAAGGAAGCTAAGGTGATCCAAGTTCCTCTTGGATTGCAATGGGAAGCCGTTTCTAAGAAGTCAAGGCCAAGGGAGCTTAGGTTGAACGCCACCCCACCACCTAGAGAAATTGAGATAGAACGCCAAGGTCTAGCCCTCAATATGATTGAGCATGAGCAATTGGAGGAAAGGATGTCTTATTTGGAGGTGTTCAAGGCCGAGAAAGAAGAAGTTCAAGCACCACCGGAACCATCTCAAGAACTCAAAGAGCTTCCAAAAGATTTGAGGTACGCATTTCTTGGTCCCAACTCTTCTTTACCCGTAATCATAAATGCCAACTTGAATGATGAGCAGGAGTCTAAGTTGTTAGAGGTTCTAAGAAAACATAGAGGAGCTTTAGGGTATTCACTAGAGGAACTAAAGGGAATCTCTCCCTTAATTTGCATGCATAGGATTTATATGGAGGATAACCATAAACCCACTATTGAACCCCAAAGAAAATTAAATCCTAACATGAAAGAAGTGGTAAAGAGTGAAATACTTAGGATGTTGGATGCGGGAATTATCTTCCCAATTTCCAATAGCAAGTATGTGAGTCCCGTGCATGTAGTTCCTAAGAAAGGAGGTCTCACCGTTGTGCAAAATGAAAAGGGAGAAATGATACCTATGAGAACCACAACAAAATGGCGTATGTGTATTGATTACCGTAAGCTTAATAGTGGCACTCGCAAGGACCATTTTCCTCTTCCTTTCATAGACCAAGTCCTAGAAAGATTAGCACAGCATGAATATTTTTGCTACCTGGACGGGTATAGCGGGTTTTGGCAAATCCCTATTCATCCCGATGATCAAGAGAAGACGACATTCACATGTCCTTATGGGACTTTTGCCTATAGACGCATGCCTTTTGGTTTATGTAATGCGCCAGCAACATTTCAAAGATGCATGATGTCCATCTTCTCCGATATGGTTGAGGATATAGTAGAAGTGTTTATGGATGATTTCTCCGTCTATGGTTCCTCATTTGATGTTTGCTTAGCTAACTTAGACAAGGTTTTGACTAGATGTGAGGAGACTAGCTTGGTGCTTAATTGGGAAAAATGCCACTTCATGGTGAAGGAGGGCATAGTACTAGGACACCTAGTCTCTAGTAGGGGGATAGAAGTAGATAAAGCTAAAGTTGAAATAATTGAAAAACTACCTCCTCCCTCTTGTGTTCGTGATGTTAGGAGTTTCTTAGGTCATGCGGGATTTTATAGACGGTTCATCAAGGATTTTTCTAAAATTGCAAAACCATTGTCTAACCTCTTGATGAAGTATGTGCCCTTTGAATTTTCCGAGGATTGCATGAGTTCTTTTTGTAGGTTGAGAGATGGCTTGATTTCGGCTCCAATAATGGCGACACCCGATTGGAATCTTCCATTCGAGGTGATGTGTGATGCTAGTGATTTCGCCGTAGGGGCCGTCCTTGGGCAAAGGAAGGATGGAAAGTTACATGCCATCTACTATGCAAGCAAAACTTTGGATGAAACTCAGTGCAATTACACAACGACGGAGAAGGAGTTTCTTGCGATAGTGTTTGCATTTGAGAAATTCCGTTCATATCTTGTGGGATCAAAGGTGGTAGTCTTCACGGACCATGCGGCAATCAAATACCTCATGAAGAAGAAAGATGCAAAGCCGAGGCTTCTAAGGTGGATGCTCCTTCTCCAAGAGTTTGACCATGAAATCAAGGACAAAACCGGTGCGGAAAATGTGGTAGCTGATCATCTATCCCGTTTGCCCATTGAATACATGTTGGAGATGGAGGATGGTCTGACTATAGATGATTCAAGAGCGGATGAAGTTCTCATGAGCGGGAAGGAGGAAAGGAAAGGTGGATCGACGAACCAAGTAAGTCGGGCCCGAGGTCCAGAACATCGGACCGAAGGCAAGGCAAGTACGAGTGAGTCGGGACCGAGGACTTTAACATCGGGCCCGAGTGACCTGTGTGTCTGCAAAGCTGGACCGGCGTCCAACCATGTCGGGCTCGGTACACTTCAATGTCGATCCGTGGAAGAAAGTAAGTTTCCTAACTCGATTTCCATTCCTTCTCGTTCTCAATTGATTGATTCTTTCTCTCCCACTGGCCTTCTTTCTATTAGTGCCGTAAGACGAGGGGTTTCCCCTTGGTTTGCGGATTTTGCTAACTTTGCCGTAGGGGGAGTGATCCCACAAAATTTGTCTTATCAAGCTAGGAAGAAATTCTTACATGATGCTAGACAATATTTTTGGGATGATCCATATCTCTACAAGGAAGGGCGTGATCAAATCTATAGACGGTGTGTGTCAAGTGAAGAGGTTGAGAGCATAATTCACCATTGCCATTCCTTGCCTACGGGAGGTCACGCTAAGAGTTCCAAAACCACCTCAAAAATTCTTCAATGTGGTTATTATTGGCCAACCATGTTCAAGGATGTGCATGATTATGTGAGGAAGTGTGAGGAGTGCCAAAGAGAGGGGAACCTATCAAGGAGGAATGAGACTCCTCAAACTTGCATTCTAGAAGTTGAATTATTTGATGTATGGGGTATTGATTTCATGGGACCATTTCCCACATCGGGGCCTTACAAGTACATCTTGGTAGCCGTGGACTATGTCTCAAAATGGGTGGAGGCCATACCAACAAGAACCAATGATGCTAGGGTGGTGATGAAGTTCTTAAAAAGCAACATTTTTGCAAGGTTTGGAGTGCCTAGGGTTCTCATAAGTGATGGCGGACCTCATTTCATTGAGAGGTGTTTCGAGAATGTGTTGATCACGTATGGGGTGTCTCATCGAGTTGCTACTCCTTATCATCCTCAAACAAGCGGGCAAGTCGAGGTGTCAAACCGTCAAATCAAGGCTATCTTGGAGAAGACCATATCTCGATCAAGGAAAGATTGGGCCTCTAAGCTCGATGATGCACTTTGGGCTTATAGAACCGCCTTTAAGACACCTCTGGGAACTACACCCTTCAATCTAGTTTATGGCAAGGCATGTCATCTTCCGGTAGAGCTTGAGCACAAGGCAAAATGGGCACTCAAAGAGATGAATTGGGATATCAACTTGGCCGGTGAGAAAAGGTTTCTAGAACTTCATGAGTTGGGGGAGTTGAGGTTGAAAGCCTATGAGAACTCCAAGCTATACAAGGAGAAGACCAAGAAGTGGCATGATAGGAAGTTAATTCCAAAGACCTATCAAACCGGTGACAAGGTTCTCCTTTTCAATTCAAGGCTTAAACTTTTCCCCGGAAAGTTAAGGACTAGGTGGAGCGGACCATTTGTGGTCCACCGTATCTATGCTCATGGTGCGGTGGACTTGGTTGATGAACAAGGACATATTTTCAAAGTGAATGGTCATCGAGTGAAGAAGTTCTATGACAAGGACGGTCCAAACGAAGAAGTTAGAGCCTCATGGGCTCTCGTCCTCGCCGATTGATCCTATACATGCCATTGAAGAATAAGAAATTGTGAGCTTTTCATACTCTTCTCTCTTGCTTTTAAGTTTTGGTTTCCTTGTTTGATGGGGACATCAAAATTTTAAGTATGGGGTGGGGGTAAGTGTGTTCATGATTTCACTTGTTTATGTTTGTTTATTATTTTGAGGATATTTAGTTTGTGTTTTTAGTTTGTGTTTGGGATGTTTGCTTCTTGGTTTGTGGTTTGATGAAAAACATGAATGATTAATTTGGTCTTGAATGGATGAGTTTTTGGTTTTAGAGAAATTTTTGCAAAAAATCCATAAAAATTGAAAAATTGTGTTGAAAACAACAAAAAGATTTAATGTTTTGTAGGTTTTGGACTAGAAATTCCCATCTTAGATTGCCAAAATAAAAGCTAATGATGATGTGAGCATGTAAATTCCTTTGCATATTTTTGGATGTTTTAGCCTCTAAAAAGATGTTGCTTTTGATGTGATCATGATATCTTGCTTGTTTTATTGAACATGTGAGTTCTAGGATGAGTTCTTATGCAACTAAGTATGAGTGACCCTTGTGAGATTGATTTTTGTCCATTTTAGGGATGCTTGTTCATATTTGCATATCCCTCATTTTTCTTGTGTGATTAGCTCATTCATGCTTAGTAAAACTTGCTATTGCGGTGTTTATCTATTTTCCAAGACCGTCATGAGATTTGTCCTAGCATTGTCACATTGATTTTGAACTTTGTTCTTTTAGTCACATAAATGTTCCATATCCTACCATGAAGATAATCCTTTGTTTGTAACCCCGTTCTATCCTAAGCCTTTGTTTGAAACTCCTCAAAAATATTATTCCTAGCCTTATATGACTTGACCCTTATGGGATTGGACTTTAGAAGAGAGGTTTGGATTGTATTTGAAGAGTTGAGATTCTCTTGGGTTTAAGGGCAAAAGAATGGTGTTATGAATCATGTGGGTAGTGCATCTTTGTTGTACAAAAATGAAAAAAAAAAAAAGAAAAGAAAGAAAGAAATTGTTGGAAATGTAAAGTGGAATGAAAGCAAAGAGCTTAAGTGAAGAAAATGGTCCGACCGAGTTACAAGCAACATCGGGCCCGATGTCATAAGAAAGTCGGTCCAAATGTAGAAAGTGTTGAAAATCCAACAAAAAGCATAAGAGCAAAGATGAAGTGGAATGCTAAGTGAAATTTTGGGTTGAAAGGAAAATGTTAAGTCTTTTGGGTGAGTGTGAAAGTAATTGTGGAATTTGGTGAAGATGGTGAGAGTTTAGGTTGTTCAATCCCCATTATAAGCACCACAAGACCAAATAATTCCCACCTTGAAATATACCAAAAGCCCCATTACAACCCGACCGAATGGAACCTCTTTGAGGACCTCCATTGAGCCAAGTTCGAAATTCTTTGTGTACTTTGCATTAGGCATCTCTAGGTGGAGGAATTGGTGATATTAGCTTCAATAGTAAAGTCCTTACTTGCATGATTTTTGAGCTTGAGTGTTCATTGCTAAACCCAAACACATGATGAGTGATACACATATCCCTAAAGTGAGGCTTAGTTGCATTGACTTTATTCCTTGGAACACTTAATCATGTGTGATGATGTAATCTTGCTTGAATATCGATCACTTGTGCTTAAAATGTGTTTTCATACGAGGCTTTACTTGAAGATTATGTTTCGCTCTTGCTTACATTGTTATTGCTTGAGGACAAGCAAGTTTAAGTATGGGGTATTTTGATGTCTCTCTATTTGGTGGTGTTTTCATATGTGATTTCCTTTGTAAATATGTTTCTTTTTCCCCTTTTCTTGTGCGTTTTGTTCCTTTTTAGCCTAGTTCCCGTATTTCTATGAGATTCGGAGACTACGCACATTTTATGTGTTTTGTAGGTAATCTGTCATGAATCAAGGATTGATTTGAAGGAGAGTCGAGACATGGAGCAAGGCCCGAGCTAAAGAGGGAAAGAGAGGAGCAAGCCATGAAGAAGAACAAGAGGAAAGCCAACAAGAAGAAGGTGGAACGAGGTTCGGACCGAGTTGCAACCAACCTCGGGCCCGACTTGAAGTTTCAACCTCGGACCGACATGCACAGTAACTCGGGCCCGAGGTCCTCCGTGTCGGTCCGAGTCGGTCACTGGACTACTTGGGCTCCAAGGCACGAAATTGTGAACTTCCACTTTTGCCCCTCATCTAATCTATAAAAGGCCCTCTTGTCTTCTACAAAAAGGGGGGTTCTCTCTCACAAAAGGGGGTTCTCTCTAACAAAAGGGGGTTCTCTCTAACAAAAGGGGGACTCTCTCACAAAAAGGAGGTTCCCTCACACACACACAAAAAGGGGGTTCCAAGGGAGCCAAGAGGATTCTTGGAGAGCAAGGAGGAAGGAGAGGAGAAGGAAGAGAGAGAGAATCGGCCAAGGGAGAGGAAGATTGATAGGTTTGGTTAATAGATTAGCTTTTCTTTGTTTTGATCTTGTGGATTTGGAAACCCTTGATTGGAATTTGTGGATTGCTTTTGATTTGAATGAAACTTTGCTTTGTTTTGAGATCGATGATGTTGATTGCTTTCCCTTTTGATTTGTTTGCTTTCTTTGTTTGCCTTATGGAGTAGATCTCCTTGATCTTGGGTTATGGAGGAAAACCCTAGCTAGGTTTGGGCTAGAAACCCCAATTCCATAGCCTTGAGTGCTTGATCTAAGGAACCCACTCTACATAGAGCTACAATTCCTTGCGAAAGTTGAGAATCAAGGCTTGTGATTGGCAAAGTAGCGAAAGTGAACATGTGTCAATCTCAAGACCTTGCTTCGAAGGGGATTTCCCCAATGATCGATGTGTAGAAGTGGTTGGAACGAGGGCGAAAGCACTCGATCCTAGTCCGATCATCACTCATTGCTTGAATTGGGGTGGATAAGCCTTAATCTACTAGAGAAGGAACCCAAAAGCCCAAGATCTACTTTTAATCTTTGAAGTTCGACAAACCCAGCTACCTCGGGCCCGACTTACCCTACGTCGGTCCCGACTTCCTATTGTCGCCAACATCGGGCCCGACGTGACCTCTGTGTCGGTCTTGACTGTTTTCTTTATTTTAAGCTCTCTTTTCCAACTTCCTAGTGTCTAGGCACATCAATCGAGTAGACTTCCCGAGTGTTCGACACCCACCACGTGCTACAACGGGGTCGGGTTATAAATTGTATCTCTAGACCCTCGCACACCGTGAGAGGCGATCAGAGCCCCTATACCAAGGTGACGAGGCTTCAAGGGTTCCTGACGACCCAACCCCAGGTAAGTTTTCTAAACCGAGCCTTCCTCTCAACTCAAGGGTAGTTAACGACCCCATCAGGGTCGGTAACGACCCACCGAGCATACCTGACGACCCTAGTGTCGACCCGGTACTCCCACCTCTCGAGCCCAACTTGGTTCCGAGGATGGTGAAATCTCTTCCATTCCCAACTAAGAAATCTATGGACTCTACTGAGAGTAAGTTCAAGCGTTTCGTAAAGATTCTTCAGGGCATTAATATTTCCATCCCATTCGCTGAGGCCCTAAGCGAAATGCCGGCTTACACAAAGTTTTTGAAGGATATTCTTAGCAGGAAAAGATCCATTACAGAGTTGCAGGATGAAGTCAGATCAATAGCTCTACCGGAAAAGCTAGGAGACCCAGGGAGATTCGCAATAACAATCGGCATAGGCAACCACAAGTTCAAAGCTTTATGTGATCTGGGCGCCAGTGCTAGTTTAGTTCCTCTCTCAATCTGGTCTAAAGCTAATATGGGACCACTAGAGCCCGTCAACATGCGACTTTACATGGAAGACGGATCTTGCATTAAACCAACAGGGGTAATAGAAGACTTTCCAGTCCAAGTGGGTAAATTCTTTGTTCCAAACCACTTCATCGTTATGAAAATGCCCGAAGATCCGGTGGTGCCTATTATCTTGGGAAGACCGTTCCTCGCCACAGCTGGAGCCATAATCGATGTTAGGAGGGGACTCCTAACTTTCGAAATTGGGGATGAGGTGACGGAATTCCAATTCAAACAGTCAATTAAGGAGACTGATAAAGCCGAAGTCAAGATGCTCTACACCCACAAGGAGATCATTGAGTGTGGGGACCCTATTGGAAGATCAGCATTAGGTAATGAAATTTCAGGTCAAAGATGGGCAGAAATAACCCTTGCAGTTTCAGTAACGAGCTCCCCAGCCACGTTACCGATTCTCCTGGCAGAAGAAGCAGGCTCGTTAACGACCCCATCAGCATCGTTAACAACCCTGGTAGAAGACAACAAAATTTCAGCCTTTGCATATCTTGAGGAAGTGTTGAAGACGAAACCAGAAGAACCAATTCTAATCCCTGCAGAACCGTCCCCAACACTTAAACCCCTGCCAGACTCCCTCAGGTATGAATTCCTTGGTCCTAATTCTACTTTGCCTGTCATCATTAATGCTAAATTAAAAGATGAGGAAGTAGGAAAACTCCTGAATGTGCTTAGGATGCATAGGAAAGCCATAGGCTACTCCCTAGATGATATAACTGGCATTTCCCCTTCCCTTTGCATGCATAGGATATACATGGAGGATAATCATAAACCCACCATAGAGCATCAACGTAGGTTAAATCCTAACATGAAGGATGTAGTTAAAAAGGAAATTATTAAATTACTTGATGCTGGGATTATATTTCCTATATCGGATAGCCAATGGGTGAGTCCGGTCCATGTAGTTCCAAAGAAAGGGGGGATGACTGTGATAGAAAACGAAAAGGGAGAGCTTATCCCTACTAGAACCACCACTAGTTGGAGGATGTGCATCGATTATAGGAAGCTCAATAGTGCTACTAGAAAAGATCATTTCCCGCTTCCTTTCATTGATCAGGTGTTAGAACGTCTAGCCCAGCATGATTATTTTTGTAATTTAGACGGCTATAGCGGTTTTTGGCAGATTCCTATTCACCCTGATGATCAGGAGAAAACGACCTTTACATGTCCCTATGGAACCTTTGCCTATAAAAGAATGCCATTTGGGCTTTGCAATGCCCCTGCTACCTTTCAAAGATGTATGATGGCCATTTTTTCGGATATGATAAAGGATATTGTAGAAGTTTTCATGGATGACTTTTCTGTTTATGGTTCTTCATTTGATTCTTGTCTTGCTAATCTTGCACGAGTGCTTAAAAGATGTGAAGAAACCAATCTTGTGTTAAATTGGGAAAATGTCATTTCATGGTGCAAGAGGGGATAGTATTAGGACACCTTGTCTCTAAAAGAGGGATAGAAGTAGATAGAGAAAAAATCGAGCTTATTGAAAAACTACCTCCTCCCTCTTGTGTAAGAGACATTAGGAGTTTCCTTGGGCATGCTGGTTTTTACAGACGGTTTATTCAAGATTTTTCTAAGATAGCTAAACCTTTGACTAACCTACTAATGAAAGATGTAGTGTTTGAGCTGTCTCCAAAATGTCTTGAAGCATTTTACAGGTTACGAGCCGCCCTCGTATCTGCCCCCATTATGCAGTCCCCTGATTGGACATTGCCTTTCGAGATTATGTGTGATGCCAGTGACTATGCAGTTGGCGCAGTCATAGGGCAACGGAAGGACAAAAAGCTCCATGTCATCTATTATGCCAGTAAGACGCTGGATGAAGTGCAGAGTAAGTATACCACAACAGAGAAAGAGTTCCTTGTTGTGGTATTTGCCTTTGAAAAATTCCGGTCATACCTTGTTGGATCCAAAGTGATTGTTTATACTGACCATGTGGTTGTTAGATACTTAATGGCTAAAAAGGATGCCAAACCTAGATTGCTTCGTTGGATGCTCTTACTGGATGGATTTTAACCATGAAATAAGAGACAAAAAGGGAGCAGAAAATCTAGTAGCAGATCACCTATCCAGATTGCCAATAGGGCATATCACCGAGTCCAAAGATGAGGTACCAATAAACGATTCCAGACCTGACGAACACCTCCTGCTGAACGAGGTTGAACTCCACAAGACCCTCGTCACCGACCCCTTCAGGGTCGTTAACGAGGTGCCGAGGTTGGAAGGCATACATTGCAAGGATAAACTTTCAGAATGGGTCGGCATAACAGTCAATCAGGTCATTACTGAGCCACGGGAGGTCGTTACCGAGGATAAAATAATGACTCCAAGCTCGTTAACGACCCATTCAGGTAAGATTTCTGAAACCAAACAAGCTCAAATAAATTCCATTCCTTCTCCTACTTCCACTTCTTCCCCAATATCAATCCATGCTATTAGAGGGTCAAAAGCCCCTTGGTTTGCGGATTTCGCTAACTATCTTGTAGGAGGCGTGATTTCCGAGGGCCTTACCTCACAAAAGAAGAAGAAATTTCTCCATGATGTAAAACAGTACTATTGGGATGATCCCTACTTGTTTAAGCAAGGGAGCAATCACCTCTTTAGGCGATGTGTTCCAGAAGAGGAGATCAAGAATGTGATCCATCAATGTCACACACTTCCAACTGGAGGCCATGCAAAAGGATTCAAAATCGCGGCGAAGATTCTTCAAAGTGGTCTCTATTGGCCAACCATGTTCAAAGATGTGCAAGCTTACGTGACAGCATGTGATGAGTGCCAACGCTCAGGAAACATCACTTGGAGACATGAAAATCCACTTATCGGGATATTGGAGGTTGAGCTTTTTGACGTATGGGGCATAGACTTCATGGGACCGTTTCCCGCATCAGGCCCCTACAAATACATCCTAGTTGCAGTCGACTATGTCTCTAAGTGGGTAGAAGCTGTTGCTACAAGGACTAACGACGCCAAGACTGTGGCTAAATTCATCAAGACCAATATTTTCCCCAGGTTCGGCGTTCCAAGGGTCCTTATCAGTGATGGTGGCTCCCATTTCATTGAGCGGAGTTTTGAAGCACTTTTAGCTAAGTATGGGGTATCCCATCGGGTGGCAACACCCTATCATCCCCAAACTAGTGGCCAGGTTGAAGTTTCAAACAGGCAAATAAAGAGCATATTGGAGAAGACAGTCTCCCGTTCTAGGAAAGATTGGTCCTCTAAATTAGATGACGCTCTGTGGGCATACAGGACGGCATACAAGATGCTTCTACGCACCACTCCTTTCAATCTAGTGTATGGCAAAGCATGTCATTTACCGGTCGAGATGGAGCACAAAGCATTGTGGGCCCTAAAAGAGCTCAGCATGAACCTCGATGCAGCAGGAGCAAAAAGATTCATGGACTTGCAAGCATTAGAAGAACTGAGGTTGAAGGCGTATGAAAATGCCGCAATTTACAAGGAGCGCACTAAAAGGTGGCATGATCGGAAATTAGTGCCCAAAACTTATTACGTCGGTGACAAAGTACTTCTTTTCAACTCTAGACTCCGATTATTCCCAGGGAAGCTTAGGACACGATGGAGTGGGCCATTTGTGGTTCATCACATTTATCCTCATGGAGCGGTAGAGTTGATCGACAACCGAGGCGTAATTTTCAAAGTTAATGGGCACCGGCTGAGAAGTTCCATGAGCAAACCGACCCAGATGAAGAGATCAGAGTTACCATGGCTCTCACATCATCAGACTAGTCAAAGGAAGCACGTCGGGCAGACGATGTTAAAAATAGCGCTTACGGGAGGCAACCCGCTTTTTAGTATAGAATTAGATTTTTCTTTTTTTTTAGACTCTTTTTCTTAGCTTTCTTTTGAGTTCTTTTTAGTAGTTTTTAGGATAGAAATTAGGATTTAATTTTGAGCTAACAAGATGCAGGAGAATGGATCGAAAAATCACTCCAAGAGGCTACGGTGGCTCGTTAACGACCCACCCAGGGTCGTTAACGACCCGGTTCGGACGACCCGATTCGGCAAAACGGGCAGGTAAGTTTTTTTTAACCTAATCTATCTTTTTCACTACCCTAGCCGCCACCCCTCTACCCCTTCCTATCCCTTCCCTCTCCTATATAACCCTTCTACCCTCCCAAATCTCTTTCACTCTCAAATTCTTTCAAATCAAACTCAACCAAAAACCTTTGAAGACCCCTTCCACCGATCGGAATCCCGCGCCACCATCACTGAGCAACCATCGTTACCGAATCCCGGAAACCCTTCCCTCCACCGTCGAAGATCCGAGGCCTTCGATAGCCCTCACCGAGCTCGTTACTCACCCAATTCCCGACCCCTTGTTCTTCAAATTTCTCGGTTCTCCGGTATGTTTTCTAAACCCTAACTCGAAATTGCATGATTTATGATTTTTAGGGAAGAAATTTCATATCTAGGATTGAGTTCATATAGAGGATCGGTGTTCATGATTAAATATTGCCCATGGTTGTGATTTTTGCTTCGTATTTCTAGATTTAGAGAGGGATATTCATGTTAGATGTTTCATAGTGAGAAGTTAATTGTGAAAAGCATGAATTTTTCTTGTTCTAGTATCAAGCTACAAACTTTGCATATCAAAATTTTGGGCAAAATTTAGCATGTTCTGGTTGGGTAATCAAGCAAGTATGGGGTGCGTATTTCCGATTTTGTGGCTAGTGAGGAATATAGAGGATTGCATGCTTGAATTTTGGATTGATTTTTAAGAAGAGTAAACTCGGAATTCTGTGATCTGGTTCTCGGCGGATCGTTAACGACCCACCCAGGCTCGTTAACGACCCTGCATAATCTCAAAATTCAACAACCAGTCCAGATTCGTAAACGACCCAATTGGGTAGTTAACGAATAATTCCGAGGCTATTTCGAGACCAAGTATGGGGTCTCTTCCCTATCTATGTTGAGTAGATCTTATCTTGGAAAAGTTTTTTTGATTATTTTGTAGATCTCATGGCAAGTTCAAGTAGACCCGCTACCCGAGCTCAGAAGAAGAGGAGGAACCAGAGGTCCCCATATCCACCTCGCATGGACAACGTGATTTTGAGTACTCAAGGCCAAGTGCATCGATACCGTGCCATTCTAGAGAAGGACCACAACACTCGTTGGTTCTCGAAGTCTAGTGCTAACAACACGGGGATCTACACGGACGTCAAGGAAGCCTTTCTTATCCTTGGTGCATCCCATCTCCTGAAGAAGGAGAATTTACCACACTTTCCGGCCCTCACATCCGAGTTCTTGGCCACTCTAGACACGAGCTTCCCGTCAAAGACTTCGGCGGGACGAATCCGGTTTCGGCTCGGTAACGTGAGCCGTGAGTTCACCATGGCAGAGTTCAACGCTATCCTAGAGCTTCCAAATCCGTCTAGAGACTACAGTTTGAAAGATTACAGGGTGACTAGGACATGGAGCTACATCACGGGGGAAGAACATTCCTCCACAGCGGCATTATCTGGGGCAAGCTTCATCAACCCCATCTTCAGGATCATTCTCCGAGTCCTAGCCGCTATGTTTTGGGCAAAGAGAGAGATAAACAGGCCAACAAGGACGGAAGTTGCTTGTCTCCGCACCATCCTTTTCGAGGAGCCCGGCCCCTTGAACTTGGGGTACGAATGGGTCTACTACGTCGAGAAATCAACCAAGTCCAAGGAGTTTTGGTGTGGCAACTTGGTTACCCTTTTGGCTAAAAACCTTGGCGTTGACCTCACTCGCTACACACCGGCCCACGCTCAACTCCTGAACAAGAGCTATTGGTATAGCTCCGGTATTTTCATCCAAGCCGAAGGAGGATTCAAAGTAAAAGTTCAAGACCGCTTCGTTAGGCCCACCCTCGACAAGCTAGAGTTACTCTATGTACCAAATTGGTACGAGGCGTGGACGGGGCATGCTTACCTGTTAGAGCCTAAGCCGGAGGATGAGCTATCACTACGGCCGTGTGAGACAAGATTTGAGTGAGAGGAAGAAGCAATGGAGGAAGATGAAGACGACGATGAGGATACCGAGGTAATTGGCGACGACACTGAAGAAGCCGACACCGAGGGAGGCACTGAGGAGCTTAACCTCGAAGATGAAGACCTCGACACGGAAGTTTTAGGCAACAACGTCCTCGTTGACGAGCCTACCAGGTTCGTTAACGACCATTTCCAGCCTCCTCCCTACATCCCTAACGAGGCACCCAGCTTCGTTAACGAGGCACCGAGAGCTTCTGTCGACCCACCACCAGCTCCTACCGACCCTCAGTCCTATGGACTCATGCCATACAACCGAGTGTTGTACCAAGACCATTTCCAGGCTCACTATCCACCACCTCCGCAGCCCGAGTACACAGGATCGAGTATGCCACCACCATGGGTCGAGGATCTTTTGGCTCAGATGCAGCAACTTAACCTCCAGCAGAACCACATTCATCGGAGGATGGATAGATGGGAGACTGTCTATTCTGCTCGCATGTCGATGGAGGATGAGCGGCATCGCCAGAGAGAGGCAGATGATGCTGAACGTTGGAGGACGATGTACGACTTCATGTGTACTTTTGAGCATTACTTTCCTCCACCGAACCAGTGATTCAGCTTGCAGAAGGCGTTTTTCCTTGTTTTCCACTTTTGAGACTTTGTAAGTTTTGGTTTTCTTTATCTTATTTTATTCTTATTTTTTTTATCTTTGTTTGTTTTCTTTTCTATTTTTCTTTTCCTTCTTCTTATTTTTCTTACAGTGGGGACACTGTAATTTTAAGTATGGGGTGGGAGAAAGTAGAAAACTTGTTATCTTATGTGTTTATTTGTTTTAAGTAGTTTTGTTTCATAAATCGAGAAATTGAAAAAAAATCGAGAAAAATTTTGAAAAAAAAGGAAAAACGATTTTAGAATTGATAGATATCCCTTTCTTAGGTTCTATGATAGTAATTGCTAGCTTAATCACATAATTCCTTGCGAGCATGTCTTTAATAGTATAGTCGGAATCTTCAACTTGAAATTGTTTTTAGAAAAAGATAGCATTTGATGAAATTGAGCACATATACTTTATAGCATAAGTGATGCAATCCAACAAAAAAATATCTACCTTGTGAGTTATTTTTTTGGCCTTATAGGGAGAACATCATTAAATCCCTCTTTTTTTTTTTGTGATTTACTCTCTATATGTATATTATCTCTTGGAATTGTGATGGTTATCTATTTCTTGAGACCCGTATGGGATTTATAGTCCATTACTTGTGAAAATCATATGATGGAGAACTTATTTTTATAGCCCTATTATTCCTTATCTACCTTTACATGATCCTTCTTTTGATAACCAATTCTAGCCTGAAGCTTTTATTTTTAGCTCCACAAATTTTCCCTAGCCGAGATAAGCTTGACCCTATCCGGGGATTAGGACTTAGATTGGAGAGGTATTTTTGTTGAGTGTAAAAAAAGGAGTGATATATATTGTTTGCTATGATTGAGGGATTATTGGGAAGGGTAGATTGGAAGTCTCTTGTTTTACTTGTAATAAGAAAGATCTCTTGATAAAGGAACAAATGCATAAAATAAAGTTGTTTGTTGGAGATAAAAAAAATGATGGAAGAATACACGATGAAGCTTGTTATCGACCCTGAAGTGGGCTCGTTAACGAGGCAGCGAAAAAAAGAGAAGGAAGTTTGAAGTGCATATGTGTTTATAGATAAAATCAGAGATTCTTTTATTTCTTATGAGACTTTCTAGGATATGTTGGGTGAGTGAAATAAGTGTGCATAATGAGAGAGTGTGTTTGGTATGATCTTTGATGAGTTTTTGTTTATGTGAGTTTTTAGGAGTCTTTGATTCCCGGATATTATTAGCACCACATAGCCAAATATTTTCCATGCCTTATTGTTTTTACCAAGCCCCATTACAACCCGGCCGAATGGAAGCTTCTATGAAGTTTTCCATTGAGCCTAAGTTTCTCTTTATGATTTTTGCTAGTTTTGACAAATCTTGGGTGGAGAGTATTGGTGATATAAGTTCCAATTTCTATGAGTTTTTGCATATTGGATTGAGTTGAGAGATTGAATTCATAAGCCTAAACACATGAGAATTGAGTGAAACACATATCCCTTGTGAGGTTGGATTGTATTTTCCTATGTCTATTTAGTGTATATACGTGTGATGATGTTAAGTATCTTTTGCTATATTGTTCTCATGTGTAGATGTTGCTTTTTAGAGGATGGCTATTTCATGATGAGTATGTTTGTTTGGGAGGGTATTTCTTGACAACAAATTGATCCCCGGCAACGGCGCCAATTTGTTGAGAGGTTATTTCTTGACAACAAATAAATTTATAAGTCAAGACCCCGCTGAGTATAGCGAAGTCAGGATCGTTCCACAGGAAGCAAGGTTGTTCGTTTATCGACTACTAAAAAGCAAACAAAATTAAACAAAACACACACACAAGCAGCCTCGTTAACGACGTTGTTAGGGTCGTTAACGAACCACCGTACCTAAAAAGACTCAAGTAACGACCTAAACAAACTCGGTAGCGAAATTCACTTAAAAGTAATTCAAATAAAAACAAAGATCTAAGACTAGGGACACCGCAACATAGCCAAGCATATAAACTCGTAAGAAGAATAGATCATGCCTTTAAATAGATAGAATTATCAAATTTCGTTGACCATGAAGTAAATTAACCTACTTTCGCAACTTAACTCAGTTAATTGTTTGTCTTGGATCTAAAGCTTGAAACTTTCGTATTCAAACAATATCAACCTTCAAGTTACTAACTTTCTCTTTCAATCCAGTTAAAAACTCAAATTACCTTAACTTTCATCTTGGTATAAACACAACAAACAATCTCAATAATAGATAAAAGCCATTCAACACATAATCTCACTCGTTAAACATGCTCAACTATGCCGGGCTTAACCCCGATCCTAGAAAAGAAGACTACTCACTAATCATAACTACGAAACAAGAAATCATTGAAAATAAATTACTACTCAAATTAAATAACAAATATCGTTATTCACAGAAAATCAGAAGAAATCCCGAAAACAAACAAATACCGAACCGAAACACTCGATCAACGAACTCGGTAACTCTCGTCCACCGACCCGACGACTCGTCTCCGATCCTCTCCTCGCTCTCTCGGCTCTTCCTCTTCTCTCTATGCTCGACTTCTCTATCTATTGATCCTCCTCAAGAATTCCCCCCCTTTTGCTAGGCTAAATAAGAGGGCTATTTATACTAAAAAGGCTAAAAACTAATAAGGCTAGAAGATAAAAACTTTCCTAAAAGATAGAAGTAAAACTCTTAAAAGATAGAAACAAAATCTAAAAAGATAACAAGACCTAAAATACAATATAATAACCCTAAAAATCACAAAAAGATACTCTACCGACATGGAAATAATTTTCCGCACAGGATCGGTGAGTTACAAAGTCTACCCTCGAAATTTCTTATCACGTGGCCACGTTAACGAGCCCTTACAGCCTCGTTAACGAGCCTGGGCTTGGTTTTTTCGACACTTCAACTCGTAAAACCTTGACTCTGACTTCTTCAAACTTGTATTCCTCCGTCTTTCACTGTAACGCTCCAAATTCAGCTCCATATAGCACTTTTCCTTGCTAAAACCTACAAAATACACAAAATAGAGTAGCTTCCATACTTTCTATGAAAATATGCAAAACTATCCAAAAACATACCAAACTAAACCTAAACTTATCAAAACTAGACCTAATAAATAAATAAAACCTACTAAAAACTATACTAAAAATACGAACATCAGCGCGCTGAAACATGGCCACCCGCGAGCGCAGGTCACAACCCACGGACGCGGCTCCAGTCTTCTCTCGTCGTCCGCGGATACGGCATCACCCGCGGTCTCGGGTCTCGACCCACGGCCGCGGGTCCCGCTTTCTTCAACCTTCTCGGATCTTCTCTTTACCGCAGTATGGGCGCCATACCCGAGGGCACGGTCTTGATCTCCGTAAAATCTTTAGTCTTTTATTCCTTGCAACCGCTGTAAAGCGGGTCTTCAGCTCGAATTTAGGACTTCTGTCTTCAAAAGCTTCATTTGTAGGCTTTTCTGATATTACAATTAAACACCCTAATCTAGCCTAAAACACTCAGAAATCCTAATAAAAATACATAATTACGCAGTACTAAAACGAGCGTATCAAGGGGCATAAAGCGCAAGTCCTTTTGGACTGATATCAACGCTTTATGTCGCTTGGAACGAATTTATCTAATTGCTTTAGTGGAAACAAAATCCCAAAATCCTCCCAAATGCACAAATTGGCGAAAAGCGGGTTTTGACTCAATTGAATTCCTTTCGGCTAATGGGTACTCTCGCGGAATCTGCGTCCTATGGAAGGGACAACTATTTACGAACGAAACCTTAGACACAATCCATAAAGACGAACGCTTCATAGGAATTCGTTATACTAATCTGGATGCTCATAATGAAATGATCATTGTCTTTGCATAAGCCCCCACCACGGGCGCAAGACAAGGAGCCATTTTGGAGAAAGCTAACGGAATTCATAAAAAATTGTAACCTCCCATGCATTCTCATGGGAGACTGAAATGAAATCCAACACCCGGATGAGAAACAAGGGGGAACCACCCCAAACCACACCCGTTTTGAACGTCTTATTAACTTTAAGAATTAATGTGACTTTTGTGATATCCCTACTATTGGGAACAAATTCACATGGAAAAGATCCAAAGATCTAGAAAATACAACCTACGAGAAATTGGACTGTACCCTAGTTAGCAACCAAATTATCCAATGGTACCCCTCTATTGCCACCAAAAATCACGCATTTTCATCTTCCGACCACTGCCCCATCTCGTGCGACCACCCGACAGGGGTCCCTTTCAAAGCACAACCTTTCAAATTTGAAATGATATGGACATCTAGAAAGGATTTCCAGCACGTCATCAAGCAAGCCTGGCGGCTCAATGTCGGAGGGTCCCAAATGTTTAACCTAACAAAGAAAACCCAATTGCTTAAAGCAAAGGCGAAAGTGTGGAACAAACAAACATTCGGTAATATATTTGAACAGATTAGAAAACTTGACGAAGAACAACTCCAAATTCAAAAAGAGATCATCGAGCACAAAAACTTGCAACTAATTCAAAAGCAAGAGAGACTGATAAAGAAACGGTCTTGCCTCCTGAATTTCCACAACTCCTATTGGAAACAAAGGGCGAAAAACACCCATATCAAACTAAATGACAAAAATACCAAATCCTTCCACCGGATTGCTAGTGGTAGAAGGAATAGAATGAATATCAAAGAAATCTGAACCTCAGAGGGCACACAAATCACAAGACTAGAAAACATTAGAATAGAAATTAAACGGGACTTTCAAAACCGCTTTTGTGCCTTGGAAATAAACCGTGTAAAACAGCACAACATGACCCAAACGATCCAAAAAGAAATAACTGATGCAGACAACTCAGAGCTCACAAAACCAGTATCGAATAAGGAAATTAAAGTTGCTTTGTTCGATATCAAGGATGACAAATCCCCCGGCCGGACGGAATGCCGACAAGTTTCTATAAAAAATATTGGCACATTGTTGGCCCTGGCGTTATCAAAGCTGTAAAAAGGTTTTTTCATTCCGGTAAAATTCTAAAACAAATTAACCACAATTTTATAACCCTACTTCCCAAATGTGAAAACCCCAATTCAACCAACCACTATAGGCCAATTAGCCTACGCAATACTATTTATAAAGTAATCTCAAAGATCCTAACAAACCGCCTAAAAAGCGTCTTGAATAAACTCATCCACCCGATGCAAGGGGCATTCGTCCAGAACCGGAGTATCCACGATAATACACTCGTCGCACATGAGATTTTCCACTCTTTCCGCAACAAACATGGGCGGGAGGGTTGGATCGCAATCAAACTTGACATGGAAAAAGCGTATGATCGTATCAGTTGGGAATTCCTCGCTAAGATACTTCACAAATTCGGCTTTCATGATAAATTCTTAGGTTGGATCCGAGAATGTGTTGAAACAGTCTCATTCTCTTTTTTAGTCAACAACGGACCAACAGAACAATTCTACCCCCAACGGGGTCTCAAGAAAGGGGTCCCCTTTTACCATACTTATTTATTCTTGTCGTTGAGATCCTGGCGAGACAACTCCACCTATTGAGCACTAACCCAAAAAGTGGCATTGGGATCCAAATCTCAAGATATGGAACAAAAATCCCATTCCTAGCCTTCGCAGATGATATCATCATCTTTGCCAAAGTTAATGGCCAAACCTGCAAAAATATTAAGGAAATTGTTGATCACTATTGCCAGATATTTGGCCAGAAAGTCAATTTTCACAAATCCGCCTTCCAGGTCACCAAAAACACAAGTAACAACACAAAGGAACAAATAAAACAGATACTTCAGATAGCGAATATTGTTGCTTTAGACAAATACCTAGGATGCCCAATTATCAACGGGAGAGTAACACAAAACACCTTTAAACCCCTGATTCTGCGAACCAGATCCCAATTATCAAAATGGAAAGCAAATGCCCTTTCTCAGGAGGGGCGTAAAACCCTAATCAAAGCAAACCTCTCAGCACAACCAAACTATATTATGCAATCATTTTTGCTACCTCAGGCAACTCTAAAAGAACTAGACCAAATTAACAAGAATTTCTTTTAGAACAAGGAAAACAACTACAAACCACTTATAATTTGGAATTCAATTTGTCGTCCTCCAGCTCATGGAGGGGTGGGAATCGCCAAGGCAGAAGAAATGAATCAAGCACTCCAAATGAAACTGCTATGGAAAATCTTAGCGAAACCAGACAACCTCTGGGTCAAAATAGTGATAGAAAAATACCTCAAAACGGAAAGTATCTTAAGCTACAAGAAAAAACATAACACATCATGGCAATGTTCCAAACTATTAGGCCTAAGAGACATGTTCGTGAAGGGGCTCATCTGGCAAGTGGGGGACGGGAAAACCATTCGAATTTGGAAAGATAACTGGACCAGAAATGGCCCTCTTAATCCAAAAACCAAGGTTGAAACCCTCATTAATTGGGAGGAACCTGTTGGGGCGTACCTCCGTGAGGACAATTCATGGAACATTGAAAAATTGAGCGAGGTCGTTAATCATGATGACCTTGAAAAAATTTCCAAAATTAATAATCCCATTAATAAAATCCCGGATAGACTGTACTCGCAACCAAGTAAAAATGATTGGTACTCCACCCACTTGACCATGCAGTGGCTCCATCAATCCAAAGGTGAACCCAAAATTAACTTAGAATAGATCAACCAGCTCAACATCCCTCCCAAAATGAAGAATTTCCTATGGAAAGTGGCACGAAACGGCCTACCAACCAAAACAAGGCTTGCGGCCAACCATATTCCAGTACCATAAGGTTGTGAAGCATGTAACAACCAGGTTGAAGACACAAACCACATCTTACTCTCATGCCTCCTTACTAGGACGACCCTTAATTCCGTAAGCCCAAAACTACGTTGGATTGCCGACCAAGTATCCCCAGACGACAAAAAACCACACCAGGTCATGGAGGAAATTAGGACAATGACAACAAAAGAGGAAATGGAACTCCTCACTAACACCTGGTGGAGCCTATGTTTCTCTAGAAATAAGAGAGTCTTTGACAGTAACTAAGGAACAAACTTGACTAATACTGATAATATTACCGATTTTACCCTAAACCAAGTCAAAGAATGGAAACTTACACGAATCTCTGATTCCCCCAGCCCCCGCACTTATGGTGCGAGAGCTGGAGAAGGGAGAAAGCGTGCAAAGTGGGCAAAACCCAAGAGGGATTACATTAAATTGAATTTTGATGGTACAGTGTGTGCAAATGGCGTGGCTTCTTTCGGGTTCATCCTCAGGGAATCTGGTGGCTCCCCCATCCATTTTGACGGAGGATTAATTGGTCGGCAGTCTGTTCTGATCTTCGAGACCATCGCCTTGCGCCAGGGACTTCTCGAGGCCATCAAACGTGGCATTCCCCGGATCCAGATTGAAGGCGATAATTTGCAACTGGTCAAGGCCGTACTTGGTGACTGGCGCTGCCCGTGGGAGATTGAGCTGTTGCGTTCAGACATCCACTGCCTGCTTGCCCAGTTCCAGGATTGGAGTATTTCTCATGTCTTCCGTGAGAGCAATTTTGTAGCAGACTTCATTGCTGGATCTTTCAGACGTGTCTCCTCTACCCCCACTTGCAGTTGACTCGGGTTTGCTTACCCTCATCCAACAGGATGCTCTAGGGCGAACACTAGCTTGTTAGTGGTCACCTTAATCTCTTTACTTATCAAAAGTAAAAATAAAAAAATAAAATTGAATAATATTATTTATCACTTCTAAATTTTTAGACTTAGTTCTTGGTTTACGGTCACAAAGAATACAGATTTGCTAAGAGAGTATTAGAAAGTCATCTAGAAGATTTTTAAATAAAAATATTCTTAAAATCACGGATATTAAAGTTGTAACCTCGACTTATTTCTTACATATTGGGCCTTAATTCTTGTATCATCAAATGGAAGATTTTATTCCAAAATTTGGGCTTCATTGAATGGGCGTTTCTTGCAAAATGTCAAAGAATATACATGCTCATTAAATCATCAAACAAGTTCATAAACATAGCTAGACATCACCAAAACTTCAAACTCTTCAAGCAAGTCTGGGGATAGGATTTCATTCAAGAATTATGAAGAACAAGGCGCTTGTTACTTTAGGGAAAATTAATCACTCCTAAAATGCAATTTTTTTTTTACTTTTTGACATTTTTATGAATTTTTTTTAATATGCAAATGCAATCTAACATGCAACTATATGCTTCTAACTAACATGAAACATATTTCCCTCCCCCGTGTTTAAACCATACATTGTCACCAATGTATAAATAAAAGAGAGAGATAAGAAAACACTAACCTTGGGTTGCCTCCCAAGCAGCGCTTGTTTAAGGTCGTTAGCTTGACCTCCCATCTTCTTTCAAGTGCTCGGGTCAGGAGGGTCTTTGGTACCCACCCTGATTAGATCAGGCTCATCTGCAAGCTTCAACATATGTTTTTGCACTTTGAACTTCCCCGAGTTTTTATGCCAAAGCTCAGTTCCTCCTTCTTTTAAAACTCGAGTTACTAGATATGGTCCCGACCATCTTGTTCCTTTGCCTCTAGGAAACATGTTAGATCTTTCATGGAACAAGATCACCTTGTCTCCTCTTTTAATCTCATCTTTTGCTCGGTCCTTCATCTTTTTCTTGTGATCTCCGCCCTTTATATCCTCAGCAATATCACCATCCATGAGGCTTTTAACTTCCATTTTTTTCCTGAGAAGTTTGAGCAATATCAGATTGGATCTCCTCATTATCCAACTTCACTTCAATATTACAACAAGCTACTTTGACAGTCTCTTGTGGAGGATTCTTGTGCACTTCAAGGAAGTTATCTTTGAAATATTCATACTCTATCTTCTCTTCCCCAATAGTGAGTGAGATCTTGTCATTCTTGACATTAATGTTAGCTCCAACAGTGGCTAAAAAGGGTCTCCCAAAGATGCTAGGAGTTCGGTCATTCATCACCTCCATGTCAAGGCTCACAAAATCTTCTAGTATAAAGAACTTGACCACCTTCACCGGAAAGTTTTCAATAATGCCCACAGGATGAGTGACTGAATTAGCAGCCATGATAAGACGCATCTTGGTTTGAAGAGGATCACCCAAATTTAGATTTTTGCAAATTGACTAGGGCATGATATTGACACTAGAACCAAGATCAAAAAGGCAATTGTATTGAAGAGAACCAAAATCAACAGGGATAAAGAACTCGCCTGTATCTTTTAGCTTTCTTGGCATCTTGTCAACTTGATCCATCACCAAAGCTACTATCTCATAGTCTTCAATCCTCCTCTTTTTGCATAGAATCTCCTTTAAGAATTTTGAATATGTGGGCATTTGAGTAAGGACATCAATGAAAGGAATGTCAATGTGGAACTTCTTTATCATACTCATGAATTTCCCAAATAGTTGCTCTTGCACCACCTGAATCTTTTTTGTGGGAAAGGTAGAGGTGGTTTGTATGATGGGGGAGCAACATATTTGGTGTCTTCATCATCCGATGGCTTCTTTGTTGTCTTTTCTGCAACTCCTTTTTTTACCGGTGGAAACTTCTCAAGCACTTTTCCACTCCTTTGAGTGACAGCCCGACATTGCTCCTTAGGATTTTTAGGTTGCCCAGGCGGTCTAGGAACATTCAAATCTTGTTGAGCCACTGATGAGAGGATCGATGGAGGGGATGATGGTGCAAAGAGATCGCCACGAGAATCCAAGGAATTCCGACAACAAACACCATGCAACTAACCCGTCTTCAACTGGATGGATCTTCCTCGTCTGAACTCGGAATTTAGTGATTCCAATTCGAGAAGTTAGATCTCTGCGTCTAGTTTAGTCCCTCAAAATTTCAGACCTAGATGATAAGTGTATTGAAATATATGTCGATTTTACTGAGGGGGTGCAGAAACCACCGAGATGGATGATGGATCGAAATGGGGAGAACAAGGGGATATGGATGCTTGACAACTTGGATATGACTCACCAAGCTCTCAAACAAACTAAGATGCCCAAATTGTCGGATATTACTCACCAACAACTTGAACAACGAGAATTGAACGAACGAAATACAAGAACAAGAATTTGAATTGAAATTGCAAGGGAAAGTAAGCAACAAGAGAGTATTTTCGTCCAATCTCGCTACAAAGGGTGAGGGGGCCGACCATATAACCTAGAAAGCAACCTCACAAAGTTATCCCCTTCACTTAAGGAAATTACAAAAATTAACCCGAAATCCCGAAAACTTATAAAGTGTCCTTAACCGAAGAAATGTCACTTAGAACCGTGAAGCACAATAAAACTCCAACCTTCACCGTCATTAGCCATCGGAAACTTATGAGCCATGAGCTCCTCCTTGATTTTGTCTAGTATAGACTTAGCTAGGGCTCGTGTGATGCGCCCAAGATAGGGCATGGCTCCTTGACTCGGCTTCTTAGCGCCTCGAACATCGTGTTTGGTTGCTTGTCCAAGTATTGGATCCCCTTTATCGTGCACATTGGGCTTGTCTTTAGGGATGGAATCTTCACTCAACTCATGGGGCCATGACTCGGTAGATGGAATCACATCATCCTCCTCCCCTTCAAAAAGATTCGTCCTCGAATCTATCAAGCCTTGTGAGCTCAACAAAGAAGGTAGGGCTTCTAGCTCCCTTGGTGTGGCATTCTCCATGACAAAGACATCCTTCTTGGCCTCCACAAGAAAGGGAATGTAATCACCGCTTGGAGTGACTAAAACAGCCTCGTCCTCCTCATGGAGCAAGAAGGGCAAACATGAAGGAATCATAGGAAATGCATCCATCCATGGTGTCGCCAACGAATTCATGGAGCTAGGAGTGATGGTAGGACGATGCTTGATTTTAGGAGATAATTCCACAACTTCCTCTTCTTCTTGCAATGTGTGCATCAATTCTATTGGACACTTGATGATAATGAGTTGTTCCAATCCATGGAAAGGAGTCTCTCTTTTTGGTTGCTCTGTGTCACTCATCACTCTTTGTTGGAAGGAAGTCTCCTCTCCTTTACAAGGGGTCGTCCTCGAACCTTTATCCTCTTCTCGTGTCTCCTTGATCTTCACCACTTGAGGCACTTGTGTCCTCTCGTCCAGCCCTAGGATTCGGTGCTCCAAGGCATCCATGCATGTATCCATAGCTTCCAAAGATTGTTGCATGGATTGTTGGAAGGATTGCAACATGGCAGCCACCGAGTTGGAGGACTCCTCAACTTGTTCCTTATTCTTGTCATAACCTACACCTGTCATCGTAAAAACAAGGCAAATATCAAGGTATAGAGGTCACACAAATTAATCACCAAGACTTTCCCGAGATGAAAATCCGACAAGTTGCAAGTAGGAGATGACCAACAAAATGGAACACGAAAAGCTCAAACACAACAACACAAGATGTCTCGTCTTGGTGTCGTTCCCGTATCCTAGCACCGTAACCAACAACAAGCATGTAATGATATAAAGGGGTCAAAAGAAAGCTGGATTATGGACTCAATTCCCATGTTTTTACTCAGCCAAATTCAGCAAGACACACTTAAATCAAGCACTAAAGGAAGACATTAATCAAGCAACAAATGCACCCTTTCAACTACCAAGTTTATGGACCTTTGCAGTTCAATACATGGACGTTTTTTTGAGCATTTTTTTCAGCCATGGATGGTCTCCAAACTCGGCCAAGATCAACAACAAACAAGGACACAAAACGTCCACAACAACACAATACAACAACAACCTCTAAGGCCGCACACAACAACAACGCAACAACACAACAATTTCGAACCAACAAAACTTGCAACAAGTGGAAATTCAAGTTCGAAACAAGGTTTATATGGAGATACCTTCGCGTGGCTCTGATACCACTTGATGAGAGGATCGATGGAGGGGATGATGGTGCAAAGAGATCGCCACGAGAATCCAAGGAATTCCGACAACAAACACCATGCAACTAACCCGTCTTCAACTGGATGGATCTTCCTCGTCTGAACTCGGAATTTAGTGATTCCAATTCTAGAAGTTAGATCTCTGAGTCTAGTTTATTCCCTCAAAAGTTCAGACCTAGATGATGAGTGGATTGAAACATATGTCAATTTTACTGAGGGGGTGCAGAAACCACCGAGATGGATGATGGATCGAAATGGGGAGAACAAGGGGATATGGATGCTTGACAACTTGGATATGACTCACCAAGATCTCAAAAAAACTAAGATGCCCAAATTGTCGGATATTACTCACCAACAACTTGAACAACGAGAATTGAACGAACGAAATACAAGAACAAGAATTTGAATTGAAATTGCAAGGGAAAGTAAGCAACAAGAGAGTATTTTCGTCCAATCTCCCTACAAAGGGTGAGGGGGCCGACCATATAACCTAGAAAGCAACCTCACAAAGTTATCCCCTTCACTTAAGGAAATTACAAAAATTAACCTGAAATCCCGAAAACTTATAAAGTGTCCTTAACCGAAGAAATGTCACTTAGAACCGTGAAGCACAATAAAACTCCAACCTTCACCGTCATTAGCCATCAGAAACTTATGAGCCATGAGCTCCTCCTTGATTCCATCTACTGAGTCATGGGGCCATGACTCAGTAGATGGAATCACATCAGCCACTTATTGTTCTATGATCTTCAAATTCTTCCCCTGAGCTCTCACTTCTTCTGTTAGCGTCTTCATGGTGGTTGCAAGGCTCTCAATAGCAATCTCCCATGCAGGCTTTTGGGAGGGTTGAGCATCTTGGTTTGGGTGTAGTGGGGCTCTTGGTGGAAACCTAGGAGGTACTCGTTGTTGTGACTGATTATTCCCATAAGAGATGTTGGGGTGATTTCTCCAACCATGGTTGTAGGAATTAGCGTAGGGATTATTCCTAGGCTCCATGTCAAAGTTATTCATGTATTACACCTCCTCCTCATGTGGTTCCTCCTTAGAAGAAAATAATTGGCAGGCTGATATAGTGTGATCACCTGCTCCACAAAACTGACACACCACACCTAAGACAACCTAATTGGAGCTTTCTTCATTCCGGTTATTAGGCCCATTCACCTTCAAATTCAACTACTTGATCTATTGAGCAAAAGCCTCCATTTGTGCTTCACGTAGAGTTTCCTTATCCACCTCATACAACCTAGCCGATCTTTTAGAGCTTAGAATAGTTCGAGCATCATTATAGTAGTGAGTATACTGGGAAATATCCTCAATCTGATCCCAGGAATTATCAACATTCATCTTCATGATTGTGCCTCTAGATGAGGCATCAATGAGCAGTCTGGTGGTGTTGTCAACAACATTGTAAAAAGTGTGAAGAAGAACTCACTTGTCTATTCCACGGTGAGGACATAACAATAGGAGCTCCTTGAACCTCCCCCAACCTTCATAAAGAGATTCCCCCATCTTTCATTTGAAATGAGCTGATTTGATTCCTCATCTCTTCAGTCTTCTTAGGCGGGAAATACTTGGTTAGGAAAGCTTTGGCCAACTCATCCCATGTAGTGATAGTGCCATGAGGCAGGGCCTTGAACCAAGCTTTAGGCCTATCTCTTAGAAAGAATGAGAAGGCGCACAAATAAAGCGCATCATTAGAAACATCATGAATCTTCACCGTATCCATAATCTCCAGAAAAGTGTTGAGGTGTTGGTGAGGATTCTCAAAAGGTAGACCTCCAAACTGATTCTGTTGAACCATATTAATCAGAGATGGCTTCAACTCAAAATTCCTAGCCTGGACTGGAGGTCGGACCACACCAGTTGTGGGTCCTTGATGGCATGGCAACACATAATCCCCCAAGGTCATAGGTGGTTGAGGATTCAACTGTTGTTGCAACAATAGTTGTTGTTGTTGTTGTTGTTGTTGTTGTTGTTGTTGTTGCAACAACAACTATTGTTGTGCACTTGCCTGATCGCCTTCCATAGCCTGGGTTATAGCTTCCCTTTGCTCTCTTCTTCTTCTATGAAAAGCACGCTCGGGTTCAGAATCGTAGTTTTGTAGTACACTAGCGCTCAGAGATATTCTCATAAGAAGGAGAAAAAACTGAAACCAAAACAAAAAAGAAACAAATTAAAAATAAAAACAAGACTTAATCTACCGGTTGTGAGGGACAACCAATACTATCAATAGTTCCCTGACAACGGCGCCAAAAACATGATAGTCTATTTTCCTACACCGCAAGTATACGGTTCGATTGTAGTAATCAAGGTATCGAACACAGGGAACTTTGTAGTACCAATTGATATTCAAACTAGTAGATCAAGCCAAATAAATAAGAAAAAAGAGTTTATGATTGAATTGAATTGTTAACAAGTAATCAAAAATAACAAGGAAATATCAGTGGAGAAAAGCTTCCAAGGTTAGGATTCCCACAATGATGTTTCAGTAGATTTTTAAGTGATGTCTATTTGGATGTCAACTTGAATGTCATTTGAAGCAACTCACTATCTAAAACCAACACAAATCTCTTTTCAGAAAATAAGTGAATGTGCCTAAACTCAACTAACAATCGTTGCCGCGTAAGGTTAATCAATTTTAGACCCTTTAAGCTCTTTAGAGACTAGGGGCAAACAAACCCAGCATTCGCTGTCGCGTTCCACTAGAATTATCCAACCCTAGAACTACTACGATAGTTGAAATTCACAGAAGAGAAATTAAGTTGTTGTCGCATAAATAACTCTCTAGTTTAATACATAGGGATCTTATTCAGAACCAATTTTTGGTACTTGTCTAATCAATACCCTGATATAATTATTTCATGTCGGTCTCAAATCATAACAAGAATCCTATATGCAAAGCAAATAGGGCATAAAGCAACCAGCTGGGATTAGATCAAACTTCAATCAAGTTTCCATTCAACCAAACATCACAATTCAGATCTACCTACTTTATCATTAGGTTGACCCAACCTCAAAATAAGAGAATTAGCTAGACATGGAATGGAAAGAAAGCCAATCAAATTCAATAAACAACATACCAATTCGTTTGCAAATCGATTCAATCTTAAATTCCAACAGATCTAAAAAAATCTCCAAGTAATCTCCACCTAGGGTTCTCTCTAGAGAGGCTAGAAACAATAATATCTAATAATAACAAAACTATGGTTAATGTGTTTTTAAGAGACGAAACAAAGTGAAACTCGACCCAAATCCCAACATGGGGAACTACCCGGTCACGTACCCGGTCGGGTAAGTTTCTGCAGCCTCAACGACGTTATTTGAAGTACCCGGTCTTAAACCCGGTCAAGAACCCGGTCGGGTAGTTGAGTACCCGTCCACGTACTCGACTGGGCTGTCTTTTCTCCCTTTTTCCGCTATTTCTTCGTCTTGGCGCCCGAGCAACCACTTGTAAGCTCCGTCCTTCATCACTTAAGCTCCATGAAACACTCCTCTTAGCTTTGATCCTTGAAAATGCTTGAATGTCCATCCAAAATAACTTGAAATCCAAACAAAACGAGAGTAGATATCGAACGAAGAAAACAAACGATGCAAGCATAAAACTAACTCAAAACTAAGCTAAAAAGACTCAAAACATAAAAGTAAATGTGTCCTAAACTATGTCTAAATGCATGTTATCACTTATTGGAAAGACCCTGAGCTAGTTAAAGAGCTTACCTTCTAAGTCTATTAGGACTTGGAAGGCTTTGTATAATCAATTTCTTACAAAGTTTTTTTCTCCTACCAAGACAACAGAATTGAGAAAACGCATCACCTCCTATCACCAGCTGCCTAACGAGGCCTTCGTAGAGACGTGGGAGAGATTCAAGGAGATGCTCAGATAGTGCCCCACTCATCGGCAACCCCTATATGTGCTCCAAGAAATCTTCTTCCAAGGGATTAATGTAGAAACAAAGAACCGCATCAACATGCACACTGCTTGCGGATTTATTGAGATGGATCCCACTGCTACATGGGAACTGCTGGACAAGTTGTCTAACTACGATGCCATGTATGGGACCCAATAGCCACCCCAACCACAGAAGCGTCTCTACGTGCCTAATAAAGACGAAGTTGATCCTGATGTCAAAAATCAATTTCTACAGGATGAGATCAACCGTCTAAAGAAACAGGTAAGTTTTCTGAAAACCTCTCAACCTTGTCAAGAGTGTGGCTGTTCTGCCCATAGTACTTCTGCTTGCACTAACATCGAGAAGGTTAGAGCCGTTGAGACATATGTTGAGATGAAATATATGAGAGGACAATACAGGAACCTGCCTAATAACTTTGACAGGCCAAACAATTATCCGGCTTGGGGAAATCAAAATCAAAATCAAAATCCAAGTTATGCAGCACCCCCTCCGGACAAAAGGCCCACGCCATATCGACCTCCAGGCTATCAAGAGCCACCATCTTGGGTGCAAGGACTCTATGAAGGGATTAATGGCGTAAAGAATGAAATCACTAGAGTCCAAGCCAACCTCAATAATCAGATGAAAAGATGGCGAGAGTTCGATGTTTGGAAGAAGATTGTCGACTCACAGCTAGGGAACCTAGCTGCACAGATTTCGAGTCCGCAAGGGCAACTCCCAGGCCGTCCCGAGGAGAACCCTAGAGGACAGATTGCAGCCGTACACCTCAAGAGCGGGAAGATGCTGCCAGATCGTGCCAAAGCTAAGGAGAAGGACCCCGAAACTAAAGAAGATGCCACGGCTCAGGTCGACAACGGGCCAAAGAGGGTCATTACCGAGCCTGAACCACTCGGTGCCGATATTCCCAGGGTCGTCACCGACCCCAACTCAAGTAAGTTTTCTACACCGAGCCCCTCTCTTAGTCCCAGGCTCGATACTGACCCCACCAGGGTCGGTACTGATCCTTCTGCGGCACCGATCGACCCTATTGTCGATCTGGTAGCATCATCTCTTGAGGCCGCTTTGGCTTCGAGATCGGTGAAGTCTCTTCCCTTTCCTACTAAGAAGTCCAAGGACTCAACAGAAGGCAAGTTTAAGCATTTCGTTAAGATTCTCCAAGGCTTAAATATTTCTATACCATTCACTGAGGCCCTAAGCGAAATGCCGGCTTACACAAAATTTTTTGAAGGACATTCTTAGCAGGAAACGGTCAATAACATAGCTGACATATGAGGTCTGATCCATTACCCTTCCAGAAAAGCTAGGTGACCCAGGGATATTTGCTATCACTATTGGCATAGGCGACCACCGATTCAAGGCCTTATGTGATTTGGGAGCCAGTGCTAGTTTACTTCCCTTATCAATCTGGTCAAAAGTCAACATGGGACCTCTGGAACCCGTAGATATGAGGTTGTATACGGCAGATGGATCAAGTGTAAAAGCTACAGGAGTCATTGACGATTATCCCATTCAAGTGGGGAAATTCTTCATTCCAAACGATTTCATTGTCCTCGATATGCCTGAAGATCCTCTAGTCCCCATCATTCTAGGCAGGCCATTCCTCGCTACAGCAGCCGCTCGAGTTGACGTTCGAAAAGGACTCCTCACCTCCGATATAGGGGAGGAACAGGTCAAGTTCAACCTTAATCAAGATGACAATGACACGGCCGCGGTCGCACAGATCGAGATGTCCGAGCCAGAGCTCGACATTACTGAGTCTGAAGTTTCCCATCCAATTAATAAGGACTATGAGAGCACCACCAAGATCGCTACCGACCCCCCTAGGGTCGGTACCAAGCCCTTCGTACAGCAATATGACGGAGGTGGTGCGTTTTGGCACGATACCAAGAGAGGTTTTGCTTTTGATAGGCCGATAACGACCCAACTACCTCGGTGTCGACACCCTCACTAATAGATCGAGGTGAGTATTCTAACTCTGGATTCACTATCACTGATCATGATCCTTCCTTATATCATATTCCTACACCATATCCTACTATCTATGATATAGAGGAGTCGAAACCTCCTTGGTTTTCGGATCTCACTAACCCTTGTGTAGGAATACTGGGCATACTGTTAGAAGGTGAAGGACCAAATTTAGTGAGAAGAAATAACAATGCCTTTAACCAAGTATGGGGTCTCTTAAAACCCCGACAAAGCCGAAAAGGAACCAGCTTGATTAAGCCAGGTAAGTTCGTCAGGCTAACGACGTTAAAAATAGCGCTTACGGGAGACAACCCGGTTTTAGTTTTAGTTTTAGTTTTAGTTTTATTTTAGTCTTCTTTTTTGTATAGCTCTTTTTCCTAGCTTTCTTTTGAGTTTTTAGTAGTTTAGAAGGTTACAAGATAGAATATTTTTGAAGCTAACCTATCTTAGGAAGTCGGGCTCGAAAGGCGCTGAAAATTAAGTCACCCAGGCTCGGTACCGAGCTGAGAGGGTCGGTACCGACCTAAGACGACACCCAGATTTTGAGGACGCGCGAGAAGGTTAGTTTCCTAAAACCTAAAATCTATCTTATATCTTGCCCCACCCTTTCACGCCGCCTTTGCCCCTCTTTTTAAAACACCCTCAAGCCTTCAAAATCTCAATCGAATTCCACTGGATTTCGCACCTCTGTCAACCGCACCACGCGCACCCTAAATCCCGATCGCAACCACTCGATAAGGAACACAACCATTATGATTTGTTACCGGAGCACTCAAGCCCTCGTTACCCATTCAAATTCTGATTTTTTGTTCTTCAATTCTCAAATCTACTGTATGATTTCTAAACACTAATTCTTTTTCTTGAGATTTCATGGTAATTTTGGGAAGTTTCATATCTAGATCTCTATGATAAATCGGTTGCATATTGTTCTCACCCAGGCTCGTTACCGACCTGTGAGGGTCGGTAACGACTTGAGAATGCCCAAAACCAGAGCCAAACCCAAAGACCTCGTTACCGACCCAATTGGCTCGGTACCGAGGTGGGTCAAGACCATTTCCAATAGCACGTATGGGCTTTTATTTTGTTAGTTTGAGTGGATCTTATCTTGGATTTTTATGGTATTTTCAAGTACCAAATGGCAAGCACCAGCCGAGCTAACGCTAGAGCCGGAAAGAAGAGGAGGACTCAAAGATCCCCAACTCCTCTACGCATGGACGATATCGTTTTGCCAACACGGGAGCAAGTGAACTTCTTTGATTCCGTCCTTCACAAGGACCATTTAACTAGATGGTTCTCAAGATCAAGTGCCAAGGGCATCGGGATCTATGATGATGTCAAGCACGCCTTTGATATTCTTGGTGTGCCGCATCTATTGAAGAAGGAGGACACACCGCATTACCCGACCCTCACTTCCAAGTTCATAGCCACTCTCCAAATGAGTTTCAAGTCCAAGACATTGGTAGGGAAGATCAAGTTCCGTTTGGGCAATGACGACCACGAGTACACAATGGCCCAGTTCAATCAACTCCTCGACTTCCCACACCACTCTAGGGATTACAAGGCCGACGATTTCAAGGTCACCGACACTTGGAGCTATATTTCCAGGGAGGTCAACCCTTCCGCACCAACACTCCCAGGGGCTTGCATCATCAACCCCATCTTCTAGATCATTCTGCGAATCTTGGGCGCCACATTTTAGCCCAATAAGGAGCTTTCAAGGCCGACAAGGTTGGAGGTTGCATGCCTCCGCACCATTCTTTTCGAGGACCCCACCCCCATGAATTTGGTGAATGAATGGTTGAAATACGTCGAGAAGCACGGGGCCAAATCAAAGGAAGTATGGTGTGGGAACTTAGTGAGTCTTTTGGCGGAGAAGCTCGGTGTCGACCTCACGCGCTACACCCCGTCGTCATCCTGAAGTTGGACTCGAAGTACTGGTCTCTTCCGACATCTTTGGGAGGATTCAAGAGAGAGTCACCACCAAGTTGCTAGGTCAGGTGGTGCCGATCACTCGGGCCAAGTTGGAGTTGATCTATGTGCCAAACTGGTATGAAGCTTGGACATCTCATTCGTTCTCGTTGGAAAAGAATCCTCAAGATGAGCCATCATTGAGGGAATGTGAGACAGGATACGATAGAGAAGGCGTTGCCATGGATGAAGACGAAGCAGCTATGGAGGAGCTCGATATCGAGGATGATGACCTCGGTACCGAAGTCGTACTTGGCGAAGATGACGACCTCGGTAACGAGCAACCTGGGCTCAATTCTGAGTATTTTGAAGTCAATACCGAGGCATTCAACTTCGGTAACGAGCCTGCTCCTCCACTTACCGCGCCTCAATCGTATGGATTAGTGCCCTACAACCCTGTGATTTATCAAGACCACTTCCAGCCCCATGATCACTATCAACCACCACCTCAGCCCAGCTACGATTCAAGTGTTCCACCTCCATGGGCCAATGATTTATCCTTCCAGATGCAACAGCTGAACCTGCAATAGACACAACTTAACCAGCAGATGGATCGTTGGGAGGGTATGTATTCAGCTCGCATGGCTCTTGAGGATGCGAGACATCAACAAGCTGATGCTCGTTGGAGGACTATGGAGCAGCGGGTGACGGTTGATGAGGAGCGCTGGAGGACTATGTATGAGTTCATGGGCAATTTTGAGCACCAGTTTCCACCACCACCACGGAGATGATTCAGTTTCAAAGGATGTTCTCTTCTGCTTCAATGGTTATCTTGTGAGTTTCTTTCTTTTCCATATTCTTTTCTTTTTCTTAGCTTTATTACAGTGGGGACACTGTAATTTTAAGTATGGGGTAGGGAGGGAAAAGAAAACTTCTTTGTTTGTTTTGTTTGTTTGTTTTGTTTGTTTGCTTTGTTTTGTTTCTTGTTTTTAGTTGTCTTTGTTAAAAAACAAACAAACAAAAATCACAAAAACATTGAAAAGTTTGAAAATTCAAAAAAAGATTTTAGAACAGATAAGTATCCTGTCTTTTAGCATGTATAACTTTTAGCATATGATGAAATTGAGCATGTATAACTTTTAGCATGAGCAGTTGCAATCCACCAAATTGACCTTGTGAGTTATTTTTGGCCTTATAGGGAGAACATCAAACATCCCTCTTCTTTTCATGTGTGATTTACTCTCTTTATGCATATTATCTCTTGGAATTGTGATGGTTATCTATTTCTCAAGACCTGTATAAGATTTTTTAGTTCATTACTTGTGAAAGTCATATGATAGAGAACTTATTTTCATGAGCCTTATTAATCCCTATCCACCCTTACATGATCCTTGTTTTTGACAGCCAATTTGAGCTTTAGCCTTTTATTTGTTGCTCCACAAAATTGTTCCCTAGCCGAGATAAGCTTGACCCTATCCGGGGATCAGGACATAGTTGGAGATGTATGTTTATGTTGAGTGCAAAAGAGATGTTTTGGTTCAAAATAAGGGTTTTGGTGGGGTAGATTGGAAGTCTCTAGTTTTATTTTGTAAAAAGATCTCTTGGTAAAAAGTATGCACAAGAGAGAAAGAAAAAGAATGCTTGGATCGATACCAGCCTATGTGGGCTAGGTACCGATGGTAAAAAGGAAGAAAAAATCGAGGAAGAGAAATGAAAAATGTAGCTCGTTATTGACCCTCTCAGGTCGGTAATGAGGCAAGTCGAGAAATGAAAAATGGAGAAGTATAGAAAAAAAGAGGGAAGAAGTAGGAAGTTGTGCAGATTGAATAAAGTACAAACCAGAGATTCTTTATATTTATATGAGGCTTGCTAGGATTAATTGGTGAGTGAAAAGAAAAAGCATAATGAGAGTGAGTTTGGTTATCTTTTGAGAGTTTTGGATTAATGTGTGAGTTTTTAGGAGTCTTTGATTCCCATATATTATTAGCACCACGTAGCCAAAATATTTCCATGCCTTATTGTCTTTACCAAGCCCCATTACAACCCGATCGAATGGAAGCTTCTTTGAAGTTTTTCATTGAGCCTAAGTTCTCTTGATGATTTTTGCTTGTTTTGACAATCTTTGGTGGAGAGTTTGGTGATATAAGTTCCAATTTCTATGAGTTTTTGTATATAAGATTGAGTTGAGAGATTGAATTTATAAGCACAAACACATGAGAGTTGAGTGAAACACATTATCCCTTGGTGAGATTGGATTGTAGTTGCTTATGTCTATTAGTGCTTATATATGTGTGATGACGTTAATAGTCATTTGCTATTTTTGCTATGTTGTGATGTTGCTTTTGAGATGAAGGCTATTGCTTGATGAGCATGATGTTTGGTTTGGTTAAGGTTTAGTGATTGCTTGAGGACAAGCAAGTCTAAGTATGGGGTATTTTGATGTTCGTGTTTTTAGTCTAGTTTTGGTTGCTTTTCTTAGGTTGTTTAGTTTAAGTTTAGTAGGTTTAGTGTTAGTTTTGTGTGTTTTTGGATAAGTTTGCATATTTTGTGAAAAGTATGGAAGCTACTCCGTTTTGTGTCTTTTTGTAGTTTTTTGCAGCGGAAAGGAGCATTTTCAAGTAAAGCTGAAGTCAAGAGGTGAATGGTGGAGTGCATAGAAGAAGAAAAAGAAGAGTGCATGTTAAAGATCCCAGTGAAGTCCAAGAAAAGTCATGGAAAGAGTTCAAAAGGGCGAAACAGAGACCTCGTTACCGACCTGTAAGGGTCGGTACCGAGCTGTGCAACAAGTTTTTATCCAAGGAATTTAGCAAGTGTCTATTGACCCTGTGCAAGTCGTTACCGAGGTGACCTGTGTCGGTAGAGAAGCATCGACTTTCGGGAATTATATCTTTTATCTTGTAATCTTTTTAGTTTGGTAAGTTTTTATCTTTTAGATCTTTATTAGATAGCTTTCTCTAATATAAATACCTTGTTCTAGTTCTAGTTTTAGGGGGAGGATCGTTAGGTTAGAAAGTCGTGGGAGAAAAAGACGGTAGTTTGAGATTTTTATCCTTGTTCGATTGAGAGAGAGAAGTGGATCGTGATCGAGGTTGTTGTTCTTGTTCTTCGTTGTTTGTTTCGAGTTTGAACGTATGGTTTGTAAGACACGATTTCTTCAATTTCAAGTTAGTTTTACTTTTCAATGTTTTCTTTCAATCAAGTTGTTTGTTTTGTTTCAATTATGAGTGAGTAGTTCTCTTTTCTAGGGTCAGGGTTGAAACCCGACATGGTTATTCATGGTTGAATAAATGTGTTGATGTTTTGATTGCCTTCTATCTTTTGAATTACTTGTTTGTGCTTATACTTAGACGAGAGTCAAAGTAATTTGAGTTTGTTGCTTGATCGAAAGAAAACGTTGTGAACTTGAATGTTGATATTGTTCGATAACAAAAGTTTCGAGCTTTGGATTCAAAACAAGTAGAAAAGTGAATTGATTTATGAAAGTTGTTTGATTTGCTTGATTAGTCTACGAAAGTTGATAGATTTCCTTTTAAAGGCATGATCTTTATCCTTCACATGAGTTTGTATGCATAATTATGTCGTGGTAACCCTTGTCCTAGAGTTTTTTATCACTTGATTTTCCTTCGTTTTGCATTCATATATACTCGTTACCGAGGCACACAGATCGGTACCGAGCCTGGACTTGCTTCGTGTTATTTGTCCTGTTTTAGTAGAATTCCAGCATCATTACCGACCCTAACAAGGTCGGTACCGAGGGCTGTCGTAGCCCGTTTTGCGTTGTTTTTGCTTTGTTTTCTTGGTTTGGTAAACAAACAGTCTTGCTTCCGTTGGACGATCCTGACCTCCCTATACTCAGCGGGGTCTTGACTATAAATTTATTTGTTGTCAGAAAAACCCTTTCAACAGTAGGGGACTTCATCACCGGATCCTTCAGAAGTGTCTCCTCTATCCTGCTTGCAGTTGACTCGGGTTTTCTCACCCTCATCCGTCAGGATGCCCTAGGGCAACCACTAGCTTGTTAGTGGGCACCCTAATTTCTTTCCTTATAAAAAAAAGCCCATATTATAAAAGTGTTGAAAAGGCGTATTGTAAATACAAGTATATTTCCCTAAGACAACTCATATGAAGATGATTTTCTTGGCTTAAAATGGAAGAGTTGATGCACCATCTTCTGAATACTTTGCTCTACGAAAATTCCTTCATTCCTTCAACGTCGTCTTGCTTTGACCTTCTATCCTTGCATAAATCTTCCTAAACCTTCTAGCCTTTGTCATCAAAACTTCGGTGGGAACTTTCTAGAGTTTGATATTTGTCGCAAAGGCCGAGAAATACCAGGCAAAAATGCGGAAATAGAAGAATTAGTATAAGGAGACTAAGCAAGTTTAGAATGGACATTCTCAAGGGTAGTTTGGTAATTTCATTATTTCATCAATGAGATAAAGGGAAGATGTACTTAAAAGTTATAATCATTTTGTGGAGTTTATAAGGACGAAATTTTGTTAATCTTGAAGAGAGATAAACTTGGATTTGAAAGTGAAGGAAACTACGAGATTGTAGTTCCTCTTAGAGTACAATTAATGTTGGGAACGTTTAATTACACATCAAGTTTTAGAAAGCCTCTCGTACTCTTTTTCAGACCTCGACCAACCTCATCATATTCTAAGCTTCAGATTGGGGAGGTGGCCCGAAGGCGCTTAAGTACCAAACCCACCTAGACAAGCCTGAATAAGCATTCAAATTGGAAAGACGATCATTGAAAAGTCGAGAGCCGGGTTGGTCTTCCAAGTTGTACTAATCCAACCCGATTCATTTTAATTAATGTGCACTAGCACTTATCTTTATTAAATATCAAAATGTTTCATATCATTTATGATTTTTAAGGGGGTGGAGGCTATGAAAGAGTCGAGTCCACATATGGAACAGAGTTCCGACACCTAGCTAGGGTGTAACATCCCTCCAACGAATAGGAGCGGACATAGATCATGATTCTTAAGTCGCGGGAAGAGAGGGCGTAAAGCTGTACCACTCGACATATTATAGAGAGATATTCGGGGCCAAACTCGCATCCCTTATTCTAACTTAAATCCATTACAAATCTCGAAAAGAGATTGGAGCAACCAAGGACACAACAAACGGACCTAAGTTCATTTCTAGTATACGAATAATAATAACAAAAATAAAATGTCGTTATTTCTAGCCAAAGATATATCCTATGTTCATTTATTTCAGCAAACAAGTTTGTTCCCAACGTAGAGAAGATTTAACGGAAATGAGATATCAAAACGGTTTCAAGGAGAATATTTACTTACCTTGAATTTCGTTTGAACATAATCGAAGGCTCGAAAATTAGGACGACTTAGAGAACTCGAAAGCGTGACCTAAAAATTCGAGATAATATAAAGAAATGAATTATATTAAAATCCTTATTTCATTTATTAGAACAACCTTATCTTATTTAATTTTCTTTAAGATCGAGAAGGTATTTATTCTAAATTATTTATTTTAATAATTTAGTTAGAATAACCAAATAATAATATTCCTTTATTATTATTTTAAGGTGAGGTCTCACAAAATTTTATTAAAATTATATCTAACTAGATGGGCATGCAAATGAATTTAATTCCATAAATTCCTTTTTAATAACCCACTTGTAATATTTACAACAACAACAACAACATTAACCTAGTGAGGTTTCGCTAAAGCGAAAACTAGGGGGTCAAGATGGAGGTACCCCTGCCCAAGGGAAGGGGTACGCTCGAAAAAACCCATGTAGAGCCCAAACTGCACAACACAGAAAGTTAGCACAAGCTAACGAAAAAACACAAAACAAGAAAGGGACACAAAGCACGAAAGGTACAAAAGTTAGCACATGTAACAAACAGAAGCACAAACAAACACTCCCCAGTGAAGCGTGGGATCCTATCCTCTAATAGGTCGACTAGTTGTCTACTACTCTGATCCTCTCTCTCCAATCATCCTTGCACCTTGTCAGATCTACTGAAATTCCCAAAAGTTCAGTATCCACTTGAATAAATATTATACATATGTATAAATTATTTTATAAAGAGATATTAATTAAAATACGAGTCGAGAATTTATAACAAGTGAAAATGAGAGCGGAATGGCACGGATTTCGAGATGGAACGAGATGTAAATGTGCTTGCTTCCTTCTTTTTCCTAGGACAAGAAAATTCTTATTTAAATTAGGTATATGGGCCTAATTTATTCAGCCCAAAAAACTAGACAAAATACCCAAAATTTATTAGGCCCACCTCTCCTTTCTTTCTTCTTTCTTCTTCAAAACAACGCCAAAGAAGGAACCAATGCACATGACAGAACGAAGGTAGGCTGCAGACGTACACTAGTGGCGGCGAAGGTCGCGCGGGTGGCCGGGTCTGGTCGGCCAATGGAGAAAGAACAAGATTTTGGTGGATTTCCTTGGGAAAAAAATCAAATATAAGGGCAAAATAAACTTCTGAAAATTGACTTGAATTTGAATGGAATTGGAAGAGGAAGAAGAAGAATAGAGGAATTGTGTGTCTTCTCCTCTAGATCACTCCCCTATTTATAGTGAAGGAGAAGAGCTTCCTCAATCCACCACTTTGAAGATTGACCTCTCATAGAGGAGGAGCCTTCTCTTGAATGGTTGCATGCTCCTCTTGCTTGTAATGGAGGGGAAGGAATGATTGGTGAGAAAGGAGGTGGTGAGGAGAAGGAATTGGGGAAGAAGGGAGGTGGAGTATGAAGTAATTGGTTAAGCGTCAAATTAAAATTCCACAATAGAAGCTTCTTGCAAGCTCTTGAAAAAGAAGGGAATAAAAGAAATAGTTTCCTTTAGTAACAAGATGGTCTTGATAGCATAGCAGAATGGAAGGAATGTTGGGTGTGGAGAGTGCAAGAGGTCGAGGGTTTGAGTTCCACCTAGAATTTTTATTCTCCATCCAATTCCTTCATTTTTTTATGAAAATCTTAAGTTAACGGAAAATAAATCAAAATATTGTTTATAATTAATTATATAAATTTTTATTTGCTATCAAGTTAAATTTTAACCAAGATTATTGGTATTATTATTATGAAAATTCATAATAAAAAAATATCTTGTTATTTTCAAGAAATAATTAAAATAATAAAAATAACCATTTCTTTTTATTAGAAATTGCAGCTATTACATCAAAATACGATAATTGAGCGGCTTTTATATCAACATGAATCATTTTGTGCACTTTTTTACTAGAATAACATGGTTGCTTCCCCTTGTCCATGTTACCCACCACAATTATAGAATAACTTGCATGGTTTCTACATGTACGAGTGTTACATTAAGACTTATGAGGGCACATATTACTCTTATTTTTCGGTACATAGGAATATCCAATTCGAGGCCTTTTCCTCACAAACCTCTTTGCATAATCATTGGCAATTTGCTCAGCAACAATTTCTTCCATCTATTTGTTCTTTTTAACCTCATCACTCAGTTTGATATTCTCATAATAACTTACAAGATTAGCATTTTCGAGTTTTAACATGAGATTTTCACCTTCTAGGTTGGTGACTTTATTTTCTATGTTCGCAACTTCATTCTTAAGTCCATCACATATTTTGCAAATAACAAAAGTAGAGATAGATGACTCCTTTTCTAACTTAATAACCTTTTCAGACCATCCTTTATCAACATCCATCAAGTTGGAAATGGTATCATCTTTTTCTTCAAATTTTTTACTGAGTTCGGAAATCAGAGTTCGGAAATCAGAGTTTTCAACTTCTCAATGATTGCAAGCAATTGTTCTTTATACTTATTAGACAAAAGTGTGAAAAGTTTAGAATCTTGTACCTCTTTGGGAGAGTCAATGTCCATGAGACACACTTCATTTGATTGGTTTGAGTCTTCCTTAGCATCATAATCCTCCCAGGTGACCAACATAGCACTTTTTCCACCTTCAACTTTTCTTTTTAGACAACTTCTTGTAAAATGTCCTTTTCTTTGACAATGATAGCACACCACATCGTTTTGATCTTTGCTTGGTTCAAAACCTTTTGAAAGAACTTTGTTGTGATTCCAAAGTCTCTTCATAGAGTTTTTTATGAGTATTACATCATCATCGGCATCAACTTGATCTTCTTCAGTTTGCGCGAGATCAGAAGCTCTTTTAACTTTCAAGACTATGTTCTTGACCTTGTTAGTCTCAAGACGATCATCACAACGTTGTTTGATTCCACCATACATGGTTATTTTTCCAATGACATCCTCCAAAGTGAGTCTTTTTCTCACTATTAGTCAGTAGCGCATCAACAACTTTATTCCACCTTGAATTGATCCCTTGAATTAGTTTGTTGACTTGCTTCCATTGAGGAATTTTTTCATCAAGAAACTCCAACGGACTCACCACAACTTAGAATCTTGAGTATTAATCACCCAAAGACTCATTCTTCCTTTGATTCATTCCCCCCATATTCTCATCTGAGACTAATGATGTGATCCTTCTTCACATCATCATTTCCTGGATGAATTCATTTGAGAGTATCCCAAATTTCTTTAGCTGTTTTGTATTGAACGGCTTTCTTCAAGTTTTCAACAGATAGAGCATGATGTAGGAAATTCTTATCCCTTGCATTTTTTTCCAAGTTCTTGAAGTCGGCATCATTATAGTCCTCTTTCTTCTTCACCGCGTTCCCATCGATAGTAAGGAAGATTTCAAGAACAATCTCAATAAATTTCTAGAGTTGGCCATCAAGAGAACATATTTGGGTTTCCATTTATTCTACCCACCAGTCATATTCATCGGGATTGGAGGGCCAGTGATTTCCAAAATGAATCATTGATAGTTGTGTTTGTTTAAATTATCATTCATGCAAAGATATGAGTACTAAAATAGATCTAGAGCCCAAGTCTCTGATACCAATTGTAGGATTGTTATTTCAATGTTGTCAACTACTATAAAGTCGTCGACTTTAATGTATAAGCATGGAAAATTAACCTTGACAAGTAAGACTTACTTGACACAATACTTTTTATAGTGGAAACACTTATTTAACGAACTCAGTTTTAAGAGGTACTATCAACTATCTCAACTCTTTAAATAACTACTCACGTATTAGTTCTACATTTTGAATTAAATTCCACTTTCTTAATTACATTTTGTTTTATATAAATACAAAATTTTAAGTCTTTTTTAATATTAAAAAATTTTAAAAATCAAATATTAAATAAACTTAAATAGATACAAAAATTTATACATATACACTTCATTAATATACTAAATACAATCTAAATACAATTCAAATAATTATAAGATATTTCATAAAAAAAAAATATAATAAATATTAATACAAAAAGCAAGAGGAACTTCGGATACATACATCTTTCATACATATTTTGACATTTAATTTTTTTCTAAATATTTTGATTTTGACTATTACTTTTCAAATATTATATGTTATTGTACTTATCTCTATCGTACAATAATGTTTTTGGCATTAAAAATTATTATATTTATTAATACGAGATTAAGACTAGTTGTACCGTATTATTTACATTTTCACTGAAATGATCTGTTAAATTTTCTACATCCAACAATTCCTATTTAATTCAATTTTATGTATAAATGTTATTTCTCACGAGATCTTCTTAGTCCAAACTTTATAATTATTTTGCTTATATTTGTGGTCTAAAATCCTATTAGAGAAACTAAAATCCTATTAGGAAATTAGTGAACCCTTTTACAAAAAATAATTAATTCTAAATAAATGAAATTTTATAAAATCTTGTCATTTTAAAGAGCTTAGAGCATGCCCAACAATTTTTCTATAATTTTCTCTAAAATGGGAACCGTAAAGTCAAATTTTCTAAAAAATATTCACTCCAACTCCAACAGTTTCTTTATTTTGAAGAACCTAGCATTTATTATCTTTATTTTTATATATAAAATATTTTCTAAAATACTATAAATTTAATATGACCAATTGCAAGTTAACATGTATAACATCTACATTTATTTCATTCTCCAAATGCATTTAAGGAATTCCCTAAATTTAGAGAAAACACTTTACCTTTCCCTCTCCATCCCTATTTTGAAAAATGTGTTAGAGAATCTGTTGGGCTAAAAAAAGTCTAGCATTTTCCAAAAACACAAATATCAATGTATATAGAGAATCTCTTGGGTTGCTTAATCACTGGTTATCGCTTGTTTTCAAACGTATATTTTATTTATTACTGCTCCTGCTTTGAAACCAAGTTACGACAACAAAATCAAAGGTGGGAGCACTAGGGGAGGACTAGCTCCTTTTGGATCGACACTCATGTACCCTATAATTTATTTTTTTAGTAATTATTTATTTTCATAATCTATATAGTACAATAGTAAAGCAAAAACCATCTCTTTACAAAAAATTGTGACACATGGCACCAGCTCAAAAAAAAAATTGTGCATATTCCAGACGGAAAAAAATCAGAAAATCAATTAAAAAATATACTTATTTTGTGGCCACATCTCCCACGTATTCGTCCACTACGTCAGATCAATTACATCTCTTCCCCGGACATTCATATATCATTTTGTAGAAATTCATTATAGGTCGTCGGCCCAATAAAGCTTTGCCGCCTTGAATCTTGAGTTATGGAGGCGGTGGTTATGGAGACAGAGGCTATGAAGGAATTAGGTAGTTTTAATTGCGTTGGTGTTTTTAATTTAGAAGATTCTGGTTTATGCTATCTTGACTTTTCTATTGCATTAATTTTGGCTCGCATTGGTTTGTTTTGCAAATGAAGAAGAAGACACACACTATTTTTGACCTAGCTTGGTTTATGAATATTGTTTGTGTGGTCAGCTTTACTGATCTGATTGTTCCTTTCTCTCTTGTGTGCGATTGATCAATCAAATATGATAAATGTATTTGATCAATTAATAGAATCACTCCTTTTCTCTTTCTCTTCATCAGCCAACCATTGTAACGATGCCAACTCCACTCCAAGCATTCATCGTAGAATATAAAGTTCATATCTTCAGGGGCTAGTGGTGAAGATTTTGAGGACACGGTGAAGGTTTATGGGTTCCAGGTTCTTACTTAACATTCACCTTCACTATATATTCATTTTCTCTCAATTCAAAGTGCAATCACATGTAACATATATATTTGAGCTTCTGTTATGTTCACCATGTACAGTATCACATTCCTCCGATTAGGATATTTCATATTTGTATAGCAATAGATGCATTTTTTGGTGATCAGTTGTCTCTGCTCATTCAACTCTTCCTCAACATCATCTATGTCATCTTGTTGTTGAGTTTGTTGCACTTCATCTTGAACTGGTTCAATATGAATATTCCTCCCACTTGACTTATTGGAAATAAATTCTTTTTCCAAAAAGACACTATCCCTTGCAACAAACACTTTTTGCGCAATGGGATTGTAGAAGTAGTATCCAAAACTACCTTTTCAGTCTAGCTTTTCAGTCTGTAAACGCTTTACATAAGCTTCACATCCCCATATTTTCAAAAAAAGACAATTTTGGGACCTTCCCTGTCCATATCTCATATGGAGTTTTGTCTACAATCTTAGACGGAGTCTTGTTTAGTGTAAGTACGGCAGTTGTGAGGGCATATGCCCAGAAGGATACCGGAAGATCAGCAAAACTCATCATTGATCGGACCATGTTTAACAAGGTCCTGTTTCTCCTACAAACACACCATTTAGTTGTGGTGTTCCTGGAGTAAAAAGTTGTGTTACTATCCTACAATTTTTCAAATGATGATCAAATTCAAGGCTCAAGTACTCACCACCACGATCTGATCGAAGTGCCTTTATTTTCTTGCCTATTTGAGTCTCTACCTCATTTTGAAATTCCTTGAACTTTTCAAAGGACTCCGATTTATGTGACATAAGGTAAACATATCCATATCTACTCATGTCATCAGTAAATGTGATGAAGTATCTATAGCCACCTCTAGCTTCTATGCTCATTGGCCCACACACATCAGTATGTATAATCCCCAATAGCTCAGTAGCCCTTTTATTTTTACCTTTGAAAGGTGCCCTTGTCATCTTGCCCATCAAACATGACTCACCTGTTTCAATGGATTCATAATCCATGCTTTTTAAAAGTCCATCTTTATGGAGCTTTTTCATGCAATTAAGACTGATGTGACCCAAGCGACAATGCCATAGGCAGGCTTCACTCAAACTATTTGACTTTTGCCTTTTTGTTTTTATATTATAAGATTCTGATTTAAGATCCAATACAAAAGTCCATTGCTTATTGGAGCACGAACATAGAAAATATCATTCTTAAAAACGGATATATTTCCATCTTTAATGCTAAAATCAAAACCTTCTGAATGTAATAATGCAACCAAAATAAGGTTCTTTGTAATGCAAGGAACAAAATAACAATTATTCAGTTGTAAGATTAAACTAGAAGGTAAAGATAAACTAAAATCTCCTACGGTAAGTGCAACAACACTTTCTCCATTTCCAACGCGCAGGTCTATCTCCCCTTTCTTTACTTGTCTCTTATTTCTTAGTCCCTACACATACAAAATAATGTGAGCACCACATGCGGTATCTAATACCCAAGTAGGACCATTATCTAATGTGAGAACATTGGTTGTCATATTTTCAATAACACAAATACCTGAAGTGCTAGAACTCAAAGTCCCATTCTTCTTGTCTTCTAGGTACTTAGGACAGTTTCTTTTCTAGTGTCCCTTGGTCTTGTAGTAGAAACAATCATGGTCTACAGCCACCTTTGACTTTTCACCTCCCTTAGGTTTTGCAACTTGCTTGCCTTTCCCTTGGAAATTGCTCTCATTCTTAACCACCTTCTTGTACCCTTTCCCTTTGTTGACATTAAGAACTTCCTTCTTGTTGTCAGTAGGAGTATTCTGCTCAGCAACTTTGAGCATACCATGGAGTTCATTCAAGTTCTTCTTAATACTGTGCATATGGTAGTTCACCCTGAATGAGGTAAAACCATCGTGTAAGGAGTGCAAGACGATATATGTGGCCAACTCTTGGTCATATGGGGTTCCCAGCGACTCCATACGGCTAAAAAGACCGATCATGTCAAAAACATGAGGGCCTACTGGTTTTCCCTTCACAAGCTTGCTATCCAGTATAGCCTTGTGAGTTTCATATCGTTCAATCCTAGCCTGTTCCTGAAACAACACTTTCAGGTTGGTGATGATAGTGTAGGCATCCTGGTGTTCAAACCTCTTTTGAAGGTCAGGTTCCATGCCTGCTAGCATCAGACAAGTGACTGGCAAGGAATTACTCCTTAACTCCATTTTTGTATTCTTCTCCTCATCTGATGAGGTGTCAATAATAGTAGGGATAGGGGTTGTTAGGACATCCTCATGTCCTTCGCACCTGAGAACAATTAATCAAATTCATTTCCCAATCGAGAAAATTTGTTCCATTCAATTTGTTTTTCTTAACTATTGAGCGCATGGTGAATTTCAAATTGTCATTCGACATGATTTCTACAAAATCAAACAACATGCAAAAAAAATTTTGTTTGACATACACACACATACTTAATATTAAACATGCTTTAAAACAAGTAAATGCGCATTTTATTCAAATAAACAATTTATGTTCCTAATGAATAAAATGATTCCAAGATCCTATTCCATGCAAGACTCAACGTACTTTTGCACTGCCTTAAGTCTTGTGTGTTCAAGGTAAGTAACAATTACTAATTATAACTCCTTATAATTCTTGGTTAATGGTCCACATCCAATGTTGGACTCATCACCATGCCTCAAGATCCAAAACTTTGTCTTTTGGTCTCTTGTAGGGTACAAGCATATCAAAGTTTATGAATCCCAATATAGATTCACCCTCACTAGTTCAAGACTATGGAAGAACACCCTCACTTTTGTGAAGCCCATCCAACCAAAAATCCAGAACTTAATGGGTTATGATATGGAAAGGCATTGCCCCAATTTACCTTAGGAACTTAAGTCTTTTTATTTGTCTTTTATTTATTAGTGAAAAATGTCATAAATAAAAAACCATATAAAAACTTAAAATAAAGCATCCAAAACGCAATAATTGTGATCCTAGTATGGCCCCTACGATGCATAAAATAAAGATCTAATCTACATAATATCTTCATCTTGTATCCTTCATGGATCTCCATCCTTGATTTACTTATGTCTTGTAATTCTTCCTGTATTTCAATTTTAAATTACTATAATTGCAGAAATTAAATTACAACAAAACAAACGATGCGCGGATCGTGTACAAGAAAACATAACGATACACAGATCGTATTTATGGGCCATCCTAGTCACCTTATGCAAGCAATATATCATAATATAAAACAAGCATAACAATTAATCAAATAATTCATCTCATGAAATTTATTTAACAATATAATCTTAACTCAAAATAAATTAATATATAGTATTAATCTAAAATTAATCATCAAAGTGCATCTAATCGGACAAAATTGTATGATCAAGATATAATATCAAATATTTTATCTAGTTTTAGTGGGATTTCCTAACTCATTAGGAAACTTTTGTAACACCCCCTTACTTACCCTGGAGATATTACTGTCAGTAACCTCGATTAGGACTAAACCAGAGTTACCCAAGGCTTTAACCTGACAGAACATACTAGAACAAGGTAAAAGAAACCATTTAAAACCCAACAAAATTAAGTAAAATATCACAGCGGAAAAACAAGTAAAAGGTCTTATACAAACCTTAAATTAAAAAGAATAAATAAATAGAACAACCTTCTATTTGAACAAAGTCATTAAAAAGTTTTTCGTAAGTTCGTAAGTTCTTTCCCACTTCGCTTTGCAGCAACTTAACCATGAACTTCACTCAAGTATAGCCATTGGAAACCTTTCTTCAACTTCTGGAGCTTCAAACCTCTGAATCCGCCTCTTGAATCAACTTCCAAGCAGAACCTAATGTATCGTATACCACGGTGGACACTAGTCGACCATACAGAAGAAAAGAAGATGGACGGCTTAGTCTAATGAAAGACTAAGCAAGCGGAGAAACTAACTTGGTTCTTATGGTTGTAACTAAACATATTGGCATCAAAATCCGATTAGACTCGGATTATGATCCAACAGTTAGCAGTCTTATAGAGAAATAAGAAGGAGACTTGCATATTCAAGAGAGAGAACACCGCCGCTTGTGGTTCCTTTAAGAAGCATAAACGATTAATGGACACTTATACTAACCACACCACATTCACAACCGTCTTCAACGACTAATAAGTTTAACTTCATCAAAGTTTGATTAAGAATCGTTCTTAATCAGGAGAAAGAATGGTTATCAAAAGAACTAACCATTCAGATACATTATCGTGCCTATCACACTCTCTTCACTTTATGATTTTCACATTACACCTTCATTTAAATAACTTTTAATCGACCCAACTGCTGCCGATAAATTCCTTGTAACTGATGTCGTCAGGGTGAGAGGGCCTATTTCATCCGTGACCACTTGACCCACATCAGTTCTTTTGGCACTTAGCTAGAGTGCACCATTGTCCTCCTTCAACGTGAAGCGAGACATGAGTCATGACTCCAATATTGGGATCCGCTAGCAAGCTACGCCCCCCAGTACAGACTTTGTTACAAAGAGGTCATTGGAGACTCGGGTCCTACCCCTGAACTAACTTATTTTACAAAAGTGTTTCAGCATAGGACCACTAAAGAGATATTCTAGAGTCTAAACTCCAATCTCTATTTATCTTACTTTATAACAATGTCTCCGCATGAGACATCTAATCACACAAGGTCACACAATGGTCCTAAGTTCAGTTCTAGTGCAAAAACTGCAATAACGACATGGTCGTTATTTCTAACAAAATAACAACCTATCAAACTTTATTCAATACACAAATTATTCTCAACATGAAGATCAAAAGGAATTCAACTCCTCATTAACCACAATAACGCAAAAGATAATCGTCCACTTGCCTTAGAAAACGTGCTCAACGTTCCTAGAGATTCCAACAGTAATCTTAATAACCCTTCTGTCAAATATAACAAAAGGATTTCTCAACAACGAGCTCACGGAAACACTTCTTAGTTGTATACTCAACTCCTACAACTTCCTAATCGATAAACGATTTGATTTGCGTATATCGATTTATAATTAATCCTTAGTTATCATGCTTTAAGGAGTCATCTTGGCGAATTTATAAGTAATTATCCGCTTCACTTTTGAAATAACTTTCCAAACAAAAATTGTTCATCAATAACAGTTCTTAAAGGTGACCAAATCTCGAGTCAAACTGATTAACAACGAATCCTGAGTAATTGTCCGAAGTCCTTTACCTGCCAATCGATGTTTAAAACTTGTATTCGCTATAACTGAAGATCCGGGCGTCCGTTTCTCAAGCGGTTTGAACCTGTGGGACCGTATCAACGTCAAGATTATAAAAATCATGAATTTAATTAGCAAAGCGGAACCGAAAGGTCCTTACGGTGGCTCCGCAACCAACCCGCTAATTAATTTCGATCGTAATTACCTTCACTTGAGCCTATGGCTCGCTTGGCTCAATAGTGGCTCGATCCCCGAGCCCAAGGGTGGCTGGGTGTTGCCCGGTGGTAGTCCTCGTGGTGGGTGGTCGCTGGCGGCGTGGCGCAGCGAGGCAGAGAAGGTAGCCGGCGGTAAGAATTCAAATTCTTTCTTCCCGAGTTTGTCGTCGTCCTCTTGATTCTCTTGCAGGTTCGGACTTATAGCAGCAGCAACAAGCTCATAATCACAAAGAGGAAGAAGATGAGATGAAGAAGAAGATAGGTAGAAGGTGGTTGGGGAAGAGAGGAGCAACCGACGGTGATGAATCGGGCAACCGAGTCCGTCGTTCTCTCGGTCTCGCCCAAATCTCCTCCTCTGTTTTCTTTTGTACAAAAGTTTGAGCCCCCTCTTCCTCAATCTATCTCACTGGTTCCTTCCTTATTAAGGCAAGGAAGATATAATTTTAAAACTCAAAACCCGTCTCGGAACGGGATTCGCGTTAAGGCGGTAAAATTATGTACATCAGGTGGAAAAACTTACTAAACGAAAAACGTCTCGTAAATTATGTAGACCAATAAAACCAATTTTTTATGATTTTATCTTGCTACCTTCAATTTTTAAGGCTTCCGTTTCGTATTTTAAAACCTTTACAGTACATAATTAAAAGGACGGCTTATCCAATAAATATTCTTTTTCTACTGACAAATCCTAGAATTCACACCGATCCATAAAATCATTTCTTTGTGATTTTAGGATATCACCAAGAATTTTCTAGGATTTAAATTCCGACAAAAATATTGGATTAAGCGTTAAAACGGACAAAGAGGTTAAAAGGATATCCGAGAAAAAATCAAAAATATCTTTAAAAACCACAGTTATTACATTAGTACTCCCTTAAAAATTGTTTCGTCCTCGAAACCAAGGAGAACTCGGATCACAAGGAAGGTTAGCATAAGCACACATACACACAACCACTACAAACCTATACAGAAGTTTGTAGTACCCCCTTAACAAACATGATGTTACTTCTGCACAAAGCACAAGACAACCACTGCTTAGTTACCAAACTTTTTCTTTACAACATTCACTTATTTTGGAAAGTGACTCAGTGTTTCCTGCCCGGTTTCTGAAGTCTTTTATTTACCTCCATTTTAGGCCAAGGTAACCTAACGAAAGGTATTTTTATTATTCACGATTCAACCTGGCCTTTCTTCATAGGTGTCATTTGGTTGAATATTCATCTTATTATTGTTGAGTACATGAGATATATTGAACGCATACTATCTTAAAAGAAACACAAGAAAGACATTACGGATAGAATGCACTGATGGTGGCAATGTCAACTATTAAGCAAGCTTACCAGTTCTTTCCAGTATGTCGAAAGATCCAACATAGCAAGTATTTACATTGTCTCACTTTCCCCAGCGGAATACGCCTTTCAAGGCGGATACTAGAACAAAAACGTCATTCTTTACAATGAACTTAACATGCTCTCGCTTTAAATCAACACACGACTATTGTTGCTTTGGAGCAGTTAACACCCTTGATCGTGTTAGTGCGATTTCAACTGTTGTTCTCTTGGCCAAATCTGGCCCATGAAGAACCTTGTCAGTATTGTCATTCCAACAAATTGACAACCAACACTTCCGTCCTTACAAAGATTTAAAAGAGTCATTTCTTTATCCTGTGATCACAATTCTTGTATGTGAATTCACTCAAACTCAAGCTGTCATTCCAACTTGTGTGGAATCCAAAATGCATGTCCTCGGAAGTTTGAATTTGTTTCTTTACATTGTTCCTCAGTTTGATGAGGGAAGCCAGCGCTAAAATTCAATTCACTCCATAAAACTTGATGTCCCTCCTTTCAAAACTTTGGCATGAACCATCCATCTCAATCAGAGATAATAGTCTTTGGAGTTTTATAAAGATGAAAAACTTCATGCATGAACACCTCAACTAACTTCTGTATTCTTTAAGTCATCTTAAATGCATTAAAAAGAACACTCTAGATGAGTTTCTTAACAACCTTCATATTGCATTTTTCTTTCATTAAGTCTTGAACGACTAATGACAAGAATCCATTGTAACATCTTCCCACTTCCATTCTGAAACAGGAAGAGACTATAACATTTCATCTGGTCTTCTATGCTCAATCAGGACTTCCAGACAAACCAAGCATATCAAAACGAACTTGGTGACATTTCGCTTCATGTCAGTCCATCAAAAGTTTTATCTTAAATCCTTATACATTTACTTGTTCCAGGATGAACTAATTAAGTGAAGAAATATGCTTCCTTTGAAATAAGCTTTCAAAGCTTATCAACAACAGATACACATGAACAGTTTCAAAACCAAGCAATCCATGATCTTGAATAACAATTCCTGGTGTCTTACCTTCTTGATCTTCCCCAATGATCTTAAATAATATTACTTTCCCATACTACTTTTCCTTGATCTGGTCAACAAATTTTGAATAAAATCCTAGGGTATTCACACAACCTTGTTGTCATCCAAACTAAACCTTTAGTCCTTCTCAAATTATTTTCTTTACAAGGATTACTTAAAATCCTTACTCAATTTCCTTTTTGAGATAAAATCTCAGTATTACTTTAACCAAGAATATGAGATTTATCCAACACATGAAAAGATAATAACCTATCTTGTCAATCCTTTACATCTTTTTCTCAACCAAAACTCAGTTTGGGCATACTGACATTCAAAAGTAGTTATCTTACTCAACTACTTCAAACTAAACTCTTACGCGTTACTATACCAACATATTGGACAATAGTACCTTTAGTCCAATAATTTCCAACAAAATTGTCTCCACTGACAATTTTTAGTTCTTTTTCCTCAATGAACTGTTTAAACTTTACTTGAAAAAGAAACTTATATGATTACTAACTCATACTAGAAACCATTCTGTAGAAACCCAAAAAAATCACGTATCCCTTAGATGACCAACACACTATAAAAAAATAGTCTTAAAGTCTGGCTTAAACACTTTACATGGGAGGAAATGCTTACTTCCAAAATCTTATCAAGACCGTACTGCACATTACTCAAATTATGACAAATATTTGCAATTCTTACAAATTCTTTATTTCATCTAAAACTCAAGGAATTATGTGATCTTATTCCACCATGTGATCAGGATGGGAAATAAAATAAACACAATCCTTTACTGCATTCTCATAGGAATAAGACATGTAATCTTGCCTTACCATGTGATCAAGATGGATAACAAATTACATTCTTACTCACCACTATGAAAACAATAAAAACACTTACTCTCAAATCGTTTTAACAATTAACATTGCCTTAAAAAAATTCATATCTGAAATTTTCTCATAAACAAAGATGAGTCTCAGAGGAGCAAAGACAAACTAATTCGTTTCTAAACACATCACTTCCCTTTTGAAGTATAACACTTCTTTTCTTCTTCAAGGTAGTTCCTGGTGACGTACCTTGACCTTTTCTCATTTCCAATACACTATCATACTTTTCCGTACTCTATAGTATGAAGTAATCCCCATTTGATATGACTTGGTCAGAACTCATCTTAACTTTACAAGTTCCCGTAAAAAGGTTGATTACTTGAATTCATTTACTTGCAATCCTTACTAAAGAAAACATTTCAACATCTTTATACTTATAACATAGATCCTCCTGAGATCATTCTCGATTTGTATATCACCTTGACATACTGCTTTAAGATGAAGTATTAATGATTCCCCACTAGAATTCAAAGCTTGAGTTCATCTATTCTCCAAAACCATAGATCTTCTGGAGCTTATTCGTCATCTCAACTCCTATATTCAAAGGTAAACAAACTTACTCTATAACAATCCCAAAGTATTTACTACCTTTTTATCCTTACATAAGGAAATTCTTTCAATTTCCAATTCCTTATCATATATGAAAGAACATGACTCCACATAACCTTTTGAGATCCTTCCAAATTCTACCTTGGTTAAACAAATCGAAATCTTCCATTATTGTCTTCTCTTCTCACACACCTGTGCCGAGATGAAATATTCCTTTTTATTATCTTACTTTCAACTCACTTTGCAAGGGAAGAACTTATTGTTAGGAGATCACCTAACACTTAACAATTTCAACTGTACCACCTTAGGCATTGGATCTAACTAATATACAATCTTCAAAACCCAACCACAACTAAAATTAATTTCCAGGGTTATGGTCTAAACCTTATAGATCATAACATTGAATGATTGAAATTTTCCTCTCAACTGTTTACAGAACACAGATAGTTATACCAAAATCATTCTATGAGTAATTCTTCAAATCCTGAATCTCATTGTTTCTATCCTTTAAGAAACATAAGCCCATACCATTGACAACTTAGAAATGTCTTTAGCATTAATTCCCATACGGCTTGATTATACATCTCAAGCCTCATATCCTTACCCCGAACTGGCATAAGCTTACAAAATTCCAATAGAATCGCCTTCCGGGTTAAACACTTGAATACCAATAATTCACCCCAATCAATCAATACTTGCACTAAATGGTTAATTGAATATAAACACATTACCGATGAACTTCTACTTGTCTAATCCATTTTAACCAATCCACCTTATCCATCACAACCTTGATGATTAACCACTTATACACAGCTTTTACTGCATCAACATCCCTCCTTTCTTCCTCACCATAGTCACAAAAGATTCCCATATCGTTTCGGATTCTCAATCCTTTCAACTTAAAGGATACAACACATATAGGAATCTGAGTTTGAATCGGATTAGAATTTAGTGGCATTTCCATTCGATTATCAATTTAATTGATCAAACACTGGAGCACTTCAAAGCTCGTACTCTCACTTCCAAACAATAGAAAATATAGAATATCCAAGATTCTATACTATAGACTTACCAACACAATTTGTTGAAGAAAGTTTCCAAAGATAATCCTTTTCTTTTCAACATCTATATCACCTCACCATCCACATTGAACTTTCATAAACACTCCATCCCTGTCAAGATTTTTCAATCTTAAGACCAAAAGTAGAGATTCCAACTTCTACTTCTCTTGAAATTCAACTCCAAACTTAGAGTTTTTAAGAAAGTATTTTTGTAGAAATTCATAATCATATAACTTCAATCCCAAAGAAACTTAACTTCAGAATTTCCTTTTTACAAACAATGCATTAACATACACATTTCAAACAAGGAAACTATCAATTCCTTTCGCATAGCTTTAAATCATGACCTTTTCAAGAAAATAAATTCTTAGCTTATAATTCTTCATTATACGAGCTAAAGTAAAAACTTTTTAAATAGGAAGTCTTTAAGAAATATACAATTTGGGTTTCAAAACTCACAAAAGTTTTCTTGTCAACAGGAAAAGAATGACAAGGGTACATGCACTTCGAACTCTTGAGAGGAAGAAGCGAATATGTTGAGAACTTGATGTAGAACCGGTTCAACCAAGAAAATCTTCACATGCTCTTACTATGGATCCTTCTCAGAATCCACTCTCATTTCCAAGGTCTCAAACATCCAACACAAAACCTTTTTCCTCAAAAGTTATTAGCAACTTATTCCTCTTTCTCTTTCTATCTCTTCTCGAGTTTACCCTTGCAACTTAACCTTCCATAATGGTTCTATGATAACACCCATATAGAACTCTCCATAATTCTATATAGAAGATGAAAGTCTTAAGCAAGACTTAGGAACTTTTAGCTCTGATACCACTTCTGTAACACCCCCTTACTTACCCTGAAGATATTACCGCCAGTAACCTCAATTAGGACTAAACCAGAGTTAACCAAGGCTTTAACCTGACAGAACATACTAGAACAAGGTAAAAGAAACCATTTAAAACCCAAAAAATTAAGTAAAATATTACAGCGGAAAAACAAGTAAAAGGTCTTATACAAACCTTAAATTAAAAAGAATAAATAAATAGAACAACCTTCTATTTGAACAAAGTCTTTAAAAAGTTTTTCATAAGTTCTTAACTTCTTTCCCACTTCGCTTTGCAGCAACTAAACCATGAACTTCACTCAAGTATAGCCATTGGAAACCTTTCTTCAACTTTTGGAGCTTCAAACCTCTGAATCCGCCTCTTGAATCAACTTCCAAGCAGAACCTAATGTATCGTATACCAACGGTGGACACTAGTCGACCATACAGAAGAAAAGAAGATGGACGGCTTAGTCTAATGAAAGACTAAGCAAGCGGAGAAACTAACTTGGTTCTTATGGTTGTAACTAAACATATTGGCATCAAAATCCGATTAGACTCGGATTATGATCCAATAGTTAGCAGTCTTATAGAGAAATAAGAAGGAGACTTGCATATTCAAGAGAGAGAACACCACCGTTTGTGGTTCCTTTAAGAAGTATAAATGATTAATGGACACTTATACTAACCACACCACATTCACAACCGTCTTCAACGACTAATCAGCTTAACTTCATCAAAGTTTGATTAAGAATCATTCTTAATCAGGAGCAAGAATGGTTATCAAAAGAACTAACCATTCAGATACATTATCGTGCCTATCGCACTCTCTTCACTTTATGATTTTCACATTACACCTTCATTTAATAACTTTTAATCGACCCAACTGCTGCTGATAAATTCCTTGTAACTGATGTCGTCAGGGTGAGAGAGCCTATTTCATCCGTGACCACTTGACCCACATCAGTTCTTTTTGTACTTAGCTAGAGTGAACCATTGTCCTCCTTCAATGTGAAGCGAGACATGAGTCATGACTCCAATATTGGGATCCGCTAGCAAGCTACGCCCCCAATACAGACTTTGTTATAAAGAGGTCATTGGAGACTCGGCTCCTACCCCTGAACTAACTTATTTTACAACAGTGTTTCAGCATAGGACCACTAAAGAGATATTCTGGAGTCTAAACTCCCATCTCTAGTTATCTTACTTTATAACAATGTCTCCGCACGAGACAGCTAATCAGACAAGGTCACACAACGGTCCTAAGTTCAGTTCTAGCACAAAAACTACAATAACGACATGGTCGTTATTTCTAACAAAATAACAACCTATCAAACTTTATTCAATACACAAATTATTCCCAACATGAAGATCAAAAGGAATTCAATTCCTCATTAACCACAATAACGCAAGAGAAAATCGTCCACTTACCTTAGAAAGCGTGCTCAACGTTCCTAGAGATTTCAACAGTAATCTTTAGCACCCTTCTGTCAAATATAACAAAAGGATTTCTAAACAACGAGCTCGCGGAAACACTTCTTAGTTCTATACTGAACTCCTACAACTTCCTAATCGATAAACGATTTGATTTCCGTATATCGATGTATAATTAATCCTTAGTTATCATGCTTTAAGGAGTCATCTTGGAAAATTTATAAGTAATTATCCGCTTCACTTTTGAAACAACTTTCTAAACAAAAAGTGTTCATCAGTAACAGTTCTTAAAAGTGACCAAATCTCGGGTCAAACTGATTAACAACAAATCTTGAGTAATTGTCCGAAGTCCTTTACCTGCCAATCGATGTTTAAAATTTGTATTCGCTATAACTGAAGATTCGGACGTTCGTTTCTCGAGCGGTTTGAACCTGTGGGACCGTATCAACGTCAAGATTATAAAAACTATGAATTTAATTAGCAAAGAGGAACCGAAAGGTCCTTACAGTGGCTTCTCAACCAACCCGCTAATTAATTTCGACCGTAATTACTTTCACTTGAGCCTATGGCTCGCTTGGCTCAATAGTGGCTCGATTTCCCGAGCCCAAGGGTGGTTGGGTGTTTCCCGGTGGTAGCTCTCGCGGTGGGTGGTCGCCGGCGGCGTGGCGCAGGGAGGCAGAGAAGGTAGCCGGCGGTAAGAATTCGAATTCTTTCTTCCCGAGTTTGTCGTCGTCCTCTTGATTCTCTTGTTGGTTCGGATTTATAGCAGCAACAACAAGCTCATAAACACAAAGAGGAAGAAGGTGAGATGAAGAAGAAGATAGGTAGAAGGTGGTTGGGGAAGAGAGGAGCAACCGGCGGTGATGAATTGGGCAACCGATTCCGCCGTTCTCTCGGTCTCGCCCAAATCTCCTCCTCTGTTTTCTTTTGTACAAAAGTTCGAGCCCCTCTTCTTCATTCTATCTCTTTGGTTCCTTCCTTATTAAGGCAAGGAAGATATAATTTTAAAACTCAAAACCCGTCTCGGAACGGGATTCGCGTTAAGGCGGTAAAATTATGTACATCGGGTGGAAAAACTTACTAAACGAAAAATGTCTCGTAAATTATGTAGACCAATAAAACCAATATTCCATGATTTTATCTTGCTACCTTCAATTTTTAAAGCTTCCGTTTCGTATTTTAAAACCTTTACAGTACATAATTAAAAGGACGGCTTATCCAATAAATATTCTTTTTCTGCTGAAAAATCCTAAAATTCACACCGATCCATAAAATCATTTCTTTGTGATTTTAGGATATCACCAAGAATTTTCTAGGATTTAAATTCCGACAAAAATATTGGATTAAGCGTTAAAACGGACAAAGAGGCTAAAAGGATATCCGAGAAAAATTCAAAAATATCCTTAAAAATCACAGTTATTACAACTTTATATCGGATCATGACCGAAAAATAAACATAAGACAAAAGATAAAATTACTAATTAATTTTTCAATTGTTATACACATAATATATAATACGCATGAGATCAAAACTAAACAAAAATCTTATCTTATGAAATCAAATTTCACGTTGATTATAAGATAGAAGTTGTGAAATCCAATTTCACGTTAGATTACAAAATACATGCCGAAAGCGTTTTTTTTAATTGTGTACACAGTGCATGCCGAACCAAATTTTCATGTGTGTACATGAAATCCAATTTCAATCTCTTATGCACAAAATCCAATTTCATGCATACAATATATATATATATATATATATATATTTAATGTAGGTTTATCATACAATTAACAGGATACTCAAACTAGTATCTAGTCCGATTAATTAAAATTTTAATTTCAATCAAGCACAATGAACTATATATCAAAATTATCGATTTGAATCGAAATACGCATCAAGATTAACTTATTGATCGATTGATTCTATCAAAATATGCAAGAAGCTCTGATACCAATTGAAGGTTTATTAGATGCGTAAGCGGAATTTCAAATTAAATTTAAGCATCTAATTGTAGGATCTTCATGCATAATCAATAGATCAATCATCGTTCATAGAATATACCTGTTGATGCGTGAATCGGATCTAATCGAGTAGGAACGAAAGAGATGAGAGCCCCACGTGTTGTTCCTCTAGTTAGTCCACACGAGCCCGGCTAGATCCCCTTGTCTTCGACTGCTAGGACGAATGAGCGTAGGGAGGCAATCTGATTGCTTGTGTCAAGTTGGTGGATTGATATTAACATACGTAAATATATATATATCAATAGGATTAGATTTTTTTTCTCTTTTGTAACTCCCATCTTAATGGATAAGAATTAGATAAGAATTCTAGTAACTCTCATCTCAATTAACTATCCTAATTAATTTCTTTATTTAATTTTATTTAATTTTTTTTATTTATTTATTTTCTTATTTCATAAATAAACAATATTCTTTATTATTAATAACATCTCATATGTGTTAATAATTTACCACCTTACCCGTTGATCTAGTCTGTCAACTCTAAGTGTGTGACCTCATAGGACCCGATTATAATAGTCATGGGTTTAACCCGCTTAACCCCATTAATCGTAGTTGGCTTCTAGTAAAACACTGCGACTCCTAAAATAATCGGATTAAATTATATCCGTTAATTGTCCTATCCAAGATTTAATTATTACACATTAAATTAAAGGATAAAATTCCTTCAGATACTATTATAAAGTTCTAGCCGTTTAACTAAATGCGCGAAGACATATTTTAATATTCATTATATAACACTTCAATCATCCCAGTGAAGAATTTATTTATTTATTTTTATCAAAACTCCCTCATATAAGATAACTTACGTCTTAAAAGCTCAAAATTCTTAGACTTCTGCATGTATCAAGTGGGGATGCCTTGTATAAATATAATGTATACATCTAATTAAACAAGTTGCAAAAGTCACGAGACTTATCTTAATTGGTGAACCACACTGACAATTGAAAGCTTGTGAGAGTTGTGATGAATAGTACTCACCTCACCACTAGGAATTTTGATTGAATCATTGAGCCCATATCACCTATCATCCAAGTTCAAGAAAGAATCATAGAGCTTTCCTGCCACCAAATCTGACGAAACGAGATTCCTCGTTTCGGCTGCCATCTCCAACGAGTCCGGTGATCCGGAGTGACGAGTTAATGGCTGCCAATGGCGAGATCATCAAGATCCATCAAGGAGAAATATTAGCTTAGATGCTTGGAATTGGGAGGTTTTGTCGCATGGAGTTATTTCACTCTCTCCGAAAAGCGCTTTCTCTCCAAAATTACATTTCAACTTCTTTACTTTCTTATTTTTTTTCAAGAACTTTCTACCAAAAATGTCATTTTGGTAAGAAAGTAAAACACAAACGTTTTCAACTTTTCAAGTTTGATTAGATATTATTATCGTTTCAGAAAAAATAAATCAATTTATAACCTTTCATGTTTTAATTTTGATATTTTCTTTTAGCTATTGAAAAATAAAAATCAGTTTGTTTTTATTTTAATCACTTGAAATCAAAATTTATACCTCTGAAATGAGGGGAAAGAAAATTCAAAAATCTACTTTAAAATTTTTAAAAACCATTAAGGCTGAAAAGTCAAAGTAAATCAAACAAAATCCAGCTAGCATTATATTTGTGAGCTAATAGTACATGACACACACAGCCACATAGAAAACGACCGTGACATTTCTCATTAAATCACACAACCAAAGATTGCACAAGCAACAATACTTCATACATATATGATATATTCAAGAATCAACAAGTCTACATCAAAAGCCTTTAGTAGTTACTAAACATGCATTACTTATGAGATACTAAATGATATAAGAGGCTTTTTCTTCCCTTTATGACAATGGAAAGAGACAATTAAACACACACAACATCTCTAGCTTATGAGATTGAAAAATGCACACTTCCACACTCAAAACTCAACTCTATTCATGGCGCGCGTGCTAAGTCCTTGCATCCATGGCCATGATGGTGCTCAGATTCATTGGGTACATGTAGTCGTTGGACCCACCCAAGATTTGTTGAACTATAATCCGATTCGCCTTCTCCGATGGATGAAATGCGTCCCAAAAGGCGTAGATGTCTCTATTCGGACACAAATTCGAAAGGAATGTGCATAAACCAACGCCATTGTAAGGTCCTTGTCCACAGCATGCTACTTTTGATGTCACAAACCCTAACAACATCAACATCATACTTGATAATTAGGATATGCTGCTACTCGATCGGATCACATACGAAAGAGAATTGCAAATATGATTTAGATATCTGAAACAAAATAATTCATCTAGTAGCCTTTGAAAATTCATCAAGACATATGATAAGGTCCCCACCAAGTCAATAATGTTTCAACTTTCAACGGTGTATGTCATTACTATTCGACCTTCTTCATTTAGGGTTTTACCTATACCAACCACCCAATGAAAATTCACATTCAATTCTACATACCTCTCCTCAAGTTGCACCTAACCTATTGTCCAAGAAAGCCCTTTAATTCAATGTACATCTACACACTCAAACAAACAATTATTTATTTCCATTACCATATGCTTGAGGATCACTGATGAAATCCATATGCATTCTGTGGGCGTTAGCGGCGACGAAGACGTCAGAGCCAATCTCGCTGTTAACCTGACGAACCATGTCAATGAGCTGCGGGTTGAACAAGTCCGCCGCACGTTGCAACTCCACCGCGCACTGTCCGTTGATCCCACGCTGCGCCAGCTCAGCAGGGACGCACCCCAACGGCCCTGTCCCCGTCACCAACACTCTCCTTGCACCTAGCTCATATAGCCTCTGCGCGCGCGAATTATATATAATCATGATTCATGAAATTAGAACACAAGAATGTGACATACAGTATGATTATGGTATATACATAAAGAGTAGTTAATAAAATTTTCACCTCGAGTACTTTCTTGTATTCAGAGATGAGGTACCGAACGTAGTCGGGCAGAGCGAATTGGCGGGATCGGGCAGAGAATGGAACCAAGTAGTAGTTGTTGACGAAATCATTGCCTCCGAGGGTGATTAGAACCAGAGCTTGGTTGACGAGCGCCTGGGTCTGCTGTGGCCCGATCAATTGGCTCACTCGTTGCTGGTATTGCTCGAAGTACTCCAATTGCTTGTAGATTCGGATGATGTTAAGCTACAAATTGCATACATTGTAACAAATTAATCACATAACATACACAGTATATATATATATATATGTCCAACATTTTTGCTATAGTTAAAATGCAGGGGAGGGGGACTAACAAATTGAATCCCGGTGTCGTTAAGAATTCCAATCCCAGCCGATGCAAAGTTGGCGCCAATTAGGAGTCGTTCCCCTGTTAGCTCCGGGCTCAAGTATGGCAATGTGGGCTCCGCCCCGATTTGCTCACCTAATTATACGTACATTGTAAGTGTAGCATGTTAGTAAAATGTACAGTAAAGTGTATGTATATATGAAGATGTAAACAAAATATATAGTGAATTAACTGAGAAGATCAGGAATGTTGAAGCCGTTGGAGAACCGCCCCGTTGCACGGTGAGTAGGGTAGTCGATGCCGTACGGGTAGGAGTCGGCCCGAGCGGTGGTGGCGAGGTAGTTGTTGTTCCCGCTGTCGACGAGGGAGTCTCCGAATACGAAGAAGGCTCGAGCTTCAGCTTGAGAGGTTAGCGTCGCAAGTGCAAATGCGGCGGCAAACAAGAAAACCGTGGCAAATGTAGGATGAGTGATTGCCATATTGTGAGTTTGTGAGTTTGTGTTTGAGCGTTGCTTGTTTGCTTGGTTGAGTGGTGTGGAAGCAGAGATGTAGGTGGGGTTTTTATAAGGAGGTAAGGGTTTAAGTTTATATTATATTTTTTTATTAGATGAAAACATTTAATTGAGCTTCCTACCCTTCATCACTGAATCAGAAGAAGAAGAAGAAGAAAAACAAAGGACTCGACCAACCAAACAACAAATGCACGCTAGTAAAAGTAGTTCTATCGAGCCCTCTTCAATTATGAGCATCTTCTCTTTTACCAAATTTTAACTCTTCTACTCCTACATATGTACTGAATCCTGATCTTAATCATTAGGCCCAAGAGTCTAAGACACGTACAAATACTGCCAGATTTACCTAGCGTACTTATACTGGTATAAAAAAATATGCAAGTACGTACATATCACAGGTGTTTTGTGTATTAATAATCTAATGGACGGTTAATATTAATCATGTAATTGAGTAATACTTGTATAATAGTGTCGCATTATTGGTATACATGCGGTTTTTTGGCTCCTTTCCAGCTACTTTTCGGCTTTCCTTGCTACATTAAGTTCTGATTTTGAGATCGATCATACTTCACTATTGTCAATTCTTCATTAATTAATGAAAAGTTCAAACCAAATCTAAGCATGGCCAATGATGTGATCTTATAAACCAACCGATCATCGCCCTAATAGTTAGTTTCCTCCCCTAATTCCTTGTCTTTGTCGCATGTGCATTCTCCATCATATTCAATTCAATGATTTTGGCCACCTTTAATGCTTAATAATCCCATCATATGAGATTTGATTACTCCATATTTCACTATTACAGATATTGCTTAGACAAACCATTGATCTTGCTGTCTCCATAGCCTAGTACAATGTAGGACGTCACAAAACATATATAAACATGTTCCTAATGCTCATCACAAATTGACTCAAACCAACTTGCTACCTTTTTTGGGGATTTCTCTTATTGGAATTAAACCAGCTAAGCTCTGAGATTTATAGTGAGTTTAATGAATAGAAGGGTGAAATGGTAACTACAAAAAAGTGTAAATATGGGCATGTGATGTACATAAATGGTGTAGGACTCATGCTCAACCACTTCACAATATAACAGCCTTTCACTTAGTAAGTAGGACAATTGAAAATCCAGATCATCAGCTGTTGCTTGATATTTCTCTCTCTGTTGTCTACCTGTATCTTACGGCTCTTAAATTCCATCGACAAAATCATCGAGGATGAACTAACAAACAGATTTTCACCTAACAATTTTAACTTGAGCAGAATTGGTTATGTTTATATACTTGACAGGATGTGCATATACATATGGATAGTGTCAGGGCGTACTTAATAGAATTTATGAGTTGGGAGTTGGGAGTACCATGGCGGGTGAATATATGAATGAGTCTCATCAACCGCATTCAAGGGTAAGAAGATTCTGTTTTCACTTCCAACTTCTTTTGTTGGCCATAATTTCTGGCTTTTAATTTGCACCGATGCTTCACAATTCATGATTCCTCTTTCATAGGTAGATAGTAAGACTGAGTGAGAGCCACCATACGAGAGAGAGTATATAAATTTGCAGGACTTACCTGCGGTAAACTAGTCAAGTACAATCCATGTTCAGTATAAAATCATTTGTTATGAATTTTGGTTTACAATGTCACTCAATCTTGAAATCGGAATACACCAATAGATTTAATTTTTTATGAACTGTTGACTGAAAAAAGAAAAGAAAGAAAGAAAGGAAATTGTGGAAAAATCTATATCCACAACGAAAGGATGTAGTGCCTAGGTGGGCACCATCTTAGTGGTCTTAAGCTCTGATTTTGCACTAAAAGTTGTCCATGTCAAAGCAAAACTTTTAAAAGGGAAAAAAAAGACCAATCCCAACAAATTAGAAGCTAAAATCTCGTGGTTTCTTTTTGCATGTGGATCACATTAACTCCTTTTCGGTTCCATTGAATTAGAAAAGGAATCAAGAAAAAAGAGATGAAGAAAGGCATGGCAGCTTTTAACATGGCATCTCTAGCATCTGGGTTTCTGTTGAAATCTAGCTTGTGATCCTAAACCACCACAATTAGACTGGTGGTCAAGGCGACGGAGGAGCCCAAAGAGCTAGACGAACCAAGGTGAGCTAGTGATAAAGTCTAGTGGACTGATAAGTTGGGGGTCGTACGAGTAACGATCCTAATATACAAGCCTAATGAAGTTCCAACCCAAAACCAAGGGAGTATATACTAAGTAATTTTAGTTCTAACTTTCAATGTGGCAAACTCTCAACATTGCCCTCTCAAATGGTAATTGTCAGGCTAGTTGTCACTTGGACACTATCCCTCAAGACTTGTGAAGCATCACATTGAATCGGCATCTCCTGTATTGGGCACGCAACTTAATATGCTTTCATAAGGCCCACAAACTCGAACAATCCCTCAAGGCTAGCTAACCACCACTTTTTGAGACCGGTCGCTCCTTTATTAGACGGACTATCTAAAAAGACTCATGAAGTCGGCAAGCCTGGAGACCTAGGAAATTAACCCACAACCAAACCTGTTTTGATACCATGATAAAGTTCGGTGGATCGATAAACTAGAAGTCGTGCGAGTAATGGGCCTATCATACAAGTCCAATGAGGTTTCAACCCAAAACCATATGGGAATGGGTGGGGAGTCACTCATGTGCTTATATAGTATGTAATTTAGTCTCAATCTTTTCATGTGAGAGAACTCTCAATAGGCCCCCTAAAGTGACAACTGTCTAGGACATTTGTCAATTGGAACAATCTCTTAAGGCTGACAAACCACGCACTTTTACTAAACGGACTGCCTGAATGGGCCCATGAAGCCAGCAAGCCCGAAGACTCTAGGAAAGAACTCAACACCGAAATTAACTTACTCTGATTCCATGATAAAGTCTGATGGACCGATAAATTGAGGGGCGTGTGTATAACAGGCCTAACATAAAAGCCCAATGAGACATCAACCCAAAATTATACAACAATGGATGAAGTAACTCAAGGATTATATATTAAGTAAGTTTAGTCTCAATCATGTGGAAAACTCTTAACAGTTAGCTAGTTCTTTGAATTAATTTTCTTGCTTTCATCCTTGTGTCCATATAAACAAATTTTAAGTATGAACAATGAATTGAATCATTAGATTAATATGTAAATCCCAATTACATGTGAAAGGAATCATATTGATCGATATAAGGGAGTTGGATCTGTTGTGGCAATTGATCAGGTGAAAAAAATTGGTCTGTTTCATTACTATCTTGAGCATTAGTTAGTTTGGTTTTCAAGTGACAAGTGACAAGGACCCTTAGAAAGAGAATTAAGGGCTAACTGGCCTGAATACATGATTAAGCCAACAAAGTTGATTCCAAAAACTAATGTTGTCACGTAGAATAGCCCATATATGACTTATTGTCACATGAACAAATATTTTTTATTGGTTCAACCAGTAGAACTCGAGTACGATGACGATGACCAGAGGTGATGGCGCAAAGGCGAAGGGGGCAGTCGACGTCGGAGGTGCTACACGGTGGCCAGTCATGATTGCAATTGGATAGGGTTCTCTTCAAAGGAGAAAGAAGAAGGACAAAAGATGAAATTTTGAAATATTAGGGATATAGGATTAAAAAATAAAAAAATAAGGATTTGTAACAAAAAAGAATAGAATTGGGACTTTTTAGCAAATTAAACAACTACTATTAGGTTTGGTTATTATTTTTACAATTTTTCATAAGGGCATAGGATAAGAATTCAAATGTGAAAATTAAAACCTTATTTAGGAAAGGATGAACACTTTTAAAAAATAATAAGAAAATATCTAAATACAAAATTACTACATTATTTCTAAAATTAGGGTTCTTAACCTATGCCCTTGGGACATAGGTTAGAAAAATCGATATAATATAAGGTTGAATTCCTTCTATGATCCCTAATCTATCACATAGAGTTCTTATTAGTCTCTAACCTTTGTAAATGCTTTTTTAGGTCTCTAACCTTTGAAAAGTGTTACTATTTGGTCCTTTTTCATTTTAGACTTTAAGTTTAATTAGAACCAAGCGCCCAAACTTTATATTTACTTTTATCATAACACCAATATTTATCTTTTTTTTTTAATATCACAATCTACACATTTTAAGAAAAAATATTAAAATATCACTACATTTTTGCACCTTTTGCACTTAACCATATGATTTTGTACAAAAAATACGATTTTAGATTTTTTTTAATCTATCACTTTGGATATAAAAAAATATTACTACTTTTTTTTAACAAAAGATAAAATAACAGGGTGATTTTTTTTATAATTTTTTAATCAAATTTTTATCAAGTTTATAAAATAATTACAAAAAAGTAAAGGATTAAAAAATCACTTTATAAAAAAGTTATAAATAATGGGTAAATAGGGGAAGTTAGATTTTTTTGTGAAAAGTTTTTTTAACTTTATAAAATATTTTAATAACTATTAACTTCAATAAGAGATTAAGAGCGCAATAAATATTTATAACACCTTTTATTTTTAAAATTATATTTTTTTATAAAAAGAACTATTTTTGAAAAAGGGTAAATATGTAGTGATAATTTATTATTTTTTCCTAAAATGTGTAGATTGAGGTATTTTTTGAAAATAAATAAATATTGGTGTTATTACAAATATAAATATAAAATTTGGGTGTTTGGTTCATTGGTTGTAAATAAACTTAAAGTCTAAAATGAAACAGGACCAAATAACAACACTTATCAAAGGTTAAGGATCTAAAAAAGCATTTACAAAGGTTAAGGACTAATAAAAACTCTATGTGATAGGTTAGGGACAATAGAAGGAATTCACCCTTTTTTTATACGGAAAGGAATTTGGGTGGTCACTAACAGGCTAGTGACCGCCCAAGAGCATCCTGATGGATGAGGGTGTGCAAACACGAGCCAACTGCAAGTGGAATAGATGAGACGCGTCGGAACGAGCCAACGATGTAGTCCACCACTGAATTGTACTCACGGTTGACGTGAGTGATACCCCAATCCTGGAAACGAGCCAACAAGCAGTGAATGTCCGAACAAAGCAACTCAATCTCCCATGGGCAGCGTCAGTCACCGAGAACGGCCTTGACCAGCTGCAAATTATCGTCTTCAATTTGAATTCGGGGAATGCCACGACGAATGCATGGCCTCGAGTAGTCCCTGGCGTAAGGCGATCGTCTTAGAAGTCAGCACAGATTGATGACCAATCAATCCTCCGTCGAAATGGATGGGGGAGCCGCATGAGTCCTTGAGAATGAACCCGTAAGAATCCATGCCATCCGCATTCACTACACCATTAAAATTTAATTTAGTGAAATCCCTTATGGGTTTTGTCCATTTTATGGGCTTTCTCATAGGCCCACCTCTTGCCATTCCAGATCGTGGGTTATCCGAGGTCGAGGCTTCCGCGTTTTTCCAATTTTTAATTTGGTTGTGAATAAAGTCGCAAATATTTGCGACGTTGTTCAAGTTATTGTTGTTGTTGTTGTCGAAAGCTCTTTTATTCCTAGAGTACCATAGGGACCACCAGGTGTTAGCGAGGAATTCTATTTCCTCTTTTGTTAATCGCATCCTTATCTCATCTAGGACAAGGTGTGGTTTTTTATCCCCAGGGGAAATTTGGTTGAGGATTCGGCAAATTTTGGGGTTTTCAGATTTGATGGTTTCCTGGGTTAATGGGCACGAGAGTAACACATGGTTAATGTCTTCCTCCAGGCTGTTACAGGCCTCGTAGCCCTGCGGAACAGGGATATGGTTAGCAACGAGCCTCATCTTAGTTGGCAAACCATTTCTGACTACTTTCCAAATGAAAATTTTCACTTTCGAGGGGATGTTAAGTTTGTTGATCCAAGCTAGGTTAATTTTCGGTTCGCCTTTAGATTGGTGGATCCATTACATGGTTGAATGTGTTGAGTACCAGCCATTTTTGCTAGGTTGCCGGTATAGTCTGTCCAAGATTTTGTTAATAGGGTTTATGATTTTGGATATGATTCCAAGGTCATCTGTATTAATGATCTTGCTCAATTTCACAATATTGCACGAATTATCCTCTTTGAGGTATTCGTCCACGGTTTATAGGGTGAATTCCTTCCAGAATTGGTCTTTTTGTTGAAAACGGAAGGAATTCACCCTATAATATAAGCTACAACTTTTTTTCTCAAAAGAAATCCTTATATGTTATAAAACAGAGAGAATAGGGAGAAAGGAGAGAGATCAAATTCATCTTATTAGGTCACCCATATGGGCCTTTATATAGAGAGAGTACAAGAATTAAATCTAGGGTTTCCATATGTACATCTATAATATATATTATTATAACGCTCCCCCTTAGATGTACATCACTAACTGCCTCGTTAAAAACCTTGTCTGGAAAACCCAATGGGACAAAACCAAGACTAAGGGAAAAAGAGTGCAGTTATGATTCTTCTCTCAACTTCAAATATATCCTCCTTGCTTAAATGAATTGAGCATCCATCATGTCTTTGAGTTGAATCTTGTAATTTGAGAACACTTGATGATAGGTACTTTGGTTGATCAATCTATGCCGAATTCTCTTCATACATCACCGTTGGCTCCTTTCAACTTGATTTGATGGATGGATAAAAACTCCATTCCTTCACATATCTCGAACTTCAGGCCGAGATTGTCTCATTTGAGACCTTATATGACAAACTGCCTCATTAAAAACCTTGTTTGGAAAAACCCAATGGGATAAAAACCAAAACCAAGGAAAAAAGAGTACAGTCGTATAATAATGCCCCCCCTCCCTCAGTTAAACACACAATCTTTATGCAATAAATACATGTCATCACTGAATTTTGTAGAAGATTGGTACTTCTGGACCAATAATCTTTATTTTATGTTTAGGGAGACAATAACTCATTGTCACATAAAATGACATTATTGAGGTAATGAAGCAAGGTACGATAATGTACCTATTGTATTGAGATATGGTACTTCAAGATCTAATATCTCTTTCATTTTCTAATCGGGGACAAAAAGCGATCCTTTTCCACACTTAGCGATCTACTCTCATTGATGTACTTAATGGATGCGCCTTATCCATATTAAATCGCTTTAGGACCTTTTCTGTGTAGTTTGATTGATGGATAAACATTCCATCTTTTGTATGCTCGAACTGCAGGCCGAGACAATACTTGGTAGTTCCTAAGTCCTTCATTTCAAATTCTCTTTTCAAATAATCAGCTTCTATTAGGATCTCTTTTGGAGTCCCAATAATATTGAAATCATCAACATGAACAACTATGATTACATATCCTGACTTTGTTGTTTTTATGAACACACAAGGACCTATTTGATCAGTGACAAATCCTTGCCTTTGTAGATATTCTCTAAGGCGATTATACCACATTCTCCCCGATTGTTTCAATCCATATAGCGATCTTCTAAGCTTAATGGAATACATGTGACGTGGTTTTGACTCAAATGCTTCAGGCATTCTCAGTCCTTCTGGGATTTTCATGTATATGTCAGTATCTAATGACCAATATAGATAGGCCGTTACCACATCCATGAGTTGCATCTTAAGTCGTTCAACAACGGCTAAAGAGATTAGAAATCGGAGTGTTGTTGCATCCACTACTAGTGAATATGTTTCTGTGTAATCCACTCCAGGTTTTTGTGAAAAACCCTTGTGCAACGAGCTATAACAGACTGATTTTGCACTTTATGGTGTTGGAACTACAGGCCCAAAAACATCTAGTCTGTTTAACGAATCCAATTCTGCTTTCCAGCTTTTCCAACCATTTCGATGTTGACATTCCTCCATTGTTTGGGGATTATTGTCATCTTCTCCAATGACTTTTACGATAACTAAATAAGCAAAGATATCTTCTCGATACCCTGTACCGATACTTACATAATTAATCGACATTTCCAAATTGTCGCTCATTCCATTTTCTTTGCTTTTAGAGTCTTTAGATGGAATCTCTTCAGGAGTTCTATCTTCATGTTTATTTCCAGTCGACATATCATCCTTTTGGGATGTAACTGGCTCTTTCCTCTTCTGGGGAATGTATCCTTAAATCCGAAAATGTCTCTCATGCTTCAAGCATGCTTATGTGATGGTTTGGAGTTACTTCTGGAATCTCCAAATGAGCTGGCGCATTTTTAGTTGGTGTTTGTGACTTAATCACTTTCATGACATTGATAAATAACATGAGCTATAAAATTCCTTAAACTTCCGGTTTAGTTATACAATTCGCTAAACTTCTGGTTTAGCTTTTTTCGGATTGAAAACAACAAGTTGCATCTCATGCAATTTCTTAACTTCTAGTCTCATTTTATTCTCCCCCTAAAGTTGGGATTTTCACCTCACCAAAGTGTTAATCTTAATACCGAGCAATATATTGGCCACCGCTTTTAAGCTCAAGGTATTCTTTAAACAACAAGGACCCAATCCTCTTGTTTAATCCCGACTTTCTTTTATGTGGCATATATAACAATCATTAAGGGAGGTGGAGGACATATAAATCATTTAATCTCTTCTAGAGACAAGCTTCTATTAGGAAAATTTTCTATAAGCAGTCGGTCTAAGTCGAATTTAATTATCGACGTTCATATTCATGACCTTATTTAACCACGAATCTTCCAGGTCGCGTATGCCATGTATAGCACTTGCCTGGCTATCAATTATGACCGCATTATTGACGACTCTACCTGGGTCGTTTTGTGAATATGTGTGAAAGCTATCCAATGCTCAATCACTACAAATATTGATTTATTCCATTCTCCTCCATTTTTCTTGGAACCAATGGGTTGAGGCATCTTTCAATATTATGATAATCCACAATAGTCCACATGGCGATTTAGCTAGTCCTCTTATATCACTTGAACTTTGTCAAGGAGTATATGAGATTTTGTATTCACTTGACTTATACTGACCTTGCTACTATTTTACCAAGATCACAAGCCTTTCAAGGTCACTCTTAGGAAGAGACTTCAAGTCTCGAGATCTTTCGATCCTATACCGATCATGTGCATTATTATTTCATTTGAGTGACTAAGTTAATCATGCCACAAAAATATCTTATCCTCAACTAACTTCCAGTTAGTGAGATTACATTATTCAATGGGTGTTACCCTTCTAGAGTCATCATAATCTTCACACCAAAATTTGCGCATGACTTGTGAAAACTTCTGGTTTTCAAATACTGTATGGTGTGACACCATTGAAAAATGTCGATGATCCATACATAAATTTGGGAGCTCATCAACTCATATCAGATAAACGGTTATCTTCATATCAAAACTAGATGCCTCAAAATGGGTGCATTCAGAATTTTTTTAATATAGACTAGACCGGTCTCCACACTTATACTCATAAAGTGTGGTTCTTGTACAACTGGTACAAGACTGATGATCAATTATGTCATATATGGGATATTCCTTATCTTAGATGTTCTTCTGGACATCAAATTAACCCACGACGTCCTAGCTATAAGTCATAACATGACTAACGGCCGCATGCGTAATATACCGTAACCTCTTTCACACCCTCTTCCGGAGGAGGCATGCTTCTGGCATGCAAGAGGTTGGTCAAACATGATCTTGAACTTCTAGTTCATGCTAGGTAGGTGGTCATTTAGACATAGTTCTGAATATTGTGACGACCCACATTCCTTGTACTACTTCTAGAGTACATGCCATATTTCTTGTACTACATCTAGAGTACATGATTTGGTATGAGATCTCTTAACTCTCCAAGAGTTTATAACGATCTCTACTTGTCAAAATTCGATTCTTCAAGCTCGAATGGAGTTGATGATATGATACGTTCATTATAACTTAGCACATGTCTATTGGAACGTCAAGTGCTTCATGAATCTCCCAAACATCTCATTTGTCAAATTCAAGTGACAATGTAATTTTATTTCTTGAACCATTTATAAGAAATAATAAGTTCGGTATGTAAATCCACTTATAGGGATAATACTCTTATGTATAAAAGCATCTACTTCAGGAGATGATCATTGTCACATAATTTTATCTTCTTCTTCAGGAAGCGATATTTTCTATCATTACTCACTCCAAGGAGTAATGTGATTTATTAATTCATCTCTTCAAGGATGATTTCAAATTGTCTCTACTGGGACATACTAGCATCCTCTTCAAGAGATGACAAGTTTTAACATTAAGAACAAATAAAAATGTATATAAGCAATAACATAAATAATTAAATTCAAGTTGAAAAGTATAAATAAAGAAATAAAGTATCATAAAATATTGTCACCTTTCGGTGACAAGAGATTGAATACGAAGTCTTCTAAACTTCTTTCCATCACATACTTCAAGATGTGATTATTAATAAGATCTTTCAATCATATACTTCAGGATGTGATTTTAATGAGACCTTTTAGTCACATACTTCAGGATGTGATATCCATGTGGGCATTTTATTATCTACTTCAAGAGATAATATTTGTCATATTGACTTTATAGTCTACTTCTGGAGATGATATTTTTCTTTTTCAATTTGCACATGAATCATGTCATTTACTTCAAGAGGCAACTTTAGTATCACTACTCACTCCAAGGAGTAGGAACTTTTATTATATTCATCTACTTCTGGGATTGATTCAATTGTTTCATCCACTTCGCGGAATTTATATGCACCCACTTTAGGGGATGACAAATTTTTCTTTTAACTTAAAAAATAACAATAATAGTGTACATAAATAATTACAGAAATAATTAAATTGAGAGACATAATTTAAAAAATTAAAAAAACAACACATTATCAACTTCTGGTGACAAGAAATTAATCAAAAAAATCTCTCAAACCTTTCGGTCATATACAAGGCCCAAATTCGAAAAGATTTACGAGGCCCGAAAGAGTCGTCCAACAGCCCAAGGCTTAACCCGAGAAAGTGGAAGAGTCGTCCGTCATCTGAAGAATACGCTTCCAGTTCCCACAGCGTAGCACCACCACCACCCAACTCGTAAATTGGGGTTTAGGGTTTATACTAGCATGCAAATCCTTCGGCGCATAACGAACTCAGCTCAAATTCAACCGTGTTTTGCGCGAATCCTTCCATCAAATTCAACCAGGAATCCAAGGTTCAGATTCCTGTCGAACAAATCCGCCGGCGGTGATGAGTGGAATGATGCTTGGGAGACGGCATGGCTTCCAGATGACCTTGCCGGCAAGGAAAGCGCTCCGTGGGAGTCGGATGTGAACTTCGGCATCTCCTCAGGCGAATCAAATGTGGTCCTGCCAGCCGAAACTGACGCCGCAACGAAGGCGTTTGTCGAGGAGATGAATGAGAATTGGGAGGGGAGGAGAAAGGGGAAGTTGAAGAAGATTGGGGAGGAAGATGGCAAGAAGATGAAAGAAGACGAGGGGCTGTACAGTTTGGAGAATATTAGGAAGGATTATAGGCTGAAGAAGCAGAGGGTGCATGCTGGATTGTGGATGAAGGAGATCGAGAAGCTCGAGGAGGCTAAATTGGGTACGGATGGTCTTGGTGGCGCCGGTGATGATATCGAGAAGTTGCTTGATAGCTGCTCCGAGTGAGTCACCATTTCTCTGTTATTTATTGTGTTTTCTCCACTTTGTTCAATAACAAATTGAAATATGTTTGTATGGATGCTTGTGGAAAATGGGAGACCAAAACTTGTATTCTGAGTAGATTGGGGTGCATACATTTGAGTCATGATGATTTTCGGTTCCATCATCTTATTAATGGGTTAATAATGCCAGTTTGCCACTAATCATGCTCGTTCTTATGTAATTGATGTTATATTGTATTGGTGTTAGATTAATGAGTTATTTGCATAAACAAAGCAATACTAGTATTTGTTTTGCTGGTTTCAAAGCAAAACTAATTGATTGCTTTGCATCTGTACAGGATATTTGACTCTCCTCATGCTGATATGATAGACTCAAAAGTCCCTAGTGCATCTGAGTTAAAAAATAAGCCTGATGGCTGGGAAACAATGAGTAAAGATCAAGATGGTAATGTTTGGGACATGACACAGAGAGAAGAAGACATCCTTCTACAGGAATTTGAACGTCGCATGGCTTTTTGCAAGTTTCAGGTTGGTAAAATGTCTTCATACACTGCCATTTAGTAGCTCTTTTATATTTTCTGGCCTGCTTTCTTCTTTATGATTTTGTGCAATTTTGTTCCATCTAGTTGTGTTTTAGGCAGAAGACCCTTGGACATTGTTAATACATGAATATGTCTTACATTTTTTGGTCGAAGTGAATATGTCTTACATTTGCTACTTGCTAAGAGAATTGGCCTATCTTTTCTGAACAACTATTTTTAGAATGTTGCTATAATCATTGGTCATGAATTCTGGTAAATTCTTTTTATTCACTTTGCGATGAGGTTGTAATGTGTGCCCCTTTTCTTTAGAGAATGTATTAGATCTGAAAGTGGCATTCTGTTGAGTTGCTTGCAAGTTATGTGTGTGCTTAGTAAGACTTTAGAATATATAATGTTTGAAGTCCCAAATCCTGAGCCTCACTCATGGGCAAAGCTAAGAGTTATTAATTTATTCTTCAGTCAACCCATTATATATTACTTTCCTTTTTATCTTGTTGATTCTATCATATTGTATTATACTACTATATCTAGTAAGTAACAATGAAATTTACCTTCTATCAGTAAGCAACTCAATGAATTTTTTTCAATTCAATGTAAACTTCAGCTTATAAGCTTAGTCAGACTTTTTTTGACGCATAGCATATACAGAATGAGATGTATATGAGCTACTGTTGAAACACTTTACCTTTTCAGCATAAGCTACATCTAAAGCCGGCCTTATAATTTTGGAAATTTCAGCTACATTAGCCAAATATTTCTAAGGCTACCAGCTTAAGTAATCTTCAAATTTTAGCTTCTCGCACTAGGTTATAAGCTTGAAATTTCAAACACACCCTTTAATTATGACCTCTGCCTCTATATGATTTGCAGATAGCGAGCTTTATCAAGACACATATATTTAGCCGTAGGAGACCAATTGATGGATGGAAATACATGATAGAGGAGATAGGACCGAATGCCCGGAAAGGGAAGGGCAGCATTACAAGGTTGCCAAGTCTTGCTGATCCTGCAACTCAGCCTTTCAAGGAGGATAGTTCAGCCATTACCAGCAGTGGCCACTCTAACTTCAGAGGCAGATAAAAGACTTGCCTATCTGGATCTGAAATGATCTTATAGGTAGCTAATGCTCTGATCATTTTATGTTTTCGTTGCTTTTTTGTGTGATAAAACTACCTCTAAGCTCCATATTGATCAGAATAAAGCTGCCTTCTTAAAAGTTGCTCTTCTCTTCCGGTTGTGAAATGTTGGTTTCATTCATTTCATTACCTTTGCAAGACCGGATGTGTATAATCAATAGAGTTCGTTGTTATTTTGATGTTGTATAATCCGAAAGTATAATAATGTTGAATTGTGAATGCTGCCTTTTCACTTATTAGGGTTTGTATAGGAAACATGTATTCTGATCATGGAAAACAATTTAAAAACTATACCTGGATGCACTGAACAAATTGAGAAGCCATTTGACACCTTCTCCTTGCAAATATCCAAGGATTCAAAGCTCAAGACTGAGATTATTTGATACTACCCCCGCCATCACTAATAAGCTTTCCTTCTTCACAGAAGCAATGCATTTGTTAGGATAGACAAGTCAGTTTGTTGACTTGTTAGAAGTTTGTTAGAGCTTTATGATGTAAACGTGCTTGACACGTGCTCTTCTTGTTTCTGTTTCATTACTCAGACGATTACTCACTCAGACGAAGTTGTATAAAAGGAGTTGAAGTTCTTGTAAATTCCAAATTCAATAAAACAGTCAATTCATTCTCTCTTTTTTCACAAATCTACATGGTTCAGTTAGGGTTTCCTTTCTCGTTCCCAATTTCTCGATTTTTTTTCCGCAATTCATGCCTGATCCGATTCCACCTTCTTCTCCGACTCAACCTTCTCCAATGGATCCTACTAATCCTTTGTATTTGCATCCATCAGACCATCCAGAATTGACGTTGATTTCCAAACCCTTTGATGGCACTTTGGAGATTGGAGGCGATCGATGCATCATGCGTTATTGGCGAAGAACAAATGGTCTTTCATCACCGGATTTACACCAAAATCGACTGTCGGGGATGCAACTCTTGCGACATGGGAGCGCTATAACGACATGGTCGTGGCATGGATTCTCAATTGTTTGTCTCCAAAGATCCAAAGCTCGGTCAATTATACAAATCTTGCCAAGGATGTGTAGGAAGAATTGGAGAATCAATTTGGCCAATTCAACGGTGCGCAACTATTCTCTCTTCAGAAGGATTTGATTTCTCTCTCTCAAGGATCGGACTCGATTCAAACATATTTCACAAAATTGAAGACGATCTGTGATGAACTCGCTAGCGCTCGTCGACTTCCTTCTTGTTCTTGCGGTGATATCAATGATCTCCTTGAGTACGAGGACAATCAAAAGTTGTTACACTTCTTGATGGGACTGAACGTTGAGTATTTAGCTTGTCGAGGAAAATATCCTCATGATGCAACCTCTTTGGAGTCTCAACACCGCTTATGGCATACTTTTGCAAGAAGAAAAACAGAGATCGCTTCATAGCTCTTCACAAATTATCACTAAGTCGGCATCTATGCATGCTAATTTTAATTCGGACAAGAAGAATTCTGGTTCGTCCAACAAAACCGAGAAGAGGTACTATACGAATTTCAAAAAGACCAACCACAATGTCGATCGTTGCTATTTCATTATCGGTTTTCCTGACAATTACAAGTCATGCAACAGAAAATCGTCTGATGGATCTTCCAAGGGCTTTGCTGGTCAAGCTGATTGCAATTCTTCATCATGCTCTTAAAATTCTCTAGTGTTATCTCAAGAACAGTACAGCTTCTAATGTTACTTTCTGATAAGACAAACAATAGTGGGGCCTTTGATGACAATTTCCATAGTTGCGATCGCAGTTATGCACCACCTCGGAATGTCAACATAATCAAGGCTGCGATCGCGTCCGCCAAAACCGCGATCGCAGAGTTTTTTCCGTTCAATACACCGAAGATTCTCCGAGTCTATCTTTAATTACATAATCATCTAGGGTTGTTCATTGGTTCGGGTAATTCAGTTTTTACCTGAAAACCGAATCGAACCAAACCGAACCGAACCGATCCAAGGTACTTTGGTTCGATCCTCGGTTCAAGATTTTGGATAGTTCGGTTTTCGGTTCGGGTCAGGCCGGTTCTCGATTCGGTTCAGGTAAACCGATATATTTTAATATAAAAATAAAAAATAAAAATATACCCTTACCTACTTATGAGTTACCTAGAGAAACCCTAAAATTTCCCCATTGTCATTACTCAGTTACACTTTCTAAAAAGCGTCGCACACCAGTACACCACACAAACCTCGAGTCCTCTCGCCCAGAAGCTCTCATGCTCGACTGCTCGAGCCTCGAGTCCTCTCGCCCTCGGCCCTCTCCGCTCGAGCCTCGAGTCCTCTCACCCAGACGGCCAGTCGACAGCCGCCCTGAAGGCCTCGACTCCTCGAGTCCTCTTGCTGGACCGCCCTCTCTCTCACGACTGAGTCCACCATCCTCGTCTCCGCGACTCTCGGCGACTCGACCAGCCGACTATTGACCACTCGTGACTCGTCCACCCGATCCTCTCAGCCACAACTCGCCTCTCCGACTCGAAATCTACGGTGAGTTCGCTCGTTCTCTACTTCGCTCGGATCTGTGGTGTTCGGTTTTTGTTTAAATCGGTTCTAGTTCGGTTTGGGTTCGGTTCTATTTCAGTTATAATTCGATTCGGGTCAAAAATTGGTTCAGTTCTAGTTTGTTTTAAGGTATTCGGTTCTATATTTTTGGGTCAGTTTTTACCCAATCGGTCACTTCGGTTCCTACTTGAACCAAACCGAACCTAAACCGAACCAAACCGAGCTTATTCGGTTCGGTCCTCGATTCTGGAAATTTCCTAATTTGATTTTCAATTCGGTTCGGTTTAGTTTTCCTCAATTCGGTTCGGTTTGGGACCGATGAACAACCCTATAATCATCCTTTATTTTTTGTGTTTTTGCAAAAAAAAAATTAACATAAATAACTCACTCCGCAGGAGGCTGAAGCAAAATCCCGGAATAAAATCCCGTACGTAACGTTTCGTACGCGTCAAGGAAAACGCGTTTCGAACTTTCGATCGTCCCCCGAACCCAAAAAACAATCACCTTCCTTCAACAGAAGATATAGCGCTGAGAAAGAAAAAGAGGGAGATGAAAGCAAGTCATATTATATAGAGAGTCCTCCCAACCCTCCTTTGTCTCTTTCGGCGTCCCTCAATCTCCCCGGCTCCGACTCGTTTCACCGAGTCAAATTCCGATTTGGAGCCGTTCTGACTCCCCGTCATCTCCTTCTTCCCTCCAATTCGTCCCGTTTCCTCCGAAACCTAGCCGAGCTTCCATCGGCCGCTTTTACGGTACAATCTCTTACCTGCTTGTTCGATTTCTTTCAATTTTCAGCCTAGATCCTCCCGCCGGCGCCGTATTTCTTCGTGAACTTTTGTATTGAATGAAACCGACGGTGAATTCGTTGCTTATCTCAAACTGCTAGATAATATCATCTCTTCCGTTTTTCTCTTATACGCTTTTCGATTTTAGTAGGCTCGTCTTTTGGGGGTTTTGTATCTGCTTACGCATGCGCTTAATCTTTGTTTGTGAGGGGTGAACCAATTCAATTTGATATAGGGTTGATTTTGTGCTGAATTTGCCCTTGTTTGAGTTGCTGTTGGCAGCAAGAAGATGAGCAATCAGAAGAAGAGGAACTTTCAGATTGAGGCTTTTAAGCATAGGGTAGTCGTGGATCCAAAATATGCTGATAAGACTTGGAAGATTCTTGAGCATGCTATTCATGAGATTTACAGTCACAATGCTAGTGGTCTCAGCTTTGAAGAGCTCTACAGGTATCTTTCCTGATTCATTTTCCTCTGCATTATTATCATCTTAATGATTTTTTTAATCTTTTTCATATATTTCATGTTTGATTTATATTTTGGATGTTGCATGATGTGTACCAATAAGGAATTAGGTTTCTCAGACATCTCATGGTTTTGCATTATCTGTAGTTGTGGCAGGGCTGTCAATGTGATTGTCTGTTTAAGGGTTTTAATTATCTTAGTTTTTCCATTTCCAAATCCTTTTTGAGATTGAAAGCAGCTTTACTGACCTTTCTCGGTTGAGTCAACATAACATCAACAGCCATGCTACAAACTTGTGCACACTGATATGTACGATTAATTGGCCATGAATTATTAAGATTTGACTTGTCATTATTGATTAATCCTTTGATCCAAACCCTGAACACTCAGTTTGAGATGGTTAGTGATACCTTGATGAAATATTTAGGCATGTAAAATTAATTAATTGATCTTGGATTTCTATATGCATGACGAGGTGCTAATAATTGGCCATTTAGATAATGCATATGATTAGCTTTTTTACTGTAACAACTTTTTAGTTACCAAAATTGGTATAATTTATGTGGTTTCCATTGTGTTTGAACATTTTTGTAAATGTAGTGCCTTTTGTTTTCAGCTTTTATGCCATTTTCCTTGCATATGGAGTTGGTTTTTGCATTTAAGTTTGGAAGCATTTTTGTGGATTTCGGGTGGGTCTATTTCTGCTTTTTATGCGTGTTTCCTCTCATCTCAATCTTGTCTTGAGTGCAGAAATGCTTACAATATGGTGCTCCATAAATTTGGTGACAAGCTCTATTCTGGCCTGGTGACAACTATGACTGCACACTTGAAAAAAATATCAAAATCCATTGAGGCTGCTCAAGGAGTTTCCTTTCTAGAAGAGCTGAACTTGAAGTGGGCTGACCATAACAAAGCATTACAAATGATCAGAGACATACTAATGTACATGGATAGGACTTTTGTTCCTAGTACTCATAAAACCCCTGTATATGAGCTTGGCCTCAATCTGTGGAGGGACAATGTAATCCACTCTGACAATATCCAGACAAGGCTTCTAACTACACTTTTGGAATTGATATTAAGAGAAAGAACTGGTGATGTCATTAACAGGGGGCTCATGAGGAATATCATCAAGATGTTGATGGATCTGGGTTCTTCTGTTTATCAAGAGGACTTTGAGAAGCACTTTCTTGCAGTGTCAGCTGATTTCTACAGGGGTGAATCCCAGCAATTTATTGAGTGCTGTGATTGTGGTGATTATTTGAAAAAAGCTGAGAGACGTTTGAATGAAGAAATAGACAGGGTGTCACTCTATTTGGATGCTAAAAGCGAAAGCAAGATCACTAGTGTTGTTGAGAAGGAAATGATTGCAAACCACATGCAGAGATTGGTTCATATGGAGAATTCGGGCCTGGTTAATATGCTTCTTGATGACAAGTATGAAGACTTAGGAAGAATGTACAACTTATTCCGCCGTGTTGCCAATGGGCTGTCAACAATTCGTGATGTCATGACCTCTCATATCAGAGATATAGGCAAGCAGTTGGTTACTGATCCAGAAAAGGTGAAGGATCCAGTGGAGTATGTGCAACGCCTTTTAAATGAAAGAGATAAGTATGATAATGTCATCACCTCAGCATTCAACAATGATAAGACATTCCAAAATGCCTTGAATTCCTCATTTGAATATTTCATCAACTTGAATCCTCGCTCCCCAGAGTTTATATCTTTATTTGTTGATGACAAGCTCCGAAAAGGTCTTAAAGGCGTAACTGAGGACGAAGTGGAGATTATGCTTGACAAGGTGATGATGCTTTTCCGCTATTTGCAGGAGAAGGACGTGTTTGAAAAGTATTATAAGCAGCACTTAGCTAAAAGACTGCTTTCAGGAAAGATCGTGTCTGATGATGCTGAGAGAAGTCTCATAGTTAAGCTCAAGACAGAATGTGGATACCAATTCACTTCTAAATTAGAAGGCATGTTCACAGATATGAAAACGTCCGAGGACACAATGCAAGGATTTTATAGCAGTCAACCCGCCGACACAGTGGATGGGCCGACTCTTGTTGTTCAGGTCTTAACAACTGGATCTTGGCCTACTCAGCCCTCTCCTCCTTGCAATTTACCTGCTGAATTATCCACTCTTTGTGAGAAATTCAAGTCATATTACCTCGGGACCCACACAGGTAGAAGATTGTCTTGGCAGACTAATATGGGGACAGCTGATATAAAAGCAACATTTGGGAAAGGCCAAAAGCATGAGCTGAATGTGTCTACCTATCAGATGTGTGTTCTTATGCTTTTCAATAACACTGACCAGCTTTCATATAAGGAGATCGAGCAGGCCACGGAAATACCAGCACCTGAACTGAAGAGATGTTTGCAATCACTGGCATGCGTGAAGGGCAAGAATGTGCTTAGAAAAGAGCCAATGAGCAAAGACATTGGTGAAAACGATGTGTTCTTGTTTAATGACAAGTTTAGTAGTAAATTCTACAAGGTGAAAATTGGTACTGTGGTTGCACAAAAAGAGTCAGAGCCAGAGAAACAGGAGACAAGGCAGAGGGTGGAGGAGGACAGGAAGCCACAGATTGAGGCTGCCATTGTTAGAATTATGAAGTCAAGACGAGTGCTTGATCATAACAACATCATTGCTGAGGTGACCAAGCAGCTGCAGTCACGGTTTCTGCCAAACCCAGTTGAGATCAAGAAACGGATTGAATCCCTTATAGAGAGAGATTTCTTGGAGAGGGATAATATAGACAGGAAACTATATAGGTATCTTGCTTGAAAGTCGAGGGCAAGAAGGAATGGACATATTTCAGTCGAGACTTGTTCTTGCTTGATCAGGTTATGTGCTGTTTTTAGACTTCATATTCCTTTATTTGAAGATTTTATGCTATGCTTTTGGTCATCTGGTTTGAGTTTCTGTGGTGTCTGCACAAGCGGCTTGGAAATCCATTAGGATCTTCAGTACTTAATTTGCTTTATCTTGGTTGCTTGTAAGATGCTGCATGACTTGTAAATATACTTGCATGCGAATGTTAATGCTCTTAATTCAAGGTCAGTTTTTACAAGGGTCGAAGCGTTGCAAATATGCGTAGGCACATTCTACATCACCAACACATTCAAATGGTTTAGTGATGATACATAGCTGTCATCATGGCCTTGTTTTTCAAAAAAATCAGAAATTTTGATTAGCCAAAAACGGGGTTTGAACGCAGTTACTACGATTCCTTGGAACTACTAGTTCAGCAGACTAACATTGAAACCTATCATCAAATGTCGCAAACAGTGTATAGAGAAACTTATTAAGGCTTTGAAAGAAGTATATGATCTTGAATTTCGGAGAATGATTTTACGTCTTTTTCCCATAGCCTGCAAAAATCAAACCAAAAGGTCAATTAGGGTGGTACAGGAAAATAAATTATCAGCATTTCAACTCAAAAAGGAGGAATGCAGAGCAATGCAGCCTAGTGACTATCAATAGATTGCATAAGTCCTTGCATTACGAAATCAATCAAAAAGCTAAGAATAATGCCCAAACAGTGACGGTGAAGTGGATATCAGAATGACAGAATCATCTTAGTGGAGAATTTTTTTACAGTTTCTTGTTGTTTTATCAACAATTAAGAATAACAAATTGGGTTCTTTCTTTGGCGTGGAAGAAGATTCGACACGGTGACTTCAGTGTTAATTTGGAGACTTTGACATTGAAAACTCACCAGCAGTGAAGTCCAATGGCGTTAGCTCCTTCTTTGTCAGCCACTTGATCATCTCCAACATGCACCGCCTTTCCAGCATCGACATTTATACCATCTACAAGGGAAATGCGGCATCATATTACAAAAAGAATGAAAATTTCTTTTTAAGAAACAGATCATCGTATATGTTCATGTAGAGCTTTAAACAATGTACTAAAACACCTTGATATTCAACCATTTCATCAGAATTACATACCAAGTAAATTTCATATGAAAAAGTTTATATTATACCTAAGGCAGCTTTGAATATCCGGGCATCTGGTTTCTCATATCCAACCTCTGAAGATATGATGACAGCATCAAACCTGAAGAATGCCCCAGTCAGTTTACTCTCTTGACAAGCTATAAGGTAAACGATAGAACTAAATCAGTGTGACATGAATGAAGTAAAACTTGAAAACTCCGAATACTACAAAATGGAAATAGAGGTTGCTCGGCAGAAAGAACCAGGGAGAAAGAGGAAAACAGCGCCTACAGATCTAACACGTTAAGCTCCTTCAGCAATTTCCTCAAGCGACTATCAAAATTTGATACTACAGCCAACTTAACTGCAATGCAGTTTTAACAATGTTAGAGGCAAATAAATAAACCATGCAAGTTCAACCTCCCTTGAACTATGACAATGGATTGAGTAGAAAAATACTTTACAGATATATGACCTCCAGCATCTTGAAGGGATAATAGAGTTTCATAAGCTCCATTTGGCAGGTGCCAAGCATTGCCGTTTGCAAAGTACTGGAACAAACATCAACTAACAACAAATTCAGACTCATGGAGGTCAAGAGTATAATGTGAAAAAAAATATATCTTGGTGTGGATTTTTTTTTCTTTTCGAGGGGAAAATATTGAATTTAGTCTACATCACCTCATAAACCTCCTCAAAATAGTCCTCATTGCTACATCCTGTAGCTTCAGAAACAACAAGTTTCCAGAACGGTCTCCCATCTCCCTGTTGAGCGTTCAGAATGCAGAGGTTTAAGATCAATGCTCTATTCTATACATCCTTGCTAAAAGTTATAACAATTGCATTTGAGTAAAGTAGATAGAAAAGAGTTCTAACACTTTCCAGCACCTCCTCATCTATGTTTGGAAACATATAGGTGAATAAGGCAAAAAGGAGTTCTTTAACCAAGGAGCCATAAAAGACATCATGTTCAGCAAGCCTGGATTCTAGGTCACAATACTGAAATTTCTAAGATTTTTTTTTCAAGAGTCATCTCACGGTTTAACTGATCTCCTTTGGGTTATTCTTCTTTTTACTTCAACATGAAAATAAAAGGAAAAGCTCTTCTTGACATGGCTAACACTTCTATTACTTATAAAGCCATCTCCAACCATCCACATATTTGAAGTGAGATTCACTACTCTCCAAACACGAGATGCTACACAGGGGGGTCATTAAATCTTGACATGGTTCAAGATTCCTCCAAACAAATTATAAACAAGACATAAAATTCCAAGAGAATCATACTTAAAGTAAACAAAATATCTATGTATCTAGTACATTTCAAGGGGGGGGGGGGGGGGGGGGGGGGGGGGGGGCAGTTGAAAGAGAACACCGAATGTAGAAACTATAAGTACCTGGTATCTAAGTTTTTCAGGCCATGGAGCAGAGAAGGCTCTCTTAAATCCTTGCTTGATTTCAGAGGGAGTAGTTTTCAGTCCTTTTAAAAGCACCTTTAGATTTGGCTCAAAACCAAAAATTTATATTCTCCACATGATAAAATTGGAATATTTGCATTCCAATCTCTTACACCAAACATGATATTCACAATTCCATAATCATCAGCAGTTGAAGTAGACAAATACTAACCATATTTTAAGCCAATTTCAGAATAAGTGGCTTCAACGGGTTTGGAGAGCTGCAAAAGGGTGCCCCCAGCGTCCAACAGCAACCCATCATATGCTTTTCTCACAAGCCTTCCTCTTTCTGAGATCAAATTTCAAGAATCCCACAGAAAGAGCGAAAGAACAGAGCAAGTCAATCAAACCTACGATAGGCTTGAATCAAAGCCCTAATATGGAACATGGAGTTATCGAATCGAAAAGGGTAATTGAAAATGAGGGGAGGAGAAAAAGAGAAAGGACCTGTATGGATGGGCATGGATGAGCATCGAGCTGAAATTGGAAGCTTAGCGATTGCATTGAATAAAGAAGATGATGGACAACGAGCCCAGCAAGCCTCCATTGCTCTGAATTTCAACACAACTTTGAGAAATCAGAATTCAGAAATGAGAGAGATGGGATGGCATTGGTACAATTAGATAGAGAGAATTTTTTTTATAAGCAAAGGAATTAGGGAGGTCACTAACATACTAATGATTGCTCTAGGGCATTTTAATGGATGAGGGTACAAAAATCCAAATTAGTTGCAAGTGGAATGGAAGAGACACGTCGGAAAGAGCCAGCGATGTAGTCAGCCACAGAATTGCACTCACCGTAGATATGAGCAATACACCAATCTTGGAACCGAGCCAACAAACAATGGATGTCCGCACATAACAATTCGATCTCCCACGGGCAGTGTCAGTCACCAAGAACGGCCTTGACCAGCTGCAAATTATCGCCTTCAATCTGGATACGGGGAATGCCAAGTCGAATGGCCTCGAGAAGTCCCTGGCGCAAGGCGATGGTCTCGGAGATCAGAGCAGACTGCCGATCAATCAGCCCTCCGTCAAAAAGGATGGGGGAGCCACCAGAGTCTAAGGATGAACCCGAAAAAAGCCACACCATCTGCACACACTGCGCCATCAAAAATCAACTTAATGTAATCCCTCTTGGGTTTTGCCCACTTAGCAGGCTTTTTCCTTTTCCCAGCTCTCGCACTGTAAGTGCGCAAACTAGGGGAATCAGAGGCTCTTGCAAGTTTCCCGTCTTTAACCTGGTTTCGAGTAAACTCGCTAATGTGATCGACATTATTCAAGGTTGTTCCGTCGCTGTTGTCAAAGATTCTTTTATTTCTAGAGAACCATAGGCTCCACCATGTGAAGGTGAGGAGTTCCATTTCCTCACTTGTTGACATTGTCCTGATTTCCTCGGGTACCTGGTGTGGTTTTTTATCGTCCGAGGATACTTGGTCGACAATCCAACGTAGTTTTGGCCTTATGGAATGAAGGGTTGCCCTAGTAAAGTGGCATGAGAGTAAAATGTGGTATGTGTCTTCAACCTGGTTGTTGCACGCTTCACAACCTTGTGGTACCGGAATATGATTGGAAGCAAGCCTTGTTTTAGTTGGTAGGTCGTTTCGCGCCACTTTCCATAAGAAATTTTTCATTTTTGGGGGAGTGTTAAGCTTGTTAATCCATTCTAGGTTAATTTTAGGTTCACCTTTGGATTGATGGAGCCACTGTATGGTAGAGTGGGTAGAGTACCAACCATTTTTACTTGGTTGTCAGTACAATCTATCTGGTATTTTATTAATGAGGTCATCATGATTAACGACCTCCCTCAATTTTTCAATGTTCCATGAATTATCCTCACAGAGGTACACATCAATTGGTTCCTCCCAATTAATGAGGGTTTCGGCCCCAACTTTTGGGATAAGGGGACCGTTACCGCTCCAGTTATCTTTCTAAAAACGAATGGTTTTCCCATCTCCTACTTGCCAGATGAGCCCCTTCACGAATAGGTCCCTTAGGCCTAAAAGATTGGACCACTGCCATGATGTGTTATGTTTTTTCTTGTAGTTCAAGATACTATCTGTTTTGAGATATTTTTCAATCACTATTTTGTCCCAGAGGTTATGTGGTTCTGCTAAGATTTTCCAAAGCAATTTCATTTGGAGTGTTTGGTTCATTTCTTTCGCTTTGGTGATTCCCGCCCCACCATGAGCGGGAGGACGACAGATGAAATTCCAACTTATAAGTGGTTTGTAGTTGGTTTCCTTGTTCCAAAAAAAGTTCTTGTTAATTTGGTCTAATTCTTTCAAAGTTGCTTGGGGTAGCATAAACGATTGCATAATATAGTTTGGTTGTGCTGAGAGGTTTGCTTTGATTAGGGTTTTACGACCCTCCTGAGAAAGGGCATTTGCTTTCCATTTTGATAATTGGGATATGGTTCTCAAAATCAAGGGTTTAAAGGTGTTTTGTGTTACTCTCCCATTAATGATCGGGCATCCTAGATATTTGTCTAGAGCCACCGTGTTTGAAATCTGGAGGATCTGTTTTAATTGCTCCTTCTTGTTGTTACTTGTGTTTTGGGTGACCTGGAAGGCGGATTTTTGAAAATTGACTTTTTGGCCAGAAATCTGGCAATAGTCCTCGACAATTTCTTTAATGTTTTTGCATGCTTGGCTATTAGCTTTAGCAAAGATAATGGTATCATCTGCAAAGGCCAAGAATGGGATTTTTGTTCCATTTCTTGAAATTTGGATCCCGATTCCACTTTTTGGGATGGTGCTCAATAGGTGGAGTTGTCTCGCCAGAATCTCGGCGGCAAGGATAAATAAGTATGGTGATAGGGGATCCCCTGACTAAGACCCCTTCAGAGGTGTAATTCTATTCGTGTAAATTTATATAATTAATATTAGGAAAAATGACTTTAAATAATCTCAAGTATCAACTTTGAACCAAAAATAATCCCAACTTTAAAAATCACCACCAGCGATCCCAACTATTACAATATTAACTTGAAATGATGTGAAGTTCTTTTCCGATCAGAATTCCAACGAGATTGCTGACATGGCAATCGAAAATCCTATATGGCAAAGTTAATATTTTACATTTTATTTTTTTTTACAGCCATGTCACTTTTTTGCTCCATGTCATTTTATTTAGCTTAATAAAAAAAAGTTTTTTGGGTACTAAGCTTAATAAAAAAAGTTAATATCTTAATTTGTTATTATACGAATAAATATCTTAATTAGATTCCATTTCCATCTAGTAAACAAGAACCAATCAAAAAAAGAATCAAATTAAATGAAAATAAGAACGAAGAAGATAGAACAATAGGTCTATCTTCGTTCTTGTTTACTGAATCAGCGACACCACAGCGTCGCCGCCGCTCTACAACCGTCAAATTCGCCGCCAATTGGTGGCTTGAACTTGAATTTGGTCCTAATTGTCCGCTCCAAGATCTGAATCCTCCACCGGAGAAACCCCTCCATACTCCTCTCCGTCCCGAACACCGTTTTGTAGAAATCGGTGTCTTTCAAAGCCCCGTACACGCTGAAGCACAACGGTCGCCTTTCCCTGTCCATACGGTCGGCGAACACCATCTTCTCAGTGGCGATTCCGATCCTCAATCTCTCATCGAGGACCTCGTCGATCTTCTCTCTCCTTCGCCAGATCAGAGTCCGGTAGATCATCTCGTACGCGTCTGGAACCTTCCAATCACGAGCTCTGAGGAATTTCAGCAAAATTTGGTACGTATATCCATGGCCTTTGCTCGGGAGCAGCGGGATCCCCTTGATCTGAATCTCCGTCGGATCCTCGTCAGAGGCGAGTAGTAGGTTCGACCGGATTGCTTCCTCTAGTAGGCGTCGAAGATCGTCGAGAGGCTTGTTCGCATTCTTGCCTCGGCGTAAGGCGTTTTTGATCGATATGCTTCGGCGCTTCTTCTTCTTATTGTATTGCCTCTATCCAGTAAACAAGAACGAAGAAGGAGAAGACTGAATGCCTTCGTTCTTATTTTCGTTTAATTTGATTTTTTTTATTTGTTCTTGTTTACTAGATGGAAAATTGGAAATGGAATCTAATTAAGATATTAACTTTTTTATTAAGCTAAATAAAATGACATGGCACAAAAAATGACATGGTTGTTAAAAAAAATAAAATGTAAAATATTAACTTTGCCACATAGGATTTCCGATTGTCAAGTCAGCAATCTTGCCGAAATGCGGCTCGGAAAAGAACCTCATATCGTTTTGAGTTAATATTGTAATAGTTGGGATCGCTGGTGGTGATTTTTAAAGTTGAGATTATTTTTGGTTTAAAGTTGATACTTAGGATTATTTAAAGTCATTTTTCCTTAATATTATAGATCTCACATGATTTTTATTCAAAAATCCAAACGGTTATGTATAAAAACTAATTATTTATATTTGTATAATCTATGTATCTCTGTATCTATTAAATTTTTATTTTTTGGTCATTCAATAATAATTATGATTGAAAATTATATTTTTATTTAATATTTAAATATTATATGTTATATATTATAATTAAATAAAAAGATTCTTATTAATTGCATTCTTTTTTGCAATTAGTTTTTTTGGAAAATAATGCGGGGCCACACTTATTAAGGGTCTGTTCGTTTACAATTACATTACAAATTATAATAGCTTTTTAAAAAAAAAGAGATTTTACTATTTATATGTCAGAGTGTCTAGTACAGAGAGAGTAAGTTGGACAAACCAAATGCAGCTTTTCAAAAATAATATATTATAATGCCTTATAATATATTATTTGAAATAATATGTAGTGAGCCAGAACATAGCCTAAAACAATTTATCACTTAGTTAATTACCATAAAAGGTTTTTTACATTATTTAGATACACATTTTTATAAGATAAACAATAAATTTATCATACACAAAATATATTTAATATATTATTTTATTAGAACACTATATTATAGTCTTTTTATATCTTCCACACTTAATATCATCTTTATATTTTTTGTAATTCAAAGTTAAATTAATATTCTTGGGGTGTGGATCGGGTGGAAAATGAAAAAATAAAGGTTAACTTGAAGACACACATTCCATAATTAGATTCCATCTCCAATACCCCCATTCCACAGAATCTTCTTCTTAAGGTTTTATTTTTCGATCTCCAATATTAATAAAGGTTAACTTTTTTATATTGATTCTTATTTATTATTCTTTGGGTGTGGATCGGGTGGAAAATGAAAAAATGCGTTTGTCATTATACATGACCAATTTTTTTTAAAAAGCATATTTTTGGAACCAAATTGGAGTGGGCATATGTTCTATTTTGGGCGATGACACATGCACATTCATTATGAAAGTTACACTTCTAGCGTGTCAACACGACATAAAATCACATTTTTGTTATCATCTTCTCCGATTTTATTTTGCACCCTCTTTCTTGATTTCTCTAAGGTCCCGTTTGGTATGCTGTTAGAATCGGATTGGAATCAGGAATCAGATTGGAATCAGGAATCGAAATGAACAAATCCTGTGACATGTTATTTGGTATGCTGTCGAAATGAACCATTCTTAAGAATTATGGTTTAAAATTTAGGTTTAGACCTTATAATTTAAGATTTATAAATTTTAGTATTTATTATTTAAGGTTTAGGAGTTTTAGGGTTTTAAGGTTTAAGATGAAAAATTATATTTTTTGTGGAAGGGATGATACCGTCCATTTTCTGCTGGAATCAATTTTACATGCAGGCTTGGAATGAGTCATTCCTGGGAATGAAATCGCTTCCAGATTTTTGGTAAACCAAACAGTATACTAGAATTAACTATTCCTGATTCCTAGGAAATCGAACCAAACGAGACCTAATTATAATGGTAATGATGGAAAAGGACGAGGAAATAAAACACAAGTAGAATATAAGTCGGCGAAAAAAATGCAACAAAGATGGTGCATCTAGTGAGATGCTGCTGGCAAATGTTGGCGGAGAAGCAAAGAGCAAATGTAGGTGCGTGCAACGTTGGTGGCGTCGAGTGTGAGTGCATGCCTTGGTGGTAGCCAAGAGGTGGCGGCGAAGGGATGTATGAATGTGTAGGTGGTGTCGTAAGTTGGTGGCGTCGAGGTAACCAATAAATTATTAACATAAGTTTATCAAATTTTTAAAAAAAATATCGTAAAACATCACTAATCATTGCAACTAAAAAAAGTATACTAAGAGCATTTTCAAGAGATTCTCCATATACATTGATATTTGTATTTTTAGAGATTTTATGGTCTAACTGATTCTCTATCCCGTTCTCCAAAATAGAGAATTCTCCAAAAGATTTAAGTGTTTTCCCTAAATTTAAAAGTGTGTATATGAAAACTTGTGATTGGTCATATGAAATTTTATAAAAAAAAATTATATTTAAATATAACTAATAAATGTAAAATTCTCTAAAATGAACAAGTTGTTGGAGTTAAAGTAAATTTTATTTGAAGAATATGACTTTTGGCTCTTCATTTTGGAAAAAATTATAGAGAAACTGTTGGAGATGCCCTAAGTATTTTAAATGTACATCTTTAATTAAATTTTACATATAATATGCAAAAGTGTATTTTATTGTACTTAGCTCGTTGACCTGTTTTCTTATGACACTTCTTTCTGTTGTACTTAACTCACCCCTTGCATGCTCTATATGCTTTTTTTTATCGTCTTTCTCCGTTGCTTGCTTGATGTTTTTTTTTGTGTGTACTTTCATGTTGGTTTGTTAAATTTTTGATTGTTTCTGCCTCTCAATCTACGAGGCCTATCCAACACATCCACTCTCTTTCCTTATAAAAATACATTTATTATATGTAAACTTATCATAACTATAACCTAAAGCGGAGGTTAAAAAAATTATTAAACGACACATGTCGCTTTTAGATTGGACCACACCACCTTTTTTTTTAAAATAATCTTTTATTTTTGGATATGATAAATTCTTATTCATGTTTTTAGAATATAGGATAGAAAATCTCATTATTAAACAATCTTTTATTTTTTGATAAAAAGATCATTAGGATATTTTTGTATGCTACTCCGGTATCATATAAATTCTAGAATATTTATTTTATTTTTAGATAGAATCGTTTTTTAACTAAGATATCTTAATTGAATAGTTATCTTTGTAACCGTATATTACTAGAAAATATCCTTGATAATTTGGTTATTATTATAACTAGTGTAAGGGCCCGTACCTTGTACGGGTTTTATTAAATATAAATAAAATAAATAAATAGTTAAATAGTAGAACATTTTGTATTATGGTTTTTTTTCTTAGAAAAATATAGAGTCAAAAATAATATTCTTTAACGTTTATGGTTTAATTGAAAAAGTTTATAACTTTTCAAGGAAAAATTGGTTTTAGAGAGTCATAGTTGAAAAGAATATTGCACATTTATTTTTACTTTAATATTTATCTTTATACAAAATATTTTACCTAGATCTTATACAATGGTTTAGAACAAAAATTATTATAATTATTTTTTTATTAAAAGTTTATTTTTATCAAAATAATATTCAAGAATTTATCCAAAAATAAAAGATTGTTTAATAGTGGGATTTTCAATAACAAATATATATTCTATTTTTTTCGGTAAAACTACCCTATGTACAATTTGACTACTTTACGGTTGCTTGCGAACCCTCAATTTGCCTATTCAAATCAATTTTTTTCGGTAAACTTTCAATAACATATTCCTAAAGATATAATTAGCTCTAATTTTTTTTAACCTTGCGAACAAAAATAAATATATTTATAAATATATGAAATCATATCTTAAATGAATAATTATATTTATAAATATATTGTTTAAAATAAAAGATTATTTAATAATGAGATTTTCTATCCTATCATAACTTAAATAAAATAAATATTTTAGAATTTGTATGATAGAAAAAAAAAACATCCTAATGATCTTTCAATCTATTATATCCAAAAATAAAAATTTGTTTAATAATAGGATTTTCAACATGGATAAGAATTTATGATATCTAAAAATAAAAGATTAGTTTAAATAAAAGGGGTGGGGTGGTCCAATCTAAAAGTGACACGTGTCGTTTAATAATTTTTTTAACCTCCGCTTTAGGTTATAGTTATGATCCAATCATTTGTTACCATATATGAAAAGATCTTGATTAATTATATGATAATTATTGACTTATCTTTTTACGCAGATCATAACAAAAATTTATATTTAAACATTTACGTGATTATTTCTCTCAGATAATAAATATATTTGAATGTTTTTATTAAATTTTTTTATTAAAATTTTATTTAAGAAAAAACTCGTACAAGGTACGGGAATACATACTAGTAATGTACTAAATATGAACATGTGTCGACCCTACACAATAATACATTTTTATAAAAAAAAATCTAGGTGGACTAGTAAAAAGTTTTAGCCGTTGAAATGAGCGTTATGTGGACTGATAAAAATTTTTATTAGGATAGTTCACCCCTGGCCCTAAGCATCATCCTTTAACATTCTTGAGAACTCAAAGTTCTTGCTTGTTGAATAAATCTTCTATTGAGAACATGTTTTGATAGCTTAAGCTAGAAAGTTTACAAGATACTTTATTTGTTTCTCTAATTAAACCAAGGTTCGATTCTTCTGCTCCAAAAGTTGGTGATATTCCATTTAACGTCTAGCATAGTTATTTTATTTCCCAGTAACATTCTCATTTACCTAGCAGGGAATTAATAATACAAAAATTGTCACGTTCAATTCTCAATGCATATTTTTGTTAAGAAATATCATATATTGAGATCTTATTAGAAACAAAAGGGCATTAAAGTAGCAGTTCTATCTTAAGGAGTACAAAACTCAATCCATAGTCAAAAGCAGAAACTGTTTGATTACAAGTTTTAGCTGATGTTTTTGTTTGGCAATGAGCCATACTCTCAGTCAAGACTTGTGTTCATCAAGTAATTTTACAAGTATGAGAAAACATCTCCAAGGAATGAATCTCATTAGTATAATCCCTAGGCATTCCCTTCTTTACAAGTCAACTTGCTTGGCATGGATCTTATAAAAATATTTCAAAGTACCATCATAAATATCAATGCTAAACCAAATCCATGATGTTAAAGCTAAACCAAATCTACGTAAAATTTGACTTCAATTTGAGATCAGAATAAGAAACACTAGCATGTCTTGATGTCTAAGCTTACAAGTTGACAGTAAGAGCACAAAAATCGACTGAAGTTGCCCTTAACATTTTGATTCAATGCAAATTTGTTAAGGAAGATCATACATAGTTTGAGATCTCATTAGAAACAAAAGGCCATTCAGTAGCACTTCTATAGTTCTATCTTAACGAGTACAGAACTCAATCCACAGTCAAAAGCATCCAATTCTGTAGCCACTAAATAATTAACCACCACAATACCAACCTGGAGAATTACCATTTAATCATGTGGCTTGGATGTAAGCAGCATCAGATGCAAAAGGAACATCATCATACATCCCACAAAGAGCACATCTAATACACTCCAAGACCGTACACAATTGAGCAAACACGACAGCAACCCAGAAGTGCATCCCAATCTTACCATACACGTACGATCTCGGCAGCCTACCGTTTGCACTTCCCAATATCTGAAGAGCAATCCCAAGCAGTGTTCCCAAGATGAAATGAAACCTGAAGAAGTGGGGCCACTCCTTCCTTCTAACAATGAGCAAATAACCCAATGAGAAGTAAACCATCATAAACCAAATGGGTAACCTGTTAATGACCTGTATAAAAGGTATCGTGGCTAGTTCGAGTTGGTCCAGGAAAGGATGGAGATTACACGCTGAATCTGCATACGCCCAGGATTCATGGAGAGGCAATAGGTAAGGGATGCAGGACAGAATTCTCCACCAGAACTTTGGCTTTTTCTCCATGGGAGGAAAGGTGAAGATAGAGGTTATATCGTCGGATGCTCTAGGAGGTGTCATCTTGCTTTTCCTAGTAGGAAAGGCTCCGTTCTGGTCTCTGCTAAAAGGTGAAGTTGATGCAGCAGAAAATCTCAATGAAAAATTCTCTGCAAGTATGCCATAAATAAATCTTGTATTAAGAGAAGGATAAAGTCTACTGAAAATTAAAAAAAATACTCCTCATGTATCACTCCCAAATCTACAATAATAAGTTTTACCATTTTTTTCTTCTGTAGAAGATGAAGATTACAAGACAATACATAATAGCATACCTCTTGATGAAGATTACAAGACAATACATAATAGCATACCTCTTGGTCCATACAATTTTCCAAAACATAGAAATGAAGCTCTTGGAATCAAAGGAGACGGGAATGGACAAATCGGAATACTTCGCACGAAGCTAGCTGTTGTATATTGCATATTCATAGTTCCAGACACGGTGCATCCATTTATCATCATCTCTGACAACCTGGTGAAAGATCAATGAATGGAACAAGGACATTAGAACTGCACAGATAGGCGTATGCTAATGCTAATCGATGAAATTGCAAGTCCATCACACTCCCCAACAATAATCCAGCTAAAAGGTACCCTCTATCCAGAATTTACACACACAGCAACCTGAATGATGATACCTTAATGACTAAATAAAACAAAAAGGATTTAATACATTCAAATAACTTCACAAATAGCTAAAAACTAACAGGAATACATTATAACCATAAAAAGCCCCCACTTTGCAAGCTCAGTGGAGCAAACCTTACAGATCACGAAGCAAAATTGCCCCTTTATCAATATGACTGAATTTACTTCGCGGGAAAATATGCTAAAGCACTTCGACAAAGGTTTTTCTGCAAAGTTTGACCCAAAAAAAAAAAGGTTTTTCCGCAAAGATCAACCTCATGCCCTCGAAATCCCAATAACAACAAACGATTCTGACAAATTTTTTGACGAAGCACTCTAGACAAGTGAAATTTATGACACTATGGACAAAAATTCTCACAGAGAAGAGAAAAGAAAGAAGAAGAAAAAAACTTGCCATGTTTAAGCTTTGTAAAGCAACCGGCTTTAAATCCCTAAAGCACTGGATCTCTAGCAATTTCGCGGGTTAAAGCTCAATGCAAAAGCCACATGATAGATAGAAAAAAGCAAGCGAAACAACACATTACACGAACGAATCTTACCGTTGATGGTAGCCGGTGAATACGCGGGCAACGACGAGGAAAGGCCGCGAGAGGCGAGGAAAAAAGGCAAGCGTTTTGTCATTGCAGACTTGCAGGAAGGAAAGGAAAATGCTACTTCTCTCGCCCCTTTGGGCGAGAGATTCTCACGCATGGTGGGCCCCTCTATTTTTTAAAAAAAAATTCCAATTTTTTTCATGCTTTATTGATTTTACGCGTTTGTCTATTATGTTTAGGGGAAGGAATTTCAAATCTGAGAAATTCACGCGACTCCAGAGCACCGGCTTCCCGGCGCCTTCGAATCCTGCCCGCCCTATGTAGCGGCTTCCCGAGGGCCTTCGAATCCCGCTCGCTCTGAGGATCGAGCTTTCGGCGCCTTCGAATCCCGCCTGCCCTGAGGAGCTTCCTGGCGCCTTCGAATCCCGCCCTCCCTGAAGGCTTTATCTCTGGGAAGCCCACCCGATCTCACCGATCCTATACGATCCCATCCGATCCTAGACCGATCCTACCACTTTTTCGATTCTACCTCCGATTTGGATCGTTTTAGCCAAACAGGATCCCGATTTTAACAACAATTGAATATATCTATTAAATATTATATTACATATTTTTATTATTTATAAACATTATAAGTATTTATCATTAATTTTTTATTATAAAATAAAATATATATATCTATAAATAAATTCGTTAAAAGATATCATGCTAAAAGATAAAAGATATTTATACTTATTTTTAAATTTTTTATCTTTAATTTTAAATATTTATATACGGAAGTTTTCAAAAGACAGTTTTATACTAAATAGATATTTTTTGATGTTAAAAATAGATTTAAATAGTTAAAGAAGAATTTTATACGAAAAAGTTAAAATATTAGGAATAAAAATTAATTTTGTAAATATGTGGTGGGCCCAAAATCGTTCTGGTGGTTCGTAAAGGTTAAACTTTAATATATACTTATAGATAGGTGATTATTTGGAAATTGTTGAATATAGATAAAATAAGATGACAAAAGTTTCATTTCCTTAATGTCTGTCAATTATCAATTTACAACGACAACAACACAATCGAAAAACTCAAAAAGAATCCAAGAAAAGACTAACCACTCCTACTCGGATAAAAACAGAAGTTTCCCATGAAGTTCTGCTTTGGAATTATAAAGAAGTGCGTAGGAAAAATTTATCAATAGAAATTGACTCGTTTTATAAGATTGAACATTTCAATCCTATAGCGCTTTTTGAAACAAAAAACCAAACTCAACCAAAAAAGATTTGAAAAAGCCAGTTTTGAATCAATAGAATGCATTCCATCCACAAGCTATGCTGGCGGAATATGTGTCATTTGGAAAGCCCACCAACTCACGAGCGACACTATTGAAACAACCCACATTGACCGAAGATTTATTTGTTTCAAATACGAAAATCTCAATACCCAAAGGACCATTATATTAGCCTAACGAACGGATAAAGGGTGTTAAGGACGAGAATCAAAGATTTTATCAACCCACAAACAATGACGTGCCTCATTATGGGGGGGAATAAATGAAATACAACAAACAAAAGACAAAAAGGGCGGATTCCTCCAACTGTGAATCACTTTCAAATGCTCAGTATAATTTTTAAAATGGATTGCCCAACAGGGACTCCTCACGGGTTTACCTATCCCATCCTCATGTAGGGAATCAATTTCCTCCTCGTCCATATCCACATCCTCATTTAGAATTCCCATACTCATCCCCGTGACATTGAATCCCCACGGAGAATAGGGAATCCCCACGGGAATGGGGAATCCCCTTCCCATTATCATCCCTAAGCACAACTTCTTCATTTCCAAGTTACTTGCTGGAAACAAAGAGCGAAGAACAAACACGTTCAGCTAGATGACATGAATACAAAGTACTTTCATAGAATAACATCCAGAAGAAGAAATAGGAAAAATATCAAGGAAATCAAAACAAGTGAAGGAACCTCAATTATTAGGATCGATAACATTAAGTGAGAAGTAAATTTGGATTTTGTGAAGCAATTTCAATATCAACAAATCAACCTGAACAAACTCGAAGAAGCCCTTAGAATAATAGGCAAAGAAATATCGGAGGAAGAAAACCAATTTTTTACCAGACCAATAACAAACAAAGGAATTAAAGAGGCCATCTTAGCATTGGAGAAGACAATCTCCAAATCTAAATGATATGCCATTTGGATTCTACAAAAAATATTGGGCCAATGTTGGGCCAAATGTTATCAAATTTGTTAAAAGTTTTCTTCCACCTCGGAAAAATCTTTAAACAGCTAAACCACACTTTCAACCCCCTCATATCGAAATACGCAAACCCAAATTCAATAAAGGTAAAAGTGGATGGGTTGGTATCAAAATTGATATAGAAAAGACCTATGATAAGATAAATTGGGACTTTAGTCTTCAGATCTTAGAAATTTTGGATTCTACCATAACACGTGCACAAGTTCCTTAGACAAAATACCTAGGATGCCCCATCATCAATTGGAGGGTGACAAACTAACAATGTAGTCATGACAAAAAAAATATTGTCTAGCAAAATGGAAGGCGAACACAATATCCCAAGAAGTGAGGAAAGTCTTGGTTAAGACTCAAGAGCAATCTATAAGCTCAACCAAACTATCTAATGTAAAATTTCTTTCATAGAATGAACAAATACTTCTTTTGAAATAGAAATAACAAGTATAAACCACTGATCAACTAGAGCTCAATCTGTAGACCGCCAAAAGACGGGGGGCCTAGAGATTACTAAAGCGGAGGATATGAATAAAGCCCTTCAAATGAAGCTACTTTGGAAAATACTAGTAGAACTAGAAAACTCGTTGGTCAAAATCGTGATGGAAAACTACCTTAAAATTGATAGACACTTGTAATACTGTAAAAAAGCAGAATACATCTTGGAAATGGGAGAAACTAATGAACCTAAGGGATTTATTCTTGGTAGGCCTCATTTGGCAATTGGGGGCGAAAAAACCATTAAAATCTGGAAAGATTGTTGGACTGGCCCTAAGCCATTAAAAATAGAACAACCAAACAATTCAAGAGGATGAATTCATTGAGTACATCAATATTGACAAAACTTGGAATACTAAAAAAATGGAAGGCAAACTCAATCAATGGGACATTGAACAAATCAAAACCATTGTAATCCTAAACAATGTGATCTCGGATAAACTATATATTACCGAGCAAGAATGGGTTGTTATCAACCGACTCAACAAAGCAAATGATCAATACAAAAAAGAATAACCAATTACAACCTACAATGGAATTCGAAACTCCATTTCCTCCAAAGATGAAAATTTTCCTGTGGAAAATAGCCCGTTATATACTACCAACTAAACATAGACTAGTTGAGATGCATACAATTGTTCCGACCTAGTGTGATGAATGGCATGGGCTATCCAAAGATCTTCCTCACCTCCTTCTATATTGCCACCACTCTCAACAAGTTCTTAGTGAAATCAATGTCAAATATGTGAATCAAATCAACCAACTAAGTATAGAAATTAGAAACCCCATACAACTTCTGAATGAACTGAAAGAACTCGTGACTAAAGTTGAGGTAGAATGGTCGGTCTGCTCCTAGTGTAGCGTTTAGTTCTTTAGGAATAAAAAAGTATTAACCAAATGGACCAAAATACTCCAAATGAAGCAAGTAAGATCTTTGAACTTATCAAAAAAACAAATGAAAGATTGGAGGGAAACATGCCCCTTCAAAGACCAAAATCGAGAAAATCCACACTAATGTACTACTAATAAGTTCAAATAAACCAAGATGGAAATGAGTTGGGATTAAATGGGGTGCTCCACAACCTAATTTTATAAGCTTAATTTCGATGGAACCAAGAACAAAGTGGACAGTTTATCTTTTGGCTTTATTCCTAGAAACCCCTAAGGGAATAATATTAATTTGAATGGTGGCTTTTCAAGTTCTAATTCTACTCTTATGGCCAAGTCTCTTGCCCTTCGAGGTGGTATCCAAGAAGCGTTAATTTTGGTTTCTCTTGTGCCAAAATTGAAGGAGACAACTAGTGTTTGATTGACACCATTAATGGCGTTCATCGCTACTTGTGGGAAATCGATATCGTCTTCACCGATATTCTATTTGAGCTCTGATGCATTCAGTCGTGGAGCCTCACTCATGTGTTCAGAGAGGTTAACTCTGTCACTAACTAAATTGTTCATTCGTTTCTCAAAGTCTACTCCGTTTCGCTCACAAGCGATATAGCCTACAAGGCCTCATTCGTGTTAATGCTCTAGGGCGGAGGATATCGTCTTGTTGATGCGCCCCCTCCCTAATCACCTTCCTTATGAAAAAACAAACTAATGGTTGGGTGTTTATTATGCACCCTTGACAGTCACCCCTTTTGGTCACCGACCCCTTGGTCTTGATTGTTGAGATTACAATTGAATGAAAGACCAACTAAATAGTCAATTTTGGAAAGAAAAAGGAAATACTTTACACAGTATACAACCTAATGGCCAGTGGTGGAGGTAAATGGTGCCTAGTGGAGGATACAACCCCCACTGGAATTTTCAAAAAATTAAAAAATATTATTAGTGTATAAAATATTAGTATTACATAGATCAGTGATTAAACATGCATTATATATATTGTCAAATATACTTAAATGGCTCCCAACTTCCAACTAGCAAACATTTTTTTGAAAATATAAAAAATCTAAATTATTTGCCTAGAAAAAATCAAATTAATTTATTTTTATGAAAAAAACGGTTCTCACATACAAAAAAAATAATTTTTATACAGAAAAATATAAAATTTTATAAAAAAAAATACAAAACTTACCGTACAAATACAATTTTTTCTATGTAAATGAGAATTTAGTCCCACTAGGATAAATTTCTGGCTACGTCCTGCTAATGGCCTTTGCTTTTATCAAGCTTGAGAAAAAGGGTATGCATATCGTAGGGGTTGGCAAAAAATCGAACTAAAAACCCAAAAACGGATCAATTTTTTTGTTACCCGTATTGAAAAAATTGATTGCAACTAGCCAACCAATATTTCTTACGATTATTGTTCGAAGTATTTTTATGATTGATTAATCAATTAACTCTATAATAATATACATATTTTTAGAAAGAAAATATAATCTTATATACATATAAGATTGGGTTTTGCCACCATTTATTGCTCTCATTAACTATATTCACAATAATACCTATATAATTATTATTGGCAATAACAAATCAAAAAGAATTATGTAGCATAGTGGTGAGAGCACTTTCCCAAGAAGCCATAGATCATGGGTTCAAATCTCTTAGATACCCTATTTTTAATTCATTTTTTCCTTCTATGATATCCATCTACTCATTTATTTCCCGAACCCATTTGGTCATGGGTTCCAATCTCTTAGATGCACTATTTAAGTTTATTTTTCCCTTCATTTTTTCCTTCTATGATATCCATCTACTCATTTATTTTCCGAACCCATTTGGTCATGGGTTCCAATCTCTTAGATGCACTATTTAAGTTTATTTTTCCCTTCTATGACATCTATCTACTCATTAATTTCTCGAACCCATATGTCATGAGTTCAAATGTTTTTATGCACTATTTTATTTTATTTTTTTATTCTATGACATCTATATACTCATTAGTTTAATAAAATGAGCTCAGTCGACGCTTATAAACCTAATATATTTTATCTAATTATCATCATAAAAATATTTGGCAATCAAAGCCCATCATTATTGAGAAATTAAATTGATATGAATTAAAATAAGAAGAAACATTTTAGTAATTTTCCTATACTTTTATAAGAAGAAACATTTCAGCCTCACCAAAAAAAAAAAATCACTAATTTCCCCCAAGCTTATAATTTATCTAACTATCATTATAAAAAAAAATTGATAATTAAAGCCCATCATTATTGAGAATTTAAATTAAAAAGAATTAAAATAAGAAGAAACGTTTTATTAATTTTCCTATACTTATATTTTATCTAAGTATCACCATAAATATTTTTGGCAATCAAAGCCCATCACTATTGATCGAGAAATATTTTTTTGTGTATATTTGATTTTCATTTCATATCAAATCAAAAATATTTCTTTAGGTTATGGTGATTGTATATAAACCAAAAGGTTAAGCTTTAATCTATATGATATCATTTTATAGATTTTTTTTTTCAAATAAACATTGTAACCTTTTTTTTAAAATCTCATTTGCAATGTAAACCCATTGTATTATGATTATATAAACATAAACATATATGATTATATAAAACATAAAATTACACTTTTGAATAAAACTAAAAAATATGTGATAAGAATTGATATTTTTCATGATGGTTGAAAGTTTGAAATAATTTGTTATGTGCATAATCAATTATTATGGATCATTATATTCATGAACTTTTTTACCTCTCCAGTGCACATAATTGAAACTATTGTTAAAATTTGAATCGTGTATAAACACCCAACACTAAGAACCCAAAATAAAATGTTAAAACACGCATAACAAAATTCCTCAAATGACCTTTGAATACTAATGTTTGCTAATTATCATTGATTAATATCCCGTATATGTTAATTGAAATTATTTTTTTGGTAGACCATCACATTCTAAAATTTGCATCTCATTCAAAAGAATTAATTAAGAATATAAATGCAATTTAAAGGTGAAACAGAAATTAACAACACTCATTCAAATTTTGTACAACACATACACACTAATCTAACGCCTATCTCTAAATCCTATCATTACTTTTATTAGCCCTCAAATCTTCTTTATATAGTGATAATTAAAAAGGGAATAAAGAAGGATCCTTAGAAGCACAAAGAAAAAACTCTAAAGAGTAAAACAATTTAAGGTACACAAGACGCAACACAACCCAAAACTCAAATCAGATATTACTTCTTTTAGACCTTCCAACATCTCTTTTCATACTATTCTAAATGTTATTGATGAGCATAGTTGGTTTGGACCAATGTAATATACCAAGATAATAATTATACATATGTTTACTTTGTTGCTTATATAAGGACCAAATCACTTTATCATATATATTGTACTTGTTTCCGCACTTGGCCGTGTTTTAAGCATCGCACTTGGTCGTGTAAGTCATTCACTTGGCCGAGTAATTTATAAATATTTTTAGCATCTAAATATGAAGTGATTTTAAGTAGTCCTATACTTTGAAAATTGCACTCAATATTTAATTTTAAATATTTTTAATTAGGTATCTAATCTAAATTATAAATAACATTCGTATTTTATTTTCAAGATCAAATTAATTGTTCAAATACTTGAAAATATATAATAAAATAAGAAAGAAGCATTGTTTTTGATAATCAAGTGAAAAATAAAATGAAATTGAAGATTTTGTGAACAAATAATTATAAAAAATCAAACTTAAGGAGACAATAAAAAATATTATATATTTTAAGATTGGTAAATTTTCGGATAAATATATTTGTGAAAGAGGTAAAATAAATATTTTGGTTTAATTAATTTATTGGAAAAGAAACACAATATTATCCAAATTAAAAATTAAAAAAACTTTTGAAAGTATTAAAGTAAAAAACCTAAAAATGTAAACTATTTAGTCTCGAAATTTTTATATAGTTATGATTGTTAATTATAATTACACAGATTATAGTATTTTTGGTAAAAAAAATTAAGTGGGATAATTTAATTAGTTACATGAGCGGTTTAAAAAAAAAGACATTAAGTATATTGTTTAAGAAAAAAGAAATATAGTTCATAATATTAATATTTGGACCATGTAATTATTTTGTACGTCAATTTTTAACTAAAAAGAATGTCATATGACCAAATAAGTAATGAAAAATGACATAACTAAAAAAGTAGAAAAATCTTAATATATTTTTACGAAAAACTTACCCCGTGCGTATGCAGGGGCATCACCACTAGTAACTAGTAAGTCTAGGTTTCTAACCCCACTAAATGCAAATCATTTCTTTTCTGTTGCTTTAATTCTTAAAATATGTGCACTTTTCATTTGAATCGGATTTGAAGAACACCAACTCGAAGTTGTGTACCAAAATAATGTTGTCAATAATGGTTAAAATTGCTAATGAACCCAAAAATTGCATGGTTTCACATTTAAAATATCAAACTAAGATGGGGTTGAAAATTGCAGAAAGAAGAGTTGTTGACGACCAATTGAAGTATCAATACCTATGATCATTCTTAATGCACCACTTATTTGTCAAAAATCATATTTTAAAAGATTTTTTTTTTTAACAAACCACCTTTTATAATTTTATTTAAACAAAACTACATTTTATAATATAGTTTGTTAAGTTAAACTACCTATAATGAAATCTGGACCAAAATATTCTTAACTACTTATTTCATTAATTTACAAAATCATCCTTAAATATATTATATTTTTATCAAATCATCTAACATTTATATATTTGTATATATAACAAATGAAAACTCAAAAAAGATAAAAAAAAAAAATTTCATTTTAAAATTTTTATAATACATATTAATTGATTTAATGTACTAAGTAAGAGATCCATAAAAAATAATATTTATAAATTAAAGGAAAAAATCTCAACTTTAAAGTTTTTTTTGGTGATTTTTTTGAAAAAAATAATGATTTTTTATTAAAAAAATATCAATGAAGGACATATTGGTCAATAAAATATAAAATTTTACTAAAAATAGAAATACATGGTTTAATTGAACAAATTACATTATAAAAGGTAGAATTACTTAAAAAATATTATAAAACAATTTATTAAAAAAGTGCCTCTTTTAAAAGATAGTTTGTTGTGACGAAAACACCTTTTTAAAATAATATTTCAAAGAGTACTAGATAAATCATTAGTGACGATTTATCTTCTCTCTGGTGGTGGGTACCAATTGTGATCAGTAAGTACGAGTTTATGGAGATGAAAATTTGTTAATGAACACAAGAATTACAGGGCTTCATATTTAGGACTTGGAGTTGTAGCTCTTCAAACTCCAAACTCCAAAGGAGGCTGCCAATAAGAAAGATTTGACAACAACCCGATAATAGGAAGGAGAAAGCCCATGGCATCCCCGACAAACTCTGCTACCCTGAACGACGCCCAGATGGTAGAGGCGGAACCAAGCCGTCCACCGCCACGAAAGCCGTCGGATCCCACCCCGACGTTCAAGGAGAAGTTAGTGCAGGGTTTTCATCTCCAACAGAAAGAGGCGGTTGAAGAGGCACTGCTGGATAAGGAGATTAAGGTTGAGTTTCCCCGGGGGGAAAATGGACTTCCATCAGTCACCATTGGGCAGGAAGTAGTACAAGCGCTAGCAAAAGCCTGGCGGTTCTCAGTGGTCATCAAGCTCCTAGGGCGTAGGGTCGCCTATCAGGTTCTCGAAAGGAGGCTCAAAGAGATGTGGCTACCCTCAGGAAGAATGACGATTATGGACCTTCCAAACGGATTCTCGGTGGTAAGGTTTGAGGTAGAACAAGATTTCTGGACGGCACTGGCCGGGGGACCTTGGAACTTCTTTGGCCATTGCCTTATGGTGAAGAAATGGGAACCTAACTTCAATCCCAAGAAGGAGGAGATCCAAACTATATGCACTTGGGTAAGGCTCTCGAATCTGCCCATAATTCTTTATGAGGAGAGGGTGATTAGTAGAATAGTAGCAAGTGTGGGCCGCCCATTGAGGGTCGACAGGAACACTCTTCAAGCAACAAGGGGGAAATTTGCCAGGGTCTGTGTAGAGCTGGACCTGAGTAAGCCATTGCGAGGGGCGATCCTGGTGAACGGGGAGACTGTGCTAGTGGAATACAAAGGGCTGAGCGAAATATGCATAATGTGCGGTAGATACGGCCATCTGATCGAGGGCTGCCCGCTAAGGGAGAAGGAGTCAATTGTGGCTAATCAACAAGTGTCACCGGAGCTGGGAGTTAACGGAAGGAGCGAAGGGCACGACGAGAAGAAGGCCAACCAGGGGAATCACTCTCCGGAGATGGGGAAGATGCCAGAACAGGGGAATGGTACCAAGGTGTCGCCGGAAACCCTATCGGAGAAGGATCCCGAACTGGGGACATGGATGATGGTGACCAGACGTCCCAAAAGTCAGAAAAGCAGTTCAGGAAATAGTCAGAAGACAGGGGGGACAGAAGGAAAAGGCTAGACAGTCAACCGCTTTGCCACGCTGGGAAAGGCCATGAAAGGGGTGGATGGAACGGTTAATGAGGAAATGGACAGAGGATTTAATGAGGAAACGGACAAAGGGGAGGCCGATGTTTCAGGTGTTAAGGAAACAGGGGAAACTGGAAGCCGAATCAAGGATTCTGCAGAGACGGTTTTGGGGGCTAAAAGCCAATTCACTTTCCAAGGGCAGGATCTCCAAAGATTATCAGAAAAAGTTTCAGCGGTTCAGAGGAAGGGTGGGGCCAGACAGGGCAAAAAGCCAAATAAGAATGAAAGGGGCAAAGGGGTCTTTTCCCTCCCCTTCTATAGTGATGAGATGACAAGGAAAGATGGGCCCATGAAAAGGCCACGGGCGACAGAAGAGCCCGGTGGGCTGAGGAGTGAGAAAAATGAACCCTACAAGCCGAGCCCACTTTCCATACTGAGCCCAGGTACTTCTACCAAGACTGGGACTGAAGAATTGATTACGGAGGAGGCGCATAAGAATGGCAGCCTCCGAAAGGGAATGATAGTAAGTTATCCAAAATCCGACAACGATGAGGAGCGCTCCGGTCAGAACGGCTCTCCTACTACGGGGTTGGGTGCTTCTTCGATACAGGCGCAGGATGTTATCATGGAAGAAGAGGTGGGCCGGAGCGTTCCGGCCAATGGACCCCAATGAGCATTTCCCGCTCACCCTCCTCCGTTGGGTTTCCGATGAATCTCTTACTATGGAACGTCCAAGGAGCGGGGAAGCCGGGCTTCCGCCGGGCTAGTAGGTATCTACTGAAACATAATAAGGTGGATGTTATGGTCATCTCGGAGCCGAAAATTTCAGGGGCTCACGCGGACAGAGTCTGTGATAGGTTGAATTTTTCTCAACGCATGAGGATTGAAGCAAAAGGCTTTAGCGGTGGCATCTGGTTGTTGTGGTCGAATGAGGCGACGGATTTGACTGTTCTGTCGTCGAATAAACACTTTATCCATGCTCTCATCAGGTTGGGAGCCCGCCCCTATCATCTAATTGTGGTGTATGCCCCACCATGTGCACAAAGGAGGAAAAGATTCTGGGAAGAGCTGGAAGATGAGTGTAGCAGAATTACCGAACCCCTATTCATAGGGGGCGATTTCAATTGCATTCTGAGCCTGGATGAAAGGCAAGGAGGTGCTAGTACTCTATCCGCCGATTCGGACACTTTCATGGAGTGGGTAAATCGGCTCAGATTGATTGACCTTGGTTGGGTGGGCCCCCAATTTACATGGAGGAGGGGCACAATGGTGGGAACACGTGTGGAGAAGCGGCTTGACAGGGTGTTCACCAACGTTAGTGGACGACTCTGCTGGGAGGAGGCCTCCGTCCGACACCTTCCAGCCCTCGCTTCGGACCACTCCCCTTTACTTTTGTCTTTGAAAGGTGGCCTTGGGGATGTAAAAGGAAAGCGCCCTTTCAGGTTCGAGGCTGCACGGATAGAACACCCGCAATTCATGAACTTTGTTCACTCCCAATGGGATAACAATGAGGAGATTGGGAAGGCTCTCCAAAAGCTGAAAGAAGACCTGCTGTTATGGAACAGGAACGTCTTTGGGAATGTGTATAGAAGGAAGGGTAGGAGGCTTTTAGGGGTCCAAAAAGCCATGGAAAGAGGAATGAGGCCGGATCTACTGAGATTTGATCTGATTTGAATATGGAACTCGAGAGAGTTCTCTATCAGGAAGAGACTATTTGGTTCCAGAAGTCTCGCGAGCTGTGGATAGAAAGAGGTGACAAGAATACTAAGTATTTCCACATCAGTACAGTTGTGAGGCGTAATAGAAATAAGATCAAGGCCCTTAAGGATGACTCCGACAGTTGGATTTCAAACCCCGGTGAGCTGGAGAACTGGGCGGTGAATTTCTTCAAAAACTTATACAAGATTCCCTCGGAGGAGAGCAGCCCTGTGAATCTGGATAGAGGGGGATTTCCCCTTTTGAGCCCCATGAATATCGCTGAGCTCTCAGTCCAGGTGGAGGAACAGGAGATTGTGAAGGCGCTGAGCGAGATGGGATCCTACAAGGCTCCGGGGCCTGATGGTTTCCAACCCATCTTTTACAAGACTTGTTGGAATACGGTGAAGAATTCAGTTATGGCCTTTGTTACTGATTTCTTCCAGAATGGAGAGCTGCCCCAGGGAGCAAATGATACCCTTATATCGTTGATAGGAAAGACTGCCGTTCCCGAATATATTACACAATTCAGGCCTATTTGCTTGTGTAACGTCATGTACAAGTTGGTCACCAAAATCATGGCCAATAGAATTCAGCCGCTTATGATGCATCTTGTTGGCCCCACACAGAACAGCTTTATCCCCGGAAGAGTTATCACAGACAATGTGGTCCTCTTGCAAGAACTAATCCATTCAATGCAGAACAAGAGGCAGGGGAAGAAGTGGATGATACTTAAATTGAACCTTGTTAAGGCGTACGACAAGGTTCGATGGGATTTCATTATGGATACTCTTGAAGATGCAGGATTTCCGCCATTGATCAGAGATAGAATCCGGGAATGCATTTGTACGAGTCGCTTCCGGCTGCTCTGGAATGGCGAAATGACGGAGAGTTTTGTACCAGAGAGGGGCATTAGACAAGGAGATCCCATCTCCCCGTACATTTTTGTCCTTGTCATGGAAAGGCTCAGCCAGCTTATTCAGAAGGAGGTGGTGGAGAAGAGGTGGAAACCACTTGTTGCCTGTCGGGGCGCCCCGTTCTTATCGCATCTCTTCTTCGCTGATGACATCATACTGATGTCGGAGGCGTCGGAGCAACATATGAGAATTATTAAAAGATGCCTGGATAACTTTGGAAGGGCCTCTGGATTGAGAGTTAGTGTTGCTAAGTCCCGAATTTTCGTCTCAGCGAATGTTTCGAGGGATCTTGCAAACTCGCTGGAATGTATTAGTGGTATCTCGGTCACAAGGAACCTGGGGAACTATCTGGGAATGCCAGTCCTGCACCAGAAAATCACCAAGTCTACTTTCTCTGAGATTCTGAATCGGGCCAAAGCAAGGCTGAACGGGTGGAAAAGCAATCACCTAAGCCTTGCAGGGAGAGTGACCCTTGCGAAATCGGTCCTCCAATCTTTACCGTCCTATGCTATGAGCTCGATTCGTCTCCCGATAGGTGTCAGCAATGAGCTTGAAAAGATAAACCGTAGGTTTGTGTGGGGTGATACGGAGGAGAGAAGGCGCATTCATCTTGTCCCCTGGAAGGTAGTGTGCCAGCCCAAGGTGGAAGGAGGGCTTGGCATGCGTACAGTGAAGGAAATGAACCAAGCCATGATTGGAAAGTTGGGATGGAGATTGTTAAATAACAGAGCTGGATTGTGGGGCCAGCTTATTCAGGCGAAATATGGCTTGATCAGAGAAGGGTCAATAGTTAGGCAAACAAGTAAACGACAATCCTCCTCGACCTGGAAGAGTATTGCCTGGGGGCTGTAGGAGGTGGTGGCCAAAGGAGTGAAGTGGAATATTGTCGATGGAAGAGACACCAGGTTTTGGACGGACTGGTGGGTGGGGGAAAGCACTCTCGAACGGGTGGTCGTCTCTGATGTGGGTGACCAGCTTAAATTGGCTCGCGTCAATGAGATGTGCATACAAGGTGAGGGTTGGAACTGGGGAGTGTTTGTAGGAAAGTTACCCAGTAGCTATCTGATGAAAATAGCAGCGATGGGAGTCGTCGAGAATATGGGGGAGGATCGGTTGTATTGGGCCCATTCGGCATCCGGGGAATACTCTGTGAAATCAGCTTACAGACTTGCCAACTCCCGCCATCTGGATTCCCTGGGACCGACTTGGAAATGGATTTACAAAAAGTTATGGAAGTTAGAAGTTCCTGAGCGGGTGAAATATTTCCTCTGGATTGCGGTTAAGGGGAGACTCCTCACTAACAAGGAGAGAGTTCGACGCCACATGGCTACTGACCCAATGTGTGGTCAATGCAACCGCCAAGAAGAAACGACCATTCACCTATTCCGGGATTGCCAGTCTACCAAGGAAATCTGGAACCGAATGGTGCCAAGTGACTTGAAAGCTGCCTTCTTTAATATGGACCCCCTGCGTTGGCTTATGGGAAATTTCAGGGGTGACTTTAAGATGTGTGGAGGGACTGGGGATCCGATTACTTTTGTGGTGACAGTTTGGTGGCTCTGGAAATGGAGAAATAATAAGGTTTTTGGGGTCGGGGCCGTTCCGAGCGACCGGTGCGCCTTCGTGGCACAACAAGTCCACGAGTTTCAGAGGGTTGCAAATAGGAAGAGAAGGCTGGACCCACCAAGCATAAGGCAGGTTAGAATGATCGAATGGGAGAAACCCGAGGGAGGTTGGGTTAAAATCAACACGGATGGGGCGGTGGATGGTAGCTCCGGCATTGCAACCGCTGGGGGCGTAATTAGAGACGATAAAGGGCACTAGAAAGGGGGATTCGTCCTCAACATAGGGGTGTGCACCCCGGTGGCTGCTGAACACTGGGGTATCTTCCATGGTTTGAAGTTTGCCTGGGATCAAGGGTTTCGCCAAGTCGTCTTAGAATCGGATTCCAGGGAGGCGATCGAGTTGGTGCTCACACAAAGCCAACCTCTTCACCAGTTAGCCAGCCTGGCAGGGAGATGCCACGGCTTCTTGAGTAGGAGCTGGAGTGTTCAGCTCCGTCACGTCTTTAGAGAGGCAAATCGCGTCGTCGATGGTCTCGCCTCTCTAGCTCGTTTTTATCCCCTGGGGTTTCACCTGCTGTCTGTACCTAGTAGGGACATTTTGACTATTGTAGACGAAGATGTGGGGGGCGTGGCAACCCCCCGCACAATTCAGTTGTAAGCCTCTTGTCTTTCTTAATATATCCCTATAGGCCTGCTTCCCTCCATTGACCAAAAAAACAGGGCTTCATATTTAGAATATCAAATAATGATGGATTGACTATGAAAGTTGTATACTCAAATTAAGATAATGGTTCTTAAAATTACATGGCATCAAATATCTTATTCTAATGAAGGTATGAAATAGTGGTAGTGAAGCATATGAAAATCATTCTTATTGTGAAAACTGGAATTCATTTTCATCCGTTTGATTACATATCATGGATGGTTACGATCTACACGCGTGTTTTTTTAAATTTTTAGCTACAAGGGTAGAATTGTCATTTAGCCTGTTTTAATTTTCTTATCCGTAGCTCACTCCTACAACATGGAAGACTCCCATAGAGTTCTAGCTTCCAACCTCCCATTCAATCATCCTCTTCGATGAGCTTTTAATTTTCGATCATTCCTCACCTTTTTTTGTTCCCATTCAAGTAATTTTTTGACTTGTTATAGATTCAATTCTAGGTATGAGGTTTCATTCACTTCCAATTTTGATTTTTCGTTTTACTTAATTTTGAGTTTGATTTCACCTTTTGAATCTCAATTGACATCAATTTGAGTGTGAATCGATCCTAAGTTTCACGTATGTAGTGCTTTGATATCATTTTTTTATTGTCTATTTTCGAAAATTATTTCTATGATGTTTTAGTGGAAGAGTTTTGAGATGCACATAACATCTTCCATAAAAAACCTAAGAGAGGAGAGTCGCTCCTGACTTGACTTAGATTTTACGTGAACGTACTAAAATTTTACGTGAAATTCATATGTTTTTAGCATGAAACTTACATCAAAATGTTTGTTATTTTATCTAATTTTTCTTCATTCATCCTTTTATAGTAGGATGTCCATCAACTATAATTGATTAATTCGAGTGGTCAAATGTCTCATGCTTGTAGTGTTGATGGTCACGATGATTGATATTACGAATTTAAGTGGTATTATGAAGCTCTTTTTTCTCAAGGAGGGACGACATATTTTGTTCGGCTCAAAACATATACAGCCCCTGTAGTTGTGCAAATTAGTCATTTAGACACCTCACCTTTGGTTTGAACCTATTGAGCACTTAAACTTAACAATTTAGACCTATTAAACACCTGGTCGCTGACAATCTCGTTGAGTGTAATACACGTGCGCTGACATGTTCCAATTTTTTGTCCACATGTGTGCCACATAAGCCTATTTTGCCACTTAAGTATAAATTATGCCACATAAGCCTATTTTACCACTATTATTTTAATAAAATCAGAAAATACAAAAATAAAAAGGAAAAAAGGAAAAAAAATTCTAGAATTCATCTCTATTACTCGTCTTCCCCGGCTGAAAAACCATCGCTACCCACCTACCACTGCCCAGATGGCTAGATCCACCCACCACCGCCGCTACCCAGATCCTCACTTCCCCCAACTCCCACCTTCGATCCACTTCCGCCGCCCTCTCCGACGTCGTCCGCTACCACATCCTCCTCTGTTACCTCACCTGGTCCGATCTACGCCAGAACCCCGCCTCCGGCGCCCTCGTCCCCACCCTCTTCCTGACCACCGGCCATGCTCTGGCCAATCTCGGCTCCCTCAGCCCCCAATTTCCTCAAATCTCAACCCTAAGCCTAATTTCAATTCCTCCGCCATTATCCTCTCCAACCCCTAATTTCCTCTATGCTCTTCGCCTCTGGCGTAATCGACGAGTTCGAGGCCGACGAGGTCGGCGCCGGCATCACCCACTTTATCCCCATCGACACCGCGTTCGCCAACCTTCCTTCCGTTGTCCAATTCTGGCGTGGTTCAAGCGGTGGTGACCCAGACGGTTTTCGATCAGAACCCCATCGCCATTTTCAGGATCTCCCACGTGCTCTTGCCGAAGGAATTTTTCGGGGATTTGAAGGGGAGAGGTGTGAATTTGGAGATGAAGAATGCCACTGGTGACGATCCGGTTGCTGATCCGCCGGAGGTGGTGGAGGGGCCTGTGGGGTCAAATGCAGATTTAAGTCAAAAGATAAAAGGGAAAAAATAGAAATAAAGAAAAAACATAAAAATAATAAAAAGAAAATAGAAATACAAAAAACAAAAATAGAAAACAATTAAAAAAGAAAAAAGTAATGTAAAATTCCTAATCTTCATCTCATCACTCGCCAAAAAGAAAGTGAAGTTCACGCGTTTTGCCACATCAGCGACCAGGTGCTTAATAGGCTCGAATTATTATGTTTAAGTGCTCAATAGGTCCAAACCAAAGGTAAGGTGTCTATCTGACCAATTTGCACAAGTACAGGGGGTTGTATATGTTTTAGGCCTATTTTGTTCCCATATGCTCGAATGGTATCAAGCATGCTCTTGGAATTCAATTTAGCACATCAGATGAAGGCAATCAAAATTTAAGGAATTATGTCTCTGTTGACATTTTTATTTATATTTAGGCTCTTAACGTCTATATTTCTAAGGCAAAACTACTCTGTTGAAATATCTTCTTTGTAGTAGGAAAGGTTATAATGATGGACATAACAATAAACATGCACAACTTTTGTTCAAGTTCATTATGGTTAGTGGCTTAATTTTTCGTCTCATACTATATGTGAACACAAATACTAAATATGTGAGCACAAATAACAAATATGTGAACCTGCAGCTACAATGACAAGGGAGGTCACCATTAATGTCAAGGCTGAGAAATTGCAAATAAAGACTTGAATACTAATAGATGACTTCAAAAAATATAAGGACCTTGTTCAAAAAATATGTGATTATGTGACCATACATAATCAATATGTTAACATACAAAGTCAATAAGTGAATGTTAAGGCAATATATGTAAACTTGAACATGATATAAGGAAACTCGACTTTAAATTGAGATATCATAAGCACACTATGTAGCCTATGCGGGATTTGAACCCACATCCATGTGTATCAACACATTGCTCTACCATTTGAGCTAATCGGCTATGACAAATCAATTAAAATGAGCATAAATAAAATATACAGAGATGAGGGGCAAACAAGAGTTAAAATATACATAAAAGAGTTTAACAACAACTATCTTTGCATTAAAATTAACACCACATGAAGCAAACTGTGAAAAGAATCTACATAATTACATCACTCCAAATATTATGCAACCAACCTTCTTTGTTCACACGATCAATATATCTCAATGTCCTTGCAAAATCCTTCACATAATAAAATGTGAACCTTATAGTTTCAATTCATGAACATATAGATAAAATACATGAAGCTACATAATTACATCACTCCAAATCTTATTCAACCAACCTTCTTTGTTCACACACTCAACATAACTCAATGCCCTTGCAAAATCCTTCTCATAATAAAACGTGAACCTTATCGCTTCCATTCATGAACATATAGATAAAATACACGAATCTACATAATTACATCACTCCGAATCTTATTCAACCAACCTTCTTTGTTCACACGCTCAACATAACTCAATGCCCTTGCAAAATCCTTCACATAATAAAACGTTAACCTTATAGTCACCATGCATGAACATATAGATTAAATACATGCACTTAGATAAAATAGTGCAGTCACTTCAAATGACGAATCCCTTATTTTGAACAAACAAATACTTCAATTGAAAACCATTCTTCATTTGCTCAACGCCAAAGAACTGAAAAATTGCAGGCCGACTAACTATTACTTTAGTTTCTAACTGAATTTGAGACTTAACATGTATGATTTGCCATTCAACATCACAAGCAAATTATAACCCCAAAATAGATCCAAAATAGAATTAACATGTATCAAAACTTAGATCCAAAATAAAATCTCATATTCAAACAATTCAATTGTAAACTCAGATCCAAAATCGATTCAATGAACCCTAGACATTTGTATGAAACCTAAAATCAAAATAGAGAGTTTGTTTCTTACCTTCTTCTGTAACCTTGTTGATTATCAATTATCCTCATCTCCCATTGCCCACGAATTTGAGCTTTTCAATGGTGTTTTTGCTTGTGAATTGTGAGCGAGTTTGGTTTTGTTTCATGGAGGATGCAGAAGAGTCAAACATTGGAAAGAAGAAGAAAAATGGTAGCTAGGGTTTTGTTTTGCCAATACAATGACAATAATGCCATGAACGTGGCCATAATTACAAAAATGTCGCCGTAAATGATTTTCTAGATGCGCGTGTTTGTTATTTTAATTTTTTTGCCATGTCTAATCTTAGCCTTCTATCTTCTCCATCCAATGGTCCAAATTAATTATCATTTTTTATGATAAGCCCTATATTCACCCGAATCAACCTCCTGAAATAGTTTATATATACAACTATTTCTATAGATTTTCAAAGGTTCGCCATATGCTTAGTATTATGGAATTACAGACAGCATAGGCATATAATTATGAAAGTAATGTAAATGCATTTAGTTTGCTTCAAGCTTATTTTATTGATAAGCAAGGAATTTTTTACGATAAAAATATATTTTTTTCCATAAATTAAGGTTGAGGATATATGCACACGTATTTTTTTCTCCGCGCACAAGATTTGGCACGCTTCATGAAGCGAGTCGCTTCATAATGCGAGCCATATACGGATACCCCAGCTGATTTTTTACAGAATCGGCAAAATGACACGCTTCACGAAGCGTGAGGCAATATTGTGCGATTTTCTTACCCAATCCAATATTTTTTTTACATATATAGGTTCCTCTCGCCGATAGCTTCGATTTGATAGGTAATAAGCTCAAATCCGACACCCGAGAAAAAAGTTATGAACGTTTTAAGATTGGACATACGCATACTACTTTCAAACGTCGTTTATCTAGGATAAGATTTAAGATAAAGCATAGAATAAGATTTTTTGGTAAGTGTTAGAGTTTATGGTTAGGGTAAGGCTTTATGGTAGGGTTTGGAGTAAGTTTTAAGGTTTATGGTAAATATTATTGTTTAGGGTACGATTTGAATGAGGTTTAAAGTTTGGGTATGTGATATAACATAGGGTTTGGATGTATGGTTTAAATCAAGGCTTAAGTGTAGGGTTTTAGATAAGGTCTAGTGTGAGGGTAGCGTTTAAGACAAGTCTTAAGGTATGATATTGAGTAAGGTTTAGGGTTTATTGTAGATTTTAATGAAGTTTAGGATTTAGGTATATGATTTAGGATAGAGTATATATTTTTGGGGCTTAGGGTTTAGATAAGGGTTCTACGGCAAGGCTTAAGTATAGGATTTTAAGTGAGGTCTAGGGTTTATAGTAGAGTTTGAATAAAGGGTTTAAGATAAGGCTTAAGGTCGGATTTAGGATAAGGTTTAATATTTATGGTAGGGTTGTGGTTTATGTTTAAAGTAAGGCTTTAGCGTAACCTAACTTATATATGTTAAAATTTTGGTTTGATTAACCAAACTGATATTTTTCACGGTTTTACAGGTTGGTTACGGATCGAAATATTCATATTTTCAGTTAACCGAAAAACCAAAATATAGTTTTTAATTTATAAAAAAAAATATTAAATATATTTCGTCTTAATGGAATTACATACTTATTTTCAGAATTTCAAATTATATTTGATTTTGAAAATATTACTTTATATTTCCATCATTGATTAGTTAAATATGTTTTTTTAAATATTTAACTCCTAAAATGTTATATATATATAATACATATGGTAAAGACAATTTAAAACATAACCACCATGTAAAATGATATTTATTTTGAAATTTTAACCGAGCGATAATATTTTTAATATAAAGCTGATAACTTTATTGTTGTTCAAGTGTATTCTTATAATATAAAATTAAATAAATAGTTATTGGTTAACGAGAAAACCAAACCAAAAAATTTGGTTAACAAATCTCTCATCAACTGAGATTAAATGGTCGATTTTGGTTAATGATTTTAATTAACTGAAATCATAAAATAAATAATTATTGGTTAACGAGAAAGTCTTTCCTTAACCATAAACCCTAATACTTACGATAAACATAAACCGTCCCAAAATATTATATACTAAGTCTTATCTTAAATCATATCTTAAATAAAACATCATGTTAAAGTGACCCACAGAACCCTTTAACCCGGAACGAGGGCTCAGGCAGGGTGACCCGTTATCACCTTTCTTATTTGTTATCGCATCAGAAATCCTTGCAAGGAAACTACAGTTAACTAGCGAACTGGACAAAAACACGATAGGATTTCCAATCGCAAGAGGCGGGACTCGGGTCCCCTTCTTAGCCTTTGCGGATGACATCATAATATTCGCTAAAGCATCTAAGAGATCATGTGAACAAGTAAAGACCATTATCGACGAATTTTGCAAAATTTCGGGTCAAAAAGTTAACTATAACAAGTCATCCTTTCAAGCCTCTAAAAACATGACTTCCCATCAAAAAAATGTAGCACAACAGGCCCTAGGAATCGCAACAATGACGAACCTAGAAAAGTATTTAGGTTGCCCAATTATTAATGGCAAAGTCAACAAAGACACCTTTAAAGACACGATTGGGAATGCACAAAAACAACTTAGAAAATGGAAGGCAAACTTGCTATCTCAAGAAGGTAGGACGACATTGATTAGAGCCAACTTAGCCACAAAACCGAACTATGTAATGCAGAGCTTTATGCTTCCTGCTTATGCTCATTCATAGATGGATAGGATAAACAGGGGGTTCTTCTGGAACAAGGATAGAAACTACAAACCTTTGATGGGATGGGATAAAATTTGCAAACCTAAAGAGGTAGGAGGACTAGGAATCAAGAAAACAGAACATATGAACAAAGCACTCCAAATGAAACTGCTCTGGAAAATTTTTGCAGAAGCAAATAATATGTGGGTAAAGATAATTTCACAAAAATACCTTAGAAATGATAATTAATTCTCGTACAAACATAAAGCGAACACCTCATGGCAATGGAAAGAACTAATGCATCTAAGAGAAGAATTCTATAAAGGACTCATTTGGCAAATTGGAGACGGGAAAACGGTCAAATTTTGGAAAGATAATTGGCTTCCAGGAGGCCCTCTTCGATCTCATGCAAAGAACCCAACAAATGTAGACGAAACAACTACGGTAGATGCATGGATTACTAATGACCATAAATGGAAAATAGATGAACTAAAACAAATCCTCCCAGATAACATGGTTGAACAAATTCAAAATACTCCAATCCCGGATAACTACATCCAAGATCGATTGTATTGGGCCCCGAGCAAAAATGGTTGGTTTCCCACCTCGTCTGCAGTAGAATTAATCACAAATTTAGGAAGACAAACACCGCATATAAATAACTGGTTGTGGAAATTGGATACATATCCAAAAGTTAAAAACTTCCTTTGGAAAGTTGACAATAATGGACTCCCCACGAAAGCTAGACTTAGAGATAAGCAAATCACGACTCCAGGAGGTTGTGTTTTGTGTGATTGTAGCAACGAAGACATAAACCCAAATATTGCTAATTATATCCAAGGTTATGATCCCCAAAACAAAACGCCTAGAACAATTCTAAACGAACTATACCAACTCCTAGGGAAAAAAGATTTCGCGTGTCTAGCAGTTGTTTGGTGGAGCATCTGGCATCAACGCAACAAATTGATATTTCAACAAGACCGAAGCGAAGGAATATTAGACCTACCAACATACATAAGAAACTTAATAGTAAATTGGAAGAAAGCGTCGAATTGGACAGATGATGAAGAAATTAGACTAACATCTCAATCGAAAAATAGAAACAAAAGTATAAGAGCCCAAAGCAATTGGAAAAAACCCAAATCGGGATACACTAAAGTAAACTTTGATGCCTCTAAAATGCCCAATGGAAACGCTTCTGGTGGAATTGTTTTCCGAAACCACCTTGGCCAGGTAACGGATATCATAACAGCTAGCTTTGGAAAAGTGTCGGTTTTAAAGGCTGAAGCTTTAGCCCTCCGAGAAGCGATTAGGCAAATAAAAAACAGAACGATAGAAAAAGTGGAAATTGAAGGGGATAATCTCCAAGTCATTAATGCGGTTGAAGGGAAAATACATAGCCCTTGGGAGATTGAACTCATTATCACTGACATCCTTGTTTCCATTTATGGAAACCAAGATATAGTGATTAACCATGCCTTTAGGGAATGTAACGCTGTGGCCGACAAAATTGCTAATTTGGGCCACAGTCTCCCAGTTGAGTGTATCAAGACTCATCCAGAACTTCTAGTTCTCATCCGAAAGGATGCTCTAGGGCGCCCTCCGTAAAGGAGAGCACCCTAATCCTTACCTAATCAAAAAAAAAAAAAAAACATCATGTTAACGTAGTTTACGTATGTCCAATCTTAAAACGCTCATAACTTTTTGCTCGGGTGTCGGATTTGAGCTTATTACCTATCAAATCGAAGCTATCGACGAGAGGAACCTACATATGTAAAAAAATATTGGATTGGGTAAGGAAATCGCACAATATTGCCTCACGCTTCGTGAAGCGTGTCATTTTGCCGATTCTGTAAAAAATCTGCTCGGGTATCCGTATATGGCTCGCATTATGAAGCGACTCGCTTCATGAAGCGTGCCAAATCTTGTGCGCCGAGAAAAAATTATGTGTATTAAGATTTCCCGAAAATTAATGGCAAACCGATTACCTGTACCGAATTTTGCGGTTAAACGGTAACTTTCGGTACGGTTATGGTTGCCATAGTTTACTAACCGAAACTCCGGTTAACCAATGTGATTTCGATTAACCACCCATGCCCACCATACAAAAACAGGGTGCCCACCATACAAAAACAGAGGCAAAGTCGGAGAACAATCACCCAATTGTTCAATCGACCATGATACAAAACCTTTTATCTTATCAAGTGATTGCTTACAACATAGTAACCAAATAATTAAACCCAAACTTGGTTAGTGAATAAAATGCAGTCTGAAGCTGATCTTGTGTCATTATCAGGCTCTAAACCGCTTTACCATTCAGCCCTCAAGGAAATCCTTTATAGAAAATTGTAGACTTGCATCCTGCAAAAAAAAATCGACAAGAATTTATCTTATGTTTTGTCATTCCATGATCTTCATTCTGATATTATTGATATCTCTTAGTGAAATTATAATCATCGAGAGTTTTGAACTTGCTACTTCCATTTGACACCAATTTGTCTTGCAAAAACAAAACCCTAGCAAACCAGTGACTGCTCTTACACCACAAAATATAGTAGAAATTACTACAACAGGAAAGAAAAAATTGATTTGAAGATCTCAAATAGTAACTCAACATTGCCTAATTTCTTTAGTTTTAACATTGCTAGATGGATCATATAAACATGCAAAGGGGGAAATGAAATGTATTAATTTAGAGGTAATACATGCAACTTAACTCACACTAAAGGAATGCTAGTCAACTGGTACCTCATACATGCTATGAAAGAAGAAAGAAACAGTACGATTGAATACTACCTTTCCTTGATCTTGATTCAAGTGCTGCCTAACAACTGTAGTTTGTTGAATGAGCCTTTCTAAGGAGGAATAACTTGGCAGATTTAAATAACCTGAGATTTAGGGCAAAAATCAGAATTATAATAGGAGCTATTGGAGCATTTTAGTACTGAATCAGCCAAGAAGTGTTTGCAAGGTGTAACACAAAAAAAGAGGAAAGAGCAGCAGATTCTACAGATGAACAAATGACAAACCCAGAATTGCTCGATTCAAGCTGTCTGCAACTTGCTGCCTATAATCTGGGGTAAGGAGATGAAACATGGGTGATTTTTCAGGATCCTCGTAAGCTAGTAATGCCATAAAATCCTGCAAACCAAGTAATCCTTGTCTTTAAAGTGGTAGGCTAAAAAATCCAAAGGGAAGCTAAATGTCTGAGTAAATTAATTTGAGTGAGGTATTTCCATTAAGAGAATATAATACCTCAAGTTGCTTGCAATGTTTTTGTTCCTTCCCAAAAGAAGTCAACTTTTTCTCAGCAAATTCAACAGCTTCTGTGCTGTCATTGAAATCTTACGTGAACAAGAAGAGACTTTTGCAACTTCAGCATCACTTATATAGCTATATTTACTTCACTTACCATTTTCTAGAGCAGACAAGCTCCACAAAATGCAGACTCAAAAGATCAAAGTACAAGTCAGTGTTATTCTCCAATAAATTCGGTGCCAACTGCTCCGTCAACTCAATGGCCTTGAGAACCTCTCCATTCAAGGCAAAATAAAGTATTCCTGCTAAAAACAGATAGTAAGAGCATGGCTCAACAAACTCTCAACCAACCCTTCAAAAAAGAAATAACTAGAGCTATAGATTAACAGTGAATCTGTATAACCTTATGAGAACCAAGGCAGTGCCATCTTATATGCAAACATTAGTCTAAAAGTGAGAAGTTTCCATTAATAATGTATCATTCAAGAAGAGAAGATAACATGTTAGGTACCAACTTTTTCTTTTATCCATATAATCAATATAGTTTGCAGGTGCAGGCTGCTTCATCCCAGCACAATTGACGAATGATTCTGTGGTCTCAATGAAGCAGTTATGCATAAGATAAGATAGTACAATGTTGTGAGTGTCACTCTCATTGATAGCCTGCAAAAAATGAAAATAAGTTTCTCTGATTTCAAAAAAAACTGGAGCAGTAACATACAAGTCTTAATTTAAATATAAATAATATGAAGACATTAGTGCCAGTGGTGAAAGCCAGAAGTGCATGCCTGAAAACAAATTAGAAGCTCCTGCGCAAATATAAGTCAAATCCACTAAGAGTGTAAGACAGTAAGCACAGGTTGAATCGAAACTGGCTCAAGTAATGGACTGATGTCCATCAATTATGCTTATAAAAACAACAACACCAACCCAGTGTTAACCCGCCTCAGGTGATGTCTGGGGCGCATCTTCATGCTCATTGGCTTTTATACAGTGCCTTTGAGATGGATATAACCCCTATATCAATTTTGATGCATTTCAACTAGATTAAGTTATCATTGTCAAACAGCTGAATTTCAGTTTTCCTTGGATTCAATTATGCATATAAAAAGTGATATTGATGTGCCAAGGCTAACACAATGCTTTGTTCAAAATGAATAAAGTAACAGGGTGCAATGAGAGTTCCAGCATATTTAGGAGGACTAGCCTACCATAACCTTGTCAAAATGCGGATGTTTTTTGAGTTTGTGGTTGAGGAGAACTAGCCTACCATAACCTTGAAGGATTAATCTCATACATGAAAATCAAACTGAATAGCTTCCAAGTTTTATCCTTAATCAAGGATCCAATAAGACAATGCCTCCCTCATTAGATTGACCATTTCTGAACACCACAAGGTTCAATATTTTCCATGGTTTACAACATCTTGCACTTAATCACACAATGTCAGAGTAGTCTCCAAAATCACAGCCAAAAAGACAAAAGGATATATAAAGTGACCCCACCTTTGGTATTTTAAAAGCCACCGGAGACAAATAGGTCTGACTGTGTTTACTAATTGTTTGAACCGATTTTAATAGCTTGAACCAAATCATTAACCCAAAAACCAATCTCTTAAACTTCTTGTTGAACCAAATCTTCATTGTTTCATGAACAACATGTTATGTTGATTTTGAATATCCAAGTTTTACACTCCACATTTGCTCGAATAAAGGATGCATGTTTGATGAAATCGTGAGCTGTTCTCCCTAATTGATATTGTAACAGTTGACACTGGCGCTTTTATGTTTGGCTTGTGAAATTCTATGCTTTCCATTTTGATTTATATTGTTTAAGCTGTGATTGCAGTGAAATGTTTTGTGGTAATAAAAGAATATGAAATGATCAAGCTAGTTACTCACAGTGCTTAGACTCTGCTAATCGCTAGTTTTTCATCAATTTAGAATCATATACAACCAAAAAATAATTGAACCCTAGATTGAACAACAACAAAGGCTCGTACAGCTTGCGTATAAGACCAGTTCCAAATTCCACACCCAAAAAACAATCAAAACCTAACATTAATAACATCAGATGAGAACCCTAACATTAACAATAAATATTAACTCGATTAACTTCAATCAAACACTATAATTTTGCCCAATTTTAAAACCTAATTTCGGATTTACCTTACCATTGCATTCCCGCCATTGTTAGATCCTTCCGAGTATGCCATGGAGGTTGAACGCCTTCGAGTTCTCTCAATTTTCACTCCCTGTGCAAGTCACCATCTCAGTCGAACAGATATCGTAAACGCAAATGGGGGTTTAAGAGATTGGTAAGAGTGGTTGGTGTTTTTTTTTTTTTGCCCAAATATTTGTAAATAACACAAACTTTTCTTTGTGGTGTTCAATAGCACGAACTTTTAAAAAATCAAATATAATCACCAATTTTAAGGTAGTGGTGTTCTGTGACATCAAATTTGAAAAAAATAAAAAATACCCATCAATTTAAAAATGGTGGTGTTTAGCGGCATAAGATATTTTTAGACTCGGTTCGAACTTGACTCGGGCTATGTCCCGATTCCATTTCGACGTCAATCACCCTGTCAAACGGGTCGGTTATGTCGGGTTCGAGTCCGGTCATTTTGGGTTCGGGTCGTAACAAGTCACGGGTTAAATCGGGTCGGATCATTGCGGGTTTTCGGGCGGGTCAGGTCGACCCAACAGGTCAAGAAAATCGAAGTTTTTACAATTATTAAAATATTATTTTATTTAAAAATAATACATAATAATAACAAATCGGGCAACCAAACGGATTTTCAGGTTTCAACAGAACGGGTTTTGGGTTTGATTTATTGGGTATCAGGTTCAAATTTTCGGGTCTTAACCCTCAAATTTTCAAGCCGTTCGATTGGGTTTTCGGGTCGGGTCAACTTTTGACAGTTCTAACCACCACCTTTTGGAGAATATTTTTTATTTTTTTTCAAAATTGGTGCCACTAAACACCAATAACCTTAAAGTTGGTGATTATATTTATTATTTTGAAAGTTGGTGCTATTGAACACCACAAAGTGAAAGTTTGTATTATTTACCACTATTTGGCCTTTTTTTATGATTTGGTTCAATTTATTAAAACCGGTTTTTAATTTGCCAGGTCAGACCATGCATCGATGAGATAGAATTAAGGATGGATCCCCATATTCCAAATCTATTCAAACACTCGATTTGAATATACGGATAAAACCCGATTTAAGTCAAAGTCGGATAGAGGATAGATGACGAGTGGATTAAAATATGGGAAGGGAGTTGGATGCGGGTGAAGGGTCATCTAACTCATCACCCGATCCATTACTCGCATCACAATCTGACCCGACCCACTTGAAAACTTGAGGAGTGAATAGATGACAAATGATGAGTTCCATGGTGATGGATGGGTCGGGTTGAACATTTACCTCGAGGATCAGGTGATGGTATGGGATCACCCATCCATAACTCGACTTATTTCCATCCCTAGATAGAATAATTATTTGTTCCTCGAAAATCATTTTAAATACCTATTTGTATCCCCACATCGGGCGGCCTAGTGGTATTGGAAGGGTCGGGTGGAGCATTTACCTCATGGGGCTCAGTTGAGTATGTAGCTTATGATGTATGTGGGCAGTTTTGGGGCAAATTATAGGAAACATTGGACGATCAAGACTAAAATATACCTGATTCGCCAAAAAGACTTTAAAAAAGGGGGTTTATAGCGACAAAGATACCCATCTTTAATTTTGTCATCACTTTAGAACCACTCTCTCTCAAATATTTTTTCTCAATCGCTAATCTGGTGCCATCACCAAATGCAAAGCTGAATCTTACAATCTCACCATGTAGCTTCCTCAAATTTTCTATTTTGATTCATAAAATCTATAAAGAAATTAATTTATTTTGGTTGAGTGTATAAAGAAATTAATAAGCAAAAAAGGATGTGCAAAATTTCAAGTTTTATAGGTTTTGATTATTTCAAGGGTTTAATAGTTTTCAAGGTTTTTCGGAGAAACTTAGTTCGCTTTTCAAGTATTGGAAGTGTTTAGTCAAGCTTATTTGTTGTTTGCAGTTGAATCTAGTTGTAGGTGTTATCATTGTTCTAATGATGTGTGCTTTTATGCTAGTTATAAAGTTTTCATTTGAATTTTGTGTTATTTTGAAGGCATTTGTTCCACTTTTAACTGATTGTGAGTAGTTTGCTACAAATTTTTAGTCGATTTAGTTCCTTGGTGTAGAAATTTGTTTGGTTCAACCGATTGCAAGGGTTCTACGAACTTTCCTTTTTTGTTCTATTTAGGTGTATGTTGTTTAGCTTTGTTTAGTTTCTTGTTTGGTTCATTGACAAATTTAGTTCCTTAGTGTAGATTTTTTTATTAGTTCATTGACAAATTTAGTTTTACATTGGTTTACTTTGTTACAGATTTAGATCCTTGTTTTTTTTGCTCACTAACTTTTGTATTTGTTCTTTTGTTGTTCGTCTTTCTGATTAAGCCTAATAAATTTGTCAAATTTTCCTAAATTGATTCTTGTTTTGGTATTAGTAAGTTCAAAGTCATTGTCTTTTTAATTCATGTTTTTATGATTGTTTTTATGTATCAATTTTTTGTAATTGAGAATTTTTTTACTGACTCTTTCATGATATAGGAAGAAAAATACTAATCAAAGAGAATGATGACAGAAGTCTTTGAAAAAGGACTGTGACTTGAAAATAAAAGTATGCTATTAGTATTTTGTCAAATTTATCTTGGTTAATGTTTTGCTATTACTAGGTTCATACTTTGGTATAGTAGTTTTATATTTATTTTGAACACTATGAATGTGTATAGACAAAATGCCAAAAAAAAAAAGATGAAAAGTATGGCATTTAGAAGAAAAAGAATTAGGAATGAAAAAATCTCAACCAAGACAAATTTTGGTACTTAGCTTCCATTAGGAACCTTGACATTGGGAAAAAAATTACAAAAGAAGTTAGATCCAAGAAAAAGGAATGACCGACCCATAACACAAGAAATAGAGGAAAGTAGAAATGACTAAATGTCATAATCTCTAGTGTTCATATATTATTTTTGTATGCATAGAATCTTACAAATTTTGCTTGTTGTTTATAGTATGTGGTTCATATGCATAATTTGAAGGTCTCTTGATTTTTTTACTTGATTTTTATGTTAGTTCATCACTTTGTATGCTGAGAATCATTATAAAAACTAGTGTAGTTTATTCCTTTCTTTGTCCATGGTAGTTATTATGTCATGAAATTTGGTTAATAATATATGTTACTTTGGTTCATGATTTTGTATTTTTAGGTTCATATTAAGTGTGATTATGGTTCATGTCTCTTGATTTATGCTGCTTATTTGTGCCATGTATTCTAGACTTCTAGTTCATGATATTTGTTATGTTGGTTCATAATTTTTTATGCTAAAGTTCAACATATGTGTTCTTACAATTCATGCATAGTACTACATTTAATATTTATATGTTGAAGTTACTTTATTTAATAAAACATGTTTAATTACTTTTATTTATATCAAATGAAGAACCTCAACATATTTCAAAAAGGAGGAAGTTAGAATGTGGAGAAGAATCTAACGAGGAAGAACAAAGTGATGAAGAAGGTTGGAGGGGTGAAGAAGGCAAATATTGGTCATTGACCATATTTTTATTTAGAGTTCATTCATAATGGGAAAATTGCTTGTTAACGAACTTTCTTTGTCGTTGACCCATATTTTTGTTTAGGCTATTAAACCATGTTCATAAACTTTATATTATCAGTCAATATTAATACGCCAAAATTTTGTAGTTATTAGTTGTGCATCTTTCAGATTAACTATGCACCCATTATAAATCAAAAAGGTGAGTTAATAATTATGAACATCTTGTACATAAGTATTTACTCATCTAATACTTGAACTTTACTTACCAATTGTGCACATTTTACAAAGTATGCATACATATTGTTTTTGTACATTATTTAGTTTATTAAATGTGTACTTCCTTGGTTAAGATATGGATGTCAATTTAGCCTTAAATTTTTGCAGATAAAATTTGTTCTTTTAAACATTTTGGAAAAAAAAACTTCCAAATTTATCATTAGTCATTAATTCAATCTAATATTTTTTATTTTTTGTATAGATTAAATAATGCTTACTAGAATTTCTATTTTTTGTTGTAATACGACAATTTTCTATCCATCCTTTTTCTTTGCTAGTCGATGAGAACAAAAACTGCTTAAGGGTATTTTGATATAAAATCAAATATTTATTATTTTTGTTAATTTCTAGAAGTACAACCATTTCTTAACAGAGAGAGATTGTTTTGACAAAAAAAAAAATAGAGAGAGCTTGTGTTTATAAAAAGTGCACATTTGACTAGCTAGATGTAAATGTTCATATGAAAGTGCTTATTTTGTATTTCAAATAATTTCAACCCAAAAATGTGTACTAATGTTATATGTTAAGTATGTTAAATGTGCACCATTAATAAAAATTTACATTTAGTACGCTGAAGTGCTTTTTTTTGTGGACTTATAACATAATAAATGCGAACCTCTGTTCATCTCCTAAATAATAATAGATTTAAAAAATATTTAAAAAAATTCAAAAATGACTAATCAAAAGTGTAATCATTGAAACATACTAGATCTATATGGTCGAGTTGTTAGATATTACGATAGTTCGCCCCTCAAGGTTCACCATCTTATATCATTCATTAAATGAGAACTCAAAGCTCTTGGTTGTTGAACAAATTTTCTATTGAAAATATATTTTAATGGCTTAAGTCAATTAGTTTATCATGCACTTTATTTGCTTCTTCTAAGAAATGTTGGATTTTTGTGCTCCAAAAGTTGGTGATATCCCATTTTATGCCTAAAATAGTTATTTTTTTATTTCCTATGAATATTCTCATTTACATAATATGGGATTTTTTTATAAGGAAGAATGTTGGGTTCATGAATATTTTTTATAAGGACAGGGTCGTAGGAATAACAACAACAATGGTGAACAAGGTCATGGTTGATTCTAGAATCAACCATGAAATGACAACTAGCAACAACAATGATCGGGTCCATGGCATCAAAATTGGAGGGTCAACATCCTAGAATTGAGACCTCAGACCCTCAAACTCCACATAGTTCTTGTTAATATATATATATATATATATATATATATATATATATATATATATATATATATTTATATACTAACAAGAAGTGTTCCATTAGAGTTTTCTATATATATTTAGTAATCATCCTCCTACAACTGATTATAATTCACATTAAATTTTGGTAATGGCATCATCATCATGTTGGTAGTGATAGATCAAAGATCAAGAGAATAAAATTACACAAAATCATCGAATTATCATAGTGTCTACAAGGCATGCCAGTGAACAAGTTCAAAGCTTGTCTCAAATCATATATATAGAATAAAAAAAACTTATAAGCTCACCACTCAAATCAACAAAAGTTGATGCACAACCTACAATAAAGGAAGAATGTGGAAAAATTAGATAAAACACGACATATTCGAATGTAAGGTTCACGCAAAATCATATGACGTTCACACAAAATATGATTAAATTATACTCCTTTTATTAACGTTTAACTCAAAAGATTTTCATCAAACATATTACATGCATTTCAAATCACTTGATCAAAGATTTCCAAACAATAAAATGTTGAACAATTGTCAAAGGAAAAACAAAAATGAAATTTGAGAAATAATATTGCACATACTTGAACATGAATGCATTAAGAAGGAAAAGCAAAAGAAGAACTAGTTGAATATGAGATAACGGATATAAGAGACGACCAGAAGCAAAAAAAACAAGCAGGTCAATGAATGTATGATGATGGAAAAAATGGTAAAATGCACAAAATGATAAAATTTCCCCTAGAATTTAAAAATTAAAATAAAATGTGCATTGATCACAACCATGTTTTGTGCACAATCTAGAAGATGTAAACCATCCTTAATTTGCAGGATAATAGACGTCCATTTTCATGTGATTTGTAATCTACACATTAAAATACATCAAAACATAATTTGGACGGGGCCATGGATGCATTTGGTGAAAGATTTAACCGTGTTTGAAGTGAGTAATGATGGCATTCCTCCTAGATAGTCTTACGTAGAGTGACCTCTTTCATTTGTCTTGTATACTCATCTATAACAAATCTAATACAAAAGAAATATTCTCTAATATTGCCAAGATTATGAATTTGAAACAATTCTAATCATGAGATCTATATAGACAAAAAAAACAATATATAAGGATCTCTTATCTAATAATGGCCATCAGACCAAGAATGTGAGTTCAATTTGAAACAAATCTCACACCAAGTGAATGCACCAATTAATAATCTATTAATTTCTAATTTGCTCAAATTATATGTTCATGTAACTATTGCTCTTGCACAAGTAAATTAATTGCACCCAAAGAGTCACTTACTTAATTTTTGGAACAAGAAACACATGATCATACCATACGCTATTCAAATTGAAGCCTTTAATTCAAGGTAAGTGGTGGGTCGCTCTTGACACCTTTTTGACAATTAATCTCTAAACTAATTATTATTGTTTGAAAACTTGTATTAAATTATATGTTGTATGATTGTTATATGTGTAGGTTATGGCCTTATACTACGCATGGACATAGTTAATCGTGCATATTAACAATGATGTTGATTTGTGGACTTGTGTACTTATATGAGGACATATTGTTGTTATATCTATGCATATACCATATGATTGAATTTGGCATATTAATGGTGATTTGTGTTTCAAATCATAATTAATAAAGTGGAACTAGTATAAAGTGTTAAGGATATACGCTTGTTAACATGATAAGATGTTAAAATAATATCAATACCTTTAAGATCATGATTACCGCTTTCTTATTCCCTTCACTAAGTATGAGATGGTGTTCAATACCTTGCCAATGCAACTTAGTTTGACATAATATCGCCCTTTTAAAATCTTGACTAATCAAGATATCTTAAAAAGCTTCAAGATAATGAGTGTACATGATTGTATGTAAATAAATAAGATAAGTGTGTGGCAACACATAATTAATGAACTAGGATGGTTACAGTGACGGACGCAGGATCTTCTGGTAGCGGGGGCACAACTTATATTATCTGGGAGGGTGTTGTTGTCGGTAGTGACATCGTTTTCGAGATTTATTTTTTAAACTTTTTTTAATTAAAAATGACTGTTAAATCTTAAAAAATACAATTTGTTAAAATAGTCGTTTCATATTGTACTTTTAAAATTAACATATACATTGACAGAGAAAACATAATTCAAGTTCTTAAAAACTTAACAAACTAGAATCGAAAAAAGACTAATTTATACTAAGGAAGAAAAAATAAAAAAGGGTAAAAAAAACATGACAGATAAAACATATTCAAATAAAATACCAACAAAACTAGAAATGTTAATTTAGGGGATGACTAAGAGATAGACGTGTCAATCGGGTCGGGTTGGACGGGTTCGGGTTCGGTCATTTTGGGTTCGGATTAAATCGGGTTCCGGGTCGTTATGGGTCACGGGTCAATCGGGTTGGGTTGTAGCGGGTTTTCGGTCGGGTCGGGTTGACCAGCGGGTCTAAAATATCCTTTTTTCTTATGATTATTAAAATCAAATTTTAATTAAATAATAATATTTAATTATAATATATTATTTTCATTTATTTTAATAATAAAATATATTATAAGTTTCAAAATAAATTTAATTTTTTTATAAATATGCTAAATCGGTCAACCCAACGGGTTTCGGGTTTCAACCCAACGGGTTCGGGTTCTATCGGGTTCGGTTTATTTCGGGTTTCGGGTTCAAATTTTCGGGTCTTAACCCTAAAATTATCGGGCGGGTCAGGTCGGGTTAGCGGGTTAGGTCAGTTTTTGACAGGTCTACTAAGAGATAAGATTCGAACAATATACTCTCCACTAGTAAAACGAAGTCAAGACCAACTAGATTAATTAATACTTATAGTATTAGTATATTTTTTTAATTTTGTACTTTAAAAAAAATCAAAACAATACAAATAAATTATTAGTCGGAGGGAAGTGGGGGCACCGACCCCCGCCCAGGTCCGTCCCTGGATGGTTAGTACAACTTGAAAAATCGTACTTGCTCCCCACTAAGCAAGTCTTCTTTCCAATCTGATTGCATATTCCAGTTTGTTCAAATGCGCCTAAAAAATGGCAAACATGGCTTGGTGTTGTAAATTGTGATTATCCTACCCTTTTTTGGAGCTTCGAGTATGATGAGGTTGGTCGAGATGCAATTAATCGACATAATCTTTTAAAAACTATGTTTTGATAAGTTGTACACTAAGTCGCAAACAACTCATATTTCTCACAAGACCCACAAAAATTATCTTTCGCGCATTCTACTTGACAACCTTGCATGTTTAGTGGAAGTATTCTAGTTGTATGTCGTTGTCTACTCATTCAGGAAATAATGACAACAATTAGGTATGAACAATATAATCACTCATAAAATTCTACTTGTTTAGCTTGTCATAAGACTAAACCGATCACTTGCTTTCCCTTATATGGTCGTTTAGTGCCAATTTTCCTCAGGTTATAAAAAATAAGTTGGTGAAGAGCCGGAAGCATTTGGAGTTATAAGTTAAAAAATTTTAAAAGTTAAAATGAATTAGACTTTAAGTGAAATTGATTTAGGGTTTTAATTTCCTAGTTTATAGGTGAAAGAATTAATCTCCTATTGTAATTTAAGATTTGGACAAGTCTTCCGCTGATTTATATTGTTTTGTAAGGTTGTTCTCTTTATTTTATATGGAAACTTTTAATGAAAGAAAGGTATTGATTTTAAATTAAGTCTTCTATTTATTTTTCTTATTTTTAAATGCGTATATTGTTCAAATCAAGTATTGAGTGACTTTGGACAATGAAGTCTAAGGTCATTGGAGTGTACCACTCTCGAGGTAAATTTGGACAAAAACTGCTTAAGGGTGTTTTGATATAAAATCAAATTATTTGTTATGTGTGTTAAATGCTAAAAGGACATCCATTTCTTAAGAGAGAGAATAATGTGTTTATTAAAAGTGCACAAGCTAAGCTAGCATTTAGCTAGATGTACATGTTTATATAAAAATGCTTATTTTGTATTACTAATAAATTTAACCAAAAAACTTATATTGATCTTACATGTAAGTATGCTAAATGTGCATCTTGAATAAACGCTTACAAATAGTAGGCTAAAGTGCAATTTATTATATGTGAACTTATAACGTTAAATGTGAGCATGTGTCGATTCACTTGAAAAAAGTTCAATGGTGACTAGTAAAAAATATAACCATTGATAAGCACTTTATGTGGTCGGGTTGTTAGATTTTTCTCATTATGACAGTTCACCTTAGACCCGAGAAAACGCAGACTGGCCCACCCAACTCAGCCTGACCGCCCACAAAAATGGGAGGATATGGACAAACTAACAAGACCCATATTGACCATTAATTTCCAGTCTATATACCTGCTAGGCCAGGTGTGACAACGAGTTTAGTCATATAGGGTTGATAAGCCATATACATATATAACCATTATTCAGAAGTCATGACCCAATACGAGGGAGGCCCAAATGTCGTATACCTACTAGGCCGGGTGTGGACAAGGAGGTTAGCCCTATATGGCCGATAAGTCAGGCATATGTATAAAAGTCATGACCAAATACGGGGGAGGCCCAAAGGTGAAATATCAAATGTACATATTGACCGTATATATACGTAGGTTTTTTTATTGAACTCGTGACATCTTTCAACTCATAAGTTTAAAACACTCCTGTTCTCATGGAGTTTGTGAAAAACTTTATGGGTGAAGTTACTAAAACCCTATAGGAAACTAATAAACATGTCGAAAAAAAAAATTAAAAAGAAAAAAAGAAGCTGATATGGAGAGAGAAGAAATCAATCTCAACCGTTCAATATTTATTTAACAATCTAGATTTTTTTAAATCTACCTATAAAGTTTTTTCCAACTCCACTGGAACTAAATCCATTTTTGTTTCAAAGCTTTGCGGTTATGCCTCAACACACTCCCTTCAAATTTACTATCTCCTCAATCTCAATGGTATTCGAATAATTAATTAAATTGTGGTTTAGAATTTTATTGGATCTTTTTATGAACTTGTTTCCAGACTTGGTATTAACTATGTTGTTATGTTAAACAACTTTCGGTTTACTAATAACAAATGGAAAATTAGAATGTAAACAGTAAACCTCATTAGAGGGTATAATTATAAACTTTATGATTTATCTCATATTTTCAAATTTTAAAGAAAATAAAATAAGATATATGTTATATTATCCTATGATGTACAAGAAATTTACAAGTCCCACGAGTTATCTAGGTCCGTCAATTTTGGTGGACAAGGACAATGCTTTCAGCCCATATCTATGTCTCGGCCCGGGTCCGAGTTAGAATAGATAGATAAAATCTTGGGCCAAGCACATCCCATATTTCAGCTCAAGTCCGCATTTTCCGAAGTCGATCTAGTTCACCCCTAAAGATCCATCATCATATATCATTGTTTTGGATGACAACTCTAAGTACTTGGATGTTGAACAAATCTTTCATAGAAAACATATTTTGTCGGTTTAAGTTAATAAGTTTATCCTAGATTTTATTTTCTTCTATGAAGCAACGTTGTATTTTGTGCTCCAAAAGTTGGCGATCTCTCATTTTACGTCTCAAAAATTATTTTTATTTTTCATGAACAATTTCACGTCTTTAGTAGCTAAGGGATCAATAATATATGAGTTGTCACATTCAATTTTCATTTCACTAAAAATTAATCTCTTATTTTCTTACACCTTCCCATAGTCAAATTATTTGTGACAATCCAACTGAATTAATTACTACCATATTTATCCTTTTTCATTGCAATCACTTTCCCATTAATTACAATAACATATTACATAACCATAAGTCCATAACCCCGACCTATTAAATTACTGTTTATATTAGATTCATAAAAATTGATCGATTTTATAGGAATTATTATTAGACTCTATCCATTTATTGTATTTTCTTTTAGCAATGTTTTCGATTTTTTTGTGGAGCTTTTTTTGAAGTAACAATGAACCCACCTTTGGTGGTAAATCTCGGATCCGTGAACTAACTGAAAAAACGTACGGACCAAGTAAACCAACTTAATCTGACCAGCTCAACCTAGTGGGGGATATTGGGAGACAATGATCGACTTGGTTTGTTGAGCCTAATTTAATCTTGTCATCATCTACACTTTTAGCAATATCCAACAAGTATAATATCTAATCTTTGATAATTAATTTTATTACTACCTACATTATTAGGTAGTATTCCGTATTATGTATTGATTATGCATTGAAAATATTCTTTTATTCCATATGTCCATTATGCATGTAGGGTGTTAGATTAAAACGATTTATCGACGTAACCTATTTCTCCACTATATATTCATCATATTTGTCAGCCTTGTATATTATATATTTTAAAATACACTGAAATATAATTTAAACGCGACGATGTCATTTCTGATTCCTCCTAGCTATCTAGTTTTATGTAAAGCATGTGGCCTCTATAACAAATCTACTCACAAGGTCTAAATAGACCAAAGAAACGATATATAAAGATCTCTTCTCTAATAATGGCCAAGATTGTAAGTTCAATTTGAAATAATTTTAGATCACACAAAGTGAATGCACCAATCAATCAATAAGCTATTAATATCTTATAATTTCAATTCCTTAACCAGATTGCATGATATGTTCATGCGGACATTGCTCTTGCACTAGTTAATTAATTGCACCAAAGAGCTAGCCACCTACATAATTTTGAGAGCAAGAAACACATGATCAACCATTAAATTTGCTATATAAATTGAAGCCATGATTACAAATGTTCGTCACTTGCGTCAAATATATCTCGATCGATCAAACATTCCTTAATTGGGTTAATCCAGTGCATGCATGATGATAATGATAATGAAGTTCCTCATGGTAATGGCAATCCTTGTTCTCCTACCCACCTCCGAAAGTACACCTAGACCCCCCTTAAACCACCCGCCAATAAGCCCACTTTGCATGTCTCAGTTTGCCCTAGTCACCCACTCTTGTGGTTCGGTCCCATACAGTCCTGTACCAAACACTCCACCGACGTCGCCCATACAACTTGAGCGTGACTACCGCGGCCACCACAACCGGCCCCACCACCAGCACCACCAACACCACCAAGAGACGGAGCTGCAACACGAGTGTTGTCGTTGGTTGAGGAACTTAGATGACAGTTGCGTCTGCGACTTGCTTGTTCTCTTGCCTGTCTTCCTCTCCAGACCCGCCCATGGCTACACCGTCGTCGTAGATGATGATTGTGAGGTCACGTTCAAGTGCCCTGGCCGCTTCGTTGGACCTTGAAACTTGAAAGCTAGGGTGGTATACTTCTTTAATTAGATGGATAATTGTATTTCGTATTTGTGTTGTTTTCTTGAGATGCATGGAGTATGTTGTTGGGTTAATGTTTGATAAAACAAAAAAAAAAAAAAAAAAAAAAGCATTAGTTGTTTGGGTAATAGTATTGCATGATCAATGTAGTTTGGTTGTATGTGTGTTGCAACTTCTAATGCATATCGTTGAGTAATAGAGATTTTTTTTGTTTGCCTTCTATCTATATAGATTTAAACCTCACTCTCGTTGCAACTTTGAAAATTGAATGATGGGATAAAATTTAGACCATATTGTACAAAGATCTCGATGTGTTTTGTTGGATCGTAATGTGTTAGTAAACAAATATGAAACTAGCAATGTTTCTTGAGCAACGGAAATAATAGTAAACACAATCACAGTATTTAGAGAGGAAAACTTTATGCCCGACCAATAAGTCGTAAAAAGAAAAACCTCTATCCCTGACACTCCTTCTCAGAGGATTTCAATAGAACACTTAGATATTAAGTTTAACGATTAAAAGGCAAGCCAAGTTCCCTAGTAACCAAGTTCAACCAACCAGACTTCTTCAATCCTAAACGTAAACTTAAATAATGAATGAACTTCAAACATGAGTAATTAAACTCCCGTTGAATCTTTATTGAAAAATACCACAACCACTCGTACAACTTCAACTTCTCACTTCTTAATTGTTCATCGTCTCCAACCACTTAAGTCCACACCTTTAACCTAAAAGTCACATTTTATTTATAGAGCCTCGTGGGATCTAATCTCTATTATTTTCTTGCCACGAAATAACAGATTTTCCATCACAAAATCTCCATAAAATCGGAAACTCAATCAACCATAACTTCAATAACTCATATTATATCCAAAACCAAAAGATCTTAATATCTTATCGTTTTGCTTTAATAAATCTTCAAGATTCCATCTTATCTTCCCATAAACAACTCAATCTTAGTTTTCAAATCACCGTCGAAGTCGTTTGCGCAAGATATGGCAACTAGCCAAATATAGAAAGTTGTGTAGCTTCCCGAGACGTTGTCCAGATCATCAGTCGTTCCCTTTGTCATTCTTCATGACGTTCCTTCACTCTGACGATACACTCCTGTCTTGTGACATTCTTCTGATACTTGTGAAACAACACATTAATCATTGAAAGTTTGTTATCATGAAAACTAAGAGAAACAATGAAACAACGAATGTTCTAACAATTTCTCCCCTTTAATGATGACAAACTTATGCAAGAAATGCATACCTAGAAACCTATCAATATAAGACATAAAAATGTTTGAGATCAAAATTTTAATAGGCCCTCCTTAACAAAACCATCGTTGTTCCTACTCACTAAGTGTACCATTATATTTCTCTTAGCCAAAGTTCCATCTGCATTTCCTTGGATAAAACACATCTCTTCATTTTTCCTAACTTTCCTCTTTTGGCATCAACAAAAGGTTAGATCAAACAAAGAAAACACAAAGCATTTCACCAAGTTTAATTGAAACTAATGACATTCATATGCAAAAGAAAAATATTACATCATCATATTGTTTCATGGAGCAACTTCAACAAGGGACTAAAACACATTAAACAACCATAATCCAAAAGACTTTGAAACATCTTTTAGAGGGGTGGCTGTTAGGGTAACAACAAAAGTTCCACTTAAAGTTGGGAGGAGGTGGGAAATTTGTTGAAGTTCAAGCAACATCTGGGCATGAACACTTCCGCCAACCTTCTTAGTAGTCTTCTTCATCCTAGTTCCCTTTGGCTCGCCTTGGAACTTCATTCTTGGGATATTGCTCATAACCATGGGAAAGCCAAACTTCTCTTCCTCAGCAGACCCATAGATCTTCCTAGGCTATAGAAGTAACTTGATGAATTTCCTTTTTTATACCCTCTTGGACACCTTTGTTGTGGGAGCTTCTTCTTTTTCACCCACTACTTCTTCTTCACCTTCTGTTTCTTACACATTGACCATCAAAATTGTGTCTCACGTTCCCTCTAAGCATTATTCCCCCTCCTCGTTATCATGAATGGAATAAAAGGTCGGTTTGGATAGCAAATGGGTAAAATAATAATGAGCATATCCAAACATATGAGAGGGCTTTGTCACATTTGACATCTAGATAATTATTCCCAAGTTAAAAGGTTACAAACAAATGGGTTCATAGGGAACGTTTATCTAGACTAAGCTTGGGACAGTCTTATAACCAACTATCATTTTAGCTGGTAACAAGGCTTCAGATATATCAAGTTGGTTATTTTGGACCAAAAAATATTTTTGGATAAGATTATTCTAGTCCATAGTACTTTTGAGCATGCAACTATTCACAACTTCTAATGTAGATAAAAATACTAAAGCATAGAGGAATATGCACTGGCCATTAGAAAGATGGTAACAAATGTGTTGTTCCTTGAGTGATGTTACCTCTTTACCCAAACACTTAGGAAATAAAGGATCGAAGGAAATCATGCTTGATAACATCCAAAGATGCTCATAGTGATTTTTGTCTAACACTTTGGTGAAAATATTTGTCACTTGATCGTTGGTCCTACAATGGTCCATCTTAATTGAAATGATGCCTTATATCAATATGTTTAGTCCTAGAATGATGCACATGATTTTTAGAAAAAATCATGGCACTAGTATTGTCACACATAATATGAATGGTTCCAAGAGATATACAAAAATCAACCAGTTTTTTCTTTAACCATAATACCTAAGAACAAAAGAGAAGAATGAATAGTTGCATGATTTATAATGTAGCAAGCAGTACAGATAGCGTTGGCCTAGAAGGAACGAGGCAAGTTACTTTACAACATCATAGTGTGTGCCATATTTTCCAAGCTTCTGTTCATCATTTCAACCACACCATTTTGCTTCTCCAAAGTTGTTGACCAGGCTCACATCTTTCATTTTCACTCGTTCATTTGTATCTATATCGCCAGTTCCTATGATTTCTCCTTGTTGCTAAAGAAAATGCTTCCTCTAACCCCGTTTTGAAGTAAGGACATAATATTCTCGTTTCCCATCATGTGGCAAGCGTACCCACTGTCAAGGATCCAATGGATGTTCCCCCTCACTTCATTTTGTCATGGAGGAAATCAAGTTTTGATGACCCAAGCTTGCTTAGCCTTCCCGGGTCGGTTAGCATGGTACACATGATAATATATTTGAGATTGCAAGTTTGTTCCCTTCAATGAACCATTAGAACTTGAAGCAGTATTAGTAGGATCTTGAGAATTTTTATCATTGCTTTCTCTAGTTCTATTTTCTTATTTCTTGATTGGGTTATGAGACTTGTTTCTCTTGTTTTGCTAAGTCGTGTTGTAACCTTGATTCTTGTTACCATACCATTGTTTCTTGTTGTTGTTCCCTGGATTTTGCTTATGTGCCTTATTATTAATCAAATTTAGTCTCACCCTACAATCTTTTTGAACACGACCCCTTTTACCACAATGAAAACAAACCCTATAGTATTCACAAAGTTATTGTTTTGGGTGAGGATTTTGGAGAGTTCTTTGTTTAGAATGCTCTTTACAATGAACATTAGGTTGGTTCCCTAGAAACTAGATGAGAAACATCTTACGAACAATTTTTCCAATGTACCACTCCATGTTTCTTTTAATACAACTTTCTAGAATTTTGACTCGCTCTTCTAGATGACTAACTTTATCTTTGGCAGATTGAAGTTCCCTAGTTTTTCTTTCCATCTTTTCTTGTAGGGGTACGTCATCAAAAAGATATTCAGATCTGTCTTTAGCATAGCCAATTCCAACTTTAGTAGGATAGAAGGCAACCTTTTTCTTTTTTTCAAGTTCCATTTCCACCTCCTCCTTTTTCAATTTTAGATCAAGTATATTAATCCTAAGAGCATTGTATGTTTCAGTTAGAGACTTTATTTCACCTTTTAGATTATCACAAGCTTTACAGGGAACAACACTAGTTATCGGTGATTTGAATAGCTTTTTCTCAAGATTATAACATTTTTCATCAGAAGTATTCAACTCATCTTGTAAGTCTAGTAAACAAACATGAAACTAGCAATGTTTTTTGAGCAACAGAAATAATAGTAAACAAGATCACAGTATTTAGAGAGGAAAACTTTCTGACCTACCAACAAGTCGTAAAAAAAACTCTATCCCTGACACTCCTGCTCAGAGGATTTCAATAGAACACTTGGATATTAAGTTTCAACGATTAAAAAGCAAGCGAAGTTCCCTGGTAACTAAGGCGCCCACCAAAGTTCAACCAACTAGACTTCTTCAACCCTAAACGTAAACTTAAATAATGAATGAACAAAAAACATGAGTAATTAAACTCTCGTTGAATCTTTACCGAGAAATACCACAACCACTCGTACAACTTCAAGTTCTCACTTCTCAATTGTTCATCGTCTTCAACCACTTAAGTCCACACCTTTAACCTAAAAGTCACATCCTATTTATAGAGCCTTGATTTAATTTCTATTATTTCCTTGCCACGAAATAACAAACTTTCCATCAAAAAATCTCCAAAAAATCGGAAACTCAATTAACCATACCTTCAATCACTCAGATTATATCCCAAACCGAAAGATCTTAATATCTTTATCGTTTTGCTTTAATAAATCTTCAAGATTCCATCTTATCTTCCCATAAACAACTCAATCTTAGTTTTCAAATCATCGATGAAGTCGTTTGCGCAAGATATGGTAACTAGCCAAATATAGAAAGTCGTGTAGCTTCCCGAGACGTTGTCTAGATCGTTAGTCGTTTCCTCACGGTGTCGTTCCCTTTGTCATTCCTTCATGACGTTCCTTCACTCTAACGATACACTCCTATCTTGTGATACTTCTGAAACAACACATTAATCATTGAAAGTTTGTTATCATCAAAACTAAGAGAAATCATGAAATAATGAATGTTCCAACAATTTTTCCCTTTTTAATGATGACAAACTTATGCAAAAAATGCATATATAGAAACCTATCAATATAAGACATAAAAATATTTGAGATCAAAATTTTAATAGGTCTTCCCTTAACAAAACAACCGTTGTTCCTACTCACTAAGTGTACCATTATATTTCCCTTAGCCCAAGTTCTAATTGCATTTCCTTGGATAGAACACATCTCTTTATTTTTCCTAACTTTCCCCTTTTGGCATCAACAAAAGGTTAATTAGATCAAACAAAGAAAACACAGAGCATTTCACCAAGCTTAATTAAACCTAATAACATTCATATGCAAAAGAAAATTATTACATCATCATATTGTTTCATGGAGCAACTTCAGCAAAAGAGACTAAAGAGTAAAAACAATTATGGGAAATTTTGGGTGGTAACCATAAGGTTTGACAAATTCCGCGTGGTACACAAGATTTTTTAAAAGTCCGCACGGTGACCTTGAGATTTTACAAATTTCGTGTGGTAACCTTGTGTACTATTATATAACTTAAAAAGTAATTAAATATTAGCCCGATTTTTTACATAAAATCTTTATATATTTAGGTATTTATAAAAAAACCTAATCTATATTTCAAGCAAAAAAAACCTAATCTATATGTTTAGAAAAATCACCTAATTTTATTACTTTCAGAAAAATTATAAAAATATGTCAAATTTACAAATAACTTTAGAAAACCACATTCTCTTATAACCTTTTTGGAAAATTGTAAAATACTTACATTATTTACACAATTTTCATGACACTATACGTTGTTATTTTTAAAAAAATCAATTTATATTCTTTTTTAAAAAGCAACATTTTTTAAAATACACCTATTTTTCAAAAATAATCCGCCATTAAAATTTTACCTTTCATAAAAATAAATATAAAGTTTAATTTGGTTTGAAGAAGTAAAAAATGGTGAATTTTTTTCAATATTTGCATCGACTTTTGATGATATAAAAAGTGGTGATAGAAATATGAAAAGGTTGATTGTTCATAAGAAATGGGGTGGATTTTTAAAATAATGATATATAGTTTCATTAATTATTTATAAATTTGACATATTTTTATAATTTTTATAAAAGTAATAAAATTAGAAATTTTTTCTAAAAAGGATAGATTAGTAAGTAATTCTTTTTTATAAAGACCTAAATATATGATAATTTTATATAATTTAGTATAAAAAGGGGCAAATTGTCAATTACTCTTAGTTATATAATACTACAAGCTATTATACAAGATATCCAAGTAATGATTCTTTTCTTTCTTATTTTCTAAGATAACAATCTAGAATATATATATATAACAACTATCCTATCGGTTCAATAAAAGTATCATGGGAAAGAACCGAAAAGAAAACCCATGAAGGAGTACGAATACTCTGTTAAAAATGCTTACATTAAATAGAAAAATATCAATAATAGTCATTAAGCCGAATGGGTCGTCGTCGTTCTCGAATGGGCCTTGATACCATAGTCTTTGGGTTGGGATGTGGTTATCAGACCATGATGATCATCATGAATCGGAATCTTTGAGTGTAAACAAGAATTCAAAGCAGCCTTCATACTTGCCCGACGGGGTTCGAATCTGGCAACTAAAATTGGGATGATCTTTCTTGCGGAGCAAGTAATCAACCCAGACTCCAACACGACCCACGTCCTTGTCCCAGTAGAGGGCCCGCTTGTGCCGGAGACGGAAGACCACCATCAAGCGCGACAATGACGACTCCTCCACCGTAAATGCCACCGTACTGCCGCCGCCGATGGGCGTCTTCTGGTTGCTATATTGATGTTTCGGGTCACCGGAAAGAGATACCGTCACGTACACTTCATTCTCTCCGATCAGGCTCAACTTCTTCATGTCTCGAGCTGAAACTGTCGTCAACTCCAATGTCTTGTACCCCATCTTGAGAGATCGATCGATCACAGAGAAAGAGCCTGGGTTTGCTTGATTTTTTGTGGATTGAATTGTTGGAGTTGGAGTTGGAGCTAAGAAAAGGAGAGGCTTGCATGTGTATATATAGACATTGGGTGGCTTAGCCGTTAATCAACCATGTCAACCCTAGCTAGTATAAATATTGAGATACATCAATATCGAGATACATTATATATGTTATCGGAAATTTCATTTAAAACCGGAGGTTTTGACTTTGTCGGTGCCTTGAAAAAAAACCTGGCTGGTAGACCCGAATTAAGTTAAAATAATATTTAAATATTTTTATAAATTATGACTGATACAAAACAATATTTAAATATTCTTTGTTGTGATTTTGTTTTACATATTATAGTTATTTTTCTACTAAAAAGGGGGAAAATATATTTAATTAAGTTAAAACAATATTTAAATATTTTTATAAATTATGACTGATACAAAATATATCTAACTATTATTTTAATTAATAAGTTACTATTTGTAGCTTATAAAAATATAAAATAGATAAAGTGGTATAGTCAGCATAAAAATTATTAAATATATTATCTAAATATATAATAAATTATTAATAGATAAAGAGGTATATTTTTACTCAATAAAAAGGTATATTTTTGTGTGGAATATACCTCTTTAAGGGGTTTAATCTACACATTATTTTTTTTCCTTTTTCACATTTGCTTGAGTTGTATGCATAGTTATTTAAGAATTGATGTTCGGTTATAAATTTGGGTTTTTAAGTGTTCGAACCATCCATAAGTTTCACAATAAAACTCATCCGTATTTGATTTTTGGTTTATATCATATATTTTAAATCAAAAATTGGATGATAAATTGTCAAATAATTAAGTAAGAAATATTTTTATTTTATGCCACACAGGAGTACTTTATAAGAATCCAAATTTCATTTTATTTGAACTTGTGAACAAACTAACTAATGGCTAGGCTAATACGGAATCAACTTTTATCTAATATAGTACAATACTAAAGCAAAAATTATGTTTGTACAAAAAATTGTGCCACATGGCATAAATTGAAAAAAATGTACTAATAAATTCAAAGTATATAGTTAATTTAAACTACTCACTTCTCACACTACTCTTCTCCATCTACTCTCACACCACTTCAATAGTGTTTGTTTTTATTTCAACTAGTTTTACCCGTCGTATCATGTACGACTATGATTCGATATTTTATAAACATTATAAATAGGATATTAATAAATAAATAAAAATATAAAATAAACTTTAATATAAGTAATTTATTGTTCGTATAATGCATATAATTTTTTAGTCAAATATTATATTCTTCCTATTTTATTTACTTTTCATGTACGTAAATTTAGAGTTTATCAAATATTTCAATATCTATTATCATCCATTTTTATTAATTTTAAATTTTTTAACTATTTATTCATTAATTGTTTTATAAAATAAAATCACTATATTTCTATAAATAAATTCATCAAAAGATATATGATAAAATATTTATATTTGTTTTTAAATATTAAAATATTTTATCTTTAATTTTAAATACTTGTATAAGGAAGCTTTAAAAAATATTGTTATACTAAATAGATATTTTTTTGATGTTAGAGATAAATTTAAATAGTTAAAAAGAATTTAATAGAAAGAAGTTATAATAATAGAAATAAAAATTATTTTTTTAATTATAAGGGAGAGCTAGAATCGTTCGATGACTCGAAAAGGTACAACTTTAATATATAGTTATAGATATTACCTATTTTTTTATATTTAAACATTATAAGTATTTATCATTAATTTTTATTATAAAAGAAAAACATATATCTATAAATAATTTCATGAAAAGATATCATGCTAAAAGGTAAAAGATATTTATACTTATTTTAAATTATTTTAAATTTATTATCTTTAATTTTAAACATTTGTATAAGGTAGTTTTCAAAAGATATTGTTATACTAAATAGATATTTGTTTGATGTTAAAGATAGATTTAAATAGTTAAAGAAGAATATAATAGGGTAAAGTCAAAATATTAGAAATAAAAATTAATTTTGTAAATATGAGGTGGGGCCAGAATCGTTCTGGTGACTCGAAAAGGGATAGCTTTAAAATATAGTTATAGATTGTTTTTTACAACTTCCTCTGATATCTCTTTTTCTATCCTAAATTATTATTTAAGAAGACTTTTGATTGTAGGATGCCCATTTTCCTTCTTATTCTTCTTTGTTTCTATAATCATCATGTACATAGTACGGGTACAACACTAGTTGATTGCACAAAAGTGAAAGCTTGGCTCTCCGAAACAATATTACGAGTGTAAAACAATTCGGAATTGAGAAAACTAGTTATACCCGTTGTGCCATGCACGACCACACATAAGGTAAGTTCAATATGATTTTGATAGCTTAATGATAGTTTATTTATGAAAACATATAAATAAAATTATTTAAATTAGAATAATTAAAATTTTAAAATCTTTTATAAAATAGATAAAAGGAAAAAAATAATGTGAAATCTTATAGTTTTTTAATCAAATTTAAATAAAAATTTAAAAACATAATTAATAAGAAAAGATGAAAAAAATGAGTAAAGATTGAGTTTTTTTTAAAAATAAAAAATCTTCTATATTTACATGAATAAGCCAAAAAGGAAAGTAATGAAAAGATAATGTAATTTTTTATTAAAATTAAATTTAGCCAATTAATTACCTAGATATTGAAAATTTTTACTTTTTTAATCAAATTTTGATTTAAGATAAATGTTTTACATATATAGATAAAAAGATAAAGATAAAATACTTTTTTTTAATTTGAATTAAAACTTGACTTTATTTTTTACACATAAGATAGAAAGGAATTTAATTTAAAAACTTAATTAACATAAATAAAAATTAATTTTTTAAAATATAAGGTGGAACCAGAATCAATATGGTGGATCAAAAAGGTACAACTTTAGTATATAGTTATAGATAGATAAATTATATCAAATTTAGATTAATATTTAATATTTCTATAGTTTAGTTTACTTTAGATAGAATCTTTTTAACTTAAATAAATTATCATTAAAAATATTTAGCATTGATATTTAATATTCATATATTTTATTTTATTTTAGATAGATAATTTTCTAACATATGTAAATTGCCAAAAATACGAAATTGTCTATGGAAAAATCCTAGATAGCTTAATGTGGGAATGACATGCATGAAAAAACCTAGGCAACACGTGATAAGATCTTTTGTGGCATGTAGTTTATAATTTGGTAAAAAAATATTAAAAAATATTTAGCATTAATATTTAATGTTCGTATAATATATTTTATTTTAGATAGAATCTTTTGAAGTTAAATAAAATATCATATAAAATATTTACATTAGATAAAACCTTTATTTTAGATAGAATCTTTCCTAGATTAATTTATCTTATTTTTATATTATCCTAAAATAAAGTCAACATATATAAATTGCCAAAATACAAAATCATATGTGGCAAAATCTTAGGTGGTTTAACGTGGGAATGACACGTAGGAAAATCCAAGATGGCGCAACGTGGTGGCGTTATTCCTTGCGTCTTTTATATATAGATATAGATACTACAAGCTACCACTATAAATTTGTAAACCTTTAAGGTCACCATGCGGAATTTCAGAAAATTTTGTGTACCACACGAAATTTGCCAAACCTCGTGGTTACCACGCAGAATTTCCCAAAAATTATCTAATTATATACAAGAACCCAATCCAATGGCCTAAAATCAATAAGGAACAAATGCAAATGCACACAAACACAAACATCAAGAGTATAGAACGTCAACGAATGCAAAACATGGCGACAACCACAAACCAGACCCAGGTGACCCCAACCCCGAAAGCTACCCTAGATGTCGAAATGGGGCTTCCAAATGAAAGAGAGGACGGTGTCGGCTCCACATCGGCCGAAGACCGAGATGTCGAGATGGGAACGGGGGCGACCAGCCCCATTTCCACTGCCTAGTTTGGGTGTAAGTTTTACTTTCTCCCCTCAATCCAAAACCCATGAATTGTCTAATCTAGAATGTACAAGGTGCAGGAAATCCGGGCTTTCGAAGGGCATGCTGATACATCTTGAAACACAATCAGGTAGATGTTCTCGCTATCATGGAACCGAAGATTTCGGTGTGTGACCGCCTCGCCTTTATCCATTATGAGAGAGTTGAGGCCAGTGGCTATAGTGGGGGAATCTAGCTTTTGTGGAACGAGACCAATATCAGCATCTGGATCATCGACAAGCAAGACCATTTCGTTCATGCCTCCGCCACAATAGGGACTGACCTGGCTCACTTGGTAGTGGTCTACGCCCTCCCTCCCCACAAAGACGGAGCACCTTTTGGCCTGAGCTTAAAAGAGCTGTCCAAACAGATCTCGGCCCCACTCTTCATCGGGGGTGACTTCAATTGCATCCTTAGCTTGGATGAACATCAAGGGGGGGGGCATGCCCTCTCGCCTGATTCGAATTGCTTCCAAGAATGGGTCAAGTATCTCATCCTGGTGGACATGGGCCACACTGGGCCTAGGTTTACCTGAGGAGCAGGGGAACAAACATGGGGACAAGAATCTCAAAAAGACTGGATAGAGTCTTTACAAATGTTCAAGGGCGTCTGAAATGGGACGAGGACACCGTGAAACACCTTCCAGCCCTCTCCTCAGACCATAAACCGCTCCTCCTCTCCCTAACCAACCGTACCCAAGGCACCAGACACCACCGACCGTAAAGATTTGAAGCAGCTTGGTTGCTCCACCCTAAGTTCATGGATTTTGTTGACTGGAATTGGGACTCGTCTTTGGACGTCCCAACTGCTCAAGATAAGCTTAGGGATAAGCTCCAGGAATGGAACAAGACTGTGTTTGGCAACATCCACTTAAGAAAAGAGAAGGCGCTGAAAAGACTGAATAGAGTGGATAGAGCTCTCGAAAGAGGAATCAGTGATAGGCTCCTACAGATTGAGGCAGAGCTCAAACAAGAACTCCAAGAAATTCTTGCCCAAGAAGAAATGTTGTGGTATCAAAAAGCAAGGCAGAAATGGATAGAATTTGGGGACAGAAACACATCCTTTTTCCACACGAGCACCATTATTAGGAGAAGGAGGAATAAAGTTGGTTCTGTCAGAGATGAAGCTGGTCAATGGATTAGCGAACAACAAGAGATGGAAAGGCTTGTCACCAAATACTTTAAGGGAATCTTCTCCCTCCCTAACACCGATGCCAACCCCATCACTATGGGCAGAGGAAGGTTCCCAAAACTCTCCCCCTCGGAGCTGTCAGAGCTTAATAGAGATGTGTGTGATGGAGAAATACGAAAAGTCTTAAATCAGATGGGGAGTTGTAAGGCACCAGGGGGTGATGGCTACCAGCCAATCTTCTATAAACATTTCTGGGAAAAGGTCTGGCCTGCTGCCTGCTCTCTTGTCAGGTCCTTCCTTGCCACCACACAACTCCCCCCGGGGATAAACAACACCTTAATCTCTCTGATTAGCAAAGTTGAAAGCCCAAAGATGCCAAACCAATTCCGCCCGACCATCCTCTGTAACACGCTCTACAAGCTGGTAACAAAAGTGTTGACCAATAGACTCCAGCCCATCATGTCGACACTCATTGGGCCAATGCGGAACAGCTTTGTCCCAGGGCGATTGATCACTGAAAATGTCGTGGTTCTGCATGAGGTTGTCCACTCAATGAAGAGAAAGAAAGGGAGAAGTGGATGGATGGTCCTCAAGCTTGACCTCGAGAAGGCCTATGACTGGCTATGATGGGATTTCATCATAGACACTCTCCTATATGTGGGCCTTCCCGGGAATTGGTGTAGATGGGTGGAGGAATGTATAACAACACCATCCACACAAGTCTTGTGGAACGGAGAAGTCACGGAAGCCTTTAGACCCGAAAGAGGTTTAAGACAAGGCGATCCCATTTCGTCGTACTTGTTCATCCTATGTATGGAGAGGCTCAGCCACCTAATCAATAGCCTTGTGCAAAAGGGAGATTGGAGACCGATAAGAATTTGCAGAGGTGGCCCAAAGTTGTCTCACATCTTTTTTGCTGACGACATCATTTTATGGCGGAAGCGTCCGTGCACCAACTCAACACCATCAAGTCAGGGCTCGAAAGTTTCTACAGGGACTCGGGGCTAAAAGTGAGTATCGCGAAGTCTAAAATATTTGTGTCCAACAATGTCTCGCGACAACTCATAGAACAGTGGCAAGAGGTCGGAGGTATTAGACTTCCGACCTCCGACCAAAGAATTCCAAAGACTTCCAATAGACTTCCACCTAATCAATAGACTTCCAGAAACCTAGGCACCTACCTCGGCATGTCGGTCTTACACCAAAGAATTCAAAAAAGCACCTTTGCGACACTCCTTGAAAAGGCCAAACTGAAGCTGGCGGGATGGAAGTCTAAATCGCTCAGCTTCGCAGGATGAATCACCCTGGTCAAGTCTGTCCTCTCCTCAATCCCCTACTATGCAATGAACTCCGTCCGCCTCTCGACCTCCGTTTGCAGCGAAATTGACCGCCTCAATCGAGCGTTTATTTGGGGGATGATCAGGACATCAGGAAAATACACCTGGTGAACTGGGAAATAGTTTGTTTGCCAAAGGAACACGGAGGCCTAGGTTTTCGCACAACAAAGAATATGAATGAGGCGATCTTGGGCAAATTGGGCTGGAAATTGATCTCAGGGGAGGCGGGCCTATGGGGTGATATTGTCAAAGCTAAATATGGCCTACAAATAAGGGGGAGTATTGTGGCCCAACTTAAGAAGAGCCCATCTTCCTCAACTTGGAAGGGAATCATGTGGGGCCTTCAAGATGTTATTCCTGCCGGCTGCAAATGGAATCTGGGGAGCGACAGATCAGTTTCTTTTTGGAATGATCCATGGTTGAGCACTAATCCACTCCATCAGGACTGCTCAACGGATATTCCGACAAGCATGAGAAGCAAAAAAGTTAGAGACATGTGGATCCATGGCCAGGGCTGGAACTGGAGAGAGTTAGAAGGAAAGTTCCGCCCCACGACAATCCTGAAAATGGTTGCGGTGGGGGTTGTAGATGACCTTCAAGCTCAAGATACCATCTGCTGGGTGGCGTCATCCTCGGGCACATATACAGTATCATCGGCCAACAATCTCCTCAACAATAACCCGCTCTTGAACTTGGAGGAGGCTACGAAGAAACTGTTTAGGAAGATGTGGAGGATCAAAGTCCCGAAAAGAATAAAATGCTTCTTATGGCTCGCCATGAAGGGTTGCATCCTCACCAATATGGAAAGATACCGAAGACACCTCACTAACGATGCCTCTTGTGACCGGTGCCCGGGTCAGGAGGAATCGTTGATACATGTCTTTAGGGACTGCCCCCTCGCCCAATCTGTATGGAGACAGCTTGTCCCAGCCTCGAGCCTAAACCAATTCCTCACTGCAGCTACCCTTTCTGCTTGATGTCCGCCGTTTTAGTCATGTTTTTAGGGTGTGTTTTTGTGTGTTTGAGTCTTTTTCTTTAGTTTTGTGTTTTATTTTGAGTCGTTTGTGTGGGTTTTCGTATTTTCATGAGATATGGAGTCTACATAAGCTTTGGTGGTGTTTTGTAGGTTTTTAGAAGAGTTTTGAGCACTTTTGAAGAAAGGAGCAAAACCGGTGGAAGATAGCACTCAAGCATGAAGAGAAGATAAAGATTAAGCACTCAAGTAAAGTTATTGAAGATCAAGTTTGAGCTTGGAAAGAGATAGAGAAATTTGTTACAAGAACATAGGAAAAAGAATCAAGTCAAACGGAGTTGTAACGAATCTTCTACGCAAGTTTTACTCAAGGTTGTTCGTAGTGCCTATCAGGGCCGGGCTCGACCCAACCAGAGAACAAGCTCTCATGCACGACGACCCTATAAGGGTCGTGCTAGACCCATGGAGATTACAACCCCTCAGGACCGACCCTTGTAGGGTCGTGCACAACCCACTTTGGGTCATGCAAAGCGCCGACTTCACCTTATTCTGAGATCTTTAGGAGATATTCTATCTTTTATTTTAGGAAGTTGTGTTTTATCTTGTTTCCTAGTTTAATTAGGGTTCTTTTCCTTTATAAAAGGGGGGGCAAAACTCTTTAGTTGGGGGCGCTCTCGCTCTAGCTTTTATTTTACGCTTTTTAGGAGATTAAGAGGAAGACTTAGAGAACAAGTTGGAGAAATTTGTAAGACTCCTTAGTTTTAATTTAATTTTTTCGGTTTGTTTATTATGATCATGTATTCGTTCTTCTTTACCATGTGTGAGTAGTTTTCTTAGATTCTAGGGTTGGGTGAAAACCCAACACAATCATGCATGTCTAAACTTGAATTCATGACTTGAATGCTTGAAGATCATATCTATCTATCTTGTGCTTAATTCCTTTGCGACAGTTGAGGCATGTCTTGCAATTAACCTAAAAGCAAAAGTGTAAAGTTAATTGCTTGATTAGTTCTAATAGGATTATTTGCGAAAGTTGATATTCCTAGGTTGAAGGATAGATATAAAGTTGTTTGATTTGCGAAAGTTGATTGAATAACTTGAATTGTTTGCGACAGTTGACTCTTCTATGATCATAATTGCATGATAGTTGTGAATTCTTGTTGAAAGCATGTATGGTTGTTGTTGTGGTAGCCCTAGCCCTAGGATTGCCTTTTTATATTTGATTTAAACACATTAATCTCGATTCGATCTCGACCCCATAAGATCGTGTTCAAGCCTTAGCCCTTTGTTTGTTCTCTTGCTTTTCGTAGTTTATCAACTAATCTCTCAGCATTATTCTCATTTCCGTGGACGAACCTGACTCCGCTATACTCAGCGGGGTCTTGAATATAAATTTATTTTTTCAAGAAACCCTTCAACAAATTGGCGTCGTTGCCGGGGATTGAGCAATAGTGCCTAGTTTAGTTAATTTTTGGGTTTGGGACTAGCCCTTACCCTTTTGTTGTTTTTTAATTTTGTTTTCTTTGTTTTTGTTCGCAGTGTATGCCATCTCACTATTCCCGGAGAACTTTTGGGATTAACTACGACAGCGAACCTGAAAGATCCTTCCACCGACGTTTAAGAGAACAACGAGCAATGGCCGACGCTGAGACTCTTGTTTGTCAAATGGAGGAACTCCGCGTTCAGATGCAGCGCATACAAGAGGACCGAGACGCTCAAGCTGTAGCTGCGCAGCGATTTCTGGAGCAACTGAACGCTATCCCAAGGAATGTCAAGCAATACATGCATCCAGAACTGAGGGTGCCCGAATCGGCGATAGTGCTCCCGGAGATCGACCGCACTTTTGAGATTAAATCTCATTTTATATCCTTAATCAAGCGTTCTCAATTTGAGGGGAAACCCACTGAATGTCCCATGGAATATATTAAGAACTTTACTGATTTATGCGATACTATTGCTGCTGATAATGTCGCACTTGAATATGTTCTCTTGAAGGCTTTTAAGTGGTCTCTTGCAGGAAAAGCTTTAAATTGGTTGGAGAGCTTGCCACCATGGTCTATTACATCGTGGAAAGAATTGCATGATTTATCCATGAACAAGTTCTTTCCACCGACAAAAACAACGGAGCTTAGGAAGCACATCACCTCCTACCATCAACTTCCAAACGAGACGCTTGTGGAGACATGGGAATGATTCCAAGAGCTTCTACGCCAATGCCCTACTCATGGGCAACCTCCCTAGGTTCTCCAAGAGATCTTCTTTCAAGGCATCAATGCGGCTACCAAGGATCGCATTAACCTTCACACTGATTGTGGGTTCATTGAGATGACTCCAGATGAGGCATGGGCGTTATTAAATAAGCTAACCAATTATGATGCCATGTACGATACCCAACAAGCTAAGCCGGCGGAGAGGAAGCTGTATGAACCACAATCTGATGTGGTTGATCGGGATGTGAAGTTCCAATTCATGCAAGATGAGATCAACCGTTTGAAAAAGCAAGTAAGTTACTTTAAATCTTCTCAATCTTGTCAAGAATGCGGGTCTTACGCCCATACTACTTCCAATTGCACTAACTTGCAGCAAGTACGAGCCGCCGAGGCTTATGAGGAGGCAAATTACATGAGAGGTTCCTATAGGAACCGAAACAATTATGCAGGGAGGAACAATGATCAACCATCTTGGGAAATCCCAACTATGACCAATACAAGCAACCCCCTCAACAAGAGCAACATTCCCCTCCCTACCGTCCTCCGGGCTATCAAGAGCCACCATCATGGGTGCAAGGGATGCAAGAAGGAATTAATGGCGTCCGAGCCGAGATCAGTGGAGTCCAGACCGGGATCAATGGAGTACGAGCCGAGATGAAAGGTGTTCATGCAAGGTTGGGAGAATTTGACTCATGGAGGAAGAACGTCGATTCCCAACTTGGCCAGCTAGCTACTCAAATCCCGAGACCTCATGGACAACTCCCGGGCCGCACCGACGAGAACCCTAGAGGCCAACCAAGCGACGGTGAAATCCGAGCCATGAACCTAAGGAGTGGCAAAGCGTTGCCCGAGCCAACCAAGCATAGGGAGAAGGAACAAGCCTCAGGACCGACCCATTCAGGCATTTAGGGTCGAATACGACCCCCCTAGGGGTCGATCCTGAGGAGGCTATTAACGAGGAAGAAGAGGCAATCGACCCTCCAAGGGCCGAGCTCGACCACCCTTCGCCAGGTAAGTCTACTAACCCTTCTCTTTCTATTCAATCTCCATCTAAGGTACTTCCTTTCCCTTCTAAGAAATCCAAGGACTCGACGGAAGGTAAGTTTAAGCGCTTTGTTAAGTTGCTTCAAGGCTTAAATCTTTCCATTCCTTTCGTCAAGGCTTTGAATGAAATGCATGCTTATACTAAATTATTGAAGGAGATTTTATCTAGGAAGCGATCAATGTCGGAACTAACAGATGAGGTGAGATCGTTGGAGCTTCCCGAGAAGCTAGGCGACCCAGGTAAGTTTGCTATTACTATTGGTATTGGAGCTTACCGTTTTAAAGCTTTATGTGATTTAGGTGCCAGTTCCAGTCTCCTACCACTCTCTATTTGGTCCAAAGCTAATATGCGATCGCTGGAACCTGTCAATATGAATCTCTACATGGCAAATGGATCATGCGTCAAAGCCACTGGAGTTGTAGAGGATGTTCCTGTGCAAGTAGGCAAATTCTTTGTTCCTAACGACTTCATAGTGATGGAGATGCCAGAAGACCCTGTGGTACCAATCATTCTTGGAAGACCATTCTTAGCCACCGCAGGGGCAAGAGTTGATGTTAGAAAGGGACTACTCACATTTGACATTGGGGAAGAGAAGGTCGAGTTTCGCTTTAATACTGCTGCGAATGAGGTTGCTAAAAGCATCAACGAGGAGCCTACTGACCCCCCCCCATGGTGGGTCAGTACCGACCATTCTCTGAAGAATCACAACGCTGTGGGTGAATTCCAACTCGTTAATGGGCTAGACAGGCACGATACCGAGGCATTCCCAGATCTGAGCGGGTTGATAACGACCCCCTACACCTCGGTAACGAGCCACTTCTCGAATGATCCAGGTGAGTTTTCTTGTTCTTATCCAATCAATTCTGATCATGATCCTTTCTCCTATTCTCGTTCTATATTAGATCCTACTATTAGTCATATGAAGGAGTCAAAACCTCCTTGGTTTTCGGATTTTACTAACCCTATTGTAGGATTACCAAGCATACTTGTGGATGATAGAGGACCGAATGTCCTAGAGAGAAGCTTTGAAGCTTTTCCATCTAAGTATGGGGTTTCCCATGATCCTAACAAAGCTGGATGGAAGCCACCTTGATCCTCCAAGGTAAGTTCGTCAAGCTAATGACGTTAAACAAGCGCTTACGGGAAGCAACCCGGTCTTTAGTTAGTTTTATTATTTTTATTTTTATTTTATTTTTAGATTAGATTTTTTCTAACCTTCCTTAGACTAGGATAGAATATATTTGTTTGGAATGGAATTTTTGTGGGATTCTTGCAGTGGGGTCGAGATCGACCCTATTTGGAGATTCCGAAAATATCCCTTCTCCATTGAAGTTCACCATGATGAGTTCCACCTTCTCCTTTCCAAGCTTCAATGAGTTCTTTGTGAGTTTCTTCTTCTTATCTCTTTACTTTTTCATATCATTTTCATGCATGGGGACATTGCATGATTTAAGTATGGGGTAGGGGAAGAAGAAATCTCACATGTTGTACATAATTGAGTCTTTTTGTTTTGCATGTTTGTTAGTTGGTTTTGTTTAAAAAAAGCTTTAAAAATCCAAAAAAAAATTGAAAAATGTCGAAAAATCCAAAAATATTTGCTTTTTTGTTTTAGGATAGAAGAATGCTTCATCTTAGATGTCTTATGATGAGAATTAATTTTCATGCTTATCATATAATTCCTTTGGCATATTTGGATAGTATAGCCTAAGTTTTGAGAAATTGCTTTTGATTGTGAAAATTGACTTGTGATCAAATTGAGCATATGTGTATTGAGTAGAAGTAATTGCAATCCAACAAAAATTTTACCTAGTGAGGAATTTTGGCCTTATAGGGAGATCTTCATAAAATCTCTCTTCTTTATATGTGTGATTTGCTCTCTTTATGCATTTATCTCTTGTTATTGATATGGTTATCTATTTCTTGAATCCGCTATGAGTTTGTTCATGCATGTTGATTATGATTAAGAACTTATTTTCATTAGCCCTATTAATCTATATCTACCCTTACATTATCCTCTTTTTTAAGCCAATTTGAGCCTTAAGCCTTTTATTTTTAGCTCCACAAAATTATTTCCTAGCCAAGATAAGCTTGACCCTATCCGGGGATTAGGACTTAGTGTTGGTTATTGTGATGGTTTTGTTGAGTGAGATTTGTTGGATCAAGTGTGGGGTAATTTTGGGTTGGGTATTTGAGGATCTTGCGGTTTATTATGTAAAAGGAGTTTGGTTCCCTGAATGCACTTACAAAAGAGTTGAAAAAAAATAATAATGCAAGTTCGACGTCGACCTCTCATAAGAAAAAAAAAATAAAAATCAAAAGGGAGGAAAAGAAAGTGAAGAAAGAGTTGAGCAATGAATAAAGTGTGCATGAGCCAAAGTTTCCTTAGTATTTGTAAGCAAGATTAAGTTGGGATAAATGGGTGAGTGAAAGAAAAGTGTATAAAGAAAAGAAAGAGTTTGGTTATCTTTTGAGTGTTTTGGTAAATTGTGTGAGTTTTTAGGAGTCTTTGATTCCCGGATATTATTAGCACCACATGACCAAATATTTTCCACGCCATAATGTCATTACCAAGCCCCATTACAACCCTGCCGAATGGAGTCTTCTATGAAGATTTCATTGAGCCTAAGTTCTTATGATGATTGATGTGTTTTGACTTCTCTAGGTAGAGAGATTGGTGATATAAGTCTCAATGATAAAGTAGATGTTGTATAAATATTGAGATGAGAGTTGATTTAATAGCCTAAACACATGAGAGTGAGAGAAACACATTAATATCCCTTGTGAGGTTGGATTGTGATTGCTTACGCTTGAGACATACATATGTGATGACGTTAAAATTACTTGTTTACTTTTTCATTTGTGTTTAAAATGTTTTGACAAGGGTTATGCTTGAAGATTGTGTTATTGGTCTTGATTTTGTATGATTATTGCTTGAGGACAAGCAAGTCTAAGTATGGGGTGTTTTGATGTCCGTCGTTTTAGTCATGTTTTTAGGCTGTGTTTTTGTGTGTTTGAGTCTTTTTCTTTAGTTTTGTGTTTTATTTTGAGCCGTTTGTGTGGGTTTTCGTATTTTCATGAGATATGGAGTCTACATAAGCTTTGGTGGTGTTTTGTAGGTTTTTAGAAGAGTTTGGAGCACTTTTGAAGAAAGGAGCAAAACCGGTGGAAGATAACACTCAAGCATGAAGAGAAGATAAATATTAAGCACTCAAGTAAAGTTATTGAAGATCAAGTTTGAGCTTGGAAAGAGATAGATAAATTTGTTACAAGAACATAGGAAAAAGAATCAAGTCAAACGGAGTTGTAACGAATCTTCTACGCAAGTTTTACTCAAGGTTGGTCGTAGTGCCTATCAGGGCCGGGCTCGACCCAACCAGAGAACAAGCTCTCAAGCACGACCCTATCAGGGTCGTGCTAGACCCATGGAGATTACAACCCCTCAGGACCGACCCTTGGAGGGTCGTGCAAGGCGCCGACTTCACCTTATTCTGAGATCTTTAGGAGATATTCTATCTTTTATTTTAGGAAGTTATGTTTTATCTTGTTTCCTAGTTTAATTAGGGTTCTTTTCCTTTATAAAAGGGGGGGGGGGGGGCAAAACTCTTTAGTTGGGGGCGCTCTCGCTCTCGCTTTTATTTTACGCTTTTTAGGAGATTAAGAGGAAGACTTAGAGAACAAGTTGGAGAAATTTGTAAGACTCCTTAGTTTTAATTTAATTTTTTCGGTTTGTTTATTATGATCATGTATTCGTTCTTCTTTACCATGTGTGAGTAGTTTTCTTAGATTCTAGGGTTGGGTGAAAACCCAACACAATCATGCATGTCTAAACTTGAATTCATGACTTGAATGCTTGAAGATCATATCTATCTATCTTGTGCTTAATTCCTTTGCGACAGTTGAGGCATGTCTTGCAATTAACCTAAAAGCGAAAGTGTAAAGTTAATTGCTTGATTAGTTCTAATAGGATTATTTGCGAAAGTTGATATTCCTAGGTTGAAGGATAGATATAAAGTTGTTTGATTTGCGAAAGTTGATTGAATATCTTGAATTGTTTGCGACAGTTGACTCTTCTATGATCATAATTGCATGATAGTTGTGAATTCTTGTTGAAAGCATGTATGGTTGTTGTTGTGGTAGCCCTAGCCCTAGGATTGCCTTTTTATATTTGATTTAAACACATTAATCTCGATTCGATCTCGACCCCATAAGATCGTGTTCGAGCCTTAGCCCTTTGTTTGTTCTCTTGCTTTTCGTAGTTTATCAACTAATCTCTCAGCACTATTCTCATTTCCGTGGACGAACCTGACTCCGCTATACTCAGCGGGGTCTTGAATATAAATTTATTTTTTCAAGAAACCCTTCAACACTGCTCCGTCTCGGCTGCGGAGCTTTGGGGAATCTACCATGGCCTCAACCTTGCGTGGGAGAGGGGCTACAAGAAATTTATCATCGAGGCGGACTCTGAGATCGCCATCAATCTCATCAATAAACATATCACCTCGACGCACCCACTTGCTAGCCTGGTACTCCGGTGCCAAGGCTTTTTATGTAGAGACTGGAGCATCCGGTTTCGTCACACATTTAGGGAAGCGAACCGCGTGGCGCACACATTAGCTAACTACGCTCATTCTCTTCCTCTAGTTTATCATTGTTTCGAGGAACCCCACCGGGTATCTGTACTTTGATTATGGACGATATGAGGGGCTTGGCTACCCCGAGGCTTGTTCCTCCTTGGCCTTTCTCTATTTTAATGCATTCTTCCCTTTCGACAAAAAAAAAAAGAACGTCAACGAAGATTAACGTAAATCTAATTAACATAAATATAACGAGGTTAGATCTTAAGTTGCACTTGTAGTTGACAAACCCCCATCCATTAGTAAGTAGTTGACCCTTTGCAATTTCGTACTAAACGTGGCGATTTTATGTATGAAACGTTTCCTGTCTATTGAGCAGTTTTATGTAATCATTAATTTTTCAATCCTATGAACAGAACAAAACAAAACTAGGAACTCTACGGATTCAACTGCTTATGCGACTGAGCTCCAATTATACAAAACTGATACACTGGTAGCGAATCCCCGCAACCAGTGTAGAGCCAATAAACAACGAATATATTCAACATAAGCTCGGTGCAAACTAATATGCTTCCAGCTTACAAAGAACTTCTCCTCCTATATAATAATAGTCATTACACAATTAATAGCAATATTATAAACTTTACTGTAATGTGACGTAAATGCCCCGGCAAACGAATGTTGCAGAATCTCAAGGTTGAAGTCTTTTTCACTTGGATGTTCCGGAACAAACCCTAATTGGTCAAGTATATCCCCTTCAATGTCTGGAATCGGGATGGAATGGATCGTGTAAGAGCTTGATCCGCTTGTTTGAAGGACACTGGCATGCACAATGAGGCAGAATCTATTTCAGAGGCTTACATCTATCTCTAGGTCAAAGAGCTTATAGAATCATATTCAAACAATGTTGCGTTTAAGGTAAGGGTATGATAACCATATAAGCATGTCGAGATTGTTCAGGTACAGGCATTGAACGTTTTTTTTCTTCTTCTATAGAAAGTGATTATAAAACAGTCAGTAAAGAAGAGGCTCACCAAGCTGATATCCTCACACTTCCAATCGGTCATGGGGTTGTAGGGGGCGAAGGAACTTCTCTATGATGAAATAACTTCACTAGTGATCTGCGCTCACAATCCTGTCATTGTAAAGATGATTTAGTTCAATGTACAACCATTTCAATAGGCTAATTTAGTTCTTAGGGACTAACAGAAATGGATGAGCATCATCACTCAGAGGAATCAGTTCAAGATGAAAAAGACATAGTTGAAAGGTGTTCAGTGTCACAAAACACTACTTTCAGTAGTCACACATTAGATTTATTAAAGAAACAACAGAACCCAGAGTATTACATATTTTTCCTTTTGTTATTTTTCCCTAAAGTGGCAATTTGCAGAACCAAGTGTTGCAGAAATGCCAAAATCCCCAATTATTAGATATGAAGAGCAATATACTTGAACGCATCAATTATACTAAAACATGCATTAAAAATTCCAAAGGGTTCAACTTCAAAAAGCACAAGAACTTTTAAAAAGATAAGTGGCTTGCCTAGGTAGGACTTCATTCAATTAAAGCTGCACAGTTTACATCTTTATGTGCATAGAGAAACACCAAAAAGCCTTAGTTAATGATCACCTTGAACATGTTGAGGTGAAATGGTTTATCTGGATTCATTCTCCTCAATTTCAGATAAGTATAAGCAAAGCTCAGTTGATCTCGTGATGTGAAACGGTCAACTTCATTAAACCAGAGGCACGAGAATAGATTTGACATTGGTGTGTGGGCTCGGATTATAAATGAACCTTCAGGAACATCTGTAAGTAAACAGAAAAAAGGAAGAGTGGAAGACTATAACTAAATAGAAAAAAAAATCTGATTTACGAATAAAGAGTGAAAAAAGGTAATATCCAAAATATATTCTAAAAATAGTAAACATATAAATATGGCACGCACAACTTGGTAGAAGAGAGCTAGGATCTGACGCATCAAACTTTCTAAGACCATCAGATTGGTAAAATGTGAACTGCTCGTCAATAGCTGTGTGATTGTACTTGTTAAGACGCTTATTTTGGAGTACTTCATCCCAAACACAGTGGCGATCATAATGATTTGATATTGCATATTCTGACCTAGTTCTCCACAAGAAGTAATCTAGTATCAGCAAGGGGTCAGAATTCAGTCGCATCTTGCTATCAAGCCAAATGGAATACCTGAAAAGAAATTGTATATAAATGTCATTATCTAGATTCAATCAAGGGTACAGATGCACAAACCTGAAAGGCAATACATGATAATTGATTTACCTAGAAGCAGGAAACAGGCGGTGTGCTAGGAACTTGGGCACTTTTCCTGTTTTCCGCATGTCATTATATGGGAAGTTCTTCACAACAACTATTCTCCATAAACCTATATATCCCTCACTGTCAGGAACATGTCCTTCTGATGAAACTTTTGACAAACTTTGTTCATCCAGGAACATAACAAAACATACTTTTTTCTTGGAATAATCACTGATCTACAAGAAAATATAGGTTTGTACTGATTAGCAAGCATTATAGCTGTCCTATATAGTTCATATGGTTGACTAAAGAAGGTATCTAGCCACTATTAAAAAATCTCTTAAGCATTTTAAGAATCTTCAAATACACTACTTGGTACACTCAAAGCAAAGAAAAGAGAAAGCAAGAAACTTGCTCAAACACCAAAGCAAACATTTTTTTAAATAAAAATGCAGAGTGATAGAGATCAGTCGAAACTAATGTGATAATGGGGCACCAACGGAATATGATCAGTACGCGGTCTTGTTTTGTCGACACTTGACACTAAGTTTTCCTTAAAGTCAATCAACCACTTATCAAGGTAATAAAGTACACATGAAAGAAGAAAGTTGACATCTGATGGCACGTATAAAAAATAAAAGATGACGGAAGTTACAAATAAACATATTCTAGCAAAAAATCTTTATCAGAGAAAAACAAATGAAAATAAGCAAGACAAACTTGTCTTCAACTCATCGCTTATTTACACAACAAATAAATCACATCATAATATCGATACACCTACCAGTTTGCTTGCAGGTCTCCTTAAATAGTCAGAGCTCCCAAAAATGCAAGAGGAAACTGCAATTAAACATGACTTCATATATAATTTGTCTTTTTCATCTAAGTCAAATCCTGTGCTTGCACTTCCTTCTGGTCCTTGAACAAAACCACAATGAAGAGTTTGATTTTTTGCATAAAAAGATGCCTCCCTTTCTTCAAGTGTCTGGTGTCCTCCAAATCTGGGTTGATATGAACTCTCCATTAAATGCTTTCCCTCAGTGACAGTATAGTTCAGCGAAAATTGTGTGAAATTCAAATAATCTTTTGGCTCTAAGATATGCTTGGCAGACTTGGAAAATGCTACGTCGCAGGGATGATCTGAAAATAATAATAAAATCAATAATGAGATCAACTTAATAATGCACTGAAACATAAGAGCTCCAGGAAGAAATTGCATTACATTATTTAATCAAACCACTTGAAAAAAAGTACATAATAGAACATTAATTATCACGTTTTGGAGCCTTCTTCCAAAATCTGAAGGGTTTAGTTTCCACTCCTGTCGAAGTTGATATGTTAACTTTCACTTCAGTCGATGTTGATGGATCACCCTCCTCATTACCTACAAAAATATTAATGAAGTATATATTCAATGAACTTGGCAGATGCTATGCACATGAATGATCTAGAATAATGATAAAAGAAATCATGAGGTCAACTTATGGTGCACAGAAATATAAGAGCTCCCTGAAGCAATTGCAAAGTGAGATCAACTCATGCCATAATCAATTTAACCTTGTAATGGCAATTAAAGATATTACATAAAAAAACATTAATTCTCACATTCAGAAGGCTTCCACTCCCCCAGAACTCCGTATTTCAAATAGATTCATTTTCGCTTCTGTCACAGATGATATTGATGAGTCGGCGTCCTTATCACTTGCAAAACATTTTTTATACTTGAGAGAGCAAACGTATAGGAGGTGCACAATGAACCTTGTAAGTACACTGGTAAATAACTACTGTATGCCAAATTGATCCACATATCACAATTGCATTACAAACCATAAACTACAAGAAAGTGAAAACTTTGTACTCAAATATCATTGTTCGTGGGTCCAACTTGAAAATACTTAGCATCTTAGCAGTTAGCATACTAGTACTTGTAGTGCAATTCAATTTGTAAGAGAAGTTTTAGAGATCATTACTTAATACTAATCAAAATGATTATAAGCACGCCCTATGGTCATAAAGCATAAAACATAGAACATAGGTCACAAGAGAACTATCCTCACCAGGAACAAGCACATTGAGACCAAAGACTGCCATACATATTGAAAATGTTGCGGCCAGGGTCAGTAACGCGACTAAAAACTTATGCAGACTGATCCGGCTAATCCGCCTTCCACGCTTTCCAGAACGAAGGTTGCCCTCAGTCTGGTCCAGGAGCTTTGGAGGTGAAGCATTTATATCTCCTCTTTGGTAAACACTAGCCATATCACCTATAGCTATAAGCAGAGGCGGAGGTAGGTGGGGGAGCGGGGGGCGACCGCCCCCACCGGCGGCTGGGAGATCAGCCAAGCGCCAGCGGCACAAAACAAGTGAAAATTTGGATCTTTCTCAATCAAGAAATAAGAACCACGGTTGACATAAAAGACATTAGGAAACAAAATTCAATTGAGAACGACAAGTTCAAGCAGATCAATTTTGGAGACGAATTTGTAGACTTTGACGAGGCAGAGGAGATATGCCGGCGGTGAAGAATTCTTTCTCCCGAGTCCCTCACTCCCTCGTTCCTCGTTCCTCGTTCCGTCCTGTTTCTCTCTCTGGTTCTGATTCCTTCCTAGGTGAATGAACTTGGGCCTGCTTATTATTAGTTGAACGAACTTGGGCCTTTTTTTTTAAGGAAAGGAATTAGGAGCTCAAATTAGCGATTTATTTATCGCCCTAGAATATCCACGAGGATAAAATTTTCACTCTCTCAACATTGCATGAGTCGAGAGAGGCGAGGTAAAGTGCCATCTTCGTGATGTAGTCCGTAATAAGGTTGATGCGACCACGTCTCCTACCATGTCTACCAAAAATGAGGAAGAAACCACGAGTCTCCGTCTGATGGATTGGTAACAAGAGCCTGAACCAAAGCTATTATGACACAATCCTTAGACACTCGCTCCATCAATAATTTTGATCCATCGTATGTCGACGCCAAGATCTTCGTCCTTGCTTCAGCCGCAAGCGACGCGCTCCAAGATCTGGACTTGAGTACCGGTGCGCCCGCTCCATGCCTCCATCACTTGATCCTTGGCACCCAAGTCTTGACGTCGACTGAATCTCGCACCATAGCGCGCAATCTACCCAGGTGTGCAAGGAATGTCGCGCTGACTCCCTTGGCGTGCAAGGCAAGCTCCTTGCCTTGGCATCTAAGCGACGCGGCCTAACGACTAGCACGGAATGGTCGAACCCTTGCTAAACGGTCCCTATCTTTGTAAAGTCTATCCTATTTTTGGAAATTTTATCCTTGGATATCTATATTTCCTAATTTAATTATGGATATTTTCTAAGTTAGTTTTGCTAACTATGGAATGTTGACTTATATATTTATTTTGGGCTTGGACGTGGGCCTTTGTGTACCACAAGGCCCAGTCCAAGGTTTTTAGGTTTATATGCTATCTTTTATTTTTTTTCTTTAAGCTAGTTTTCTCTATAAATACTACCCTATGTAATTCATTTTTAACTATGTTCAATTTCATCCAAGTTTAAGTCAATTGAGTTGAGTTTCTCCTCCTTGCTTGGATTGGACGTCATCAAATAAAATTATATCTTTGCTTGTTATAGTTTAGATCTCCAAATCCTAAACTCATCTCTTTGAGTCGCACCAATTGATCGAGCTTAGTCTCGAGGCTCTCGATCCGATCTCACCTAGGCGTCTAGTCTTGACTCGTTGGCATGTTAGAGTCTAGTCTTGATACTCAAGCCTAGTTCGACATATCTCTTTGTGTTGAGCTTCTTATCCAGGCTTTCATGCAAGACAACTAGATATTTCACCTCTAGGAATCCACGTTGGTTTAGACTCGAAGTCATGACTTGCCATCCAAGACAGATCTGACACTCTTTCGGCGATTCAACCTGCTACAGGAAGTGGGTGAAGGAGAGATCTTGAGTTATAATTGGTGGATCAATGGGTTGTTCGGGTGCTGGATTAAGGCTCGAAAAACAAAGGTCTTGAGGTGTTCAATGGCGGTTTGAGGTGGTTGAGAAGAAGAGGAATGTGTAGTATGGAAGACATAAACTGATTGTTAGCTCACTTGTAATAATTATTTTTACTTTTCTAACTATTCTATCATTTATTCTATTTTTCACCAAGTGTCAAAAATGTTGAAAGGGGTGTATGATTTATACTTGGACTAAGTGTCACTATAGTCTTTTCCAATATAGACACAAAACAATGATTATCAAAAATTTCTCCTTTTATTTACAACGGTGGGTCTGCCTATCTATATAACATTAAAAAGTCATGTACTTTCATAAAAAAAAAGTCATGTACAAAGTGCATTTATTGAACTTATTAAATGCATGCACACAATCTTATTTTTTGTATAACTAGTGGTGATGCCCGTGCATACGCACGGGTCAATTTTTTTTGTAAAGATATATTAATACATTTAAATATTTAAATTCTATATGTTTTCATGCTCGTGTATTTATCTTATTTTATTTATAAATATTTTAAGTGCACCTTGTAAAATTTGGAAGTATATTTTTTATATTACTATATTATGTTTCGTACATACTTTATATATTATGTAATATCTGTTTTTGAAATAAAATTAATTTATTAATTTTCAAAATTAATGATAATGCTAAGTCATTGAGATATGATAAAAACGAATTTAATTAATATAAAAATACAAAAATATATAAAAGTCTAGATATTTTGATTCTTCAAATTTGTTGTGTGAAACAATAAAAATACACAAATATGAATTCTCATTCCGACTCATAATAGAGAAGAGCAAAACAAATAAGGACTATACAGTATAAATTACAATTTATATAATTATAAAAATTGCTAATTCAACTTATCTAAGCGTATGAGAAAGCCAATCTAACCAAAAAATAATGAAAATGGGGTAGGAAATCATATGAGATGTCTAGTCCAACCCATAAAGGATGTTGATCAAATTCATAATGTTAGTTCTTTCAATTGTGCGGGAGATTATGCTTTTCATTGAACAAAAAATCAAAACAACAATAATATCCAAATGAAAATTTCAATTCCAACTCATAAAACAGATACTAATAAAAATCATAAATTATAAATTATGCTTTATAAAGGAAAAAAGACAACTTATCTAATCATATGAGGAAATCGATCTAAACAATATATAATGAAAAAGGTGATAGGAAATCATATGTGATGGGTTGATGGTTAATTCAAGTATCCAACCCATAAACAAACTAACTTCCTTTAAAATAAAGAATATTTCACATGAGCATAATCATATGTGATAGGAAAAAGAATATTTTTTATTATTTAAAATAAAGTAATTATGTAACTTGAAAATGTATACCTTTGATCATTCCACATGAGCATATTATCTCATCCGGTCACTTCCTTTGTTTTCCAACATAAATACCATTTTTATTTCATCACTCTAAATATTGAAATTATAAAACAAACCCTTAATCAAATAGATAATTGTGTATAATTAAGAATTATAATTATTATTTTTAAAAATTAAATTGGACATATAAGCTCTAAAATCAGCAAGATAAAAAAATTACTCATACATTGGCTATTCATGTGGTATTTAAAAAATATACAAATAAAATTTATATAAAATATATGACATTTTAGATCTCACCTAGTTGATTGCAAAGAGTTCTTTGAGTCATATCCTTATTTTCAATTAGACTCAATCTAATTTCACATTTTTTTTTCACATTTCATTTGATGAAGAGTATAACCTAATTATATATAAAAATAAAATTTTATAATACCAAAAGTAATTATTTTTATAATCTAAAATAAAAAAAATAATGATTTACCTTGATAATTAATATCTTTGATCCTTCCATATGAATATATAATCACATCCTTTCACCACCATATTCCTTTGGTTTTTTCTACCTTTAGGGTCTTTCAATGTTTTCCCTCTTCTCCTCGTCCTTGTAGGCACAATCCACCATAGATTTTAGCGAATCTATACAACTTGAAGGGAAATGATGTGGTATAATGCTCTTATAATCATTCTTCTAGCGAAGCCATTGCGTTTTCCATTCTTTAGAAATCAAATTTAAAGGTGAAGATGACATGATATGGGTAAAAGTAAAGAGCAAGGTAGAAGGTTAAATTTATTTTTTACTATGTGCTCATAATCAGTGTGTGCATTTAAAGGTGAAGGTGAAAATTTAGTAAGTTGAAGAGACAGAATAGAATATGAAAGTTACATTTTTTTGTATTTTTCATGGATAAATTCACAATTATTTTTTTGATTTAAGTTTTTACATTTTAAATCTAAATTTTGAGAAGTTGAAGAGACAACCAAATGGTAACAATCTCTTATAATCACACATTTAATTTTCATTAGATGGCTAGTCAGTAGTCATAAATTATTCTTTAGAAATCAAATTTAATGGTGAAGATGACATGATATGGGTAAAAGTAAAGAGCGAGGTAGAAGGTTAAAACTATTTTTTACTATGAGCTCATAATTAGTGTGTTCATTTAAAGGTGAAGGTGAAAAGTTAGTAAGTTGAAGAGACAAAATAGCATATGCAAGTTACATTTTTGGTATTTGTACATGGATAAATTCATAAGAGAAATTTGTCGGAAACCACCCGTATGATAGGCCATATTTCGCTAAACCACCCGGATGTTTGGATATTATTTTGGACCACCTATATGATGGTCTCCGTTAACAAAGAACCACCCCACCCCATATTCCGTCAAAAAATCGTTGAAGGCGCGTGGCCACGTTGCATTTTAATCTTTTTCCTTTTCTTTTACACCATTTAACACATAAAAATCTGTCAAAAAAATTAAAAAAAATGTTTCCGATTTCCGCTTCTCAGTTCTCTTCCTCCCTGCATTCCATGCTATCTCCCTTCCTCCTCCTCTTTCATGGCTTCCCCTTGTACCAAAGTGGGCGCCTTATGTTGTCCCTTCGGCCTTCGATTCATTACGAATTGAATCCTCTTTTTCAAACTTGTCCGCACAATCGAACCCTAAACCATCTTACCCATCGAGGCATAGACATCGCTTATGCCGCACAAATCGCCCTTAAACTTGTCCCTATCAAACTGGGAATGATGATTCAACAGAAGGTTCAAGTTCCTCTCCAAACAACAAACTCCTCGAACGGAATCTGACGAAAGAGCACAAGATAGTGGGTTAATCGATGCTCTGCCAGGCATAATTCTCGGCGTTTCGGTTGTCATCATCGCGAACTACGAGATTCCCTAAATCCAAGAGATGGAGAACGGGGTTGGTGGCGTGCAAGCGTGGTTCGACAACCAGACGGGGCCGGAGCCGCCCTGCTCCGAGATGAAAATCTGGATGCCGCCGATTCCAAGTTTGAGCGAAACAGAGGAGTTGCGGGTGGGAGAGTGGCGATTTTCGACCCAGACGACCATCTTGACGGTGAGATTGGAATACCAAAACCCGAGTTTGTCGGTGCCGGCGGGGGAGAAGAATCTGAGCTCGAATATTTGTCCGGTGGAGATGAGAGTCTGGTTGTCGGCGAGTGATTGCAACGGGCTGCACAACCAGTAGCGAGATTGATCCACCAATCCACCATCGTATAAACAAAGTTGAAATTAGGGCTCACTTTTTAATTTGGGACTTTTGGGTTATTTGGGATTTTTTATGTGTTAAATGGTGTAAAAGAAAAGGAAAAAGATTAAAATGCCACGTGGCCACGCGCTTCAACGATTTTTTGACGGAATATGGGGTGGGGTGGTTCTTTGTTAACGGAGACCATCATACAGGTGGTCCAAAATAATATCCAAACATCCAGGTGGTTTAGCGAAATATGGCCTATCATACGGGTGGTTTCCGATAAATTTCTCAATTCATAATTATTTTTTTGATTTAAGTTTTTACATTTCAAATCTAAATTTTGAGAAGTTGAAGAGACAACCAAATGGCAACAACCTCTTATAATCAAACATTTAATTTGCATTAGATGATTAGTCATAAATTGACCAAATTTTTCTTCTTTATATGTTATATAGATAGATTCTCATTTAAAATCAAAATTAATCCTTTAGCACAATGGTTATAATATGTGGTATGTTGTAAGATATTTAAGGTTCAAGTCTATTGGAAGTAATTATAAACTGTTTTACCCATTATGCATTCAGTATTAAGTTCATTAAATCCTTTTATACAATAATAATTTTTTTTGGGTTAAAAGGAGGGTTATACCCATTTATTTAATAAATAGAAAAGCTTACATATGCTCACTCATAAAGTTATCAATCTCCATAATGGAAACAAGGCCATCTCGAGGATTATTAAACAAAATGAAATCTCCCATACAGGTTTTCCCAAAGGCAGTCTGATAACGCCTAATTTAGTCATATTTTAGGGTCTAGTTGCATATTAGTTTAGAGACTTTTCATGCATTTTTGCATATTTTATATTTTATTTTTGTTATTATGCTTTTGGAATCTACACCTGTGTTTTTATATATTTCAGGTATTTTAAGGTTATTTTGAGGAGAGAGATGTATACCAAATTGATGATATTTGTTGTTCCTGGAATATGTCAAACAAGTGGAAGGCTAATTTGAGACATGGGCTTTACAAGTTGATGGGTTGCAACAGAAAAAAAAGGAGTTTAAGATTAAAAGTTCGGTGGGCTCAATGGACTTAATGGAGACATGGCCCAATATGGGCCTTGCATGTTAAGTAGTAAGAGTCCGTTCCCAAACTTTGCCTAGGAGATATAGTTTATATATTAGGCCGAGTTATTATATATATGGGGGATATAATATTTTTAGGGGGGTTGACTTATCTTTAATTTTGGTTTTTGTTCACCGCACTGTTCGAAGTTTAACGAGGGGATTTCGGCCGGCACTTGATTGGAAGATTTGTTGTTTAAGTTTCTAGCCCTTGATTTGGATTATCTATATAATTGAGACTAAGTTTTCTTACTCTTTTATTGTATTGAATAATTCTTGGCTAGATTATATATTATGATTATGTCTTCAATCATGCTTGGCTAAATTTCTAGTTCTAGGGTTTTGGTGATCCATTCAATGTGTATTTAACTAAAGTTGTATTCTTTGCCTGAATTGAAATATATTTGATTCGATCCTAGATGTTTTATGTCTTAGTAACTTTTGTGAATGGGAACTTGTTAAAGTTTGAGACTGAAAGGTAAAAACTTTAATAAATAGTCAGACAGGGGAATTGAGACTGAAAGATACTTTTTCCTGTCGGAACCCTAGGATTTGAACCTGAGATTTCTTTATTGCGAAAGTATTTTGATTTCTCTTGTGGATTAATAGTTGTCATAGAAACCTTAAGTTTGGGTTGAGTTAGCAAGTCGCGAAAGAGGATGTTAATTCAATTTAATCTTAAATTCTAAGTGCTTATTGGTCTAGATTTCAATTAGCAAGTCGCGAAAGCGGATGTTTGTTGGGTTTAGAAACGTTGCTATCGTTCGAAAGAACTTAGTGATTACCTTAGATAACTACCTTCAAATAATTGGAAATAAATTCAGGCAGGGTATAATTTTATTTATTGAAACATTGTTGTGGTGATCCTTAACCTTAGACACATCTATCCCATATATTTTATCCTTCAATTTATTATTACTTGTTATCTTAGATATTAGACTTTCCATATTATTTATATTTTGGCCTAATTTATTAGTAGAGTTACAATTGATATTACATTGGTCCTTGTGGGATCGACACTTGAGGTACTACGATTGACCTCGTTCGCTTGTGGATTAGTTTTGGTTGCATCAAGTTTTTTGGCGTCGTTGCCGAGGACCAATTTGTTAATATTGATTGTTATCTCTTAACTAGTAAAGTTTAGGCCTTTCTTTTTGCTTTGATATTTTTATTTTCTGTTTCAGGCTAATATATAGAGTCGAAAAAATGGATTATTCAGGTATGTATGAGATAAGTTCTTTTTCCTCTCTTTCTCCTAAATTTAATACAAGTACTCAGAGGTATGATCGTTTCAATCCTAATTTGGGTTTTTCAAACCCAAATACTTCTAACCTCTTCTGTGAGTTTTGTGGAGCTATAGATCATGATTATACAGGTTGTCATATATTTTGGGGGAATGCGAATGAGGCCAGTTCAAATTCCCATAGTCCTAGTTGGGTGACACCGCTCCAGGATCTTTTTGACGTTGTGGGAAAAGCCCTCAACTTGATTAATAGTCAAGCAGCAGATTTGTATGATCTTAAAGGTGAAGTGAACCTTTTGAAGACTCAAGTTAGTACTTTGACCACACAAAATAAGTTGCTAGAAGATCAGATTGCTCAGTTGGTCAGTCTAGAGTTGCCTATTGAGCCTCCAGAGGTGCACCGCATTGAATATTGCACTACTATATTTTTAAGGGGTGAGAAAAAGTGGGATGACCCACAAGTTGATAAAAGAGAGTCTACCCAAGTGACCAAGGAGGACCCAATGATTGATGAATTTGAGATGATTCAAAAGGCTACCCCGACCATCAGTTCTGAGATGTAGGTTGTGCTTTCTGAAACAATGCTTGATGTAGTAATGGTACCAAAAACTACATTGGAGATTCAAGACCGAAAGGTAGAAGCAATTCAAGAAAAGAAGGGTCGGAGTAGACGGAAAAAGAGAAAAAGAAGTGTTGCTAGTGACCGGGTACAAGTTGAATTCAAGCCAGGGGATCAAGTGATTCTCTATCATCATAAATCGAATATGTTTCCGGGAGGCAAGAGCACAAGAAGGTCCGGTCCATACCTCCTGAATCGAGTTCTTAGGGATGATTCTGTTGAGCTTTGGCATAAGAACTCGGGATATTTCAAAGTCAGAAAAATTCAACTGAAGCCATACAAGGAGCCTGACCGATTAAGATGGGTACCACCGACCCTCCCGATCCAAAAACTTGACAGAGGTGGAAGGTCAAGCTAACGACCTTAAATAAGCGCTTATTGGGAGACAACCCAATTATTCCAAAAACAAAAAAAAAATCAAAAAAAAAATTCAATGCCATAAGCAGAAAATTACCCGGTCGAGTAGTTGGCCAGGTATAAGATCGGATAGACGGGCATTTAAAAAAAGAGTTGCTTTCTTTTATCCTTTTCCTTAGTTTATCTTTCTGTAGCCCTTCTCCTCTAATCTCCCGATACTCTCTCTCGCCCAACTCCATACTGTCAACAACCACCCACCGCCTTTCTTCTTCTTCCCCCTCTCTATCTCACCAGCCCTCACCTCCAACCACACCAACAGCGGTGCGCGCGACGCCCTCTGCTCATCTCCGTCCGCCTTCACCAACAAGTTGGCGCCTTCGCTTCATCAACCTGCTCCCTCTCTCTGGTTTCGCCGATGCACCACGCCCCGACACCTCAGACTTCCATGGGCGCCGCCGTCAGTCACTTCTCAGAAGCCCGTGCGCCACCTCTCCTCTCCACCATTCGCGTCAGCCTTGTGTTGCTGCTCTGACTGCTTCGCTCCTCCAGCAGCCCCGATGCCACCAATTCTGGCCGCACTCGCCGGTCATCACCGCCGCTGAACCACACGAGAAAAGCTCCGTTAGCTTGCTCTAATATCCGATGCCAGGATGCCCAGATTCCGACGCCTCGAGCTCGGGCTCTTTCGACTCCAACCAGTACGCACAGGTTTGTTCTTCTTTCTTTCATTGATTTCCTGTGTCAATTATTGCCAACTGATGTGCTGAATTCTCCTGTGCTATTGTTGCTATGGTATCTTTGCTGAGAAATATAAGGAGTTTGCTTTGAATCTGGGAATTATTAGGGCCTAATTGCTGATTAGTTTTGCTCTATGTTAGGAACTAGTTCTTTGAATATGCTGTTGAAAGTAGTTCCTTGTCAAATTGTCATTGTTGTTAATTAATGATGAATATATACTGCTTTGTTGATTTGGTTTGTTGTGAAGTGCTAATGTGGAATCTCTATTGAATTGGTGACTTATGGAGTCTGATTTTGTTGATTCATATTTATGCTCTTGATGTTGGGTGATGTGACTCGATCGACTTGCTTTTAATTGAGCATTTGGATGCAACAATCGCTTTGTGCTAAAATTGATTGACTAGATCTGGTTTGAGGTAGCCGAATTAGATTGCTACTAAAAATTAGTAATTTGCTGAATTAATTTGAGGCATTTGTGCTGAAATTGCTGAATGAGATTTTGTGCTATCAAATTGCTTTGCTAATTGGAAAATGTAAAGGTACTTGCTACACCTAATTTATGTGTTCTAATGCATTACTGGTTTTAAAGTTGAGTTCAGATGGATTTATATGCTTTATTCACAATCGTCTAGCCAGGTGACTGAGTTTTGCTAGTTTCAGCTGATTTGGGATGGAATTGATATATCTTAATGAGTTTGGTGCTTGTCATTAAATTTGTTTTGAGACTTGCTGCACTAATCAGCTCTGTCTTAGAACTATCTTTGGTTGTTTTTGGAAGTTATCTTTTGTTGGACAGGCTTTTATATAAGGAGACTTTGCTGAAATTTTGAAGCCTTCCAAGTGCTTTCATGGACATAAATACCACTTCCACTATCACTCTCTCTCGGATTCATTGAAAAAGTCTAGATGCCTGATTTATTTGGTGAGTTTCTCTATTCCTCTTTCTCTTTTTTCTACATTGGGGACAATGTAGAATTTAAGCTTGGGGGAGGGATAAATCTCTTGTGGGGTTCCGTTTGCATTTTTTTTTCTTTTTCATGACATTTCATGCATTGCATTTGCATATTAGGTGTTTTGATATGAACCCCATGTCTTGGCGTTGCTTGTTTATTTTAAAAAAATGATTCCATGAAATTTCATTAGTTGTTGATGCCCTAATTGATCTTGCTTGAAGATGAAAAATAATTGATATTTTGATAATGTTTGAATTGAAGTGACTTATGGCTATTCATTGAGCTAATTTAGTTTTGAAGCTTTAGACAAAAAGCCATGTGAGGTTTATTTTGGCCTTTGGACTTTAATTCTTATGAGTCCTCTTTTTTTTGTGTGTGATTCTCAATTTGATTGCTATCTCTAGAACTTGCGTTTAGACTCTTTTTCGAGGCCACATTTATAACTCTTGTGCATGACATAAAAATGATTGAGGCAATATTTTCATTAGCCTGTTATTCCCTGACTACCCTGCATACTATTCCTCTGTTTGTAGCCCCTGTGAGCCTTTTATAGCCTTTTTCTTTGGAAGCTCCACAAAAGATAATCCTTCTTTGGAAGCTCCACAAAAGATAATCCGAGCCTAATATTTAGCCTTTTTACCCATCTGGGAATTAGGAAATTATTGATTTATTTTGTGGATATGAGCCAAGCTTGGGGGAGCTACATGTTTAGTGTGTTGGTATTGTTATAGTTTTTGAAGATGAAATGAAAAGTGGAAAAAAATCAGAAAAATTCAATGAAAAAAAAAGAAAGAAAAGAAAGTTGCAAGAATAAGAATAATGGGTGTTGTTGAGCTGAAAAAAAGAGAAGAAAATGTGGTTTGGAAAAACAAGAGAAAAGAAGTGGTTTGGAAAAAATCTCTCAAGCTTCATGGTAATTTGTGTCGATTTAGTTAATTCTATTTTCCGGATTAGCACCACATGACCAAATTATTTCCCTACCTATTTCTTCTTACCTTGGCCCCATTATAACCCAATAAAAGACCTCTTGATTTATGTCATGTACATGGTTTCTCGTGGTGGAGATTTAGGACACTGATGCAAGCCTATGGTAGTTTAGCTTTCAAATTTGAGACTGAGCGAAACACTTACCCTAAACACATGAGTGAGAGTGATTCTTATATTTTCCCGGTGAGGTCTAAAGTGGATAACTTGTTAGTCTCTTTGATGGTTATTTGTTTGCTTTGATGATGGATTGAGAATATCTAAACCTTCATTGACTTGCTTGATTTTATGACGGGTTGAGACACCTTTGATTTTCATGTGGAGTTTGATCTTAGTTCTTGCTTGAGGACAAGCAAGGTTTAAGCTTGGAGGAATTTGATAACACCTAATTTAGTCATATTTTAGGGGTCTAGTTGCATATTAGTTTAGAGACTTTTCATGCATTTTTGCATATTTTATATTTTATTTTTGTTATTATGCTTTTGGAATCTACACCTGTGTTTTTATATATTTCAGGTATTTTAAGGTTATTTTGAGGAGAGAGATGTATACCAAATTGATGATATTTGTTGTTCCTGGAATATGTCAAACAAGTGGAAGGCTAATTTGAGACATGGGCTTTACAAGTTGATGGGTTGCAACAGAAAAAAAAGGAGTTTAAGATTAAAAGTTCGGTGGGCTCAATGGACTTAATGGAGACATGGCCCAATATGGGCCTTGCATGTTAAGTAGTAAGAGTCCGTTCCCAAACTTTGCCTAGGAGATATAGTTTATATATTAGGCCGAGTTATTATATATATGGGGGATATAATATTTTTAGGGGGGTTGACTTATCTTTAATTTTGGTTTTTGTTCACCGCACTGTTCGAAGTTTAACGAGGGGATTTCGGCCGGCACTTGATTGGAAGATTTGTTGTTTAAGTTTCTAGCCCTTGATTTGGATTATCTATATAATTGAGACTAAGTTTTCTTACTCTTTTATTGTATTGAATAATTCTTGGCTAGATTATATATTATGATTATGTCTTCAATCATGCTTGGCTAAATTTCTAGTTCTAGGGTTTTGGTGATCCATTCAATGTGTATTTAACTAAAGTTGTATTCTTTGCCTGAATTGAAATATATTTGATTCGATCCTAGATGTTTTATGTCTTAGTAACTTTTGTGAATGGGAACTTGTTAAAGTTTGAGACTGAAAGGTAAAAACTTTAATAAATAGTCAGACAGGGGAATTGAGACTGAAAGATACTTTTTCCTGTCGGAACCCTAGGATTTGAACCTGAGATTTCTTTATTGCGAAAGTATTTTGATTTCTCTTGTGGATTAATAGTTGTCATAGAAACCTTAAGTTTGGGTTGAGTTAGCAAGTCGCGAAAGAGGATGTTAATTCAATTTAATCTTAAATTCTAAGTGCTTATTGGTCTAGATTTCAATTAGCAAGTCGCGAAAGCGGATGTTTGTTGGGTTTAGAAACGTTGCTATCGTTCGAAAGAACTTAGTGATTACCTTAGATAACTACCTTCAAATAATTGGAAATAAATTCAGGCAGGGTATAATTTTATTTATTGAAACATTGTTGTGGTGATCCTTAACCTTAGACACATCTATCCCATATATTTTATCCTTCAATTTATTATTACTTGTTATCTTAGATATTAGACTTTCCATATTATTTATATTTTGGCCTAATTTATTAGTAGAGTTACAATTGATATTACATTGGTCCTTGTGGGATCGACACTTGAGGTACTACGATTGACCTCGTTCGCTTGCGGGTTAGTTTTGGTTGCATCACAGCCAACCAGTCAGCTGCCTGATTCCCACTACGAGCAACATGCTTGACCTTCACTTGCCAATTCGACGAGTATAGCAAGTTCCTGCATTTCGTGATCAGACGTTGGTGGAGGTTATTCATCGGAGCATCAGGGGCCATGTAATTGACAACTTCTAAGGCATCCACCTCAACTTCTAAGGACTCAATTTTCAGCTCCTTTGCCACCGAGAGTCCTTGAGCAAGACCAAGTAGCTCTGCCTGCACAGCTGAATTCCCATTCATCTTGGCAACATAAGCACGAACAAACTCTCCCTTGTCATCCTTGATCAGTCCGCCGGCATATATCCAATCCTCTCCACTCTGAAAGGCACCATCGAAGTTTAATTTTTTCTATCCATCATCAGGCTTCAGCCAATGCGACAGAGACATATTCTTCTCGATGCCAATCTTCTTCCTTTGGTGCAGCAGAGCTTTGTACTCTTTTGCACGCTCAATCGCAAACTCATGCTTTGTAGTAGGAGTCTCATTCGAGGTGTTGAAGGCATGGTAGTTTCGCCACTTCCATGTCCACCAGCAGCTGTAAGCAATGGCCAACACCCCTGTCGAGATAAATTCTTGCTCAGCCAAGTCCGAAGATCACCAGTCATGAACTCTTCAAACACCTTGTTAATCAGCAGGCCTTGCCAAACTTCCCTTGTGGCTGAACAATCTCTCGACACATGAATCGTTGTTTCCGAAGCTGTCTCACAGATTGTACAACCCGGGTTGCTGCACAAGTGCCTACGATGTCGAGTGGCATTGCACATGATGCTTTCGTGAGCAACAAGCCATAGAAAGTTTTTTACTCTCTCAGCAGCTTCAACTCGCCACACCAGCTTCCATATGTCTTCATTGATATCTCCTTCCTCAGCCCGAATAATTCCCATAACCGATTTAATGGAAAAATTACCAGAAGAAGTACCATCCCAGAAATAGTTATCACCAATCTCTTCATTAACAACGGTCAAATTTGCGATCTTCATGAGGATGTCCGCCGGAAGAAGATGCGAGAACCGACCCTAGTCCCAATTCTGATCAATCCAATTTTCAGCCACAGTTGAACCAATTTCATGTTCGTCAATCACACCAGTGGCCACCTCTTCCAATGGCTGATTAATCACCCAAGGATGCATCCAAAAAAGAGTTTGGGTGCCATCCCCAATCGCAGACCGTAATCCCTGCATTAGGGGCTTCTTCACCTTGATAATTCTATTCCAAAGATTGGAAGGCCCTTGTTTTGCACCAAACATATCCCGATCGCATCGTCCATTACAGTACTTGTTTCGGACCACCTTGGACCATAAGGAGTCTGGTTCTTTAAGCAAGCGCCACCCATCTTTAGCCATGAAGGTCGAGTTGGCCTGTCGCATGATACGCATCCCCATACCTCCTGCTTCTCTGGGTCGTTTCATTTCGTCCCAATTCAACAAATGTACCTTCCTCTTCTCATCAGTTGAACCCCAAACAAAGTTCATGGCTTTCTTCTCAACCTCGTCACACGCATAACGGGGGAGTTCCGTTGTCTGCATAGTGTAGTAAGGGATAGCTGAAATGACAGATTTAGTTAATGTGACACGGCCTGCCGTAGATAACAGCTTCGTTTTCCAGTCCAACAATCTTGCATTAACTCTGTCGAGAATATGCTGGTATTCTCCTTTCTTTGGTTTCCCTTTAGGCATGGGAGTACCTAGATATTTACCAAACTCTTCTGTGACAGGGATACCACTCACCGTGTTGATTCTGTCCGCCAGCGCCCCATCAGTACTTCTAGAGAAACACACTCTTGATTTCTGAAAGTTAACTTTTGCTCCTGAAGCCTCACAGAATTTATTGAGGCAGAATTGAATGACTGTCATTTGTTCATAAGAGGCCTTTGAGAACAGAATGAGGTCATCAGCGAAAAACAAGTGCGAAATGCTAGGACCATTTTGCGAGAGCGAAATAGGAGTCCAAGCCTTGCTAGCCACAACTTCCTCAATAATATGACCCAGTCTCTCCATACAAAGAACAAAGATGTATGGCGGCAACGGATCTCCTTGCCTGACTCCCCTGCTTGGCTTGAATGCATCTCCAAATTTCCCATTTCAGAGCGTTCACATCTTACAAGAAGAAATGCATTCCATGATAACCTCAATCAGATCGATTGGCAAATTCGCCTCACGCAAGGTATCATAGATAAATGCCCATCGAACGCGATCATACGCTTTCTCGAGATCAATTTTGATAATCATCATACCATCACCATTCCTCTTCCTCATAGACTGCAACACCTCCTATGTAATGATGATGTTGTCAGTAGGGCTGTCCCACGGGTGGGTTGACCCGTAACCCGACCCGACCCACCCGTAATTTTAAGAGTTACGAGTCAGATTTTTTTTTAGTTTACGGGTTACAGGTCGAGGTTTTTTTAGTTTACGGGTTACGGATCGGGTTACGAGTTGACCCGTAATATTAAAAAAATAAAAATAAAAATATATTTTTATATTAATTAAAAGGAAGAAATAAAAGTTTACGGATTAAATGGGTCAAAAAGGGTCGAAAAAGGTCAATTTTACGGGTTGAAAAGGGTCAAACGGGTCAAATTTGACCCGTTTGACCCTTTTCGACCCATTTGGCTCAGTCAAATGAGTCAACCCGTAAACCCGTAACCCATTTTACGGGTTACGGGTCGGGTCACGGGGCGACTTTTTTTTTTACGTGTCAACGGGTCGACCCGTTGGACAACCCTAGTTGTTAGTGATTTGCCGACCCGGAACGAAGCTTGATTGTGTGGGGGCAACCAGTCACTGCATCACTGGCTTAATTCTCATAACAATAGTCTTTATAATGGTCTTGAGAGTGACATTGCAAAGACTGATCGGTCTTAACTGTTGCACCGAACTCGGATTCTTAACCTTTGGAATTAGCACAATAAGTGTTTCATTCAGAGATTGTGGCATTTGCTGGCCCTGAAGCACGCTGAGTGTAGTTTTGATCACATCCTCTCTAACAATTTCCCAATTTTTCTGGAAGAAGATCGCTTGAAATCCGTCGGGGGAGGGTGATTTCAGAGCTCCCATGCTATCAATAGCTTCTTTGATATCCTGCTCAGAGAATTCCCTGCTGATCAACATAAAGTCATCATCATTTAACGTCGGAAACTTTCCCCTTGGTAGATCAAAAGGGCCAACGGAGGACGATTCTTCTGCATACAAGTTTTGCAGGTGAGTCGACACAATGTTTTGCAAGGCCTGCGGCTCCCAAATCCATTCACCATTCTCTCCTTCAAGGCCTTCGATTTTATTTTTCCGTCTCCTGACAACTGCACTAGCATGAAAGAACCGCGTGTTTCCTTTCCCATAGACCAAAGCATCCGAGCGGGCCTTTTGTTTCCAAAAGATATTGATTTGATCCAAGACGAGGTCCAATTGGCGTCGTAGCTTCCTCTCCAAAGCCAGGAGGCCTCTCGAACATCTACTTCCAAGACATTTCTGGATACCTTCAAGCCTCCTCCAAATTCTCTCCCGCCTTCGGAAAAGGTTTCCGAATACTTCTTTATTCCAAGTCTGTAAGTTTTCAGCAAGGTTCTCCAGAGTCGTAGATAGTGGTGCTCCTTTGTCCTAGTTTTTGGCAAGGAACTCCTAGAACTCATGGTGCATAAGCCAGTCTGCTTGGAATCAAAAAGAGGTTTCAAAAGGGTTGTGTTCAACAAAGCCTTTTGTATTCAATAAGAGAGGGCCATGGTCGGATTGGTTTGCCGACAAGTGTCGAATCGAAGCATTCTCAAAAAGCTTCCTCCACTCAACATTGCAGAGCCCCCTATCCAGTCTCGCACAAGATCTCGTGCTAGGGTCACGCCCCCTAGCCCAAGTGAATTTTGGCCCAGAGTAGCCAAGACCGATCAGCTCCGTTTCGTCAATCCATTTGCTAAAACGAGCACACCTCCTCCTCATATTATTGGACTTCCCAGTGCGCTCATCGAGTGATTTTGTTTCATTGAAATCACCCATAAGAAGCCAAGGAGATGTAGTTCTAGCACCAAATTCTTTCAAGCGCTCCCACAACTCCTCTCTCTCTTTAGGCTCGGGATTCGCGTACACAGCAGAGAAAAACCAAAGGGCCTCACCAGCGCGCGTAACTTGCAGGGATAGAGTCTGTGGGTGCGCATCAATAATTCTAGTTTCACTCGATCAACTCTCTATAGCACCCAGACACCACCACTAAAACCAGCCGCCTCAGCTCGGATAACTCCATCAAATCCGATCCTATCACAAACTTTATTAGCCTGGTCCCCACTTATCTTCATCTCCAAGAGTACAAGGATCGTTGGATCATGGATCCGAATGAGATCCTTCAGCGTATGGAGAAAGTTCTTATTTCCCGCTCCTTGAGCGTTCCATGTCATAATTCGTAATTCTGGACTAATCATAGATAACAACTGAGCAAGAGTCCGATCGGACACGAGCCAAGAAGAGAGCTTATCAAACAAACTCCGGCACCAAGCCGCGATTTTCATCGTGTAGTTCATTTCCTTTGGGCTCCTCAACCTCTTGGTGTCCTTGAGAAAGATCCTCCATTCTGGCGTCATTAAATTCATCCTCCCTATTTGTGACACCCTCGAACGATGAGTCAAGCTCCATTGCCTCATTGTTATTATCTGGTGGATCACTCGTGTGTTTGTTTGGGATATCTTGTGGAAGCTGTGGAATGGTTCCCAGCCGTTGCCCCTTAGTTATACTACTTTTCACCCATTCGCTGAAATTTCCATCTCTCGACACCAGTATAAGGCCCTCGTTATTCTTTCCTTTATTATTGTCCTCTGTTTTTCCTTTAGGTATCATCTTATTTGCCCTGGGTGATCTGCTATCCTTATTCGCTTCCTCGGAGATTTTCTCTCTATCTTCAGTTTCCTTATTTTGGTTTCTCATGGGTTCGCTGCTATGTCCTTCCTCCTTATTCTTCTTTTCCCGCTCTTTTTGGCTCTTCTCATGTTTTGGATTTGAAATTGGTACTGATGTTGTATTGGCACTTTCCTTTTATTTCCTTTTTGTTGCGTCGGTATTTTCCTTATTTTTTGCTGCTGATATTCGTGTGTTCTCTACCTGATCGTCTATATCTTCTAGAGAATTATCCTCTTCCACTGATAAGATATCAAACCGAGATCCCATATTTTTGGTACCGCTAATTCCGGGATTGCTTTCCTTTCCCATATAACTTGGCAATTTATTCTGCCTATTCTTCGGGTCGGGTTGGACCCTACCCGCGCCCGAGCCCGGGCCCGACCCAGCACCAGCATTGCCATGTTCGTCTGCAATCACAAGTTGGCCCGGCTTCGCATCGACATGATCGTTCGTACTGGTCGCCTTCGTATTCCTTCTCCGAATCGGTTTTTTGGCTACCATCCATGGGCCGAAGCTTTCATGCATTTCCGGATGAGCATCCCGAGCATTGTTCTCATTTGAATCATGTTTCTCACCCTCATTGTTGGTTCTCTTTGGACATTGGTCTCCGACTTGTCCAATTTTTCCACACTCGAAACAGATCATTTTCAATACCTCATACTGGACTTTCCAAATGCGACCATTCATATAAAATTTTGATCTTAACGGTTTCGAGATATCTAACTCGACACACAACCTGGTGAATCTTCCCCGCTCTGCATCACTAGTTGTTCTATCTATTTTCAGAACCTTGCCTAGGTTGATGCCAATCAAACTCAGTATTTTCGTGTCAAAATATTCCATAGACAGGTTGGGGATTCTAATCCAAGCCGCAAGCACTCTAATGGATTCCTCCTCTGCAATAAAGTTGGGTCTCCATCGTTGTATGGCAAGATAATTGTCTCCAATTAGCCACGGTCCATCAATCATGACGTGGTGGAGGTCATCCTTATTGTTGAATTTGATGACATAAAAATCGTTACCAATGTCAATCATTACAAAGTCCCCCTTTGGTTTCCATTTCAGGTACAAGCTTCTGCGGAGGTACATGTAACCAACCATTTTATCATGAACCTTAACAATAATGGCATCCTTCCATGGCTTCCTAATTCGTCTCTTATCTTCTGCTGTCAGCGGTATAACCGGGCATTCTGGGTCTTGTTCGAGTGGCGCGATATCATCAAAGATATCCTCATCCATGTCATCCCAGAACGGGTTGTTGTACTGGCGCACTTCCTCGTCCCTGCTGGTGCCAGACACCATTTCTTTGAAAGATTTGCCTCCTGTGGTCTCAGTCACAGCTTTGGGTGAAAGATTTCTAGTTGTTTTTCCTAGAGAGGTGGAATTGTCTTCCATGTGCTGATCATTGATTCCTCCTGCATTTGCATCTTCTTCCTGTCGTCTAAATTTTTTGTTGGACCTCCGGAAAAGGTCACCTTCTTCACCGGCAGACTTCCTATTCACTTCCATAGAGAGAGTTCAACGGGAGTCTTGCTAAGCTTCTTTACAATAATAATTTTTTTAAGGAATAGCAATAATAATCTATTTCTAAATGTATCCATCGATATAAAATTTTGTACACGAGAAGATTGCAATTTTTTCTCAATATACATGTGTACAAAGTATTTATATTAGGCGACAAATTTCAAGTACCATGGGTTAAATATACACATTGTTCATACAAAATTTGGATGTATTGAAATTTTATAATTTTTTTTAATCAAACAACCCATATTTTTTTTGTCTCAATACTTATAATCAAACAACCCATATCTAGTCTCAATACTTATACAATTACAAAAATATATTTTATAAAATAATAAAATTACAAAAATTAATAAATAAATGAATATATGTAAGAATCTCCCAATCTTATCGATCGGATTTTTCTCCACTTCTCCTTTCATTTACGCTCCATTCATTTATGGTTAGTCCGACCTCGCCCGCCGCCCCGCCCAGCTTCAATTCCGCCCCTGCCCAGCGCCTCCCCGCAGAGCGGCCCTCTCTATAGCTTCGCTCCTCCTGCCGCCGGCCCTTGTCTCTCTCTTCTCTCCTTCATCACCAATTTTCGGCGTCGTCTAGATCTGTCTCATCCACCGCCTGCTGCTTCCTGGTTCCGTTCTGCATCGTCGAAATTCGTTCGTCATTGCTCCTCTCTATCTTCTACTACAGCCGACACATACCAAATCGCCCCAGCGCCCACTCGACTGGTGTCCCGCCTTCGAACGCCGTTGCTCCGGCTGAACTGCTGCTTTCTCAGGTATTAATAATAAAATTGGTAAGTTGAGTTCTAATTTGATCTGAAAAATAATCTATTGTCTGAATGGTTTTTCGAGTATTCTGGAAATAATCTGCAGCTTCCTCAGTGTGTCTGTCGTTGGATTAACTAAGTTCGATCGGTAGGGGTTGTTTTGTGTTGAATTTGCGCTCAATCTTATAAACAGGGATCGGTCACTTATGTCCTGAATTTTGAATATTGAGTTTGCTTTTACGTTGCTGAATTGAAATGATTGGTAGTTTTTCATTAGTATTAACATATTCCGTATCGAATAAAATAGTCACTTTTGCTATATGATGATTTTATCTTAATATATACTGTAATAAACAGTATAAAATACATAAATATTTTTTTTATGGGCTGGGCCTCGCCTGGTTCGATACTTTATACCTACGTTCGGATCGGAGTTGAAATGAACCCCGTTAGAGGAGTCTTAATGGTTATCTAAATTTTTGGGCATGGATGAGAGAGACAATATAAAAATAATTAATTTGATGAAAGAGAAGGAAATGGGAAGAAAGAGATTGATGATCAGGTCATGATGATGACCAAATTTTGATTTTGGGCAATGCCATGATATGGTGACATGTGGCATTTGTACAAATATTTTTTTATTTGACTTGCTAAAGCTTTTAAATGGATGACCAAATAATTTTGGACAATCATTGGTTATTTTTGGGCATTAAATTAGTCATAAAAAAAGTGAAAGAGAAAAAATAATTATTTTATTTGATGACCACTAGAATTTAGGCAACCATTAAACATACTCTTAAGAATGTTCCTACCATTGGTTATTCTTGGACCAATACTTTTTATTAGTATTAATTTAGTTTCTAGTTCTAAACTTATTTTTTGTCATAGTCCATGCCTAAAAAAAAGCGTCCTTACCGACAAAGCTTAGTATTCAATACTGAAACCCTTTTCCTTCGGTTTATCTTTCTCGTCATCTATTCGTCCTCTCACGCGCAGGCTATCTTGACCTTCTCAAGCTCCCCAATGGAGAACTCGAGTAGCTTAGCACGTGCGACGAGGCTAGGTTCCTTGATAGTCGCTTTGGTTTTGATTTCCTCCGCAACTGCTGTCTACTGCAATGGAGACGCAAAATCGTTGCGGCCAGTTTGCAGGTTTCCGGCAATATTCAACTTCGGAGACTCCAATTCCGACACCGGTGGCCTCTCGGCGGCGTTCGGCCAAGCCGGACCTCCCCACGGCGAAACCTTCTTCCACACCCCCTCTGGCCGCTACTGCGACGGCCGCCTCGTTATCGACTTCATTGGTACAATTCTTCTGCTCGATCCGATCCTCTTCTGTTTTAATTATTACGATGAAACACAATCGTTAATTAGTGTAGCCAATTAGATTAGTTTATGTGCGACCAAAAAAAATTAGATTAGTTTTATGCTATACCTCCCTCATTTTTTTAAATATATTTTTAGGGTAATTGCGGAAGTTTATATCTTCAACCTGGTGGATAGATTGAAATAATGATCAAAGCAATTATTGAGGAATCAAGCTTTTAGCGAGCTAGAGTTAGCTTACTCCAAAATTGACACCATTGACTATTTTAACCAGTAGCAAATTAGATATTACCAATTATCAATGCATTGCATTGTGAAGTCTCACTAACCTAGTTGGGGATAGATTTGATTATTGGATTATGAGTTCGATTCCCCTTCTCTTTCTAATAACCTCAAAATCGATTATAGACTATAAAAATGATCAATGCGATAATTTTTTATACACCCAACCATAGTTTTTTTAGTCATAATAATCAATACCTCAGTAACTCTAAGCCAATTGCTCAAAAAAGTAATTCTAAGTCAAACATGATATTTTTGTGATATATTAGTAATTTTATTAGAATTCTGGCAATGTTGCTGTTTTCTCTTTCTATTAGTTGGGGTTCGGGCCTAACTTAATTTAGATATATTATGCATAATGTTTCTTATCGTAAGATTGTGATTACGATTTATTTTTCTCTCTTGATTGTGTTTTGCATATTAAAAAAACGTAACGATGTATATAAGAAAGTGAGGTAGGTGACCCGGTTACGGATCCGGTCACGCTAGGTTATGACTTGTGAACGTATACGGTGGCCCAATATTTTTGTCTTTCTCAAAGCTGCATTCTTATTGTAATAGCACGCGCTGGACTTTTTGCTTTGTCGTTTTGAAATAAAACAACAGAACCTTATGGGCGCTCGTGTCGTTTTGATTATTTTTTATGTAATTATAAATTCCAGCGCAAAGTGTGGGACTTCCGTATCTTTCAGCCTACTTGGACGCGGTGGGGTCCAACTTCAGCCACGGGGCCAACTTCGCTACGGCAGGGTCCACCGTAAGGCCTCAGAACACTACCCTCCATCAGAGTGGATTCAGCCCTATTTCCTTGAACGTCCAATGGTACGAGTTCAATGATTTTCACCGACGCTCCCAAATCTTCCGTCACAAAGGTATTATATTATTCATTACCCCATCAGAGTAGTATTTTCATTCCCCCATCAATTAAGCTACTATCCTAATTGAACCATTGCATTTCTCATCTACATTTATTCATCCCTAGCCTAATCATGAAATATATATACTCCAATAATTGAGCCTTATATATACGCTCATAACAATAGGTGGCGTTTTTAAGGAGTTGTTACCAAAGAAAGACTACTTTTCTAAGGCATTGTACACGTTCGACATCGGCCAAAATGATATAACGGCTGGTCTATTTCTTAACATGTCTACGAACCAAGTCCGAGCCTACGTTCCTGATGTACTAGGCCAATTCACACGTATTCTTAAGGTAACCAAAGCTGTATAGTGTCAAATACATATTTTTCTCTTTAGCATATCAAAAAGTGTTGTTACATTTCGGTCTTGAATCTTTCAAATAGGTTGGTGGATAATTAAAGCATTTGAAATTCCACTTTTGAAAAAAAATGTGCGCTTTCATTTAGAATATATATGATCAAGGAGGGAGATACTTTTGGATACACAATACGGGCCCAGTTGGATGCTTACCGCACGTGATGGACCGGTTACCGATCAAACCGAGCCAGGTGGACCGGGCCGGGTGTGCAAGCCCATTTAATGAAGTGGCCCAATTCTTCAATCGTAAGTTACAGGAGACTGTGGCCCAGCTCAGGAAGGAGCTTCCTCATGCAGCCCTTACTTACGTTGATGTTTATTCTCTCAAGTATGATCTCATTACCAATGCTACTAAGTACGGTAAGTATCTTCAAAACTCTCTAAATTTCTTGACATATAAATCGATATAAATGGATTCTTGATTCGGATTTTTCTAGGGTTTAATCATCCGTTGAGGGCGTGCTGTGGACACGGTGGCAAGTACAACTACAACATGCACATTGGTTGTGGAGCCAAGATAAAAGTGAAAGGGAAACAGATTTTACTTGGAAAGCCATGCAAAGATCCATCAATCATGGTCAATTGGGATGGAGTTCACTACACCGAGGCCGCTAACAGATGGGTCTTTGATCGGATCGTGGAAGGGTCGTACTCTGACCCGCCCATGCCCTTGAAAATGGCTTGTTATAGGCATTGATGAGGTTAAGGTTTTTTCGTAGTGTTCATGCTCATACCATGATGCACGTGTCGTATGGGTGTAATTGCCTTCTAATTGTCTAAAATAATTTGAGCCTGCAGTACAACAAGATTAATTTCTCCAGGCTCGTGCAAATTAATTGGATGTTATAGATGTCGCACTGAAGCTTTTCCTTTAGTTGTGTCGAATTGAGCGATTCACGTTTTCATATATATGAAACACTTGACTTTAATCTATATATAAAGAGACATGTAGGTTTTCGGTACACCATTTGCTACACTGCAACTGTGTCAATAAATGACATTCGTAGAATGAAAAGAAATCTACAGTGAGATTGTAGGTTCTATAGAAGTTATTGTGTGGAGTTTTTATATTATAATTGTTAATTATAATAGCTTCTTATAATCATGTTGAAATTAGGGGAATTATTACTTAATCTAATTTTTAAAAATTTAAAAATTTATAATTTAATTATTGTGGTTCCAACGCCATTTTTACATGATGATAATATTCAAAATCACAATCTAGATATACATGATTGCATTTTTTATATTTATGATTTCAGCTTTTAATATTCATATTTCTATGTGGTTATATGCAAGATAACACTTGATGATGTTCACGTCTTTATATATACTTATATTCATTGATATTGTCATACACATAAATGAATATAGTTATTGATAATTAAGACTATCGTGAATGAATACTCTAAATTATAGGGTGTGTTTCATAACTTTCATCTACATTGAAACTTTACTAACAACATGAAAATGATTACTATCCATTATGAATAAGATAATAATTTTTTTTGAATATATTTACATCATCATTTGAATAACTCGAACTCTAAATATACCGCCTCTAGTTTGAATAGCTCTACATCAAAGTTTGAATAACAAGTACTTGATTTGCAACGTTGTCATACTTTTATTCAAACCAACCTTGAAGTTGCACTCCTTTTTTTACCTCTTAGTCCGTATAGATCTCTATATGACGCATCAAATAAATACAATAATTTTTCCGTTTAAACTTTGTCCCATCATTTCGTTTCAAGGACAAACAAATCTTATGGATAACCCTATATGACATAACAAATAAACTTGCAATACATAATCGATAAAGAACATGTAACATGCCAAATGAATATCAATAATATTCAACTAAAAAAATGAATATCGATAATATCTTTTAGAGAGATTTGACAACTCAAAAAACTTTTTAATTACACGTTTGCATATAGCTTGCTTTTAATTGTGTGTCTAACTCTCTTACACTGCCGATTAAACTTTCTCCTTGCCATCTCACGCCCCTCCCACACTTGCCATTTCACCTTGCGCCAAACTCTTCCATCAATGGCTTCTTCCTCCGCCCCTCCCATTCTCCCCACCTCCACCCCTCTCCTCCTCCCTTCCACCTCCCAACCCCCCCCTCCTTCCTTGTTGGCCTTATCTCCCGGATCCGTGATGGTGTAACAAGTTTAGGGTTTAGGTCGTTGATCGCTCCACCTTCTTGTGTCGGGATCCATCTCCAAGACTGTGGGATCCCTCTCCAACACCACCTCCCACCTTCGATGCAATTACACTTCCTCCTACGCCCCTTCGACCGCCCCCTTGTCCTCCTTGGCTGCTACTACTTCGATCGCGAGATGCTCGGAATCCTCGTCATCGTCAACGTCTTCGTCTTCTTCCTCATCAACGTCATATCGATTTTGATCTCCGTGTGACTCGTTGACGTTGTTGTCGTCTGCGCGCACGGATCACTTAAGGCTACGAATGACATGTTCCTCGTGTAAGATAAAACACCACAGGGCAAAGAACAAGAAGAAATGTAGGCTGAGAATTTGATGTTGTATCGTTGATGCGTCATGGACGAGTTCCACTGCCTTAGAAACGAAAAACACCCTGACTCCGGTGCAAATAAGTAATAGGGGCTCGTCCCCCAAGGTTAGCACAACCTCCCCTCGAACTGGTGCACACCAGTTAGAATGGAAGGGATCTCAAAACTCAAAACAGTTTAGAGCTAGAGCAGGGTGTTGTGTAAAACAGAGAGAGGAAGAAGTTGTTCGTCTTTTTTTTCCTGAAATCTCATCTCCTTTAAAAGAAAAAAATGTAACTGCCAAAGAGCACTCTCACAAAATCAGCTAGAAAATCTCGTAGTGGAAAACAACATGATAACTTAGCCAAAATCAGTTTCCAATAAACTCGGGATAAGATCAAAAGGTTTTATCAAAACAATTTTATCTTTTGAAGAGTAGTTAAGGAGAAGTAATCAGATAAATACTAATCTGTAAAACTCGATGGCCCAAAAAGTTAAAAGAGATCATAAAAACCCCAAACACCACACCACACCACGACGCGCACGCCACGAGCCGAGCCTGACTGTGGCGGCAACGCGCGTGGGAGTCCTTGCTCTATCTCACACTTTACCATGTGCAAATAAGTGGTTCATTATACATTGGCTATTTTACTACCCACATTTCCGATGTGGGAACAAGGCAAAAAAGCCAACTTCCCTTTCTGCACTTTAATTTGCATTCCACTTGGAGGAGATTTACTCCATCAATCCCCCACATAGGCACAATACACATTGTTCTGAGTTTGGTATAGGCCCAATGCTTAAGCAGTTGGTATCTTTCGATTTGAACCAGTGCCTTTGTGAACTTGAAAATATTCTCATAGTCGAACTAGTGAACATGTCTTGAACTCATTAACTTCTTAAGAATGGAATTCAAGAACACACATCTTGCCTAGAATTCTACAATCCTGCGGTTGATCCTTCTTCATAAGACTCATTTCTTGGGTTACTCATGAGTGTATTTTTGAGAACTCTCTCACCTTCATTTGAAGATAAATCTTCTACACTCAAGTATGTGACTTCATCAGGTCTATCTCATTACAGACCACCTTTTAAAAGGTTATGAAGTCATTAAGAGCCAAATTGATCAACCTCTCAATTTTCACCTTTAAGTGCCATAGGAATAGAAATGTTACGGTGGTGATGGCACAGGTTCGAGCACGAGTGATCGGCCCGTCCGAGTGGAATGAGAGAGCTTCCTCCTCTTGGTGTGCATCCATGGTCGGGGTCGCATCAATGTGCCGGTGGGAACAACACATGTCTTAAAGCCTTTATCTTTCTCTAGCAATGAGATGGCATTACTACTAGGTGTTTCCACGGGAGGGCATGATTCATTGCCATAATCGGGAGTCTGGCCAAGTGATAAAAATGAATTGCTTATTCGGCCTTTTGGATATGAGTCTACGTAGCATACTACCTCCGAGCTTACCTTTGTGACAAGGGTTGCTCATCAATTTCTGGTGAAGGTGGTGGTACCACGACAGGAGAAACATAATAATCTAACAGTAACAGACATGGTTCTGTTGGATATGTTTATGAGAAAAGAGAAAATTGATCTCTCAAGACTGGTACTATTGCACATGAAGAAGTGCTCTAGAAAGAATCATTCTTTGCCATATGTTGGTTTGGCAAAGAAGATCTTGGCAAAGGGGTTTATGAACCGAAGGAGGAACATAACTTTGGATTGCATTGGAGGTCCATAACCTTAAGAATATGGGTCACCAAAGGAACCCCGATCCAAAGAAGGTGATGGCTAAAAGAAAATTTGATGATGTGTTGCCACCAGTGAAAGGGAAGGGAACAAATGCTTTGATCCTTAAAGAGCTGAAATTGATTAGGAATACCTTAGACGTTTTACTTAATTATCTGATGCAAAAGGATTAGAGACGAGAAGAAGAAGAAAAGGTTGATGGTCTTCAGTCCTAAAATTGACTGGAGTCCCTCTTTGTTCCCTTAGCCCATTAAATAAACCCCGCATAAAAAATTTCTCTTTACTTTTAATGATTTGTTTCGATGTTGGCTATTTGTTTTTCAAATTTATCTGCTTGTTCTAAGGTATCAATCTAATGAAATGAATGAATTGTTGTGCTTGATTGAATTGCTTGTGTGCTTATTACTTAAGTATCAATAGTTTTCAATGATGCCAAAAAGGAGAAGTTTGGAAATTGTAGAGATGCGGTAATGTTCTTGGTACATAAGGAACAATCTTTGGCTAAGGGGGAATTTTGCTCATGATGGTAAGCAAGGATTGCATTGTCCTACTCCAGGGGAAATAATATTTCTAAACTTTGTATTAGGATTCTCTTAATTTTTATAAAGGATTTGTCATCATCAAAAAGGGGAAATTGTTGGGATGATGTTAAGGCTAACTAATCCCTGATCCCTTGAGTTTTGATGATGAAAAACTGTGGATTTTATGCTTTGTACTTGATGAGTTTTTAGGTATGAAACAACAAAGAGAAGGATGATTGGATTAATCGACATGCCTCAAAGGAACAAAGGAAATCAAAGAAAGTGCGCAAAAAGATATTTTAGGAAGCCGGCATCAAGAGCGCGCGTGTGGACTCCGAGTTGTGCTAGGAGGTTAAGTTTAAAGATAGATTTGTTCCCAAGTAACAAATATATGGAAAGTTTTATAGATACAATTTTTTTTTTTGGGGGGGGGGATTTATGTCTAGATAAAATTATATCTATGTAAAAGAAATATCTAATATTATATTTCCGGATAGAATTAATTGTTCTACTCCATCTATATAAATAAAGGATATGTCTAGGTTAAGTTAAGTGTTTACATACGCTGTTACGAGTTGATCATTGTGAGATTTTCGTTAGTTGTGTGCGATCAAAGCTAGGAGAAGATAGACACATGAGGATAGCTTGATGGAGTTGAGTACAAAGTCAGATTCGTGGGTCAAAGAAGCTAGTCCGAGTTAATTGAAGAGGTCCGACACTTAGGAATATTAGGTTTCCCAAAGGAGTTGTGTGCTCCTAGAAACCTAAGGTTTGCGTTTGTATGTTCGTTTCAATTAATAAAGATAGTAACTTTGGTTTGGAAAACAATTCTTAGTTTACTTGTTTATTTATTCCGCTGCCTAGTTCACTAATCCTTAAGGATCAATGTCTATATTCTAGCACACGTTCGATTCAAAACGTACTCCACTCAAATCAACGAATATCCAACACGAAAGCTTCACAAAACCCTTGATCATCCACACGTTCATTTGCAATTGGGATTAAAAGGTGAGAAAAAGGAGATAAAGACAAAGAAGAAAGATGATGAGAAGAATAAGAAGTAGGGATAGAAGAGGATAAAGACAAAGAAGGAAGATCATCCACACGTTCACCCATCACAATCATTATGTTACCAATGAACCACCGAACACCTTCTTCCTTCCAAAAAACCATTTAGTTCCTAAAAGACAATTTTGCCCTTATGTTTTAATACAATTATGGGTAATACCCATATGTTGTCTTTCTCGCGCAACCATGGCATGAGCCGGCATGTCGGTCTACACAACACGTGTGTGAATTTTGGCTCACTAATGGTACTACCGACCATGTATGGAACTAATACGACAATACAAAGCTACTGGTGGTAGCGAAGTCACATTTGGTGGTTGGACGAGGGATAAATTGTTGATTTACATCAACGACACTCTTGGAATTTGATAGAGCATATAGGTATAGGTTTTAGAGCATGTTTTTATTCCCATTTTATGCATGTTTAGCTAGAGTTTTGATTTAAGTTGTAGTTTAAGTTTTATTTCGTTTAGTTCGGAATCTACGCGTTTTTATGCTTTATTGCAGGTTGGAAGGTGAAGCATGGTGGATATGAAGCTAAGGACCGGAGCTAGGAGCTTAGGGGACTATGGTGGAGTTTGATGAAACTTAAAGTGGTGCAAGTGAAGATTGGAAGAGCTAAGGCCCAAGAGCTTGAGGGATAAAAACACTTAAACTCGGGTCATGCATTGGAGTCTTATTTTGACACCTCTATCTTGCAATGCTTGGTTTGGGAGCTACAGTGGTCGGATGAAGCTGAATTTGGTATCACTGGAAAGCTAACTCGAAGAGCTACAATTCATATTTTTACTCCGAGCCCAAATTCCAACTCGAAGGGGGTCAAAACAGCCTCTGAAGTGTCGCCGAAACTTTTGAGGCCAAAGCGCGGGCAAAGTGGCCATAGCGCGGTCGCGCTTTGAGGGGACTAAACCGCGCTTTGGCGCGTTTGTACGACGCTCACTCGGGCCTCCTGTTTATCTTGTGGGCCGACTTTATTAGTATTTTTTTGATGTTTTTTAGCTACGATATAAATACTTTTCTTAGGTTTTCTTATGCTATCTATTGTTTTGTTTTTACGTTATTTTGAATTGGAGAATTGTGGGAGACAAAACCCTAGTTTGCAATATTGAAGAGAAATCAAACTCTTGTAAGTTTAATTCTTCTTCAATGTCTTATTCTAGCTAAATTTCTCATGTCCAACTAGTTAGTTGAAGTTGTATGCATGATTGTTTGTGAGATTTGAATTATTTCTATTTGCCTTGACTAGATTGAATCTCTCCATGCTTGATTGATTAAATTCACTTGAGATTATAATAGCTTGATCACCTATTCTATTTCTAGGTTGAATTACAACTAGAATAATTGAATAGACGGTGAAATTCATGAACTATGTTTCTATTGAATGCTTTGAACTTAATTGCATGATCAATTTGACATAGAAGGTTTTTTAGGTTAATTGATCAAAAGGTTGTTAAAGACGGTGAATATTAATAACCACTTTAAGCTTGAATTTCATAAATTCACAATAGATTAGTCAAGGGAAATCGAAATAAGAAAGATCAAGGATCAAAACTCATGTATGCAATGGATACGAAACTAGTTGGACGCTATTCTCTATATTTGAATCTTTAATCGTTTATTTGTTTTGCTTTATTTACTTAGATTTATACTTGCAATCATAAAAAAAACCCTTTCACTTAGTAATATTATTTAAATACAAGTAATCTGAGTCCATGTGGGTTCGACCCTTGCTTCCATTATACTTAGGTTCGGAAGTTAGGATATTTCTTTGACATTGCTTTTACTGCGACATAAAAGTGTTCGTCAGAATTCACTTGGCATAGTGCAAGACTTCAGTTTAGGGCAGCTTAGACGAAATGACATGGACGATATTGTTGGGATATCAACTGATCCCTTAAGTTTTGATGACGAAAAACCTCGTGGATTTTATGCTTTATACTTGAAGGTACTTCAAGTGTTAAAGAACAAAGATAAGGATGCTAGGGTCAATTGCTACGCCTCAAGAAATGAAGGAAAACTAAGAAAACAAGATCTTTGTTCGTTAGTCCCAATGGAACAATGCAAAGGCAATGAAAGCTATTTATGGAAGGTAGCATAACGAGGACACGCGTGAGTGCTCCGTGTTGATAGAAGTGGTTGAGTTTGCTTAAAGAATTATACAGAAAGTTTATAAATAGATTTTATTTAGGAAACTTTGTTTAGATAGAATAAAGTGTATGTAAAGATATATCCTATCTTATGTTTATGGATAGAATAAGTTGGTGGTGCGCGAAATAACCGCTAAAATGACCAAGGGTAAATAGGTAATTAGCATAGATAGAAAAGATATAAACATGCCGCGTTGCATATACGCGTTCAAACTCGATGTGTGCATGAAATTAGTACGTGACCTACATTTAGGTAACGTAGGTTTGCATTCATGTGATCCTCGCAGGCTCGTGCGCTCTTAAACATAAACGAATGTCTTTTAATTTCACAAAGAGCGATCGTGGGCTAGGCCCAAAATCACCATGTGATGGCCCAATTTTCCAAGTATGGATTTGGCCCATTAAGGGCATCCATCAATTATAATAAGAGCATGGTCTCTGGGTTCATTTGCATTTTAATGTGGGAATGAAATGAAAAAGAATGGCATCTCATTTCTACGCACATGCATACGTGGTTGTGGCTAAGGTTTGATTTTTGGTCCAAAACTCCAAAGTGCCACCTCATGATCTACATTCATGAGATTACTTAACTAGCACCATTTCCCACATGTATCCCACATCGGTTATATGCTAACAATCAGGCAGCTGCCCATCACTATATAAAGGAGAAGAATGGTACAAATATAAGGGTCGAAAATCCTCTCTGGCTCTAGAAATATCTCGTTTTGCCAAAGCTCGACGTGTTTGATCTCCGAATGAGATCGCGCTATAAACGGTATAAAGTCTAAAGGCTTTATTCGTAAAGAGCACAAAAACAATCGGCTGAGGGGTGGGGAGGAGGAATAATCCACGTACGAAAACCGTTCGGTTGTACGAATCCCGAGAGTTAGTATTTATTTAATTCCCGTTTATAGCGCGTATTATATCGGGTTTCATCATAAGTGTTCTATTCTATAAGTATACTAAAGGTTATGTCTAGGTTAGAAAATAAGGTTTTACATATGTTGATTATAGAAATAGAAAACTTATGAGCTCTGTGCGATCGAATTAGAGATAGGATACGAGGATAGTTTTACGAAGTTGTGTATGAAGTCATGTTCGTGGGTCGAAGAAACTAGTCTAAGTTTATAGAGATCATTCAACACTTAGGAACATTAGTTTGGTGAACTAGGAGTTGTGTACACGTAGGAACTATTGTTTGCATTTGTAAGTTCGATTTTACTAATAAAGTTAGAAACTTTGATTTGGAAACACTTGTCTTAAGTTTACTTGTTTTGTTTATTCCGTTCTCCAGTTCACTAATCCCTCAGGTTCAGTGTTGGTATTCTAAAACACGTTTGATCCAACAATTGGTATAAGAGCCCTTGGTGCTCTAGATTGTGTGTTTGTCATAGGTAAACAAGATTGAGCTCCTCTAACTTCGAAGTCAGTTTTGGAACAACACGTAATATCCCTCATTTTCATAAAGGGGTAAAAATATAATTTTACATTTCCCTTTAACATAATAAAATATGTAAATATTTTATTTCTTAAAGTTATAATGTTATAACATTTTAAATGTTATAAGGTTAACCCCATATTAAAGGTTACAAAAATTACAATATGGTAAAATATAACAATGAATAATAATGAATCTTATTTATTATTTAAAATGATAAGAGAATCGTTATAAGCAATAAAACATATGTGGAAGTACTATAATTATATTTCTAAAATCTATTTAAATGTACTTAGCTAAAGTTTAATTAAATAAAATGGTTTAAGGTTCATAAGGTTTTATTTGAACTACAAAAGTCAAGGTGGAAGGGTATTTTTTATCACTTTTGCAAAACAAGAGGGTTGTTTGTGCAATTTCTCGGAAATGGATTAAACCCGATTGGGGTTGTCTTCAACCTTGAGCCCGAATTTTCAAATGGTCATATCTCACTCGTTTCTCAACGGATTTTCGATCCAAAAGATGTTCTGGAAAGCTCATGAAGGTTTCTATAAAACCCCTTAATCAATTGTTCGAATTAATACAAATTTGGGGGCCGAATTTATGTGCATTTAACGTGACCTAGAATGGATTGAATGCTCGAATTGGCCATGGGAAGCTCGAATTGGATAGGGGTAATGATGTGGAAGGATAAGGATGAGTAATGGAGGGTTAATTGGGTGGTTGAATCGCTTAAACTGGCTGGTAATTATTGGATAAAGCCGAATTAAAGCAAAGTGGCGCTTTGTTTTCGGGGTATTGATGTGAGCTTCGGTTGGAGCATCCTAGGGGTCGTTTTGAGTACTATAAAACTCCAATGGGAAGAGCAATCAGTCATAAACACTTTTCATTCATAAACTTTCTCCAAAAACGCTCTCAAATTTGCCCAAATCGGCTCAGAACAAGTCACCTCTGTTCAGCGAAAAAACAGAGCAAGCCTCGATTTTTGGCCTTGTTCTCCTTCCAAACACAACCAAAAAATTCCCATTTTATATCATTGGAAAGCTCTCTCTCTTACGGTTCCAAAGCCTACTCAAACGCCTCGAACCGACACCGGACGAGGGAGAACGAAGGCTTTGAAGTTCGCTATATTTTGCCTTGTTCCGAATTTCCACGTGTTGGGCCCGTGAGTAGGTCGGGCCCGACCCGGCCGGACCGGACTGCTCACCTTTGTAGGTATATTCGTTTTTAATTCATTTTAAAAAAAATCTTTTGTTAAATTAAAATGGGTAAAAAAATTATTTAAATAGAGAAATGTTAAGAATTATGTATTCTATAAGTATTTAAATTAACTTGTGAATTTTTAAATGGGTATTTTTAGTATTCGTGAATAAATTGGTATTTTAAAAAGGATATTAATAAGAGGAAGAATTTCTTATGGATAAATAAGATTAGTAATAATGTTTTATATATTTATAAAGTAATAAGGTTTTCCTTTAGATTACTATTAATATATATACATATGTTGAGGTTAATATATTATAAGGAAAAGTTTAAATTGAATGATATGAAGAATTTATAAAATTCATAACTTAGTGCCATTATATTAATAAAAAGGAAATTATTTTTAATAAAAAGGAAATTATTAATGTAATGTGTAAAGTTTATAATTTTTATAAACTTAAATCCGTTGTCATTCCTTGGAAAATCAACGTTGTCATTCCTAGGATTTATATTGTTCTAGATTTAATGATGTTATTTCTAGTCGTACTTAGGTTACACTAGATTGATTGTAGGGTCGTTGCCTTGAGATATGTGTGCCTAGATGAGTAGGCTTGTATGTGCGTACTTTATGTTATACGCGTCGATTCATTCGACTTTAATCTTGAGCCGATGCTCTACCTTTAAGACCATGGTCAATACCTGCTCGCTCGATGAGGGGTAATGGCACATAGCTCGTGCTAGTTTGGGCTTGCAACCCAATCTTTGAGTATTTCCGTGGGGTCGTAACCCACATTCTGTCTTTTGAGTATTTTCGTGGGGTCGTAACCCACATTATGTCTTACTTAAAAAGTATGCTTAATTCCAAGTGGAACGATATGGTGATTCTTAAAATCCGTAGACATTAAATAGGCGCCCGATGGCGACAATTAAAATGATAGGAAGGCTAGTACAAAATGGAATGTCATCCTTACTCTCGGATTCCGTAATTCTCTGGCTCCAATATGAATTCGCACAACACGTATGCGGTGAGGTTGGTAGAGGGAAACGTGATCAACGAGGGGTTTAATCACCCACTTGACTAAATGTGTGAAACCCAAGTTCCCAACATAAGTAAATATTTCTTTATAAACCGAGATTCACCCTTGGGTGACGTTCTCATTCCGTTTCTTCAAATCATAGGTTTCCTAGGAGGTACGAGTCCGAGGATGGGTCCGGCTTTCATTCGGTACCCGACATCCCAACTCGTTCCTTCCTAAAACCGAACCACCTTCTAAAACCCCATTTCCTTAGTCTGTCACAAGACTAACCGACCATTTATTTTCCTTGCATGGTCGGCTGGTGTCCATCGCATTTCTCGTCGCGACACATCAGGAGTGGAGTTCTACGTTGAGGACCACGAGGAATAAGCTTGAGGAGTAGCTAGAGTGAAGGTGGTTAGTTTGAAATAAGTTAGAATAATTTTAAGGGTCGAGGTTCCGACTTGTGGGACCCTTTCTATTTCAACTTTGTATCCATTCAAGTTTATTCAACTATTGTATTTGACTTCCGCATTTGTTATAATATACCTTCCGCATTTTAAAGTTTTTGGTTAAGTTCTGTAATTACTGTAAGCCTTGGGTGACTTCGAGAGTTTAATCTCGGGGTCACTGGCGGTAATATCCCTATATAAAAAGGGGGTGTTACACAACAAACCACCTCTACCTCTTCCATGTAACACCCCGACTTTCGTCGGGGCGCCACTCGGTGGTAGACCCTGTCTGGGACTACTCAGATTAGTTTAACAACAAGTTCGCTAGGATCTTGCAACTCGGGTACGGCGAGAAACAAATAAAACTTCCAACCTTTATTTTAAACTGAATGTATAAAACATGATAGTATTCTCGACATCATAACAAAAGAAATCAATAAGACCATTCTGTAATCTCAAACTATCCTAAACCAATTCTATCCAACTAGTAACAAAACAATTCACAGACAACTTTTAGTACATCAATAACTAGATCCCAACAGCCCGACCTAATGACACATCGCCAACATCCGCCTCAGTCCGGCCTTACCTCTTTGTAGAGAATTCATCACGATTCTTGAAAAGTACCTGAAACTGTAAAAATATTCCCCGAAGGGTCAGCTACACTTCTAATTCAAGCTAGAAAGCGTGAGATGCATATAGAACGTTTGAAAAACCACACAGAACCCTAGCAATCAATTTTCACACATAAATCAATAATTATCAATCCATATCAATTCAACACTTAACGTTAAATAGTCACACAGACACCCATACACACAGACACACAATCAGATAGACATACGGATACACACACACACATACACACATACAAACCACATCACAATTAACATCACATTAAAAATACAACAATAGCACAATATTAAAATTAATACAGATAACAGTAATATTCATAAAGATCTTCCCAACATATATAACCACAAAATACATTACGTTAAACAAAACACATTAACACGAGACCATTCAAACCAAAATTCGTCAAATAATATAGCAATCAAAACAACCCTCCTCAAATCCAAATGGCACCCTCCGACCTCTCATCCATGGCGCACGGTCAGGGCGCGTACCATATACACGTGCCCATTTCCCCTATTCACCCTTCTTTCCCCGGCTAAACCTCTACTAGAGCGTTCGCCAAAACATTTTATTTTATTTTTAGAAGGGGGTCCCTTCCAGCCGCACGACCATGCCCGGGGGCCACTTCTTCTCCAACTTTACCCGTGATCCATGGCCATACCGGGGGAACCCAGTGCACGCATAACAAAAAATATTTTAAAACGATTTTTCATAAATTCAAATACATATACAAGCAAGTATTTAGAATCATTTCAAAAGGAGGTTTATACAATCAATTCACTCATGTAACTCATAACGGTCGTAAGCAAGGCAAGTCGACAGGCAAATAACTTCGAAAAACGAAAACAAACTCGCAGCGAAAGAAAGATAGACTCGAACAAGTCACAATCACAATAACAAGCACAACCACAATCACAATTCGAGCACAAACACAATTGTAGACACAATAACAATTATAATTACGATCACAAGCATACTCATAGTCACATTCAGATTCAGAATCACAATCACAATCGCATATACAATCACCATTACAACTATTCTCACAATTGCAAATACAATTATAACTACAACACAATTACAAGCACAAGCACAATCACATTTACATTTACAAAGACAATTACAGTTACAGTTTCCAAATCACACAATTACAATCGCAAATACAATACAGATATAAACACAATTTACAATTACGAGTACCAATACAATTATAACTACAATTACAATGTTCACCAGCACATAGAGAAAAATTGTTATTTTTAAAAAGTAATGTGCAGGGGGACTAGTTTCCCAAAACCAATTCTACATACATGGCACTCAATCTAACAACAATTGAACTAAGCCGAGCAAGTCGAAGAACGACTTACCTCACATGAAGGATTCCTGACGAGAACAGAAGGCTAGGAACTCTAGTAGTAGCGATCTCCTTGATATATTAACGGTGACGCTTAGTACTTCGACGATCTCGAATAATAAAAGAATAAAGCTCGATAACTTGTAACAGTCGCAAGTTCACTAGAGTTAAGGCATATAAACAAGCTAACTAACCAAGCTAATCATAATCCTAATTACTAAATACGTGTGAGTATAATTAAATTAACTAACCTTATTGATCAACTACACATGTGTAGCTAATCTGCACTTAACCATATGGATTCACAAACTCACCTACTACCCAGTTTAATTCCCAATAATTAATCCACCACTAATCTTGACACACTAATTAACCAAGAAAGACCCGAACCTGTAAACATGTTTCATCACCTAGTGCTAATACTAATCCATATATAATACTATAGTAAGTGCTAATCAATTAATATATTTCTAATTAGATCCATCACCTGCATACGGATACAAATCCAACAAGATTACTCTAACCAATACTAGTCCAAACTTTGACCACATACTCATTACTTATGCAATCCGATCCCTTACCCAGATTCAATTCGAACAACAATTCTTTCAATTTAATTAATATCCAAAACTGGAGCCATCAGATTTTCGATCGCAACAAAGATTGCGATGGCTCCGGACCACAAACTTACTAAATCCAATCAATTAATTACATAACAAAACTTCACGAATTCACATGCTTGATCTACACCGCGATCGAATAACTTACAGGAAGTATTCCAAACCGAAAACCCGAATCGCCTATTGAATATACGCATGAAGAACATGGAAAACAAAACAATTCGAAAGAACAACGAGATCAGGTTAAACTAAGTTTCAACCTTGCAAAACAGAGACGGAGATCTAGGACAGAACCGAGACGTCTTGGTCAGATCAGTACAAGGTTGGCCTTCTCTCGTTGGCGGTGGCCGGATCACACAAGGAGGTTAGCGTTCGAGCGAACCACGCATCTGGATTTGAATAGGCAAGGATTTAGGTCGTAAATCCCAAACTGAAACAAAATCCTAAAATAAGAAAGAGACGGATTTAACCCAGATCGGGACTTCAAGGGTTGAGGAGAGGGGCGAACGACACTCACCGAAGATTGTCTAGCTCGATTCGAGGTGACACTTCACTCGGCGGTGCGCAACAACGATGCCCTGGCTTCTTCGGGCGACGACCTTGAGCAAACAAACTTTGAATAGCGACGGCGGCCTCGATTCGAGGTGGAACAATGGTGAGCAAGACGATTTGGGATTAGAAACAATAGACTTACGATGGGTCTAGCCGAACGGTCCGACGGTGTACAACCAAGATGAGTCCCGTCATGAATCTTGACGGCGAAGAGGGGTGAAGGCAACGAGGGACGAGTGAGCGCAGTGAGGCTCGTCTAGATCCCCAGCTCTCACTCTCGTTCTCTCTATTAGCGAAGGAAGGAGGCGGGTGTAAGTGATGGTTAGGGTTCTACCAAGAGGCAAACAAAGAGACGAGGAAAAAGGAGAGGGGAGGCTTGGGCCTTTCAACTAGGCCGGCTCAACCAGGCTTTTGAGCCCATCGTCAACAAAAGAAGAGCCAAAGGAAATTGGACCTCTTGGTCCTAGTAATTAGATAGAACAATTGGATAGGGAGCGGAAGGCGCATACTAGAACTAGCCTTGGATTTCTCGAAACTCGGGTATTACATTCCAAGCTAGTACGATCAATAGAAAGGATGGATAGCCGACTGGATCAAGGGCAAAATTTTATAATCTTGGATAGCTATCCAATATGGAGATCTCGAGGTCGCCAAAGACAAGAAGTTGGACCCAAAGAAGGTGGGACTAGATGACTTCAAAGCCATAGAAGCCAACTTCTTGGCCAAAACCTACATCAACAATGGTCTTAGTCCCGAGGATCATTGTAAAATTTCAAACTTGGAAACCACCAAGGAGATGTGGGAGGCTCTGGATCAAATCCACAATGGGAGTACCAATCTTAAGGAGACTCTCATTATTGTTGCAAAAAGAGATTTTCACACCTTTAGCATGATGGAAGGAGAGACGATTTCATCACACCAGTGTTGGTTTGAAGTACTCAATACTCACTTGATCAATTTGGGGATCGGCAAGGACAAAATATCCCTTAGGACCAAGGTGATGATCATCTTGGAAGGATTAATAGGAGAACGGTCCCATGACTACATAACCTTTTGCGAGAATCCGACAAATAGGAATCTCCAACTTCATGAGATCTTTGGAAAATTACTCAACTATGAAAAGAAGAGATCTTGTGATAAGGCTAAGGAGGGTGATTCTAAAGGTATGGAGATGAAGATTGAGAAGGTCATGCAATACTTGGAGTACGAAGGTGAGGAAGACAGAGTTGATCCCGACAATGAGATAACACTGCTCATCAAAGTAATGGGAAGGCTCTACGATAGTGGTAGATTTAGACCCTTCAACTCCAACAACAGTTCCCGTGGTAACAACGAAGAGAAATGTGACGCGAAGGATGTCAGTGGCTATAAGTGTTGGGAAAAGGGACACTTTGCTAGGAATTGTTCCAAAGGTGATGATGATGGTAAAAGGAAGAAGGCCTACATTGCCACGTGGGGAAATTCAAATGAAGATGAACAAGAAGGCTACATGAAGAACATGTATGGGATGGCTATCGCCACACCGGCTGATGAGGTTAGTGATGACGATTTCATTGAATCTCTTACGAAACTTGAAAAATCTAGTCTCATTAAATTGATCAAACAACTTCATAAAGATAATCAGGATGTTCAAATAGAATTTACGAAAGTAAATGATCAATGTAATGAATTGAAGTAAACCCTCGAAAACATGGTCTAAAAATGCCTCTACTCCCTATGGAACATGCGATGGAGCCCAAAGGGAATTAATCTCCTTGAAAAGAATCAATAATGATCTAAGGTCCGATGTGCTAGCCTTGCAAATTGAAAGAGATAATCTTTTAAAAGAACTTGATCAAGGTAAGGATATCTTTGAGGGGGGAACAACTAGGGGCCCTAATTTTGTTCCTTAGAGATTTTGGATAGGCTTCATAGGGGACTATGCTAAGGATAATAAACATCAAAAGTTTGATCCCGTTGAGCTTTATATATGAAAGGTGTGCAAGGGAACTTCAAAGCTTAAGAGATAAATATATTCATTTGCATAACAGAATCCAGGTTCTCGAGGATAAGACAGGTGATCATGAAAATTGCTGGTACCAGGGAGAAGTCGCTCATAAGATCTATTTCAAACAGGCTAGGGGTAATGAACCCAAAGAAATTGATCCCTCGAGGGTCAAAGACGAAGGGTGCAAAAAAAAATCACCATAAATACTTTGTGGGAGATTATCTCAAAGCTTGTTGGTATTGTGGGAGTGTGGGACATGTTAAGAAGGATTGTAAGAAAAGGCAAGCCCAAGATGACAAGAAAAGGGCCTACATGAGCAATTATGCTAATGCAAACCAACAACATGCTCCAAAGTCCCATGGGAACAACACGCCCAATCCTAGGTCTACGAGCAATCATGTTAATCTAGTTGAATATTTTATTGCTAGCCATATGGAACAACAATATTTCCTTTATCAAAATCGACTAGGTAAAGTGAAGCTTGCTCGAGTCATTAAAACTTAATCCTTTATTGCATGTTGGAGTGGATGAGAACAATAGATGGTACTTGGACAACAGTTGTTAAAGTCACATTACCGAAAATAGAAGTAATATCATCTCACTTCAGAACAATACCAAAGGAAATGTGTCCTTTGGTAAAAAACATAAAGGATCAATAGCAGGATCTAGAGAGAGTTAAGGATCAATGACAATATAAAGATAAGTGATGTATCTTTTGTTAATGGTCTTGGCTTCAACTTGTTGAGCATTTCGTAGATTTATGACCAAGGGAACAATGAGGTGATGTTCACTCCAAAAGAATGTATAGTAAAAGACACATTTGGTGTTATTCTAATAAGAGGCAAAAGGTACCACAACGTCTATGTTTTAGATGTTGAATACAAACTAGCAAGGCATTTGTGCTTGGTAACAATGACAAATAAGGAGAGCTTGTGGCATAAGAGAGTAGGCCATGCAAGCTCTCACTTGCTCTTCAAGTTGTTCCAACATGATCTTGTGGATGGACTACCATGTATCCAACCAGACACTGGTATAGTGTACATCAAGGAAATTGCAAAGCTCTAGTCAATTGGATAGAAACACGATCAGCTTTCCGATCTCTAGAGGTGGAGTTAGGATCCCTTTATTGGCGTTTGCAGACGATATAGTCATCTTTGCTAAAGGCTCCCAAGGGTCTTGCTTGAAACTTAAAAACATATTTGACATATTTTGTAGAATCTCAGGACAAAAAGTGAATTATAATAAATCGGCGTTCCAAGCTTCTAAAAATATGACTTAACGTTCAAAAAAACAGCTGCAACAAGTTCTAGGAATCACAACAATGACGGATATTGAAAAATATTTAGGTTGCCCTATTATTAATGGTAATGTTAATAAAGATACGTTCAAGGAATCGATTGGAAATGCACATAAACAACTAACGAAATGGAAAGCGAATTCTCTATCCCAAGAAGGTCGTACAACACTGATTAGATCAAACCTAGCTACGAAACCAAATTATGTTATGCAAAGTTTTATGCTGCCAAGCAGTGTTCACGCTGAAATGGATAGAATTAACATAGGATTCTTTTGGAACAAAGACAGGAATCATAAACCATTAGTGGGATGGGATAAAATATGTAGGAATTCGAAAGACGGAACATATGAACAAGGCACTACAAATGAAGCTACTCTGGAAAATATTAGTTGAATTAGATAATACATGGGTACGTGTAATTAGTCAGAAATACTTTAGGAATGATAACTTATTCTCATATAAATTAAAATCAAATACATCTTGGCAATGGAAAAAAACTCATGAATCTCAGAGAAGAATTTTATAAAGGTCTTATATGGCAGATAGGTGATGGAAAAACGGTAAAATTTTGGAAAGACAACTGGAACCTGGGGGACCATTACACCACTATGCAACAAATCCAAGCAATATCAATGAAACATCTAAGGTCATTGATTGGATTTCGATTGATCGTAAATGGAAAACTGAGGATTTGGAACAGATCTTGCCTAATGACATAGTGTCTCAAATCCAAGCAACCCCAATACCGAAAAATAATATTCAAGATAGGCTTTACTAGGCGTCGAGTAAAAACAGATGGTTTTCCACCTCGTTAGCTGTAGAATTGATAACGGAGATAGAAACACAGGCCCAATATGTAAATCAATGGATTTGGAAACTGTATATATACCCTAAAGTGAAAATTTTTCTTTGGAGAATTGATAATAATGGGTTACCTACGAGATCAGTGTAATGACATTCCCGATTTAGCAAGTTATATCCGGACGCAACTAAACAATTGGGACAAGTCAAAATAATGGACTGAAGATGAGGAGAGGAATGGGACTCCACATTATCAAGCAAGGAAACGCAAAATACAATCACCCAAAAAATGGAAAAAACCAAAGGAAGGATTCATAAAAATTAATGTTGACGCTTCCAGACTCTTAAATGAGCAAGCATCAAGCGGAATTGTTATAAGGGACCAAAGAGGACAAGTAGTTAATATGATGGTACGAAATTTTGGTCGGATCTCAATACTGAAAGCTGAAGCTCTAACACTTAGAGATGCGATTAAAGAAGCGAGAAAAATGAACTTGGATAAGGTGGAAATCGAAAGTGATAACTTGCAAGTCATCAATATGATTAATGGAAAAAGCAAATGTATGTGGGAAATAGAACTAATTGTTTCAGATATCTTGATCCTCTTGTATGGAGCTCAAGATTTTTCTATTAAGTATATTACTAGAGAGTGTAATGTTGTGGCCGACAAAATTGCCAAAATGGATCACAGTCTCCCTATTGAGTGTATTAAGGATCACTCAGAACTTAAGGTTCTCATCCGTAAGGATGCCCTAGGACGCTCTTCGTAAGGAGTGCATCCTAATCCTCACCTAATAAAAAAAAGCTGATTAAAAATACATGGTTGAAATCACCACTTAAAAAAGGTAATTTTGCTTGAAATCCGGCTATCACCCTCTTTCTCCTCTTCCTTTTTGGAGCTTGAGAAGGTCCACCCTTTGATTCCTTGGGAGCGTTGTTAAGCTCTTTCTCCGAATCCTCCATTTCAACATCTTCACCCAAGGGATCGGCGAATATACCCTTGTCCGTAGCAGCGACAAGGTTCTAAAGCGCCACCATTGGATCGTATTCAACTAGTTATATGGTGGCATCATCCACCATCGTCTCTCCTTCGTCATCATCGACGTTGATTTGCTTAGTATCCCTTGGCAATGCAACATTTTCAACCTCCTCCTCCAACTTTTTCGCCAAGTCGCCAAGTTGGGATGTGGATGTTTTTGGTTTATGGGCAGAGAGTCGTGAGAAGATATTCCTTCTCGACAGTAGAGAGGGCGGAGACATCAATCTTGGAGGGAGTGGCCATTGTTGTGGTTTGAGGATTTGGGAATTCATATTTTTGAGTTTTTGAGAGAGAGAGAGAGAGAGAGAGAGAGAGAGAGAGAGAGAGAGTATTTCTTGATGAGCAAAGAGAGCTTTTAGGTTTTGAGAGCGTTAAATTAGATTTGGGTCTTTGGTGCATGGGGATTTATAGGCAAAAGGATGAGAATAATGAAAGAAAAAATTTGGGCAAGACTCTATTAACTTTCATCCGATCATCCCTCTAACGGCCATAATTTACCACACTCCGTCAATAACTACTCCAACGACTTGAAAAGTTATTGTTCCCATGCGCATTCAATCATAATAATACAAATCCTGCAGTATCAACTAGTCGTTACCGTATCTCTCCTCGGTAATTAATCCAATCTCTGATTCTCTATTCTTACCATATTAACTGATATTTTGACTTTTCTCTCTCAACCATTGATCTCATAGACTTCAATTATGATTTCCTTCTTTTCAAGACCTCTGATCCCATAGTCTTTTGCTTAAGTGGAATAAAAAGGGTCGATTTTGGATATCATTTTGGGTTAAAAACATATAAGGCAAGCATATCCAAAACATATACACACAAGGGCAAGGATATTTTCAACAATCCAGATAATTGAATCTTGTTTCAAGGGTTTAAAAAGAAGGGTTCGTAGAAAACTTTTACCTAGACCATGGCTTAAAATGGTCTTATGACTAACTATCATATCAGCTTGTAAGAAGGGATAGAATAGATGAAGATAGTCATTTTGAGCCAAAAAGAAAAGCTTTCATGAAATGTAAAATGAAGTCTCAATTTTAGTATCAAAAACATGCATCTTAGATATCGTGTAACTTATGCAAATCATTCTGAACAAATACATGCAGAAAGAGATCACCATTAGTATTGTTCCCTTTTTTTTTGACAAGGTAAGATTTCGGAATACCAAACAATCTTGGTAATCCGAGAGGCCGTAATAAAACGGCAGCCGAAAACGGCTAAGAGAGTAAAAAACAAGCAGGAAAAGCTATGAAAAGTACAACACTGCGAAAAATAAGAACTAAACGAGTTTGGGATCAGGGTGAGTAAAGCACTATATGAATAGCGCCGCAGGCAACAGGTCGACCCCTCTTGGGCGTGCGTAACGGACTACTGACGTTCCCTCCACCGAGATGAAGGATCTTCAGAAGCCTCAAAGCACCAAGCAACCTGGCCTAATACAACTCGGTCCAATGTCAAACTCAGCTCTAACTCATCGGAAAATCGTATTAAATAAGCATCGAGCTAACCTGCAAGAAAAGATGTCGAACTTGCCTCGCAAGTAGACACAAAACTTGCTCCGCAAGTAAAAAAGCTTGCCTCGCAAGAAAGAAAGAAAACTTGCCGCACAAGTAAATAACCTTGTCACGCAAGAAAATAAGCCGAAACTTTTCACCCAAGTAACCCACACAATTATCTTGGAGGACAAGAACTCAAAACCAATTAGATATTTCTCTACTAAGTTTTAAACTAATAATTAAATTATAAAATTCTCTTTTTTCTCTCTCTTATGTAGAATCTCCCCTTTTCTTTTCTTTTTTCCAGGGCCTTGTTTCACTTTCTACCAAAAATCCATTTCTACCCAAAACCTACTTTTGATACTCTTGAAATTCGTGCATCCCTCTCTACTTTTTACGTTTTTCAAGACACAAAAAATAACTTTTCACCCAAAAACCACTTTCTACCCAAAAGTGAAACGCACCCCTTAAGTAAACCATTAAAAAAAAATTTCCTTGCAAGTCACGGATGTTAACATCATCCCACGCAACCCATTTCTTTTTCTTTTTCTTCTCTATTTTTCTTGATTTTTATTTTCCCTTTTTTTTTTCTCAAAAAAATGCAGGCTTTGTACAGTACAACAAAATACTAGAGTGCTCATCGGAGTACGTTCAAATTGGAGTCTCCGTCTTCGATCAGTAGTGGACTGAGTCGGCGCACAACAAAAAGAATGTGGTTGAGCCACCGGGGAATGGATTAAGAGGGGCGACGATTAAGCGACGTTCAAAACTACTCGAATCTGGCTTGGAGCTCCGACGGGCGGATTAGGAGTGTCGGTGAGTTGATCAAATTCGATCTAGCCTGGAGCACACAAGCCCACACAAATCAAGAAATAAATCAAATGAGAGATTCAAACCTCTCAAAATCAGGTCTAAATCATCTCATAATAAGGTGAGACTCCCAAATCTAGATGGAATTAGACGAGAAAGTAGTAATGAGTCAGATCTGAAATTAATGAAAATAAACTCAAGATTGGCCTCCTCAGCCCATGAGTTTAAACACACAATTTTTCAGAGAGAACAGTTCTTTATCAAATTTTCAATTCTAATGTCTCCATCACAAAATCTGTTCTTAATCAAATTGAATGAAGATGATAGTAAATTGTTGCAGAAGAATTGAAATGGGCAAGAGGGAGTCAAGGTGGCTTTAGGGCTTTAACCGTGGCTGAGAAAGTTTTTTTTTGATGTTTCTCACATTTTTGGGTTTTTGGGGATTGAGAGTGTTTGGGGGTTAAAATGTTTCTTATTAGTATTGTTCCCTTTGTATCAAGAGAGCTTCTAACTAATCATTCTTAGATATATTTTTATAATTTAATGACCAATTTTTTTGGCCAACCATTGCATATACTTGTTTCACTTGTGGGTAGAAAGGGGTTTTTGGGTGAAAAGTGATTTTTAGTGTCTTGAAAAACGTAAAAAGCAGAGAGAGTTGCACGGATTTCAAGAGTGTTAAAAGTGATTTTTGAATAGAAAGGGATTTTGTGGGTAAAGTGAAACAAGGCCGACTCCTTCATTGTTGTCTTTTTTTTTTTAATCAGCTTATTTTGAATAGCTTTTCATAATATAAGGGTATTTCAACAAATTTCAATGTAATGGATAGTCTTAACAATTTTACCTATTTTAAATGATGGAAGCAAAAGTGCAAATGTAAAGCAGCGAATATTTTCCATTTGCCCGGGAGCGCGAGAAGAGTTCCCGCGACATCCAAATCCAAAAAAATGGCCCCAACCCTAACTCCCGCCATGACTCCATGTTTCCGCCCCAAAATGCTTCCATTATATCTATCTAGTCATCTTTCCTATTGCTCAGCCGATTTCGATCTCGATCTCGATCGCTGTCAAACGAACATAGCTTTGAATTTCAGAAATGGATTTGACGGATATGGCGAAGAAGCTGGGGGTAGGCGGGAACAAGCTGGTGGTGCGCAAGGCTGCCGAGCTTCGTCGTCTCTGCAACCTCAAATTCAACTCCTCTATCATCGGCGTCGTGCGTATCTCTTTCCGTGTGGCTCAAAATTTGCTGATTTTCGCGCTTCCCATGATTTTCATTCTTTCGTTTATTGACCACGTTTGCAGGGGGAGATCTGTAAGGCTGTCATTTGCTTGGAAATTGCATTCAACAGGTATTGATTTATTCAACCGGCTGCCATCCATTTTGCTTGGATCTGTTCGCGTGGTTGATATGCGTTTGTTGCTGCTGTTGATTCCATTTTGTGTCGTAATTTTATTTTTTAGGTTTGATGTCATTTTCGATAGACAAACCGCGATCAGATTGAGCGGGATGCCAGAGAAGGCGTACATTAGATCGTTCAATTCCTTGCAAAATATGCTTGATATCAAGTGCGTGTTGTTCTCATTGCTGTGATTTCTGATGATTTGTGCCTTATTCTTCTGGAGCTACGAGACTGAGCAATTTTTGGCAATGTTGTAGGAATAAGCTGGATGTTAGAGAACTTGGAATTCAATTCGGATGTGTTAGGCTCATCCCCCTTGTACGCAAAGGCTTGTCACTGTAAGTTAAAAAAAAGCAACTTTTAGTCTTGTTCTTGGATCTGAATAGTGTGCCTATTAACTGTTTGATAAATTGCCTATGTGGGGAAATGTATTTGCGTCTATCAGGCTTGAGTACAAATTGTACAATTCTGATTTATTAGCACATACCATATGGATACCTGTCTCTTCTAGTCTTCTGAACTGATAGTTTGGAATTTCAGCTAAAATGGTTTAGAATAGACTACATAGTAAATAAGATCATAAGACTATCTTAACAATCATTTTTTTGGGCCTGTTTCAGGTACAAAGATCGGTTTCTTGCTTCTTTACCAGCTACAAGGCACTCCTCCACTGATTTTACTCGTCCTGTATTTACCGCCGTGGCTTTCTATTTGTGTGCTAAAAAGAACAAGGTATAAATGGGGGTTTGTCTTTCTTGCCATGATGCGTTACATCTAGATACAGCATCATATAGCTCAGAAAGTCAGAATCATAATGTATGGTTATCATTCTTGCAGCTTAAGGTTGACAAAAACAAGTTGATTGAACTATGTGGGACTTCAGAATCAGAATTTACTAGTGTAAGCTTTTCTATTCTATCATGCATCATCATGGGAGTGGCCAGCCTTGATTTCTCAATGGCCTGCTATATTGTCTGGCCCAATAACAGTTTGAGTTATGTCTGTAGGTCTCAACCTCCATGAAAGACTTATGTTTTGATGTATTTGGAGTGCTAAAGGAAAAGAAAGATGCAAAAGAAGTCAAAGGGAATAGAGGTGAGGAATCATAGTTGGTTTGTCAATCTTCACTCTGTTGACCTATTGATCCATAATTTTGAATGCTCATTACTTTGCAACTTCTGCAGAATTGTTGGATGTCCTCCCTGAAAAAAGGAGATTTGAGGATGGTGGTGACCTCTCTGATGAGGATGAAATTGAGGTAATAATCAATCATCACAAGTGTGGATTGCCATAATACATATGGATTATAGTTTAACCACTAATATTTGCCTAAAGAATTGCATGTTGCAAGACCAACTACTTTCTCTAAGTCGTTAATGGCACTATCACACAATGCTATCAAATTCAGATTCCTGTTCATATATTGTTGTCTTGTCTAGATAGAGATGTTCTTGTTGTGTTTCATGTTAATTAATGATAGTGCTGGTTTGTGTTTCTAATTTTTGTAATCGTTTTCTGCTGCTTTTAATTAATTGAATTGATATCTGCATTGCTTTTCAATAGATCTGTTTTTCATTATTCATTTAGGTTCCGTTCAAATATTTTGTCAGTGGCATTTTTTACCTTACTAGATCTGATATTCAGTATTTGTTTAATCACAACTCACAAGACACATTTTCCTATCTCAGTTTTTAAACATATTGCCCAAAAGAATAGTTTTTAATCTTACCAAATGAAGAGAACTATAAATTGAACTTGGCTTTTTACATTGTGGTGAATGTTGATGCAAAGAAAGTGCCCAAGTTCAGTATCTGGCTTGTAATTTACTGTAATTGCTATAATCTGGTTTGTTTGATGTCTAGTACCCTTTTTAATGACTTACCTTCAGAGTTCAGACCCTTGTAAATGACTTGAAATGAGCTAAAGTGACGTCTGCAACTTGCAGCCCTCATGTTACAAGAAACGGAGGCAAATGGAGCAGCATGATTACGAGGAGTGGAAATCTTCTGTACTTGCATCTAAAAACCAAGAAAAAGAGGCAAATTGTATGATTCTTCTTCTAATAACTCTAAGAATTACAAAACCCTGCCTTTGTTATCCACCTACATTCATGACCTTATGGTATTGATGCTTATTCAGGTGCAAAAAAGGCCAGCAAACAATCTAGGTTGAACTTTCCAAAAGCCAGCACTCAGTCTCAAGATCTGAAGGCCACATGAAAGATGCAACTCCCTTGCAATCCATTTGGGGAGTATTTCGGGTTAATCCTCTCTGATATCTCTTGTCCCTCCATTCTCAAGGTGAATCAAATACTTGCTGGAAAGAAGTTAGATTGATTGCTTCAAAATTGTACTGCAACAAGGTATAAAGAAGCTAATGTCTCATCTATAGACTAAAGATAAATCATGGTGGATTTAGTGCCCTACAAATATCGTTATGCCTTGTACAGAAGAATAGATTACTTAAACACTATTGGTGTATTTATGACAATTTTTGGCTCCTAATATCTCTCCAAATGAAATGAATGGTTTCTTGCTGCTCCACATTGTACGTTCTGTTTCCATTGTACTAGATCTTAATACTGTTCTTTAGATCTTACACCAGATGCATATAAATACACCATTGACATTGTTTTCTATATTCACACTTTCAGTTTTAATTCAATACTTGCTTCTTTCTGCCATAAAATAGAGCGGAATCCTTCTACATCAAATGTCATACTCATTGTTTTTAATGACATTTATGGCCTTGTCTACCATCTATTTTGAATTGTCCTTTTGCCTTATCTTTTACATACTACAAACGAAGTGCCAGTGTGCCATATAGCATCAGTTACAATTAGAAGTAAATAACCCGCCCACTCAATAAGGACACTTAAACCATGGACCAGATAGATTTATACTCGGGTGGTTACAGATTTATACTTGACTGAGACCTATCAACTCGACATTCCCATACTCCTTATAAATTTCTGCCGTCGTTGAATCAGAATAATTTGATGGAAAGCTCCAATTTCTGGCCACATCATTTTCTTAAAGATCATTACAATTTCTTCATTGCATTAGATAACATTCCAATAATGATCTTTTAGATAACATTTTCCTTAAATGTTTGTGGTCCTAATAAGGGATGTGGATGATTTTGACAACTCAATTATTGGAATACTTACGGTGTTTTAACAGCTTAAATCATGAGATAATAAGACTTTTAATGAGTTACACAATCACACTTACATTTACTTAATTTAATCAGACTCTTAACAGTAAGGTAAAACTACAAACCCTTACAATCTCTGATTAACCTTACAATCTTAATGCAAATAGTGCAGGGAGGCCAAAGAGCAGACAGTTTATCACTGGATATACAACGGATCTTTCCTATATTTGGAACCAAAGCCAACATTCTTAGTATTATCCACTTTGAACTTCATCATCTTTGTGAAAGAGTCTGACCTTGCAATCCTTGGCGTTGTAGTATAAACACCTCCAGCAACTCCAACTGATTTCTGACTCTTACACCCGGATAAAATCCCACCATAACGCGCCTTTGGCAGCTCACTTACATTGCTTGTTGGCCTCTTCATCTTCCTGGAGGCTAAGTCGGTTATTGTGGAAACTTGCTCTTCAGAGTCAGACAAAACTGAGAACTCAGCAGCGCTAGCTGTGACTACGCTCCACTCAACGCTAGCTTCACTCGGTGCATAGCAATTTGTTGGGCTAGCAACGGGGTTCGCTGAGCAAGACAAGCACTCTATCTCAAACAAATCTGAGCTGGCTTCACTTTCTGTGTCTTTAATACTTTCTCCATTTATTATTGGCCCTTGGCTTTCAATCTCTTCCCCTTTAGGGATAGCGTCCCACGCTAACATGTTCATCCTCCTCTCAAGACTGAAGCTTTTGCTTCCATTTTCCCTAAACGAACAACCAAAGACCTCTAATGACTTTCTTTCCTGTTCCTGTTCTTGGAGCGATTGCACTTTCTGAGTTTGTGGACTACTAGTCTTGATATTGATGGCTTTGACATTCTGATTGTAATCATTAGAAGAATCCTCAACATCAACCGAGTTTTTATCAGAGCATGCACATTTGCAGCCAAGATTTGCAAAGAAGTTCTTCTTCCTTGGTGGTGGTGCCTTGTTGGCCTTACTTTGCCTCCTGAGCAAAGCACTTCGGCTGTTGCAGCTGGATTCGGAGTATACGCTTGGAGTTTGAGCCTGAAGATTTGGCTTCATGTGGCCTTCAGTATGATCCAGGTCGGCTTTCTTGTCTTGGTGTCTTCTCCTAGCAATTAAGTTGGCTTTTCTCGCGTCGTCTTCATCCATCCTTCCACTGAAGTACTTATCAGCACTGAAGATGTCAATCTCTCCATCCTCTATCTTGCTTTCTATGTTTGTATGAGAAACCAGGGAGAGTTTGGAAGCATCATATTCATGGTGGTGGTGCTTGGAGTTGTACGGCGTCAATGAAGCCATATATAGTAAAACCGATGAATACCCAACAAAGTGATGTAAGATTATAATGCAAGAGGAAGGTGTCTTTTGGAGTTGCCCTCGGACTAAAATGATTAGTTTGAGGGTTAGAAAAGGAATTGGTAGTAGAGAAAGAGATAAACTAATAGAATGTGAGGTTGTGACTTGTGAGGCTGTTTTCATTCTTTAAGGAGCTGGGCCTTGAGCTTAAATGAGTAGAGCATTTAAGAGGCGGAAAACATAGCTTGAATTGTACCAGCCAGCAACAATTGAATTTCATAAGTCTGCTTTAAATCTGTTATCTTTTAGATTGGTAAATTATTGCGTGAAGTTAAACCATCAGTATCTCTTTGATTTTGGATTATCTTAAGATCTCTGTACTATATTTTGTTACTTAGTGGAGACATTTTAACATGAGGTCAGGAATTAAGTATTACAATCCTTCCTTTAAAGACACGAGGGGCCTGATTGGCAATTGGACGACAATGGCTAGGTGATAATTCTATGGATGTCATTCTACTAAATGAACATCGAACAATGAACAAGCTTATTAACAAACAAACCTTTAGGATGTTATAATAGTTACTGTTCTCATGCTATGCAGTAAGCATTAGCCTGCCTTTCGGGTGAATTACACAAAAAACCAACAACCTACTTTGCACTAAATTTAAGTAACTTTTATCTAAATTTACGCATCTACTTCGATCTTGTAAATATTGTAAGAATTGATACGACTTCTCTTTGAGGGATACCTGTATATTATTTCAGTATAAATAAGATACAAGTCATTGTATTAGAAGTTAGGGTATTTACATAATATAGAAATTCTATCTTGAAATTGAGCGTTCCTTAATAGTGAGACCGTCTCTAAAATCTAAAAATAACCGACGAAGCAAATTCTTAGTAAGAGTATCAACATACTGATAAGTAGAGGGAGTATGAAGAACTTGAATGTGGCCTAATGCAACTTTCTCCCGAACAAATAAAATGTCTAGCACAATGTGTTTGGTGCGCTGATGTTGAACAAGATTGTTGGCCAGGTAGGAAGCCGAGACATTGTCCGTGTAGACTAAGGACGCCTTGGAGAGGGAATAATTTAGCTCCCAAAGAAGATTGCGTAGGAAAGTACACTTTGTGATAACGTTGTCAACACCACGATACTCGGATTCGACACTAGAGTGGGAGACGACAGACTGACACTTAGTAGACCAAGAAACAATAGTTTCATTAAGGAAGACACAATATCCTGAGGTAGAGCGGTGGGTGTTCGGGCACCCAACTCAATTAGCATCAATGTAAGCAACTAAAGCCAATTGATCAGACAAATAGATGGTAATGCCGAGGAAAGAAGTCCATGAACATATTGTATGATGCGTTTCAACGCAATGAAGTGGCATACTCGTGAATCATGCATAAAGAGGCAAACTTGCTGAACTACATAAGAGATGACAGACTTGGTGAATGTTAGATACTTGAGCACATGCAAGGCTCTTGTAAAGAGTAGAATCGGCCACGGGAGGCCCACCCAAAGCACTGAGCTTGTAACCCGGGTCAATCGATGTGACAATAGATTTGCAGTTAGACATGCCAACTCGATCAACAATTTCCTAAGCATACTTGTCCTAAGTTAAAGAACAAGCCTGGAGTAAGCGGTGGACAAAAATACCTAGAAAAAGAGAGAGGACCAAAGATCCTTCATTGTTAGTTTACCGTTCTCTTATGTGAGGGTGGTTCAAGCGGATATGGTCCTTAACATAAAAACTAGGAATGAATAATAGTTCTTGGATTAAAGAGATAAAATGCCATGATTAGATGAGATAGGTGTATAATGGTAATTTTAGTTTTTCTTAAAAACTTATTTTTTCAACAATTTTTTTTTTCATTTTTTCACTTATTTTTGCCATTGAATTTGAAAGCGGGATGATTCACACGATGTTCACATATTTAATGCACATGTTCATATTATACTAAGGCGAGGTTTATATATAATCATCTGAAAGTTCAAACATAGACATGCAGTTTATCGAATGTTCCACATATAATGTACACATGTTCATAATCTATATATATACTAAAGAAGTCATTTTTGACACATGTCAGCCTCACATTCATTTCGCCTATGAGTCACCTCCATATTCAATTCGCCTATGTGACGCCACATCATCAATACTCTAAAAAACAATTTAATACTAATTTAAAAAAAAGATATTTATAATTATTTTTTTTATTTTTATATAGGTTTGTTACAAACTAATAACTAAATCTTAGATTCATTCTTATCTCATTCTACTTTAATTAGTTATATATTTTATTGATTAATTATATCTTCAAATCTCATATTGTAATGAAAAAAATTATATAAGTTAGAATTAAACTTTTGTTTGATATTATACGTATAAATTTTAATTTAAACATATGTGTATAAATTTAAAAATTGATAAACTAATCCATTTTCTTTAATAAAGGAAAAAAATATTGGGTCTTACATTAAAATAATGCATAAATTTTATTCATATTGTCATAAAAAATTAAATTAATTTATTTAAAATAAATAATTTATATTCGAATAAACCCGTACAAGGTACGAGTACTTATGCTAGTTTAGTACTGCGGTTCATGTTTTGGTAGTTACTGTTCAAAATTATGAGGTTCATGTTTTATGTTATTATTATGTTCATACTCGATTATATCATTTCACGTGTGGAAAAAACGCTTAAATGTTCAAATGTAAAATAAAAATCGAATATTTCCCACTTGTTTTTTCCCTTGCACTAAAAAAAAACTAATATTCACATATTTAATGCGTATGTTCATATATATAATTAATAAAGCGAGGTTATCATTTATCACACTATCCTTCATAGTTTCTCTTTGGATGTTAAAAATTTTTGTACATCGCCATTTATGCACATAACAAAAACTGAAAATACAAAAAAATTCAAAATTCAATCCATACACAATGTGTATTACTAACATATGCACATTTTTGGCATAAATTGATGTACATTTAGGCATATACTTTGATGACGTACCTTGTATATGGACAACTATTAAAAATGTCTTTTAGATGTAGAATTCAATTTATAAAAAGTACATAATAACTTTATTTCATATAAGAATAAAAATTAATGATTAATCATAGAAAATGAGACTATAGAGATAATTGATAACTTATTTTCAAATTTCATAGTTGACTGAATATATATCTGTTGAATTATAAGTTACTTTCATAAAAAAGTAATTTCAAAATTCTCATATATACAGAAATTATGACCAATTAACTAATTTTATTATGAACATGTCAAAGTGAGTATACATTATATGAGGTTGATTCTGGTGGAAATAGTTGTTAAAATGAAAACTGAAAATAAATATGGGACGTTAGATCTATAAAATGGACGGACAAGATTAAAGTGGGTAAATTTAAAAAATTGGACACGCGCGTCCCAATGATTCATCATTAATGGCAATTTTGTAAATATGTTAAAAAGCTCTAATTTGTCTCAAAAATGACCTCATGTTTCTTCTCCTTCCTCCATTTAAACACTCAAACGTGTAAAACCTAAAATTTCTTCCCAAAAGCTTCAAACCTCCATTGAAGACAAAAATCTCAGCCTAAAATCCCTATTGAAGACACAATCACCCTAACAATGACAAATCTTCATTGAAAACAACAAACTCCTGCTCGGGTGCATACAATTCCTTTGTGAATCACACAAATTCGTTCAAGGTATGAAGTAGTTTTTTTTCAAGTGCATAATCTCTCTCTCTCTCTCTCTCTCACACACACACACACACACACACACACACCATGTACAAATATGATGACCAATCTATCAATGAAGCAGATGAAGAAGGTAATTTCTTAACCTCTTTTTTGAGAATTTATATGGTGCATATCCATGTTGAAAAAGATGAAATTTGGGGATTTTGGCTGATTTTTCTTTCTAATTTATGGGAAAAATTATCTGAAGTTTAAACTTTTTGGAGGAATGAAGTTTCTTGGTTCAAAATATGATTCGTACGATGTTTAGTAGATTGTAGACGACAAGGTTCATGTATTACACTGTGATGTTCATATATAATTATCTAAGGTTCATATTTTGCCAAATGAATGAAAATCATGATTTTGCATTTGTTGCCCCCTTGATACTACTTTTTTGGTGCTTTTCTTTGCTAATTGTTATTGTATTTTTCCTAACCACTACTGATTTTGGTTGTTGATATGTAATGGTTGCTAGTTTCTTCACATTGGTTAGGAAGTTTACTTGGCTCAATACAAAATGATAGGATTCATGTGTCACATGTCTAAAATATATGATTTTGTCCTAGCCTATTAGCTCAAATGGTAGAGCAATGTGTTTGTAAACACATCAACGTGGGTTCGAATCCCTCATAGGCTTCATATTACGTGTGTGATGATTCAATTCAAAGTTGAGTTCTCTTGTATCATGTTCAAGTTCATATATATTACATTGACATTCACATATCGACTTTATATGTTCACACATTGACCATGTATGTTCAGATATTTTCGAACAAGTACCTAATATTTTACTAAGTCATTGACTAGCATTCAAGCCTTGAGCTCAATTTCTGAGTCTTGACTTTCATAGTGGCCTCCCTTGCTATATTAATCTCGTTTCAAAGTCTCATTCAGAGCATCTCTTAGCCTCTTTGTTTCCACCCTTTCTATAATTTAAACACTTAGCATAAATTTATGATGCCACACAACCATTTTTTCACGTTCATAAATATATATTACTTTTGTATTCACGGGTTGAATGTGTATGTTTTGTTATTTTCGAATAAGGTTAAGATCTTTATAAGACAAATCATTCATGTTCACATATATTTCTTTAACATGCACATATTGATTTTGTATGTTCACATATTTTCAAACAAGGTCATTATGTTTTATGAAGTCAGGTACTAGCCAGCATCCAAGCTTTAAGTTGTAATTTCCCAATCTTGGCTTTCATAGTGGGTATCCCTTGCTACATTAACCTAGTTCAACTTCTCATTGAGAACGTCGCTCTTAGCTTCTGTGATTTCCTCTCTCAGCTTGTCACTCTTACGTTAAGTGAAGTCAATGCTCTTATACTAAAAAACCAGCAAACTTTGGAAAGTCATCACAAGTCAATTGTAAATTAGGAAACGAATCATCATCAGCCAAACAATAAAACATCTATGGCAACAACAACTAATTATACTCCAAATAAAACAAAGCATAAAAAAATGATAATTGATAACCATACAACAAAAAACATGCTTCACTGACATACACACAAACACAACACCTTTATTGCAACAACAACTAATTAGCTTAATTACTCCATCAACCATACAAGCATTGGACAAATTTCTACTCACATTAACTAATATTGATAACAACGAGCAACGACAAGTTCACAAAGTAATATTTTAAGGTTCACACAAAACCTCATGAGGTTCATACAAATCATAGTAAGTTCATGTAAAATCCAATTCAGTTCAGAAACAACTATCATCACTTGGGAATTTCATCGAATAGGTTATGTGCATTCCTAAACTCTTCCATCAAAACATCATAGAAATCGAAAAAGTAATTATGAGAGCAACACAAACATCAAATATGCTTGCAAATTGAAACTGATAAATCGATTCCATAAAAAATACATGCCAAATTCGAATCTAAAGTTACAAGCAATCTAAAAATAAGAAAACGGAAATGAACTTCGAAAATAATAAAGCACACACCCGAATCTGAATTCATTGAACATAGAAAATGAATAATAATGATTTGAGTGATTAACTAACAAGATAAAAGAAAAACATTGGATTGAATCAAGAGAAAAATGGTGTTTGTATCTTAGCTGTAGAAAAAAGAATGCAATGGAGAAGATGACTTATGGGATGAAATGACGAGATTGCCCCTTAACCTTAAAAAGTATGCGAAATTAAAAAATGGATCTGAGGCGTCCGTTTTGCAAGATCCGACAGCCCTTGTGCATTTTTAATTTTCATGATAAGGAAGGTTTTTATTTGATTCAACCTCTATCTTATATACCCCATATTTAATTTTTAAATTTTTTTGTCCTTACATTAATGATGCATGGTGATTTATATATTCACATGTTGCTTTTTTTTATTAGATATTTATATGTAAGTGCAAGAAAGTCAATTGCATATGTATGTAATTGAGTAAATTCTTAAACAAAAATTTTAAATGTAAAAAATATTACCTCTACATCCATGTCTTTTTGATCTAAGTATGAACTTTAGTTCTTTTTATTAAAAAGGAAGATAAAATTATTGAATTTATTATATTTAAAAAATTGAAAAAAAATAAATTTAAGAAAATTGCATGCATCCTCATTCCTCATCTATAAAAATTACTCAAAAGTTTTTTTGTGTTATAATAATATATTATTTAGATGTACATATGGAAACCTTAGATTTAATCTTGTACTCTCTATATAAAGGCCCCTATGGGTGACCTAATAAGATGAATCTGATATCTCTCCTTTCGCTCTATTCTCTCTGTTCTCTCATATTTTATAACACGTTATCAACACGAATTGCTCAAGACTCAAGGTATTATCCATCCTCCATTCACTTCGTTTCTCCATGATACATGTACAAGACCTTCGCTTTGTTTTCCGATCACATACTCCTTTAATTTATTAATGGATGTGTATATATAATACTGTGCATTGCATGATCGCTTTGTTCGATTTAATTTATTACATGTTCGGTTTACTGGATGTTTATATAATACTGTGGATTTTTTCTCCATGTTTATATACGTAATAAATTACGATCACACCTCTATAGTTATATACATCTTTAATTGTTATATAATACATCTTGAATCTCTATCGTTAATATTACGTGTTCAATCGGATAAAAATTGTGCATATGATATATCTCCCTGAAGAGGATATATTCATAGTAATTTGTCCTTGAAGCGACAAACAAAAATCATACATAGTATATCCCCTGAAGTGGATGTATTTGTAAACAAATTTGTCCCTAGTGAGACAAATTATATGAATACATAAAGATAATATGAGTCCGGTTCACGTGCGAATGGGCGCCCATGTGCGAAATAAGAAAGAACAGGAGCCGTTGGATCAAGAAAAATCAAAGGCGCTGATCATTTCACTTAAAAAGGGGAAAAAAAAACAGCCCGGGCGAATTATTGGCGAATTATTCGCGTATTTTTGAAAAAAACGGAAATAGGACACGCGCCCAGATTGTTCATCAATATTGTGGATTTGTTCATCAATAATGTGGATTTGTTCATCAAAATTGTGATTTTGTTCATCAAAATTGTGATTTTGTTCATCAAAACTGTGATTTTGTGCATAAATAAACTATTGATTGTGCATCAAAAATCTATTGTTTGTACATAAAAAATGAACAAATGTGTATCAAAATTACATGCAATATGTTCATCAACATTGTGATTTTGTTCATAAAAAAACGAAAATATTTGTTCATCGGTTTGTGCATATTTGTTCATCTGTTTGTGCATATTTGCTCATTAGTAATATCAATTTGTTCACTGGTTTATGCATATTTGTTCATTGCCTTTTTCATATAATTGTTCATTACTAGATGCATATTTGTTCACTAGTAACCTCAATTTGTTCATTACTATATGCATATTTGTTCATTAATAACATCAATTTGTTCATAGCTAAATAAGGCACAAGCACACCTCTTCGATTTGTTGCTATCTCGTTCTCTTAGCATACACCATATTATTGCAAAGTCAAATTCTTTATCTCTATTATCTTTTGCATTCAAGTTTCTACATCAAACTTATCTTATTTTGGTACTATATTGAACACTTCATTCGTATTGACAAGTTAGCCTTAAAGCACTTCATTCGTATTATACTTTGAATTCAAGATAGCCTTAAAGCACAAAATAAATGCAAAAAATGCACAAATAGATAGTCCTAAATGTACAAGTTGATGGTATTAATAGTCCTAAATGTACAAGTTGATAGCATTGACACATAAAACATAAGTTTATTTCAATTCACAAATAAGGGTATAATAATGAACAAATAAGGTTATATCAATGAACAAATAAGGGTATATCCATGAACAAATAGGGTATATCAATGAACAAATAATGGTATACCAATGAACAAAAAAGAAGTATACTAATGAACAAATAATAGTATACTAATGAACAAATAATGGTATATCAATGAACAAATAGGGGTATATCAATAAACAAATACGACTATATCAATGAACAAATATGGGTATATCAAAACTAATTATATGTGCATAAAAAACTACATAATATTGTATTCCTACACATAAATAAGGTTAAAAAATAAAATTAAAAATTAAAAAAGTTCAAAATCGATGAACAATGTTATCAAAAACTCAATGCACAATTAGTTAGTATTGATGAACAATTGGTGAAATTGATGAACAAATCGCTATTTCTGATGAACAAACTGGGCGCGTCTCATAAAAACGTATTTTTCGAAAAATTCGTGAATAATTCGGGAAAAATTCGTCCGTGTCGTATTTTATTGAAAAATACGCGAATAATACGGGAAAAATTCGCCCGTGCCGTATTTTATTTTTTTTAATGAATGTTTAATCAGAGACGTTGATTTTTTGAAATGAACGATCGAGATTTATTCTTATTTCTCACCCAGGCGGCCATTCGCACGTGACTCTTTTTCAAGATAATATTATCCCCGAAGTGATAATTTTTCATAATCTTCATTCCCTGAAGTGAATGAAATATCGATATATAATCCCGGAAGTGATTATTTCCATTCCCTGAAGAGATTGGAATATCATTATATTATCCCTGAAGCGACAATTATTTCCTCATGGAGAGTAGAATTACATTCTATATTACGTTCATGATCTACATATACATACATACATGTAACATTCACGTTTCATGTTTCCTGTTTAATTATTATACATAATCGAATTACATGAATTACATACATGATGATCTGTATATATTAAGCAATTGTTTATTCTTATGATCATGTTACACACCTAATTTATGTTCTTATAATTTAATTCAATTGCGTATCATATTATATACTCTAATGTCTGAATTACAAACTAGTTTGTTTACGATTGTAAAATTACATCCCCTGAAGTGGATGTATTTGTTAACAAATTTGTCCTTGGAGCGACAAATTAAATCGTATATGATATATCCCCTGAAGTGGATATATTCATCTCATGAAGAGATTCACAATAATTATCCTTGAAGCGATAATTTTTTTGATCATTCAGCTTCTGAAGAGTTGAATGTATTAAGATCATATTCCCCCCGAAGTGATAATTTTCATCCTTTGAAGTGAATGAAACCTCAATATATAATCACTGAAGTGATTATTTTCCATTCCCTGAAGTGATTGGAACATTATTATATTATGCTGAAGCGATAATTATTTCCTCCTGAAGAGTTAATTTATAAATAAAATTATCCCTGAAGCGATAATTATTTCCTCCTGAAGAGTTGAATTTACAAATAATATTATCACTGAAGTGATAATTATATACTCCTGAAGAGTTGAATTTACAAATAATATTATCCCTGAAGTGATAATTATTTCCTCATGAAGAGTTGAATTTACAAGTAATATTATCCCTAAAGTGATAATTATTTCATCCTGAAGAGTTGAATTTACAAAATAATATTATAATTTTATCTCTGAAGTGATAAATTTCATTCCCTGAAGTGAATGAATTATTTTATTTATTTTATTGTTCTTCTATTGTTTATTTATTTATTATTTTCATGTACTTAATTATGTTATATTATTTTCTCTTGAAGAGTTAATTGAATGTACAGAACAAGATTATTCCTGAAGTGATAATCCTCGTTCCTTGAAGTAAATGAAAACTTCATTTTATCTCTGGAGTGATAATTCTCATTCCCTGAAGTGAATGAAACCATTTTTCTATTTTTATACTTGGAGTGATAATTTCCATCCCCGAAGTGGATGAAACAAATAATCCCCCGAAGTGGATGAAATAATTGAATAAATCCCCAGAAGTGGATGAATATAATAAAAGTTCCTACTCTTTGGAGTGAGTGGTGATACTAAAGTCGTCTTTTGAAATAAATGACACGATTCATGTGCAAATTGAAAAGAAAAATATCATCTCCAAAAGTAGACGATAAAGTTCATATGACAATATTATCTCTTGAAGTAGATAATAAAATACCCACATGGATGTCACATCCTGAATTATGTGACTAAAAGGTCTCATTGAACTCACATCCTAAAGTATATGATTGAAAGATCTTATGAATAATCACATCCTAAAGTATGTGATGGAAAGAAGTCTAGAAGACTTCGTATAAAATCTCTTGTCACCAGAAGTTGACAATATTTTATGATACTTTATTTCTTTATTTATACTTTTCAATTTAATTATTTATGTTATTGCTTATATACATTTTTATTTGTTCTTAAAGTTAAAACTTGTCACCTCCTGAAGCGGATGCTAGTATGTCCCACTAGAGACAAATTTGAAATCATCCCCGAAGAGATGAAATAATAAATCTCATTACCCCCTGAAGTGAGTAATGATAGAAAATATCACTTCCTAAAAAAGATGATAAAATTTATGTGGCAATGATCATCTCTTGAAGTAGATGCTTTTATACATAAGAGTATTATCCCTAGAAGTGAATTTACATACATAATTATTTCTTGTAGTATGATGAGAAGAATTTATTAGTGGAACTATATGAACATATCATCTCCCGAAGTGGATGATAAATGGTTCAAGAAATAAAATTACATTGTCACTTGAAGTTGACAGATGAGATGTTTGGGAGATCCATGAAGCACTTGAAGTTCCAACAGACATGTGCTAAGTTATAATGAACATATCATATCATCAACTCTATTCGAGCTTGAAGAATCGAATTTTGACAAGAAGAGATAGTTATAAACTCTTGGAGAGTTAAGAGATCTCATACCAAACCATGTACTCTAGATGTAGTACAAGAAATATGACATGTACTCTAGAAGTAGTACAAGGAATGTGGGTCATTACAATATTCAGAACTATGTCTATATGACCACCTACCTAGCATGAACTAGAAGTTCAAGGTCATGTTTGACCAACCTCTTGCATGCCGGAAGCATGCCTCCTCTGGAAGAGGGTGTGAAAGAGGTTACGGTATATTACACATGCGGCCGTTAGTCATGGTTATGACTTATAGCTAGGACGTCGTGGGTTAATTTGATGTCCAGAAGAACATCTAAGATAAGGGATGTCCCATAAGTGACATAATTGATCATCAATCTTGTACCAGTTGTACAAGAACCACACCTTATGAGTACAAGTGTGGAGACCGGTCTAATCTATATTAAAAGTTCTGAATGCACCCATTTTGAGGCATCTAATTTTGATATGAAGATAACAGTTTATCTGATATGAGTTGATGAGCTCCCAAATTTATGTATGGATCACCGACATTTTCAATGGTGCCACATCACATAGTATTTGAAAACCAGAAGTTTTCACAAGTCATGCGCAAATTTTGGTGTGAAGGTTATGATGACTCTAGAAGAGTATATCCCATTGAATAATGTAATCTCACTAACTGGAAGTTAGTTAATGATAAGATATATTTATGGCATGATTAACTTGGTCACTAATAATGCGCATGATCGGTATAGGACCGAAAGATCTTGAGACTTGAAGTCTCTTCCTAAGAGTGACCTTGAAAGGCTTGTGCTCTTGGTAAAATAGTAGCAAGGCCAGTATAAGTCAAGTAAATACAAAGTCTCATATACTCCTTGACAAAGTTCAAGTGATATAAGAGGACTAGCTAAATCGCCATGTGGACCATTGTGGATTATCATAATATTGAAAGATGCCTCAACCCATTGGTTCCAAGAAAAATGGAGGAGAATGGAATAAATCAATATGTGTAGTGATTGAGCATTGGATAGCTCTCACACATATACACAAAACGACCCAAGTAGAGTTGTCAATAATGAGATCATAATTGATAGCTAGGCAAGTGCTATACATGGAATATGCGACCTAGAAGAGTCGTGGTTAAATAGGGTCATGAATATGAATATCGATTATTTAATTCGACAAGACCGATCGCTTATAGCAAATTCTCCTAATGAAAATGCTATATATGTCCTCCGCCCCCAGATAATTTTTAAGTACCGCCACACAATGAAAGTTGGGATTAGACGAGGGGTTTGGGTCCTTATCGTTTATAAAATACCTAGAGCTTATAAGCGGTGATCAATATATTGCTCGATATTAAATGTATCACTTTGGCGAGGTGAAAAATCCCAACTTTAGGGGGAGAAGATAATTGAGGCTACAAGTTAAGAGATTGCATGAGATGCAATTTGTTATCCAAAGAAAGCTAAACCAGAAGTTTAGCATATTGTATAACTAAACCAGAAGTTTAGTGACTAAGACATAAATACTATTTGAGAATACACCAGTCATTTGGAGATTCCAGAAGTAACTCCAAACAAACACATAAGTATGCTTGAAGCATGAGAGACATTTTCGGATTTAAGGATACATTCCCCAGAAGAGGAAAGAGCCAATTACATCCCAAAAGGATGATATGTCGACTGGAAATAAACATGAAGATAGAACTCATGAAGAGATTCTATCTAAAGACTCTAAAAGCAAAGAAAACGACATGAGCGACAATTTAGAAATGTCGATTAATTAGGTAAGTATCGGTATAAGGTATCAGGAAGATATCTTTGCTTATTCAGTTATCGTAAAAGTCATTGGAGAAGATGACAATAATCCCCAAACAATGGAGGAATGTCGACATCGAAATGGTTGGGAAAGCTGGAAAGCAGAATTAGATTCGTTAAACAGACTAGATGTTTTTGGGCCTGTAGTTCCAACACCATAAAGTGCAATGTTATAGCTCGTTGCACAAGGGTTCTCGCAAAAACCTGGAGTGGATTACATGAAAATATATTCACCAGCAGTGGATGCAACAACACTCAGGTTCCTTGTTGCTTTAACCGTTGTTGAGCGTTTGAAAATGCAACTCGTGGATGTGGTAACAACATACCTATATGATTCATTAGGTACCAACATATACATGAAAATCCCAAAAGAATTATTAATTCCCGAAGCATTTGAATCAAAACCACATTACATTTATTCCATTAAACTTAGAAGATCGCTATATGGATTGAAACAATCGGGAAGAATGTGGTATAATCGCCTTAGAGAATATCTACAAAGGCAAGGATTTGTCAGCGATCAAATAGGTCCTGGTTTGTTCATAAAACAAAAAATTTTGGATATGTAATCATTGTTGTTTATGTTGATGATTTCAATATTATTGGGACTCCAGAAGAGATCCTAATAGCAACTGATTATTTGAAAAGAGAATTTGAAATGAAGGACTTAGGAACTACCAAGTATTGTCTCGACCTGTAGTTCGAGCATACAAAGGATGAATGTTTATCCATCAATCAAACTACGTAGAAAAGGTCCTAAAGCGATTTAATATGGATAAGGCGCATCCATTAAGTACATCAATGAGAGTAGATCGCTAAGTGTGGAAAAGGATCGCCTTTTTTCCCCAATTAGAAAATGAAAGAGATATTAGATCTTGAATTACCATATCTCAATACAATAGGTACATTACCGTACATTGCTTCATTACCTCAATAATGTCATTTTATGTGACAATGAGTTATTGTCTCCCTAAACATAAAATAAAGATTATTGGTCCAAAAGTACTAATCTTCTACAAAATTCAGTGATGACATATATTTATTGCATAAAGATTGTGTGTTTAACTGAGGGGGAGCATTATTATACGATTGTACTCTTTTTCCCTTGGTTTTGGTTTTTATCCCACTGAGTTTTTCCAAACAAGGTTTTTAATGAGGCAGTTCGTCATATAAGGTCTCAAATGAGACAATCTCGGCCTGAAGTTCGAGATATGTGAAGGAATGGAGTTTTTATCCATCCATCAAATCAAGTTCAAAGGAGCCAACGGTGATGTATGAAGAGAATTCGGCATAGATTGATCAACCAAAGTACCTATCATCAAGTGTTCTCAAATTACAAGATTCAACTCAAAGACATGATGGATGCTTAATTCATTCAAGCAAGGAGGATATATTTCAAGCTGAGAGAAGAATCATAACTGCACTCTTTTTCCCTTAGTCTTGGTTTTGTCCCATTGGGTTTTCCAGACAAGGTTTTTAACGAGGCAGTTAATGATGTACATCTAAGGGGGGGGGGGGGGTGTTATAATAATATAGGGAAATTCCTTTTGGTGCCCCTGTGGTTTTGATTTTTCCTTTTGGTGCCCAAATTTTTTTTTTATTCCTTTTGGAACCCTCCTACTTTTAACATTTTCCTTTCCATAGCCAAAATAGGCCCAAATCACAAATTCCGTCCAAATTTTACACTTGCCGTCAAAAAATATTAAAAAAATAAACGTCTCTATCTAATTGAGAGGAATTAATCAAAACAAACAAACAAACAAAAGGTTATTATAGCTAGTATTAATAGTCTGCTAACAATCAATTGACTACCAACATCAGCACATTAAGAAAAAAAAATGAACGCAGCACAAAGAAGAAGCCATCAGTGGCGGCGACGACAGTGCACGGCCGACGACGACACCAGCCCGCACCTGCACTAACCCGCTCCATACCTGATTCCGATTCAGCAGCAACAGACTCGACCTCCGGCAAGCTTGCCAGCAGCAACCTCCGATGACCCATTCCAATTAAAGACCCGAATGAAAATGACCCAATATCTAATTGAGATCTGAGGAAAATTGATGTGAGAAATAAATAAACCCGAAGCCCCTCTTATAGTCCCAAATTGAGAACCCTAGGCAATTCCAGATTTAATCCAAAAGATTTAATTTGATTAGAAATGGAACGATTGCCCTTCGATCTCTTCACATTCCCTATTAACTCGCACAATCGAATAGAATTGAACCGACGCGATGCCCCGACGCCCCTCCTCTGATGGGAGGTTGAAGACAAAGGCCTGATTAGCACCTGATATTCGCACCCTCCTCGCCGGAATCGGAATCCGACCTCATCACGTGTGGTTCTCGACCTCGGCATCACCGGCAGGCGTCCTTGTGCGTGGCTCTTGTGCTCGTCGGTCTTCCTGAGTTCTGTCGCCCAATGGTCGAGAAAGAAATTGAGTTTTGGTCGAGCTTGAAGAACTTTCTGTAGCCCATATTTTAGTTTTATTTTTTTTTAATATTTTTTGACGGCAAATGTAAAATTTGGACGGAATTTGAGATTTGGGCCTATTTTGGTTACGGAAAGGAAAATATTAAAAGTAGTAGGGTACCAAAAGGAATAAGAATTTTTTTTGGACACCAAAAGGAAAAGTCAAAACCACAGGGGTACCAAAAGGAATTTCCCAATAATATATTATTTAGATGTACATATAGAAACCCTATATTTAATCTTGTACTCTCTATATAAAAGCCCCTATGAGTGACCTAATAAGATGGATCTGATATCTCTCCTTTCGCTCTATTCTCTCTGTTCTCTCATATTTTATAACATTTTGTTAAATATGAAATTACTATTTGAGAGATGGTAAAATTTTAGGATGGAACTAATTATGCAACCTTTTCTTTTCTATTAAAAAGGCTATTGTATTATAATTCTCGTAATTAAAAAGCTCTATTTTATTGTTCTATTTTAAGAAAGAAATATTTTCTTGTTATTGATATGTGTGATAAGATAAAAGCATTTCCTTAACATATTTGTGATGACTTGAGCTGTTAGATTACATGATGATGCCCCCATTAGGCCAGCCCATTTGTCGAGCAATACATCAGAAAAAGATCTTAGTGGGCTCAGCTTGTTAACATCAAGCCAAAAATGTTTCTCTGATTTTGATCACTTACCTTCCAGGAACTGCAATTTCCCCCTTAAGTCTAGTTGTATATTTAGTCTTGACAAGAAAAATAAAACCTGTTACATGGAGTACTATATTAACATATTAACCAATAGAAACTACTCTTATTCTGAAAAATGGAGATTTGGCCCTCATTTCATTCCAAAATGACAGAGCTACAGAATATTGCTCCAACTTTAAAATTGTTATTTTTTCAAAGTTGACTAGATGTGGAAAATTCTCCGTATTTGGGTCTATTTTCTTACTTTAAAATTTACAAAGCTCGTAACTTATATGGTAGACCGTGTTGTTTTGCTTAAGATAATATTAATATTATAAGAAGTATATATTCCAAAAATAATAAATATATTTAAAATGATCTAATCAATTTTAAGTATTAAACCTTTGTACTATGTAATTAATCATACATCTTTATCAAGATATTACAATATTAGTATTTGACTCTACAGAAACGATAAAGATATACTACCGTTACCGTGTAAAAGACAAATTTATTTTAACGCAATCAATTACGGAGTAAATGTTAAATCTTACAACCAATTTAGTTATAAATCTCAACTAGTTATGCCCTAATCTTCCGCTTATCATGTAATAACAAAATACACAAAAGAGGTTGCGTCAAATCAAGGAGCTGAGTGGATGATATTTCTTCTCCTCCACCACCAGATCATCTGATATTCTGATAAGATAGGGAATAAAGCAATTAATCAACAAAAAAACGAATATGAAAATAGCCTCAAATTACGAATTGGGGAAAATTTTACACATAGGAGGATCAGCCTGCTTAATTCCCCTAATTAAACGCTTTCTTAATCCCTAAGCTCTCTCTATTATAATTTCCTCCCAAATCTTTCTTCTTGCTCTGCACTTGAGTAACCATCAATTAATTCATATGCTAAATCCAGAAGAGGAGGAAGAAGAGCCATCCCCAGAAGAGACCACCACGTCATGGTCAAATTGACCACCACCACCACCAACCCCATTGGGATTGGGGGCCCCACCTTCAAGGCTTCCGCCATTGACGCTCTTGTCCTTGTGGTTGTGCATCCAGACCTTGAGCACCTCCCTTGCCACTCCCACCTCCTTGCAGAAATCCTCGACCACTCCTCTCTCAATCTTCTGCATCTTCCACCCGAATCGCTCCGAGAATCCCCGCATCTTCTCCTTCTGCTCCTCGCTGAATCTCGTCCGGAATCTCTTCCTCCCGTTCGCCGCCGGAGAGGCCAAATTCAGGTTCCCCGGGGGGAACAAGGGCGAGGCCGCCGTCGGACGGTGGCGGTGGAGAGGGGCGGGATCGTCGGGATCCCGCCGGTGGAAGTTGCGGTGGCAGCCGCAGGCGGCGCACCGGAGGGAGGTGGGGTCGTCGGCCTTGTAGGTCGCGGGCGACGGCATGAACTCACAGCAGCCGTCGAGGGCGTGGCCGCCCAGGGACGCCGCGTGGTTCCTCATGCACTCCTTATACGAGACGTCCGGCGCGGTGGGGTAATGCCGCTTCAGGGCGCCGTTGCCGTAGGCCAAGAAGCCAAGGGGCTTGTTGTTGTTGTTGTTGGAGGTGGGCCTTGGAGTAGTCTCGGCGGCGGCGGTTGGTTCCATGGTGGTGGTGCCCTACATTAAAGGTTTGAGCTTTGATAAGAGGAGCTCTAATTTCCCCTTTTCAACAAGTTCTTGAAAGAGAAGCAAAAGTGAAAAGGAACGAGGGTTTGCCAATTGTGATTGGATTTGGTGGTGTGAGTGTGTGATGAGATGATGGGCTAACAAATTAAAAGCTCAGAGGCAAAAGAGCTGTTTTCTGATCAAACTTTCTACCAGAAAGGTACTCAACAAATTCAGAGAGAACACAAGCAACACCTTTTTTTTAAAATAAAATTAGTTTGGGTTTGAAGAAAAGACCTTGTGCTCTGTCTCTGTTGTTTGCACAAAGACGTAATGGCATGGGAAACCCACAGCAGTGTGTACCCAAGTCGCTATTTATTTTCCTTTCATTGTTTGGTCACTTCACAAAACTACCCTTCTTTAGGTCATTTTACATAAACCACCCCTTTATTTTTTAAATTACATTTTACCACCATCTATTCATGTCTTGTTTATATTGGATTCAAGGGTGTGTTATTATAAAAAGAACTTTATCTTAAAGGAAGGGAAATTTTCTACCAATAGAATATCAAACACATAACACGAAAGAAAGAAACATGCAAGTTCCTCAAGGTTGCGACCATCCTCAATTTCGCAAGCTCATTGAGATGACTTCTTTATCGAGCATCTATACCCGAATTTGCTTTGCACTTGCGAAATTGTTATGAATGAGCTTGCGAACTTGGGTTCAACGGCGATATTGTTTTCGTAGAGGAGAGGGAAGAAGAAGGTTAGAGGAGGAAGAAAGGCACTTCGGCCAATCAGATTTCTCAGTCCCCCATTTAAAGTTATTTTTTTGTTTTAAAAGCCTTTTTACGATTTTTCTTAAAACTATTATCCACCTCAATAAAGTACTTGAGAGATTTAGTACCTCACTCGCCTATAGGAGCGTCATATGCACGCATGTGTCCACATTAGCAAACAGGTGCCCAATAGGTCTCAATTTATATAGTTCAAGTACTAAATCGAACATTCACAAAAGTAAGGTATTAAAGTGACCAATTAGTCAAAGGTTAGATGTCTGTATATGAAGACGAACATGCACTTATCAACTTTGGGAGTGACCAATTATGCCTTTGTACTCAATCGAACATTACCAAAAGTGAGGTGTTAAAGTGACCAATTGGTCAAAAGTGAGGTGTCTGTATATGTATTCTTCCATTATTGATGACATGAGAATATGAAGACGAACATGCACTTATCAACTTTGGGAGTGTATTTTCTATCATTTACTTTATTAACTTTTTCTAGTTGCCTTTAAAATTAATGCATTAAATGTTCTTGTTGTAATGTGGTCACAAATTTGAATTATATATCTTGCATTTTTCAAGAACATAATATTTAATCTTGTTGGTTTTGAGACTCCCTTATACAAGGAGGCCATATCTTTATATATATATTCTCAGCATATTTGAATGAAATTCAACAACCCTTAGTGATGCTTTTAGAAAAATTATTTTTTTTTACCAAATTAAATCATATTCGATCTCTTTATCAAGTTTAGTCTTATGAAGAGTCAAATGAGCCCTTTATCCCTATGTTGGTGGCATTGCCTTTGTGCTCTTGATGGTGAACTTCATCTTGTTTTATTTTTTCAATCCTTGAATCCTCTTACGAGATGATATTATTCGCCATGCATCATATTGGTGTTAGAGTTTCAGTTCGTTTGCATCTCACGTTCTTCTCATTTCTTCATCTCCATGACGTACTAAATAAATCATCCCCTTTCATCCCACAAAAAATCTTAAACCAAAACACATTTCAAGTTCACATAAAAACCTTTTATTACAAAACAACCACATAAATGATCTAGGTCCTAAGAATTTAACTCTCGACAAAGCTCAAAATGAGCAGAGAGATGATGTTTATCTCTTAAACTATGTTCTCAATACACAAGTAAATGATCAATAATCTCAACAAGTAAATGTAAATGGCCACTAAAGAGTTGAAATGTAGTCACCAACTTCTTTGTTCATCTCTTAAATGATATTCTTTATTTCTTCAAAAAGCATGTTGTAAACGATTTTTTATGTTCGCTAAGGTCCAAGAGGAGATAAGACGATTCAAGGTGTCCTTAGAAAAAGTACAGGGGAAGCATCTAATGGAGGCTACAAAAACGGATAGTAGGACTACTGCTCGTCTTGCCAGTGTTATTGAAGGTAGAGATCGACGAGACTTCGTATCTCCAAGAGACATGACGAGTCATGTGATATGGAGGACGAAGATCCCGATCGGTGACACCCTAGGATGTGCAAAGCCCAACACGAGGAAGAAAATCACGTCAGTTCGGACTCTTAGGACGACAAAGGTTGTTTCCCGGAATACGATGGAAGTGAGCATTACACAAGAGAGAATGGTTGAGATCAAGCATGGCATCAAACCGAGAACCCTAAGAAGCGCTCCTAGGATGAAAGGTCGTCACAACGAAAAGTTAAACAATCCGCGAAGAACCGACGAGCAGAGAGAACTGAGTCTAAAATGGTAGAGCTTGACAACTCTGAAGAAACGTTTGACGAGGAAGAGGAGTGGCGAGAAGGGTCAAGTTGGAGGTATAGAAGCGCGAGGTGCCGATCCCCTCTTAGGATAAAGCAAGAGGTCACCATGGGATCAATTGGCAAGGAAGTCAATCGCTTCCTCTCTAATAGCCGCAACCCAAACTCCTTGGATAGTTTGTTTACGCTTCATATGCGAAAATGAGATCATTTGAGAAGTTTTCCCGCTAAGTTTACGGAGTTGTACGCTGAGATCGAAGGGTGCAACAAAAATTCCGCAATCATGCCATTCAGGTTGGCCATCCCCGAGGATTGTAAACTAAGGAAAAACCTCACTTTAATGACACCCTCCTCATTGGTTGAGTTGTAGGAGTGCATACGTCAATATGTGTGACTAGATGAAGACACCCTAGGAAACAAACAGAAAGAGACAAGCTCGCCACCAAGGTCTCATTGATATGATTCTCTAATATCTCTTACAACCACCCTAAACCCTAAATCTAGACACACATCTAGGTACATGGTTGGGTTGTCACATTACTTGCATATCGCATATGAATTGGTCCCAACATGCACCATCATTATGTAACTCTAGAAGAAGATCGATCTAGATATTTCTTCAACAAACCATTCCTTGAGGGCTCCCTTCAAAGTTCTTCAAAGCGTCTTGCTCTAGGTTGATTTTTTTGTTTATGTTTATATTCTTGATTCTTCAACCTCAAACCATGTTAGTAATCCATCAACCCATGTTTTAAAAGGAACAATGCATGCACAATTGGGGCGAGCGTGAGCTTGTGTAGCCTCAAGGGAGTAGTCGTGGCCAATGTGAGTATTGAATTGTAAAAAAGAATAAGGGTGATTGAATATAATATTTAAGATAAGGGTGATCCGTGCAAATTAACCGAAAAAGAGATATTTTGTGAAGTTTGGCTTTTATTGAATAAGTTATTATTGGTGTTTGTTTTGGGGGAGAATGCCAGACTGGTGGTGCTTATTTCTTGTCAGGAGGAGTAATGAGAGTTCGTTGAGGTTCAGGGTGGGAAGCCGTAATTGTGTTAGAAATCGGGGGTAAAGTGGGAATATCCCCTCATTTTGACAAAATTATACATAATATATTTCATTAAAAAAATGTAAATACGTACAAGTGTTAGGTTCAGCTCACGAACATGCAATTCATACATTCTCTGGGTCGAATAAATTGAAGAGACTCATTCATAGAATAACATAGCCAACTAGTTTTCGTATATTTTCGCATCTATGAACAAGATCGATTTAAATAGTAGCTAGACACCTAGATGCCTCATAGGATATAACATGAGGAAAGAAAAAACAATGTTAACAACTATTGTCTAATTAACCAAATGCAACTAACTACAAAAATATGATTTAATTAATTTTCTGATAAAATAAAGTATGAATTTTAAGAACTTTTCCAGTTCATGTCACCCAAATCTCCCAATGCAATTGTCATTTTTTCATTATTTTTGTTTTAAAAAATCATTGATATAATATTGGAATAATTAAGAGGAGATGGAGCAAGTCATACATACAATGAAGAAGCTAATAATAAGAGTGTCCAAAATCAAAGCACTTAGTAGGGATGAGTGATGAAGAAAGAACGTGTGTGAATTTGGGGAGATTTGCTTGTCGGTAAGTTAATGGAGACGTGGAATGCATGCTTGTCGTGAGTACACCCTTAACAAGTTGTCATGACAAATTAAAAATAAATTGCAAAATTGTACATAAGATTTTACCATAATCATTGTTTGTAGGAATTCAGTTGAGTTTGCCATATTGTTATAGGATGTGTCATGCCTTGATTAATTAATGCTTATCCAAATGCTAGCTAGCTTATTAATTAGGGGTGGGTCAATTGATGAACTACCAAAATTGTGCTTACCCAGTTTCTTCAAATGGACGCACTTACCATATATATTAGTAGTAGGGTGGTTTTTGATAGATCGAGATCGCTTTGGCCTGTCGCATAAATGGGGTCCCTTGGAGAATGATGTAAAATAAAATATGTATAGAATGGGAAAGAAAAATGGTTAGCTTTTTTTTTTTTCCCCCTCATCTTAATACTTTTAGTTCAGGAGACCAAAATTGATGCATCAAAAAGTGAAGCCAAGAATATGAGTTTGCTATGCATGTGTGCATCTTTTGGTTTTGGGTCCATTCTATGAAACTCTGCCTTTTCGTTCTATATATCTCAATTTCTCAAATTCAAATTGAGTTGCTTAAAGGAAAAGATAGATCACAGATCGACCTCTTCTTGTACATTTGATAATTAATTAATCTCGTGATTTAGATTTACTTGTCATTCTATATGACTTTTTTTTTAAAAAAAATAATTGTAAGTGCACAAAAATTCCGTCTTTAATGCACTAATTGTGAACTTCTTCTTTTCCGCTCCACGCCCAATCTTCTGACCTAAAAATCTGTAACACAATGGATATAGGGGGTGGGGACCCCCTAATCCACCTCCGATGCCTAAGTTAAAAGAGCGAATTGTCGTTTCGAGTGTCGAGGTAAAACGAGAGAACGACGAATCCTTGAACAGTCGAGCTAAGCGAGTATTAGGCTGTTCAAGTTTTCAGAATATGCCGATATGCACATGTGGCTCTTCCTAAACGTCTAGGACGTGTATTTATAATGGAAGAAGGAGATCAGAGGGCCGATTTTCTATATCTCTTATGGTTGCTTAAAGCCCAAACTAGGAATATTCTCACCTTCTCCAAGTTTAATTCCATCATATTTGAAGGATAGAATCTTCCATTAAGTTGCACAACTACCATATATTTGATAATATGAAAAATAATAAAAATAATAATAAATACGTAGTAATTTAAGAAATACCTTTTAATAGCGAAAATAACTATGGTAACTATGTTTGTTTTACCCGCTCACAAATGCTCCACCTACACCGCCTCATATGTTTTACCATATTCGGCGATGTAGGGTACAAAGGGTTTCTAATCGAAGTGGCCAAGTGGATTGGTTGATGTCAAGTCCCCTAACGCTTTCGTATATTCGTATATTCGTACCTTATGAGCGCATTTCATGGGCTTTACTATTTTTGAGCAAATATCATAAATTCTCTATTTTATGAGCGAATATCATAAAATTCTTATTTATAAGCGAATATCATAAACTCTTATTTATGAGCGAATATCATAAACTCTTTCTCACATACACGCATATGTAAAACCCATTAGTGCGATTAACTAATGTTGCACTTATATTTTTTTTATGCAAGACTCAAGCTAATGCAAAAAGCTGACTTTTATTAGTAAGTAAACGTGAATGTCATGAACTTACAAAGCTAAACAAAATGAATGCAAAAAACGAAAATCTGATTTTAGATGCAATGAACTAATATCTCATATAGGTCTCAAGAAATAGATAACCATATCAATGACAAGAGATAATATGCATAAGGAGAGTAAATCACACAAGAAAAGAAGAGGGATTTTTGATATTCTCCCTATAAGGCCAAAAATAACTCACTAGGAATTTTTTTTGTTGGATTTCAGTCACTTCTACCTAAGATCATATGTGCTCAATTCATCACATGCTAAATATCCACATAATTTTTTTTTCAAACATGATTCAGGCAAAGCTATCCAAACATGCTATGTAATTACATGATCAAGCAAGTTAAAGCATATCATAGGACATCTAAGTGGAATATTATTAATCCTAAAAACACAAACAAAAACACAAAAACTGACACAAAACTAAGTTTCCTTTTTCCATACCCCATACTTAAACCAAACAATGTCCTCACTGTTTAAAACATAGAAATATAAAGAGAATAAGGAAAAGGGAACTCACAAAATAAAACTGAAGCTGCTTGAAACCATTAAGTACTGGAGGAGCTGATTTTTTCTCTTGATTTCTTGAAAGAAGGTCGGTACCGACCAGCTAAGGTCGGTAACGAGCCTGTCGTTTTGCACACCGGTCTTCTGTATTGCTCTTGTACTGAGTGCATTGGATTATTTCTTTTCTTTTTTCGGTTTAGCACTTCATCTTCTTTGTACATGAGTCACTTTAGAAAAACTTCTATCCCTACTACACTAAGCTAACCTAAAAACAAGTCAAAAGAAAGCTAACAAAAAGAACTAAGAAACTGAAAGCTAAAACAAAAACAAAAAGCGGGTTGCCTCCCGTACGCGCTATTTTTAACGTCGTTAGCCCGACGAACTTCTCTTGGCTCTAAGGTGGCTTCCATCCAATTATGTTGGGGTCAAGAAGAACCCCATACTTAGATGAAACATCATTCTCCAAGATATTTGGCCCTCTATCATCAATCAGAATGCTCGAAAGTCCTACAACAGGGTTAGTAAAATCCAAAAACCAAGGAGGTTTTGGCTCCTTCATAGGACTAACAGTAGGACATAATATAGAATAAAAATGGGAGAAGGGATCATGACCAGAATTAATAGGATAAGAACAAGAAAACTCAAATATGCCACTTAGGAAAGGGCTCGTTACCAAGGCAAAATGGGTCATTACCGACCACACTAGGTTAGGAAAGGCTTCGATACCGTGCATGAATTCATCTTCTTCCTCGGACTCCTTCGGAAAGGGGTCGGTACCGACCCATGGTGGGTCGGTAGGCTCCTCGGTATATGTGCCTCCATTGAATTTGCCCATTTTTGTACTCAGGGAGGGGTTGTTACCGAGCGATGGTGGGTCGGTAGACTCCTCAGTACTACAACTAGCCACTTCGCTTCTTGAAATAGCCTCCAACTGCTCTTGTAGACGGGCATTGTTCGCGACTATGGTGTCCCTTTCTCTCTGGATCTCCTCTATTTGTAAGCGGAGTTCAGCCATCTGTTGTTTCATTTCTTCAATTGTCATGGCCATGTCTTTTATATACTGAAAGCAAAAACAAAACAAAAACGAAATCAAAAAGCAAAACGGGTTCTCAGAGAGGGTCGATACCGAGGCCTAGAGGGTCGGTACCGAGCCTGGAGTGATCTCGTGAAACAGAAACTGAAAAGAAAGAAGCAACTACGTGTCGACAGGGTCGGTACCGACCTGGAAGGGGTCGGTAACGACTCGACAGTAACCTAGAAAGTAAACAGAAAGAACACAAAAACTGGGTTGCCCAGCAGGGTCGGTACCGACCCTAGGGGGTCGTTACCGACTCGGCGGAGTCCCGCAAATGCAAAAACCTAACTTGGCACTATTGATATCTCCCCGTCAACGACGCCAATTTGTTGATAGGGTTTCTTGAACAAATAAATTTATATCAAGACCCCGCTGAGTATAGCAGAGTTAGGTTCGTCCGCATGGAGAAAGTCAGTATCAAGTTTTGTAACTTATTACGCAAGCAATCAAACAAAGCAAGGGTTTTTATCAAGTAAGAGAGAAAATCTAAGGTAAAGGTATCACCACAACAATAATCAAGCAATGCCAACACTCATGAAACATAAAGATCATGCTTTTATCACATAAAGGCGCTAACTTTCGTTAACTAGAGCAAGTGAATCAACTAACTTTCGTTCAATTAATAAACTTACTATCTAATCTCTTCTACTTCAACTAGGATTGATCCACTTTCGCTTCAAAACCCTAATTTGACTATTCTGATTCAAAGTTTTCGCTTTCGTTTCAACTATGAACGAGAAATTCCAATCCACTTTCGCTTAAGGATTAAGAGCAAGAGAATAGATTCATGCAATAAAAACAATCAAATCATGATCAAGAGAAAGCATGCACAACCATATTTGGGTTTAACCCCAACCTTAGAGAGGAAAACTACTCACCAAGCATAATAATTGAAAACAAAACTGAATTAAAAAGGAAAAGCTTACAACTTTGAATTCAAAACAAACTCGTTCTCCAAGCAACACCAATCTCTACTCTATATTCTCTCCTACCAACTTCTCTCTCTCTTCCTCCTCCTCCTCTAACGTGCCCCTCGGGCCCTAGACCTGTGTTGGTTCCCCGCGAAACAAAGGGCTTAACCTCCTTTTATAGAAGAAAAGGAGTAATTCAACTAGGAAACAAGATAAAATAACCTTCCTAATATACAAAGATAGAATAAATCCTTAAGATCTCGGGATAGAGAGAAAGTCGGCGCCACACACGACCCAAATGGGTAGTGCACAACCCTCATAGGGTCGGTCCTGAGGGGTTCACTTTCTGTTTGGGAGCACGACCCTGATTAGGTCGGTCCTGAGAGCATTCTTCTAGCTTCCTCATCTTGGTTCGTGCACGACCCCTTCCTAGCTCGATCTTGGGTCGATTTCTTTACCTCTCTTCATGATTTCACTCTTCTTGGCCCTACTTCCCTAGCTCATCAACTCAAACCTTCCTCATAGCTTGTCCACCCTCTCTTGCAATGCTCCAAACAGCTCCAAAAAACCTACAAAACACCACCAAAGTTTATGTAGACTCCATATCTCATGAAAATACGAAAACCCACACAAACGACTCAAAACAAAACACAAAACTAAAGAAAAAGACTCAAAACACACAAAAACACATCCTAAACCATGACTAAAAAGGCGGACATCAGAATACTCCATACTTAGACTTGCTTGTCCTCAGGCAATCAACAAGACATCAACCAAAACCATCAACACATATATCAAGTCAATGCCATTATCAAAAAGCAACATAAAAGCACAAGTAGAAATAAATGGACAAGTGAATCTAACGTCATCACACATATATTAGCAACCTCAAGCAAAAGAAACTACAAATCCAACCTCACAAGGGTAATGCGTTTCTCTCAACTCTCAAGTGTTTGGGCTTAGAATAACAACTCTCAACTCAGTCCAATATACAAAAATCAACATAGTCATTGTTATTTATATCACCAAACTCTCCACCCGAGATGTCAAAACATATAAAAAACATTAAGAGAACTTAGGCTCAATGAAAAACTTCATAGAAGCTTCCATTCAGCCGGGTTGTAATGGGGCTTGGTAAAGACAATAAGGCGTGAAAATATTTTGGCTATGTGGTGCTAATAATATCCGGGAATCCAAGACTCCTAAAAACTCACATTTACCAAAACTCTCATAAAAACAACATACCAAACTCACTCAACAATATGCACACTCTCTTATTTCTTAACCCCTTTTAATATCCCAACTTAATCTTGCTTACAAACACTTAGGAAGATTTGGCTCATGCACACTTTATTCATTGCTCAACTATTCCCCGTTTTTTTTCTTTCTTTCTCCCTTATGATTTTCATTTTTTTTGTGGGAGGTTCGGTACTGACCCTGCAGAGTCGGTAACGAGTTCTGCTCATCATTTTCTTCTTTCTTCCTCTTTACTTTCCCCTTCTTTTGTAAGTGCATTCAGAGAACCAAACTCCTTTTACATAACAAACTGCACGATTTTACTTTACCCAACCCATAATTACCCCACACTTGAACCAAACAAACTCAGTCAACAAAACCATCACAACAACCAATACTAAGTCCTAATCCCCGGATAGGGTCAAGCTTACATCGGCTAGGGAATAATTTTGTGGAGTTAAAAATAAAAGGCTTTAAGGCTCAACTTGGCTTCAAAAAGAGGGATAATGTAAGGGTGGATAAGGATTAATAAGGCTCATGAAAAATAAGTTCTCTATCATCTGATTTTAGATGCAATGAACTAATATCTCATATAGGTCTCAAGAAATAGATAACCATATCAATGACAAGAGATAATATGCATAAGGAGAGTAAATCACACAAGAAAAGAAGAGGGATTTTTGATATTCTCCCTATAAGGCCAAAAATAACTCACTAGGATTTTTTTTTGTTGGATTTCAGTCACTTCTACCTAAGATCATATGTGCTCAATTCATCACATGCTAAATATCCACATAATTTTTTTTTCAAACATGATTCAGGCAAAGCTATCCAAACATGCTATGTAATTACATGATCAAGCAAGTTAAAGCATATCATAGGACATCTAAGTGGAATATTATTAATCCTAAAAACACAAACAAAAACACAAAAACTGACACAAAACTAAGTTTCCTTTTTCCATACCCCATACTTAAACCAAACAATGTCCTCACTGTTTAAAACATAGAAATATAAAGAGAATAAGGAAAAGGGAACTCACAAAATAAAACTGAAGCTGCTTGAAACCATTAAGTACTGGAGGAGCTGATTTTTTCTCTTGATTTCTTGAAAGAAGGTCGGTACCGACCAGCTAAGGTCGGTAACGAGCCTGTCGTTTTGCACACCGGTCTTCTGTATTGCTCTTGTACTGAGTGCATTGGATTATTTCTTTTCTTTTTTCGGTTTAGCACTTCATCTTCTTTGTACATGAGTCACTTTAGAAAAACTTCTATCCCTACTACACTAAGCTAACCTAAAAACAAGTCAAAAGAAAGCTAACAAAAAGAACTAAGAAACTGAAAGCTAAAACAAAAACAAAAAGCGGGTTGCCTCCCGTACGCGCTATTTTTAACGTCGTTAGCCCGACGAACTTCTCTTGGCTCTAAGGTGGCTTCCATCCAATTATGTTGGGGTCAAGAAGAACCCCATACTTAGATGAAACATCATTCTCCAAGATATTTGGCCCTCTATCATCAATCAGAATGCTCGAAAGTCCTACAACAGGGTTAGTAAAATCCAAAAACCAAGGAGGTTTTGGCTCCTTCATAGGACTAACAGTAGGACATAATATAGAATAAAAATGGGAGAAGGGATCATGACCAGAATTAATAGGATAAGAACAAGAAAACTCAAATATGCCACTTAGGAAAGGGCTCGTTACCAAGGCAAAATGGGTCATTACCGACCACACTAGGTTAGGAAAGGCTTCGATACCGTGCATGAATTCATCTTCTTCCTCGGACTCCTTCGGAAAGGGGTCGGTACCGACCCATGGTGGGTCGGTAGGCTCCTCGGTATATGTGCCTCCATTGAATTTGCCCATTTTTGTACTCAGGGAGGGGTTGTTACCGAGCGATGGTGGGTCGGTAGACTCCTCAGTACTACAACTAGCCACTTCGCTTCTTGAAATAGCCTCCAACTGCTCTTGTAGACGGGCATTGTTCGCGACTATGGTGTCCCTTTCTCTCTGGATCTCCTCTATCTGTAAGCGGAGTTCAGCCATCTGTTGTTTCATTTCTTCAATTGTCATGGCCATGTCTTTTATATACTGAAAGCAAAAACAAAAAAAAAACGAAATCAAAAAGCAAAACGGGTTCTCGGAGAGGGTCGATACCGAGGCCTAGAGGGTCGGTACCGAGCCTGGAGTGATCCCGTGAAACAGAAACTGAAAAGAAAGAAGCAACTACCTGTCGACAGGGTAGGTACCGACCTGGAAGGGGTCGGTAACGACTCGACAGTAACCTAGAAAGTAAACAGAAAGAACACAGAAACTTGGTTGCCAAGCAGGGTCGGTACCGACCCTAGGGGGGTCGTTACCGACTCGGCGGAGTCCCGAAAACGCAAAAAGCACAAAACTTGGCACTATTGAAATCTCCCCGGCAACGGTGCAATTTGTTGATAGGGTTTCTTGAACAAATAAATTTATATCAAGACCCCGCTGAGTATAGCAGAGTTAGGTTCGTCCGCATGGAGAAAGTCAGTATCTAGTTTTGTAACTATTAAGCAAGCAATCAAACAAAGCAAGGGTTTTTATCAAGTAAGAGAGAAAATCTAAGGTAAAGGTATCACCACAACAATAATCATGCAATGCCAACACTCATGAAACATAAAGATCATGCTTTTATCACATAAAGGCGCTAACTTTCGTTAACTAGAGCAAGTGAATCAACTAACTTTCATTCAATTAATAAACTTACTATCTAATCTCTTCTACTTCAACTAGGATAGATCCACTTTCGCTTCAAAACCCTAATTTGACTATTCTGATTCAAAGTTTTCGCTTTCGTTTCAACTATGAACGAGAAATTCCAATCCACTTTCGCTTAAGGATTAAGAGCAAGAGAATAGATTCATGCAATAAAAACAATCAAATCATGATCAAGAGAAAGCATGCACAACCATATTTGGGTTTAACCCCAACCTTAGAGAGGAAAACTACTCACCAAGATTAATAATTGAAAACAAAACTGAATTAAAAAGGAAAAGCTTACAACTTTGAATTCAAAACAAACTCGTTCTCCAAGCAACACCAATCTCTACTCTATATTCTCTCCTACCAACTTCTCTCTCTCTTCCTCCTCCTCTTCTAACGTGCCCCTCGGGCCCTAGACCTGTGTTGGTTCCCCGCGAAACAAAGGGCTTAACCTCCTTTTATAGAAGAAAAGGAGTCCTAATTCAACTAGGAAACAAGATAAAATAACCTTCCTAATATACAAAGATAGAATAAATCCTTAAGATCTCGGGATAGACAGAAAGTCGGCGCCACACACGACCCAAATGGGTAGTGCACAACCCTCATAGGGTCGGTCCTGAGGGGTTCACTTTCTGTTTGGGAGCACGACCCTGATTAGGTCGGTCCTGAGAGCATTCTTCTAGCTTCCTCATCTTGGTTCGTGCACGACCCCTTCCTAGCTCGATCTTGGGTCGATTTCTTTACCTCTCTTCATGATTTCACTCTTCTTGGCCCTACTTCCCTAGCTCATCAACTCAAACCTTCCTCATAGCTTGTCCACCCTCTCTTGCAATGCTCCAAACAGCTCCAAAAAACCTACAAAACACCACCAAAGCTTATGTAGACTCCATATCTCATGAAAATACGAAAACCCACACAAACGACTCGAAACAAAACACAAAACTAAAGAAAAAGACTCAAAGACACAAAAACACATCCTAAAACATGACTAAAAAGGCGGACATCATAGGGTGAAGGCACATCAACAATTTAAAACTCAACGGTCATCACTTTTTTGGCTAGAATGACTTGGGTTTTAAACATTCCAAGCGGATATGTTGGATAGCCACCAAGTCTAGTCAATTGCATCTTGACCGGGATCAAATCTTTATTGCTTTTCCCAAGGAGTTTGAAGACCTCATAATACATGATGTCAACCGAACTTCCCAGATCAACGAGAGCACGACGCACCTTAAAACCTTCTAGTTCGACTGCTAGAACTAAGGGGTCGTTGTGAGGAACCTGGACTGTCGCAATGTCCTTGTCCCTAAAGACTAGCCCATCCACCGCACGCACGGGGGAAGGGGGCCGTCATGGCTCGGTCTGCTGAACTCTCATCACTTTAAGTTCATGGAAGGACTTCCTGAAGTTGCTCCTTCCTTCATCATCTTCATGCCTGTAAGATGCCGAGATTGTTTGGATGACTTCAATTTGCTTTTGCACCGGCGCATCACCTTTCTCAGGCCTGTCTCTTTTAATGAACTCACACAAGTACCTCTTCTCAACCAAGCTCTCTAGGAACTGCTTATATGACTCACATTGTTCAGTCATGTGCCCCCGGTTTCTGTGGTACATGCAGTACTTCCTACTACGAGGATCGTCCTCGTGGCATTCCTCTTTGAGAGGATATTGAAAAAAGTTCTCATGCTTAATGCGAGGTAGGATCCGATAGATTGGCCCACTAAACGTGGTGTAAACCGCTGTACTGTGACCCTTTCTCTTAAAGCTTTCAGAACGGCGGTGGGTTTTATGACGAGGAGAGGACGACCTTCCTCTTACTTTGTAATTATCCTCCTCTAACCACACATACTGTTGAACACGCTCTTGAATCTCGGTTATCGTAGAAAGAAGACGTAGTGTCAATTCCTCTCTCAGCTTGCTATCAATAGGGATTGCCCTTTTAAAGGCGGTAATATTGGTTTTGTGATCGCATCCCTCAACATCTGCGTAGCATTCCATGAATCGATTTGAGAAGCGACACAAGCTTTCTCCTTTCTCTTGTCTAAGGTCGAAGAGTGTTTCAAGTGATGCAGCATCTCGACTATTGGCTATATATCGCTTCACAAACATAGATGCCAATCGTCCCCAAGTCCGTATTGATCCAGGCCTGAGGCTCTAAAACTATTTCAAAGGACTTTTACCGAGGTTGCTTGGAAACATCTTGCACATCATGGCTTCTTCAGACACCCACAATGCCATTTTATGGGTGTAAGAGGCTATGTGACTTACAGGATCCGTATTCCCATCATACAAAGTAAAAGATGGGGGAGAAAACTTTGACGGTGGTGGTAGGGCTCGTTGGATGTCCACGTGGAATGGCGTCGACGTCAAAAAAGCCAACTTATGTTCTGCTTGTTCCCGAGCCGATTGCAAGGTAATACCTTGCGCTCTCAAAAGATCAAGCAGCCTTCTTTGAGTACGCTCAAGAGCTCGGGCCCTACCTTCAATCCTTTCAAGGCTGACACTCCGATGTTGGCTTCGTTGCCTCTTCTTCCCTTTTCTGCCTTGATCATGCTTAGGCTCGAGATTTTGGGAAGGATCATAACGATCGTCTCGTTCACGCGAAGAATCGCGCCGATCGTTAGGTCCGCGGTCGCGGTTTGATCGGCCGCGATCGTGGCCCTTGCCACCGCGATCGTGGCCCTTGCCACCGTGATCGCGGTCCTTTGTGCCGCGCTCCCATCTTCGGCCGCGACGATTACCGTGGTTGTAGGCTTCGCCCGAGTCATCCAAGGACGGGTTGTTGGACTGAGGTGGGTCCGCGGCCCGAGACCTCTTACGCGGGGGCGACTCGTGTTGATGATCCTGTCTTCGGCTTCTGGGCGCTCTCCTGTCGCTATCATAATCAATCTGCATCTCGCCTGATTCATCAAAACTCTGATCGATTGAGGACTACGACGGTTATCGGCGAATTCAATAACACTTGCAATCCGTCGAGTAGTCCTCTCAATTTTTGATTCATCAATGGGGCACTTGTCTTGAAATTTATCCAAGGAGTGCTTTAGCCTGGCGATTTCTTCTAGGGCTTGCTCCAAACAGGATTCAGCCTCTGGACACCTAGTTTGGTAGTTCTCATTTTCTCTCAGAGTAGTAGCCAAAGCATGGGTGATCTCGTCTTCTTCTTCATCTCCGACGGTTGTAGATGCCCCATTCCTGCCGTTTGGAGCGAATGACAAGGTGATGCGATTGTCACCTCTCACGGGATTAGACCCGGCACGACTAGACTGGCCTTGCACTAGACGAGGGCTAACCAAATTAGGGTTTGGCTCGTGAAAAGAGAGTGAAGGCTCGGAAATACGCAGCACGCGGTCGCGATTCTCAGGACCGCAGCCGCGGTTTGGCTAGCCGCGATCGCGGCGCTCCTGGCCGCGGTCGCGGTTCTGTTCGACGATCGCGATTGCCTGGGTTGATTTGCTTTGCTCTCGAACCCTTTGATTGTTTTCGTTTTCAGCAACACGCATTGCCGACTCCCAAGCTTGATCAAATTCAGTTGATTTAAGACTTGAAGTACCACGACTGACGATTCCGTCGATTGACTCGAACCCCGAATGGTCTGTGCGATGAACAATCGCACTAGCTTGAGGGGCCGGGTCGCGGTTCAAGTCGTTTCCGGGCACAAAGGTCTGACATTCCGAGCGAATATCGGAATTAACCTGATCAACTTCCATTAGGGTTGGATTTTCCGAGCGATTTTCGGAATTTTCGGCCTCGCTCGCCAGTCTGCGGTCGCGGTGTATAGTGCCGCGAGCGCGGTCCATAGTGCCGCGATCGCGGTCTTGTTCGCCGGGCGTACTTCGCGCGATTTCGCTTCGCGATGATGCCCCAGGGTTTTCGAAGACGATTTCTTGTTTTTTAGGATCGATTCCAACACCATAATTGCGTGGATCGACTACTCGTTTCCCACAGACTACGCCAATTGTTAGTACACAAAAATTCCGCTTTTAATGCACTAATTGTGAACTCCTCCTCTTCCTCTCCACACCTAATCTTCTGACCTAAAAACATGCAAAACAATGGACATAGGGGGCGGGGACCCCCTAATCCACCTCCGATGCCTAAGTAAAAAGAGCGAATTGTCGTTTCGAGCATCAAGGTACAACGAGAGAACGGCGAATCCCTGAACAGTCGAGCTAAGCGAGTATTAGGATGTTCAAGTTTTTCAGAATATGCCGATATGCAAATGTGGCTCTCCCTACATGCCTAGGGTGTGTATTTATAATGGAAGAAGGAGATCAGGGGGCCGACTTTCTATATCTCCTAGGGTTGCTTAAAGCCCAAGTTAGGAATATTCCCACCTTCTCCAAGTTTAATTCCATCATATTTGAAGGATATAATCTTCCATTAAGTTGCACAACTACCATATACTCCCTCCGTTTCACAATACTTGTTCTTTAAGCCTTTTTTTGTTTCAAAATAGATGTTTATGTAATTTTTTTTTCCATTTATACCCTTGTGTATACACCCACATTACACATATCCCAAAATTTCTTTTTTTTTTTGTTAAATCTCCCAAGGTAATTGAGAAAAAATAAAGAGTATTTAATAGGGGTAATTTGGGAAGAAAAAAAAATCCTTAATATATGTGAAATTTTGTCTAAGATCAAGTATTGTGAAACGGAGGGAGTATTTGATAATATGGAAAATAATAAAAATAATAATAAATGCGTAATAATTTAAGAAATACCTTTTAATATCGAAAATAACTATGATAATTATGTTTGTTTTACCCGCTCACAATAATAATATTTGTTATGTGACATATTTGCCTCACTTTTTCTAATATTATCAACAACAACAACAACATTTACCTAATGGAGCTTCCCATTCGGAAAATCTAGGGGGTCAAGATGGAGGCGCCCCAGGCTTAACGCAATGGGGGAACGACCAAAAGACCCGATAGGACCAAATGACCAAATAGAGAACGAGGCAATCAAATGCAAATTCGAACTAGAACAAAAGCGAAATGAAAAAACGTAAAACCAAGACAAGGCCCTCGTGGACCGATCTGTCGAGATGACTAGTTGTCCACCACTCAAATCTTCTCCCTCCAACTATCTCTGCATACTGTCATGTCTGTCGAAATCCCCAACTGGATGACATCGTGCTTTATATTATCCTTCCAATACTTCTTCGGTCGTCCTCTCCCTCTACTTACGTCTCAAAGGACCAAGCTCTCAAATCTATGGACTGGTGCCTCAGGGCCCCGTCTCTTAACATGTCCAAACCAACACAATCTTGATTCTCGCAGCTTATCCCCTATACTGCCACTCCCTCCCTGCTTCTGATCATTTCATTTCTGATTTTGTCTAGTAGCGTGTATCAATACTTTTTCTAATATTATCCTTACCAATTAATAGTAACTACATAAATCTACAATAAAAGATAGAAGATCTTAATAACATTAAAGATATTTTAAACAAATACAATATTTTTTAATTTTCTAAACAAACTCTAAAACGACAAATAAATGAAAAAAACCAACCTTAATCTAGATTTGTGATCAATATAATTGTTTTGTTTTTGGTTTATAGTATGAATTCATATTGCATGATGATAACAATGTTGGACTAGTTTAGGCTCTGTTTGGTAGCACAAGCTGAAGTCGGAACTAAATTTAATAGTTGGAACTATGGTTGGAGCTAGAACTAGAATTACGAGCTAGATTTGCTAATGAGTGTTCGATAGTACGAGCAGGATAAAAAATAAATTGTGTAAAATTACCATAAAGGGCTTAATTAATTGGGTAAAATGACCATATAGGGCTTATGAAAGTTGAAAACTCTCATGGAACATAGAAAAATTGAGTAAGGTTGTTAATCCTGATGACCTAGATAATATAGCCAAAATAATTAACCCAGTTAACAAAATCCAAGATAGGCTTCACTGGCAACCAAGCAAAAACGGTTGGTATTCCACCTACTCAACTATGCAGTGGATAAACCTTGCTAAAAACGAACCCAAAATCAACCTAGCGTGGATCAACAAACTCAATGTCCCGCCCAAAATGCACAATTTCCTTTGGAAGGTGGCAAGAAATGGCCTACCAACCAAATCGAGACTTGATGAAAACCACATCCCGGTACCACAAGGTTGTACTGCATGTAATAACCAGTGCGAAGACACAAATCATATTATGATTTCATGCCCCCTTACGAAGGAAACTCTTAACACCATTAGACCCAAATTACGGAGGACGATCGATCTTATCTCCTCCGATGGCAAAAAACCACACTAGGTCCTGGAGGAAATCAAGGCAAGAATAAACAAAGAGGAAATGGAAATCCTTACTAGCACCTGGTGATGTATTTGGTACTCAAGAAATAAGAGAGTGTTTGATACCAATACTGGAATAAACTTAGACGATGCAAGCAAACTTAGTGAATTCACCCAAAAACAAATCAGAGAATGGAAAGTTGCCAGTGCACCAGACCCCTCTGACCTACAACCAAACAAGGGTCATGTAAGAACTGAAAGGAAAAATAAATATTGGGTAAAACCCAAGAACAACTATATTAAACTTAACTTTGATGGTGCAGTGTGTGCAGATGGCGTGGCTACCTTTGGGTTCATACTTAGGGACTCCAACGACTCTCCCATCTCGTTTGACGGAGGACTGATCGGTCGACAGTCTGTGTTGATCTCCGAGACCATCGTCTTACGCCATGGACTTCTCGAGGCCATTCGTCATGGCATTCCCCGGATCCAGATTGAAGGCGATAACTTGCAGCTGGTCGATCAAGGCCGTTCTTGGCGACTGGCGCTGCCCGTGGGAGATTGAAGTGTTACGTGCGGACATCCATTGTTTGTTGGCTCAGTTCCAGGATTGGAGTATTTCTCATATCTACCGTGAGTGCAATTCTGTAGCTGACTTCATCGCTGGCTCCTTCCGTCGCGTCTCTTCCGTTCCACATGCAGCTGACTTGGGCTTATGTTCCCTCATCCGTCAGGATGCCCTAGGGCGGTCACTAGGTTGTTAGTGACCTCTCTAATTTCTTTCCTTATAAAAAAAAAACATAGATACACATGCGAGCCACATGACTCTCTTTTGGTTTTCTCACTCAACAAATCTAATAGTCGACAATTTTGAGTTTCTTCCATCGACAGAGATTTCTCCATACCTTCGATAAGAACATCACCGGGTAAGTCGATTGATTTTTCTTTCGATTAGGGTTTTGTGTAGTGATTTGAACCGATTTTGGGTTTTCGATTCTCAAGTTGCGAACACAGACGAGCGAGGTCGGGGACACGACGACGCAGATTGGCCATGAAGGAATCCTCTCAACAAAAGGTATGGCGTTTTCCGCAAAGGTTTTAGGGTGGCTTAGTTGGAGCACAATTAAGTTATTGCGTTGTTAGAGTTTTAGGGTTTTATCAAATTAGGGGTTGACTAAATTCTAGGGTTGAAGTGAGATTTCATGGAATTGAATAAGGGTTCTTAGTGGTAGATGTAATGTATGATCATGAATACGAATTGAATTGGGATTCTTCCATGTACATGTATTATACGATCGAGAATACGAATAAAATTGGGATTCTTTTTTGTTTTTGCTTTGAAATCTTCATGTTTTAATTATTGGGTATTCTTCCACGTGTTTCCTTTTCTACATTGATGTTATTCTTCTTCATTGGGTGTTTTGTCTAATGCTACAAGTGTTTTCTAGGACACCTATTTTGTTGTAGATACCACTTAAGAACAATTAGCTACATTGATTACCACATCTATCTTCTTTCTTAAAAGTTATGTTAATTCAACAATGAACTAGTGCAATTATGATATCATCTTCATCCCATGTATGTTTGCTTGCAGTAATGTTAACTATGCTAGATAGATATGTCATTATTCTTTTTGGCTAAAAAATGTTCGTTTACAACAATGAAGGTTGTTCTAGAAAATCTATAACCTAACATTAATGGCAAGTTGGCCTCTTTGATTCAAGTTAATTGATCGCATGAAAGTAGGTATCGTTCTTTTTTCTACCTTTCGTTGTGCATATAAACATGTACATTTCATTATTCTGGGAATGGATCGAGAATTACTTAGTTGTGAAACTTGAAGACTAGTTAAGAATTAGTTTTAATACTTATCAAATGAGGTTTAGGGTCATGCAGTGGCGGAGGGATGGTATGCCTAGTGGATGGGATTTTCAATTTTTTTTTTATAAATATAGTAAAAAAAATTAGATTATTTGATAAAAACTAACTTATCTGGTCCGAAAAAAGAAAATTAATTATATATATAATATTGAAATGGTTTTTTATACATAAAAATACAAAATTTTATAAGAAATACAAAATTTTCTATATAATTTTTTTATATATAGAAAATACAATTTTTTCTCTATTTTATTTTAAAAAATACAATTTTTTTTCCTGGCTTCACCAGGGATATTTCTGTAGCCAAAAAAATTACCCAAAGGAATTTAGCCCCCACTAACACAAATTCCTGGCTACGCCACTGGGGTCATGTAAGTATGTAACTGATTTCAAATGAACAATGCAAATTTTCTTGACTTTATATTGAATGTGTTTTTATTTTGTCACCAACTACTAGTAAAACCAGCAAAATGTCTACGCAACAGTCAAAGGAAAGGGCATTTCAATAGTCTAATTTGAGCAAAAGTTTTTTCTTGTCATATGTCGGGACTACCACAAGAAGAACAGTATTGAAACACACTTTAAATAGGGAGAAATTTCCGAAAATTTTCAAGAAAAGACTGGGAGTAAAGTGACTAGTACATATGAAAAAAAAGAAATTTGACTACATAAAGACTGTATGGAGGGCTTGGTCTAACTTAGTGTTCATGAAGACCGAGAATGGATGGAAGGAGAACACGCGCACAATAAAGCAACAAATGAGTGGTGGGAGAAAAAACTTGCGGTACGATTTATTCGATTCTAAGAAGAGCTGGAAAGAAGTCATAAAGCAAGACCTCACAAGTCTTGCAGTTTCAGAAGAGGTGGCCATGAACAGGGACCGGTGGCGTGAGAAGATTACAGTAGTGGAGCGATAGAAGGAAGTCCTACAAGGAAGATCCGCCGTGAGGGAGTACCCTTTCCCCCTTGTTTTTGCCTTTTAGTTTTGCTTGCATCCCCTTTTTGGTTTGCGTGCGTTTTTTCGTTTTGTTTTTTACTCCCCTCCCCTTCCCCTCGTCCTTATCTGGTATTTTCCCCCGTTTTTAGTGTTAGGCCCACCAAAAATACCCTCCGAGTTTCCATTCGGGGTAAGGGTGCCTACATCTCGACCCCCCAGATCTCGCTCATATCGGGATCCACCTAGGTAGATGTTGTTGTTGTTGTTGTATCAATTGCTACAGTTATGCCAATTTAACGTTTTATGGCATGCCAATCTTTTTTTATTGGTTTGATGTGCTATGCAAGAAAGTGACAAGTAGAAGAGATTTCGTAAGAAGCTTGTGAACTTGGAACTTAGGGAGTTGTAGGACTCCATCTATAATAGCATATGTGCAATGGGAAAGCATTGTGTCTCAGCAAATATGGACAGAAACCACACTGCTACTAGGGGAGACAATAATATCTTAGATGACCATATTTTATCAAAAGATAATGTTGATATCGAGGGGTTCTCGATCCTCTTGCCACATCACTAAATCAAGAGGCACCTTCAGGGGATTCTCAACCATCCCCTTCTCTAGGCAAGTGGTCCACTTCCCACATGCATTTCCCAACCAGTGTTGAAGTGAAAGAAGAAGCGAGCATCAACAACGACTCAATACAAGGAACATATGGATTCTATTGAGCACAAAAATGAAAAGTTTCTATGTTTGTTGGAGGGAAAATTGGGCAGTACCAGATGAACAAGAAAAGGCAAAGGATATGAACTTGATGATGCCATTGATGTTATTGATAGGCCAGTCAATGAGGGGGCTCTTACGGTGGCATCAAGCCTTTGGTGTTATGTAGTGGATGAGCTCAACAACAATGTTAGTCGGTGCCTCTTCATGACTCTCAAAAGTGATCAAGAAAAGCTTGAATGGTTGGAGTACAAGTTTAATAAATAACCACCAGTATAGTTTTAATTGTAATCCACTTGCGATTTTTAAGACTATTGATGGCCGAGGACAATTGTGCTTTCTTAAACTTATCATTTTTTAGGATGGTTGTGTTTGAGATGTGGTTTAAACACTTGTTTGTGTATTTACTTCTAGAATGGGGATATTAATTTGGTGGTGTTTCATGCTTGGCTTTTTAGTTCTAGCTTTTATTGCATTTCTTGCTTGCTATGTTCCTAAACTAGTGTCATCTAATGTATATACTTGGCTTCCACTATCTTCTTGTGTTCAAAGGTGTTTAAAATTGCTATGGCTCCATCTTTAGGGTGGCATGGCTCGAAAGCCCTTGATGAGGCACACCAAGCTCATACAGTTCTTGCAGTTGTTGTTGAGGAACCATGCTTGAACCATGATGGTGTACTATAACGAGTATACAATTAGGTTTATAATATGCCCTTTCCATGGATTTGTATAATATTATGATGTGATTACAATTTGTGGTCAAGGAATGCATGATCTTTTATGATATTACTGAAATATGAGGGTCAATTTAATTTGTAATTCTTTTGTTTGTTTTATAACAAGTACCTACACAAAACACCTTTTTATGACTCATGATTGATCATATGGACGAGGCAAGTGATGAAATCCGGGTCTGAACCTATATTAATGCCTTGAGAATGGAGAAACATGTCCTTACAAGTCTTTTCCAAGAGCTGCAAGAACACCATGGATTGAGACCAATGAAGAATATGTATAAAGTCAATATATTTCTTCACATAATTTCCCTTGGAGCATCTAACAGAGCTATATTTCATACACGAGGTTTTATATGTGATGACAAGCACGAAACATGACAATCCAGGTCTTGCAAGGAGGTAGATTCGGCCCCGTAATCCACTTTTCATCATCATTCTTGAAAATATTACAAACAATGACAAATATTAGGTCTTTCAAGTATAGTTTTTGTATAGAAATTTAGGAATAGACACCTCTTCGAATCTCATTAATATTGTGTTCTGTTTATTTGGTAATCACCTCCAATTAAAAAATTGCACTTTCCTTTTCATGTGTGTAGGGTGCAATTGGGTGTATTAACAGTATGCATATCACAACATGTAAACCTCAAGTTGAGAAAATGTCCTATAGAAACCGGAAGCAAGTGTGCTCCTTCAACATCATGGCAGTATGTCACTTCAAAATGTTTTTCAGTTTCATCTCGGTAGGTTGGGAAGGAAGTGCACACGATGCTCGTGGTTTTTAGTATACTTTGAACACCTCCTCGTTAAACTTCTCGCACCCTCTCTCGGGTGGGCAAGAATTCAAATATTTAAAGTTAACGACCACTTGTTCGCTAATTAAATCCCTCCTATTTTAGCGACCAAATGATCGCTAAAATAGATCTAAAAGACCGACACTCGTCTTCCTCCTCATTTCTCTAGACTCTCTTCCTTTTCTCTCTACGCTCTCTTCCTTCGCCCTCCTCCACCGCTGCTCGTCGCCTCTCCTCTCTTCTCTCCTCCTTTCCCCTTCTTCATTTTCCTCTCTCCTTCCTCTTTCTCTTCTATCCTTCCTCTCCTCTCTCCCATTTAAGCTCTTCTCCGCCGAACATCTTCTCCGGCTGCCACCGCCCCCTCCTCCCCACCACTACACCGCCGCTCATCGCCGCTCTGGTTTGGATTGTGTATCAACGGCCAATTAGCTATCGAAGAGAAGGTTCCGTCGGAACAATTTTTTATTTTGGGATAGCTCATCTCTTAAAAAAAAGAGAAAGTGCGAGGAGAAATGACAAGAAGATATTGGAACATCAATTTGGAAGAGATGATGGAAGCGGGAGTTCATTTTGGCCATGGTACTAGGAAATGGAATCCTAGAATGTCACCCTATATCTCGGCAAAGCGTAAAGGTATTCATATTACAAATCTTACTCGAACTGCTCATTTTTTATCAGAAGCTTGTGATTTAGTTTTTGATGCATCAAGTAAAGGAAAATAATTTTTAATTGTTGGGACAAAAAATAAAGCAGCTGATCGAGTACATCCAGATAAGGAGATCCTCTGTCTAGGGCTTCAATTCTATCTCTAAACTCGTTCCATAGGCTCCTCCATTTTTTTCATTGGTATAAATCCAACAATAATAATTGTGCAGTTCATCATAGAAGAATTTATCCAGTTCATCATAGACGGATTTTTTTGTTGTAAAAAAATAAAAATACATTTTTTTGTCGTAGCATTTCAAAAAAAGTTGATAAACTGGATGGATATGTAAAAGAAATTCTTTGTTTTCCATCACTTTGACATGTATAAAAAAATATTGTGACATTTCGTTTCTTACATCATGTTCGAATCGATAATTTTTTATATATCGCAATGGGCGATTCCATCATTTATAGTCGAAAAGAAGACTCACACGGGTTTTTTCAAACCAGAAGAGGTCTCCCCAAGTAGGATTCGAACCTACGACCAGTCAGTTAACAACCGACCGCTCTACCACTGAGCTATTGACGAACAACGAGGGGTTTTATCTCATAGAGTGAAATTCCCCTTCTCAACCCATGACCCATATGAGCTCGAAGCTTTCTTCGTAACTCCCGAAACTTCTTCGTAGTGGCTCCCTTCCACGCCCCATTTCATAGGGAACCTCAAAGTGGCTCTATTTCATTATATTCCATCTATATCCCAATTACATTCATTTAATATCTCTTTTGTGTCTATTAATGTGGGTATTTCTGTTTCCAGGGTGGGCTCTGCAGCTCAAATTAAAGCCATGAAACAGGTGGCCGACAAATTAAAATTGGAACTGGCGCAATTCACAGAATTAGAAGCTTTTGCACAATTTGCTTCTGATCTCGATAAAGTTACTCAGAATCAGTTGGAAAGAGGCCAACGATTACGCGAATTGCTCAAACAATCCCAAGCTTCCCCCCTGGCGGTGGAAGAATAGATAATGACTATTTATACATTTCAGAAGATGGAATGTCTAATGTTTTTTTACCAGGAGAGCTGATTGGATTGTTGCGAGCGGAACGAACAGGGCGTGCTTTGGAAGAAGCGATCTCTTACCGAGCCGTCTTATTGGGAATAACAAGAGCTTCTTTGAATACTCAAAGTTTTATATCCAAAGCGAGCTTTCAAGAAACTGCTCGAGTTTTAGCAAAAGCTGCTCTCTGGGGCCGTATCGATTGGTTGAAGGGTCTAAAAGAAAACGTGGTTCTGGGAGGAATGATACCTGTTGGTACCGGATTCAAAGGATAACAAATCAACCAAGAGGTAGATCCTTCTTTCTATCTTTATATATAATATATATATATATATATATTCTAGATATATATTAAATATAGTTTATAGTTTCGATTTCTAATTTAATTGCTGCGATATCTTAAATTATGGAATAAGGTCGGCAAGAAATAAAAAGATCTCTGTCGATCTATGCTACATGAATGGGAAAAATCTGGATCGAACTCCTTATCTTAAATAAATTTTGGTTGGCGAAGGGGCTTATTTTTCCGAAAACTTTTCTAAACCTCTTTCTTTAAGGTAGGCTTAAGTCTGACGGAAATAATATTCTACGACAAGCAATTCGTTTATTTTCAAACCGACCCACTTATTATCTATTATTTGATTGACTACTCCTTTATATGGGAACGGGTGAAGAGTAAAATGTTTTGGCAATTCCTCGCTGTGAGATGAATCTAGATAATTTTGAACGAGAGCTTTGGATTTTTGCTTATCCCTCGCCATAACAATATCGTTGGGTTTGCAATGATAACTTGGTATATCTACTATACGACCATTAACTAAAATATGTCTATGATTAACTAATTGGCGGGCTCCAGGAATAATCGGAGCCATACCCAACCGAAAAAGGATGTTGTCCAAACGCATTTCAAGTAATTGGAGTAAAACCTGACCTGTTGACCCTTTGGCTTTTCTAGCGATACGAAAGTATTTATGGAAGAAATGATAGGTCAAGATCATCTTGTTCATTGGGAATTGAAGAGGGGAGAACAAGCAGACATCCAATGATTCATTTCTATTTCTCGTTATCGTGGAATTCGTCATTAAGATGGACTGCCCTTACACGGTCAACGAAATCATACTAATGCTAGTTCTTGTCGTAAGAAAATTCGAAAATGAAAGAAGTCTACCGAAAGCCCTTGGTATTTGTCTGATCAATCACACTGATAGCTTCAATAGTTCACTGAAATCTTTTTTTTTTCGTTTTTTTGGTATTTCACTGGTTACTAATCTAGTATACGTATAGTAGGCTTCCCTCACGGTACTTGTACGCTATCGGTCGTTGAGGAATACTTAGGCCTAGAGGGTGGTCTCCCTTTCTCGCGTAAAAGCGATCAGAATTCAAACACGCCGCGTTTTACTGGGAAGGATCGAACCATGGGAACGAATCTACAGGGCTATCACCTTTTATTGGCCAGATCTTCCAACCTTTTCACAATTACAGTTCCCTGTGCCCTCACGCCTAAGAAATAGGCCTAAGTGGCTTGAAAGCTTACTAAGCCGTAGCTTGCTGGTTTTTCCATCATCCAATCCACAACAAATCGAATGAAACCTGGCGAAAAAGAAGTGAACACTTTGCTTAGGTTTTTATTCGTGTTTGTTTGGGCGATTCAGGTGAGATCCAATGTAGATCCAACTTTCGATTCACTCGTGGGATCCGGGCGGTCTGGGGGGGACCATTACGGCTCCTCTCTTCTCGAGAATCCATACACCCCTTATCAGTGTATGGACAACTATCTCTCGAGCACAGGTTTAGGTTCGGCCTCAATGGGAAAAAATGGAGCTCCTTTACAAGATATTGTAATCATCGTTGATCAGCAAGAAGAATATACAGCCCTTTGGGAATGTATTACTTTGGGAATTCCAACGATTTGTTTAGAAGTACCCTTCCTCATATTCGTCGCCGCATGACATGAATATGGCTACCTCGGTTGCAAAGGCAAGGACCCGATGGTTGCCCCGCTTATTGCAGTGGCTAAGCCCACGCTTTTGGCCTCAGCTCCCAACCAAGTGCCTCCCAAAGAGAAGGCCAACAAAAACAAGAAAGGCAAGAAGAATCAAAAAAGAAAGTGTGATGCTCCAATCCCTTGCAACAAGGATCGTGCCCAAGACAAGGTTACTGTTGGCAACACCGTCAACTTGCAAGCCGACAAGTCTTCCACTTCTAGTTCGAAGGAAGTTCCACTTGATGAAATTGAGAGTGATTCCTTTGGTAGTTCTAGTAATGGTGTGAAGGACTCCGATCGCAACATGTCGTACTCTAAAGTTTTCGATGATTCTAGGGAGATAGACGAATCTCAAGACAAGGGAAGTCACTCGCTGGCCAAGGAAAAGAAGAAAAGGTCACCTTCCAAGAGATGCACCGTCCTTGGACTCAAGGTGCATGCCAACTGGCCCGGGGACCCTTCGGGCCGTGTCACGCAGAGTGTGGCTCGTAGCCACGCTCGGCCATCGAACCCCTAGTTGTTCTTTTTGTTTGATGTTCTGTTTTGATCGTTTGTTGTTACTTTCTTGGTTTGCTTTGGCGTGTTAGGGAGGCCTACGTGCTTGTCCTTACGCTTGTTGTTGACATGGTTAGGAGAGCCTGCGTGCTTGTCCTTGGATGCTTTTGGTTTGCTACTTGATTGTATCCACCTCTTTTGAGGTGCATATTTTGTTTTATCCAAATTTACCTTTACACAAAAAAGTACCCTTTTTCCCTCAATAATTTTTTTCATTTGGATGAATTTGGTATTAGGGTTGCTGATTTTAAGATAATTGTTGAATTTGGATGAATTTTTGAATTTTAGGATAATTGTTGATTTATGGTTGTTGATTTAAGGTTGTTGAATTTTAGGATAATTATTGATTTAGAGTTATTGATTTTAGAATAATTGTTGCATTTTAGGATAGTTATTGAACTTGGATGAATTATTGAATTTTAGGACAATTGTTGATTTAGGGTTTTTGGTTTTAGGGGAGAAAATTGAAATTGAAAATCGAAAATTATTGTTGATTTGTTGATGTTGTTGTTAATTTGATTGTGTTGTTGTTGATTTGGTTGAATTTGTTTGGATAATCGTTGAATTTTAGAATAATTTTTGAATTTTAGGATAATTGTTGATTTTATGGACAAGTTTGAAATTATAATTGATATATGTTGAGTTTGGTTGATTTTAGTTGAATTTTGTTTGGTATTGATTTTATTTATTTATTTATTTATTTATATAGTATGGCCCCACGCAGAGGATTACGTGTGCCTCGTCCGGACGAGGCGACGCCGTCCAAGGCGACACCGTCGTTCATAGTCGAACTGTCGTCGGATGCGACATCCTTGTTTGGCCCTAGCGAGGAGGGATTGGATGGGGAGGAGTCCTTCATCTCCGTGGGAGAGGATTTGCCTCGTGACCCCAACAAGATATACGATTTGAGCATTATGGGCGGGAGGTACGCACGAACACTACTTTTATAACTTTTGTTATTTAAAATCCATATTTGTTAAATATATATTATGCTGCGTTTTTCGAGAGTTTGCAGGTTACAGCCGTCAGGTCCAATGCCGCGATGGTTGACACACATATGCACCAACCAACCCGACCATAAAGCTTCAGAGTTTAAATTTGCGAGTAACGAATTGAAGACTTGTTGGTTTGACGCTTAGAGGGTAACCTGTGGGAGAAACAGGCCACAGTCCGATATAATGAAAAGGTCAAAAAGTGTCATAACTCGGGGAAGAAGCTTGATTGGATTGAGTCGGCTTCTTGGGAACTTTAGGTCTCGTATTGGAACACGCCCGAGTTCAAGGCGAAGTCCGAGCATCAAAAGGCGAACCAACAGGTAAATCCTACCAGCCACAAAAGATGTTCGAGGTACCACCTCGAGACCATGCATTTATTGATATTTTTTTCAATTTGTAGTTTCTGTACATATTGTAATTTATATTTTATTAACAATTTTGTTTTATTTCGTAGCAACAACATCGTTGTCGACAAATTACACATCTCGAGCTTGAAATCGAGACGCACACGCAAGGCCTGGACCAACGTTTTATAGACCAACAGTCTGCCGGTATCGCTGTAAGTACTGACCTTTATTTAATTATATATATATATATTCTTATTTATTATTTTTGTTGTTATTTTTTTATGTTGTTTGCGTCCTTTCTTTAGGCGCGGTCCCGGGAGATCCTCTCTGAGAGGTCCTCCGACTCGGGCACCCCGCCGTCCTTTAAAAAGGAGTGTGAGGCATATCTAGAGGCCGTGTTGAAAGGGATTTACTTGACAACAAATAAGTTTATAGTCAAGACCCCGCTGAGTACAGGGGAGTCAGGATCGTCCACGTGAAGCGAGGTTGTGTTTAATTACTAAACTAAAAAGGCAAAAGAACAAACAAAACAAGGCAAGAAACGATAAAGAAGCAAAGTAAAACAACCAATCAAAGCACTGAACAGGTCGGTACTGACCCAGTCAAGGTCCGTAATGATGCACAACTGAAAATGATCAAAGCAAACTTCACAAAGAAAACTACAGGCTCGATACCGACTTTTAGGAGCTCGGTAACGAGGTATAATTGGGTTTAAGTTTTGACTAACAAGTAAGAGAAAAATCTAGGAGAAGGGTCCACCACAACATAATCATGCAATCTAGGTAGTATGAATCATAAAAATCATGCCTTTAACATAAAGTTATCAAGTTTCGTTGAATAAGCAAGTAAATCAATCAATTTTCATAAATCAACTTACTTTACCTACTTATTTGATCCAAAGTTTGCAACTTTCGCTATCAAACTTTATCTCAATTCAAGTTTATAACTTTTTCTTTCGATTGAGTCACAAACACGAATTACTTTTACTTTCATCTAAGCATAAGCACAAATAAGTAGAAAATAGATAAGAGGCATTCGATTCATTCAAATCATATCATCATTCATGCAAGATCATGTTGGGTTTCTAACCCCAATCCTAGAATAAAGGACTACTTACTCATAGTTGAAAAGAAACAAACAATGTGATTAAAGGAAAACATAACTTGTATTAAAAACTGAATCTTACTTGAATTTAAAACAAGCTTTGTCTCAAAACACACCTTAGAACACAAGAAAAACTCCAACAATCTTCTTTCTTGAGCTCTAAGTAACCAAACTTCTCCAAACCGTACCAACGAACTAAAAACGAGAGAGAGAGAGAGAGAGAGAGAGAGAGAGAGAGAGAGAGAGAGAGAGAGAGAGAGAGAGAGAGAGAGAGAGAGCCCTCTATCTAAAAACAAGAGTATTTATACTAAAGAAACTATCTAATAGTTTCCTTAAAGATAAAACATCTAAAGACAAAAAGATCTCGGAATAAAAATCATTAAAAGGCACTAAGTCGACTACGTCTACTGACACGGGGACCTCGGTAACGACCCGCGTCAGGGTCGGTAGACACTTCAAACTTTGCTGAACTTTTGTTTTCCTGAATGCCTCGGTACTGACCCCTCCAGGGTCGGTAACGAGTCTTGATTTGGTCTCGTTTCCTTGTTATTCTTCACTCCTCTTTTAAATTTCTTCGGGGTTTCTTCAAGTATCTTTATCTCTTCCTTCCTAGCCATGTTCCTCTTACTCCCCTCTATCTTGCTTCCAAACTTGCTCCAAAACCTACACAAAAATACCAAACTAGAGTAGTTTCCATACTTTTAACAAAATATGCAAACTTACCTAAAAAGGCACAAAACTAACACAAAAACACGACTAAACAAGACTAAACAACCTAGAAAAACACTCTAAACCTAAGCTAAAAACATGGACATCAAAGTACCCCATACTTATGCTTGCTTGTCCTCAAGCAATCACTATACATAAATCAATACCATCAACACATTTATCAAGTAAATGCCCTTATCAAAAAGCAATTTCAGCACAAGTGAGAATTAGCAAGTGACTCTTAACGTCATCACACATATATAAGTGATAGCTTGCATTTAGGTATAGCTTAGGATGCATATTTATGTTTATTTTGCATGGTTTTAGTTTAGTTTAGTCTAGTTCTTAGGTTTTTCTAGGAAATTCGGGTTTTGCGCTTGTTTTGTTCGGTTTTGCAGATCTTTAGGTAAACAAGCGTGAACGAGACGGATCTTAGGGGACTATGGTGGAGTTTGAGGAAGATTAGAGTGATACAAGTGAACATTGGAAGAACCAATACCCAAGAGCTTTTGTGAAAAGAACGCCTAAATCCGGGCCATGCATTGGAGACTTGTTTTGACACTTCTATCTTGCAATGCTTGGTTTGGGAGCTACAGTGCTCGGATGAAGCTGAATTTTGTATCACTGGAAAGCTAACTCGAAGAGATACAATTCATATTTTTACTCCGAGTCCAAATTCCAACTCGAAGGGGGTCAAAATAGCCTCTAAAGTGTCGCCTAAATTCTGAACCAAGAAGTGCCGCGGGCTAGGACACAGGGTGCGCGGCCGCGGCATGTTAGATGAGACAGCGCCGTCTGCTTTCAAACGGAGAAGTTGGGCCGCGAGTTTTGGGCTTCGAGATGGGATTAAGATAGATCTTGACCGACTTGTTTGATTGTATTTCGAGATATTTTTATCTTTGGATATCTTGTGGGGTATTTAAACCTTGTTTTTAGTTTTCTCTCTCTATTGTCATAACTTAGATCATAACTTTTGGAGGCTAGGGGTTTTCTCTCTAGAGGCAGACTTTGAAATCTTGTAAGTTTTTCTTAATTTTAATTATGCATTGCTAAATTCCTTTGTGTTTGGGTTTTGCTAAATTCCTTTCTCAACAAACTTGAATAGAGTTTATTCCCTATGCTTAATTGAATCTAAACTAGGGTTTTGTTAAATTAGCTACCTAATTGAATTTCTAGTTATAACTGAATCTTATTAATTACCGGTCGGAGTTAATTTGATCAAGGGAATACTTTAATCAATTTAGTACCGGTTGGACTAGTTGGTTAAAGAAGGGAATAAATTCACAAGTCACTTAGATGTCTGGTTGCTCTAAGTGATTGTTTCTATTGATAACTTGAATCGTTATGCTGTTGTCTAATTGAATCTAGAAGGTCTTCTAGGTTGTTAGATGATTAGGGTTGTTAGACTGGTAGTTCTATCAACTAAATCTGAAGTTTGGGTCTTAATCCTTAGTAGGGTCATAATCCACAATAGATTATTCAAGTGAGAAGAGAATCAAGAGAATCGATGATCAACAAAGCAATGTCTTGATGGATTTAAATAGTTGAACACGCTTGTCTTTCATATTTTACAATCAACTTTTGCATTCATATCAACTTTTGCATTCATATTCACTTTTCAGTTTGCATATTAATTTAGATAAATCAATTAAAATTCCCCTTTCACTGAGTAATATTATTTAAATACAATCAATCTGAGTCCTTATAGGTTCGACCCTTGCTTCCACTATACTTAGGTTTGGAAGTTAGGATATTTCTTTGACAGTGCTTTTACAGCGACATAAAAGGGCTCGTCAAATTTGGCGCCGTTGCCGGGGACAAATAAACATAAGCAATCATAATCCAACCTCACAAGGGATATAGTATTTCACTCAACTCTCATGTGTTTAGGCTTATAAGTACAACTTTCAACTCAATCAAACATGCAAAAACTCATAGAAATTGTAACTTATATCACCAACCTCTCTACCAAAGATGTCAAAACAAGTAAAATCATCAAGAGAACTTAGGCTCAATGAAAAACTTCATAGAAGCTTCCATTCGGTCGGGTTGTAATGGGGCTTGGTAATGACAATAAGGTATGGAAATACTTTGGTTTGTGGTGCTATAAATCCGGGAATCAAGTCTCCTAAACTCTCCAACACAACTCACCAAAAACATCAAAAGAATATACCAAACTCACTCAACTTATACTCACTCTCCCCTTTCATTAACCTTTAAATCCAACCTAGAAAGTCTCATAAAATACTTAAAGAAACTCTTGGCTTTTACTTTTCATTGCACTGCACTTTTATTCCTTTTTTCCTCTGAATTTTTCTCTTTTTGCTCTAGATTTTTTTCTCTGGTGAAGATCGGTACCGACCCTACTGGGGTCGGGAACGAGTCTGTTGTCTGCTATAACTTTACTTTCTTTCTTTTTTCTAACTCGTGCATTTTTTTTAACCAAGAATCCTTTACAACTTCTTTGAACAACAATGAGACTTCCATTCTACCCAACCCATCCCTTCTTTTGAACCAACACACACACACACACACACACACACACACACACACACACACACACACACAAATAAAAAGGCTTAAGGCAAAAAAATTGGCTTCAAAAACAAAGGAGAATGTAAAGGTAGCTTGGAAATTGGTCAAAAGGTGCGGAGTTGGAGCTTGAGCCGGCCTCACTAGGGTGGTGGACTCGGTAGCCTGGAAATTGGTCAAAAGATGCCCCATACCCAGTCCCCTACTTATCGATATCGTGCTGTCCATGGTGAAAATGGGGTTCGGTACCGACCTTGTAAGGGTCGGTAGTGGGGTCGTAAACCACAATACCACGCTCGTTTGGCACGTTAACGTGCCCATCTGCATGTGCTACCAAGGTTATAAGGATCGGGATTCTAGGTTGGATCGTTGGGGGTCTTTTGGATCGGATTGCTGAATCGTAAGATCCTACACTATAACTAAAAGTATGCAAGAACAACCAAATATATTGTATATTTTGTTATATATGAAGTAAGAAAATGATAAACCTAGTTAATTTGATTAGTAAAAATGTTGTAGGATGGACTAGTCAACTATTTTAATGGAAATGATACGTTAATCGTAAAATTATTAATAATATATAGTTAAAATTGTCATTTTATAGGACCGTTAGAATCTCTTGTAGGATCGTTAAAATCGTTTAAAGGATCGTTGAAATCGTATGTAAAATCAGGATTGGATCGAGATTGTATTCTAAATCATTTAAGATCCTACCCCAATAAGATCCTACTTGGGATCGTGAATCGTTTCGCGTGTTATGGGTCGTAGGATCGCTAGAATCAAAGAATCGGATCAGGATTCTGATAACATTGTGTGCTACACCTTCGGTACTGAAGCCATAAGGCTCGGTAAAAACCTCCTCAGCATCCTGCATCTCCTCCTCCCTCTCAAACCGCGATTCTGTTGTCTTGAGTGAAGGGTCATCCTCGGGTCTCTTAGCAAGAGGGAAAGGTATAGAAGTCCAGGTCTCGTACCAATTGGGAAGGTACAATAATTCCAACTTGTCCTCCATGACAAACACCAAATGATCATTGACCATAGTGGTTACTCCCTCACTACATCTCTTGAAAATTCCAGAAGACACCCAGTAAGTGGTGTCCAGCTTCTGTGGCTGACACGCAGTGTATCGGAAAAGATCAATCTCACAAGCCAGAGAAAGAATGGTCACCATCCCTCCAAAATAGATCTCCTCCAATTTTGCCCCGCTTTGTTCTACAAACGTTACCCACTCATATCCCAAATTCATGGGAGCATGATCGGTGAAGAGCATAGTACGTAGACAACCCACCTCTGTCCTTGTGGGATGAGATAACTCAATTTTGGCCCAAATGGTGGAACCTAGAATATGCAAAATGATGCGAAAAAGTGGATTGGCTATTCGGGAGCCAGGGAATGCACGAATCGGGCAATGAGTGTGGCCCGTGATGTACCCCCATGTCTCTGGAACTTTGAAATGGTCAGGAGCTTTGTAATCACAGGAGGGGTTAGGGAATACGAGGAGGGTGTTGAACTCACTCATGGTGAGACTATAATCCACGTTCCCAAGTCTTAAAGTGATCTTCCGCACATATCTCGGACTCTTGAACCTAGTTTGGAGAGTGGCCACAAATTGTGCAGTGAGAGTCGGGTAGTGAGGTAGGTCTTCATCATTTAGAAGGTGGGATGCGCCAATGTTTGAGAAGGCATGCTTATGGTCCGTGTAAATGCCCAACTTCTTCCCATGGACCTTAGAGAACCACCTCATTTTGTGAGGTCGTTTGTAGACTATCTTGAAGATTTCTGCCTCCTCATCAGTTGTCACCTCCACATGATCCATTGGTATTGGGTAGGAGATGGTGATGGAGATGGCCTCCTCGTTCTCTTGCTTGCCCTCTTGTTGGCTCGACTTGAACTTGCCATTGTATACCTGAAAACGACAACAAATCCAAGATAAGATCCACTCATAATAACTCACCAAATGACCCCATACTTACATTGAAACCAAGTGCTTTAATTTACTCAAGACTAATATTTGCATGCTATATAAGTGAGGAGAACAAAGTTATTATGCAGAATAAATCATATGTCGATCAATCCAGCATGAAGAACCAAGTTGGACCTAACAAGACGATCAAAGTAATGCAAGCAAACTAAGCTCAAGCAAACTGAAGGGTCGTTACCGAACCCATGGGGGTCGGTAACGAGCCACATGAAAATTTAATGGTTTCTGGTAAAGAGTAAGGGTCGGTTGGGGATTGGTAACGAGCCAACAGTGGCATCTAAAACCTGTTTCGAGTGAAAAACTCGACCTCGAACCATCAAGTACCCAACAAGTCATCATTCAAGCAAGTGTCCAAACACTACCAAGCAAACCCAAGCACCCAGAACCCCATACTTACTCAAAAACCCATCTCAAACATGCCACATTTGCACAAAACAATGTATAGATCAAATCAAAGCAAGAAAAAGCAAACTCATGCTCATAAATCGAACTAAATTCAGTCCTAAACATGAAGAAACAGTGTTCATTAAAACACAACACCATTAGTTAAGCAAAGAGGCAAGAATCAAGCATGAAAATCTCAACCTAGATCTAGATCTAGACATGTAAATCAACAAAAAATCACCATTTGATGCTCAAGAATTTGAAATTAAGATTTAGGGTTAAGAAAACATACCAAATCTGGAGAAATAAGCAAAGACTAGAAAAGTTTTCGGAATTGGTAACCAGGGAATTTGGATCAGTAACGAACAAAAATGGAATTTTCTCGGTGCCGGGGTTTTAGGCTCAGTTTCCTGGTGTGGCTTGGTCATAATGGTGGCTCGACAGCAATTTCCGGTGGCTCGGTGGTGGGAGGGGTGGTTCGCTGAGTTGGAGAGAGAGTAAGGGTTTGGGAGTGGCGGCCGAGAGAAGGAGAGAAGTGTTTGTGGATGAAACTGTAGAATATAAGAATGAGTACTAAGAAAACTTACCTTGGTCGAAATCGGGTTTCTTTCGGTTCATGTTGTAAGGGTTGGTACCGACCCTTGGGGGGTCGGTAATGAACCACGTGCAGATTTTCACCGAGTCTGCTTTTTGCTCTATTTTCCGACCTTGTTCCTCTATCACTTTAGCAAGGCATTCTATTTCGAAAAAATAAAATCTAATCTAAAACAAACCAAAAGAAAGCTAGCGAAAAGTTCTAAGAAAAGAAAAACTAAAAGCGAGTTGCCTTCCGTAAGCGCTATTTTTAACGTCGTTAGCCCGACGAACTTACCTTGGCTAGTCGGACAATGTGAGAGCCCATGTAGCTCGGATTTCCTCATCCGGGTCGGCTTGTTGAAGGTGTTTCTTCAGCCAGTGTCCATTAACTTTGAAGATGGCTCCATTTTTATCCACTAGACCACTGCTCCATGGGGATATATGTGGTGGACCACTCTATCTTGATCTCAGCTTCCCTGGAAAAAGGCGGAGTCTAGAGTTAAAGAGGAGTACCTTGTCACCAACTTCATACGTTTTTGTTACCAACTTCTTGTCATGCCACTTCTTGGTGCGCTCCTTGTAGATCTCGATGTTCTCATATGCTTTTAGCCTCAACTCCTCTAGTTCTTGCAAGTCCATGAATCATTTTGCTCCAGCCATGTCAAGATCCATGTTAAGCTCCTTGAGAGCCCATAATGCCTTGTGCTCTAACTCGACCGACAAATGGCACGCCTTAGGTTGTAAGGAGTGGTGCGTAAGGGTGTCTTGTACGCCTTTCTATATGCCCATAAAGCGTCATCAAGCTTGGATGACCAATCCATCCTAGAACAGGAGACCGTCTTCTCCAAAATGCTCTTAATCTGCCTGTCTGAAACCTCTACTTGGCCACTAGTTTGGGGATGGTAGGGCGTTGCTGTTGAGAGGGTTTCTTGACAACAAATAAATTTATATCAAGACCCCGCTGTGTATAGCGAAGTCAGGTTTGTCCACAAGGAGAAAGTCAGTGCTAAGTTCTGTTACTTGTCACGCAAGTAAGAGAGAAAGTATGGATTTTTATATCAATAAAGAGAAAATCTAAGGTAAAGGTGTCACCACAACAACAATCATGCATGCCAAACGCTATGAAACATAAAGATCATGCTTTTATCACATAAAGGTGTCAACTTTCGTCAACCTAAGCAAGTAAATCGACTAACTTTCGTTCAATTAATAAACTTACTATCTATCTCTTCTACTTCAACTAGGATTAATCTGCTTTCGCTTCAAAACCCTAAATTGACTATTTTGATTCAAAGTTTCCGCTTTCGCTTTAACTATGAATGAGATATTCCTATCAACTTTCGTTTCAAGGATTAAGAACAAGAGAATAGATTCATGCAATAAAAACAATCAAGACATGATCATAAACAAGCATGCACAACCATTGTTGGGTTTAACCCCAACCTTAGAGAGGAAGACTACTCACAAAGCATGATTAAAACAAAACTGAGTTAAATTAAAGAGAAAGCTTACAACTTTGAATCCAAACAAACTTGTCTTCCACAATCTCCAAAAATTCGTTACTCTCTCTCTCTCTCCTCCCACGCCTCTCTCTAACTTCTCTCTTAATCGACTGTCATCCCCCCTTTCTTGCCCTCCAAGGCAATTGATTGTGTAGAGAAAAACAAAGGGTAGGCAAGAGTATTTATACAGAAACTAATCTATCTAAAATTTATCTCTAAGGAAATAAATCTTCTAATAAGATATATTCCTTCTATCTATCTAATAACATAAAAGGAAATAGGATAAAAGCCCTTTTAATTGCACCGACTCAGTCTTTCACTGCGACACGGGATGCCTCGGTACCGACCTGTGCACCTCGGTACCGAGCTGTGACAGCACTAAAATCAGCCTCGAGTAAAACTTGCGTAGCGGATTCGTTATAACTTCGTTTGACTCGATTCTTTTTCCTATGTCTTTGTAACGAATTTCTCTATCTCTATCCAAGCTCAAACTTGATCTTCAAAGTCTTTATGAACTTCATTCCTTGAGCTTTTCCTTAAGTGTTTCTCTTCGGTTTTGCTCTTTTCCTCAAAAGTGCTCTAAATAGCTTCTAAAAACCTACAAAACACCACCAAAGCTTATGTAGACTCCATATCTTAAGAAAATATGAAAACCTACACAAGCGACTAAAAAAAACACAAAACTAAAGAAAAAGACTCAAACACACAAAAACATACCCTAAAAACATGACTAAAAAGGCGGACATCAGTTGCCACCCTATGTGATACCTCATATTTGGCCAAAAGAGCTTCAAAGCTCCTTTCTACGAAGTGTGATCCAACATCACTAATGAGGACTCGTGGCACTCCGAACCTAGGAAAAATGTTAGTCTTTATAAATTTAGCCACATTTTTAGCATTATTAGTCCTAGTAGCAATGGCTTCCACCCACTCAGAGACATAATCGACCGCCACTAGGATGTACTTATAAGGACCCGATGAAGGAAAGGGTCCCATAAAGTAAATACCCCAAACGTCAAAAAGTTCGACCTCAAGGATCCCGGTAAGCGGGTTCTCATGTCTCCAAGTGATGTTCCTAGAGCATTGGCATTCATCGCATGATGTCATATAATCCTGTACGTCCCTGAAAATAGTTGGCCAATAAAGACCACTTTGAAGAATCTTCGTCGTGGTTTTGACATTGACGAATCACACTCTCGACCTCCTCTTCTAGTATACATCGCCTAAAAAGGTGGTCACTTGCTTGCTTGAACAAGTAAGGATCATCCCAATAGTATTGTTTGACGTCATGTAAGAACTTCTTCTTCTTCTGTGGAGTCAAACCCTCGGGAATTACACCTCCTACAATGTAGTTAGCAAAATACGCAAACCAAGGGGTCTTTGACCCTCTAATCGCATGAATGGAATGAAGGGAAGTAGAGTAAATAGATAAGGATAGATCTGAATCGAAAGAAATTGAACCAGGTTTAGAAAACTTACATGAATGGGTCGTTACCAGACCAGAATGGGTCGTTGTTGGTCCTGTTGCTTCAGTAATCGCCTTGGTAACGATCTCTTTTACCTCGGTACCAGGTTGTCTTGCCTTGGAGTCGATCATTTCTGCTTCGGTACCGGTGTTTCTTGCATCCTCCAGCCTCTCAGAGGGGTCGGTAGGGCCCTCGATAACGCAGCTTTCGACCTCGTTCAACATGAGGTGCTCGTCTGGCTTGGAGTCATTGATCGGTATAGTATTGCTGGTCTCTGTGATGTGTCGAACTGGCAGTCTGGATAGGTGATCAACTACTAAGTTTTCAGCTCCTTTCGTGTCTCTAATTTCGTGGTCGAATTTTTGTAACAAGAGCATCCAACGAAGTAGCCTAGGTTTGGCATCCTTCTTAGCCATTAAGTATCTAACGACCTCATGGTCAGTATAAAAAATCACTTTAGATCCAACATTATAGGAACGGAATTTTTCAAATGCAAATACCACGTCAAGGAATTCCTTCTCCGTCGTGGTATACTTACTCTGCGCTTCATCAAGCGTCTGACTTGCATAATAGATGGCGTGGAGCTTCTTATCCTTCCGTTGTCCTAATACTGCACCAACAACATAGTCACTGGCATCACACATGATCTCGAAGGGAAGTGTCCAATCTGGGGACCGCATAATAGGAGCAAAGACAAGGGCTTCTCTTAACATGTGAAAAGCCTCAAGACATTATGTAGACAACTCAAACACTACATCTTTCATTAGTAGGTTAGTTATTGGTTTAGCTATCTTAGAAAAATCTTGAATAAAACGTCTGTAGAAGCCAGCATGTCCTAAAAAACTCCTAACGTCTCTTACAGAAGATGGGGGAGGTAGTTTTTCAATAAGCTCAATCTTGGCTTTGTCTACCTCTATCCCTCTCTTAGAGACGAGATGTCCTAGCACTATCCCTTCTTGGACCATAAAATGGCACTTTTCCCAGTTTAGAACAAGATTGGTTTCTTCATATCTTTTAAGAACCATAGTCAGATTAACTAGACATGAATCAAATGAAGAACCATAAACAGAGAAATCATCCATAAAAACCTCTACTATATCCTCTATCATGTCAGAGAAGATAGCCATCATGCATCTTTGAAAAGTTGCGGGGGCATTACATAGCCCGAATGGCATTCTTCTATATGCAAAAGTCCCATAGGGACACGTAAAGGTAGTTTTCTCCTGATCATTAGGATAAATGGGAATTTGCCAAAAACCCCTATAGCCATCTAAATAACACAAGTAATCGTGCTGGGCTAAGTGTTCTAGAACCTGATCAATGAAAGGAAGCGGAAAATGATCTTTTCGTGTGGCACTGTTCAGCTTCCTATAATCAATACACATCCGCTAACTAGTTGTGGTCCTAGTGGGGATCATCTCACCCTTATCATTTTCAATAACTATTACCCCCCTTTTTAGGAACCACATGGACCGGACTAACCCATTGGCTGTCCAATATAGGAAAAATAATCCCAGCATCAAGTAGTTTTAAAATTTCCCTTTTTACCATATCTTTCATGTTAGGATTCAGTCTACGTTGATGCTCTATTGTGGGTTTGTGATTATCCTCCATGTAAATTCTATGCATGCATAAGGAAGGGGATATGTCGGTTATATCATCAAGTGAATCGCCAAGGGATTTCCTATGGGTCCTAAGCACAGAAATCAGTTTCTCTACTTCTTCATCATTTAACTGAGCATTAATGATAACAAGGTAGGTAGAGTGTTGAAGGGTTTCTTGAGCAAATAAATTTATATCAAGACCCCCCTGAGTACAGGGAGTCAGGTTCGTCCATGGGAATGAAAATAGTGCTGAGAGATTAGTTAATAAACTACGAAAAACAAAGCAAATACGGGCTTGTTGGGTACCGTAGTTAATAAACTACGATTGATCTCATCTTGCATGAATTGGAACTTCACATCCCGATCAACCACATCGGATTATGGTTCATACAGCTTCCTCTCCGTTGGCTTAGCTTGTTGGGTAATGTACATGGCATCATAGTTGGTTAGCTTATTCAATAACGCTCATGCCTCATCTGGGGTCATCACAATGAACCACAATCAGTGTGTAGGTTAATGTGATCCTTGGTAGCCGCATTGATGCCTTGAAAGAAGATCTCTTGGAGAACATAGGGAGGTTGTCCATGGGTAAGGCATTGGCGTAGAAGCTCTTGGAATCATTCCCATGTCTCCACAAGCGTCTCGTTTGGAAGTTGATGGTAGGAGGTGATGCGCTTCCTAAGCTCCGTTGTTTTTGCCGGTGGAAAGAACTTGGCCATGAATAAATCATGCAATTCTTTCCACGATGTAATAGACCTTGGTGGCAGGCTCTCCAACCAACTTAAAGCTTTTCCTGTAAGAGACCCCTTAAAAGCCTTCAAGAGAACATATTCAAGTGCGACATTATCAGCAGCAATGGTGTCACATAAATCAGTAATGTTCTTAATATACTCCATGGGACATTCAGTGGATTTCCCCTCAAATTGAGAACGCTTAATTAAGGATATGAAGTGAGATTTAATCTCAAAAGTGCGGTCGATCTCCGGGAGTACTATTGCCGATTCAGGCACCCTCAGTTCTGGGTGCATGTATTGCTTGGCATTCCTTGGGATAGCGTTCAGTTGCTCGTGGAATCGCTGATGAGGTATTTTTCGTGGTCGTTTATACCTATCAAAGAAACCTTAGCTTAACCAACTCAGTAGAGCGGGAAGTAAGGGTCGATCCCACAGAGACTCGTGTATTAATGTTATTACTTGCGTGCCAAGTAACCAAAGGGGGTTTTCAGAATGATTATCTAAACTAATATGCAAGAATAAAACTAACTATGAATGCAAAAGATGATTTGAATATATGAAAAACAAACGTGTTCAACTAGTTAGATCCATCATGATATTGATTCGTTGATCATCGATTCTCTTGATTCTCTTCTCACTTGAATAATCTATTGTGGATAGTGATCCTACTAAGGATTAAAACCCAAACTTCATATATAGTTGATAGAACAACCAGTCTAACAACCCTAATTAAATAATAACCTAGAAGACCTTCTAGATTCAATTAAATAACAGCATGACGATTCAAGTTATCAATAGAAACAAACACTTAGAGCAACCAAACATCTAAGTGATTTGTGAATTTATTCCCTACTTTAATCAACTTGTCCAACCGGTACTAAATTAATTAAAGTCTACTCTTGATCTAATTAACTCCAACCGGTAATTAATCAGATTCAGTTGTAAATTAACCTAGAAATTCTATTAGGTAGCTAATCTAATAAAACCCTAGAACAATTCAGATTCAATTAAGCACAGGGAAAAATTTCTATTCAAGTTTGTTGAGAACCAATTAAACCTCACAACTACATACAAATCATGACTTCAATAACTAGCCAAACACAAAGGAAAATTAGCAATGCATAATTGAATTAAAATCAAACTTACAAAGGTTTCAAAGTCTTCCTTGAGAGGAAAACCCTAACCTCCAAAAGTATGATAAAAAAGTTATTTAGAAAATAATCTATCATAAAGTATTTATATGCTCCTAAAAATATCCTCAAACACTATATCTTAAACCTCATACTCGGATAACACAAGCCCAAAAATCAACATTCCAAAGCCCAAAACCAATCTCGGCCCAAAGCACTTGCTCCGCGCATTTCTCTTGCAACCCCGCGCTTTCCCCTTTCAGTTGGGATTGCGCGGCTTCGTTGCTCGGCTTCATCCCGAGCACTTGGCTTGTCTTTGGCTTATCTTTCTCCTTGCCTTGGTCCTTCTCCTAGCATATCCTAGCTCTCTTGGCTCCTTTGCCTCGTCCATCACCACCATGATCCATCTGTACTCGCCCCGTTGTTGCTCCTTAACCTAAAAACCTGTAAAAACGAGCAAACCAGCGCATAATACCCGATAACACAAAAACCTAAAAACTACATAAAAACTAACCTAAAACTAACTAAAACATATATAAAACATGCATCTAAACTACTCCTATATGCGAGCTATCAAATTCCCCCATGCTTAACCCTTGCTTGTCCTCAAGCAAGACATAAATCCAAATCACGCCATAGAAATGCAATCATACATTCATCTCAAGGTAAACAAACATTTCACATATAATTGAAAACCTAACCAAGACTTCCTAACATGCATCATCATAAGCATAGAGCAAAGACCATTCATTCATTCTAGACCTCACCAGGGTTAATGTGTTTGCACTCAAACTCTCAAGCGTTTAAGGACGTGTTTCACTTGAAATCAACCATGAAAACTAGACTACCATATGCTTGCATCAGAGTTCTAAATCTCCACCGCTGGGGATCAAATACACAACAAAAATCATGAGGTCTTTTTAAGGCTTGTAACGGGGCTTAAGGTAAAGAGAAATTAGGAAAGGATCATATTTGGCCTGTGGTGCTAAATCCGGGATAAAGAACTAATCCTAACCCAAAATTCAACACTTTCTTTCTCATAACACTTCCCCAACTTCCACTCTACCAACTCCTTACATTTACAATTAAGCACTTTGCTTCTCTTTTTCTTTCTTCTTCAACTCTTTCTTACTTTGCTAATGAAGACTACACACAGTTCAAGCGATTTTTCTTTTTGCTTTGCAACATAATTCATCTTCATTTTTTTTCACTTTGAAACTCAAGAGTTGTATTTCCTCTTTTGCTCCTTTTCTCCCAACTCCCCCATACTTACATCAAACTCACACAAAATACAACCACAACCTAAAGTCCTAAATCCCGGATTATGGGTCAAGCTTATTAGGCTAGGGATCATTTTGTGGAGTTATCAAAAATAGGCTTAAAGCTCAAAAAATAGGGGTGTCAAAAACATGGATCTTGTCAAGGTAGGAAGGGAAATAATAGGCTCATAGAAACATTGCCTCAATCATTTTAATGTCATGCATTCAATCATATAAAGCAACCCCGAAAAAGAGTATTAACACAAGTTCTAGAGCTAGATAATCATGGTGATACACTCAAGAAATTTAGAGAACAAATATATCATGGAAGACCAAAAATATCTCACAAGGCTAAGTTTTGTCTAGAACTTCAGAATGAATCAAATACTCAAGCTAAATACATGCTCCATCCTATAATCAAGGTAATCAATCAATGATCATGCTCATATCATATCAACTTCAGTAAATCATGCAAATCATGGGTTAGAATTTATACTTAACTTAGAAACACAAGAGGAATCAAACAATGGGGAAATAAGAACCTAAATGCAATATTTTTGTGATTTTTTAAACTTTTCTAATTTTATTTTCTATCATTTTTGAAGATTTTAAACAATGCATGCAAAAAAAAAAAAATTTAAATATGACCTAAACTAATGCAACTATATGAAATGCAAAAACAAGTAATTCCCTTCCCCCATGCTTAAAACATACTTTGTCCCCAAAGTATAGTAAAAAGGTAAGGAAAAGAGAAAAACTCACAAAACTCTAGTTGTTCGGGTAGTAAGGCGGAAAATCTTGTGGTGGCGGTGGCTGGTACTCCGGTGGATACTCTGGCTGGGGATGGTACGGTGGGATCTCCTGTGCCGGCGGTGGCTGGTATGGCGGAAACTGAGGGTACGGCGGATCTGGGAAAGCATATTGAGGATACGACGGATGAGGCGGATAGCCTGCTGAGCTCCATCCATCCAATCTGGTGTTGAGCAGTCTGAACTGCTCATCCTGGCGAGCCTGAAAAGCAGCAAGCTGCTGATCATGATGAGTCTGAAATGATGTGAACCGCTGATCCACATAACCTCTCATGCCCTGAAAGCTCTGATCGATGTGAGAAGACATATCATTGTATCGCTGTGTGTTGTCCAGCTGCATCTGTCTCATCATTTCCATCATCTGGTTATACTGAGCATCAGAGTAATGTACACCTCCAGCAGGTCGAGACGGATCAAACTGCCTCTGCTGATCCTCCTCCTCAGACTCATCATCCTCATCAGTGTCAGCATCTTCAGCAGATTCTTCCTCTTCTTCTTCTTCTTCAGCCATGGCGAAATCGTCATCCATCTCCTCTTCATCAGAATCCACCACAATAGGAACTGAAACCGCCTTCTTACCCCTAACCGGGCCCTTAACGGTAGCCACATCCAAGTCTCCAGCCTGAACCTTGATGAACCAGTTAGCTGGACTATCCCCAATCTGCACTCGATGTCCATCAGGAAGCTTCATTGCTCTTCCAGAATCACCAATCGCCCAGAAGTAAGAGTTTCTGTACTTGTAGAGAGCGCCCATTTTCTTCAACATGATGAAGTCAATAGGTGAAGGCGGAATATCAACATGTAACCTGCTAAGATCGATACCAAAATGCTTGGCTAGGAAGGTCACAATCCCGCCAATACAAATGGCTCCACCGCCTTTGTTCCCAACATGAGCCATGTGGTGCATCAGCATAGCACCCAAGTTCAACGATTTCCTCTTCAAGCTTGCAGCTAATACAGTGACGTCTTTCTTGGGACAATTGTTTCCCCCATCACCTCTCCCATTCAGAGTGCTAGCAATGAACCGCTGGAACACCTTAATAGCGGGATGAGTGATGGGAGAGGCCTTTTCTCTAGACGGATTGTACTGAGATCTCCCTTTGATGGCTTTCCAGAAGTGTCTGTCAGCCCATGTAGCACCTGCCTCTGTAAGCACCAAATCTCTACTGATAGGGAAATTACAGAACCCAAACACTCGGTTGACCTCTTTCAAGGTCATCTTCCTTCTAACGCCCCCTAGCCAAAACTTAATCTCCCCTTCTCCTTTAAAATTGGTGGACAAGGTGCTCAGAAACTCCAAAGTTAACCCCTTAAAGGTCGGTTCACACAGCTTTAAGAACTCACGCATATGCAGATACGCTCCTATTTCATTCAACAGATGAGCTATCCCAATCTGGTTCATGAGATCCCAGTCAATGAACCGAGTTGCTTTCCACTCTCTATCTTTCAGAAGCTCAAACCTAATCACATGACTGTCTTTGGTCAAAGTTATCCCAAAAGTCTCTTGGGTGACCTCCCCCACTACAGCAGGGGGAGCTAAAGTGGCTCGGGATGATGAAGATCCATCAGTTCGGCCTCTCTTGTTACCCATGATATCAGAATTTCAAGTAAACCTGCACAAACACCACACAACAAACAAGCAAGCGCAATTTCGTTGTCCCGGCAAGGACAACCACAACAATATTTCACAGATAATCACTCAAACGCTCTCTTCCCCCACTACCTAGAACAAATTAATCAAAATTTAATCAAATTCTAATTAATTTCTAGGTAATTTTCGAATTTGCATGCAAAGTTCAAATAAAACACGAATCTAGCCTAGAATCATGCAATAAACGAACTTTTTGTAAAGGTCTTAAGCCTAAATCCGAGCCTAAAGGGGTCAAATTCGGGTTTTTCTAATCAAACCTAGATCTAGATTTAATTCGACTAAAACCGAATTTTAAGAGGAGATTGTCAAAAACTTACTTGAATTCCGTTTGAATGTGAGTTCCTTGCTTGAATTTGCTTGAAAATCCGACTTGAAAGTGCTTGATTGGAGCTTGGAGTGGTGGCTTCAATGGAGGTTTTGGGAGAGGAAGGAGAAGGTGGCGTTGGAATGGGGGAAGGGAAGAAAGAACCTCGGTTTTTAATAAAAGGGGTTCGCTGAAAAGCGGCCCAATGCGCGGGATTGCACGGAAAAGCGCGGCCGCGCATTTGCAATCCCGCGCAATGTGCCCTCAGTCGATATTGCGCGGCATTGGGGCTTGGATTGCGCGGCCGCGCTTTCCCTTGCCCAAACCGCGCTTTCTCGATTGGGCCTGCATTGCTCGGGATCGATCCTGAGCTTTGCAGGCTCGAGTTATTTTAGCCCCTGTTATTCTGTAATTGCCCGAGTTATCTAAAATTTTTGAGGATTATTTCTCTCTAAAGTAACTAATAAAAACAAAAACTGTTAAACAGAAAGCAAAAATCAAAGCAAATCTATCCTAAAACATGGTTTGCCTCCCAAGAAGCGCTTGTTTAACGTCTTTAGCTTGACGGAAAAAGGATATCAAGAAGGTTACGAGCTATGGAATTCGATCTCCTTCCCATCGAATCCCATCTTCAGTGTGCCTTGCGGTATGTCAATTCTTGTATTTGCAGTCTTCAAGAATGGTCGTCCTAGCAACATAGACATCTTTCCATCTCCCGATCCCATGTCCATCACTAGAAAATCAGCCGGAAATTGCAGGGAATCCACTGTAACCCATATATCTTCAAGTTTCCCTTTGGGCCTTACAGTGGAATGATCAGCCAACTCCACTATGGTTCGTGTCTCTTTCAATGGTCCCATACCCAGCTTCTCATATAAGGATGAAGAAATCACATTGACAGATGCACCTAAATCAATTAAAGCTTCATTCACCTTGGTGCTTCCAATCATGCAAGGAATGGTGAACATGCCAAGGTCACTGCACTTCTCAGGCAGACGCTTCTGAAACACAGCGGACACATGTTCTTTCACTTTAACTTGCTTCTGACATTTCTTCTTCTGTCCCCTTTTTAGAGTGCACAACTCTTTCAAAAACTTAGCATACCGAGGTACACTCTTGATCAGATTCAGCAATGGGACATTAACTCTGCATGTATTGAAGACCTCGAACATCTCTTTATCATTCTTCAATTTCCGGGTTTCTTTCAAGGCTTCCGGGAAGGGTGGAACAGGTACATAAGCTTTCAGAAGAGGTGGAGACGAATCTTCCAACTCGCCCAGAATGCGCGGCTTCGCATCCAAATGCGCGGCCGCGCTTTTCTCCTCGATCCCGCGCAATCCTAACTGGGACTGTATTGCGCGGGATGCACATTGCTCGGCCGCGCTTTTAGCAGCCAGGCCAAGCAATCGGTCTTCGTTGTGTTCCTCGGTTTCTGTAACCTTGCTCAGCTGATATACTTGTTCCGCCTCAGAACCACCATAAATGGAGATAAAACTGACATTTGCCCTCGGGTTAAGTTCTGTCTGAGACGGTAGCTTACTTGAATCTCTAGCTTCCAGTTTACTCACTGCCTCAGCAATCTGACTGACTTGGTTCTCTAAATTCTTTATACTGGACTTGGTTTCCTGTTGAAGCTGAGTTAGAGAACCATGCGTTGTAGAAACTGATTGAGTCAACTGTCGGACCATCTCCTCTGTGGACATAGCATTCTGATTCACTCCCTGATGAGGTTGGAAAGGCGGTCTGTACTGAGCTTGGCCACCTTGATGGTTGAACTGCTGATTGTTGGAATTTCCATACCTCAGATTAGGATGATCCCTCCAGCCTGGATTGTAGGTGTTGGAGAAGGGGTCATACCTCGGCCTAGGTGGTCCATATCCTCCCACTGCATTCACCTCAGCATTCTGATCTTGAAGTGTAGGGCAGGAATCAGTGGGATGTATGTTATCAAAGCAAATTTCACAGGACTTCACCTGTTGTCTACCACCTTGCTGCAACAGCTGCTTCATCATCATTTTCAACTCAGTGACTTCATCTTGGATCCTTGTATTAGCCACCACAGAGTTTGCAGCTTTCGAGCTAGTCTCTCTTTTGAACTGTCTTGTGCCCTCAGACAGTTGTGTGAACAGGTCAAACGCAACAGCAGGAGTTTTGTTGAGAATGTGACCTTGGAAAGCTGCATTGACCATTCTTCTCTCATCATCCAAGAGGCCATTAAACAGATATAAGATCAGGTCTTGGTCAGTGTAGCCATGAAAAGGACAGCTGGCTATCAACCTCTTGAATCTCTCATAGTATTCGTACAAGGACTCACTTGCTTCTTGTTCAATATTACTGATTCGCTTCTTCAGATCATTGAGCCTTGTAGCAGGGAAGTACTTCTCCAAAAAAGCTTCTTTCATCTTAGCCCATGTATCAATACTTCCCGGAGCCAAGTAGTAAAACCAGTCTTTAGCCTGATCCTTGAGAGAAAAAGGAAAGGCTCTCAGCGCGATCTGGTCATGAGTTACATCAGCAGGCTTCATGCTCGAGCACACAACATGGAATTCAGAAAGATGTTTGTTGGGGTCTTCACCACTATGCCCATGGAATGAAGGCAAAAGGTGGATCAACCCGGATTTCAGCTCAAACTTGACTCCTTCAGCAAGAGCAGGGAATTGCACCGCCAACGGTTGTTGTGCCAGATTTGGTGCAGTCAACTCTCTCAATGTTCGGTCACCCATCTCGACGGATTCAGCAGATTCAGATTCCGAGTCAGAGTCTTCAAGAAAGAATGGCAATACCTGAAAGTGATTCCGGATTTCCTTCCTTAGCTTGAAGAGTGTCCTGTCAATATCTGGATCAAACAACAAGGGAGATGAGTTAGTAGCACGGGTATGAACCATATAACAGGTTCACACCCAAAACAGCACAGAAGTAATAAACACAAATAGCGACGAGTCCCCGGCAACGGCGCCAAATTTGATGAGGTATTTTTCGTGGTCGTTTATACCTATCAAAGAAACCTTAGCTTAACCAACTCAGTAGAGCGGGAAGTAAGGGTCGATCCCACAGAGACTCGTGTATTAATGTTATTACTTGCGTGCCAAGTAACCAAAGGGGGTTTTCAGAATGATTATCTAAACTAATATGCAAGAATAAAACTAACTATGAATGCAAAAGATGATTTGAATATATGAAAAACAAACGTGTTCAACTAGTTAGATCCATCATGATATTGATTCGTTGATCATCGATTCTCTTGATTCTCTTCTCACTTGAATAATCTATTGTGGATAGTGATCCTACTAAGGATTAAAACCCAAACTTCATATATAGTTGATAGAACAACCAGTCTAACAACCCTAATTAAATAATAACCTAGAAGACCTTCTAGATTCAATTAAATAATAGCATGACGATTCAAGTTATCAATAGAAACAAACACTTAGAGCAACCAGACATCTAAGTGATTTGTGAATTTATTCCCTACTTTAATCAACTTGTCCAACCGGTACTAAATTAATTAAAGTCTACTCTTGATCTAATTAACTCCAACCGGTAATTAATCAGATTCAGTTGTAAATTAACCTAGAAATTCTATTAGGTAGCTAATCTAATAAAACCCTAGAACAATTCAGATTCAATTAAGCACAGGGAAAAATTTCTATTCAAGTTTGTTGAGAACCAATTAAACCTCACAACTACATACAAATCATGACTTCAATAACTAGCCAAACACAAAGGAAAATTAGCAATGCATAATTGAATTAAAATCAAACTTACAAAGGTTTCAAAGTCTTCCTTGAGAGGAAAACCCTAACCTCCAAAAGTATGATAAAAAGTTATTTAGAAAATAATCTATCATAAAGTATTTATATGCTCCTAAAAATATCCTCAAACACTATATCTTAAACCTCATACTCGGATAACACAAGCCCAAAAATCAACATTCCAAAGCCCAAAACCAATCTCGGCCCAAAGCACTTGCTCCGTGTAAAATCCCGAATGCGCGACTTCGACACCATAAAGCGCGGCCGCGCATTTCTCTTGCAACCCCGCGCTTTCCCCTTTCAGTTGGGATTGCGCGGCTTCGTTGCTCGGCTTCATCCCGAGCACTTGGCTTGTCTTTGGCTTATCTTTCTCCTTGCCTTGGTCCTTCTCCTAGCATATCCTAGCTCTCTTGGCTCCTTTGCCTCGTCCATCACCACCATGATCCATCTGTACTCGCCCCGCTGTTGCTCCTTAACCTAAAAACCTGTAAAAACGAGCAAACCAGCGCCTAATACCCTATAACACAAAAACCTAAAAACTACATAAAAACTAACCTAAAACTAACTAAAACATATATAAAACATGCATCTAAACTACTCCTATATGCGAGCTATCAATCGCTGCGCAGCTGAAGCCGAAGCGTCTCGTTCTTCTTGCATGCGCTGCATATGAGCGCGGAGTTCCTCCATTTGTTGAGCAAGAGTCTCAGCGTCGACCATTGCTCGTTTTTCTCTCAAACGTCGATGGAAGGATCTCTCGGGTTCGCTGTTGTAGTCAATCTCAAAGGTTCTCCAGGAAGAACGAGATGGCATACACTACGAACAAAGACAAAGAAAACAAAATTAAAAAACAACAAAAGGGTAAGGGCTAGTCTCAAACCCAAATATCAACTAAACTAGGCACTATTGCTCACTCCCTGGCAACGGCGCCAATTTGTTGAAGGGTTTCTTGAACAAATAAATTTATATCAAGACCCCGCTGAGTACAGGGAGTCAGGTTCGTCCACGGGAATGAGAATAGTGCTGAGAGATTAGTTAATAAACTACGAAAAACAAAGCAAATACGGGCAAAACAAGGTCAGGACCGAACTGATTAGGTTCGTGCACGACCCTATGAGGATCGATCCTTGGGACAAAACACATAAACGAACACAAATAAAGGCAGCGGTTCGAGCACGACCTTAGGTGGGTCGAGATCGAATCAATTTAATGAGTTTTAATCAAATATAAAAAGGTAATCCTAGGGCTAGGGATTCCACAACAACAACCATACATGCTTCCAACAAGAATTCACAACCACCATGCAATCTAGATCATAGAAAAGTCAAATGTCGCAAACAATTCAAGTTATTCAATCAACTGTCGCAAATTAAACAACTCTCTATCTATCCTTCAACCTAGGAATATCAACTTTCGCAAATAATCCTATTAGAACTAATCAAGTAATCAACTTTACACTTTCGCTTTTAGGTTAATCACAAGATATGCATCAACTGTCGTAAAGGAATTTAGCACAAGATAGATAGATATGATCTTCAAGCATTCAAATTATGAATTCATGTTTTAGACATGCATGATTGTGTTGGGTTTTCAGCCAACCCTAGAATTAAAGAGAACTACTCACTCATAGCATAAAAGAACGAATACATGATCAAGTTAAAACCAAAATTCAAATTAAAACTAAAAAGTCTTACAAATTTCTCCAACTTGTTCTCAAATCTTCCTCCAATATCCATAATACGTAAATAAAAGCTAGAGCGAGAGAGAGAGAGTTCAACTAAAGAGTTTAGCCCCCTTTTATAAAGGGAAATAAGACCTAATTAAACTAGGAAATAAGATAAAACAACTTCCTAAAATAAAAAGATAGAATATCTCATAAAAGATCTCGGAATAAGGAAGAAGTCGGCGCCACGCACGACCCAAATGGGTCGTGCACAACCCTCCTAGGGGTCGTCCTGGGGCTTTGTTTTCTCCTTGGGTCGAGCAAGACATGGGATGGCTCATGCACGACCTCTGTGGGTCGATCTTGGCTTGTTCTTGCTCGTGCACGACCTCCTTTGGCTCGATTTTACTCCTCTTTTCGCCCTTTCTTCCTTAGCTTCTCCACTTAGCTTGTCCATAACTCATCTACCTCCTCTTGCAAGGCTCTAAATTCTTCGATTACGCTAAAAAATGCCTACAAAAAAGTCACAAAAGATGCGTACTTTCCGAATCTCAAGGAAATACGAAAACTACAGCTAAAAAACTCAAAAACATAAGACTCAAGAACAAAAACCACTCAATCTAATCTATCTAGACACTAAAAACACTACCTAAAAAGCGGATATCATAGAGTTAGGACGAAGAATTTCATTCTTGAAGGAGTCTGGAAGTGGCTGGAGCGTTGGAGTACGCTCAGCTGGGATGAGAATAGGCTCTTCATGATCCATCTTCAAAACTTCCTCAAGGTAATCACATGGCAAAAGCTCTTCATTGTCTGCCAAAAGGGTCATTACTGAGTTGTATGGGGTCGGTAACGACTCTGCAGCATTTGTCTGCTCCTCAGTTCCTTCTAGTAGTTTCGGTAACGCCCTACGGAGGGTCGGTAACGAGGCTGAAGGATCGTACTCATCCCATCTTCTGCCCGAGAATGCCTCAAAAGCCAGTAGCCTCTCGATCGGGTCCCCACATTCAATGTAGTAAGTGTGGGTGTAGAGCATCTTGACCTCGGCTTCATTGGTTTGTTTCATGGTGGGGTTAAAGCGGAACGCCACCACCTCATCCCCAATCTCAAAAGTTAGGAGTCCCCTCCTAACATCGATTATAGCTCTAGTTGTGGCTAAGAATGGCCTACCGAGAATGATAGGCACCACCGGGTCTTCAGGCATCTTCATCACTATGAAATCATTCGGCTCTAGTGGTCCGAATCATCTATAACCCCTGTAGGCTTGACACAAGATCCATCCGCCATGTATAACCTCATGTTCACAGGCTCTAGTGGTCCCATTTTGGCTTTGGACCAAATTGAAAGTGGTAATAGACTTGCACTGGCTCCTAGGTCACACAAAGCTTTAAACCGGTAAGCTCCAATACCAATAGTAATAGCAAACTTACCTGGGTCGCTTAATAATTCTAGAAGCTCCAAGGATTGGACTTCGTCAGTCAGCTCGGATATAGATCTCTTCCTACTCAATATTTCTTTTAAAAATTTTGTGTAAGCCGCCATTTCCCTTAGGGACTTAGCGAAGGGAAATATTTAAGCCATGAAGAACCTTTACAAAACGCCTAAACTTCCCTTCTGTAGAGTACTTGGACTTTTTAGAGGGGAAGGGAAGAGTCTTCGCCTGTCTCGGAACCAACACGGGCTGCAGAGGTGGCGTTACTGAATCGACAAGGGGGTCGATCGATGTTGGGGAAGAGTCGGTAACGACCTTTTTACTAAGAGAGGGGGTGGGTTGAGAAGACGTACGTGGGTTGAAGGGGTCGTTAACGACCCTGGAGTGATCGGTAACGAGTGTCTCAGGATCGGTATCGACACTGGTGGGGGCATTATCGTGCTGAACTAATGCATCGTCTTCGTTACCGTGCTCTTTTTCTTTGGCCCCAACATGTTTTGGCAACGTCTTTCCGCTCCTCAGGTGTATGGCTGCTATTTGTCCTCCAGGGTTTTCCTCGGGGCGACTCGGGAGTTGACCTGAGGTCTTGGAATCTGTGTAGCTAGGTTGCCAAGTTGGGAGTTTACACTCTTCTTCCATGTCTCTAATTCTCCCAATTGAGCATATACACCTTTCATTTGATTGTTCAGGTCGGCACGCACTCCCAAAGAAGCTCCATCTTGTACCCAAGATGGAGCTTCTTGATAGCCCGGCGGCCTATAAGGTGCTGACCTTCTCTCTTGTGGTGGAGGTGCATGGCCTTGACCTTGGTTGGAAATTCCCCAAGCGGGGTAGTTTTTGGGCATGTCATAGTTATTAGGCGGGTTTCTGTATTGACCTCTCATATAATTAGCATCAGCATAAGTCTCAATGGCTCTTACCCGCGCAATGTTAGTGCAAGCAGATGTACTATGGGCATGAGAGCCACACTCTAAACAATGTTGACAGGTTTTCAGAAAACTTACCTGTTTTTTCAGTCGGTTGACTTCATCTTGCAAGAATTGGTTTTTGACATCGGAATCAACCTCAGTATTTGGATTGTAGAGCCTCCTTTGTTGCTAGGGGGTCTGTTGTGTCCCATACATGACATCATAATTGGTCAGCTTGTCTAGTAATGCCCATGCCTCATCGGGATCCATCTCAATGAAACCACAAGCAGTATGTAGATTGATGTGGTTTTTCGTCTCAGCATTGATCCCTTGAAAGAAGATCTCTTGGAGTATGTATTGTGGCTGTCCATGGGTAGGGAATTGCCTAAGCATCTCCTTGAATCTCTCCCATGTCTCCACAAAGGTCTCATTAGGCAGCTGGTGGTAAGAGGTGATGTGTTTCTGTAACTCCGTAGTTATGGCTGGAGGAAAGAACTTTGTCATGAATAAGTCATGCAAAGGTCTTCATGTCCTAACCGACCTATGAGGTAGGCCCTCTAACCAGCTCATGGCCTTTCCTGCAAGGGACCACTTGAAAGCTTTCAATTGAACATATTCTAAAGAGACACCATCAGTAGCAATAATGTCACATAAATCAACAAAATTTCTAATATGCTCCATTGGGCACTCAGTGGGTTTCCCTTCAAACTGAGCCCTCTTAATCAAGGATATAAATTGAGATTTGATCTCGAAGGCTTTTTCTATCTCTGGAAGTACGATTGTTGATTCTGGCACCCTCAGTTCTGGATGCATGTCTGCTTGGCAGTCCTAGGGATAGTATTCAACTGCTCTTGCAAACGGGTAGTGTTTTCCCTTTCTCTTTCAGCCTTAGTAGCACCAGCATCTCGGTCAGCTTGCAACGCTTCCGTATGCCTACGGAGAGCAGCCATCTGCTGAGCCATCTCTTCAGGTGTTGCAGCCATGGTACGGTTTTCTCGTCTCCTGCTATGAAGAATACGTTCAGGCTCAGAATAGTAATCAGGTTGTTCAAATTCAAGTCGACGTCTTCCTGCTTGCATAAGCTGAGAAAACAAACAAAAGTAAACTAATTAGAAACAAAAAACAGGGCAGGGCTATTCCCAAACCCACAAAGTAACTAAACACAGCGCTATCGCCTCCCCGGCAACGACACCAATTAAAAACAACTAAATTAATTAAAAGAAAGCTTACAACCGAATCCAAGACAAACTTTTTCTCCAAGCAAATTTGTTCTTCTTCTCTCTACTCACACACGCCTCCTCTCTCTCCTCCTTCAGAAGATGATAGAAAAACTAGAGCTAGAGAAGAGTATTTATAGAGAAAACTAATCTATCTTATAAGGAAATAAATCTTCTAAAAGATATATCCCTTAAAACTATCTAAGAATATAAAGATATGGGATAAAAGATCATTAAATGCGCCGACTCTGCTTATCTTTACTGACACGGGAGCCTCGGTACCGACCCCGTCAGGGTCGGTAGATTTCAGTTGCTGAATTCTCGACTTTCTTCTTCCTTGGCACCTCGTTACCGACCTTATGTACCTCGGTACCGACCCCCGTTGACTTGAAAACTGGCTCGTTATTACTTCGATAGAGGGGTCGTTAACCTCCTTTTTCCCTTGATTCTTCTTCCATGGACTCGTCAACGGGTCTCTATACTCTTTTCACTTGGCTTGAAACTTGATCTTCATGTCTTCCATGAGTGCTTTATTCCTTTGGTGTTTCATTTTCTCCTTAAAATATGCTCCAAACAGCTTCAAAACCTATACAAAACACCACCAAAGCTTATGTAGTCTCCATATCTTAAGCAAATACGAAAACATACACAAACGAATTAAAACAAAACACAAAACAAAAGAAAAAGTCTCAAAGACATAAAAACACACCCTAAAAACACAACAAAATGACGGATATCAAAATACCCCATATTTAGACTTTTGTGTCCTCAAGTAATCAATAAGACATCAACCAAAACCATCATCACATTCTTCAATTCAATGCCCTTATCAAAAAAACAACATGAAAGCACAAGTAGAAATAGATAGACAAGTGAATCTAATGTCATCACACATGTATGAGCAACCTCAAGCAAAAGTAACTATAAATCCAACCTCACAAGGATTAATGTGTGTCACTCAACTCTCAAGTGTTTAGGCTTATAATAACAACTCTCAACTTAATCCTATATGCAAAAATCAACATTGTCATCGTTTCTTATATCACCAAACTCTCCACCTGAGATTTCAAAACATATAAAATCATCAAGAGAACTTAGGTTCAATGAAAAACTTCATAGAAGTTTCCATTCGGCCAGGTTGTAATGGGGCTTGGTAATGACAATAAGGCATGGAAATATTTTAGCTTTGTGGTGCTAAAAATCCGGGAATCAAGACTCCTATACTCTCCAACACAACTCATCAAAAATATCAAAAGAATATACCAAACTCACTCAACTTTATACACACTCTCCCCTTTTTTTAACCTTTAAAAACCAACCTAGAAAGTCTCATAAAACACTTAAAGAAACTCTTGGCTTTTACTTTTCCTTGAACTGCACTTTTATTCCTTTTCTTCTTTTTTTTCTCTGAATTTTTCTCTTTTTGCTCTGAATTTTCTTTGCTGAGAAGGCTCGGTACCGACCCTACATAGGGGCGGTAACGAGTTTGATGTCAGTACCGACCCAGACTCTGAATTTTCTATCCTAAACATGAAGAAACAAAGTTCATCAAAACACAACACCAATATCAATCAAAGAGGCAAGAATCAAGCATGAAAATCTCAACCTAGATCTAGATCTAGACATGCAAATTAACCATAAAATTACCATGAATACTCAAGAAATTCAAGATAGAAGATTAAGGTTTGAGAAATCATACCATTGATCCAATAATTTAGAATGAAAAATAGAGGGTTTGGGTTGGCGCCGATTTGTTGAAAGGGATATAATTGACAACAAATAAATTTATAGTCAAGACCCCACTCAGTACAAGGGAGTCAAGATCGTCCACGGGAAGCGAGGTTGTGTTTAATTACTAAACTAAAAAGGCAAAAAACAAACAAAACAAGGCAAGAAAAGAAGCAAAGCAAAACAACCAGTCAAAGCATTGAACATGTCAGTACCGACCCAGTCAAGGTCGGTAACGATGCACAACCGAACATGATCAAAGCAAACTTCACAAAGAAAAATGCAGGCTCGGTACCGACTTTCAGGAGCTCAGTAACGAGGTATAACTGGGTTTAAGTTTTGACTAACAAGTAAGAGAAAAATCTAGGATAAGGGTCCACCACAACATAATCATGCAATCTAGATAGTATGAAATTTATAAAAATAATGCCTTTAACATAAAGTTATCAACTTTCGTTGAATAAACAAGTAAATCAATCAATTTTCATAAATCAACAATCTTCTTTCTTGATCTCTAAGTAACCAAACTTCTCCAAACCATACGTACGAACTAAAAAATGAGAGAGAGAGAGAGAGAGAGAGAGAGAGAGAGAGAGTAGGAGAGCCCCCCCACCCCCTCTATCTAAAAACAAGAGTATTTATACTAAAGGAACTATCTAATAGTTTCCTTAAAGATAAAACATCTAAAGATAAAAAGATCTCAAAATAAAAATCATTAAAAGGCACTAAGTCTACTACATCTACCGACACGAGGACCTCGGGAACGACCCCCGTCATGGTCGGTAGACACTTCAAACTTTGCTAAACTTTTGTCTTCTTGAATGCCTTGGTTACCGACCCTCCAGGGTCGGTAACGAGTCTTGATTTGGTCTCGTTTCCTTGTTATTCTTCACTCCTCTTTTACATTTCTTTGGGGTTTCTTCAAGTATCTTTATCTCTTCCTTCCTAGCCATGTTCCTCTTACTCCCCTTTATCTTGATGTCTTCGAATGCTTCCAAACATGCTCCAAAACCTACACAAAAACACCAAACTAGAGTACTTTCCATACTTTTCACAAAATATGCAAACTTACCTAAAAAGGCACAAAACTAACACAAAAACACAACTAAACAACCTAGAAAAACACTCTAAAACTAAGCTAAAAACATGGACATCAAGCCGCTGGAGGGGTGAGACCAGGAGGCACCTTCTTCGAGCTTGGCAACGCTGCGACGGGGTACTACGATTCTCGATTGAGAGTGTCGTGTAGACAACCTCCCCGGGTGACACATATGACGTAGGAGAACGTCGTCCTTCGTGCTGAAGTATCAAATCTGCTACAAGCTCAGATGGAGACGCAAGCTAGGATGGAGCAGTTCATGGAGCAAATGAGGAGCTTCCAAACGCAACCGCTTGGGTCTTGTGATCCTGGCTCTGATAGAACTGATCCGTCTATGTCACGTCAGCCCGGCTCCGACGGACCCGACACTACACCATTCCGTTGATTTAGCGTCCATGATTTAGCGACCACATGGTCGCCAAATCTGAGCTAAAATAACAAAAAATAACTTAGTGACATTAGCGACCGCACCTTGTGTGGACACTAAAACTTTGCGGGAAAAAATGGCGCTGATAAATCTAGCGACCATGTGGTCACTAAATCCGAACCTTGATTTAGCAACCACATGGTCACTAATTTCCCACTTATGTATTTAGCGACCATGTGGTCGCTAATTTTCAACTTATGTATTTAGTGACCACATGGTCGCTAATTTCCAACTGATATATTTAGTGACCACGTGGTAGCTAAGTCTAGGATTTAGCAACCATGTGGTAGCTAAATCTTGAATTTAGCTACCACTTGGTAACTCAATCCTAGATTTAGCTACCATGTGGTCTCTAATGCGGATTTAGTTATCAAGTGGTAGCTAAATACATAAAATGAGATGTATTTAGCGACCACATGGTCGCTAATCCCAACTTATGTATTTAGTGACCATGTGATAGCTAAATCACCCTAAACCCTAAACCCTAATTGCAAAACCCTAAATTCGTTTTAATTTCAATTTGTAATGAAATAATTAGTTTTATTTTCACCATATGCAAGATGGGAAATAAAACCTAGACCCTAGAACCCTAAAACCTAAAACCTTAAACTCTAAATTTGTTTAGCTCCAAATCTATAGTTGTAGAAAGAAGATCATTAAATGACAAGCGTACGAGATTTCAATATATAACAAAGTAATTAGTTTTATTTTCTCCACCATGCAATACGGAAGATAAAGCTTTAAACCCTAAAACCCTAAACCCTAAATTTCTGTGTGTATGAAGTAATTATTTTTATTTCTCTATATGCAAGTTGACAGTCTGGCCATTTCAGATCCTAACATTACAACACTAGCTCATGGACCCACTAGAACCATCAAGACATATCCTGGTTATTTTGTGAATGGTGATCGATTCCATACGAAAACACACACATCAATGTGGGCAACTAACAATAGTGGAGTTTGTGTTATCAAAAAAACTTTGGCAGTGACGAGGACTACTATGGCATGCTAGACGAACTAATGGACCTCAATACCCAAAGGTTATGCATATATACGCCATTGAGGAGGCATTTTTACAAAATTCACCACTTCAACTAGCTATCGATGATTTAACCGATGTGGATTGTCTTGGTTTGCTAAATGACCCAAGAGATACTTTTGATTTCGTCGATGTTGATGCAGATGTCGGAACTCAAGGAATAGATGGATTAAATAATTATGTAGATCAAATAACTAACCAAATTTCACTCAAATAACTAATTGTAATTAGCGTCCACATGGTAGCTAAATTTAGGATTTAGCGACCCATTGGTAGCTAAATCCTAACTTGGATTTGGCTACCACATGGTAGCTAAGTCCAATTTAGCGACCACATGGTCGCTAATAGCTACTATGTGGTAGCTAAATACAGTTTTTTTTAAAAAAAAAGAAATCTCTAAGTACATAAATGGGAGGTATTTAGCGAACACATGATCGCTAATTGGCATCCATGTGGTCGCTAAATACATAAAAAATATGGGAGGAAATATTTGGCGAGGCGGTCTTTTTAAAATCATTTGGAAATTAGCGTCCATGTGGTCGCTAAATACATAAAAAAATATGGGAGGGAGTCTTTGACGAGGCGGTCTTTTTAAAATTATTTGGGAATTAGCGTCCATGTGGTCGCTAAATACATAAAAATATGGGAGAGAATATTTGACGAGGTGGGCTTTTTTAAAATTATTTGGGAATTAGCGAACACATGGTCGCTAATTCCCAAATTATGGTGGGAATAATTGAGCGTTGGTGGGGTTTTTAATTTTTGGGAATTAGCGACCACGTGGTCGCTAAATTCGAAGCTGGATTTAGCTACCACGTGGTCGCTAATTATAACGACCATGTGGTAGCTAAATACAACTCTGAATTTTTATTTAAAAAAAGAACTGTTGAATGCATAAAATGGTATGTATTTAGCGACCACGTGGTCGCTAAATACCTTTTATATCGAAAGACGCAACCGTCTTCCTCATTTTCTACTTCAAACTCTCTCTCGCTCTCTTCGTTTTTACCGTTGAATCCCTCATCCTCCACCACCACCACCTCCTCCCCCTCCTCTTCAATTTCCACTCTTCCCCTAGCATCGTCGTCACCGAGCACCGTCATCGAGCCCCTCCTTCTAGGTACCATCCTCCTCTCCTTTGATTTTTAATATTTTTTGATTAATTTTTTATTTGTTATTGATTGATTGTTGTTGTGGGAATTGATTGTTTTTTATATTGATTGTTTAATTTCATTGAGCCCCTTTCTTCTAGGTACCCTTCTCCTCTCCTTTGATGTTCATACTTTTTTATTAATTGTTTTTGTTGGGATTTGATTGTTGTTGTTGGGATTTGATTGTTGTTGTTGTTGTTGTTGTTGTTGGAATTTATTATTGTTATTGTTGTTGTTGGAATTGATTGTTGTTGTTGTTGTTGAAATTGATTGTTGGATTTGATTGTTGTTGTTATTATTGTATCCTTGATTATTGTTGAAATTGATTTGGCAATTCATGTTGTATGTTGTTGTTGTTAATTTGTTATTGACTTAGAATGATTCAAGGGACAAATTTGCATTATTTTGTGATTAATTTGATAAATTAAATGATGTTGTTGTTGTTGATACATGTTGATTTGGGTGCAATTGTTATAATTTGTGTTGATTTAGGTACAATTTAGAATTTAATAGATTGATGAATTTAGGATTAATTTGTTGTTTTCGATTTAGAATATGATGAATTGGATGAATATAATGGATTCTAGGGATAATTTAAGATTGAAATTTAGTTTGATAGTTTTGATGAATATGATGAATTTGTTTACATTTATGTTATTGATTATTTTTGTTGGCTTTTTGTTGTTGAATAATTAGGATGGTTAAGAGGATTTTAGTTATTTTTGTTGTTTAATTTGATGACTTAATTAGGTTTTTAAATTAATTATTGTGTTTTTATTGTGAATTTTGAACTAATTATATTTTTATAATATTTATAAATTGATTGTTGTTTTTAATAATATTTATAAACATTTGATAATTATTTAATTGATTGTTGTTGTGTTTTTTATAATATTTATTATGAATATGTTAATTAATTACATATTTTTATTATATTTAATAGTTTTTTAATATTTATAAATTCATTTGAAATAATTAGATTTAAAAAATTAATTAATATAATTTTTTAAATATAGTAGGATTTACCGACCATGTGGTCGCTAAACTGAACCCAGATTTAGCTACCACTTGGTAGCTAATTAGCGACCACGTGGTCACTAATTGACGACTATGTGGTCGCTAAAAATGGTCCGCGATATGGCGACCATATGGTCGCTAAATCCGTTTGCGACCAGACTTTTAGCGTCCACTTTTAGCGACCAATTTATGGTCACTAAATCCATTTAGCGACCAACTCCATGTATTTAGCGACCACTTTCATTGTCGCTAAATCAACAAATTTTTGTAGTAATAGTTTTGCATTTTTATTTTATTTTGTAAATAATTTCAATTAATATAAATTATTATTTTATTATTTGCGTTAATTATTATTTATATATCTAATAAATTAAAAAAATTATTAAAAAAATGGCGATGGCAAGTATTATGAGAAATGCAACATGACTAATCATACTACAAACAAGTGTCGTGCCCACCTCAAATGCACTTTTTGCAACAATAACGGCCATACCGTCGACTATTGCCGGAAATGCAAAAGATCCTTGGAAAATGGCCAACCAAATTCAAGTGTGAACAACATTGGGGCCTTATGTAACAACCAGTCGATGCCCCCTAAATATCAGCAGGTGATGGACTTGCTAAAAAGGTTGATCACTTCTCATGAAGGATATGGCCTCGTAACAACTCTCTGGTTCGCCAATCACGCCGCTAATCCTTCTCCTTTTGATCACTTCTCATGTAACTTAAGAATTCGATCTTCTGGTTTAATTAATTTCTGGATCATGGACAGCGGAGCAAGCGATCATATTACCTATAATACTCATTTTTTGGATTTACAGAAACCGAGTACTAATCACCTTGTTCATTTATTAGTGAAGGATCTTGTCGTTGAAGGGGTGCAAGGTAATTCGAGGACGACCCGAGCAATCTTGATGGAGGAACTTCTATTCTGGCTTCAGAAGGGTATATCTCCCTCATCTAGACTCGAATATAGGTGATTCAAAATCACAGATTTAGATCTACAAGTCTAGTTAAACTCCTTAAAATTGGAGCGCTACATGATGAGTAGATTGAACGTTATAGCAATTTTACTGAGATGTCGCGGAATCAACCTAGAAGGATTTCGACTTGTTTTGATGGAGTTTTTGAAGGGAATTATGGATCCGAGTTTCATGGAGGATGAGATGGTGATTTTGGAAGAAATTGTGTCATGAAATGGAGGATGGAATTGTGGTGGTTAGGTTGGATATGAACGAGCCTTCGAAAGGATATGACCCACCTCTCGAAAACACGAACTAGGAGATTCGGGCTATACTCACCTAGATTGAATCCCCGGGCTTGGATCAATATGACTCATGATCGAACTGATCTAAATTGAAAATTTAAAGGCAAACTAAAGGAAATTTCGATTCAAAAGGAAGGAGACAAGTGTTTGAAGGTTTCTTGGTCAATCTTGTCTAACTAGCAAAGGCTCCTCATAACCCTTTTTAACCCACATGGGCATCTAACCCCAACCTCCCACAAATGAGGAGTTATTTCAAAAATCAACCAAGGTATCCAAATGTTTATAAAATACCCTTACAACTCATAAAACAACCAAGCATGGCCTTCAAAATAAGCACAAATCGAGCATCACGGCGTCGACACGGCCGCATCAAAAGGAGGCTCTCGGCACTTGGCTGGCTCCATACACCTTTCATGGGAATTCTTGGTTTCTTTGGCATTCATTTGAGGAGTAGAACAATGTAAAACAATGCTAGTTTAATGTGGAAAAATTGAAGGGTTGTTTGTGAATTCAAGGGGTGGCATTTTTGTGTGATGAAAATGACCTTTCAATGTCTTCTTCTTCAACCTCAAGACAACAATAGAGGCTGAAAATATTCAGATAAGCACGACACACAACAACACAAGACTATGCAAGGACAACACTATCTTAGCAAGGTTAAAAGCGCTCAACAAGCACTTGCAACCCTAGATTTCTCAAATAAAGGTCTAAAGAAGGAGTACCTTGTGTGGCTCTGCTACCACATGAGGATCTTCCCTTGTGATCCACTTCAAGAGTGTCCAATGCAAACTAAAAAGAAGCTTGATTCCAAGGAAGAAGTGGAGGAAGTCTTGGAATCATCTCCAAAATTCGAGATTCGCTCTACCATCGCCCATAGCTCAACAAAGACTTAAAGGAATAAGAAGCTACTAGCCACCAAGTGTTTTTCACAACAACAATTTAAGCAAATTTGGCCTTGCTCGGATTCTCTTTCTCACGGGATCCGACTTTTTCTATGCCCGGGCTCTCTTTCACTTTCATTGGGTCCAAGTTTTTCTATGTCCCGATTCTTTTCCTTTCCAAGTCCGACCTTTTCTTTTAAGGAACAATTCTGAATTTTTTTTATAGAAAGTGACAAGCAACCACAATTCAAAGCAACAAGCAACTATGCAATTTTTTATCAATGTTTTAACAACCCGATGTCGTTCCCATATCTTAAACCAAGCCTTTAAAAGTCCAAATGTAAGACATGTGCATGGAAAATGGGCAAGGTCGTGGCTGGTTTATGGCTGGATTGTCTTTGACTCAAACACACAAGACAACACTTAAGACACCGGAAGCGAAAGGTTGTTTCAAAGGGGCATTTGAGGCTTTTTGGTTTGAGATTTGAATTGAAAAACCCTTGGAATATCTTCTCCAACATTTTGTCAAAAATCCTTGGATGAATTCCTGAAGGGTCGTGCACAACTCAGCCAACACAACAAGTGTGGCTCCTATGAGCACTTGCAACCCTAGATTCTCAATCAAGGTTAGATAAAGGAGTACCTTGCGTGGCTTTGATGCCACGTGATGAAGGATATTGTTGTTGAAGCGGTGCAAGGCAATCCGAGGACGACCCGAGCAATCTTGATGGAGGAACTTCTATTCTGACTTCTATTTCGAATTGGGTGATTCCAAATCCCAGATTTAGATCTAAAAATCTAGTTAAATTCCCCAAAATTTGAGTGCCAGAGGATGAGTAGATTGAATGTTATAGCGATTTTACTGAGATGTCGCAGAATCAACCGAGAAGGATTTCGACTTGTTTTGATGGAGCTTTTGAAGGGGATTATGGATGGCAAAATACATCAACAGACACTTAAACTTGTACGTTTTTTTCAACCAGCCCCCCGTTCTTTGAGATTTTCAAATAAGCACTTAAACTTTACTATTTTTTGTCTTTTAAACACTAAAGCTTCTCGTGAAATTGACGCGCGCTTACCTGGCCCTAAATTTTGCCATCTAAGCGCCACATAATACTAAGTTATATATGATGACATGGCAATAATTTATGGCATTTTATGTAGAAAAAAAATCCAAAAAAACATTATTAAATTATATTAAAATGGATTGTTTTCCATCATTTACTGTTCTCATCCTCCTCGTTCAACTTCATCTTCTACAAAATCTCAATCCACCATTTTTTGATGGAAAATCTCAATCCACCATTAATGCTTCAACAAAAGAGAGAAATTTATGCCAGACAAATAGTAGATTCTAGTTTTGTATTCTATTATTATCAATTTTAATGCTCAATTTACTATAAAGTAAACCAATTTTTCAAATCTAGGTTTGGGATTGAATAAGAATCCTAACCAATTTTTCAAATCTCTTGTTCTGGTTCCTTCTCCTTAGGGCTATTTTTCTGTTTTCTGTCTTGATTCGTCGTCGTTGAAGAGTTCGAATTCTTTCTCCGAATCCGTTGTTCCATCCTGGTTCTCTCCGATTCCTTCATTCTTTTATCAATTGAATGAAGGTTGTGGGAAGAATTCGAACACTTTCTTTGAATCTGCTGAACGAGTCGTCCATTCAACGAACCCATTGTTCTGTCCTGACTCTCCCCGGTGGACAAAAAAATCCAGATCTCTAACCTTTGTCTCCCTGGCTTTCAAAAATCCAGATCCGACTGGTTCTTTCTTCGAATGAAGACTTCGAATCCAGATCTCAAAAATCCAGACCTTTAACCTCTGACTCTCGCCGGTGAAGACTTCGAATTCTCTCTCAGAGTCCGTCGTTTAGAGAAGATATGTCGGCTGGTTCTTTGATCCAGATCTGGGGATCTAAGAAAAGGGGAAAAAAGAAAAAAAAGAAAAAAGAAATGGGGAAGAAAAAATGAACAAGAAAATCAAAAGATGTTTTTCCATTATTAGAAAATACATAAGAAAATGTTAATATTTTAATGATGTTTTAAAATTATTAACAAATAAACAAGAAAAAAAAAGAAAAAGGTAAAAGTAAAAAAAATTCCAAGTCAATGAATTGAAATCACTTAACTCGCTTAAATGTCGATTGATTTTCACGCACAACGCCACATCATCATAAAGTGTTTGATTGAACAAATTTACTTAAGTTTAGGTGCTAATTAGAACATTTCAAAGTATAGGGTGTTGGTTGATAAAAGTGTACAAGTTCAGGGGTCTATCGATGTATAGGGTGTTGATGGAGGATGATATGGTGATTTTGGACGAAATTGTGTCATGAAATGGAGGATGGAATTGTGGTGGTTAGGTTGGATATAAATGAGCCTTCGAAAGGATATGACTCACCTCTCGAAAACATGAACTAGGAGATTCGGGCTAGGATGTGACTCACCTAGATTGAATCCCCGGGCTTGGATCGATATGACTCACGATCCAACTGATCTAAACTCAAAAATGAAAGGCAAAATAAATTTCGATTCAAAAGGAAGGAGACAAGTGTTTGAAGGTTTCTTGGTCAATCTTGTCTAACTAGCAAAGGCTCCTCTAACCCTTTTTAACCCATATGGGCATCTAACCCCAACATCCCAAAAATAAGGATTTATTTCAGAAATTAACCAAGGTATCCAAATGTTTATAAAATACCCTTAGAAATCATAAAACAACCACACACACTTGGCCTTCAAAATAAGCACAGAAGGAGGCTCTCGGCGCTTAGCTGGCTCCACGCACCTTTCATGGGAATTCTTGGTATCTTTGGTCTTCATTTGAGGAGTAGGAGGTCCTCCCAAAAGATAGTCAAACGGAACTAGAGAAGTGCCTGATGGAAATGGATCAATATCACCACCCAACGCTTGCTCATTTGGCACCGGTGCACCATCGGCGTCGATGCCGGTTCCCGACTGGTTTTCTTGCTCATGATGGATCAGAATCACATCATTTACCTAATGGAAAATCTTATAAAGTGTCTCATATTGGCACCGTCATTTTTACGTCTCAATTACAAATTTCCCATGTGCTTTATGTACCTGAATTCTATGTCAACCTTGTTTCAATTAGAAAGTTAGAATTAGATTATTTTATGCGACTATCTTCTTGAAACAACTATGTGTGATTCAGGATCTTCACATGGTGAAGATGATTGGGAGTGCCTATGAATGAGGATGTTTATACTTCCTCTAATCTTAAACCGATGCCCAATTCTTGCAATGTCATCGCCTCGGACTCCCTTTGGTATTAACAAGTTGGTCACCCATCGCAACAAGTATCATCTTTCATTCCAGTTTTAAAAATAAGTCTCGTTGAATGTTCTTGTTTAATTTGTCCTTTGGCAAAATAGACTCGGAATTCTTTTCCTATTTGTACTTCAACTACTTCTTCATGTTTTGAACTTATTCATATGGATATTTGGGGAGGTTATCATGTCCCTTGTTTAACGAGAGCACGTTATTTCTTAACTAATGTGGATGATTACTCTAAATATGCTTGGATATATCTTATGAAAACCAAAGTCGAAGCTCGCCCTCTCATTATGAATTTTATTGTTTTAATTGAAAATCAATTTGATAAAAGAGTTAAAATTGTTCATAATGAGAATGGTCCCAAATTTAAATGTTTGGATTTCTTTGCCTCTAAAGGTATTTTACACCAAACTAGTTACATTAACACCACACAACAAAATGGTGTCGCTGAACATAAACATCGACATCTTTATAAACGTTGTTTGTGCACTTCTTTTTCAAGCTCATTTACCCAAAGAATTTTGGGGCGATGCGATTCTCACTGCTACCTATTTAATAAACTGAATGCCAAGTCGGAATTTGCAAAAAAAACCTTTTGAACTATTATTTCACAAACAACCTATTTATAATTATTTACGTGTTTTCGAATGTCGTTGTTTCGCGTCCACACATCCGCAACATCCACTAAAATTCAAAACGTGTTTGGTTAATGCATTTTCATCGGGTACCCCCCGGTACCAAAGGATATAAACTTTACGATTTTACACATAAGAAAATTATTATATCTACAGATGTTCTTTTTTATGAAAATGATTCCCTTATTTAAATATTTCTATACTTTCCCAAACAAAACAAGATTCCCACTCCCAAATTTTAAAAATTCAACCGTATTTTATGATGATTATGTTCCCGTTTTTCAACCGGTCATAATCTTCCCATTTTGGAGACCGAATGAACCTCACAAAATATGCCTATTATTGCTCCCCGAAATCAGCCATCGATCAACACCCGATCTCAATATTCAGCCTCCTCCCATATCATCAACAATCCACGATACCCCGGAACCCCCGCCCATTGAACCTCTTGTGGCACCCCATCAGTCCTCACAAAAAACCAAACCCTCACAAGCTCTCCGTGGTTTTCATATTAATATCTCATTACCATCTCGATCGACAAATCAGTCATCCTCCTCCAATATTATAAGTTTTGGTAAGCCTTTTCCATTATCTAATGTTTTATCTTATACTAAGCTTTCTCCGAAATATCGACATTTTGTTTCTAACAATATGCTTGAGCGAGAACCAAGAATTTTTTTGTAGGCTAATCGATCTCAACATTGGAAGGATGCCATGGCTAGTGAAATAAAGGCCCTTGAAGACAACAAAACATGGAGTTTGGTACCTCTCTCACCTAACAAACGGTCCATTGAATGTAAATGGGTCTACAAAATAAAATACAAACCCGATCGTACGATCGAAAGGTAGAAAGCACGACTCATGGCAAAGGAGCGGATTATTGAGAGACGTTCGCTCCCGTTGCAAAACTCGCCCTGTCCGTGTTCTTATAAGCATGACAGTGGTCTACGAATGGCACTTACATCAACTAGATGTCAATAACACCTTCCTAAATGGAGATCTCTTGGAAGATGTCTATATGAAGTTGCCACCCGGATTCCATCAAAAGAGGGAGACAAGAGTTTGTAAACTCCACAAGTCACTCTACGGGCTCAAACAAGCCTCTCGTTAATGGTTTTTAAAGCTATCCACCTCCCTCAAACGGGCTATTTTCCGAAAATCTTGGGCCGACTACTCCTTATTCACTCGACAATGTAACGGTATGTAAACTATCCTTTTAATTTATGTTGATGATGTTATCATAATTGGAAATTCTTTGTGGGACATTGAAGAAACAAAACATTTTCTTGCCAACCAATTCAAGCTCAAGGATATGGGACCACTCAAGTTCTTTCTCGGCATCGAAGTCGCAAGGTCCAAGAACGTCATCACACTTTGCCAAAGGAAGTATGTCCTAGAGATCCTCGATAACACCGGGTTCCTCGGCACCAAACCAACTCTTGTCCGTCTCGACCAAAATCTTGTCCTCACCCAGGGCGATGGCACACTCTTGTCGGATCCATCTATCTACCGATGACTAGTTGGGCGTCTTATCTACCTCACCATAACACACCCAGATTTAGTCTATGCCGTCCACATATTGAGCCAATTTATGTCCAATCCAAGGCAACCGCACCTTAATGTAGTGCACCACGTTCTCCGCTACATAAAGGGCACACCCGGTCAAGGCATATTTCTTCCAAGCACAAGTCGTCTCCAGCTGACCGCATATTGTGACGCGGACTGGGCTCGTTGCCGTGACACCTGACGCTCAACTACAAGTTATATTATATTTTTAGGAGGGGCGCCTATCTCATGGAAAACCCATAAGCAAGGAATGGTTTCTCGCTCGAGTGTCGAGGCAGAATATAGATCAATGGCCACCACTTGTTGTGAGATCACTTGGTTGCACACATTACCATGTGATCTTCATGTACATCACTCGCAACCGGCAAATCTTTTTTGCGACAATAAAGTTGCAATACACATTGCTTCCAACCCAGTTGTTCATGAACGTACAAAGCACATTGAAAATAAATTGTCATGTTATCAGGGAGCAGATTCAACAAGGTCTTATTCGCACAACACACATCCGAACCAAAGATCAACCCGCCAATTTGTTCACCAAACCTTTCGGTCTAACCGTATTCAAGAACCTCTTATCCATGTTGAGTGTGATCAATATACACTCCACTTGAGGGGGAGTATTAGCATACAAATATTCATATTTTAGATTACCTTTCATATAAGATAATTGCCCTAATTATCTTATCTATTTTAGGAGACTTAATCTACAACATGGCTAATTCTTAGCCTTCCTTTTCTCTTAACCGTTGGTTTCTTCTCTATAAGTTAAAATTTTATACCTTGTAATTTATACACATTACAATTCAATTAATATAATCTTCATTTTACGTACGTTCTATTATTCTATATAAGGATCCAATGGCTTACCTTGAGCACGCAGAAGAAGATGACCGGAAAGGGACCGACAACCGCCGTTGAAACAACCATCAAGAAGAGGGAAATTTTAGGTTTAGGGCTCCATACTTGGTGCACGAAAGAGATGATGGTCGGGAGTTTGATTTTATAGAGGAGTGACGATTTCATTGGAGGAGAAGGAGGTCACCGCGCCCCTGCCACTTTTTGGAACATCGATTTTCTTTAAGATAACAGAAGGTGATTATATGAGGATATTGAGGGTAATTTATGATAGTATTTATTATATTTGTATATTATTGTAAATGACCTAACTTGTCATACAAGATATTGTACCCTATTTATATTGTGAATGGAATACAAGGCAACATTAAGGGAGAATTTATGCACTCTAACATGGTATCAACCAAAACCTTCTAAACCTATTTTCTGCCTCCGACTTCTCCCTTCTATCGTCGCGAAATATCTTCCTTTGCCTTCCGTCGTCCTCTTGAATGTCGGTGTTGCCCACCCTATCGTTGTATCCCCCTCAGGCCTCAACTACTTTTGCCCTAATTTTTTTCAACCCTTCATCGCCATGTCGGACGATGCTCCCAATGCTCAAAAAACGTCAACCCTCAAAGAGAAAGAGTCGGCGGTCATCACTACTTTTTCTGATTCGTCGCCTGGTTCCAAATATCCGTTCACTCGGCGCTTACAATGTCTAACTTCAAGAAACTAATCCCGCTCACTCTTGATGCCTCTAAAACCAAATACAGCTCATGGCCGGAACTTTTTACGGTCACGGATCGGGTGCACCGTGTTCTTGACCACATCGATGCTTCAATTTCGCGCCCCGTTGATGTTGACGATCTTCTATGGGATCACTTTGACGTTGTTTTGCTTTAGTGGATTTATGCCACAATATCTCAGAAATTACTTCTCACAATCCTGGAAAGTGACTCCACATCTCTACCAGCATGGACCCGTCTCCAGTCCATCTTCCAAGATAACGAGGCCATTCGGACAGTATATCTTCAAAACGAATTCGCTTGATGTCGTGTGGAATCCTTTCCCTCTGTTTCTGCCTACTATCAACAACTCAAAGATCTATCCGATCAATTGGCCAACGTTGATGCAAAAGTCTCCGAACGGCAACTCGTGATTCAACTCATCGCTGGCTTATCAAGTGAGTATGACAGCGTTGCGAGTTTTATTCAACAAACATCTCCACTTTCAGATTTTGTAAAGGATCACTCTATGGTATTGTTGGAAGCAACCCGTCACTCCAAATGCGACTCTCTTGCCTTGGAATTTAAAGCACTCGCTGCTGCTTCCTCTTCCGCGCCTACTGATCAACCGAAAAAACCAGCATCTGCTCCTTTATCTTTTGAGAATTCAGGTCGAGGACAGTCGAATAACAACCGTGGTCGCGGTCGTGGACGTGGGCGCGACAACGACGCCATCACATTCCATCGCACGCCTTATGACTGGTTTACGTCGACCGAGAGCTCTCCGCAACAACCACAACAGTTGTCATACCAACCCTAGCAGTTGGCGCCTTATTCTTACCCCTCCATGCCTACGACAAGCATTCTTGGCCCGAGACGGAGTGGCCAGGCTTTGCAGGCCAATGCGGTGTTCTCCATTCCTACTAATGGGTTCTAGCCGACAATGGACTTGTCTCAAGCCTTCAATACTATGATGTTGTATCCGCCGGGTAATAATTGGTACATGGATACGAGGGCAACAAGCCACATGACCAACAATCAAGGTATTCTCTCTTCATGTACTAATTCGGGTTCCTCTCATTCGATTATTGTTGGAAATGACAAGCATATTCCTACTTTGGGTCAAGGATCGGCCCTTATCCCCACCCATGGCTGCCCTTTTCACCTCAAAAATGTCCTTCTTGTTCCCCATCTTATTAAAAATCTTGTTTCCGTACGTAAAGGACCTTCAAATGAGATGCACTAGCTCTGGCGAGTTATATCCTATCACAAGTCTTCCTTCTTCATCCTCTCGGCCTCATGTCCCAGTCGCTCTTTCTGTTGTGTCGGCTCCAGTTTGGCATGCTCGGTGCGGTCATCATGGCTCTCCATTTTTTAATTTACTTAGGAACTCTGTTTTATCGTGTTGTAATAAAGTGTATGATCATTCCCTTTGTCCTTCGTGTCAATTAGGAAAGCATACACAATTGTCTTTTCAACATTCCAAAACTATGTCAGTTGCTTCGTTTCATATAAGTCATAGTGATCTTTGGACCAGACTTGTTGTTAGCTCTGTTTGGCATAAATCTTATCTTGTGTTTCTTGATGATTATTCACACTTTCTTTGAGTTTTCCTATCAAATACAAATCTCAGGTTTTTGATTAGTTTGTTCGATTTTATCACTATGTTCGAACCCAATTCAACTGTCAATTTAAAACCGTTCAATGTGACAATGGTAAAGAGTTTGTTCGATTTTATCACTATGTTTCTTGATGATTATTCACACTTTCTTTGAGTTTTTCCTATCAAATACAAATCTCAGGTTTTTGATTAGTTTGTTCGATTTTATCACTATGTTCGAACCTAATTCAACTGTCAATTTAAAACCGTTCAATGTGACAATGGTAAAGAGTTTGATAATCATGAGTTTCACAAATTTGCTCACACCCACAAGCTTGTCTTTCGATTTTCTTGTCCTTACACGTCTCCTAAAAATGGAAAAGCCAACAGAATTATCCGTACAATTAACAATATGGTTTGTACCCTCTTAATTCATGCCTCCATCCCACACCATCTTTGGCCTTATGTCGTTAAAACGGTTGTCTACCTCTTAAATATTTTTCCCTCCCCTAACTTAGGCAATCGGAACCCCATAAATCTTCTTTACCTTTGCACTCCGACTTATGACCATCTTCGGGGTTTTGGTTGTTTGTGCTTTCCCAACCTCTCTTCTCAAGTCACTCATAAACACCAACCCCGGTCAACTCGTTGTGTCTTCCTAGGTTAACCCAATCAACATCGGGGTTATATTTGTCTTGACCTTTCTTCCAATAAAGTAATCATCTCGCGTCATGTTACATTTGATGAACTCGTTTTTCCATTTGCTCGAACTTCCAAACCAATGGAATCGAATTCTATAGATGCCATTTCTCTACTTTACTTGTTTCCACCTAATGACTCGCCAGTAGGCCATGCATCTCCTTGGCCCGGCTTGGTTCTTTCCCCTCCGCTTGATTCCTTCTCAAATGACCCAAATTTAACCAGCCCGGCCCAAAGCCCAAATGGCTATACAACCCACAACCCAACCGACAATACTCAACCCATACACTACTCCCCCTCTCCGAGCCCTTTACCAGATCCAACCCAGCCAACACCGCCCCCACCCACTAACACTCATTCCATGACTACCCGTGGAAAATATGGAATTTTCAAACACCGAGTCCTTTTTTACCTCAATGCAGTCGCCACACCATCTCAACCCAAAATATCTCCCTTACCGTCATCTCATAATTCAACCCTCCTTGATACAAATTGATCCGCTGCCATGGATGATGAATATAGAGCCCTTATTAGTAATGGTACTTGGGAGTTGTTACCTCCACCTCATGAGGCTAATGTGGTGTGTTTTATGTGGCTTTTTCGCCATAAATTCCGCTTTGATGGTTCTTTGGAACGGTACAAGGCTCGACTTGTTGCTAATTGGAAGTCCCAAGAGATTGGGGTTGACTATGATGAGACTTTTAGCCCGGTTGTCAAACCGGCTGCTATTCGGACTGTTTTACACTTAGCATTTTCTTGTTCTTGGCCCGTTCATCAGCTTGTTGTCAAGAATGCTTTTCTTCATGAGCATCCTCAAGAGACGGTTTATATGTTTCAGCCCCTCGGCTTTGTCAACACTACTCGGCCTAAGCATGTTTGTCGGCTCCGGCGTTCTCTATATGGTCTAAAACATGCTCCTCGGTCCTGGTACCAGCACTTTGCCACTTATATCGCCTAAGGTTACGGGCAGCAAGTGTGACTCGTCTCTTTTTATTTTACACTGTGGTCAGGACACGGTGTACGTACCTACTATGTGATTTCTCGCTCTAGTGCCGAAACCGAATACAAGGAGTTGCTAATGTTGTTGATGAATGTTCATGGTTATGTAACCTTTTGCTCAAACTTCATTGCCTGCTATCTCATCCCAGTTTAGTGTACACTAATAATGTATCTGCTACCTATTTGGCCTCCATTCCAGTAAAACATCAATGCACTAAACATATTGAGTTAGACATCCACTATGTTCGAGAAAAGCTCGCCACTGGACATGTCAGAGTCCTCCATAGTACGATCCGTCTGCGTTTTAGTACGTTGAAATTTTAACAAAGGGTTTGCCCCGTTCACTTTTTCTAGATTTTAGGGACAGTCCCACTGTTAGGTCTCCTCCCGTTTCAACTGCGGGGATGTGATAGTATATATTTTATTTGTATATTATTGTAAATGACCTAACTTGTCATATAAGATTTTGTACCCTATTTATATTGTGAATAGAATACAAGGCAAATCTAAGGAGGAAATTGTTGGGCCTCCCGGAAATTAGCCCAAAGACGAAGGGTCCGGTAAGCGCGATTTAGCAAAGCCCATCATCCAAGTCGTGCAAGATGCGCTATAATAAATGGCATAAAAGCGAAGATATTGCTAACGGCTAAAAACATTAAGATCAGTGGCGATATCTCCGGGATCTCTCATAACTACAACAACGGTCGAAAGAGATAGGGGTATATAAAGACCGAAGAAGGGAAAAGGAAGGGGACATCGACTAGCTGACTGACTATTACATTCTGAAAGGCTCTCTAATCAATCCGTTCTTTTTGTTCAAAGGCTCTATCTTATTGTTAGCTTGTAACTTTGAAGGAACTGTTGCACCATATCGATCACAAATCCATCGCATTATCTATTTTTCGTCTACGTTCTACATCTTTCTTTTCGAATTTGCATCTTGTTTATTATCTATAACGCGTTGCAACTACTTTTTGGTTAGGTTTCCCTCATTATAGCAGGTAACACATCCGCGAGGTAAATCTGCCCAAACAATTAGCACCCACCGTGGGAAGTCGTGTCGCCAAAAGAATTATAAGCTCTACCTACAAGATGGAAGGCATTCATGCTACCTACAGTCATGTGGAAGATCCCGAGAACCATGAAATCAACCAAGGTGGAGATAACCAACAAACTGGAAATGTAGACTGAGTTGGAAACGTAGATGTAGTTCACCAAGATTCTGGAAATGAGAATGGCAATCCTACCAATTCCATGGCAGCAGAACGAGGAGGAGCGGTTGACTCCGACATTATCACTGAACTCCGTGCATCCTTGATTGCTCTTCAAAAAGATTTGGAAAATCAAAAGGAGGCTCATGCCAAGTTCACCGAGGTATATGAGAGACAAATCGAAACTTTAACTAATGAACGTAATTTGCTTCGATCTGGTGCAATCAACACCAAACTGTCAACGCGTGACAGACGCAGCAGATGGCATCGCTCAACGATTGGACATGGACGACCCAAATATTGTAACACCCGACGGTACTAGGCCAATAACTGGCCATCGGGTAATTGGTAATTCTTTGAGGGTTGTTAGAGAGGATGTTGAGGTTGCCCAATTACGGGAACGCCTCAAGGCTTTGGAGGACCGAATCACTCAGGTCCCAGGAGCACCCCAACCGATAGCAGTGGAAAGGAGAGATGGTTACACAGATTCTCCCTTCATACTCGCTATCGCAAGGGTAGACATCTCTCGCAAATATCACGTCCCCGATGTACCTAAATACGAGGGGGTTACGGATCTGGACCAACACGTAGTTGCATTTAAACAAGCTATGAATATTAGCACCGTTCCCTTCGACATGAAGAAGATTGTTATATGTCGTTATTTCGGAAACACGTTATCTGGGACCGCGCTTAATTGGCATTCTCACTTACCTCTTGGGAGCATCTCGTCTTTTGCCGAGTTGATTGACAAGTTCAGGATAAGATTCGCAAGCAGTTGACATGCTAAAAAGCGTTCGAGGGACTTATATCGCATGGTCCAAAAGACCGGCGAATCCTTGAAAACTTTCCTTAACCGGTACAATGAAGAGTTGGGTACTATAGAAGGATGCGATGATGCTACAGCTATGGAAGCGTTCCGGAGAGGCATTTCGGCTGGTAATCCTGATCTATATCGTGAATTGACTAAATTTCCTTGCTCGAACTTCGATGAGGTACTGGTAAAAGCATTACAGCACGTACGATTGGAAGAGGATGACCTCTTCACTGTCAAGGCTTCTAGTCCTCACCGATTAGAGCGTAGGCAAGGAAGGCGAGAAACCATATACGTTCCATATCCTAATTCATCTCCTGCCAAAACAACTGTAAACACAACATTTTCTAGGCAAAACGAGTGATATGAAAACCCAAGATTGCCTCCCAAATTGTCTCATTACAACTTTTTTTTCGATGCAACAGAAGTGGTCTGAACACTTAATGGCATAGGAGATAATGTCAAATGGCCAAGAAAGAGTAACACACCTCCACACCAGAAAGATAAATGCAAATGGTGTGATTTCCACTTCGATCACGGTCACTGAACGGACGAGTGCATCGCATTGAGGAAAGAGGTAAGCGAGCTATTACGCAGGGGGTACCTCAAGGATTTAATATCAGAAAGAGCAAGAGAGCAACTAGAACGCAATAAAGGGAAGGCCAATTCACCACCACCCCCAAAGCATACAGGAGTGATCAACGTCATCACCGGGGGGGTCCGAAATCTGTGGCATAACTTATTCTGCATCCAAGAGAATCGTAAGGAGAACCCGGAGAGAATAGCCCAGAATCTCCACTCGAAGGAGTCACGACGTGATGCCCATTACCTTCGATGACATCGAAGAAGAGGAAGTTCACCATGATTGTTTAATAATTTCCTTAACAATAGCAAACTTCCTCGTTAAAAGAGTATTAGTTGATAATGGAAGTTCCACTAACTTCCTTATGTTGGATGCTTTGTACAGTTTAGGCCTCGGTTTAGACGACATCATCAAGAAGTCTACGACTTTGGTAGGCTTCAGTGGCGAATCCCGTAACACGTTAGGAGAAATATCGTTGCCAACTATCATAGGAGGGGTAAACTACCAGGTAAAATTTCAAATAACTGATTGCCCATCACCTTTCAATGTTATCCTGGGCAGGCCTTGGATCCATGGGATGAAGGCCATTCCCTCAACCTATCATCAATGCGTAAAATTCCCTTCGCCATGAGGGATACAAGAAATCAAGGGGGAACAAAAGATAGCAAGGGAGTGCTACTCCGTAACCATGAGAGCTACGACCCAAAAAAACCCGCAAATCGAAGCAGAAAAGAAGTCGTCAGAATAGCAATTAAAGGAATGTAAGACTCCCACTTACTACGTGAAGCCAGAAACTCTAGAACTCGAAGAAGTGGCCCTTGATCTACTCGATCCATCTAGAAAAATCAGGAGAGGGGTAGATCTGGAGCCCACTTTACGAGAGCAATTGGTGGAGTTCTTACGGTCGTATAGTGATTGTTTCGCTTGGTCAAATGAAGATATGGTGGGAATTGACCCTAAGATTACACACGCTCTCAACGTTAATCAGAAGGTTCCACCAGTTAAGCAGAAAAGGCGTAAATTCAGGCTCGAACGAAATCAAGTAATCAACGACGAGGTAAAATCCTTACTTGAGTCTCGTAAAATTAGGGAAGTAAATTTCCCTGACTGTTTAGCGAATGTAGTTGTTGTGAAAAAGAAAAATGGTAAATGTCGCGTTTGCGTCCATTTTACTGACTTAAATAAAGCATGTCCTAAAGATTCATTCCCTTTGCCTCATATCAACGTGATGGTGGATGCAACAGCGGGACATGAGCTTTTAACTTTCATGCACGCGTTTAGTGGATACCATCAGATAATGATGCATCCTGACGACCAAGAAAAAATTGCATTCGTAACTAATCAAGGAACTTATTGTTACAAAGTTATGCCTTTCGGATTGAAAAACACAGGTGCTACTTATCAGAGATTGGTTAATAACATATTTCAGGAAAAACTGGGGGATACAATGGAGGTATATATTGACGACATGTTAGTCAAGTCTCTAAAGGCGAAAGATCACATCAAGCACTTGGAAGACGAATTTCAGATTCTGCGAAGCTACAAAATGAAGTTGAATCCAACCAAATGTTCCTTTGGGGTTACATCAGGTAAATTCCTCGGATACATAGTAACGTAGAGAGGGATTGAAGCAAGTCTGGATCAAATCAAGGCGATAATGGAGCTGCAATCACCAAGATGTGTCAAAGACGTTCAGAAGTTGACGGGACAATTAGCAGCACTCAACCGGTTTATATCCCGATCCTCAAATCGGAACAAATTGTATTACGACATCTTGAAGAAAAATAAGTCATTTGAGTGGACGGAAGCACACGAAGAAGCCTTCAAAGAGTTAAAGAGCTATTTATCTCACCCTTAGATACTTTCCAAACCAAAGCCAAGAGAGGTGTTGTACATATATTTGGCAATCACAGAAGCAGCCATAAGCGCCGTCTTGATTCGAGAAGAAAACGAGAACCAATTACCCATCTATTATGTGAGTAAAACCTTACTTGATGCAGAAACAAGGTACTCACCCATTGAGAAACTCGTACTATCCCTGGTAATGGCTTCTATAAAATTACGTCCCTATTTTGAAAGTCATTCTATTACTGTGAGGACTAACTTTCCAATGAAGAGTATCATCTCGAAACCAGAATTATCAAGTCATCTGATGAGGTGGTTGATTCACCTCAACGGGTATGATATCAGTTATGAGCCACGAACAGCGATGAAATATCAAGCCTTGGTGGATTTTGTGGTTGACTTCACTCCTACCATGCCAGAAGCAGAAAATCAAGAAATGTTACAAGTAGCAAGATCACTGGGCGGTGGCAAGTGGATGATGCACACCGATGGGGCATCGAATCAAGTAGGTGTGGGACTGGGGGTAGTCTTCAAGTCGCCACAGGGGGATAGGATAGGCCAGGCTGTTCGATGTACGTTCAAAGCCACTAACAACGAAGCAGAATACGAGGCACTCATAGCAGGTTTGCTTATTGCCAAGGACCTGAATGTGCAAGAAATCGAGGTAATATGTGATTCATTTCTTATTGCGAATCAAGTCACGAATTCATATGTTGCCAGAGATTTGAAGATGAAGGCGTACTTGGAGAAAGTCAAGAAATTATCAAAAACTTCAAGCACTTCGAGATAAAACAAGTACCCCAAGACGCTAACAAATAGGCAGACGCCTTAGCAAATCTCGGATCCGCAATCGACCCAAGAAAATACGACAAGATACCTTTCGTATATCTAGATGCACCTTCCATAACAAAAGAAGCAAACATGTTCGAGGTACGAGATTCCGATGCAACTACCTCATGGATAACCCCTTATCTAAGATGGTTATGAGATGGGATTCTACCGGATGACAAAGAGCAAGCTCGACGACTTAAGGTAAGAGCTTCTACTTTCGCCATTAAAGATAACATCTTGTTCAAGTGGATGTCGTCAGGGTTGTATGCACGATGCGTGAAGGAGGAAGAAGTACAGAAGGTGTTTCATCATTTAGATATTGTTGACGAGTTACGCGATGAGGCGTCGATTCGTATGGCGGCGTATAGACAGGGGGTAGCTCAAAGTTACAACAAACACGTCAGAGAAAAAGCATTTCAAGCAGGTGATTGGGTGTTGAGAAAGGTTTTTCAAAATACTCAAGAACTGAATGTTGGCAATCTCGGAGCGAACTGGGAAGGACCCTATCAGATTACAAAAGTTGTCGGACAAGGAGCCTACGAGTTAGTGTCCTATGATGGAAAGACAGTCCCAAGAAGTTGGAACGCGACAAATCTGAAATTATATCACTTCGGACAAGCAAAGTCGCAACAAGGTATTTATCTGCTACTTCATTCTGTTAACTTTATTTTCACCTTGCCCCACACACATGGAACAACAACGATATTACAAAAAACTAACAAGGGACACCTTGTGACGTTATAGGCCAAAACATAGGCCCTCGTCTTACAATCAGGCAACGATGTGCACACAACGACTATTCCCAAGATGCAAGAGACGAGAATACATGAAGACAACTCTAGAGCAAGAGGAGTTTTACATAAGCAAAGATACTTGTGTAACCAGTTCAGATTTTATTGAATAAAACATGAGTATCTACATTCTATTACATATATCACTCTCTCTTAGAATCCTTTACAAAAGCGCTATTACTACATAACTTGATCAAAAAACGGACAACGATCATCTTCCCAAACACGTCAATCCTTGTCCTACAGATGCAGACTTCAAAAAACATGTAACACTTGCAAAAAAGACAAGCAAACCAAGAACCAGACAAATACCAAAATAGCATTCACCATAAAAAACCCTAAACAGCAAAAGCAGGGGTAAAAGATTTGTCCACACAAATGGCCCTAGAATGAGCGGCCACACAAACATGATAATGTATTAAACCCCGACACACCAGGGGTACAAAAAACTTAAGGTTTAAAAACATAAATAAGGAGATCACTCTTTGGATACATCTTCAACAGCCTTTTGGTTTTCCATGAGCTCCACCTGAGCTACCTCTTTAGCGACTTGGGTAATGTCATCAACAATCGAAGATTTCTTGGACGCAATCACCTCGTCAGAAAACAGATTCTCAAATTGCTCTCTCTCCTTTACAGCATCCCAGGAAGAATGTTTTCCTGCAGCAAACTCTTCTATCGTCTCCACACGAGCCCTAAGTGACCAATAGTCAGTCGTATCTTCAATTTCTTGGGCAAGAGCTGCTCCCTTTTTGATGCAGCGTTGAATTTCTACTCCCACTCCTTGGAAGTCTCAGAAGCCTTTTCGAGAGCATCTTATAAATCTCTGACTTTCTTCTCCAGAGCTCCTTTCTCTTGTCCCAAGATGATGGTCCTATCCTGCTCAAGCTGCGTGTTGATCTTGCTCTGAGCCAGTTGATCGGGGTAATCCTTGAAGGCGTCGAACGCTGATAGCGTAAGTTGAAGACCTTGAGAAACACTAGCATGTTATATCACGAAAGAAACGTCAAAAGTAAAAACTAGAGTGTGACAAATTATCAATGGTTTACCAACGCACCTGCCACTGGGCCGCTAGCATCTCACCAAACAACTCCTGCATGGTGGAACGGTTTCCTGAACCACGAGGACAGTTCACGTGAAGAGGCATCAAGGACTTTAGGCATTTCTCTGCCTCCATATCCATAGACATCATGGTGCCAGGAAGGTCGTTCACACAAGAGGTCGCACTCTTCTTTGATGAGGAGATCTTGGTAGCGGTGTCTGCGACTTTCGGAGGAAGGGCTATCACCAAGGAAGTATCCGCAGTAGAAACCATTTCAGCTTTCCTCTTCTTCCTAACCTCAACTCTTTCTAGAGTGGACAACGCGGAGGTGGATCGGGTAGTTCTAGCGCCTAAGCAATATGTGTGAACGCGTAACCATAAGGAGTAAAAGAAATCGTTATTCGCCAGGAAAGCAAGGAATTCAAACTTACTTGACATTTCAGAATCCTCGGGGATAGCAAGATACGTCTTCAGGAGCTTTGAGTAAGATCTTTCCTCCGCAGAGAGTGCTTCGATCTGGGGGACAATTTGAGATGACACTTCCGAGGTGCTAAAGAAGCCAAGTCTGCTGCATCTGAAAACAAGAATAGTAAAAGTTAATGTCGTTAGTAAAAGGTAAGAAAAGCAAATAGAGAAAATACTACCTGTTGCACGCCAGCGAGATTTCAGGAAGGAAGTGTCTACCCCCAGAGAAGATAGCTTCACGAAGAAGAATTTATCAGCCTAACCCCGGTCTGATTTCGACATATCATAGATTAAATCAAATTTGCCTAGTAAAGTTTTTAGAGTGAATCGACCAGGACCATTCTTGGAGAGACGGTAGTTACAAAGAAAGTCGACAGCTTTGAACGGGATGTCGTGGGAAGAACAAAGAAAATCGACGGATAGCAAAAGTCTCCAAACTTGGGGAAGAACTTGCCCAGGAGAAACATTTAGGGTGGTAAGAAAATCGATCACGAGAGGGGAAAAAGGGAAACGGTGACCAATCCGAAAAGGGTACTCGTACAGACATACCCAATCGTCATGGTGAAAGTCAGCCCAAACACCGGGAGGAGGGAGAAGAACCTCCGCCGAGACTGGAAAACCAACAGAGAAAGTAAAAGAATGTGGATCCTCGGAAATACTGTTTCTTTGATGGTGTGGGGAGTGAGAATTCTAGAAGAAACAAGGCGAGGAGGACTAGAGGGTTCGCAACAACGAGAGAGGTGTTCATCGGAAAAGCTAGAATTTGCCATGAAAGAGAAGGAAGAAAAAGTGGAAAACAGAAAGTCAAGACAAGGGGAAGCGTACCTGTGAAATGAAGATCGCGAGTGATTTGCAATGATGCCTCTGAAGAGTCTTAAATACATAAGTGATGGGACGTGGTAGGAATACGCTACAACTTCCAAGATCAAGATCAAAACCCTAGAAAAATTGGAGGGAAGTTTTCCCGGGTTTTTGGGGGGTATTGTTGGGCCTCCCAGAAATTAGCCCAAAGACGAAGGGTCCGGTAAGCGCGATTTGGCAAAGCCCATCATCCAAGTCGTGCAAGATGCGCTATAATAAACGGCATAAAAGCGAAGATATTGCTAACGGCTAAAATCATTAAGATCAGTGGCGAAATCTCCGGGATCTCTCATAACTACGGCAACGGTCGAAAGAGACAGGGGTATATAAAGACCGAAGAAGGGAAAAGGAAGGGGACATCGACTAGCTGACTGACTATTACATTCTGAAAGACTCTCTAATCAATCCATTCTTTTTGTTTAAAGGCTCTATCTTATTGTTAGCTTGTAACTTTGAAGGAACGATTGCACCATATCGATCACAAATCCATCACATTATCTATCTTTCGTCTACGTTCTACATCTTTCGTTTCGAATTTACATCTTGTTTATTATCTATAACGCGTTGCAACTACTTTTTTGTCAGGTTTCCCTCATTATAGCAGGTAACACGTTCGCGTGATAAATCTGCCCAAAACAGAAATCATGCACTCTAACAATTTCCCTCATGTACGCATTTAATTTCAGCTTGACAAGCTCCATCACACTCGGGGAGGGAGGGATTTTTCACGCTGATTTCAGCTTGCACAAGCTCCTCCCGCTAGTTGATAAGCTACGTCGACTAATTAATGGATGGGCCTTCCACTATTGAGAAAATTTAGGCTTTCAGAAGCTCCTCCCTGCTGATACCGAAAGGATATTTTTTCAAGTCGACCAAAAAATATCCATTAGAGGGCAAATAATTAGAAAATGATCTGGCTTCTGGCAAGTCAAGATATTAAATAATCGTCCATGTCAAATCGGTCCGCATGATGAAAAGGAGTGCTTTCTTGCAAATGTCAATTATATATATGGCATGGAGATTTTCATTTTTTCATATTTGGTCATTATTTGAAGTTTGGACCAAGAAAAGTCTATAGAGAGAAAGGCAAAAGTGGCCAATATTTTATGTTTGTAGCATATGGCCATATGGTTTGAGCAATTTTGAATTTTATTTTTTGGTCGGAAGTCTGAAATTTTATTACATAGATAAATTTGAATAATTATTCATTATGAACTGTGTAACAACTGGACCAAAAGAAAAAAATTGCCCAGAATTTTGGTGTTATGTGGAATTGGGCCCATTGCTATAATTCATAGAGATAGCACCCTGACATGATCTATTTATGGCAAAAATGTGATAATAACCAATTAGTACCTTCAAGCTACCATGCCTGAATAAAATTTAATGGTCCAAGATTTGCATTGTGGATTACCAAAAAAAAACGAGAAAAGAAAAATAGTTATTATAAACAAAATATCGAGCATGTAGTTTTATTGTATCTGATTCATCTGAAGCCCAAAATTTCACTTGTAGATTTAAGCCCGTTTAAGCTTTGAGAGCCCCAGCCCACACTGGTTACAGCTTTCCCATCTTTTCCTCTGTTGGATGTGACATGTGTAACAACTATATAAATCACATTTTATTTGTCAAATAAAAACATTTGAAACAATTTATATATGTAAGAAAATCATGTTATATAATTTAATTTTGTTAAATTGAATTGCCTATATATTTTTTCACTGGATGACATTTTATATAATTTTACCAAAATCCCATTCTATGTTTAATTTAGGAAAATTAACAAAATCATCCCCATTTTTATGAAAAAAATTGATGTGCAATCAATTTTTTTTAAAAAGAGGATTAATTATAAAATAGTACAAAATTAATGAATAAATGTAAAAATCTCTTTAATTATAATGCGGTTTTGTGAAAGAAGTAAATTTTTCGGTGTTCTTACAAAACATACATAATTAGGCCGATTTAATTGATACAATCCTTTCGGGATATAGCAAAAAAAAAAAGGATAAGAACTACTAGTACCAAAGTTGCAGTGAATTATTGGTAATAGACCCTCAAATATGAGTTTCTTGTGGATAATATGTGTAAAATATCTTTGTGTATGTCATATTTGTATGTTTCTTGAGTTCATAGATTGGGTTGATGATACTTGATACGCATTGTTTGTGGCTTGTCTGATGTTCTGTCTCATACACTATACTTCATTTTTTTATGATGTAAAAAGATGCTCTCTTGAAAGATTAGATTAGATCAACTTTAAAAAAAACTAATCAATGTGTATATGTATGATTCTCCTCTTCAAGAGATGCTAAGCTTGCTCAAGAGCTTCTTGCCTATTATGCCCTGTTAACATCACTTTCCATACAAGTGCTTGGTAATTAATTAATGTGCTTGGAATTGATTCACCGTTCTAAAGTGGGTCAAGAAATAGTTACCGCCATTCATATAGACATATAGTACCCCAACACACCAAAAGAGTTGTCCACAAAAGTAAGAATTTGTACCGTAAACAATGCTCGACAGCGACCGAGAATATGGGAAATGTATTCTAATATTGAGATGCATGTGTTAGATAGAAGACACAAACTGGGTTTTGATATGCCATGATCCTGATACTAAAGAAGATGAGAAGCTTGTCTTCTCATTAGTTATTTACTACACTTACTTCATGCATGATTGTACGAATCCATCCGAAACCATTAGGAGAGTGCGTGTTTGGATTGAGTTATCTTCATCTGTACAATTGTCGTTGCGAGCTCTGAAGAGATGAAAGTGTTTCCTGTGTGAAGAAAACACTCACTCCTTAGTTTCTTATTAGGAGAAGGTGACATGTAGGCCTCGTTACGCCTTGTTGTGGATGGGATCAGCGCCTCTTCGAACCCTTCTTTTGCTGGCTTTGTAAACATCAGATTCCTTGTTTGCAGCATCTAATCTGTACTTGGTTGCTTTTACCTCTTCTCTTGTGGTAGCCACGAGACCTCGAATCTTCATTGGTGTCTTCTGATATCCTTTGCTCGCTTCAAACACGACGGTTTCCATCCTTTTCAGGCTGCAAACTGTGTTCGGTTTAGTGGCCAACAGTGTGGAGACAAGTACAAGGATGAGTAGTAAATTTGTATGAATTCTCAACACCATAGTTAAGAGTTTGCTTGAAATAGGAGAAAGAAAAAAGGCTACTACTGGGTCTCTGAATTAAGAGATGTGTAAGTAATACTAAGAGAATATAAAAAGGACTCTGATCCAGTTCCTGTAGAGACAAGCACATTTTATAAGTGTCTTCAAAGCATAAGGGGAGAGCAATGGGACCCATCTTCAAGTCATAGAGAAGAGAAGCTAGGGATTCACTAGAGTTTAAAAGGAATTGTTGTTTGTGCAATAATTAAGGCTGCTATGGAAGAATCAGAGTAAGCCAAGTATATAAAAAGGAAATGCTTTCAACAACATCCAAGAGAAGCCAAGTATCTTTTCTCCTATTTCCTCACACATCTCCATCATTTGCCTCAGTATTTGTTGTTTGGTAATTATTCTTAGATTTCTTCTTTCTTGGTCCCTATCTCCATCCTTGCCATGTCATTACTTCTCATGCTGACATGTCATGCCTAGCTGGCTGAGGAATATGTCGTTTTCTCACAGCAGTCACAACTAAGAATTTGTCTTGCTGAATATTACAACATTTCTGTGTAACCACTAATTATTATTGATCCCTGGAGCTTGAGCTTAAATTATGTACCATTTTGTCATTGATAAAAGTTACCAGATGGGAAGACATGATCCTTTGTAATTACTAATTGTTTTCCAAAGCCTCAAATCTCATTAAATTGACCAAGATCATAAGGAAGCAGTACAGACAACAACAATACATGCCAGAAGATCATTGTGGCTTTAGAGAAACCAGCTGATTAATGCATTTGTGTTTTAAGAGTACAAAACGTATTGAAAATAAAAGAGTTGCCGCTTTCAATCAAAATAACTACAACCTTTCGAACCTAATAACAGCCTTCTTTGGTGGAGTTATCAAGCAATTTCTTGTGGTGTGGGTGCAGGAGGAGGGTGTGGAGCAATTGTGAACTGCAAACCCCTGTGTTCTCCCGATTGCAACACAAACGCCACTTGTGTCGCTGCAATGGCTGCTGCTGCCGCTTCCTATACCACCAACCCAAGAAACCGAAAAGTTTTACAGATTTAAACCGGTAAATTCAAGGATATGGAAATGAGAAACACACACCTGTCTTTGCCTTCTTCGATGCAAGATACTGATCGCCCATGCCATGATATAGCAAGGTAAGAGAAATCCAGCAGCCCTCAGTAAGAAAAGCTGTGCATAGGAAACAACAATGTCAAATCCAACAGTGTTGTAAAGCTAGTAAATGAGAAGATCAGTTGGAGTTGGAATTTCACTTACTGAGAAGAAGGCTGATGCATCATCGTCCCCTTCAGCATCTGTAACAGCCAATGCGTGCCTTATCAGCAGAAGCGCCATCAGCTGTCAACACAAATGGAGAGAAAACAAATGGGAATCACCCCGAGGGCAAAGGGTAAGAATCCTGATTTCGAAAAGATTTTGAAATTTAGTGACTTGGGATTTGTTTTTTTTTTTTAAATTATAGGGTTTATCTTTGCCAAACTAGGATTCTTGACATGTGCACTTGGGGCATAGTCAAAAAGGCTGATTTTAAGATAGGTTAATGTATTTGATGCACTTACAATGAGAGCAGCCGAGCGGCAAAATGCAGTACCACTAGCACTAGTAGCAGCATAGTCGTCATACTCAGCTTCAAGAAATTGGGTTTCTGCTTCAGCAATTGCCAAAAGACGAGGATCATGCAAGTCCAAAGGAGAACCAGTGATAGTCCAGCCTCTATTCAATTAAAAACAAGGAATTGAACTCAAAATGGATCTATAATTTGAACAATCTTTTCTTAGGGAGAATATATGTATATTGTTAAAACTTAGCCTACCCTATATCAATAGCAGAATCTTCATGATGAGGTGGTGGTGGGGGAGCAGTATATCCAGGCTGGTAAACCTGAAGCAAATCAAGATTATTCAAGTCACTTTTGAATGCTGAAACATTGGCTACATGGATAAAACTGATAAATCTGTTATGCAGAATCAAAATTCACCATTACATATATAATAATGATAACAGAAACTGTTTAGCAAACAAGTGAGATGTGGTCAACATAAACACCTTACAAAGTGCTCCCAGTTTTTCAAAGAAACATATACTTCTTCATATCAGACTTTGGCTACTCGTCATTGCAATAAAACAAGGTTGTTAACTTGCTTAAGTGTAGCAAAGACAGATGTCATGAAAAACACTGGCCTTTATATATCAGCAGACAGATCATACAAACATATAAATAGCAGCACAAAAATAGACTTGTCACAGAAGTAACAAAAAGTTTATCCCCAAGGCCCACTAAATCAAACTAAGTCTGCAGCTTCCATTTCATGAAAGAATTTGACGTACATGCATGGAAATGGCCTAAGGATCTTCACATATTCGATAACTACTTAGGGAATATTTGGCATGATACAATTCACATTATCAAGTCTCCTTATCAACAAGTCATTCCAAACATGCCCTTAAAGTGAAGGCCAATACCCAAAATCCTGCTACCCATACTGAGTAATGAAAATGACATGAGCTACAAAATTTCATCGAAGAAGTTGAATAATTCATAATGAGAAGTAATGTTGTTAAACTTAAAGCCAGATAGAAGGATAAAGTACATCGACATACTTGCCAATATTTCCTTCAAACATACAGATCATAAGTTGAAAGAAAATTATTTTAAAAGAAGAGTAAAAAGAAAATATGAGCATACCTGATGACAGATCTCACATGTTATATCCCCTTTCTCATTGCACCAGCGTTGAACACACTTCCTATGAGCAAACTGTACAAAAAGCTTTCAATCTAAATCCATGACAGCATTTTTCATGCCTCAAGCAAAGACATTAAAGCAGACAAATGATTTATACCAGGAGGAAATTTTCAAAGAAATGGAATGGACAATTGCTACAAGCATTTGGCCACAATGACAGAACTTTTCCTCACAGAGAACTTTTAAAAAGATCAATCTAAATCAAGACAGGTTAAACTTGATGAATTTTGTTAGCATTGCATACTTTCGGACATATAATTCAGGAAGAAAATTTTGTTTTCCTATAATCCTCCTACCCACATTGTTTCATAACCATCGATAATGAATTACACCATTAATAATATTTATTAATAAAAAATTGAAATCTTACCTTGAGACTTCCATTGCAAGCACAAGGGACCTCAAAATTCTGAGCGAGATCCTCCTCTTGGCAAATTCGACACTCCACTGTCCGAATCAGCGGCTCATCCTCACCCAACATTTCATTATCCTGCTCATTCAATCGATCTACGAGGGCTGAATTCGATGGGCCGGCCAAAGATGAATCTATGGCGACCAAGTCACCTGCAATAGGAATTAGCGTCTCGGCCGCCTGTGCATTTGGTGGATGCGTTAATCGGTCAACATACAGTATCACATGGTCTTCCATGACGCTAGACTCGCACCTCAATCTTCCTCTTGTGGTGACCAGAAGCTATAATATGCGGCAAAATGATCCACTCAATCGCTAATTAGGTAAATAAATCACGTAACGATTCGCTCAAAATGGACAGGAATCGCAGCCGATTTCACAGAATTGTTTCCATAATTGCTATATCCACGTCCAACAAACAACAAACCGATAAAAATCAATGTCACTGGTTCAATTCAAATAGGGCATGGGGAAATCGAGATTGACTGACCCCACAAGAAATCCAAGATCACGCTGAGATGAACTCCGCAGCGAGATCCTCGGATTTCAGCGATTTGAAAAGCCGTGAAATTGAAGAAAGCAGAACCCTCTCTAGGGTTTGGTGACAAAAATTCAGAGAGATGGAAAAGGGGGACCTAGATAAATTTGAAAAACAAGAGAAATAAGGCAAGACAGACAAGATGCCACAAAATTCAGGGGGGATTGCGTCTCTCCCAAATTTGGACAGAGAAGTTAAAAACAAAATACAAGGATGAAATGCCAAGACCGTCTATTTCGGAAATTCCATTTGTAATGTTTTATTTCTTTGGTGAGGAATTGTTTAGCGGCCCAAATTCAAAATCAGCCACCATGCCATGCCTCTCAGAACAAGAGTAGAAGAAAGGGGAGAGAGAGTGGAGGAAAGCATTGTCAGACCAAATCACCAAATTAAAACCAATGATTGTCAAACTTGATTTTTGAATTTATAAGCATAATCAGACTTTTTTGAGGGTTCGAACTTCCAAGAAACAAACTTGTTTTTTGAAGTTATCACCGGTGATCCGTGGACTATTTTAAAACAGATAGTATTAACACCTCACCCGGTTGGGTTATAGGATAGCCAAGTTGCCAATTGTGCTATAGACTTGTAGGAAGGAGTTTTAGGCCTTGTTTCACTTGTAGGTAAAGGGGTTTTGGAGTGAAAATGATACGCAATAATATTAATTAGTTATAATTATTTATTTTAGAATATGTTGTTTCCTTTTATTTAGAGATTTTATTTTATTTTCTGGTAAGAGTATCTTTTCAATATTATAGCAATTAGGGTTTTTCTTATTTAGATATCAGGGTTGTTATAAATACCCTTAAGTTGTTAGGCTGATATCAATCAATCAATAAACCAGTTAATTAATTTATCTGTTGCTCTGAATTTATCGTTCTTCAACCCCGTGGCTACCAACCACGTTTATCCCGAGTCGGAATCCACACCGGATTAGGCTCAACCCCTTGACCAACAAGGGTTCGATACGCGATCCACACCGGGTCCGTATCAGAAAAGTGATTTTTAGTGTCTCGAAAAACGTAAAAAATAGAGAGAGTTACACGGATTTCAAGACATTAAAATTGACTTTTGGGTAAAAATGGCTTTTGGAAACAAAAGTGAAACAAGGCCAATGAGAGTTGTTGATGGCATTGGTATGCCTATAAAAGTGGACACCTCTCCTTTCTCTAATCGGGAGCAGTTCGCCAAAGTTTGTGTTGGAATCAATCTCATTGTCCCCTTCATTGTTTATGTAATGAGAGTTGTTGATGGCATTGGTATGCCTATAAAAGTGGACACCTCTCCTTTCTCTAATCGGGAGCAGTTCGCCAAAGTTTGTGTTCGAATCAATCTCATTGTCCCCTTCATTGTTTATGTGTTGGATTCTCAATTTTCTTGCTTCATGGATTCTCAATCAGCTTGTGGTTTATCCCATATACTGTTTTTCGTTTTTTTTTCAAAAGTTTGAGAGGTCTTTTTTGGTTTTTCCTTATTTCCTTCATATTTTGCATTGAGCCATTTTTTTTTGAATAAAAGGGTAACTGTGATTAAAAGAAAGCCCGAAGGCAGGGATATACAAAAGCGCCGGTGATGAAAAACACTAGTAGAGGCTCGAGTTCAACAAAATCAAGTGCATATGGCACGCAGGCCACTCAAAAAATTCAAAATACACACACCGAACGATCAGCAGAATTGTTGGGGCCTAGATGCCCAAATATTTCATCCAGCTTCTCACTCTACTGTTGTTGCTTCTCAGTTTTCCCTTCAATTTGATCTTGACCATTTCAATGGTTTGCTTGCTGCATTCTTCACTCGGTACGAGGTTTCCTCGAAAAGCCATGTCGTTCCTACACTTCCAGATGACGTATACTGCTGCAGTAAAGGTCGTCACTCTAATCTTGAACACTATTGTAGTGTTGTGGTTGCTGGTAGAAAACCAAGAAAGCCAATCGTGGAGGTCCCCAACACAGCTACCCACACCAGTCCATCGCATGACTCTATTGATCACTCTATGAGAGTAAGTGCAGGTGAACCACCGGTGCGATGTAGTCTCGCAAGGTTACAGAGCTGGCAGGCGCTCTGGTCAGTCAGTCCAAAGCGGTGTAACCTACTCAGTGTGGGTTCTCTATTTCTTCCCGCAAGCCAGGTAATGAAGGCATATCTTGGGACATTCGGCCTTCTCCAAATGAGCTCCCCCCATTGAATATGGTCGCCTTTGCGCCTCCAGTTTTCATACAAGGCTGTCACTATCATTCGTGGGCTCTTGTTCCAAGTGTCCTTCCATTGCACAACATCAGTACGAGATTTGAGGAGACCAACATGGTTCCTGACTTCGATAATGGTTTTCCAAGCTGTCCCATCGTGGTCTCTGGCTTCTATGTTCTAGATATTCCAGTTTTGAGGAAGGTTGGCTCTAAACCATGAAACCCAGATGTTGTCATGTGAGTTGTCAATGTCTTTGACGTGGAGTGCTATTTGAGATCTGTTCCACGAGAGGAGTTCTTTAATCCCGAGTCCTCCTTCAATCTTAGGCTTAGCTATATCACTCTAGGCAATGAGGCTTCTTTTTGAGCTGCACACACCACTCCACAGAAAGCTTCGAAGCAGCTTGTTGATATTATGAACAACTTTTTTGGGAAACAGGAAGACCTTACCCCAGAAGTTGGTGATGCCGCCAAGGACTGATTTAATCATCTCCACCCTACTAACGTAAGATAGGAGTTTAGAGGACCATGAGTTGATTTGGCTGGCAATGGAGTCGATGAGGGGCTCATACTCGTTGGCTCGCAGCTTGCGGTTGTGGAGAGGAAGTCCCAAGTACTTGATAGGAAAGGTGCCTTCTTCAAAACTCAAGATTTCTAAAAGATTGGATTTATTATTCTGATTTAAGCCAGCACAAAACAGGGCAGATTTGTTTTGGTTGCATTCAAGGCCGGAGACATCACGAAAAGCTTGAAGTGTATTTCTCACCGTTTCAACAGAGGGAGCGTCAGCTTTACAGAAAATGAAGAGGTCATCTGCGAAGGCCAGATGAGTTAAACACAGCTCACCACACTTAGGATGAAAGGAGAATAAGTTGTAGCTTGATATATTCCATCAAATCATGAAAAATAAACTTGTTTCGATGATTCCATAGGCCTTACTAGATCACCGCAAGTTGTGTGAACTCTTGATTGTTGGTTTTGGATTTTATTTCTGGTATGTGTCGGTAAATAATTTGTTGTTTGATATATTCCATTGAGAATCCTTCTAGTAGGTCGATGTATATTCCCAATATTTTGTTATGTGTACGAGCATTTTAGGAAGAGGCAATATTAGTTTCATATATAGAGAGGCAATATTTTGTAGAAGAGTCAAATGAATTGTATTATTGATCTTAATGAGTATTTATACAAGAGTAGCATAAAACCCTAGTAACTACCATACAAAGAATATTACAATAATATATTCTAAGCTATAAGATAAGATATTATAGGATAGAGATAAACAAATTATTCTATCCTAATATTACCCCTCAAGCTAGACTGTCGAGTAGAGAGGCCAAGCTTGTGAAGTAATACTTGAAACTGAGGTCGAAGAAGAGGTTTAGTTAAGATGTCTGCCAACTGATCTTTAGTTGAAACATGAGCAATTCGAAGTGTGCCAGCTTGAACTTGTTCACGAACAAAATGATAAGCCAATGCAATGTGCTTCATTCGAGAGTGAAACACAGGATTGGAACTTAAAAAAGTAGCACCAAGATTGTCACAGTAAACCACCGGATGTTGAGGGAGTGTGACGCCCAATTCATTGAGAAGAAAAGTGATCCAAATCAGTTCCGAACATGCGTCTGCCAACGCCTTATACTCGGATTCAGTGGAGGACCGAGAGATAGATTTTTGTTTCCGAGAGCTCCAAGATATTGGTGTTGAACCAAAATAAATAAAATACCCAGTAGTAGAGACATAATCATCCTTATCACCAACCCAATCGGCATCAGAGAAACCATGCAGCTGAAGAGACGATTGAGGAGTGATGAGAATGCCACGATCAATAATGCCACTGAGGTAACGAAGTAGAAACTTCAGAGCTTCCCAATGAGCCGTTGTAGGACATTGTATATACTGAGAGAGCTTATTAACCGCAAAAGCTACATCTGGACGAGTGAGGCTAAGATATTTCAAGCTACCTACAAACATCAGGTATTCCGAAGGAGACGACAGTGGGTCACCAAGATGACGCGACAAGGCGACATTGCCATCCAATGGAGTTAATACAGGTTTTGCAGATTCCATACCAGCTTTGCCAAGGAGGTCCGAAATATATTTACGTTGAGAAAGGAACAGACCTGAAGCGGAGCGTGAAACTTCCACACCAAGAAAGTATGATAACTCACCAAGGTCTTTGAGTGAAAACTGCTTGGCAAGTGTGTCAAGAAGCCATGTAACAAGAGAAGAATCACTGCCGGTGACTATAATGTCATCAACGTAGACTAGAAGATAAACCGAGTGAGAATTCCGACGATAAATAAAGAGTGAAGCATCTGAAACTGAGGAGCGAAAGCCAAGCCTGAATAGAAATGTCTTGAGCTCGTTATACCAAGCTCTAGGAGCCTGCTTAAGGCCATAGATGGCTTTATGTAACTTGCAAACTTGTGAAGGGGCGGTCGGATCCAAGAAACTCGGGGGTTGACTCATAAACACATCCTCGTGCAATGTGCCTTGCAAGAATGCGTTGTTAACATCGAGTTGGCGCAGGGACCAACCCCGAGACACGGCCAGAGTAAGTACGAGATGAACCGTGACTGGCTTGATAACCGGACTGAATGTTTCAGAATAGTCCCAACCTGGTCTTTGATGAAAGCCTTTAGCAACTAGGAGAGCTTTATACTTGTCAATGGAACCATCAGGGTGATAATTGATTCGAAACACGCACTTACAACCGACAATATTGTGATCGGAAGAAGAGGGAACAAGAGACCACGTTTTGTTCGCACCCAGAGCATCGAACTCAGGCACTCAGCTTGCATAGCAGCCCTCCAAAGGGGATCTTTAAGGGCTTGAGTTATGGTTTTGGGCTCGGTGGGAGGGTTTAGACGTTTAGTTGAGTATGTAGGTTAAGTTTTTGTATGGGTTTGTAAATGTTGTTCTTGGAGCGAGTAATAATACCATGGCTAGGTTCAGGCTCATTCCGAGAAGAGGTAGATGAGGTGGGCTCGAGAGTTGGGTTAGGCAAGGTAGGGTTAGGGTTTGGTAGGGCAAAACCCGAGTTGGGAGAGTGGGCGGTAGAATTGGTTTTTTGCGGAACGTCATTAGGGTTAGGGTTTGGTATAGCAAGATTAGGGTTAGGGTTTGGCAGCACGCGTGAGGGCGCGTGTGAGAGGGCCGACGAATGGGGATTGGCGGCGGAAGAAGAGGTAGGGCCCGGGAAATTTTGTGTTGAAGATTGGTTAAGATTTGGAGAGGAGATGGGATCCAAATTTGAAGATTGAGTATCTTCAAAAGTGGAATTAGATAGAGATGTAATATTTGGATTAGGGTTTTGCATGGGCTCATACATGGTATGCATGGGGAGCTGAAATTCGGTCCATTCATTACCCAAACTGGAGGCAGGGGTAGGTTTTGGCGGAAGCTTGGTGTAGGGATACCCTGTTTCAACGAATTGAACATGTCTAGAAACATAAATACGTCGGGTAATCGGATCAAGACACTGATACACACTTTGAGAAGAGGAATATCCAATGAACACACAAGGAATGGAACGAGGTTGAAGTTTATGAGATGTGTATGGACGAAGCCACGGAAATCATACACCCAAAACATTTAAGCTTAGAATAATCGGGATGTTGGCCAATGAGTTTATGAAAAGGGGATTGAAAATTTAAAGATGGACTAGGAAGCCGATTGATGAGGTAAGTAGCCGTAATCAAGGCATGAGGCTAGTGATCGAGTGGTAGGCCGGAAAAGGTAAGTAAAGAGCGGCCAGTTCCAACAAGATGACGGTGTCTCCGCTCAGACATGCCGTTATGTTCAGGAGTTTGGGGTGGGGAAGTGAGATGCGTTATTCTGTTATTACTAAGATAATGACGAAGTGCAATGTATTCTCCTCCATTGTCAGAGTAAAGGATTTTGATTTTGTAATTGAAGTAGATTTCAACTAGAGACCAAAATTTAATAAAGACTCCTTGAGTTTCGGATTTCCGTTTAAGCGGATAAAGCCACACATAACTTGTGAAGTGGTCCACAAATATGACATAGTATTTGAAACCGTCATAAGATAGCACAAGAGAAGTCCAGACATCGGAAAAAATAATCTCAAGAGGCGAGTTGGAAACCAGTGAAGATTTATGAAACGGAAGCTTATGACTTTTATTGATATGACAAGAACTACAATCAACTTGCAAAAAGGAAGAACTACCTAAGCTAAACTGTTTATTAAGAAATTGAAAGACTGCGGAGGACGGGTGCCCTAGCTTGTGATGCCAAGACGCCGGGGAAAGAGCACGACGAGCTGAAAACGACATTGGAGAGGAGGACGACCAATGATAAACACCATCGATGCAAGGACCGCTAATGATGGTTGAACCCGTATGGATATCCTTCACAAGAAAGCAATTATGTAAGAAAACCATAGCATAACGGGTATCGGAAGTAAACTTAGACACAAAAAGAATGTTTTTGGAAATAGATGGAACTCAGAGAACATTAGAAAGACGAAAGTTTTGAGAAGGAGTAGAGAGAATGGAGGAGCCAGGGTGCGTAATAGGCAAACCTTGACCATTACCGACGTATACTTGATCCGAACCGGAGTAAGGTTGATGAAGGGCAAGATTGGCAAGGTCATTGGTGAGATGGTTTGAGGAACCGGAGTCAACTAGCCAGCCAGAACTAGGGTTAGACGTGGAGGCCATATTGGCTTGCGGTTGGGTTGGCGGAAAGCGGTTTGAGGGCGGGAATTAAACATAAGGATAGTCCTCACGGAATTTAGCACATTGTGAAACAACATGACCAGGGCGTTTACAATATTGGCATTTGCCAAGAAAAAGTTTGGAGGTGTTGGATTGAGTTTGTGATGGAGGGGCGGGTTGGTGATATTGTGGAGGGACCGAATTAGGGTTTCGGGGTGGACGAGGTGAGTAGTGTGAAGTAGGATTTTGGTTGAAGGGAAGCCAGTTTTGTAGAGGAGGAGGTGGTGGTGTAGAGGACTGCCATGACGAAGTCGAATTAGATCCCTTCGCACGATTTTTGTTTTGTTTTTGGACATTCAAAGCCGTCATCGGGGCATTGTCCGTGGTCTCCGTCTTCAATTCAAGCTCTTTGAGAATAAGTTTCTCATGAAGTTCTTCAAACGATATGCATGTGTCACGCATATTAGCACCATCGATAACCGAATGATTAGGTAGAATCGAGGCCTTTAAGAATATAGTCAATGAAATCTTCATGAGCAAGAGACGATCCTAAAGACGCCAAGAGGTCGGACGATGTCTCCATTGCCTGCATATACTCCGAGATAGTCGAGGACCCTTTCTTGAGTGTTTGAAGACGTTGCTTGACTTGGCGTTTGTGACCGCGGGATGCCGTGCCGTACATTTGTTTGAGCATGTCCCATACAACTTGACATGTTTTGGCTTGCGTGACAAGGTTGGCCACGAGAGAGGACAGCGTGCTGATGAGAGCGCGATAAAGAAGTCTATCTTGGCGCTTCCACGTAAGGTACGCAGGATTTGTGATGGTAGCGTTGTCTTGAACCACCGATTCAGCCGCCGGAATAGGGTGAGATCCGTCAAGAAATTTGAACAAACCATAGCCTTCAAGAGTAGCTTGAATTTGAGTTTTCCATGTAAGGTAATTGGAGGGGGTGAGTTTTATGATGTTTGTAAAGTGAACAATGGTAAAAGGCTTAGTGTGTTCATGGGGATTAGCCAAGGACGTAGTAAAATCGGTAGCCATGGCGGAAAAATAGGGTTACGTGTTTTGTGGGAGAGGCCTAGGATCTTAGAGCGTATGATACCATATAGAGAGGCAATATTTTGTAGAAGAGTCAAGTGAATTGTATTATTGATCTTAATGAGTATTTATACAAGAGTAGCATAAAACCCTAGTAACTACCATACAAAGAATATTACAATAATATATTCTAAGCTATAAGATAAGATATTATAGGATAGAGATAAACAAATTATTCTATCCTAATATCATATGGGTGACTACAAAGGGAGCAACCCATTGTGATGTGGCCCCGCCCATGGACGCCACTCAGGAGGAGCTCTCCATGTCACTACGCTCAAATAGTCGGATGGTCCAATCACCCATGTCCGAACCCGTGCCATATCCGAGGCCACACAGTTGCTTGTGACTTGCACTTTGGCGAGCCACTGTGCGCCCTCGTCCACGCCTTCTCTAGTGTGCCTCTTGGTCATCGACACACGCCCAAGACCATGCCATTGTGTCCAGCCTTCGGCGCCGCAACCGCGACGTCCGACACCATGCCAGCCTCGATGCCCATGCATCGGGGCCTCGACACTTGAGGTTCTCGCCAGTCTCGCCCCGAGTGCACGTCTCCCTCGTCAACGCCGTGTCCTTATCGCGTTGCGCTATGTCAAACTCCTAAATTTGAAAACCTCTAAATGTGAAATTAAAACTATTCGAAAGCAACCTAAACCGAAATTCATGAAGAGAGAAACTCAAATGGGGACAAAATAACAATAAAAAGGAGTCAAAATAGTATAAGGAAGTGCCAATGAAAAGCTCCAACAAACAACAATGGAGATTGATGAAAATCTTTGCGTGTCTAAATGTAAAAGAGTAAAAGACAATACTATAGCAATATTCTAATTTGACATGAAAAAATACAAAAAGAAGCCTAGTTTATAAAAAAAAAAACAAGAACACACTCCTTTAATAGCAATTGATCTATCAAATCTAGGTATCAAATTTAACCACATTTACACCCTAAAATTTATCCTTATGTAATCTTAATTCCTATAACAAGTTTTTTTAGAAATAATGGGATGATGTATCAATTCAAGGAGAGGAAAGATTCAAAAATTCAAAAACTCAAAAAACTCTTACAAGAGGATTTACATTTACCTTACCTCAAGAAAATTAGTGAAATACCCTATGAGATTTAACTCTTATCTTACTTCACGGCCAAAAAGACATTTTAGTATTTAAAATGAACCCCTTGAGACAGATGGTATTTTAAAAAACTCCAAAGACATTAGGGTATTTTTAGTGACCTCCGACAAACATTTAGACCTTTTTGCTCATACAAATTTGGGTTCAACTATATTCAATCTGATTTAGATTTTAAATGACTATTCTTATTATTATTCTTTTGAGCTAAACCCAAACCAAACAAATAAAAATCAATCCTATATCGGCCAATGATTAAGCTTGTTATCCTTGCTCTACTGCAGCTCATGAAGCTTGTTATCCTTGTTTTTTGTTGGGTTAAGTGTTTGAAAATTTTATGCTAATCGGTGAGTGGTGGCTCGCCATTTCTGAGCAGAATTTCAACATCAAATCGTTGGCGAGTGGTGGTCATGTTGGAAGAAAGGCTACGGTTTAGGATTGATTTTTATTTGTTTGGTTTGAGTTTAGATTAAGAGATTAATAATAAGAATAGCCATTTAAAATCTAAACATGTTTGAATATAGTTCAACCCAATTTTTTATGAGCAAATCAACAAAAAGGTCTAAATGTCTGTCGGAGGTCACTAAAAAGACCTTAATGTCTCTGGAGTTTTTGTAAATACTAAAATATCTTTTAAAATATTAAAATGTCTTTTTGGCCCTCACTTCACTAAACCAACCCTTATAATAATTCTTATACTTCCTCCGTCCCAATATATATGGGGTTTTAGCCTTATGCACACACATTAATAAAAACTTTATTTTAGCTTTAAAACAAATAATTATCTCTTTTTTTACTTAAAAAATAAATTTTAATTACTTGAAAAGAGTATTATCCTCATTTCCATTAGATAGAATTGCCTAGAATAACAATTACCAAAAAAAATAAACATAAATAAACTCAAAACTCATACATTATGGGACAAAAAATTTAAAGTAAAAAATCAATACAATATGGGACCGAGCTAGTAACAATTTATTCTAGCTCTTGGGAAACCTGGAGCTAAAAGCCGCACGAAGGTCGTTGAATGACCGAGAAAAGGAATTCCACAATTTGACAAGTGGATGGATATAAAATTTAAACATCACTCATTCAATTACAAATCCAGAATCTTCCACTACATTCCAGTGCGCTTCCCACCCCACTCCCTGTTTAAAAGCCACCTACCCAAACATTCCAATTCTCACACTCTCATCACCATCTTCATCTTCTCCTCCCCAAATCCTGCGTGACAAAATCAAGTTCAGCAAAAGATGGCATCCGAGTCCGAAACAGCTCAAACTCAGACCCGATCGATCTTCGAAAGGCTCGTAACTTCCAGAAACAGAGACCTTTCTTTGTTCCTACCCTTCCTCTTCGGGCTCCAAGGCCCGGATGAAATCTCGCCCGACCCGGACCATAACTCGGCGGACGGCTCCGACCCACCAGTCCCGGGCGAGAGCATCGTCCTCATAAACCCGTTTACTCAGGGCATGGTGGTCATAGAAGGGGCGAACTTGAACTCTCTGCTCCGGCCCGACCACCCGGATAAAAACGGCCGGCCGCCGGCGTCCAAGGCGTCGATTGAGGCCCTCCCGGAGGCCGAGATCGGAGAAAACGAGGTGGGCGAGTGCGCGATTTGCTTGGAGGAGTGGGGATTTGGGGCTAGGGTTGTGAAAGAGATGCCTTGTAAGCACAGATTCCATGGGGATTGTGTGGAAAAGTGGCTTGGGATCCATGGGTCTTGCCCGGTTTGTAGATTCGAGATGCCTTCTGATCAAGAGGAGGAGAAGAAGAAGAATGGAGGTGAGAGAGCTATTTGGGTTGGCTTCACTCTTGGTCGGGGTAATCCTGGCCGTTCACCTTCTGGTGATGTTGATCGGAGGGCTGAGGAGGATGATGATCATGGTGGTTTTGGAAGGGCTGATCTTGAGAGTGGTGGTGACTGACAATAGAGTTGTGTAAGATGATTTTTTTTAAAAAAGAAATTATTTGGAGCATCTCTGGCTGAAAGATTGTACATAAAAGCATAAATCTTTGATCCAAAGACAATTTAGTTGCATTAGTCTGTGTAATTAATTTTGATTCTTCTGTGTTCTTTTTTATATGGAAAAAGGAATTGTGCATTTCACTTTTGATTCTTATGTGTAGACAATTTGTAAGTTAGGTTTTGTTCAATTTGCAAAAGATTCAATACATATTCAAATATTGGAAAACAAGATTACAAACTCACACTAAAACACAAACAAGTAGACTGAGAGATAATGTACATAAATTACCAGGAAATTCATCTGGAAGTAAGAAAATAAGTCAGTGGCTTCTTTATCAGCTCTGGTGTGTTGCAATACTTTCTTGCAACCCTGAAGTATACCAGACAGAAAATTTGACCCTTTCTGAATTTCAATACACAAAATTTCATGGAGCTTGGGGTCATTTGTTCTCTACACACTCACAAACAAAGCTGGAATTACAGGATCCAAACATCAAGAACGAGGATTCTTTCTAGCTTCTAAGATCTTGATCCCTTGATACCTTCCCATCATCATTAACGTTGCCATCGGATTAGTCCCTGGAGATTCCCTCAAAGTTGATCCATCCAAAACCCTCAAACCCTTAACTCCATACACCATGTAATCCTTATCAACAACTGACCCAATGTTACATCCACCATGGTAATGGTAGAATGTTCTTACATTCTTCTTACAATACTTCCTCGTATCATTTTCGCTTGACATCACGTAAGTATTGTGCAGACTCCCCAGAAACATGGTCACAGATTGAGAGCTTGCAACATGAATAGCAATCTGACCCATTTTGCAACAAATTTCCATGTCCTTCTCATCCATCAAGTAATTAAACCTCACAAGCGGGTTTAACCGAGGATCTGTGTTGTTTAGCTCTAGCTTTCCCCTTGACAAAGGAAATGCAACCTTAGCTGCAATGTTTGTTCTTGATAAGTTCATGCTTATTGGTATTGTTGCTGATTCAATAATGACCTGATAATTGTCTGTGATTGCTGCTACTTGAGGCGGATCAGGCTGCTTTGGCGTCGGTTTCTGATCCATAAGAAGTGCAATTGCAGGATTGTCCTGCATTTCTCTTCCAACTCCTCTCAAGTCTACAACTACTGGGATCTTGAACTTCTGAAGATGGTTTCTTGGCCCTATCCCACTTAACATGAGGATTTGGGGGCTCCCAAGTGCACCGGATGAGATTATTACATCGCCCCAAGAGTTTGAACTCTTAGACGGTCTCTTGAGGTATACGCTGTAAGTTCTCCTCGTCTTTCCAATGCTTTTGATGAATTTTACTCCATGTGCTCTTGGTTTGCTCCCTGCATTGTCATGGAAGAAGACATCAGTATCAGATCATGTGAGGAGCTCTCTTATAGTAAATAGTGAGGAGCAACTTAAATTGCCCAGATTAATGCAGAGAAACAGCTAGATTAGACTATGCTTATCTTTGGTGTTTTAGTATGCTTACCATCAGATTGGAAGATGACATTTTTGACAGTAACATTGAGCAAAACCGTGATGTTCTTTGGATTTCCTCCCCATAGAAGATCAGCAGCAGTGTGCCTTGTCCCAAACAAATCAAATATGGTGCCACCCACTTTAGCCCCTTCAACATGCTTGAAAGTATAGCCATTAAAAGGTAAGATCTCGGATTGAAGGAAACCATACAAGACAGTAGCTTGCCATGGACTCAAAAATGGACCAAAAACAATCTTTGATTCAACCCATTCATAAGCCGCCTCCACCGTCTTCTCATCCCACCCGGCTTTCTTGATAAACTCGTCACTCGCTCTGCTGTAGAACCCGCTATTAATGGCAGTTGACCCGCCTAGGACTCTTCCTCTAGTGTTCTCAACTCCATCTAGGGAGACAAACTTATGCGCAACAGAAGAGTACTCATCTGATTGGAGCATTGGAATTCCAAAGCTTTTCCTTTGCAACACAAATGGATTCCCATAGGGCGACCCACCGCGTTCCAAGACCAAAACCGAGAACCGCTCTGAAAGCGTGGCAGCTAACGGGCAGCCAGTGGTGCCTCCTCCGACGATGATGTAATCATAGGACTTCCCTAGGACTTGTTTGATGTCTGAGGTTATTAAAGGCAGCTGATCTCCTGCAAGACAATCACCATTCTTAAGGCTTGAAAAGAATCAAAACACAAAATGATGATATAAAAGACAAGGGCATGTGTGGATTACCAAGATAATGCGTTATAATGCATTGTTAGCGCTTACCTTGAGACCAAGTGGGAGCTGAGGTAGAAAACTTGAGGCTCATGAAGAAGACACAAATTGCAAGAAGCCAAAATTCAGATATTAGAAGCTCCATTTCTACAAGCACAAAGTAATGCTGCAAGTAAAGCCTATTTTGCTACTTATATAAAGCTTTGATTAGCTTCTAAAGATGATTTCTTTTTTTTTCTCCCTGAAATACGGGTGGAATAATGATTAAAAAGAGCTCCTTGGAATTCACATTTGAGTATGTAAAAATGATAATAAACACGCATGCTGGTTGGTGGTAATCATACCTTTGGTCTGTTGGGTTTATGATAATGGTGGGAGTTAGAACTATAATTACATCCGAGTTTTACCCTTAATTATTTTCTCCACAACCTGAATTGAACAATAAGCAATTTCAAACCCTTCTATAACCACTTCTGTATACACAAATTCTTGACATTCATAACATTATCTTCAGAGAAGTTCTCTGGGGTCCATACATGTAAGGAATATACATGATTTGTAACATAAAGTTATCTTAAAGAGCCAAGCAATTTATATAGGATTAAATAATATAAACTTTGCTGCCCATGTCCATCTACATTTTGACCTCAAGGAACGAAAGATACATCATTGAATTGTTGTCTCCCTATAGAATTCAAATCTATTGTGGTTTGCCCCAAATCTTGATCTTCTTGATATTGGCTATTTAGATCAAATGTCCCAAAATGTCTCATCTCATTTGACCCACTTCCCAAATTCTCATTGTATGAAGATTGTTTCTTTTTAGTTTCCCTATCACCACTGTTTGCTTCAGAACTATGGCTTCTTCCCTTTCTCTTCCTACTCTGATCTTCATCTTCCAGAATCTTCACTTTCTTATTGTCATTTGCACCTGAGGTTTCAGATGAAGTCAAGCAGCTTTCAGTTGAACAACCACGGCCTTTGTTATGGTTTTGATTGTCAAGATTCTCCATGCTCAATGGCTTTGATCCTGTCAAGTCAGACATTGAAGGTGTTGAACACCCGGAATTGACCATTGAGAGCAGTTGAGAGAGATCAGCTTTAGCAAGTGTTTCTTGTGCCTTTTTTAGCACTTTTTGTAGATACTTTCCTTGAGCTTCAATCCTAAGCTGCAAATGCTTTTGCACCTGAAAAAAAGAAGCATTACTTAATTGGACAATAATAACTCTTTTAAGCCTAATTGATGATGAACCATAAGTTGCTTTACCTCCATTTGCTCATGAATTGTCCGCGCAATCTGCCAGTTTCTGTGAAGACAATAAGAGATTCAATATCAATGCAACTTTTCTCAACTAACCAAAGATTGAAACAAAAAGTGCAAACCATTATAAGTATTACTTGTTTACTAAGGTTTGTTCGCCTGTTCCGTCTTTTACAAGATCATGGCTGCCTTTGCTATCTCTACAATCTGCAAAGAGAAAAAAAAAGATCAAGAATGATTTTCCAAGAATGAAACTTGCTACAAAAAGATAGACAAATAACAATCTCACCATCCTGATTAGAGTTGCTGCGGAATTCTGTTGGTTGATTCTTTCCAAGTCTATATTTCTGCAGAACAAGAAAGCTCAATATTTTGCTATCCACTGTTTTTTTAGAGTATGATATTTAGGATTGATTGGAAAAGAAAGAAAGTACCTGCAAATGGCTCTTGAGATGGTATAAAGTGAGACCCGGAATTCCCATCGCTTTCATCACACTCTTAGGCGTCGCCTCTGTCTCAAACATTCAAGCAAGCATTGAAAAAAAAAAGAAGACAAAATTAAACTTTGTATTGCCAAAACAAGAACAATGCAACAAAATCCACCAAAACAAGAAGATCTAGAAAAAATCTAACTGTCTGCGCCTCCAAGTTGAATGACAGCATCCACAAATTGCTTGTGAAGCTCAGGAGTCCATTTTAGCCTTGGCTTTGCATCAGTTGAAAGGAGTAGATTCATGCCTTGGTTTTGGACATTTTCTAGACCCATTTTAATTTAGACTTGTATGGATGAATGACAGCTTGGAAATTAATAGAGCATAAAAAATGATTTTAAATTCAGGAGAACGGTTGTTGAAGATCTTCAGTTGCGATCTGCTATGGTTCAAACGTGCATCAGCTCATGTTTGCTTTTATAAGTTGAAGCTAGCTGGCTTTTTCCCTTGTGTTCTCACTCAGCATCAGGAAACATTTTTAGTGGGGTTAGCTACATGGAAAAGAATATATGCCTGCTGGGATCTTCCTCTTTTTATAATCATTTTCCTATTTCGATTTATAAAAAAAAATATAGGGTAAGGTTTTATGATAACCCGCGATTTATGAACTGCTCTAGAGCAATCTTTTGGATGAGAACGCTAAATTCTTGATAGGAGAAATTCCTATATACTCATTTGGACTAATTGATATGTCATCTTATTCGTCTTCCGAAAACGAACATGGTTGCTTTAAAACAATGAAAATATGCTCAAAGATTTGTCCCCTCCTTTATTTTTCTCATCATCTTCTTTGACTTGAAATAAGTGGAGAGAATCTGTTGTGTAGTAAAGAACAGAGAAAGTAAGCACGGTTGGATTTGAGTCTCAAAAGGAGAGATAAAATTTAAAAATAAAAATAAAAATGTATTGATTGTTTGTTTCATCTTCTTGTTTCCACACTTATTTTTAATTCCAGGTAGACCCACCAAAATGAAATAATGAGGTTCAAGTTCAACTATGCTATAAACTGCAAGAGGCTAGAAGGGAAAAATAAACATTATTTTTCATGCAGGTTGATAATGGTTTCATGGATATTGGTCACTCTTTGAATACTTTGCCCTTGTATATTTCTCAAAGGAGTTTTTCATTGTCTGATTCTTTTTGTTTCTTGTAGTGTTGGAGGATTCAAGAAATCTTTTTGATGGATTTTAGTACAAATACACATTCAGACTATTCAGTAACTTAAGATAGTTTCATATCCTGATATATAATTTTCCATTTGAGTTACTTTAAGTGATTCGATATTTTTTGTAAAGTAAATTCATTGAGGGTTGAAAATTACTACGTTTTGACTAATATGTTAAAGGATGGTAGTATGCAATCCAACCTTAGATTCAAATCCCTGATTTTGTCCAGTAGTGTACTAATAAACAAACAAATGTATATATATAAAGGAGGTATAAAGTAAATGACAGCAAAAAGCTCTTGTCTATAATGCAATGCAAAATCAACAGTAGGATTTTCCATGCATAAAAAGCTCAGTGATACAAAATTTACAACACAAAATTAGCCTTTTTCATCAGTCCAATAGACCATATCTAGAACTAAAGCTCAAATGTAAAGCATAAAACTAGAAAAAAGTGAAGGCAAACAAACATGATCATAAAAGTCAATTTGATCATATCCATCCAATTGAGTATCAAACTTTGATCGATTCATAGAGGCTGCTTATCTTTGCAAACAACCCTTTAAAATTAAACTTGACACTTGAATGAATCAAGAAACATGTACTTGTTAGGACTAAATTGTTCTACCTGGTAACTGAATTTCCTTCGTTAATTTCTTGCAAGTAATGCATTTAAAATGTATACCACAACTTGTAAAGGAGAATCTGGGAGGATGCTGAGAGATCTGGGGGTGAATTTGGGTCCATTGGATCAAAAGTCAATTAGCAAAGGTGACTCAATCAATTAATATTCTGTAGGGACCCAAATGGAGAAGCAAATTCAATAAAATAAAATAAAGATAAAAGCAAATTCAAAAACAAAAGAAAGAAGCTGATCAGAATAAAATGGCATCAGGCAGGCATCAAGAAAAGAGAAGCCCCCCAAAAAGGAACAAGCTAGCTAGCATAAAGAGAACAATATTTTTGTAATTCTCTATTGGTCATGTCATGTGTGTGCATGAAAGCAGCTACATTAATTAGGTTTTGCAAAGATGACGTGAGCGAGGTGTCAGCAATCTGGTCACTTATTACTTTACTACATATGGCAAGCAGAGTCTTTGCTGTTTACAAAAAGACTTAAAATTTTGGAAGAAGAGTGCTATAGAGTTTGTGTTGTGATATGTGCTATATGCCTATATCTGAACAAAAGAAGCCATAAAAAGGACATAATTTCAAAAGTACTCTTCTTGCCAAATGCTATTTCTTGTAGAATAATGCTTATCTAGAAAAAAAAATGGTGATAATGTTGCCAAACAATGTGCTCAAATGAACACGCACTACCAAATTCACAACAAGCCACCATCCTAAAACTTAACCAGATGTGAAGCATAAGATCTAATTTGGAGCAATTTAAAGCAGTGGCACAAGAAGATCCGAATAACCCGAGTCGAATAATTGAGATGGTAGTATCTCTCTTTTGCCCAAGGACCATTTTTTGCATATGTGAATCAGTTGTGATTTGTGAACGAGATGAGCAGTAAGTACTAGTCCTTAACATAACCAAACAAACCTGAGGTGCATTGGAATCTTGTAACTTGTAAGAATCATGCAACATTCTCTGCAAGCAAGCACGACCAAGCATATAAATATATAATAATATACATATTTCAATTCCCTAACACAAAACTAATATTTATACAAAAAATTGCGTTTAATACTACCACTTCTCCATTATCTTTTTTGTTAGCAACTCCAACAATCTATCTAATACATTATAAAGCAGAAACTATGTCAATTGAAAAAATTGCGCCACGTGTCATTACTTGAATAAAATAATGTCAAAATTTTTAATAATAATTTGTATTATTCTTTCTATACATCTAATTTTTTATATTATAATAACTTGATCTATCTATATATTGATACTTTCTATGTTAATTTTATGCATATCTTTTAATAAAACTTTGTCTATATGCTAATATTTTTTATATTAATTTTATAGATAATATTTTTTTTATCTTTTAACAAATCTTGCGCTTCAAGTATATAATTTTTTATCTATATGTTGATATTTTCCAATATAATTAATTAATTATATAATATATATTTTAGTAAACATTGATATATCTACCTAAATTTTAATCAATTAACGTTAATTTAATAAATATTTTAATAAGTTATGTTATCTTTGTAGATATCCTACCCTAATTATCTTTAAGTTATAGCATTATAGTATTTTTATTTTTTTTCCCTATGTTATCTTCTATACTAATCTTTATATTAATGTTCTCCATATTTAAAAATATTATTATATTCATTACAAAGTAAAAGATAAGAACTCAAATACACAACCTTAATAAATATTTTATAAAAACTAATTATTTTATGCATATTAATATCTTAACAAAAAATAAAAATATATTTAAAAATATTCAATTTATAAAATCTATAACTATATATTAAAGCTATACCTTTTCGAGCCACCAAAACGATTCTGGCCCCACCTCATAATTAATTTTTTTTATTTCTATTATTATAAATTCTTTCTATGAAATTATTTTTAGCTATTTAAATTTATCTTTAACATCAAATAAATATCTATTTAGTATAACAATATCTTTTGAAAGCTGCCTTATACATGCGCAAGTATACTAAAAATATAACTACTTTAACACACGAGACAAACTTTTAAAATTAATGATAAAAAAATTTAATTTATTGAAATATGATAAAAAAAAAGAAGTATATTAATATAAAAATATAACTACTTTAACACACGGGACAAACTTACCCTTAAAATAATCATCTTTATTATATTATCCGCTCTATTTTAATTTAAATGTCCAACCTATTAAAAATGAATTGAAGTTTAGAAAGTTGAAGAGATACCTAAATAGAAATAACCTCTTGCAATTAAATATTTAATTTTTTGTTCATTAATTATAGCAAACTTTCAAAATGACTTGGAAGACAATTGAAAAGCTGAAAAGTTGAAAAATTGAATGGTCATCAAAATTAAATTGGCCATAAATTAGAATTAAATTGACAATATTTTTTGTGCATTACTTATTATTTTTATAAGCAATGAGTTAATTAAATTATTTAACTTTTTTTCTTTCCTTTTAATTGAATATTTGATCATAAATGATAAATTTTTTTATAATATAGATAGATAGATAGAGAAGAAGAAATTTACTATTCTAATTGTTATTATATATCATTTATTGTGTAATATTTTTGGTGAAAACATGGAAATTAATTTGTGATTTATTGAAATTAAATTGTAACATTGATGATGTATGGGGGTTTAGTATTGTGGTCAAATTTAATTTTAATTTTTTTGACTTTTTATATTCTATAAGTTTCTATATAAAGTATATGATTATTTGACATTCAATGTAAAAATTGGTTACTTTTTCTCGGTCACTCCTCTTGTTTTACCGGTGACCGGATCTTTCTAAGAACAACCACTTTTTTCTCAAGGGTTTAGCCAGGAGGTGTTGGATTCAATACCAAGATCTCTCTCCTAGCATCTTGACACTTTGAAGGAGGATGGGCTTACCAAATCTTCTCCTACTAGACTCTAATTTAAACAAGCAAGTCACTTCTTTTTTTTTAACTTCGTTCCCTTAATCCTTTAGATCTTCATGTGAATTACACACAACTTTTCGCATATGAAACTCACTTACAGATTGAAATAAAGACTAAGAATTCAAGGGTTTGGTCTGGGCAAAGAAGTGTTTCGAATTCAACAGAGATGGATCAATTTTCTAGCACAAGAGATCAAATCAAGAACAAGAATACAAAGGCTAAATGTTCCCGTTCGTAACCCAATCCTTATATACTTAAAAGTCGAGTTTTAGGAGTCAAACCTCGTGTGGCTCTGATACCACATGATAAGATCGTCTTTAGTTGATTCACGTTGCGAGAGAATGGCTCCAAGAATCCAGCAACCTCGACTAGATGAATTGATCACAACTCGGATGAAACAACAAGGGGTCGATACCGAGTATGAAGGGTCGGTAACGAGGGAAATCGAAGGGACCTTGGATGAGAAGATGGACGGTTTTGTATGGCGTTCGAAGGGGATATGGACTCTCAAAGTCGAATATAACTCACCGGCGTTGAGAGAACTAGAATACTTGGATATGACTCACCAAGCGTTCTTGATCGATCGATACCACGCACAATCAAATCAAGAAAGACCTTCAAACGATTCTGTTTTTGCTCCAGCAAAAAGAGAGTTCTTTTTTCATCAAATTCAAAGGTGAAAACGAAACAACACAAGGGAGGGCCTTTTAAACTCCTAGGGACGTCCCAACACTAAAGCATTAAACGTAAAATTAACTCAAAGCATTCAAAACTGTAATAAAGATGTCTATCCCACAACACGCAACTCTTGGCATTCAGAAATAGGTCGATACCGAGGCTTGCAGCTCAGTACCAAGGAAGTTGAAGAGGAGAGACCGTCGTTGGCACAGTAACGAAGACCAACAGCTCGGTACCGAAACCCTAATGGTCGGTACCGAGGATCATTGGCTCAGTAACGAGAGTCGTCTGGACTTGACAGTGAAGTGTCTTTGCCATTGAACGAGTGATACACATCACCGACTCCTCTTGCTCTTGCTTCTCGTCCTCGGTGTCCTCCTGGGCGTCTCGGCTTAGCTCGGTGAGATCTTGATGGGAAGGATTCACATCAGGATTACTCTGAGACGTTCAGCCCTGTAATCAAGCCAGTTACGGTCCGTCTCGTCCTCACTTTGGCGGTCTCTCGTGGCTGGTCTCTGCGTCAACTGGACGTTAACAACACATTCTTGCAAGGCACCTTACATGGGGATGTGTTTATGTGCCAACCTCTGGGTTTTCTAATCCGACGGCGCCTAATCACGTCTGCAAGCTCAACAAGGCCATCTATGGCCTAAAGCAAGCTCCTCGGGCGTGGTACAATGAGCTCAAAGCATTCTTGCTTAAAATCGGGTTTTGCTCTTCTATCTCGGATGCTTCACTATTTATCTACCGTCGACATAATAACTTGATTTACCTTCTTGTGTATGTCAACGATATAATTGTCACAGGTAGTGATTCGGCTCTTATTTCTTGGCTCCTGGATACTCTTGCAAAGCAATTCTCGCTAAAAGACCTTGGTGACTTGTCCTACTTTCTAGGCGTTGAGGTATTACGCTCAACTTCTAGTTTATTTCTCTCCCAACGCAAGTACATTTATGATCTTCTTCTAAAAGCTGGCATGGAGTCTACCAAACCAGTTTCGACCCCTCTTGATGGCAATATGTGTTATCTCGTCATGTTGGTACACCTTTTCCCTCTCCACCGGATACAAAGTCGGAATACAAAGCCTTGGCTGATGCATGTTCGGAACTTCTATGGGTTACTTTTCTTCTTGCTCAAGCGGAATACAAAGCCTTGGCTGATGCAAAGGTACAAGATCAAGATGGGAAACCGTCTCTGATTCGCAGCTGCATATTTCGGCTGAGCTAAGTGATGGAACTGCAGTTTGCTTCGATCTTGGCTTGAATAACAAGATTGTTACGAGCTCATGTAGATGTTTGACAAAGGATAAGGATTGTGATCGATAGAGCTAGTGGTTCAAGATTGTTGACACTAGGGGATAGACTGTGGAGTTAATTTCAGGCCAAAATAAAGCAATGCTTAGATTTGTACACCTTATATTATCAAAATTGTTGAAACTAAGTTTCCTACTAATAAAAAGATAAATGCTTTATTATGCTTGGATATATTGCAAATAGTTATGCCTTTTGATGTAATCTACTAAATCTAGAGAATCCCAGAAGTGTAGAACTCACCAAGCCTTCCCGGAAGAAAATATGCATTCTTCAAATGAAGTGACTAACATGTGTTAAAGATATCATCCACTTTCCAATGCAGTGAGACATTCATGTTCATCGTCATAACAAAAACATGAATGACTTGGAGAATGTTGAGTATTTCTTTTCATAAGCAGTAATAACATATTAACAAACTGTTTATAATACTGCAAAAACCAAGCTTAATTCCCTCATTCATTGATATATACTAGCATACACTGCCACTGATTCCATCGCCCCTAATTTTTCTGCTTAATTAGGCTGTGTTTGTCACCTAGTTAATAAACTAGTTCAAGTTAAAAAAAACTAGTTAAAATTAATAAACTAGATAACAATGGAGATAAAAAAACTAGTTAAATCGATAAACCATGTTTGTTGAAATAAACTAGCTTTTAGATTCACAATCACGTTTACTTTCCATCCCACCACATTCTCTCTCCTATCCACTACCTATTCTCTTTTTTTTTATTAGTTGATTTTTCTTTTTGTTTTCCCTTAATCAAATAAACTAGATAAACTAGCTTATAAGCTAGATTTTTTAGCTTATCATTTAAACTAGTTTATTAACCAATTACTAGTTTATTTATGCAAGACAAACATAGTTTATGAATTTTTTAAAACTACTTCAGGTTTATTAACTAGTTTATTAAGTTTGACAAACATAGCCTTAGTCTTGTATAAGTATTCAATAATGACGTCTATTCAGTAATATATATAGTGCATTAGTAATATACTAGTATGTATTCCCGTACCTTGTACGGGTTTTTCCTAAATATAATAATAAAATATTTTGAAATATATTTATTATCCGAGAAAAAAAATTATGTAAATGCTTAAATATAAATTTTTGTTATGATCTGCGTAAAAAGATATGACAATTATCATATAACTAATCAAGATCTTTTCATATAAGGTAACAAATGATTGGATTATAATAATAACCAAATTGATAAGAAGATTGCTAGTAATATGCGGTTACAAAGATAACTATTCAATTAAGATATCTTAGTTAAAAAAGGATTCTATCTGAACATAAAATAAATATTCTAGAATTTGTATAATAGCATATATACTGCATTAGTAATATATACATTCTCAAATATGAAGTAGTGATGGATTTAAGCAAATCCTATTTCCTCTTTGAATTGAAGAAGCCCAGCGCCACTATAACTAATATGGAAGTATTATGATTTTCATGTCTTTAGCATACTTGTTAGAGCCTGTTTGGATCGCATGCATTATAATGCAAAATTACATTATAATGTATTTTGCCTCATTATAATGTAAAAGTCTGTTTGGATGAACTGTTTTATGTTTTTAATTCATATTTTATTAAAAAAATATTATCATTATCATTTTCACTAAATTTCATTGATACATGTTATATACTGCTATTAAAGTACCAAGACTCAATAGACTGTCCAAAATAATACGTAATCCAAAATAATATGAGATAATGCAAAAGTTCATTAATATGTACTATAATGTAATTTTCAAATTAATGCAAAATAATTCAAAATGGCATTATAATGCTTGTAATCCAAACAGGCCCTTTATTAGCTATTTATATGCTAATAATTAAACAAGCTTCTTAGTATAATATGGGGGTCGTGCGTAACGGGCCTAGCATACAAGTCAACCTCAAAACCATATGATAATGAGTGGAGTAGCTTATTAGGTTATATATTAGGCAATTGTAATTCTCAACTTCAGATGTGGGACAACTCTCAACACGCCCCCTCAAGTGCAAACGACTGGGTCAGTTGACAAACCGCCACTATTAGGACCCGGTCGCTCCTATATCTGGCGGACTTCCTGAATGGGCCCATGTAGCCAGCAAGCCCGAAGATTTCAGGAAATGAACCCACACCGAATAATAAAATCATATGGCAATGGGTGGAATAGCTTATTAAGTTATATACTAGACAACTGTAATTCTCGACTTCAGATGTGAGACAACTCTCAACAATATTACACAGCACATTAAAATACTATAAGTACGTACGTACGTATAATATATATGTAGGATGAACATGTTACATTGAATTGCTTCAACCAGTGGTGTTTATAGTAATGGCTATTATTAATCTAGGTAAGTAACATCTTAATTGAAATTAGCGACTCGGTGGAGAGTGGTGATTGGCTCCCGTTGGTGGATAATCCTCTAATTGAACATCCATCCTCCCCTTGATGACTACATGTTCAATCTTCTTGACCAGATCCAGTGTTTTCTGCTTACATCAAAAAAAAAAAAAAAAAAAAATGGTATGTACCATGAAGAAAGATTAAATAAGCTTTTTGAAGACTATAGACACTTGCCTGGTCCATGCTGTTAGAATGAGCAAAACTACCTTGGTGTATCGTCCCTGCAATGAAAATGAGAAGAATTGAGAAAAGTGATCAAGATCAAAGAAGAAGTAATTGCATAAGGATTAATCGATCTCTAGCTACTTGACAATGGAATTGGAGAGGATGTGACAAGATGAGTGCAAACTAGCATGATCATAAGCAAATGGAGATAACTTTGTGCCATCTTTCGTCTCTCGATCGATAGGCTCGAGCTACCTAATGTGTTATTTCTCTACTATATATATATGGAAGAAACTTGCCTACTTGACATGCTTTTATATCGTGACATATAACAATAAGTAATAATAATGTATCTTCAATTGCACAAATTAATGGACTTGTAGGATCACCATTCATCATGACCCTTATAATTTAAGTAGGCCTAGAGATGGACAACTCAGCTAGCTTCAAACTTAATGGTCATAGATAAGTGTTTTTTCTTTCACTCATGACTCATGTCATGTGAGTGAATACTTAATAGGAAATGCACTATACTAATTAGTATCTTCTCATCAATATCAAGCCTTTAATTAGTTTACTTGTTCAATTGAAGACTTGATATATGTATGTGTCAAATAAAGATCACACTAGTGTATGGCAAGTAGAACCCACCATGGAAGTGGATGTGTTACAGGATTAATATAAGTTATCTCTTGCAACCCCTTTTGGAATTTAAATTTGAAACCATTCGTACGTCACTGATGAGATAGCGATTTGTGTAAATCAAAATGGTCATGACTCATGACACTAGAGAAGTTGGCCAATCCACAGATCATATTACGCAACTAATTATAAGTTGAAACTAATGTCTAGCCCTTGATTTATGTCAAATAATTTCAAATTTAGGCTGAAAATTTTTGTCCAAAGACCCATTCGTATTGAATCCTTCTAAAATGGTCATTTTTAGCTTGAATTGGTGTTCAGAACAGAAAATCCCTTTTAAGCAATTAGAATCATTAGATTATATAGGTTATTGAATGGTGTTTTTGTTAAAAACTTAGGATGAATATTAACAAATTGAAGGCAAAAGTGATGAATAAGGATAAGAGTCGAAATGATAAGATAATAGTGGCTCACACTTGATTCCCACTTTCTCCACTACTATTTGTATATATGTGAGTAGGGCGGGCCTGCCTTAATTAGCTTTTCCAAGTCAGCTGTCTTTAATATATATGCTGATCATGATGAGATTGACCATGCATGCCAAGCCTTTGATCTTGATATATCCTTTGAGATCTTCAAAACCATGTGCATTTGATAAAGTTATATGTTCTTTACTTATTTGATATACTATTACTATGATTTGCATGCTTGCTACCATCCGCTTTTTTCCTTTTACTTTTATTTGTAAAATTGCAATTGACAATTGTACAAGTTTGTTAACACTGAAAAGTTTCCACGCACCATGAGAGTTTTTAGCTGGTTTCATGCCATCACCCTTTTCATCTTCCACTTCTTAGTCTTGTTGCAGGCGACAAGAAGTCGATCAAGCCTATACAAGTAATACAACCTATGGCCTATGGGCTTGCAAATTTGACATATCAAGTATTATAAGAATGATTTTCTAACTATTTATCAAAATAATAGTTTCAGGATACATATGTTGTGTGAGTTATCATCATAGATTTCAAAATAACTGACAAATTAAAATTGAAAATCATATATCGAAGAAAACCCTATATTGTTTTCAGCTGAAAACCCTATATTGTTGCATAATGTATGCTATTTTATATGGTTATGCAATTCGATATACACCTCTTTTTGCTTAATTAAGCCCCAAGTACAATTAATTAATTAATATGAATGTTGCATGATTTTCCATGGCTTTGACATGTTAAGTTCGCACAGCTGGGATGAGCATGTAAGTGCATACGTAGTACGTACAGATGATTGAGGCATGTTTGTTATAATAAAGAAACTTGTTAACTATCATAACACATTACAATAAGAGCAAAGTATATGTAGGCGCGTTACATATAGTATCACAGTTTGAATCCTTATATATAGTTATAGCCTCGTGACGAGTAATCTAGCTTAGCATCTGGATTCTATTGAAATCAACCACGCGGAGGCTTTGGAGTGTGGTATGGATTGGGCCCTGTTGGGGAGTAATCAGCCAGCTCAACACCCATCCTTCCCTGCTTGTCGACCACGAGCTCATCTTCAATCTCCGTCATCTTCTCCACTGTTTTCTGTTTTATCGAAAACCAGAAACCAGATTACAGACAGTCATGACATGGGCTAACAAATTAATAAACAAGGGTTTTTTCTTTTTGTTGATATTACGTGCGTACCTGATTCATATTGTTATTGTAAGCAAAGGTCTCTTCTCTTGTATCTAGAAGTGGTCTTGTTCCTGGAGTGAAAATCAAGAATTGAACATATATAAGAACCAAAATTATAAGCAAAAGAATGGATTCTAAACGTACTATACTAATTAATTAAGGTTTTACAGGCCGGATTTCTACTTGACAATGGAACCGAAAGGGATGTGCCGAGAAGAGTGCAAGCAACAAGCATGATCATGAGCAAATGGACATAATTTCTCGGTGCCATGTATGTAATATGTTTCGTCTCTCAATAAGCTCAATCTAATAATATGTCTTTGTTTTTGTCTCTCTACTAGCTATGAAATAAACTGTCCATTTGAAAGGCTTTTTATAGTGTGTGTGTGTGTGTGAATGTGATATTGGATCTTCTTCTCCAAAGGCAAATGTGGCCTTTTATTAGGATCACAATTTTATGATTACCATTAAAAAGTCAAAAGCGTATATTAATTCAGATAACTCAGCCTTCTTTTGGAAGATTGCATGCCTAATACAATGGTCATTGGTGGTCCTCTTCCTCTTCTTCCCATGCCTCTATTGCACGTACTATACTTATCTTCTTTGCTAAAAGGACCTCTCTACATACATATATGATAACAGATATTTCACACTCCTTTAGTTTTCTACTTTAGTTTTAAGAGTTGTAGGAGATGTTCGTAAGTCAAAAGATCACCAATTGGCAGGCAATTGTAGAACCCACCACGAACGGAAGTGGATGGAACCTAACAAGGGTTAATGCATCCATCTATACGTGTTATCCGTTTAGCTTTTACTAGCGTAGTAGTACCCGCGCCATGCGCCGATCTTGTTAAAATTTTATTTGAATTTTATATCGAAAATGTATCATTTTGTATATTTATTCACTGCGTTGTCATATTAATAGACTATATAAAAATAAAATGTGCTTATACGTATGCTACACTAATATTAAATACAAAAATGAATTACGTATGACATTAAATTCCGGCCCTGCACTGAATTTATACAAAATTTTACTTATTTTTCTAAAATATTACAAAAATATTTTATCTTAGTTATTATTATTTTTTGGATAGTTCTAGATCCAACATATAAAAATAGACAATAAAATAGTAGTTTTTAGTATATAAAGAAATCAATTAATAACTCATATTTTTAATATTGAAGAATCAAGTATGATAAAGTAGCATATAAATACAAATTAAAAAATTAAAAAACAATAATTTCTTTAATCCATTTTTAGTACTATAAAAATCAAAATAAAATATATGTTTATTAAATTTGGAAATCTTGATTAATTAATTAGAAATTTCGTCAATTTACCGATTCTTTTCAACATTAAAAACAATTGAAAATAAAGAAAACTCTTTTAACATTATTAAAAATCAATTTTGGAATATTTCGTTTGATGAAATATTCCTAATTAAACTTATAATATTTAATAAATAAATAGTTAAATTTTATGTGAATCATAACAATAATTTTACAAATAAAATATCATAGCAAATAAATATTATTAGATAAATAGCTAGTTTTTTTTACTTCAAAATAATAATTTCAAATACAAAAGATATACATTGCAGTTATATTTTTTAATAAGAGAATACATATTAGCAAAATACAAATCATTATTCTTTTTTTTCTTAATTTTCATGGTCAAATCTTATAAAAATAAAAAAACATATATTATTATTAAAAATTATAATAATAATAATTTCACATATAAAATATCATAAAAAACATATATTTTTAAATAAAAATATAGTTAAATCTTATCTAATGTTATTGAAAAAAATAAAAAATATAATTTCACATATAAAAAATCATAAAAATATATATATTTATATTGTTAAATAAATAGCATATACATATTAGAGAATATGTATTCTAGTTGTTTAGATATTTCTCGTTAAATCTTATATAATTAGAAATAATTATTTTTATTTTATATAATATTATTATTAAAAATTCATAACAATAATTTTACGTATAAAAATCAGAGAAATCATAAAAAATATAAAGATTGATTAAGACTAACCGAAAATATTCGGGTAGAAAGATATTAAAGGAAACTACATACTATAAAAAGATTTTCCAATGTATTAGACGGTGATTTTGTAAGAATTTAAAAAGATTCGTTTCTTAAGATAGTATTTTTGTTAAAATAGTAATTCGAATTATATTAAAATTTTGAAGATAAATTTATGAAATAGGAATATGCATATCATACCGTCCTTAGGAGATGTATAACAAAATTTGGTAAAAAAATATCCGATCGATTATATCCAAATTCAAAAATTATATCCAATTTTAAGAGGTACAATAAGTTATTGTGTTTTCAAATTTACAAACTGGATAATATTTAGCATACACTCCGTAAAAAAATTATACCTAATTTTAATCAAAGATTATCCTTAAATATTCAAATTGAAAAACCATAACCAATTTCAATTGGTAAGTGCTAGCTTATCTACTATGGTACATTATAAAGTAGAATCCAAGTCTGTTGTAAAATTTGCGCCACGTGACATTTTTGAATAAATTAATGTGACATTATATTTTAATAAATTTTGTAACAACTTATAGTGTTCTTGCTATATATACTAAATAAATAACATGTTTATATAATTTTTTATATTGTAATCTTCTATCTATGGATACAAGATTTAGGGTCTTAATATATTTTTTAATTTTTTAACAAGACTTGGGCTCCAAGTATAAAATTTCTATCTATGTAATGATATAATTTAAAATAAAATAATCTATTTATAACTATATATTAAAGCTATACCTTTTCGAGTCACCAGAACGATTCTGGTTCCACCTCATATTTAAAAAATTAATTTTTATTTCTATTGATATAACTTCTTTCTATTAATTTTTTTTAACTATTTAAATTTATCTCTAACATCAAAAAAATATCTATTTAGTATAACAATATCTTTTGAAAGCTTCCTTATACAAGTATTTAAAATTAAAGATAAAATATTTTAAATATTTTAAAATAAATATAAATCTTTTAGCATATATCTTTTGACAAATTTATTTATAGATATATAGTGATTTTATTTTATAAAAAAAATTAATGATAAATATTTATAATTTTTAAAATTAATAAAAATAGATAATAAAATATTTAATCGATATATTGAAATATTTGATAAACTCTAAATTTACGTACATGAAAAGTAATAAAATATAAAAAATATAATATTTTATTAAAAAATTATATACATTCTACGAACAATAAATTACTTATATTAAAGTTTACATTATATTTTTATTTATTTATTAATATCCTATTTATAATATCTATAAAATATCGAATCGTAGTCGTACATGGTACGACGGGTAAAACTAGTTATATTATTAATTTGGAAACACGTAAATTGCCAACTATTTATATCGAAATTTAATTAGCTCATCCAATATAACACATTTTAAAAATAATTTTTTTGAACATGTTCTCTTAGTTAAAAGTCAAATTATGAAACTCGTAATTATGATTCCAAATCAAGAGATTGAATCAAATGAAGATTGGGTTTATCATGAAAACTAAGAACAAATTTGGACCATCTGATTGAAATACTAGAAATGAATCTAAGCCATCCGATTAAAAAAATAATAAAAAAATAAAAAAATAAAAAAAAATAATTTTTTTTATTTTCTTACTTTATTTTTTTAAGTCTTTTTACGTATGTAAAATGATGTAAATCGAGTATGAACATAAGGCCATAAAACGTGAACATGCAATACTAATATGTGAACGTATCTATATTATATGTGAACGTATACTAAATTTTCTGAAGTTAAAATGCAGTTATATGTGAACATCCCTTGTAAAAATGTGAACATGTGTATAAAATATGTGAACAGAACGTAAAATGTCAACCGTCGTGTTTTTGGCAAAAATAAGCGAAAAAAGTAAAAATTAAAAAAAATTATTTTTTTATTTTTTTGTCAAATTTTTTTAAGCCGTTTAACGCTTGTATTATGATTTAATCGAACATGAACACATGACCATAAAACATGAACAAACAGTAATAATATATGAACACACTTGTAATATATGTGAACGTATTATAAAATCTCTGAACCGAAAAATGTGATAATATGTGAACATGTCTTATAATAGTGTGAACATATGCATAAAATACGTGAACGTAACGTAAAAAATCAAATTTCGTGTTTTTGGCAAAAACAAGCGAAACTAAGAAAATTTTTAAAAAAAAATTTATTTTTTTTATAACAAATAATATTATATTCAATCTATTATGTGAAAAGTATAGATATTACACAAAGTTGGATGGGAGCCTAGCAACTAACTGAGCTCCAACACCCTTATTCAAAGCAAAGCACAAACGCTGGAAAATAAAGGAACGAATATTAGCGTTTGCCGTGTTACTATGAGCAGCCTGTGCGACCCTAGTCAAAAACTCAAGGGCGTCACCCCCTAACTCTCCAAAGGTAGAGAAGGCAAAAGCAGTAAAACTATATCCATTGTTTGTGCACTTCAATTCATACTTTTTCTTCTTTCGGGCAACAACATTTGAAACCGCAACTCCATGGATAAAAGCATCAACTCCAGCCCCAGTGAAGGGAGAGACACATGTGACATCTAAACAGACGTTCCTCCCTCTGTCCCAAGAATAAACTAGAAGATCCGCAGGTCGAAGATCTCTACCTTCCTCAGATAGAAAACCAAGAGGTACCTCCTTTTGCACAACAACACCAGCCTGAGTACAGATATCACCCAATACATCCCGGACTAGGTTATGGCGAAACTTGAGACCGATATCATTTCCACAGTGTACAACATGATCGCCAAAACAATATATGATTTTAGAAGAGCAACAAGGGCAAGTAAAACCCGCAGGATACATAGGAATAGCAAGGCGATAGCACAAAACACACCTGAATTGTTTTGGGTGCATTGTCTGTCCTAACCCTTCAATTGGGAGGGTTCTCAAGAAATCCAAAGAATGAGCCTTTTCCCTAGCACTCGGGTTGTACTGACTCACCAAATTCTTCTCTACCATATCAAAGTACACTGTAGCCAATTTTTTTTTTTGTCAAAATTACCATTTTGCCCCTATCTCTTCTAATCTTAGCCATTCATTTCTCAAATCCAAGGGTCCTTATTTGTTCTTAGTTTTCATGATAAGCCCCATTTCCATGTGAATCAACCTCTCCAAATCAACCCAAAAAAACTAATTTAAAAATATTTTATTATATGAACAAAAACTTTCCTAAATTAAAAAGATTAAATAGTTATAGATTAAAAGTAAGTTTTTAGTATATTTTTAAATATAAATGAATCCGAATTGTATTTAAATTGGAAATAATTTGATAAAAGAATTCCAAATTCAACTTTCCTAAATCGTGAAACAATCAAATCAATCAAATTAAACGTGGCTTAGTAAATAAATTGACAAATATATCTTGCTTATTTGTAAGTAAATTGGTAAAAAGTTGGAACAGAGAAAATGGAATGGCTAAAATATTTTAATTTTTTGTTTAATTAGATAAGGGATAGAACTTGTTTGATAGTTTCCGGTTAATTATGACGATAGGTTTCAATCGATAAACGATAATTAATAAAAAAAATTAATTGAGTGTTAATAGTGGCTAAAATAACTCGATGACAAAATTAAAATCATAAACTCTAAAACTTAAAATCTACATATATGAAAGTGATACTAATCAATTTAATTTGTGCACAGAATTTTGGTACTAATAATTAAATTTCATATCAATGGAGAATAACAATAAAATAATTAACTTCCTTCGTTTTGAATAATCTATACCCAAATCGAATCAATTTGGTAAACAAATCTCCATTGATTTTGTTAACATAACAAAAAAGTTATAATAATATAAAGTTATACCAAATCTTCGTTAATTTTGTATTTTACTAAAATAAACTAATTAATATTAATATAAATATATAACAAATCTCCGTTGATTTTGTATTTTACTAAACTAAACTAATTAATTTCTTTATTAAAAATATTTAAATTGATTTTGTTGATTAATAATGATGAGAAAAATCTTTAATTTGGAGGAGCCAAAACCTAAAGAACATTCACCCGACATTGCTTGATCAATTCATTCTTCTCTTTCTACGTAAAGAACTCTCGCTTAATCTGCAACAACGATATTGATCTGGGCCAATTAGAATTATATAAGTGATTGTTTCTTCTGACTATCTTCAAAAACACTCTTGCTTTGTAAGTTAGGATCCAGTGGATTCATGGCTATGGCTAAGAAGATCAACAATTTCATAGCTTGGTGTTTTTATTTGTCCCTCTCTCCTTTGAATTAATGTTGAAGACCGAGAGCTTTAGAGTTCATGGCAAATTTTATGATAACATGGATAACCTAAATCGCACCAATACATGTTCCGGTAGGGGAATAATCTTCAAGGTTGGTTGTAGTGTTGGACTTGAATTTGATGATGAGTTTGATAAAAGGTGCCTAGATGAATAGATGGAGTTGAATAATAAAGAAAAAGAAGAGTAAATTTGTGAATGAATAATTATTGATAAAAATAAAATATGACGCGTAATTGACATGGCGTTAATTATATAATGTGTAAATGACATGTCAAAATTTTAGTAATATAAAATTATTTAAAATAAAAATACATAAATTATGTGGAATAATATGGTGATGACATGTGGAAAAATCTGATGTGGCGCATTCTCGGAATGCCATGTGGAAAAAGATGAGGTGGCGCAACGTGGTGGCTCCAAACCTTATTGCTTTTATATATATAGTAGATTTGGAGCCCATTTGATCATGATTCGTGTAATTTTAAAGGGCGCGATAATTGTGTCGGCATCTAAATAGTACAATACTAAAGCAGAAACTAAGTTAGTGCAAAAATTTGAGCCACATGTCATAATTTCCTTATTTTTTTCTAAAATTGTTTTAATAATATTGTTGTTCAAAAAATCACCCCACTTTCAAACACACTACCCCATTATGTGTTAAAAATTGTCACAGATAAATTATTCTTATTTTATTTATTTAGTTCTTGAAAAATAAGTCACTATTCTTCCCAATTGCACACAACACCAATTGGTTCAACGGAGTTCAAATTGCAATTTCCAATGAGTTTATCTTTTTTGTATTATTTCTCTCTTTTATATTAATTTTTCTCCCAATTTGTGACCCACACTTCTCGACACTTTACCGAACTCTTCTTTCCCTCTTTGCATGTCATCGTTAAACAAGAGTAATAGAGAACCTTAAGGTATGCTATAATGACATATTCATTATATTGGGTTTTCATTCCTTTGTGATACATCAACTATTTTCACTTTTCATCCTAAAAGATATATTACCATTAGTTGTTTATGAATTTTATGATATTTTTTGGTAAGCTCTAGCTTTATTTTATCACCTTAATTTTGATTTCGTCAATTACATGTTATAAGTAATACGTTTTTTTCGCCTTTAGATTGATCTTTAATCTCTATATCACCCGTACATAGCGGGCTCAATACTAGTTAAATAATTAAGTTTCAACCAAAAAAAAAGTTAAATAATTAAGTACAAACTTAACAATGAGGGTGTCTACTTCTTCGATCTTATACCACATCAATACTTAAGATTCCCAATTTGTGATGAAAAGACTTGAAAATACTCTATTTTTACAAGGGCGTGTCTAACAAATTCTTCAAATTCTTAAAAATTAAATTTTTGAGAAATTTGAAACAATTTTTGGCCCCAACAATTTTTTTCATATCATTCTCTAATGAGAGAGAGATGGAGAAAAATAAAGTTTCTAAATTTAGAAAAAAAGACTCAATAGAACGAAACAATTATTCTTCATATGATTGGAAATATTGGATCTCATAAAAAAACACTTGAAACACTACGGATGAAGCATGTATTTTAAAATTTTTTCCCACATCTTCATTTGCCGACATCTTTGTGAATTTGTTGAGAATCTCTTTCCACGTCCACATCAAGAGTTGAGAGTTAAATTATATTAGTATATAAGCTTATAATTACTCTTTTATTGCCAATTGATTTTAGAATGAAACTCACTAGAACCATATTTTTTTATTACTCAAATAAAATATATTTTATTATTTATTAGAGTATGATTGTATAATGTTTTTAGTTCCTTATTATTCAAATAAAATAAATGATAGATTTTCAAAATAGAGAAGCGTTGAAATTGAAAAGTTGAAATGGAATAACAATGAAATTACCATGGATGATGCTTTACTTGACCTTATAACCATCTCTTTTTGGCGCTACTTTACTTTGAGGCTTTGAGCGGGACCAAATTGCAGCAACAGATTTCTTTTCTACATCTCTCTCTTTCTCCTTTACCCCTCAATTTCTTCTCTCCTTCCGATCTTCCTTCTACGCAAATCCATTTAATCCAAGCACCGGCAGACGCGGCGAGTCGTTCGTTGCAGAGATGATTATCAGCAGCCAGGATATGTGGGGTTTTAAATTAACGGCATCTGATGATGGCGGAGGAGATGAACAAGTACAGAAAGCTAGCGCTGATTACGAAGGTATGTCTTTGATCAGCAATGGAGTCAACATGACAAACTGTTATAAGCACAGTCAACTCTTCTTCGATAGATTTAAATCCATCCATTTCGAAACTTTAATAGCCTACTGGATGATGATGGGTTATCTCGAGGATGGCGTTCGCTCCGTTGAGCAAGCTTACGAGAAAGGGCTCAATTGCTTGTTCGATTTGGTGTACAACGAGAAGATACTTAAACTCTCGGGTAACCATGGGAGCGTTATCGAGTTTGCTGGATCATCAACAAATGCAAGTTGCAGACATCGTGGATTTTGCGACACGGGGAATCTAGGGTTTGTTGATTTGTTGGATTTGGGTAAAATTGGGAAGATTATGGTACCCAAAGATGAACTGTTCAACCAGAGTCGAAGAGATTCGGCTGACATGTCTAACCCAAATAAAAACCTTAGTAAGTATTTAGCCATCTTCAATCCAGCGATTGTCTCTCTACAAGCTTTGTTGGTAACTGTCAAGAACCCGTCTGTGTTGCTGATTAGAGGATTTCAGTTGTCATCGAGTGATTGTATAGCTCTTAAAGCATTCAAGACCTTGACCGTTCTCGAAATATCCGGTTCAACCCATTTGTCCCAAATACCTGAACACACCATTTCTCAATTGATTCATCTTGAATGCCTCAATCTATCTGACCTTCCCATTACTGAAATACCATACTCCTTCCTTAGGAACATTACAGGTCTTCGTTGGCTCATTTTGAGAGGGTGCTCTAAATTGAGTTCTGCCGACATAGGCAGCATGACAAAGCTTGAGGTGTTGGATTTCTCTTACTGCACCGCTTTGTCATCTGCTTTCGGTTATGGATTAGAATGTCTTCGGATGCTTGATTTCTCTTATACTTCCTTCAATTCCTTGCATGATATACTTTCAAGTGCCTACCTCCTCACTCATCTATATCTAAGAGGTTCAAAGCTACAACATTTGGATCCTTTTGTACAATCAAACTACATTCAAGTGCTTGACTTGTCTGATTGTAGTTATTTTAGAGAATTGAACCAGCACCTTTTAGATCGAATGACGTGCCTTCTGAAACTTGACCTCTCTTGGACCAAAGTGATGCATCTTCCTTCCTTCTCCAATCTTACCAATCTTCAGGTACTCTCACTAAGAGGTCTAGAGCTGGATTCCCTTGAAAACTTGACATCTCTTCCCATTCTTTTGGTAGAACTTGACCTCTCAAGTCTCAAGATAGTTAGTTCCTCCTCCTATGAGTGGAAGCTAGATTTCCTGCAGTCTCTTGAGAACCTTCAAATTCTCAATCTTTCACAAACCTCTGTGTCAAAACTACCAGACATGTCCAAACTTGTAAGACTCAAAGAGCTTTTATTGGCAGATTGTCAACACTTGAAAGTTGTGCCTGGTCTAAAAGCTCTCACAAATCTGGAGACACTTGACCTTTCTTTACCAAATACTTCTTCCAGTGACAATCGCCTACTAGAAAATGTAACCGAAGGTATTCTATCCTTCTTTACAGTTCCTAGGAGTCTCCGGAAGCTGGTATTGACTAATCGGTCTGGCGTCCAGGATTTATTTCCCATAGCAACACTTGACAATTTGGAGTTTCTGGATCTTCGTGGGACTGATGTGACTGGTTGTGACAGCAAACTTGAAGCACAAGAACCTCAAGAAAGAATCCCAAAGCCTGTTGAAATTCATATTGTTTCTGATTTTGTTGATGTTGACTCTGTTTCTAACTCTGTTGACGATGACTCTTTCAAAGAGGTATTAATAAAGTGGGATGCCCTCATTTCAGACATCCAAAAAAATTTAAACTCTGCTATGGCTCAAGAGCAGGTTAAAATGTTACATAATGACTTGAGATATATACAAGAAAACTTTGACAGGCTTCAGAGCTCTAGCAACTGGAAGAGTAGCAAGGAAATCTTACAGGAGCTCATAAATGCTGCAAATAATCTGTCAGCAGCTGACATTGCAGTTGAGTCTGACAACTTCAAGCAACTACTCCGGATGATTGTCAAGTTAAAACTCCTAGTCCCTTGTAAACAGACAAATGGCATAGAGGCTTTGGGAATCACCAAGAAGAAGATATCATCTTTCATGAAGAGCCAGAAGAGGGAGGATGTTGATATTACTGACATTGTCAAAGGTATGCAGGGAATAGAAACTGATCTTCTCAGTTCCTACAACTCTCTATCCACCATCCAAAAGAATTGCTTGTTGTGCTTTTCGATTTTCCCCTATAATGAAGACAGAGACAAGAACACGGGTGTCTTGAAAAGCTTAGTTATCAAGAAGAAGATCTTAATCTATTGGTGGGTTGGAGAAGGATTCATTGATCCATATCTTAAAGAAAATGTTGATCCTGAGCTAACTTCAGACCAAAACACATATGTTGATCAAAATGCTACGAGCACAGAAATTGGTGGAGGAAGAGAGGAAGCATATGAACAAGCTTCTGTAAATAAGGCAGTGAAGAAGCCGAAAACAGTCGAGGAGATTGGCAAAGACATTCTCAAGTTCCTAGCTGATAAGGGATTCATTGAGCATTTGATGAAAAAAGGCCGGGAATCAGGAAGTTGTTGCATTCACCCTTTTGTGCATTGTTTTGTGATTGAGCGCGCAAAGGAAGAGAATTTTTTTGATTTTGAGCAAAAGAGTGGCAAGCTCACCCCCCGATTTACTCGCTCACAAAGGGCTTGTTTGCTAAAGCCTCAGGATAGCTTCCCCTCTTCTTGCAACCTTTGGGCGAACTATATCAGTTCTCCTAAAAATCTAGAAAGTTTCAAAGGAGTGAAGACATTGTTTAATGTCAACGAGTCCATGGTTGATATCAAACCGGAGTGGTTCTCCAAGATGAAGGATTTGTCTGTGCTTCGTCTTGGGATTTGGCGCCTTGAAAATACAGATCTCATTGAGGTGAATGATTGGAAATTCTTGGAGGATATGAAGAAAATGAGTCAGTTGAGGCTTCTTTGCTTGCAGGGGCTGCCAACAATCATGAAACTTCCAAATTCAATTTGTTACCTCAGCAGCCTCATAATTCTAGACCTTAAAGAGTGTACTTATTTGGAGGAGCTTCCTGCTGATATTGGATCCCTGAAAAGTCTTACTCATCTAGACATAAGCAGTTGTCCCCTCCTTTATAAATTGCCAAAAGGAATCAGTTTGCTATCGAAACTTGAAGTTCTTAGAGGATTTGTGATCACTGATGTGCTGCAATCTGATCGTCGGTTGGAGAAGACTAAGTGGTATACAATCCATGGCTTGTTCCGTTGTAAGAATAGAGAGGTTTGCACCTTTAAAGATTTGCTGAAGCTGGAGAGGTTGAGAGATTTAAGCATTGTTGTGAACATAAGCAAGTTTCCCGATCATGAAGACCTTAAGGTACTCAATGAAATGAAGAAGCTTTGCAAACTGAAAATCCTATGGCAAAAAAGCGTATGCACTGAAGAAGACATTAAGAGTGCTACCAGGCTGGAATCATCAGTAGGGCCCTCCAGATGGCAGAACAAGCTGAAATGCTGGAAGAGTCAGCAAAGCCAAAATGGTGAAGAGGACGACAGAGAAGAAAGAAAGCATTTGGACAGCTTAGAGAAGCTGGAGCTGTGGTGTTTCCCTTATGAAAATGCACCGTTTTGGCTGAATCCAAGAGAACTGAGGAATCTTAAGAAGTTGTACATTGTGGGAGGAAACCTGAGTAAATTGCATGGATCAATCACTGATGAGAATAGATGGAATGTCGAGACTTTGCACTTGAAGTACTTACGCAACATGAACACCCAGTGGCCTGAACTGAAGATCGTGTTTCCAAAACTGATGTATTTGGAAAAGTATCAATGTGACCAACTTGCAGTATTTCCATGTGATTATGAGGGTGTATGGAGATCTTCAAGTTAAGAGCTTCATTTGGTCTCTTATGTTACTGGAAAAGGTTAGCTGATTTGAGAATCTTACAATCTTATATTTGTTCATGAATTGCTGGGCCATCTTACTTGTTTTAGTTGTTTATAAGAAACTTAAATTAGTTTTTAAAGTTTTATAAGAGTTTATCTGTGGAGTTAATAAAAAAATCCCCTTTTAACTTGGTTTTGTTGGTATTAAGCATTTACTCAATTAGTAATTGCAAAACTTCTGATGTGAATACCATTTTACTACTAAGCATATATTATGATGTGAGGAAAACCATGAATACTACCTGAAGAGCAATATAATGAGGTCTGTGAACTAATAAGTAATAATAAAGTGTGAACCATTGACGAATTAAAGTCTTAAATTTTAGCTTGTGACTTAAAATAAGTGAGTGCAATATATTTCTAGAGAAACTTTCATTGTTTTATCAATTTAACACCATTCTAATGCTCACAACATACTTCTGCTTGCACTTTATGGTCCTTCAATATGACTCAATGGGCTGTTTTTTGTCACTTCAAATGTATCTGATTAAATTCTCTACATGCCAGGTTCTCTTACAAATTGGAGTACAAGTAATACTCTAGGAATTAGTTGTTTGATCATTATACTTGAACTTCAACTTGTGAGTTATACTTGCTACAGCTTCATCACTCAATTTGGTTGAGGTTGCCATCATTTTGGTTGGGAGTTTCAATCTTGACAATTTCCTTTGAACTATCACATTAAAGTTTGCTTCATTCTATACGACTTCATTGTGGCTTATGCATAATGATTGAAATATCATTTCATCATATTATTTTCCAGTGTCAGGAAAAGGTATCTGAAGTCTGAACTAGGGGATGTACTCCTGTCTCTAATTGTAACTTGTGAGTGATGGTTGAGCTTTATGTGGTGCATATATATGGGGGCTGAAATTAGCAATTTGTTCAGGATTTTGCTAAAAGAGTTTGTTCGGGGGTTGCCCAGACTATATTATTGAAATCCTCTATTGTTTTGGAAATGGGAACTCACCTTTTACCAAAAAAAAGATTCAGTTATGGGAACTAGAGGGCAGAGCATGAATTTAGTTATAACAAGGGAAGATCTGTTTGGGTTTTCTTTTACCATGATTTTCCTTCCTGTCGATGTGATTTCTTGGGGAAGATCAACATGTTCTCCCTAGAGTAACTTTTATCAGTTAAGCGACGACCCTTCACTCGGCGCAACATGACAAATCTAATGGATTGGGTTTGCAAGCTGTACCAAGAAAAGACTATTGCGAGACTTCAATGCATTTTCCTAGTGACACAGCTCCAAGCGGTATGTTTTGTCCCCAGCCATACTATCTCTATTTTGCATAAATGGCCGAGATCAAGTAGGGAAATTTGTATAAGTACTGAACTATTTTATTAATTTCATCGATTAGTCCATTGCCGCAATTACTCTGCAGAGAGATCCCAAACCTGGGGAGCTTAAAGGCATGTCTTAAGATTCAATATCTGTGAAGCCATGGTAATATGGGAGCAGGTAGCCAGCCATTTTTAATTAAAAGCATTGTGAATTATGCTCAATATTAACTACTGCTATGAGATATGTAGTTGATTTTTTTGCTGTATGAGTTAATCTTCTGAACAACTGAAAATGGTGTACACGTGTTGTTTGTATTGAAAAGCTGTAACAAATCATACCATGTGTTTTGAGCGTCTGTAACGAAAGCAACGAGCCACCATTTTGCAGATTATGCCCGAGGCTGGACAATGTTAGCAAAATTCTCATGCTAGGCTTGTAGAGTTTATTTGTAGCCTAAATGCATTCAGCCGGTTGACAATTGGGGATCATCTTTGATTCATTGTTGAAATATGGGATATGTTTTAGATTATCAGAAGTTTATGGTATAATCTTATAATTTTTATCTTTACGCTTTCTACTATAAATCAAAGCTCTTTCTCACATATCTCTCTTCTTCCTCAAAATACTCTCCTCAATCTATAATTTGCTCTAGGAATCAAACGATTTCACATGGTATCAGATCTGAGGTTATAGATTCCCAATTCCTAGGTTTCATTTGAGAAAAATCGTTTTTAATCCTAAAGCATTCCTCTGTCCAAGCTCGAGCGTTGGAGACAGATTTCTCCCTAAGCCTCACCCCGCAAGAATCCGAAACTGGCTCAAGGCTCGTTGTCCAAGTCTGATTTCTGATCGTCGGCATCCTCCGTCGTGGCCGTCGAGGTGGCCAAGCGTTGAAGGTCCCTAGAGATTTCGCTGTTGTAAATAGAGAAGTCGTTGAATGGAAGATCGAAGGCAAGCACTTCCTATTGCATGTCTTCTAGGAGCCACTTGAATCGACAAGGGGGTTAGGGGTTGAGCTTTCAGTCGCCTGCGAGGAGTAGTGACCAGGAAGTGAGATTGTGGTTCAGCCTTGGGCGCTGATTATTCTTCCTCTCCTGAAGGAGGAGACGTTGGTCATGCCTGATGCTGTTGTTGGTGTTCGTGTCACTCGCTACTTGTTAGATCTACTCTCCCGTTTGGTGCTGGCGTGCTGGGGTGGTTGTCTCGAGTCCGAGCCATGTTTTTGTTGTGCTAGCTGGAGGTATAAGTTCCGTGCCCCAAAAATAGTTGTTGCGTATTTTGACAATTTGGGAATTCATGGCACGTGTTTGCTATTGTGTGATGCACTTCTTGCTGATTCATGATGATTTGTGTCCATTCCTAATAATGTTGGAATTCAGTAAAGATGCTACAATTTACACGCAATTGCTGATTTGAGTATTGTGTGAGAATTACTTCTCATCTTGTTGATCTGATTTTATGCCATTGTTTGAGTTGGAAGAAGTTGCCAAGGATGCACACCAACTGTTTGTTAAAATGCTTGAGAGACCTAGACCTAGCATGTTTTGCTTGCTTTTCTTGTTTGATACTCATAATGTGTTGAGAAAGGATGCTCCTCTTCCATTGTTTGGAAGGAACTTTGAGTAGATGTGAAGCTCAGTTTTGATATGGCGAAGGATTTCTCCCCGATTCAGCCCGGCGGTACCGTATGATGGTACCTTATTGTCGATTAGGCTTTGGATTGAGCTCCACGTTCGTGTTCGGATTCAAATTCGTCTCCGGTTGATTTTGGTGTGGATGAGAGTCACTTGTTTTCTTCGTCTTACTGAGGTTGAAGCTCTCCCTAATTCAGCCCGGCGACACTGTTGATTGTGTCATTGTCGATTAGGCTTTGGATGAGGCCCCATGATCAATTTGGATTCGGATTCGTTTCCGATTGGTGTTTTAACATGGGTGAGAGTGGTTTGCATCTACTTGAGTTATGGGATTGCCATTTGATGTGGCTTACCTTTCTTTGTGTTGATGGACACATGTTGATGATGGTGTTGAAGCATGCTCTGCAGTTTGGTGATGTTGCCTTGGCTTGAACCAAAGTTCAAATTCAGCTGAATGGTGAAGTGAATTGCCTATGATTGGCCCTTGATTGACAACCTTATGGGGTTTTGCTCGTTAGTTGTCAAGTTGGAACATTGAGGGGGAGTGTTGAAATATGGGATATGTTTTAGATTATTAGAAGTTTATGGTATAATAATCTTATAATTTTTATCTTTATGCTTTCTACTATAAATGAAAGCTTTTTGTAATGAAACCCTAGAAAGAAGAGTTGAACACAATGAGATCTCTTTCTCACATTTCTCTCTTCTTCCTCAAGATACTCTCCTCAATCTATAATTTGATCTAGGAATCAAACAATTTCACATTCATGTACGGATGGATTGACATCTTTCTTTGGTTTGTGGAATTTTCTTTTTAATCAACAAAACAATACAACCAAATCTGTGTGGTGAAATAAGAATGGTATTTTGCCTATTTGGCCGCCTCTATAATTATGGTAAGATAAAATTATAGTGGCCCACACTTGATTCCCACTTTCTCCAGTAATGTTTGTATGTAGGGATTCCAATCTGGATAGGTAGAGGAATTGGGTAAATCTTAGGGTTCAAAATTAGGGTTTTAGGAATCTGACAGGGGATTAGCTAACAGCCTTTGCCTTTGATTGTTGTTTTTGGGATGGTTCGTGAATATTGGATATCGAAGTTCAGAAAACCGTTAATATTTAAGGCACGAAATGGGAGAAGAGTGAAGCTTAAAATATTAATTAATGTTTTAATAGACCCACGCTATGGTTCCAGCATATTTTAAGGGATTGGATACTTTACTTGAGCTTGTAATAATCTCTTTTTGGCGCTACTTTACTTTGAGGCATTGAGCGGGAGAGCAAATTTCTTTTCTACATCTCGCTGTCTCCTTTACCCCTCAATTTCTTCTCTCCTTCCGATCTTCTGCTTCCTTGTACACAAATTCAATACAAGCTTCTCAGATTTCGCACTAATTAAGATCAATCTTCCTCCATCAATCGTCGTCACAAGCCGCGCGTTGCGGAAATGATGAGCAGCCACGGCTGGTGGGATTTTGAAGCAACATCAGCTGATGATGGCGGAAGAGCAAGAGATTACAAAGGTATGTCTTTGATCAACAATGGAGTCAACATGACTAACTGTTACAAGCACTGTGAACTCTTCTTCGATAGATTTAAATCCATCCATTTCGAAGGGCTGATATCCTACTGGATGATGGCGGGATATCTAGGAGATCATGTTCGCTCCGCCGAGAAAGCTTACAAGAAGGGGCTCGATTGCTTGGTCGATTTGGTATACAATGAGAAGATACTTAAACTCTCGGATAACGATGTGAACATGATCGAGTTTTCTGGATCCTCAACAAATGCAAATTGCAGACATCGTGGATTTTGCGACACGGGGAGTCTAGGGTTTGTTGATTTGTTGGATTTGGGTAAGGTTGGAAAGATTGAGGTACCCAAAGATGGTCATCGAAGAGATTCAGCCGGTGGGAACAAGTATTCACCCGTCTTCAATCCGATGATTGGCTCTCTAAAAGCATTGTCGGTAACTGTTGATAACCCCTCTGTGTTGCTGATTAGAGGTTTTCAGTTGTCATGGACTGATTTTCTAGATTTTCAGAAACTCGGGACCTTGACTGTTCTCGAAATATCCGGTTCAACCGGTATCACCTTCATTCCTGAACACGCCTTTTCTCGTTTACAGAATCTTAAATTCCTCAATCTATCTGATCTTCCCATTACAGAATTACCAAGCAATTTCTTTTGGACTTTGGGCGGTCTTTCTTGGCTCATTTTGAGAGGGTGCTCATTGCGGTACATCTACATGCCCCAATTGCCAAACCTTGAGGTGTTTGATCTCTCTCACTGTACTGCTTTGTCAAAGGTATTGCGAAACCCTTACATGACACGCCCTAATCGCTTACAAAGCCTTCAGATGCTTGATATTTCTTATACTCCCCTCGATCCTTTGGAACTTGCATCCTCAGATCAGAAACTCACTCATCTATATCTAAGAGGTTCAAAGGTAAAGGATTTGTCTTCTTTTGATCAATCAAATTACATTCAAGTGCTTGACTTGTCTGATTGTAGTAGCTTTACAGAATTGAACCAGCACATTTTAGATCAAATGACGTGCCTTGTAAAACTTGACCTCTCTTGGACCAAAGTGAAGCATCTTCCATCCTTGTCCAATCTTACCAGTCTTCGTGAACTCTCTCTAAGAGGTCTAGAGCTGGATTCCCTTGAAACCTTGGTGTCTCTTCCAACCCCATTGGTAGAACTTGACCTTTCTGGTTTCAAGATAGTTAATTCCTCCTCCCAGGAGTTGACATTAGATTTCTTGCAGTCTCTTGAGAACCTTCAAATTCTCAATCTTTCACAAACCTCTGTGTCACAACTACCAGACCTGTCTAAACTTGTAAGACTCAAAGAGCTTTTATTGGCTGATTGTCAACACTTGAAAATTGTGCCTGATGTACAAGCTCTCACAAACTTGGAGACTCTTGACCTTTCTTTACCAACTGATTCTTCTAGCAACATTCACCCACTAGAAATTGATACCCAAAGTCAAAGATTAGTTCCTAAAAGTCTCCGGAAGTTGGTATTGACTAATCGGTCTGGCATTCAGAAGTTATTTCCCCTGACAACACTTGGAAATGTGGAGTTTTTGGATATTTATGGGACTGATGTCACAGGTTGGGACAGAAAACTTGAAGCACAACAACCTGAAGAAAGAATCTCCAAGCCTGTTGAAATGCATATTGTTTCTGTTGACAATGGATCCAAAAATAGCCGACAACCCAATCAACCCTCAGGTTTTGACCATTTTGAAGAGGTACTCACGAATTGGGATGGTCTCATTTCAGACGTTCAAAAGAATTTAAACTCTGCCATGACTCAAGAGCAAGTTGAAATGCTAGATAATGATTTGAAGTATATACAAGAAAACTTTGGCAGGCTCAAGAGCTCTAGCAATTGGAAGAGTTGCAAGGAACTCTTACTGGAGCTTGTGGATGCTACATCTAATCTTTCAACAGCTGACTTTGCAGTTGATTCTGCCAACTTCAACCAACTATGCCAAAAGGTTGTCAAGTTGAAGCTCCTAGTCCCTCGTAAACAGACATATGGCTCGAAGGCTTTGGAAATTACCAAGAAGAAGAATTCATCTTTCAGGAGGAGACTGAACAAAGAGGATGTTGATATTACTGACATTATCAAAGGTATGCAGGGGATGGAACCTGATCTTCTTAGTTCCTACAACTCCCTATCCACCATCCAAAAGAATTGCTTGCTGTGCTTTTCGATTTTTCCCTATAATGAAGATAGAGACAAGAACACAGGTCTCTTGAAAGGTTTAGTTGTCAAGAAGAAGATCTTAATCTACTGGTGGATTGGGGAAGGATTCATTGATCCTTATCATGCAGAAAATATTGATCCTGAGCCAACTCCAAGCAAAAACCCACATGCTGATACAAATGCAATCAACACAGAAATTGGCGGAGGAAGACAGAAAGCAAACGAACAAGATTCTGCAATTCAGGTGGTGAAGAAGCCCAAAACAGTAGAAGAAATTGGCAAACAAATTCTTAAGCTCCTAGTTGCTAAGGGATTCATTGAGCCTGTGATGAAAAAAGGTCGGGTTTCAGGAAGTTGCTCCATTCACCCATTTGTACATTGTTTTGTGATTGAGCGTGCAAAGGAAGAGAATTTCTTTGATTTTGACCAAAAGAGTGGCAAGCTCACCCCCCGTTTTACTCGCTCACAGAGGGCTTGTTTGCTAAAGACTCAGGATAGCTTCCCCTCCTCTTGCCAGCTTTGGGCAAAGTATATCAGTTCACCTAAAAATCTAGAAAGCTTTAAAAGAGTGAAGGCATTGATCAATGTCAATGAGTCCATGATTGATATCCAACAGGAGTGGTTCTCCAAGATGAAGAATCTGTCTGTGCTTTATCTTGGGATTTGGCGCTCTGAATACACACATCTCATTGAGGTCAATGATCAGAAGTTCTTGGAGAATTTGAAGAAAATGAGGCAGTTGAGGCTTTTTAGTTTGCAGGGGCTGCCAACAATCATGAAACTTCCAGATTCAGTTTGTTGCCTCAGCAACCTCATAATTCTAGACCTTAAAGATTGTAATTATTTAGGGGGGCTTCCTGCTGATATTGGATCCTTGAAAAGTCTTACTCATCTAGACATAAGCAATTGTCCCCTCCTTTTTAAATTGCCAAAAGGAATCAGTTTGCTATCAAAACTTGAAGTTCTTAGAGGGTTTGTGATCACTGACGTGCTGCAATTTGATGATCGGTGGGAGAAGACTATGCGGTATGCAATCCATGGCTTGTTCCGTTGTAAGAACAATGAGGTTTGCACCTTTAAAGATTTGTTGAAGCTGGAGAGGCTGAGAGATTTAAGCATCGTTGTGAACATAAGCAAGTTTCCCAAACATGAAGACCTTAAGGTACTCAAGGGAATGAAGAAGCTTTGCAAACTGAAAATTGTATGGCAAAGAAGCATATGCGCTGAAGAAGACATTAAGAGTGCTACTGGGCGGGAATCATCAATGGGGCCCTCCAGATGGCAGAGCAAGCTGAAATGCTGGAAGAGTGAGCAATGCCAAAATGGCGAAGATGACGATAGAGAAGAAAGCAACCATCTGGACAGCTTAGAGAAGCTGGAGCTGTGGTGTTTCCCCTATGAAAACGCACCGTATTGGCTGAATCCAAGAGAACTGAGGAACCTTAAGAAGCTGTACATTGTGGGAGGAAACCTGAGGAAATTGCATGGATCAAGCACTGATGAGAATAGATGGAATGTTGAGGCTTTGCACTTGAAGTACTTATGCAAATTGGACACCCAGTGGCCTGAACTGAAGATCATATTTCCACAGCTGATATATCTGGAGAAGCATCAATGGGATCAGTTTCTGATATTTCAAGTTGATGTCAAGGGTGTGGTGAGATGTGGATGTGCAAGCTAAGAGCTTCAATTGGATTTTTATGTTCTGTAAGAAAAAGGTGAGTTGGTTTGAGAATCTTACAATCTTACATTTGTTAACGAATTTTCAGGGCATCTGCATTTTTCCGCTGCTTGTTGAGTTGTTTGTATCTATACTTGATGTTGTTTCTTGGCTATTACCCAAAGTGAAATTTATTTGTAGTAAGAGGTTTAAATTGGTAATTTAGAGTTTTCTAAGAATTCTATTCGTTGATTTAAAAAGTTTTTATTACTATTAAGCATGTATTAGTATGTGGGTACAACCAGAATTACTACCTAAAGAGAGCAATATAATGAGGTCTCAGGACCCATAGTAATAATTAAGTTTGAACCATTGGCCAATTAAAGTCTTAAAATTAAACTTGTGATCTGAAATAAGCGATTGCAATATGGTTCTAGAGAAACTTTCAGCCTTTCATTTATTCTACACCATTCTGTAGCTCATAACATACTTCTGTTTGCACTTTATGGTCCTTTAATACAACTCCATGAGCTGCTTTCTGTCACTCCAAATCTATGTGATTAAATTCTCTACATGGCAGGTTCTCTTACAAGCTTATAGAGACAATGATGTGCTCGACTGTGGAGATATTGCAGAATCCCATGCTTACACAGCCAGTGCAAGCAATCTTACATTTCTTCAATCGTTCTTTCGGCACATGATCTTCTTCACTGCTTACTCGGTTGTGGAGATCTGCAAGCTAAAAGCTTCATTGGCCTTTTTATATTGTTGGGATGGTCAGCTTGTTTGAGAATCTTACATTTATTCAGCATTTGTTCTTTTTCACTGCTTGTTTAGTAGTTGTCTTCTTCACTTAATTTTGTTATGGTATCTATCTTGTTACATGCTTTTTGACTTTATGTTGGCTTTATCTTCATGCTTTAAGCTGGCAAAAAATTTCAAAGCGCATCAACAGCCTACACTTTTTTTTTGTGGTGCTATGCTCAAAAGGTGCATAGCAATTTGGGTTTAACGTAAATGAGCGGCTGTAGGTGTGCCTTGAGATTTGCTCAGGTGCATTGTAAGGCTATATTTGAAAAACAATCAAGTAAAGTTGGGTTTTGCAGCGTATATTTGAATTACAGCTGAAGTACTTTGCTTGCTGACGAGTCATAGAAGATTATCAGCCGAAGTTGGGTTTTGCAGCTTATATTAGTATACAGAACCTAAAAGGAAAACGGGAAAATGGTTGATCATAAATGAAATAGAACAAGAAGTACTTCGCAAAGTTAGCCATGTTTTGAATTACAGTTCAAGCACTTTCTTTGTCCGACGAAGATCATCTCTGTGTCATAAAATGTAACAAGCAAACAACCAGAAACCATGCAGTCTGGCTTTGATCGAATGGCTAGGCTTCTCCAGTACTGTTAATCTCTCTGTTTCTCTCACTATTTCTCCTTTTATTACAAAACTTCTATGACGTTGCTAAGTTTGTAACGGTTTGAATGGCTAGGCTCTCGGATGAAGATATCAGTCCCTTGCAAATCCTGCAGTCTGGCTTTCAGCAATGTGTGGTCAGCTCCCAGCCATACTGGATTGTGGAAATGTAGCCTGCATATTAGAAATGAGTACAAGTAATACTTGAGCAATTACTGGTATCTTATACTTGAACCTTAACAACTTGTTACTAATATTCACTACAGCTTCGTCACTCGATTTGGTTAAAGTTGCCCCCTTTTCTAATCATTTTGGTTGGGAGTTTCAATCTTGACAATTTTCTTTGAGCGATCACATTACAGTTTGCTTCATTCTATACGACTTCATTGTGGCTTATGCATAATGATTGAAATATCTTTTCATCATATTATTTTCCAGAGTCAGGAAAAGGTATCTGAAGTCTGAACTAGGGAATGTACTCCTGTCACTAATTGTAATTTGTGAGTGATGGCTGAGCTTTATCTGGTGCATATTATTGGGGGCTAAAATTAGCAACTTGTTCAGGATTTTGCTTTAGAGTTTGTCCTGGGGTTGCCCAGACTATATTATTGAAATCCTTTAATCTCTTGGAAATGGGATCTCACCTTTTTTTTAAAAAAATATATCAGCTGTTGGAACTAGAGAGCAGAGTATGGATTTAGTTATAACAAAGATTTTCTTTTACCATGATTTTTCATCACAGAAAGCTAATAGATTGGGTTTGCAAGCTATACTCAAAAAAGACTATTGCGAGGTTGCAATACATTTTCCTTGTGGCACAGTATGTTTTGTCATCAGCCATACTATCTGTGTTGCTTAATTGACCAAGTGTAGTCAAGCAGGGAAATTGTATTTGTACTGAACTCTTTTACTGGCTAGTCCAATGCTGCAAATACTCTGCAAAGAGATCCCAAATCTGGGAAACTTGAAGGCATGGCTCATGATATCACAGAGCCGTGGCAATGTGGGAGCAGGTGAGCCAGCCATTTCTAAAAGCATTGTGAATATGTTCAATATAACTAATGCTATGATATCTATATTTGATATTCGCTGGATGATTATTACTATTTGAAAAGGCTTCAAGAAATGCAATGTCATGGTTTTTTTTTCCATGACATTGCACCCCTCATTCTAACTTGACTTTGAACATAAAGTTTGGGACAATTCATTTTGCCATGATTTTTCATTGATCTGTTATTTAGTTTACTGATTCTCTCAGGTAGGTAATAGCCCTAATTAACTAGCTCCTACTACAATTAATATGAATACGTATTGATTTTCCTTTGACATGTAAGCAGGCACAGGGATATGAAAGTACATGGAAGACGTACATAAGAGGCATGCCTATCAATAATTTTACAAAGAAACTTCTTAATTATAACAGCACATTACATTAATAACAAAGTAATTGTAGTCACACATTACACACTTTCAAGTATTAGGGTTTAAATCCTCATAGCTAGATGATCTTGATTGAAATTAGCCATGAGGCGGCTTTGGAGTGTGGTAGGGATTGGGTCCTGTTGGCGAGTAATCAGTTAGTTGAACATCCATCCTTCCCTTAGTGAGTTCATGTTCAATCTTCATCATCTTCTCCATTGTTTGATGTCTTATAAATACCTGATTCACACTGTTATTGGAAGCTAAAGCCTCTTCTTTTGTATGTAACAGTTGTCTTGTCCCTGCAATTGATGAAAATCAAGAATTGAACTTCAGAAAATAGCAAAGCAATATCAACAAAGAATGAGTTATAAGGTTTCAGAGGATTTGTACTTGACAATGGAATTGAAAGGCAAGTGTCAAGAAGAGTGAAAGCAATAAGCATGATCATAATAAGCAAATGAAGAAAACTTCGTGCCATTTTTTTTTGTCTCTCAAGAAGCTTATGCTTGTGTCTTTCTGTCTTTCTGTTTGTTTCTCTATTGTGAAAATAAACTTTCCCATTTGACATGCTTTTTATAGTGTGACATTGAATCTCTAAAAGCAAATACAGTATGGCCATTTATTAGGATCACAATTTTAGATAGCGTACTCGACCAGCCTTCTTTAGGAGAATTGCCTAATTTATTGGTCCTCCTTTGTTGCACTTTTCCATCCATAATTCAGCATTTAATTCATATTTTTCACACATTTGATTTTCTACTTTAGTTTAAGAACGCATGGGAATCGAGATGAACATATATGTCAAAGACCACTAATTAATGGCAAGTAGAACCCACCACGGAAGTTGATGGACTTACCTAACAGGTTAATGCATTCCATGGATTATGGATATGATGCAATCATGATTTTGAGCATACTATAAAAAGGGTGTGGAATTAGAGAATAAATCGGCCAAGTCACGGATTCTTTACTAGGAATGTATTTGACCATGTGAAATAAGCATATATTTTTGCAAGTGTCGGCGTAAGATAAGCACATAATCTATAATCTACTATATATATATATATATATATATATATAAACAATAAGGTTTGGAGCCACCACATTGCGCCACATCATCTTTTGCCACATGTCATTCCTAAAATGCGCTACATTGGATTTTGACACATGTCATCTCCTCATTAATTCATATAAATTATACAAATAAATTAGTAGTTTTGGAAACAAATCTTATGAATTCAAAAAATTAGATTTGTAAGTTTTAATATCATCCAATATTTTAGAAAGAATCCAAATTGTAATTTTGGAAGTTTCTAGCATATTTAATTAAACGTTAATTTCTATAAAAATATAAAAAAAAAATCACGGTGGCTTTTTTTACAACTAGATTCCTTAAATATTCCTAAAAGACTATATTTAAAGATTATTCATTCCTTAAATATTTCTTAAAAATGTTATTCATAATTTTTGATAAACACCTCGGATACAAATTTTTTGATTCTTTATATATTCCATAAAGATTAATAGATTATCCATTCCTTAGAGTTTTTCAATATTAGGATTTGATATTTTGGTTCCTATTATTTTAATTTTTGTTATAAAATAGATAGCTTCAATAGAATATTTTTTATTTAAAATATGTAAAATATTTTGGTGAAGATAATACCAAATTAAACTAAAAAAAGATAATACCAAACTAAAATCGTGGATTTCCAAACTACAAAATCGTGTATTAAATATAAAAAAATCTAAAACAAAAATATATAAAAAAGATACACCAAAATGGAGAAGATATTACCAAACTAAAATATAGAAAATAATTTTTTTATAACATCTTACAAATAATGGAGATTCTTGGTTAATATTTAAACAAAGTATAATCATCCAGTATGATATTCACAATTAATTTTATTTTAAATGAAAGATGATATATAAGTTATAATTATTATTTTTTAATTTATAAAATCGTTAATTACCACTATTTTAAATTACCACTGTTTTATTACAAGTTTTTAAAATTATGTTCAAATCGGTAAAAATTAAAATAATCTACAATATCAAGCTTGAGATTATAATTGCAAATTCTCTCTTCAAACCTACACATATTCATATATACTTTATTTCATTTTCTATCAAGTTCTCAACCGTTAATTTTTTTATTAATCCGTTACACAAAAAAATCACATTATTTTTTGTAATTTACTAGCCTTTGTTCATGTTAATATATTTTATAACAATTAATGTTGATCCATTTTAATCAACATTGAAATATATAATATTAAAGTTGTAACATATTATGCCACATGGTGAATTCACAATATTCCACCTCATTTATAACATGTCATGTCATCTAGCGATATTTTATTTACAACCAAATATTAGAACAAAAATTATAAAATACGAAAATGCTATATAATTTTTCATTTATTACGCAAGATATATATATATATATATCCATTTGCTCCGTGTAATATTTGGAAAGATAATTGGTTATATTGATATACTTTTATTATTTTTTTCAACTATTTTTAAATTATACGGAGTATTATTTAAGTATGATTTTTTATTGGATATTTGCAACAAAAAATGTGACAAACATAAATGTCAATAACTAAGGGGTAAGAAATAGCAATCAAAATAACAACATATTATATATAAATGTGACTACTACTATAAGAGATATTACACATTTACACCTATTAAGACCCATAATTAATGGCTGAATTTCTTATGTCATATATAACCTTTGTTATATGTATAAGAGATATGTAATCCAATTAAGCTAGATGTTGATTGGTTGTATAAATAAAAAATATAACTTCTATTATCATGTTGCATTAAAATCACACGTCTTTTTAATATATTCAAATATATGTATGAATAAGCCACTATGTCTTAATCATATGTTTTGGGTAGGAAATAAAGCTGTCAAACTAAGTCGTCTCATTTTCACCACATGTCGTACCCACGTTAATCCACCTAAAATTTGTCACATATCACAGGTAAGAGATAAGGACACCATATTAAGTCTCCTCATTTTTGCCATGTATCGTTGTCATGTTAATTCACCTCATTTTTTGTCACATGTATCGGGTAAGAAATAAGGTCACCACATTAAGTCATCTCATTTTTCATGTCGCTCCTCCGTAAGCCACGTCATTTAAAATATTGGACCTTGCATTACTTATAAAATTGATAAAAAAAAATAATTATTTTAATTAAATAAAATTTACGTTCAAATATTTTATCAAATTTCGATAAATGTTGGTTGATCATCATATTCAATTTGTAGGTCATACTTAATTCATTTTTGTTTTTAATATTAGTATAGTATACGTATAAGGACATTTTATTTTGTATATTTAATTTATTAATATGACTATGCATTGAATTAATATGCAAATTAAATGATATATTTTCGATATAAAATTCAAGTAAAACTTTAATATGATCCGCGCATGCGCGCGGGTACTCACGCTAGTATATATAAAAGCAATAAGGTTTGGAGCCTCCACGTTGCGCCACGTTAGCTTTTTTCACATGTCGTTCTATTATTAATCCACATAGGATTTTGCCACATGTCATTTAATCCTTGCTCCATAAAAATTTTATATTAATTATTCATATTCCACATGGCAAATTTTTTCCACTTAATTAAAATCTATTTATTTCCCAAATTTAGATAATATCTTAATTTTTTATAGGAGATAATATCTTAACTAAAAAAAATTAACTAATGGTTGAATTTTTTTTCCTTATAAAGCCAATACAATATATATGCTTAATCTTTTTAACATATTAGTTGTTTCTTTCTCTCTTATATTAAAAGATAAATATACTCAATTACATATATTATTATTAAACTAATTATTATTTTTCAAAATCTCATCCCTTCCATATTTTCAAAATATATCTTTTTTGCTTTATTTTCTTCATATTTTATCTCTTTTTTAAATTAAACCTATTTATGAACAATTGTCAAGGAAAATGAGCAATGTAGATTATTTTATCTTAATAATATATGTTTATTCTCAATTTTAAACTTAATAATCTAAATTTATTTTATTTGATTTGATTTTAAAAAATAAAATAATTTTTATACATATTACGGACAACAAATTACTTACATTAAATTTTATATTATATTTTTATTTACTAATATCTTTTTTTATATTATATCTAAAAAATATTGAGTCATAGTCGTACATGGCACGACGGGAACAACTAGTTCAGCATCATCTTAACTCTTTTTTTTTGTCATGAATGGACTTGTCTATGCTATTAGACTAAAGACTAGTTGAATTATGTACCGTGCAGGCGTGCACGTGTTTTGTTTAAAAATATACTAGCGTAGTTACCCACGCCAGACGCGGATTTTGCTCAAAATTTTTCTTGAAGTTTATATCAAAACTGTATCATCTTACTTACTTCATGTTATAAATAAAAAAAATTGAGAGGTTGTAAAGTAAAAGCTATGGATTAATGATTTATGTGGTTATTATAATGGTGAGATTTATTTTAGCAAATAATAAAAGTAATTATATTATTTTTTATAAATGATAAAATTGAAACCTATAAGGCTATGTTATAAATAAAAAAAATTGTTTGTACATGGGGATTGGACATTTTTGTCACAAAATGAAAAGGGGATGGGACAATTCAAATTTTACATAAAGTGTGGACACTTCGAGGGTAGAGTGTGCAACTGAATAAAAGGTTGGGATATTTGGAGCAATTTTCCCTTAAATATATGTATATTATATTTCTATATAAATATATTAATTATCTTTTAAGTAGTGGAAAATAGTAATTATGTATTTTATAAGTTTGAACAAATATACAAATCAATATTAAATGTAAATTAATTTGAAAAAAAATTAAATCATAATTCGATATCTTATCAAACAATTTAGGTAGATAAAAAATTATAATCAAATTATAAAACAATTAAACTCACATTTATTTTTCTATGGTTTTAAATATTATATATATATTATTTTGTCTAAGGTGTAAATTAAATTATCTAAAAAATATAATAAAAAATTACATATCCAATAAAATGGTAAATATTATATACATATATATTATTTTTTCTAAGGTGTAAATTAAATTATCTAAAAAATATAATAAAAAATTCACATTTATAATAAAATGGAATCATGATCACATACACATTTATTTCGATCAATACACTGAAAATGGAATTATGAGGATTTAAATAGTTATATACATTGTTATAATGATAAAAATGTAAGCTGCAAATATTGAAAATACATTATAAAATAGTTTATTTAAATTTTAGTTTTACATTTAACCCTATTAGAACACAAAATATACAAAATTAAGATATGATATATTCAAATAAAATAGAATTAGGTTTTAATTTCCCTTAAATGAAAAACATATCACAATTTAAAAAGAATATTTTATTTTTTAAATATATCATCTTATTTAAAAGATGAGATTTATTAAGATTTAAATTAATAATTAAATTTGAGCTCAATATTTAACCATAACAAAACATACAATAATTAAAATTGGTTTTAAAATTTAATAGACAATTATGCTCAAACTAGATAAATTTAGGTTTTCATTTATCTTAAATGAAAAATGTATTATTTATCTGGTTTGAAAGAGTGTCTTTGTTAAGAAATATGATATTATTTTAAGTTCAAATATAAGTTTAATAATAATGAAAGGTCATTTAAATTTAATTTATAAATTTATTTAAATTTAAGAGTGGAAGTAAGTATGTTAAATAAAAAAAATCATAATCTAGATCACTTGGGTTGAATGTGTTACTTTTTAAATATATATTTGTCAATTACTTTATTTAAGATCACGATCACATAATATTTTAATGAATGTTTGTAATATCTATTATAGTCAACCAAAATCTTCTTCATAAAATTGGAAATAAAATCTAAAGAATATTACTAAATTATAAAAAATTACAAAAAATACTATAAAAAAATACTACACTTTTCAAGATAATGATAAGATCATAGAGTAGTTAATTAGTTAATCGCTTATTATCCAAAATAAATTTTTTATAGAAAAATATGCAAACAAATAAATATTATAATTTGATTTTGAGGCTCTCAATGGTCTACATACAACTTCAACGATCCAATTTGGAAAAAAAAATTGATTGTTTAAAATCAACCAGCGTAGTTTCTTGCACCCTCTGCGGATTTTGTTGAAATTTTACTTAGATTTATAATTAAATTTATGTATACTAATTCTGAATATGTACATTGTTATATATTAATTAGAGTTTTTTGTCGGAAACCACCCGTAAGATAGGTCATATTCCACTTAACCACCCGTCTAATAACAAATTACTGAAAACCACCCTTATACCTATCTTCGTTAACAATCAACCACCCGTCCTCACTTTTCCGTCTAAAATCTGTTAAACGCATGTGTTGATTTTTTTTTAATTTTTTTTTTCTTTCCTCATTTATATCTTTCTACTAAATAGATAAAAAAAACCTAATTTGTCTTGGCCGTCAGTGGAGACCGTCAATCTCTTCACCACTCACCGGCGACAACTCCCCGACGCCGAAACTAGTCGAGCACTCGAGCATCGCACTCCCAGTCCACGACTAGCACCTAGTTGAGCATCATCGTCACCGGCGGCACCTTCCGACTTTTCCATCGCGTCTCCTTCTGGTCTGGTGCCAAGCTCCAAAATTTTTCATGTTAATCCCACCAAATCTGGCTTTTCTCGCACCACAATTTCCAGATCTGGGTTCGTGGGTTCTTCTTCTTTCATGAAAGTGCTTGCGTCTTCTTCAATGGTCTCCATACTTGGGTCTCCTTCCGACTCGGAACTCGACTCAGTCTCTTCTTGGTCTTCAATAAACCCACTGAGTAGCGCTACAACCTCCTCCTTGCCCTGCTCGACCGCGAATTCAAGCTGATTCAGGGTTTCTTAGTCCACCTCATCCAAGATTCCCGAGAACCCTTCGTGGATTTCTTCGACTTGTAGCAGATCCAACATCTTGTTCAGCAGGATTTTGTTCTTCGAGCTTCGGCTGGTTGCCTTGTCTTCCCCAGATCCAACTGATTTTGCACTTGAGACCTCGAAAACTTTAGAATCCGACTTCTCTGTTAGCAAAATCATGCTTGATTCTTTGCTCTCGACGGATATGCCGACTTCGGCGGAAGAAGACCAAACGGCGTTGCTTTTGTCGAGCTCTTCAAGTGGCCGGACTCGTCATTTCTTTCTTCTCCTTGGTGTTGGGATGATTGAACACCTCAACAACCAGATTGATGACGATATAGTTGTTCTAGGGGGATTTGAGGTTGGGGATTTACGATTTGCCATGGGTAGGGGGCAGGGAGAGGGCTACGAGGAAGGGGAGTCGGAGGGCGGCAGCCAGGCACGGCCGGCCGACCAGGGGGCCGGTGGCAACCAGGGCGAAGGAAGGGGACAAGGACGAAGCTGTTGACGAATTTGGGGGATAGGGGAAGGGGGGTTTATTTTGAATTAGAATAAAACAAATTAGGAATTTTAATTTAATTTTTAACGGAATTTTAACGGGAGATGTCCATGGGTGGTTGATTTTTGACGGAATCGTTTTTATGGGTGGTTTTCAGTAATTTGTTATTAGGCGGGTGGTTAAGTGAAATATGGCCTATCTTACGGGTGGTTTCCGACAAAAAACTCTATTAATTAATCATCTTTAACTATTGAAAGATATTAATATATTAACTAATATATAAGTCTAAACAAATATACAAATCAACGTTAAATTCAAAAATATTACTTGTATAATAAAAATATTAGTTAAATTATTTTTTGGGAGTAGATTCAGTATTATAATAATTATGAGCTTGGTAATTTGATTATTAAATTAGAGAAAATTTTTATAATCATTTATTTTGATCATTAATTATATTGGATGAGATAATTAAACTAGTTAATTTAATACTATAAAGTTAGAAAAATATTTTTTATTTCCCCCCTAAATAAAATTATTTACTGAAAATTATAAAGCTAAATAGTAGAATTCAATAAATCCTAATTAGTAACATAGTGGTAAGGTTATATTTTCCGATCAAAAATAAAGTAACATAGTGGTAAGGATAATGGTACAACACAATCAAATACTACTATGTTACTAATTAGGATTTATTGAAAATCTCACCATTATAATTAGGATTGAGACATGAAAATCCTAATTAGGATTTATTGATTGAATACTACTATTAATAAATCATAATTAAAGATATAATCCGTGTTAATTAAAAAGGTTGTCATACTTATTGAAATATATTAATATAAACAATTTTGTTACTAAAAATATGGTGATTGAGACATAAAAATTTAGTTTTTTTACCAAAAAAGATATAAAAATTTAATAACATTACAAACATTAATTATCATATTTACGAACAAAAAAAATTATATAAAAAACTAAATATAATTATAAATGAAAATTTATAAATTTGTCATTCTTATGTATAGAAAATTAAAGTAAAAAATCCAAAAAATTAATATAAATAATTCTTGATTAAGAATATGTTCCTCGTTAATTAAAAAATGTTCTCATACTTTTTGAATAGAATTAATATAAAAATACAAATATTAATATACTAGTTTGTGATTAATATTATGGTTCATATTAAACAAAAATGTTATCATATTTAGGAATAAAAAGTTAATATAGAAAAACTTAAACGTTAATATGAAATTTTGTATTTAAAAATATGGTCCATACTAATTAAAAATTATAATTAAAAATATAGCTCATACTAATTAAAAAGTTGTTATAATTTTGAATTGAAAGTTAATATATAAAAAATCAGAAAATTGAATATTTAAAATCCGTAATTTAGTTGGGATATAAAATTACTATTTTATATCATCATACTTATGGATAAAAACTTAATATTAAAAATCTGTATTTAAAAATATACTTACAAATAGAAAACTTATATAATTTTTTTTATATTTATCCCATTTATTGATAAAAAAAACTACCTATTTACTCTAACAGATTAAGTTAGTAATTTTTATGTTGCATATATATGGATAGAGATTAACCAATTTAAGATTTAATGGATCAATATTTTTTATTTATTTATCAAGGGATTTGTAATATAGATAATCAACACACTAATAGAAAATTAATATAAGAAAATATAAAATTAATATAAAATTTTCAATTAAAAAATGGTCCATTCATCAAAATTTTAGTAGTTAGATCATGAAATTTTTTACCTTTTTATTTTAGCAAAACTTGATTTAAGATAAATCGTTTACATAAATAGATAAAATGATAAAGATAAAAAAAATTTAAATTCGAACCTAAATTTATTTTTATAAAATAGATAAAAAGGAATTTAATTGAAAAATATAAATTAATAAAAATATAAATTAATTTTTTAAATATAAGCTGGGGTCAGATTTAATGTGATGGTTCGAAAAAATTTAGGATGAATATGTAGTATATTTTATCTATGTTATAAGGATATAAGATAATGAAATATTATATTATAATGAACATGAACAAAGATAAAAATAATGAGTAGAGATAAAAATTTATCCAATCTCATAGTAATTTATACTATATGGATAGAAGATAATTAAATATTATAATATAATGAACATGAGCAAAGATTAAAATAATGGATAGATATAAAAATTTATCCAATCTCATAGTAATTTGAAAAAATATATAAATTATTATACAATATATTTTATCTATACTATATGGATAGAAGATAATTAAACATTATGATATAATGAGCATGAACAAAGATAAAAATAATGGGTAGAGATAAAAATTTATCCAATCTCATAGTAAATTGATAAAAAAATATTAAATAAGATGAGTGCATAAAATTGGAAATTCCATAAGGTGATATAATTACATAATATATAACTAATTTAAAAAATCATTATTAAAAATAGGTGACTGCAATATAATGTGACAACTTGTATAATAGGAAACTCTGAACTGACCAACTGAGCAATCTGATCTTCTAACAACTTATTTTGTGTGATCAAAGTATCAACTTGAGTCTTCAAAATGTTCACTTCACATATAAGATTAGACAACTCTGTTGCTTGACTTTTAGTCAAGTCAAGGACTTTTGCAACTATGTCAGTAAGATTTTGGAGCGGTGTTGGTGGCGGTGTCACCCAACTAGGATTGTGGCAATTTGAACAGGCCTCATTCGCATTCCCCAAAATAATTTGACAACTTGTATAATCATGATCTGCAGCTCCACAAGACTTACATAAAAGGTTAGAAGTATTTGGGTTTGAAAAACCCAAATTAGGATTAAAATCATCAAACCTCTGAGCACTTGTATTTAATCTAGGAGAAAGATAGGAAAAAGAATTTACCTCATACATACCTGAATAATTAATCCATTTATTTGACTCTATTTATTAGCATGAAACAAAAAAAAATCAAAACATAAATAAAGACCTAAATTTACTAGTTATGATATGACAATCCATATTAACAAATTGGTCCCCGACAACGGCGCCAAAAACTTGATGCATCCAAAACTAACCTGCAAGCGAACGAGGTCAATTATATTACCTCAAGTGTCAATCCCACAAGGACCAATGTAATACCAATTGTAAATCTACTAGTAAATTAGGCCAAAAATAAGGAACTGAGAAATCTATAACTAAGAAATAAGTAATAAACTAACGGATAAAACCAATAGGATAGATGTGTTTAGGGTTAAGGATCACCAAAACAATAATAAAGAAAATTATACTCTGCCTGAATTTATTTGAAAGATCAACTATCTGAAGTAAACACTACCTCTTCTCAGGTGAATAGTGCATGTGCCTAAACTCGACTAGTAGTCACTCTCACACAAAGCAAGTCTTATTTAGATCCTTAAAGCTCTTTAGTGATTAGGGAAAAATAAAGTCAACATTCACTCTCGGCTCTCACGCTCCGCTGATATTACTCAAACCCTAAAACAACTACGATAGTCAAGAATTTCACAAGAGAAATTAAGTCGCTCTTGCGCAAACAATTCTCAAATCCAATCCAAGGGATCTAACATGAACAAACAATAGTATATTCAATCAATCATTCTCCTATTATTGTTATCTCCTCTCGGTCTCAAACCCTAATAGGAATCCTAGATGCGAAAACAAATAGGGCATAAAATGACCTAGAATCGAATCAAATATATTTCAATTCAGGCAAATAATATAACTTTAATTAAATACATATTGAATGGATCACCAAAACCCTAGAATTAGGAATTTAGCCAAACATGATTAAAGGCATAATAAAAATATATAAACTAGCCATCAACATAATTGAATTATGTAAATAGAATAAAGATTAAGAAAACTTAATCTTAATAAGATAGATAATCCAAAATATGGGTTACAAACTTGAATAACAAGATTCAACTCCAATCGACGGCCGAAACTCCCGCGTTAAATTCTCTGTCTCAAATGTAAAGTCTCAAATGAACTAAGCTAATCCCCACCATTAATTGCCATATCCTTCGTTTATATATATAGGTTTTGGTTCAACTGATGATCATTCTTGTGGTAAGACCTTTTGTTTAAAATGAGGACTAATCTCAACCATTAGATTTACCTCATCACTATATATTGGATTACTCTTGTGGTAAGACTTTTTTGATTTTTTGATTTTTTGATTTTTTGATTTTTTGATTTTTTTTAATTTTTACATCTTTAAATTAAAGTACGATTCTTCTTGCTTTTTCAATTCTTGTTTTTTCAGTTGTACACTTATCATCCGTGCCAACTGATATGCACATGTGCTACAGTCTTTCAAGTTGTTAGTTTATAAGTTTATTGCTTAATAGCTTTAGCTTGTCTGGTTGAAGATGCAAGGTGATATATCTAACTGCTAATAGAAGTTTTTTTTTCATATATCGGTAAGCATTTGTATTGCAATTTATTTGATGTGTATGCATTGTTGGTTAATGTTAAGCCTATGGAGCAAATGGCACTGGATTGGTCATAGAAGGAAATGCAACTCAAGTGTGATTACTGTTTAGTACTAGTATATTGGTTTTCTACTGTCCTTCCTTCCCATTAAAGACAAGTATTCATATCTTATTGTATTTTTGCCTTTGCCCTGTGAGTGAGCCTAGACTCTCACAAACCATGGTTTCTGGATGTTCTGTAAAACTATACAAAAACTGTATTGAATCAATATAGTTTCAATCCCATAGCTCAATGAAATATGGAATCAATTGAATTTATAGACAATGTTTATTCAAACAGAAAGAAGCAACACACTTTATTGTCTTTGTGCAAGTTTCAATTAATTACTTATGTCAAACAAATGAATATGGATTTGATCTGATCCATGCCTTTTTTTTTGCATTAGAATCATATTAACTTGAATACATGCAGTTTGGATTTGTATTAAACTCCTCTGCTTGTTTATTTTGCTTGTATGCAACACACTTGTTGATTGATTTACTTCAAACCTGTCTGGATCACCAAGTGCCACAATACAATCCCTTGTATTGGTTTGGACATACTGCATTAGTTTCTTGTGGTTAAGGTGTTGTATGCAGAGTCCTATTGATAAAAATGCTCTAATCACAAATCTGAAAAATAGCTATTGTTGATATGCCTTGAATTAGTCGTTGACCGGAACCCACCAGGGAGTCCGAGGGCGAAGCCCCCGACATAGACCTGGGTCACGGTTCGGGCGAATCGGCATGAACCGGCGGTTCCGGTTCCCGCTACGGTTCCGGTTCGTCCACCCCCGGAACCGGTGAATCGGCGGTTCCAAAACCGGGAATCGACGGTTTGGAACCGCCGGTTCCCGGGTTAATGACTATATTTTTTGAACAAATTCCGAAACCGCAACCGCGGCCTGAGCCCCGCGGTCGCGATTTTTTCAACAGAAAGCTCGGTTTTGGGCCAAAATCAAAACCGCGACCGCAGGTCTCAGGCCGCGGTCGCGCTTTTGGTTAAAATGCCAACGGCTAGTTTTCAACGGCTAGTCATAATTCCAACGACTAGTTGATAAATTTACCCATAAATACCCATTAAAAGATCTCATTCCCACCCACACTACCAATCTCTCTTAATCTCTTAATCTCTCAAGTTTACAAAGCTCTCTCAATTCTCAATCTTTACTAGTTTTTACAATTGCTTTCATAATTGTTCTTTTAAAAATTAGCACAATTGTCTCTTACATCTTATTGCTTTGCAATTTTAATGTTCAATATCTTCTTAATTACATATTTCTTTACCATACTTACTCTTTGTTTACTTGTTTAGTTACATTTTAAGAAAATGGAAGGATTTCTTAACATTGATCAAATTCTTGGCTCACAAGAGAGTGATGCAAATGTAGAATTTGTACCCCCTATTAACTTGTCGTACTTCTCGGATCCCAATGTGGTACAACCAGGATCGTTCACTCCGATGAAAACCAGGGAGTGGATGTGGATCATGGATCCGAGGCGAGCGAGGCTCCATCCCTTAAATCCGACATTTTTACAAAATATTTTCGAAAGGGAGTTTATAATGCATCTACCAAGAAATTTAAAATTCATTATAACTATTGTACTAAGGTTTACACATGGTTGTCGGGATCGGACTATGGAACAATATTATTCGGTCACGTGAAGAAAGCACACCCCCGACAAGCTAGGCATGATGCAAGGACAATCCCAACTCTCCGGGTTTGCAACTTCTTCTTCCCTTAATCCTCATCATAACCCTCATTTATTTACTTATAACCATAATGATAGCATGTATGCCTTCTCCGAGTCTATTTGTGTTGATCACTTATCATTTAGTTTTGCCGAAAAGTTAGGATTTAATAATTGGATGACTAATCATGTACAACCCGCTTATAAACCGACTACTAGGAAGTCGGTAAAAAATGTGATGAAAGCATATAAAACCCGTAAAATGGCATTGGTGAGTTTTTTTGCTCAAAATGATATTAAAGTTGCAATTTGTAGTGATATTTGGAGTGATCATTGGCAAAATCATTCATACATGGGCTTAACATGTCATTTTATTGATGATCATTTTAATGTGCAAAAACGTGTTTTGGCTTATAGAGTATTTAATTTTTCTCATACCGCTTTAATGATTAGTAACATTATTCGTACTATTTTGGAAGAGTATAGACTACTTCATCGAGTTTTTTCTATCTCGTTTGAAAATGCATCTAACAACACCGCTTCAATCCGAGAATTGATTCCGCATTGTCAACCAATTCTTGGAGCGAAGTATTTTCATGTAAGATGTGTTTGCCATATTATAAACCTTTGTGTCAAAGATGGTTTTAATGTTATGTCGGGTTTAATCGCTCCTATTAGATATGTTGTTAGTCGTATGTGGGCTAGCCCCCGAACCGCCGGTGATTGGAAGTCGTTTTGTGATAGCAAAGGTGTTCCACACCGAACTTTTCCAAAAGATGTTTGCCACCGTTGGAACTCCACTTTTAAAATACATCATGCATGCATGCCTTACAAAGAACTTTTGACTTCTTTTGCTTCCATATATTTTCCCGACAATGCCATTATTTCTCAATGTTGGGATTATTGTTATAAAATCTTAGAAGTTTTGAGAATATTTCATGATGCAACATTAACTTTTAGTCATGTTTATAAACCGTGTGCTCATTTATTTTGTTTTGAAGCATTGAATGTGGCGGGCGGTTTTTGTGAGGGGGCGTAAATTTCCCGAACTTTGTGGTGCTATAGATACTATGAAAGTGAAATGGTTGAACTATTATAAATTTATTCCCGATATTTATCTTGTTGCTTGTGTGCTTGATCCTAGGTTTAAGATGAGTGGTTTAGAAATGTTTTAGAATGGTTATTATGATGCATTGGAGTTGGATGTTAATGATGATATGGCTAGTGTTGGGGATATACTTAGTAAAGTAAGAAGAGCAATTGAGGAATTGGTTACCGAATATTCATCTAGTGTTAGTTCTTCTCTATTACCTCCACATTCATCCTCCTCTTCGAGCTCGAGTGCCCTCAATGCTACTAAAAGGCTGGGGGGGGGCTAATCTTTTGCATACCCTTACCAAGAGACCGATACATTCGAGATCGAATGCGGAGTTTGAAACATATCTAATAACCCACTTTGAGTTTGGTGAAGGAGAATTTGATATTTTAGCTTGGTGGAAGACCCACAAGAAGACTTTCCCAACCTTGGTCAAGATCGCGGCTCAAGTGCTTGTTGTTCCTGCCTCGACCGTATCGGTAGAGCAAACATTTAGCGAAGGAGGACACGTCCTAGATGCAAAACGATTGAGATTAAATCCCAATGTCTTGGAAGCCCAAGTGTGCGTATGTGATTGGAAGAGAGCGGAAATTCATCAACAAAAGGTGAAGGTATCCGAAACTTCCGACTCGGATGGCCAAGACGATGACTCCCAATCTCAATCCCAAAGCGCTTCCGCCGGTTCCGATGGATCGATATAGATGGTAAGCAAAGCGGGGTTTCATATCGAAAGGTAAGAGAACTACGTAGGCTTTGATTCCTCTATAACCCCGAAAGGATACGTAGGCAACTTAATTTTAAGTCCAAGCCCTTTAATTATCCAACTTTTTTTGTTTTGAAGAACAATTGCATTGATTCGATCTCCAGGTCGCGATCGCGGGTTACCCAAACCGCGACCGCGGGTGAAGAATCGCGATCGCGGTAGACCTGGGATTTAAGAATTATTTTTCAAAATAAAATTCCTGGTTCCGAACCGGAACCGGACCCAGGTCTACCCCGACAACACCAGGGGTCCGGGGGGCTCGCCCCCCAGCAGGGAGTCCGAGGGGCGCCCCTCGGCGGTGGTCTCAAGGGTCCAAGGGGCGACGCCCCCTGGCGGGGGGGGGGGGGGGGGCGGCTAGGGGGCAACGCCCACCCGCCCAAACGGAATACAATATTTATTGTATTAGGCCTCTCGTGATCTATTTGGGCCTATGAACCATCATCTGTACTAGGGTTTCTTGAGTCACTATATAAACTCTCAAAATACCTAATATTTTGTACTCTGTAATCAGCCTCCGTAATAATATACACTTTCTCTGCCCGTGGACGTAGGTAACACACTATTACCGAACCACGTAAATCTCTATGTTGATCTTGTTTATTGTTCTCGTTCGATCTGTCGTTACAACAAACTGGTATCAAAGCAGGGTTTCTAATTCCGCCGAGAACGATGTCTGGATCCATAATGAAGATCGACAAGTTTATTAGAAGAAACAGTTTCAGTCTGTGGTAGATAAAGATACGGGCTTTGTTGAAACAACAAGGTCTCTGGTTTCCGTTAGCTTATGATAAGAAGGGTGCAAATACAAAAACCGCTGAGTACGCTACTATGGAGGAGAAGGATCACTCAATGATTATGTTGTGTCTCATTGATGACGTCATCACAGTATTTAGGCTGCCGGTTTGTGGTTGAAGTTGGAAAGCCTCTACATGAAGAAGTCACTGACCAACAAGTTATGCTAAAGCAGCGCCTTTTCAGCCTGCGCATGTCTGAAGGTACGTCCCTTAGAGACCATCTAGATTAATTGAATACTATTTTGTTGGAATTATGTAATATTGATGAAGAGGTGGACGATGAGGATGCTGCCTTGTTATTGTTGGTGTCTCTGCCTCGCTCATATGATAATTTTGTGTAGTATTTTATCGGTGGAAAAGAGAATGTGACTTTGGAAGAGGTTAGATCTGCTCTTCACACCAGAGAGATGCGTCATAAGGCTGCTGGAATAGGTACAGAAAATCAGGCTTCTGGATTGATGGCCAAAGGAAGCAAGGATGGTAAGAAGGGTAAGAAAAAGACTAATCAGATCGAGCAAAAATCAAGTCCTAAATTACCAAACGACGTCTGTGCCTACTGTAAGGAGAAAGATCACTGGAAGAGTGACTGTCCTAAGAAGAAAAAGCAACAAGGGCAGAATTTTGGATCTGCAGCAGTAGCAAAATGCGGAAATACTAGCAACAAGGGCAGAATTCTGGATCTGCAGCAGTAGCAAAATGCGGAAATGTGAGGAAGATATTGTTTTGCTAGCAGATGATTACGCACATCAATATGATGTGTGGTTTCTTGACTCAGGGGCGTCCTATCATATATGTCTCAAAAGAGAGTTGTTTACAATGTATAGCTGTGCAGATGGGGGTAGTGTCTCCACGGCAAACAGGTTTGTCTGCAAGGTTGTTGGGATCGGCTCAATCAGGTTTAGGACACATGGGAGGTTTTGCTCATTGAAAGAAGTCAGACATGTTCCACTTATGACGAAGAATCTGATATCTTTGAGTCTGCTAGACAGTAAGGGTTTCAGTTTCAAAGGTGAAGGTGGAGGTCTACATGTTTGTAAAGGTTCTGATGTGATTCTGAAGAGAGTCAAGCAAGAAACTTTGTATGTTTTACAAGGTTCAACAGTAACAGGTTATGCAGTTGTTGCGTTAGTTGAAGTTCAGGGATTTGATCTGACCAGGCTATGGCATATGAGGCTTGCTCATATGAGTGAATGGGGAATGCAAATTCTCTCAAAAGAAGATCTTCTCGGAGGCCAAAAGTCTTGAGTTCTATGAGCATTGTGTGTTTGGGAAACTAGATCGCATCAAGTTTCCTAAGGTAGTTCATCGAACAAAGGGCACATTGGATTACATCCATTTAGACTGTTGGGGTCCTTCTCGTGTTGAGTCTTTGGGCGGTCACAAATATTTTCTGTCTCTTATCGATGATTACTCTAGGATGACATGGGTATTCATGATGAGGCATAAAAGTGAAGCGTTTAGTAAATTCAAGGAGTGGAAGACGCTGGTTGAAAATCAGACTAGGAAGAAGGTCAAGAGGTTGTGAATTGATAATGGCCCGGAATTCTGTTCATCTGAGTTTGATGATTTCTATAAAGAGTATTGCTTGCCATCACACAGTTAGAGTATTGCTTTCCATGAAAACTCCCTTCTTAGTTCTTGGCTCTAACTTACCCTCATCATGTAGATGAGGGTAAGTTAGAGCCAAGAACTGAGAAGGGAGTTTTCATGGGCTATGGTACAAGTGTGAAAGGGTACAAAATATGGTATGACTACAAGATTATACTGAGCAGAAGTGTAGTCTTTGATGAGAGTTCTATGCTGAAATCTAGAGAGGAGATCAGTGATACACCAGGAAAAGAGGCTGTTGTTGAGGAGGTGGAGGTGCAATTCAGTCCAGAGCACAATCATGCACTTAAGTTGGTTGATGACCAACTACCACCACCAATTACTGATGAGCAACATACAAATGAGTCTGAGAATGTACCACCAGAGACAAGTTCAGAGGAAGTTAAACATTGGAGCATTGATGTAGACCAACCTAGAAGGGTTGGAATCAGACCTCCAACTAGGTACATGTTTGATGATCTGGTGAGATATGCATTACAGGTGGCCGAGGAGGTAGAGGATAAGGATAATGAGCCGTCCACCTACAAGGCTGCAATATTTGGGAGCAGCACAGTGGCTTGTTGCAATGGAAGAAGAGATGGAGTCCCTTCATAGAAATCAGACTTGGGAGCTTGTACAATTGTCTGTTGATAGAAAAATAATTACTTGCAAGTGGGTTTTCAGAAAGAAGGAAGGAATGTCAGCTGCAGAGGGTTTTAAGTATAAAGCACAAGTGGTTGCAAGAGGGTTCAATCAGAGAGAAGGAGTAGACTACAACAAGATTTTCTCACCAATGGTCAAACATACTTCCATCGAGGTGTTACTAGCAATAGTTGCACATCAAGATTTGGAACTTGAGCAACTAGATGTGAAGACGGCTTTCCTACATGGAGAGTTAGAAGAAAAAAAATACATGAGCCAGCCAGATGGATTCCAGGTTCCAGGGAAAGAAAGCTATATTTGCAAGTTGAAGAAGTCCTTATATGGGCTAAAGCAGTCCCCCATGCAGTGGTATAAGCGGTTTGACAATTATATGGTGCAGCTTGGCTATCACAAGAGTCCTTATGATTGTTGTGTGTACTATAGTGACTTGCAGAGTGGTTCACGCATTTATCCGGTTATGTATATTGATGATATGCTGATTGCTTCTCAGAATAAGTCAGACATTCAGAAGTTGAAGGGTTCTCTCAGTTCAGAGTTTAAGATGAAAGATCTAGGTGTTGCTCGAAAGATTCTGGGAGTTGAAATATATAGAGACAGGAAGAAGAGAAAACTCTTCTTATCACAAGAAGGGTACATCAAGAAAATACTGAGCAAGGTTTGGAATGTCTTCAGCCAAGCTTATAGATACTTCAATGGCATCTAACAGTAAGCTGGGAATGTACATAATTCAGACTGATGAGAAAGAGTACATGTCTCGTGTCCCATATGCTAGCGCAGTTGGGAGTTTGATTTATGCTATGGTCTGCACTCGACCAGATCTAGCATTTGTTGTTAGTGTGGTAAGTCGATATATGGTTCAGCCTGGAAAGGAACATTAACAAGTTGTTAAGAGGATTTTCAGGTACCTCAGTGGCACTTCAAATGTTGGTTTGTGCTATGGGAATAATACAAGGTGTTTGGTTGATGGGTTTTCAGATTCTGATTATGCCGGAGATGTGGAAAGTAGGAGATCTATGATTGGTTATATGTTCACTCTTGGAGGTTCTGTGGTGGGTTGGAATGCGACTCTACAACCTACAGTTACTTTGTCTACCATTAAAGCAAAGTATATGGCTTTGACAGAAGCTACTAAGGAGGGAATATGGCTAAAAGGATTGGTTAATGATTTAGGTCTACATCAGGATCAAGCTTTAGTGTATTGTGATAGCTAGAGTGCAATATGCTTAATGATGTCCGCCTTTTTAGTCGTGTTTTTACGGTGTGTTTTTAGTGTCTTTAAGTCTTTTTCTTTAGTTTTTTGTTTTTTTTTGAGTCATTTGTATAGGTTTTTGTATTATCTTAAGATATGAAGTCTACATAAGCGTTGGTGGTGTTTTATAGGTTTTTAGAAGCTATTTGGAGCACTTTTGAAGAAAGGGGCAAAGCCGGTGAAAGATAGTACTCAAGAATGAAGAGAAGATGAAGATTAAGATCTCAAGAAAAGTCATTGAAGATCAAGTTTGAGCTTGGAAAGAGATAGAGAAATTCGTTACAAAGACATAGGAAAAAGAATTGAGTCAAACGCAGTTGTAACGAATCCGCTACGCAAGTTTTAATCTAGGCTGTTCGTAGTGCTGTAACAACTCGGTACCGAGGCACACAGCTCGATACCGAGGCATCCCGTGTCGTAGTGAAGACTGAGTCAGCGCAATTAAAGATCTTTTATCTTATTTTCTTTTATATTATTAGATAGATAGAAGGAATATATCTTATTAGAAGATTTATTTCCTTATAGATAGCTTTCTAGGATAGATTAGTTTCTCTATAAATACCCTTCTCTAGGTCTTGTTTTGGGACACACATACACACGATTCAGAGAAGAGGAGAAAGAGAGAGAGAGAGAGAGAGAGAGAGAGAGAGAGAGAGAGAGAGAGAGAGAGAGAGAGGCGGGGGAGATAGAGATAGAGTAGAGATTGGAGATTGCTTGGAAGAAAAATTTTGTTTGGATTCAAAGTTGTAAGCTTTCTTTTTTATTTAATTTAGATGTTTTTAATCATGCTTTGTGAGTAGTCTCTTGATGAGGTATTTTCGGTGGTCGTTATACCTATCAAAGAAACCTTAGCTTTACCAACTCAGTAGAGTGGCAAGTAAGCGTCGATCCCACAAGGACTTGTGTATTTGTGTTATTACTTGTATGCCAAGTAATAGAACTAAAGGGAGGATTTTTAGAATAATAATCTAAACTACTATGCAAGAATAAAAGTAAGTATGAATGCAAATATGATTGTAAATATATGAGAGAGAAATGTGTTCAACTAGTTACATCCATCATAGATGTGCTTATTGATCATTGATTCTTTTGATTCTCAATTCTCTTGAATAATCTACCGTGGATTTATTATCCAAAAACTTTATATTTAGTTGAAAGAACTAACAGTCTGAACAACCCTAATCATTTAACAACCTAGAACAACGTCTAGATTCAATTAAACGACAGCTTTAAGTTCAAAGTATCGATAGAAACAAATACTCAACGCAAACAGCTAATCAAGTTATTTGTGGTTTATTCCCTCTACAACTGAATAGCCCGAACGGGTCTAAACAGTTATAGTTGCTACTTTATCTAATCAACCCCGAACGGGCATTAATCAGATTAGTTGTAAATTAACCTAGAAATTTTATTAGGTAGCTAATCTAACAAAACCCTAGAATAATTCTGATTCAATTAAGCACAGGGAATAAAACCTATTCAAGTTGATGAGAATCAATCAAACCTCACAATAATATGCAATCTATGATTTCAATAACTAGTCAAACACAAGAGAAATTAGCAATGCATAATCAAATTAAAATCAAACTTACAAAGGTTTAAAGGTTCTTCCTTGAGAGAAAACCCTAGCCTCCAAAAGTATGATAAAAAAGTTATGAGAAAATAAACTAACATAAAGTATAAATATGTCTTCTAAAAATAACCCTCAACAATCTATCTTTAAGAAGTACACTCGGAAGATATAACCCGAAGCCCAAAAACCAAGCCCAAAATCTCGGCCCATCAACGTCCGCGTAAAATCCCAGATTGCGCAGCTTGACATAAAGCGCGGCCGCGCATTTTTGCAATCCCGCGCAATTGCTCTCGGTTCAGCATTCAAGCGTCACTTCAGAGGCTGTTTTGACCTACTTGAGTTGGAATTTGGACTCGGAGTAAAAACATGAATTGTAGCTATTTGAATTAGCTTTCCAGTGATACCAAATTGAGCCTCATCCGAGCACTATATCTCCCTAACCAAGCCTTGCAAGATAGAGGTGTCAAAACAAGAACTCCAATGCATAGCCCGGATTTAAGCGTTCTTTTCACAACAGCTCTTGGGTCTTGGTTCTTCCAATCTTCACTTGTATCACTCTAAGATTCCTCAAACTCCTCATAGTCCACTAAGATCCATCCCATCCACGCTTGTTTACCTAAAGATCTGCAAAACCGAACAAAACAAGCGCAAAACCCGAATTTCCTAGAAAACCTAAAAACCTAATTAAGAACTACACTAAACTAAGCTAAAACCATGCAAAATAAACATAAATATGCATCCTAAACTATACCTAAATGCAAGCTATCATCTCTATCTCTCTCTAAGGTTGGGGTTAACCCAACAATGGTTGTGCATGCTTGTTTGTGATCATGATTTGATTGTTTTTATTGCATGAATCTATTCTCTTGTCCTTAATCCATGAAACGAAAGTTGAAGGGAATTTCTCATTCATAGTTGAAGCAAAAGCGGAAACCTTGAATCAGAATAGTCAATTTAGGGTTTTGAAGCGAAAGCGGATCTATCCTAGTTGAAGTAGAAGAGATTAGATAGTAAGTTTATTAATTGAACGAAAGTTAGTTGATTTACTTGCTTAGGTAGACGAAAGTTGACACCTTTATGTGATAAAAGCATGATCTTTATGTTTCATTAGCGTTTGACATGCATAATTGTTGTTGTGGGGATACCTAAACCTTAGATTTTCTCTTTATTGATATAAAAATCCATACTTTCTCTCTTGCTTGCGCTCTAAGTAAGAACAGAACTTGATACTAACTATCTCTCGTGGACGAACCTGACTTCGCTATACACAACAGGGTCTTGATTATAAATTTATTTGTTGTCAAGAAACCCTCTCAACAAATTGGCGCCGTTGCCGGGGAGATTACAATAGTGCCAAGTTTTGTTCTTTTTGCGTTTTTCGGGACTCAAACGAGTCGGTAACGACCCCCCTAGGGTCGGTACCGACCCTGCTGGGCAACCCAGTTTTTGTGTTTTTTCTGTTTACTTTCTAGGTCACTGTCGAGTTGTTACCGACGCTATCCAGGTCGGTACCAACCCTGTCAACATGTAGTTGCTTCTTTCTTTCCATTTTTTATTTTTCGGGATCACTGCAGGCTCGATAACGACCCCTGGGCCTCGGTACCGACCCTCCTCTGAGAACCCGTTTTGCTTTTGATTTCGTTTTTGTTTTTGTTTTTTGCTTTCAGTGTATGCCAGTTGAAGGACGTCGAGTTGTCTCTAATCCAGTAGTAGACTCTGAACCCGAGCGATCCTTCTACCGACGATTAAGAGAACGCAAAGCCATGGCCATGACACCTGAAGAGATGCCACAACAGATGGCTGCACTCCAGAGGCAGGTCGATGCCGCGCAAATTGATAGAGCTGCTTTACAGGAGCAACTCAATGCCTATCCAAGGAATGCTAAATAGTGTATGCATCCAGAACTGAGGGTGCCAGAGTCCGCCATTGAGCTTCCTGAGATAGAGAAGACCTTTGAGATCAAACCTCAATTCATATCCTTGGTCAAAAGGGCTTAGTTTGAGGGAAAACCCACTGAATGCCCAATAGAACATATTATGAATTTCTTTGATTTATGTGACACTATTGCTGCTAACGGTGTCTCTTTGGAATATGTTCTGTTGAAAGCTTTTAAGTGGTCTCTTGTAGGAAAGGCCCTAAGCTAGTTAGAGAGCCTACCTCCCAAGTCAATAAAGAAATGGGAAACTCTACATGACTTGTTCATGACAAAGTTCTTCCCAACTGCCAAGACTACGGAGTTAAGGAAGCACATCACCTCCTATCACCAGCTGCATAACGAGACCTTTGTGGAGACATGGGAGAGATTCAAGGAGATGCTTAGACAGTGCCCTACCCATGGGCAACCACCATATGTGCTCCAAGAAATCTTCTTCCAAGGGATCAATGCTGAGACGAAAAAACGCATCAATCTTCACACTGCTTGCGGTTTCATTGAGATGGATCCCGATGAGGCATGGGCATTGCTTGATAAATTGACCAACTATGATGCAATGTATGGGGTACAACAAGCCCAACAGCCTCAAAGACGTCTCTATACACCAAACAAGGATGAGGTCGACCCTGAAGTGAAGCACCAATTCTTGCAAGATGAGATCATTCGCCTGAAGAAGCAGGTAAGTTATCTTAAATCATCTCCTTCTTGTCAAGAATGTGGGTCTCAATCCCATGCTATTTCTGCCTGCACTAACTTGCAACAGGTCCGTGCTGCTGAGGCATATGAAGAAGCTAACTACATGAGGGGTCCCTATAGGAACCAAACATATAATTATTATGCAGGGAGGAATAACAAATCAGCCCACCTAGGGCAACTATGCATATGGCCAAGGGAGCCAACCTCTTCAGCAAGACCAAAGAGTTCCTCCTTACAAACCTCCAGGATATCAAGAGGTACTTTCATGGGTACAAGGGCTACAAGAGAGCATCCATAGCAAAATTGATGGAGTCCATAACAAGATTGATGGAGTCCAAGCCAACCTTAACAGTCGGTTGAATGGTCTCGAGACATGGAAGAAGAGCATTGACTCCCAACTTGGAAACCTAGTTGCACAGATTCCAAGACCTCAAGGGCAACTTCTGGGCCGTCTCATAGAGAACCCGAGAGGACAGATAGCAGCCGTACACCTCAGGAGCGAAAAGACGCTACCAGGCCGTGTTGAGGCCAAGGAGAAAGACCCCGATACCGAAGAAGATGCCCCGTCCAAGATCGATAACGCGCCGAAAAGGGTCGTTACCGAGCCTAACACCCTCGGTACCGATGCTCCAAAGCTCGCTACCGACCCCAATCCAAGTAACTCCTCGATACCGAGTCACTCCCTCAGTCCCAAGCTCGGTACTGATCCCCCCAAGGTCGGTACCGATCCTTCATCTGCACCAATCGACCCTCTTGTCGATTCGGTAGGGCCCCGATCTGGGTCTCTCTCTATCCCGAGTCCGTCAATAACTCTTCCTTTCTCGATTAAGAAAGCTAACGATGTCACGGAAGGAAAGTTTAGACGCTTTGTCAAGATTCTTCAAAGCTTAAATATTTATATACCTTTTGCTAGAGTCCTTAATGAAAGGCCTGCCTACACTAAATTTTTAAAAAAAATTCTGAGCAGGAAAAGATCTATCTCAGAGCTGTCAAGTGAAGTCCGATCTATAAAGCTCCATGAAAAACTCGGTGTACCAGGTAAGTTTGTAATTTCAATTGGTATTGGAACTCACCATTTTAAAGCTCTATGTGATCTAGGTGCCAGTGCTAGTTTATTACCATTATCTATCTGGACCAAGGCTAACATGGGACCATTGGAGCTTTCTGATATGAATCTCTACATGGCGGACGGATCTTCTGTAAAAGCAACTGGATTTGTGGACGACGTTCCTATCCAAGTTGGAAAATTCTTTGTTCCCAACGACTTCATTGTTCTAGATATGCCTAAAGACCCTGTGGTGCCAATCATTCTTGGAAGACCATTCTTAGCTACCGTTGGGGCACATGTAGATGTCAGAAAAGGACTTCTCATGTTTGATATTGGAGAAGAGAAGGTCGAATTTCATTTCAATCCGCCCATAAGTGAAGTGGCTAGTCGTCGTACTGAGGAGCCTACCGACCCACCATGGCTCGGTAACGACCATTCTCTAAGTACAGAAACGAGCAAATTCAATGGAGACACATCTACCGAGGAGCCTACCGACCCCCATGGGTCGGTAACGACCCTTATCTAAAGGAAAACGAGGTGGGGGGTGGATCCAGGCACGACATCGAGCCACTTTTAGATCCCGCAGCGTCGTTAACGACCTACATAGCCTCGGTAATGAGCCCTTTTCTGATCGATCAAGGTAAGTCTTCTTATTCTGGTTTGATTGATTCTGGTCATGATCCCTTCTCTTATCCTTGTTCTATATTAAATCCTACTATAGTCTTGTGAAGGAGTCAAAACCTCCTTGGTTTTCGGATTTTACTAACCCTATTGAAGGATTACCGAGCATACTTATTGATGATAGAGGGTCACATATTCATCTAAGTATGGGGTTTCTTATGAACCGGACATATATGGATGGAGGCCGCCTTGATCCGCCAAGGTAAGTTCGTCGGGATAACAACGTTAAAAATAGCGCTTACGGGAAGCAACCCGCTTTTTGTTTTCCTTTCTTAGTTCTTTTTGCGAGCTTTCTTTTGACTTGTTTTTAGATTAGATTAGTATAGTAGGGATAGAAGTGTTTCTAAAGTGACTCATGTACAAAATGAAGAACAAAGTGCTACATATACTCGGTGCCAAGAGCGACAAAGAAGAATCGGTGTACAAGCACAATTAGGTTCGTTACCGACCCGCACCTGTTCGGTACCGACCTCTACAGAAACCGAAAGAAAATTCAAAATTCCTCATGTGATCAATGGTTTCAAACAACTTCAGTTTTATTTTGTGAGTTCCCTTTTCTTATCCTCTTTATTCTTTTTATGTTTTAAACAGCGATGACACTGTTTGGTTTAAGTATGGGGTATGGGAAAGGAAACTCAGTTTTTGTCTTTGTTTGTGTTTTTAGGATTGATAATGTTCCACTTAGATGTCCTATGATATGCTTTAACTTGCTTGATCATGTAATTTCATAGCATGTTTAGATAGCTTTGCCTGAATCATGTTGAAAAGTTGTTTTTATATGGATACTTAGCATGTGATATAATTGAGCACATATGATCTTAGGTAGAAGTGATTGGAATCCAACAAAAATTGCTACCTTGTGAGTTATCTTTGGCCTTATAGATAGAACATTAAAAATCCCTCTTCTTTTCTTGTGTGATTTACTCTCCTTATGCATATTATCTCTTGTCATTGATATGGTTATCTATTACTTGAAGCCTTTATGAGATATTAGTTCATTGCATGTGAAATCATATGATGGAGAACTTATTTCATTAACCACTTTTTATCCCTCTCTTTTTACCTACCTTATCATTATCTATTTTTTGAAGCCAATTTGAGCCTTAAGCCTTTTTATTTTTAGCTCCACAAATTTTTTCCTTAGCCGATGTAAGCTTGACCCTATCCAGGGATTAGGACTTAGTGTTGGTTATTGTGATGTTTTTGTTGAGTGAGATGTATTGGTTCAAGTGTGGGGTAATATTGGGTTGGCTATTTGAAAAGCTTGCAGTTTGTCATGTAAAAGGAGCTTGGTTCTCTAAATGCACTTACAAAAGAGGTGGAAAGAAAAGAAAGAAATAATCAGTACAATCACGTCGTTACCGGACCCAGTAGGGACGGTACCGAGTCCCCTCAGAAAGAAAAAAAAGAAAAATCGGAAAAGAAAAAGCTGAAGAAAAAAAAGAGTTGAAAAGTGAAAAATGTGTATGAGCCAAATTTCCTTGTTGTTTATAAGCAAGATTAGTTAAAAGGGTTAATGAGAGTGTGTATAATGTTTGAGTGAGTTTGGTATGTTGTTTTTTGAGAGTTTTGGTGAGATGTGTGAGTTTTTAGGAGTCTTTATTCCCGGATATTATTAGCACCACATGGCCAAAATATTTCCATGCCTTATTGTCTTTACCAAGCCCCATTACAACCCGACCGAATGGAAGCTTGTATGAAGTTTTTCATTGAGCCTAAGTTCTTTTGATGATTTTTATGTGTTTTGACATCTCGGGTGGAGAGTTTGGTGATATAAGTAACAATGACTATGTTGATTTTTGTATATTCGATTGAGTTGAGAGTTGTTATTCTAAGCCCAAACACTTGAGAGTTGAGAGAAGCACATTACTCTTGTGAGGTTGGATTTTTAGTTTCTTTTGCTTAAGGTTGCTTATATATGTGTGATGACGTTAGATTCACTTGTCTATTTATTCTACTTGTGCTTTTTGATGTTGCTTTTTGATAAGGGCATTGACTTGATATATGTGTTGATGATTTTGGTTCTTGTCTTTTTTATTGCTTGAGGACAAGCAAGTCTAAGTATGGGGTATTTGGATGTCCGCCTTTTTAGTCGTGTTTTTAGGCTGTGTTTTCAGTGTGTTTATGTAACACCCCCTTCCTACCTTGGAGGTATTACTGCCAGTAACCCCGATTAAGACTAAACCGAAGCTACCCAAGGCTTTAAACTGACTGAACAAACTAAAACAAGGTAAATGAAACCATTTAAAACCTAATAAAATTAAGTAAAACTTTACAGCGGAAAAGAGAATAAAAGGTCTTATACAAGCCTTAACTTAAAAAGAATTAGTAAATAAATAGAACAACCTTCTATTTAAACAAAATCTTCATCAAGTCTTTCTTGAGTTCTTATTTCTGAAACTCAGCTTCACTTTGAAGTAGTTCAACCATGATCTTCACTCAAATATAGTCATTGGAAACCTTTCTTCAACTTCTGGAACTTCAAACCTTTGAATCCGCCTCTTGAATCAACTTCTAAGAAGAACCTGATGTATCGTAAACCAACGGTGGACACCAGCCAACCATATAAAAGAAAAGAAGATGGACGGGTTAGTCTAATGAAAGACTAAGCAAGCGGAGAAACTAACTTGGTTCTTATGGTTGTGACAAAACATATTGGCATCCAAATCCGATTAGACTCGGATTATGATCCAACGGTTAGCAGTCTTATAGAGAATAAGAAGGAGACTTGCAAAATCAAGAGAGAGAACACCACCGCTTGTGGTTTCTTTAAGAAGCATAAATGATTAATGGAAACTTATACTAACCACTCAACATTCACCATCGTCTTCAACGAATAAACAACTTAACTTAATCAAAGTTTGATTAAGAATCATTCTTAATCAGGAGCAAGAATGGTTATCAAATGGACTAACCATTTTGGTACATTAATGTGCCTAACGCACTAATCTTTCATTACTTTCAAACTGTGCACTCGCACCATTTAATAATTTTTACATAGTTCGGCCAACAACCGAGATCAGAGGGCCTCTTTCATCCATGATCATTTACAACTGCTCGGCCAACAACCGAGATCAGAGGGCCTATTTCATCCATGATCCTTAAATGAGCTCGACCAACAATTGAGATTCGGCCAACAACCGAGATCAGAGGGCCTGTTTCATCCATGAACATTTATCCTTGATCTACTCTACTTCACAACAATGTCTCAGTATGAGACAACATATACATAACAGACCTAAATCCAGTTCTAGCGCAAAAACTGCAATAACGACATGGTCGTTATTTCTAACAAAATAAAAACCTATCATGTTTTATTAATCATACAAGTTGTTCCCAACGTAAATATTAAATGGGATTCAATTCCTCACTTAATAACAATAACGCAAGAGAGAATCGTCCACTTGCCTTAGAAGGCGTGCTCAACGTCCTTAGCAATTCCAACAGTAATCTTTATCATCCTTCTTGACGAAACCCGATATAAACCGTTCGCTAAAAGACACGAAACGGGATTATTATATTCGATTGTGCGAACACTAGCTTCTTTATTTATGATTTTCTTTACAACGAGGTTGCAATATTACGAGGTCACAAACCAACGAGGTTACAAACACTTGGAAGTTTACACCCTAGACCTCCTACGATTATCCGAGATCTCGACCTAACAATGTTCGAGATCTCCTAATTGCTAGATAATTCTAAGTATTGCTTGTTTGACCTTTTGAGCGAGGTTGGTCTAGCGGGATGGTGTTGATGACTTGCGAGATCGGGCAGCAAAGTCTTTGTTGTGAATGAGAGTGAGGTGTAGGCGGCTTGTAAGATGGTGTAGAGAGATCTTTGGTGTGAGTAGAAACTTTGTGAGACTTGAAGTCTTTTTGTGGACTTCACTTGTCTATAGTGAGGCCTTTTGACGATGTTTCGATCACGTCGATCTTCAACGAGCAAGATAGTTCTTGAGTTCAAGATGTTTTTCGACCTCTTTTCCATATGAGATTCTCCTCTATTTATAGAGGATGGGGGAGTCGAGTTCTGATCATTGTCCGATGTGGGACGCCCGAGATCAAGGGCTCTGATTGGTCTAGAGGCAAGGCAGCTCGTGATTGGCTCGGGGGAGTGGCGCTAACTGAGTGGCTCTGGTGGGCGGGAGTGTCGGTAGAGTCGGTTACGAGGTGTAGACCTCGTTCCAAGGTTTCGGAGGACCTCGCGGGATTAGGAATTTTGTTAAAATAAAGGGTGCGTGTGGTGGTGGGCCCTAGGATCATCCTCGGGAGGCCCGTCGGGTCTGTATGTTCTTCGCACCCCGGGCCCACTTCTTATTTTACCATTTTGAGCATCATCACAACCCCATGGCCTGGGGGTCTCGCTCCGAGGGCCGCAGGGCATAAGTTCTCGAAGACCACGAGGTACGAGGTGTTTGAGAGGTGGGTAGGCATTTTGCGATGTTTCAAGGGTTCCGAGGCTCATGGCGGGCATCTTGCGAGGCCCTCTTTTTCCGAGGCTCTACACTTGGCTCCTTCTCTTTTTTTTTGTTTGCAGGGGTGGAGCCTTTGTGGGCTTGCTCTTCATATCTTGCTTAATGGGCCGTTCAGGAGTGACAGGCCCAATAAGCCTTTCTGGGCAGGGGAGGCCCAAGCCTTCTCTTTATAAGAGCGTATTTCACATGCTTCCCTTCCATCTTCTCTCTCAACATTTTCGCCCTCTTTCTTCGCCTTTTCGGTTTCTCGCTAGCGGTCCTCCAGACGGTTTCCGACGAGCCCTCGCCTTTTGCCAGTTGCACCACCGCCCTTTCTTCGCCGGTTTTTAACAAGTAAGCTCTCGACCTTCTTCTTCCTGTTTTTCGGCGTTTTTCGCCTTCGATCTTTCCTTGCTTGCTTTTTGGCTCCGTGCTCTGTAAAGGCGACGGTGCGTCACTTGGTGTTCCGCGCCGGTATCACGGTGGTGGTACTGTTGCGTGTGTTTCTGGGCTTCGCCCTTTGTCGTTATATTTATTTTTTTCTTTTCTCTTCTTGCTCGGCTTCGTGCCTTAGCGGGCGAAGGTCGTTTCTTGGTGTCTCGCACCGACATCACGGTGGTGGGACGGTGGGGTGAGGGCGGCGAACGCTCCGCTCTCAAACCCCTCGTCTTCGAACCGGCGGCTGGGTTTTTGCGTTTTCTTTCGGCGGTTTCGAATTTTGTAATCCTTGGAAACCCAAACGCCTTGACGGCGGATTGATGGGACGTTAGGGTCTCCGCCGCTACTTTCCACCGCTGGCATCCATTCCCCCTTTTTTCTCTTTCTGGCGCTTCGACTTCTCCACTTTTTGGCGCTTCAACTTCTCCATCATCGTTCTGCCTTGTCAGAGTAGCCCCTAGGGTGCCACGTGGCTCTTCGTTTTTCATGACCTCGCTTTGCTTTTTCTTTTGTTGTCGTAACCTCGCGTTCTCTTCCTCGCGAGGTTATGATCTCGCACTGTTTTCCCTTCGAGGTTATGACCTCACATTGTTTTTCCCTGGTTATTGTGCCCGATGTCTCAACACTTCTTTCTTTTCCAGGTGTTAGCCTTCCGCGGCCTGGACGTCGTTCTTTTCATGCCTGTGAGAGCCTCTTTGAGTCCCCCGCCAGGCTTCATTTTCAAAGTTCAAGAGGATTTTTACGAGGAGGTTTCGGAGTCCGTGGGAAGCGTAGAACCTAGTGATTCCCAGAACCCGAGGTCACCTCCGCTGGTCTTCAGCGACCCTTCTTCAAGTGATTCCGAGGCTTCTATTAACTCGCGCTTCTTCCGACTTCGCGCGTCATCAGGTGTTGAAATGGCTTCGTCTTCTACCCCCGATGAGGTCGTTACTGACTTGGTGGTGAGGTCGGATGTAGACACGGCCTCGGCTCCCACCCCCTATGTGCCTCCGAGCTTTCCCGCGGCGTATATTACTGACGCCGTGTCCCGCGTCCCGCCCGTTCTCGAAGAGCGGATTCCGAAGACCCCGGGTTCTCCCAAGGACCATCTGACCGGAGGAGTGGTCACTGAGCTCGAGCGTGAAGACCTCGAACAGATTGCCAAGGACTTCACTTGGCCCGAGGGAGTTGAGCTGGCTTTCCCCGAAGAGGGGGGCTGCTCCTCTGCGTCCTATGACAGGTGCGCGGTCGTGCACCTCTTCAGTCTTCAAGCGGGTTTCAGGCTACCTCTGGCCCAACATATCGTGGATTATCTGTGGGCCATGTAGATCTGTCCCGCACAGTTGTGCGCCTACACGATTCGCAGTCGTGAACTTGGGGACGGGCCGAATCTTGATAACTTGTCGGCTTTGTTCCTAGCGAGGAGGGAACCTCGGTCCTGCCTTATCAACCTTAGCACGCCGAACATCAAAATCACCACGGCTCCCTCGAACGTCGGGACATGGAAACCGAACTGGTTTTTGGTCCGAGACCCCACCGGGAGATATCTCAACTTTCCCGTGGTGCCGGGCACCTTTGTTCGGTGCGTGTGCCCACATACGGTTGATGAGCTCAAGGCACTTAAGGCTCGATACGTCACTGCGAGTCACGCCCCGTACCAAGTGTATCTTTCTCAGGACCGGCTTGAGCGGGCCGGCCTGAGTCTCAGCCTCTCCCCTAGCGAGGGCAGAGAGGGTACTCAATCTCTTTCCTGATTGTTTTTTTTTTGGTGCCGGGTGGCGAGGTTATCACCTCGCCAGCCCGCCTTGTTTTCTTGTTGCTTCTAGGTCACGAGGGCATAGACTTTGCTAATTCGTTCTTGTTTCTTCCTTGCCTAACCTTTATGCCTTTTTTTGCTTTGACAGTGGACCTACTCGGCACTCTTACCTCGAAGTCGCAGGGCAAAAGGCCTGTGACTTCTTCTTCTACGGCCCCCGCTTCCCGAGGTCAGAAGGGGGTCGTTATTAAAGAACCGATGCCACAAGTGAGGCCTCCCGCCCTGCAATCGAAGACGATCGCCCCGACGTCGAAGGCGCCGAAGGCGAAGACGAGCGGGGGGACGGCGGCTAAGGGGGACGCTGCGAGGACGTCCTCGCAAATTCCCCGAGGATCCGGGGATAAGGCCGGGTCCAAGAGAAAGGGCACGGTGTCCCCACGCGGAGAGAAAAGGAAGAAGCAAAAAGGGGACAGCCAAGGGGGGACCCCAGGGGGCGAGATGATTGAGCGCCCTGGCTCGAAGAGCCGAGTTGTCTCGGCCTCCGGGCCTCCTGCCGACAGGTTTCACTGCCCCGGTCCTTCCTGGGGCGTGTCCCAAGAATGGGACAGGACATCTTGGAGCGATGAGGTTGTATGGGCCAATAACCTCTCGGAGGCAGCCCTTAATGACGAGATCCTCCGCTACTCCGCGATGGTATGCCTTGTTCTTACGGGGTTGTTTTTTCCTGACTGGCTTTATTATTTTTGTTTTTGTTTTGATGTGCTCTCCTATTGCTTCAGAATACCTTCTTCGCGAACTATAATTGTGGTCACGTCGGCCTTCTCCATAAGAAGATGGATAGGATGGAGGCGAGGCTCCAGGAGCGGGACGCCGAGATTGAGAAGAGGGGAAAAAACCTCGCAGAGGATGAGAAACGCGTTCGCGCCGCGGAGATCGCGGTAGCGGACGAGGCCAAGGACGCCGCGAGGATCAAGGAGGAGCTGAGGAAGGCGAAGGAGGAGGCTAAGAGCTTGAAGGAATAGAACGGGGACTTCAAGGGCGAAGTCGCAAAGCTCAAGGGACAGCTAACCGCGGAGCACCAATTTTTCAGAGAAAAGGAGGCGGAGCTTCAGAAAGCTGAGGAGGAGATTACCAGGCTCCAACGACGTGTTGTTGAGCTTAGCGAGGAGGTGGAAGCCGAGGGGCCCAGGTATGTGAAGTCCGAGGCCTTCAAGGCTGAGATGGTGGAAAGTGTGAGGAAGATGTTCCACCAGTCCGTCCGTATGGGGGTCAAACAGGCGGTTGCGAAGTATGGGCATATCGACCCCCGTATTAAGTTCTTCATCCCCAACTACGAGGAGACTATGGGGGAACTTGATGGAGAAGAGCCCGAGGGAGAGTGTGAATTCTTTCTCAACGAGGACAGGACAGTGGCCAGCGAGGCGCCTACCTTGGTAGACTCCGCCCAGGAAGACCCGGAAGTCGCCGCCACAGATCCTCAGTCTGCGGCAGATGTGCCAAAGTCCCAGCCGTCCACGACACCTCCTCCTATCCCGGAACTTCTCGAAGGCCCCGTCGCTGAAGCCCCGAAGATTTGAAGGATGCTGACTTGCCTCTTTTTATTTTTGTTGTTTTGTTGGTGGCCCTGCGGGGCTTGTAATTCAAACATCTGGGCATACGTGCCCCACCTTTTCCTTATCTCACGATTGCTTGTTTGTTCTAGATTACTTGTATATGCTCGCACATATTTACCCAACCCCATGGTCCGATGTCACAACTACTGTGGTACTCGGGCCACATCAGGTGTTTCTAATTCCGCATCGAGATTATGAGCTTTGCTCGGATCCTCACAAGAACTCGCCGAGGTCCCGAGCCTCGCTCGGACTTCGCACAATGATTATGCCAAGGTTATGAGCCCCGCTCGGACCTCGCATATTTTGTTCGAGTTTCTCCAATCCCAAGCGGGAAGCGAGGGATGGATTTATCGAGATTCTCCAACACCAAGCGGGAAGCGAGGTTTGGACTTAACGAGATTCTCCAAACCCCAAGCGGGAAGCGAGGGATGGACTCAATGAGATTCTCCAACCCCAAGCGGGAAGCGAGGGATGGACTTTAACGAGATTCTCCAACACCAAGCGGGAAGCGAGGTTTGGACTCAACGAGATTCTCCAACCCCAAGCGGGAAGCGAGGGATGGACTTTAACGAGATTCTCCAAACCCCAAGCGGGAAGCGAGGGATGGACTCAACGAGATTCTCCAACCCCAAGCGGGAAGCAGGGGATGGACTTTAACGAGATTCTCCAACACCAAGCGGGAAGCGAGGTTTGGACTCAACGAGATTCTCCAACCCCAAGCGGGAAGCGAGGGATGGATTTTAACGAGATTCTCCAACACCAAGCGGGAAGCGAGGTTTGGACTCAACGAGATTCTCCAACCCCAAGCGGGAAGCGAGGGATGGATTTTAACGAGATTCTCCAACACCAAGAGGGAAGCGAGGTTTGGACTCAACGAGTTTCTCCAACCCCAAGCGGGAAGCGAGGGATGGATTTTAACGAGATTCTCCAACACCAAGCGGGAAGCGAGGTTTGGACTCAACGAGTTTCTCCAACCCCAAGCGGGAAGCGAGGGATGGACTTTAACGAGATTCTCCAAACCCCAAGAGGGAATCGAGGTTTGGACTCAACGAGATTCTCCAACCCCAAGCGGGAAGCGAGGGATGGACTTTAACGAGATTCTCCAACACCAAGTGGGAAGCGAGGTTTGGACTTTAACGAGATTTTCCAACACCAAGCGGGAAGCGAGGTTTGGACTCAACGAGTTTCTCCAACCCCAAGCGGGAAGCGAGGGATGGACTTTAACGAGATTCTCCAACACCAAGCGGGAAGCGAGGTTTGGACTTTAACGAGATTCTCCAACACCAAGCGGGAAGCGAGGTTTGGACTCAACGAGTTTCTCCAACACCAAGCGGGAAGCGAGGTTTGGACTCAACGAGTTTCTCCAACCCCAAGCGGGAAGCGAGGGATGGACTTTAACGAGATTCTCCAACACCAAGCGGGAAGCGAGGTTTGGACTTTAACGAGATTCTCCAACACCAAGCGGGAAGCGAGGTTTGGACTGAACGAGTTTCTCCAACCCCAAGCGGGAAGCGAGGGATGGACTTTAACGAGATTCTCCAACACCAAGCGGGAAGCGAGGTTTGGACTCAACGAGATTCTCCAACCCCAAGCGGGAAGCGAGGGATGGACTTTAACGAGATTCTCCAACACCAAGCGGGAAGCGAGGTTTGGACTTAACGGGATTCTCCAACACCAAGCGGGAAGCGAGGTTTGGACTCAACGAGATTCTCCAACCCCAAGCGGGAAGCGAGGGATGGACTTTAACGAGATTCTCCAACACCAAGCGGGAAGCGAGGTTTGGACTTTAACGAGATTCTCCAACACCAAGCGGGAAGCGAGGTTTGGACTCAACGAGTTTCTCCAACCCCAAGCGGGAAGCGAGGGATGGACTTTAACGAGATTCTCCAACACCAAGCGGGAAGCGAGGTTTGGACTCAACGAGATTCTCCAACCCCAAGCGGGAAGCGAGGGATGGACTTTAACGAGATTCTCCAACACCAAGCGGGAAGCGAGGGATGGACTTTAACGAGATTCTCCAACACCAAGCGGGAAGCGAGGTTTGGACTCAACGAGATTCTCCAACCCCAAGCGGGAAGCGAGGGATGGACTTTAACGAGATTCTCCAACACCAAGCGGGAAGCGAGGAATGGACTTTAACGAGATTCTCCAACACCAAGAGGGAAGCAAGGTTTGGACTTTAACGAGATTCTCCAACACCAAGAGGGAAGCGAGGTTTGGACTCAACGAGTTTCTCCAACACCAAGCGGGAAGCGAGGTTTGGACTCAACGAGTTTCTCCAACCCCAAGCGGGAAGCGAGGGATGGACTTTAACGAGATTCTCCAACACCAAGCGGGAAGCGAGGTTTGGAATTTAACGAGATTCTCCAACACCAAGCGGGAAGCGAGGTTTGGACTCAACAAGTTTCTCCAACCCCAAGCGGGAAGCGAGGGATGGACTTTAACGAGATTCTCCAACACCAAGCGGGAAGCGAGGTTTGGACTCAACGAGATTCTCCAACCCCAAGCGGGAAGCGAGGGATGGACTTTAACGAGATTCTCCAAACCCCAAGCGGGAAGCGAGGGATGGACTCAACGAGATTCTCCAACCCCAAGCGGGAAGCAGGGGATGGACTTTAACGAGATTCTCCAACACCAAGCGGGAAGCGAGGTTTGGACTCAACGAGATTCTCCAACCCCAAGCGGGAAGCGAGGGATGGATTTTAACGAGATTCTCCAACACCAAGCGGGAAGCGAGGTTTGGACTCAACGAGATTCTCCAACCCCAAGCGGGAAGCGAGGGATGGATTTTAACGAGATTCTCCAACACCAAGAGGGAAGCGAGGTTTGGACTCAACGAGTTTCTCCAACCCCAAGCGGGAAGCGAGGGATGGATTTTAACGAGATTCTCCAACACCAAGCGGGAAGCGAGGTTTGGACTCAACGAGTTTCTCCAACCCCAAGCGGGAAGCGAGGGATGGACTTTAACGAGATTCTCCAAACCCCAAGAGGGAAGCGAGGTTTGGACTCAACGAGATTCTCCAACCCCAAGCGGGAAGCGAGGGATGGACTTTAACGAGATTCTCCAACACCAAGTGGGAAGCGAGGTTTGGACTTTAACGAGATTTTCCAACACCAAGCGGGAAGCGAGGTTTGGACTCAACGAGTTTCTCCAACCCCAAGCGGGAAGCGAGGGATGGACTTTAACGAGATTCTCCAACACCAAGCGGGAAGCGAGGTTTGGACTTTAACGAGATTCTCCAACACCAAGCGGGAAGCGAGGTTTGGACTCAACGAGTTTCTCCAACACCAAGCGGGAAGCGAGGTTTGGACTCAACGAGTTTCTCCAACCCCAAGCGGGAAGCGAGGGATGGACTTTAACGAGATTCTCCAACACCAAGCGGGAAGCGAGGTTTGGACTTTAACGAGATTCTCCAACACCAAGCGGGAAGCGAGGTTTGGACTGAACGAGTTTCTCCAACCCCAAGCGGGAAGCGAGGGATGGACTTTAACGAGATTCTCCAACACCAAGCGGGAAGCGAGGTTTGGACTCAACGAGATTCTCCAACCCCAAGCGGGAAGCGAGGGATGGACTTTAACGAGATTCTCCAACACCAAGCGGGAAGCGAGGTTTGGACTTAACGGGATTCTCCAACACCAAGCGGGAAGCGAGGTTTGGACTCAACGAGATTCTCCAACCCCAAGCGGGAAGCGAGGGATGGACTTTAACGAGGGAAGCGAGGGATGGACCTGACCAGCGGCCTTGGGGAAGGGGCCGAGGATGTCCATCCCCCACATCGCGAAGGGGCACGACGCGTGGATGGAGCGACGCTGCGAGGTCGGGGCGTGCAAGAGGTTATCGTGCTTCTGACATCCGTCACATCGCTGGACATAGTACCTTGCGTCTTGTCGGAGGGTGGGCCAAAAGTACCCCAAGTGGGCGATCTTATGCGAAAGGGTTCGCCATCCTGGGTGGCCGCCACAGACCCCTTCATGGGCCTCATAAAGGATGTGCTCCATAGATTCGGTTGGGACGTACAATAGGTTGGGCTCAGCATAGCCTCGGCGATAAAGGCAGCCTCCTACGACGCAATATCGTGTCGCCTGCATTTTCAGCTTCCTGGCATGTGCGGGGTCCTCTGGGAGGACTCCGCTCTCCACATCCCGTGTTATCGGGATCCTCCAATCCCCCGCGGTGACAGATAGAACCTCGCTGTTCATGCTCCGCGAGAGTTTTCGTTCTACCATCACGCGGTTCCCCACTTCAAGGGGGAGGGCGGATCCTAACCTCGCAAGTGCATCTGCTTTGGTGTTCGAGGTTCGCGGGATGGACTCGACCGCGAAGGTTTCCAGGAACGATACCAACGCTTTGACCTTTTCTCGGTACGCGGGCAGGAACCCCGTTCTGGTGTCGTACTGACCGTTGAGTTGGCCGCCACCAGCTCGGAGTCGGTGTAGACCCTGATTTTCCGGGCACCACTGAGGAGCGCCATCTCGATCCCAGCGATCATGGCTTCATATTCGGCCTCGTTATTGGTGGCGTCGAAGGCGAAGTTAAGGGAATACTCCGTCTCGATCGAGGGCCCAACGAGGAATACGCCAGCCCCACCACCGGCGTCACATCGCGAGCCGTCAACGAACACCTTCCATTCTTCCGAGCTCGTTTCTGTCTCAGGGAAGGTGACCTCCACCATGAAGTCATCAAGGGCCTGCCCCTTCATGGCGGTCCTTGGGAGGTAGTTGATGTCGAATTCGGAGAGCTCGACTGCCCACTTCGTCATTCGCCCGGAGAGGGCGGGCTGGTGGAGGATTTGTCGAAGTGGGAGATCGGACAGGACCTGAATGGGGTGCGCATGGAAGTAAGGGCGTAGACGCCTTGAGGCGGTCACCACTGCCAGCGCCATCTTTTCTGCTGGGGAATAGCGCTGCTCGGCGGGCTGGAGCAAGCGACTCACGAAGTAGACTGGGTGCGTGGCCTTTTTGGTTAGCACCGCGCTGACAGTCTCGGGGCTGACGGCCACATAAAGTTGCAAGTCTTCGCCCGCCAACGGGGGCGACAGTGTGGGGAGCTTCGTCAGGAAGTCCTTTAGTTCATAAAAAGCGAGCTCAAGCCTCTCATCCCACACGAACTTGTCATTCTGGTTTAGTGCCGCAAAGAAGGGCAAGGACCTTTCCGCCAAGCGGGAGCAAAACCTCCCAAGGTAGTTGACGGCACCGTTGAGCCGTTGCACCTCGGTGCGAGACCGTAGTGACCTCATTGAGAGGATCGATTCGACCTTGGCGGGGTTTACGTCGATGTCGCGCTCGCTAATCATAAAGCCTAAAATTTTTCCTGATGACACGCCGAAGACGCACTTTTCGGGGTTCAGGCTGAGACGGTTGCGCCTGAGAGTTGCGAAGACCTCAGCGAGGTCGACCAGATGCTCCTCAGGGGTCTTGCTCCGGACAACAATGTCATCGACATATGCCGACACGTTCCGTCCGAGATGGTTCTTAAAGACGCGGTCGACGAGGCGTTGGAAGGTGGCCCCCGCGTTCTTCAGCCCAAACGGCATGAGTTTGTAGCAATAAGTGCCTCGCTGGGTGATGAAGGATGTTTCCTCTTCTTCTCGCGGGTTCATCAGAACTTGATTGTACCCTGAGTATGCGTCGAGGAAGCTTAAAACCCCGTGACCTACGGTTGAGTCAACGAGCTCGTCGATCAAGGGCAAGGGGTAACTGTCTCTGGGACAGGCTTTGTTGAGGTCCTTGAAATCGACGCACATCCTCCACTTCCCGCTGGCTTTTTTGACAAGCACGACGTTGGACAACCACCGGGGGTATTGAACCTCGCGTATGAATCCCGCAGCCAGCAATTTTGCCACCTCGTCATTTGCGGCGCTCGCCCTCTCTTCATTCATTTTTCTTCGTCGCTGCACCACGGGGCGAGTGGTGACATCGACATTCAAAGAGTGCTGGACCACGGTCCGTGGGACACCTCGGAGGTCCTTTGCAGTCCAAGCGAACACGTCGCGGGACCCAACGAGCAAGGCTTCCAGCGATGTCGCCGATGCCCCCGAGAGGCATTCCCCGAGGTAGATCTTCTCAGACCCGCTCTCGAAAGAGGATATCACCCTTCTTTCTAGCTCTGGGGTGGGGACCGTGAAATCCCGGACTTCGAGGTCGGCCTCGCCGGGGGATTCCACCATGAACATTGGGCACTTTTGTTTTGCGGAGGTCGCGTAGCAAACGCGACCTTCCTCCTGATTGCCTTTTACCTCTCCAACCCCGCCATCGACGGGGAACTTCATCTTCAGGTGATAGATAGAAACTACCGCTTGGAACTTCATCAGGGAGACCCTCCCAATGATTGCATCCCACACCGAAGGCAGGCGTACCACCATGAACTCCACCATCTCAGTCCTCCTGGTGGAGCTGGTGCCTAGCGTCATCCAAAGGTCGATGAGACCCGCCACGTCGACTTCGTCTCCCGAGAAGGAGGTGAGTTTCCCAGCGTAGGGCTTCAAGGATGTCTCGGAGATGCCCAATTGCTCGAACGCGCCATAGTACATGATGTCCACGGAGGATCCCGTGTCTACCAGCACTCGCTTAACCATCTTCGAGCCCATTTGAGCGTGTACCACCAAGGGGTCGGAGTGTGGCATGTGAAGACCCTCGGCATCTTCGGATGAGAAGGACAAACCTACGTGGGCCCGCGAAGTTTGTGCGACGCTAAATACCGAGGGCTCATGATGGCTTTCCCTCGCGTATCTCTTCCTCTCTGCCTGGCTTGACCCAGCCGGCGACGGTCCGCCCAAGATGGTATGGATATACCCATCGAGCGACGTCGCTTATCCAGACCGGGCCTGCTTCGCGGGCGCCTGCTGCTCGACGTTATTGTTGTTGTTGGCCTCAGCCTAGCTTGGGCCTTGCGGCACGGTGTTGGCTACTGACGCGGGGTTGGCGCGCCCCTTTTCATTTGGGTTGTACGCAGGACCTCCCTTGCCTCGATAACCCCGCGGTTTCCCGCCAAAGCAGTTCCAACCTCCGCCGCCGCCTCCACGGTTGTTGTTCCGATTATTGTTGTTGTTGTTCCGGTTGTTATTGTTGTTTCTGTTGTTGTTGTTGTTGTTGTTGGGGTTATGTGCCTGCGTTACATACGCATCGCGCGCAGCCGGCGCGGCCGCCTTTGCCTTCCCCTTGGCCTCGACGACGATCTCTTTGTCAGTTCTCGGTCGCGAGCTCTGGTTAGCGGCATCCTCGGCGTATACTTGGGCCGTGATCCGGGCGCACAGGCTTTCGTACGTCTCCGGATTCTTCAAGAAAATGCGATTCTTGAAATCCCCGATGCGTAGGTTGCCCATGAGGGTGTCGCGCACCGACGACTCGTCGACGTGAGCGATCTCTGCCACAGCGGTCGTGAACCTCGTGAAGAAGGCGCCCAAAGACTCGCTCTCCCCCTGCTCGATTCCGTGGAGATCCCGCATGTTCTTCTTGCGCTTCCTGGAGCCGCTGAAGTGAGTGACAAAGGAATCACACAGCTGGGCGAACGAGTTCACGGAGCTGACCTTATTGCTTGAGAACCATGTTAATGCGGCCTTTTACAAGGTGGTTGGGAAAACCCGGCAGAAAATCGCGTCATTATAGGCATTGACGTTCATCTGGACTGCGAAGTGTTTTACGTTCTCCTCGGGGTCCACTGAGCCGTCATAGAGCCCCATCTGCGGCCTTAAGAAGCCCTTGGGCATGGGCGCGTTCCGGATCGCGTCCATGAACGGAGAGGTGATCTTGGCCTCCTCTGGATTTTGGGGCGGTGGCCTTGAATTGTGCGATCGAGACCTCGGGTAGTGCATCGCGCTCCCCGCTGTCTCGGACAACTCCGGCTCCTGCAGCCTCGATCGTCGCGATCGAGACCGCGAGATCTGCATGGGATCTCGGGGAGGCCTCTCTGTTGATGAGCCGTTGGTGGAGGACTCGGGCTCCGGCGCACGCCTAGGGACGTACGCGGGTACGTACTCGGAGTGAGGTTCACCCTGGGGGGAAAGGGGACGTACGAAGGGGCGAAGCCCTGCTGGTACTGCCCATATGTCGGGTAGGGATATGGGTTCGGGGGCACGCCGCCCTGCTCGAAGCCTTGGAATGGGAATGGGTTTTGCGGGGCGGCGTACGTCCATCCCGGAGGGACCACAAACGGGCAGCCCGGAGGCCCCGCGGCTGTCCATTTCGTAGTCTCTAGCATGTTGTCGGGGTGTTGAGGGAAGAAATTGTTTGGGCAAGCCATTTAGAGGGAATCGAAGCTAAGGTTTGCACGAATCGAGGAACTACTTAGGATGAAGAAGTTCCCACAGACAGCGCCAGTGATGAAACCCGAAATAAACCGTTCGCTAAAAGACAAGAAACGGAATTATTATATTCGATTGTGCGAACACTTGCTTCTTTATTTATGATTTTCTTTACAACGAGGTTGCAATATTACGAGGTCACAAACCAACGAGGTTACAAACACTTGGAAGTTTACACCCTAGACCTCCTACGATTATCCGAGATATCGACCTAACAATGTTCGAGATCTCCTAATTGCTAGATAATTCTAAGTATTGCTTGTTTAACCTTTTGAGCGAGGTTGGTCTAGCGGGATGGTGTTGATGACTTGCGAGATCGGGCAGCAAAGTCTTTGTTGTGAACGAGAGTGAGGTGTAGGCGGCTTGTAAGATGGTGTAGCGAGATCTTTGGTGTGAGTAGAAACTTTGTGAGACTTGAAGTCTTTTTGTGGACTTCACTTGTCTATAGCGAGGCCTTTTGACGATGCTTCGATCACGTCGATCTTCAACGAGCAAGATAGTTCTTGAGTTCAAGATGTTTTTCGACCCCTTTTCCATATGAGATTCTCCTCTATTTATAGAGGATGGGGGAGTCGAGTTCTGATCATTGTCCGATGTGGGACGCCCGAGATCAAGGGCTTTGATTGGTCTAGAGGCAAGGCAACTCGTGATTGGCTCGGGGGAGTGGCGCTAGCTGAGTGGCTCTGTTGGGCGGGAGTGTCGGTAGAGTCGGTTACGAGGTGTAGACCTCGTTCCAAGGTTTCAAAGGACCTCGCGGGATTAGGAATTTTGTTAAAATAAAGGGTGCGTGTGGTGGTGGGCCCTAGGATCATCCTCGGGAGGCTCGTCGGGTCTGTATGTTCTTCGCACCCCGAGCCCACTTCTTATTTTACCATTTTGAGCATCATCACTTCTGACAAATATAACAAAAGGATTTCTCAGCAATGAGCTCACAGAAACACTTCTTAGTTGTATTCTCAACTCCTACAACTTCCTAATCGATAAATGATTTAATTTCCGAATATCGATATATAATAAATCCTTAGTTATCATGCTTTGAGGAGCCATCTTGGCGGAATTATAACTAATTATCCGCTTCACTTTTGAAATAATTTTTCTAAATAAAAATTGTTCATTAGAAACAGTTCTTAAAGGTTACCAAATCTCGGATCAAACGGATTAACAACGGATCCCGAATAATTAACCGAAGTCCTTTACCTGCCAATCGGTATCCAAAACTTGTATTCGCTATAACTGAAGATCCTGACGTCCGTTTCTCGAGCGGTTTGAACCTGTGGGACCGTATTACGTCAAGATTATAAAAACCATAAATTTAATTAGCAAAGCGGAATTGAAAGGCCCTTACGGTGGCTCCGCAACTAACCCGCTAATTAATTTCGATCGTATATACCTTCACTCGAGCCCATGGCTCGTTTGGCTCGATAGTGGCTCGATCCTCGAGCCCAAGGGTGGTTGGGCGTTGCCCGGGAGTAACCCTCTTGGTAGGTGGTGGTCGGAGCAGAGGTGATCGCCAACGACGACGCTTGACGAGGCAAAGAAGATACCGGCGGCGTGGATTTCTTTCCTCCTGAGCCAGTCGTCGTTCCGTTTGATTCTCCTGCTGGTTCGGTTCCTCTTGCAGCAGCTCAACATAAAGGAAGAAGATGAGGTAAAGTAGACAAGGAGGTGAGGAGGAGGTAGCAGGGGGGATCACCGACGGTGGAGGTGGATCGAATTCTTTCTCCAGCCCGTCATTCCGTCCTGATTCGGTTCTGGTTCCTTCCTTTTGTTTTCATTTGGAACGAAATATTAGACTTTGACAAGGCAGGAGGATATGCTAGTGGCTAAGAATTCTTTCTCCACTTCCTTCTCAATTAAGCAAAGAAAGGCGGTGTATAAAATCAAACCCGTCTCGGAACGGGACTCTCGTTAAAGCGGTAAAATTATGTACCTAGGATGGAAAAACTTACTAAATACAAAACGTCCCGTAAATTATGTAGACTAATAAAACCAATTTTCCATGATTTTATCTTGCTACCTTCAATTTTTAAGGCTTCCGTTTCGTATTTTAAATCCTTTACAATACATAATTTGAAAGAAGGCTTATCCAATAAATATTCTTTTTCCACTGAAAAATCCTAGAATTCACACCGATCCATAAAATCATTTCTTTGTGATTTTAGGATATCACCAAGAATTTTCTAGGATTTAATCTCCAACAAAAATATTGGATTAAGCGTTAAAACGGACAAAGAGGTTAAAAGGATATCCGAAAAAAATTCAAAAATATCCTCAAAAACCGCAGTTATAACAGTTTAAGTCTTTTTCTTTAGTTTTGTGTTTTATTTTGAGTTGTTTGTGTAGGTTTCCGTATTATCTTAAGATATGGAGTCTACATAAGCGTTGGTGGTGTTTTATAGGTTTTTAGAAGCTATTTGGAGCACTTTTGAAAAGCCGGTGAAAGATAGTACTCAAGAATGAAGAGAAGATGAAGATTAAGCGCTCAAGTAAAGTCATTGAAGATCAAGTTTGAGCTTGGAAAGAGATAGAGAAATTCGTTACAAAGACATAGGAAAAAGAATCGAGTCAAACGGAGTTGTAACGAATCCGCTACGCAAGTTTTACTCCAAGTTGTTCGTAGTGTTGTAACAGCTCGGTACCAAGGCACACAACTCGATACCGAGGCATCGCGTGTCATAGCGAAGACCGAGTCGGCGCAATTAAAGATCTCTTATCCTATTTCCTTTTATGTTATTAGATAGATAGAAGGAATATATCTTATTAGAAGATTTATTTCCTTATAGATAGCTTTCTAGGATAGATTAGTTTCTCTTTAAATACCCTTCTCTAGCTCTTGTTTTGGGACACACATACACATGATTCAGAGGAGAGGAGGAAGAGAGAGAGAGGGGCGGGGGAGATAGAGATAGAGTAGAGATTGGAGATTGCTTGGAAGACAAGTTCTGTTTGGATTCAAAGTTGTAAGCTTTCTTTTTTATTTAATTTAAATGTTTTTAATCATGCTTTATGAGTAGTCTCTCTCTCTCTAAGGTTGGGGTTAACCCAACAATGGTTGTGCATGCTTGTTTGTGATCATGATTTGATTGTTTTTATTGCATGAATCTATTCTCTTGTTCTTAATCCTTGAAACGAAAGTTGAAGGGAATTTCTCATTCATAGTTGAAGCGAAAGCGGAAACCTCGAATCAGAATAGTCAATTTAGGGTTTTGAAGCGAAAGCGGATCTATCCTAATTGAAGTAGAAGAGATTAGATAGTAAGTTTATTGATTGAACGAAAGTTAGTTGATTTACTTGCTTAGGTAGACGAAAGTTGACACCTTTATGTGATAAAAGCATGATCTTTATGTTTCATTAGCGTTTGGCATGCATAATTGTTGTTGTGGGGATACCTAAACCTTAGATTTTCTCTTTATTGATATAAAAATCCATACTCTCTCTCTTGCTTGCGCTCTAAGTAAGAACAGAACTTGTTACTGACTATCTCCCGTGGACGAACCTGACTTTGCTATACACAACGGGGTCTTGATTATAAATTTATTTGTTGTAAACAAACCCTCTCAACACTTAACCAAGGATTAGGTCCATCATGAGAAGACGAAACACATTGATGTCAGGTACCATTTTCTGAGGAATGAGAAGAGAATCCAGGTGAAGAAAGTAGGGACAGTTGATAACCTTGTTGACATGTTCACCAAGACAGTTCCAGGGAGCAAGTTTCAACATTGTTTGGACTTGCTCAATATCACAAGTCAGTAATCTGAGCCCTTACGGGGCAATCTGAGGCAGAGAAATTCGGGCACTGTCATGGTGCATCTGATTCTGTTTATGAGAGGATTCAAGTCAAGGTGTTGATTTGTTGGTATGCCTTGAATTAGTCGTTGACCGGAACCCGCCAGGGGTTCGGGGGGCGGAGCCCCCGCTAGGGAGTCCGAGAGGTAGCGCCCCTCAGCGGTGGTCTCAAGGGTCCAGGGGAAGACGCCCCTGGCGGGGGGTTGGGAGGGCAGTGCCCACCCGCCCAAACGGTATACAATATTATTTTATATTGGGCCTCTCGTGATCTATTTGGGCCTACGACCCATAATTTGTACTAGGGTTTCCTGAGTCACTATATAAACTAGATATACCCGTCGTGCCATGTACGACTATTAATTTATTTAATGAATATAGTTTTAATTTAATATAAAAAATAAAAATAACTTATTTATTTAAAAAATTATATAACTTTTACAAGTGTTACAATGTGAGACGAAACCAAAATCATTAAGGTGATTCCCATAATCCTGTATGATTTGGATGGCTTATGAAAAATAGATAAAAAGACAAAATACGTAAATTCTTAGAATTTTTTTAATCAAATTTAATTATTTAAAAATATTTTAAGTAAAAAATTAAAAAGATAAATAATAAGAAAAGATGAGAAAATATGAATAAAGATTGAATTATTTAAAGAATTTTGTTTTCTATATTTACATGAATAAATCAAAAAAAAATTAAGGAAAAGATAATGCAATTTTTTAATTAAAATTCAATTTTGGCAAGTAAGTATCTACATATTGAAAAATTTTACTTTTATTTTTTTTATCAAAATTTGATTTAAGATAAACTTTTACCTAAATAGATAAAGAGATAAAGATAAAGTTGTTTTCCATTGTTTTTAACTAAAATTCGAATTTAAATTTTTTTAACACAAATAGATATAAAGGAATTTAATTAAAAAAGCTTAATTAATATAAATATAAATAAAAATTTTAAATATAAGGTGGGGCCAAAATCAACGTGAAAAATTTGATTTAAGATAAACTTTTACCTAAATAGATAAAGAGATAAAGATAAAATTGTTTTTCATTGTTTTTAACTAAAATTCGAATTTAAATTTTTTTAACACAAATAGATATAAAGGAATTTAATTAAAAAAGCTTAATTAATATAAGTAAAAATAAAATTTTAAATATAAGGTGGGGCCAGAATCAACGGGGTGGCTCGAAAAGGGACAACTTTAATATATAGTTATAGACTCTCGAAATACCTAATATTCTGTACTCTGTAATCAGCCTCCGTAATAATATAAACTTTATCTGTCTATGGACGTAGACTATTACCGAACCACGTAAATCTCTGTGCTGATCTTGTTTATTATTCTTGTTGGATCTAACGTTACAACAGCTATTTTGCCCATCGCCAGCTGTGGAGCCAGCGTTGCGGGCCCTCGAACCTTTTTTAACTGAGCTCTTTGCTTTTTGCAGGTGTGGGTCCAGTTTGCTCTCTCGCCTTCAATCTTTCACCTGACGTGGGTCTGTATGTTTTCCGAGCGGGCCCCTCCCACGTGGCGGCCTGAGACGCGTCGGGACGTGATTTCTTAATTAGTAGCCTATCGGGGAAAATTCAAGTCACGTACGGTAGGGGCGACAAACAACATTTTCTTTTCATATACGTTGGCTGCTTCCCGTCGGTACTTTCGTGTCAATGTTATTTGGATTCAGATTTCATGATATAAATTAAGTCGTGTGTAATAAATTGTAATAATTAAATTTATAGTAAAATTATATAAAATTATTACTGTAGAATTGTAGTATAGTAAGATCTAGAGTTATCACAACCTGACCTAACCCGCAAATCCAACCTGAATCGTCCAATAATTTTAGGATCAAGACCCGAAAATTTGAATCCGAAACCTGAAATAAACCGAACCCGAAATTCGTTGGGTTAACCGATTTAGTATATTTTTAGAATTTATAAAAATTTATTTTGAAACTTATAATATATTTTATTATTAAAATACATAAAAAAATATATTTAAAATAAATATTGTTATTTAATTAAAAATTAATTTTATTAATCATAAAAAATTAATATTTTAAACTCGTTGGTCACCCCGATCGATCGAAAACACGCAACAACCCGAACCTATTGACTCGTGACCTGTAACAAAACCGAACCCGCTCGACCTGACTCGAACCAATTGACAGGTCTAGTAAGATCCTACTAAATCACATAAACTAAGGTATAAATTATAATTAAATTATTAAACTTATATATTAAATTATATATCAATAACCCAGTTTACTTAAATCATCATAAACAACTTAAAAGTTATCCTCTAGGCCACATAAATGCCAGAATATTTATTACAAATTTATGTATAATATCAATTTTGGGGATAAAAATTCAAAAAAAAATCAACTATAGCATAGTGGTAATGGTACATTTTAAATAACCCATAGGTCTTAAGTTCAAAATTTATTAACAGCATTTTATTTTGCCAAATTATTTTTTTTACTTCTAGAAATTTATTATATTATATACTACTATAAAGTTAGAAGGTTTAAACTTAAAACCTATAGGTTAAACTTAGAAGGTTTTGCTCAATAATGAACAATCTTAATTTTACAACTTTTGGTATTACACACAAAATATGACATTAATCTTTGACATTATACATAAAGCATAATATCAACCTTTGTCATTACATTAGTAATTTAGCAACCATTGATATTAAGACAAAATGATAACGTCAAACTTTTGGTATTACATAAGAAATTTTAAATCATTCAATTATAACTTTTGAGATTATATACAAATAAAAGTTATGAAAATAAGACAACCATTGACATTAAAAACAGAAGATAAGTTCTAACTTAATGTATAATTTTTTATGCTCTACGTACTTTTTTCTCATTATAAGTCTTTCACTTTTTACATATGTATTTCATTCACTATTACACAAAAAACCCAGTTTGCAAGAAAAGAACGAACAATACAAGATTTTGCTCGAGAGGGTATTGCGGAAAAATAGTAGAAGTTAAATGGAAACATATTACATACCATACACAAAATAATATTATTTCGTTCAAGTTGAAATACAATCTCTATATGATAATATTATTTTTATTTAATCTTTTTATATGATAATATTTAGAGTTTAGTCAATACATGTTATAATTACCTTATGATTACCAAAAATATATTCATTTTTAAATAATAAACATAGAGCATAAATTTGCCCCGTCCAACGGACGGGTTAAGCATTCTAGTATTTAATAAAAAAAAAAATATAAAAATGGAGTATTTATATCTCTTGTTAAAAGAAACTCTTTACAAGATTAAAAAAAATGATACTAGTGGTAAAGTGGTGTTAGACTCCTTAAGTGTTGTCTAGGAGATTCGAAGTTCCAATCCGATTGACGGCATGTATGGAGAAACTGATATTGGGAGGGTCTCCCCCAAAACGGGGCCATGAAGTACCCGATCCGGATATAGAACGATGTCCGACAGATCGAACCGGACGAGCCAAAAGGCAAGACGAAAAAAGGTTCATCGCTCTATATTGATCATTAATATACTATTAGTTTTTTTGTTGATTTAGTATAGTCATGACTTTTAAGAACATCCTAATTAATGTTTGGTGGTTATTTGAGAAGATTGAACTCGAATTATTGATATTTGCCTTCTGTTGTATCACTATTATATATAAATTTGTTGTATATGCAATGTTTGAGAAATAATGTGTAGGTTTGTTTTATGATTTTTTTTCATATTTAAGTGACATGTAACAAATTAATGTTAGTATTTTTATTATTTAATTAATTTGGTAGGATTTTACGATTCTGCGATTTGAACTTAGTAACTCCTACGATCAGATTCAAAAATCTTGATCCTGACAATATAGATAAAAAGGTAATCTATATGGCTCAAAAATAAATATTATTATTATGATTTAATTTTAATAGAAGTTGAGCAAACCCGCTAATATTTTCGGCTTTAGCTCATTTTTCATAGGGAAAGAGATTAGGGGGCCTATACTAGCGGGAAGTGGACCACCCTAGAGTATCCCTTAGGATGGGATCCCAAAGAACCAAATCGGCTGCAATCAGGGCGGATGAGAAGCGGCTAAATGAGCCAACAATGAAATCTGCAACAAAGTTAACTTCCCGAAAGATATGAGAAATGCTCCAGCTCTGACATAATATATGACTAAATCAACCCAATATCCTAAGGACAACTCCATTTACCAAGTATATATTTGACCAGCTACATGTTGTCACCCTCATTCTAGATATCGGGAAAACCACGTCAGGTGGCCTCAAGAATCCTCTAGCGAAGAGCAATGACCTCGTTCATCAAGACGGATTGTCAACAAATCAGTCTGCCGTCAATCTAGATCGGCGAGCACAAATGGTTCCGGAGGATGAATCCAAACGAAGAGACCCCATTCGAGCTAACCGCACCATCAGAATTAAGTTTGATGTGATTCTGTTTGGGGTTTTCCCACTTGAGGTTCAGTTGCCTCCTTTTGGAAGTCGGACCACCCATGCTAGAGCAAGATGACTCTCAGGCGTTAGCATGTTTCCATTCGTATATTTGTCTACGAATGAATTAACATATATTATTTTGGTTGCTTTGTGTTTGATTAGTGTTGGTATCTAAAGTTTTCATGTTCCGAAAATACCAAATGCACCACCAAGAGCATATCATGTTTTCCATTTCCTCTTTAGACATCATGGCTCAAATCTCCTCAATAAGTTGGTATGGTATTTTTGTTTTCAGGATTGATTTGGTCAATTACGTGGGCAATCTTAGTATTTACATATTTCAGAATATATATTGTAAAGGGGAACTTCAAGAATGGTTGGGTATATCTCCATTTGGGTTATTGTAGCCCACACAACCTTGTGAAACAACAATGTAGTTGGCTGCAAGCTTTCTTTTTGTTGGAAGGCCATTTCGGGCTGATTTTCAAAGAAAGTTTTTCATTTTAGGGGAATGTTTAGTTTCCGGATCCAATCTAGCTTAATCGGGGTTCACCTTTATTTTTTGGATCTATTACATCGTTGATTGTGTTGACTACCATCCATTTTTATTTGGCTGCTAGTATAACTTGTCGGGTATTTTGTTGAGGAGTGTGATGATCTGAGTTAAACAGTTCACGTCCTCTAGGTTAAGTACTCGTTGGAACTTATTTACATCCCAAGTGTTGTCATTAAGAATGTATTGAACGACACACCCATCCCAATTTATATATTGTTAGGAAGTAGACTTGGGTTTAAGTGCTCCAAGCCTGATCCAACTGCCTTTCTAGAAATTGGTTGTTCGCCTGTCGCCAACTTACTAGAGAAATTCCGAGAAAAAAGATTACAAAAGCTCAGGAGTTTGGACCATTGTCATAGAGTTTTTTTTTTTAATCATGCTTGCTCGAGTGAATACTTTTTTTAAGTCATCTATTTCAATTCATTATCCACTCCTCTATAAGAAAATAGATGAAATATATACAAATAATGACTGAAATTTATGTTAAAAAAAAAACAATTGAATGAAGGCTTTTTGTTCTCCCCCACCATAAAATAACAAAGGAGGGTGAAAGAAAGAAAAATAGAAAGGCAAAGGTGGAGAGGAATCAAAATCAAAAGCAAGAAAGAGAGTCTTTGAGTGTGCTTCTGTCTAAAGATCTGCCCAAGGCCACATGAACTTGTGGCTGAAAACTCTCCTTTCCATTGATGACTTGGCAAGCACCCACCTCTCTGTTTATTGCCTTCTCAACTTGCACCAACCAACCAAACCCCCCTTTTTTGTTTCTCTTCCCCCGTTGTTGATCATCAACAGCACCATCCAAACACACTTCTCACGGAATTTTCAGATTAGGGAAACCTACGAAGAAGGATTGCAAAAAAAGTTAAGCAGAGTGATTTTGTACTTATTATCTGGGATTTGTACTTTATATTGGAGAGAATGTCTGAAGCTAAAGACCCTGCAATTAAGCTGTTTGGGAAGACGATTCAATTGGCGTCAAACGACGACGTTTCACATGTACTTGATGATTGTGAAGAAAGCTCCAACGATCCTAGCAGCAGCAACAACAACAACAACAACTACCTTTCTTGTTCCAATGACTCTGTTTTGCCCACAAGCCTGTTTGACAAGGTGTGTTTATTGCTTGTGCAATTGATTTATTGACTTGAGTCAATTGGGTTGCAATTAGAGAGCTACCCATTTGAGTGATCTATGAGTTTGGAACTGGGTCGATCTCAGTTTTTGAAGAGACTGAAAGATCTGTCAGAACTCCATCTGTTTTTTTTGGGGCTTAATTTCATTTTTTTGGGGCTGTAGTTTATCATAGTTTGGAAGGCAAGATCTGGATTGGAGTTTCATCAATTGGGAATTGTTATAGTACTTGGTGGACTTGCACATCTGTGAATACTTTTGCCTGTCAAGTCTCAGTCGATTGATAAATCTCTACTCCTAGGGTTAGGGTTAAGTGTTATTTAGAGTTTCATTGATTTTTCTCCCTATATCATGCATGTGTTTAAATATTCCTTTTTTGGAGGTTAAATTTCCTTGTTTCTAGTACTTGCTTCTGAATTGTGGTCAAATTTCCAACCTTTTATGTTTTTACTTGTTTTATTTCTTCTGGTACAATCAGATGATTGATTCTCAAAAAGCTGCTTCTACCCTACAAACTAGGAAGTCTAAATGGTTGTATGTGCAAATCCAGGCTGACATATTTTTTGTGCGTCTCTCATAGATTTGGATTTCATTGTTTATGTACAAATTCTTGAATATGCTGAACATTTAAATCATGTGGTGATGATAATTCAAAAGTTTGTTTCACTTGTTGGCCTCTAGGAAATGATAGATCACCAAAATAGTCAATCATTGAATTGAATACGTACTATCCTCAGCTACATTTTCTTCTTATTATTCAGCTAAGTAACTCTTTTTTTTTTTTGTTTTCCCTCAATTCCAGACCTCTGCATCCGCAGAAGGATCAATGGAATCAAAACAGGAGGACAAGGACTTGTCGTGCCCAAAGGCTACCAAGAACGAAGAACAAACCGAGACGAGTGGACCAGAGGAGAAGCCTTTGAAAAAGCCCGACAAAATACTCCCTTGCCCTCGTTGCAGCAGCATGGACACCAAGTTTTGCTACTTCAACAACTACAACGTCAACCAACCCCGCCACTTCTGCAAGAAGTGCCAGCGGTACTGGACAGCTGGCGGAACCATGAGAAATGTTCCAGTTGGTGCTGGACGCCGCAAAAATAAGAACTCTTCTTCCAATCCCCGCTTCATTGTCATCCCTGGTACCAGCAACGGTGTCATTTACCCTAGTTTTAGAGCCAACGAATCCCCGCTTTGTGAATCCATCACGTCTTCACTAACCATAGAGGAAAAGGCATCACATAACGTCCCAAACCCGATTACAAAAGAATCTAGCACGAGCGGCTTTCAGGGCATTGGGCCGAGACTCCCCTGTTTTCCGGCCCCTCCTTGGTCAAATCCATGGAACACTCTTCCGTACCCTGTGCCAATCTATGCTACACCGCCTTATTGGAGTTGTGGGGTACCGGCTTCATGGATGCAACCGCCTTCTGGTACTACCGACTACACTTCCTCAAGCTCGGGTCCTAGTTCTCCACTCGGGAAGCACCCGAGGGAGGGCGGTACGCTAAAGTGTTCGAATAAAGAGCGAAATGGAGATGAGAAGAGGAATAATGAAACAAAAGTGTTGGTTCCGAAGACGTTGAGGTTCGATGATCCGAGCGAAGCAGCAAAGAGTTCGATATGGACGACATTAGGAATCAAGAACGAAAACACGAGCCGTCTCGACTCGGGAGTGTTTTTTAGAGGGTTGCAAGCCAAGGGCGGTCAGATAAGCTCGGCTTCTGAGACGTCTTCGGTCCTGCAAGCTAACCCTGCAGCAATGTCTCGGTCCCTGACTTACCATGAAAGTGCAGAGTGAGGGAACCACTCCTATAGCTAGCAAGATTATAGCTTCTAGTGGCCATAAATAAGGAGCTTGAGGGCATTGAACTGAGAAGGAATGCAAGATCAGAGGGAGTTGATCAAGAGAGGAAAAAAAAGTCTTTGACTTTTAAAATGCCACCCTAGTTCCAAGGAAATGCAGATCTTTTTGGTTTATAACAGCTTCAAGGTTTCTTTCGTGTTGTTGTATATATGAAATATGAATTCAGGTATGCAAAAGATAAGGTCCAAGTTAGGTGTGAATGCATTAGTTATATATACATGTCAATTTTGCGAGTATAATAAAGTTGAAAAGGTTCACTCAAAATTCATTTTTCGGACTTGCATTTATTATGGTCTTGTTAGCAAACAATACATCCTTCCAAACAAAAAAAAAAACTATACATGAATCATTCAGCGGAGTAAGATGACCCTAAAAAAATAAAAAAATTGAAGTGTTTTTTATGAAATCCAAAAAATGATTATAATTTCCTTTTAACCCTAATTTTCTCCTTTAATTTGATGCCTGTTTTCTTCTTTTTGGCGTAATAAATAATGAAAATTCCCATTGGAGGAAATAGGATAGGAAGAAGTCACTTAGTGGCCCTTGTTGTAACTTGTAAGTGATAGATAAGCTTGAATTGTTGGTAGAAAAAAGGCCAAAAGCATCTTTGTTTATCAAATAACAATAGAACCAATTATATAAATAGCCAAATTCAAGAGACAGAGAACGGACTAAGCTTGAAAAGAGGTTCTTCTTTTCCCCCTTTTTGGCTTCTTTTTTTGCTTTACTTTTTTACAGGTTGTGGAGTGTGAACTACCTCCCACTTTAGTTCTCCTTTCCACTAAAGATACGATCCGTCTACTTTTTAATGCTTCAAATCTATTTATTTTTTTTGTATAAAAAATTCAGCAACTTGAAAATTTTACAAAATCACTTTTAAAATTACATCTATATTTTATAGTTGAAAAAAAAATGTAGCAACTAAATTCATCGACCACGAATGTTTTGTAGTGGTGTGATACGAGTTGCGATCGGGGACCAATTTCACGTGATACCTCGTGCCTTCTATTTTCTCGGCACCTCTCATGCCATCCATGTACATTTGTTTTTCTAAAATTTAGATTTTTGCGTAATTTCTCTCTTCTCGATCACTTTCGATCCCATGCATAAATTGAAAATAAATCGACTTGAGAGCGATTTAAACATGCAAGGGAGAAGGGACGGATAACTATTTTTATTCCAGTATTTTGTACGGATTTAATATATAAATTATTTTATATAAATTATTTTCGAATTATTCTTTAAAAAAATTCCCGAACACATTTTTCACGACTAAATCATACTTTTTTAGTGTTATTCAGGTACCTTATACGGATTTAATATAAAAGTTATTTATAAATTATTATCGACTTATTCTCGAAAAAAATTTACAAACACATTTTCACAAATCACACTTCTTTTAGTAAAGAATTAAAAAATATTAATTTGTTAGTTGGTGGTGGTTTTAGGGATAGTGGAAAAATTGAGTAAGGTGAAAGTGGATTAAAAAAAAATTTAAAAATTTAAAAATTATTTTCTTAGTAAAATTAAAAAATATTAATTTATTAATGGGGGTGGTTTTTGAGATAATGGGTAAGTGAAAATATTTTAGAAAAAAATAAAAAATATTTTAAATTATCAAGTGGCTCAACTTTTTACAAACACTTGGTTTTTGCTTTATAATTGTACTAGGTAAATGAAAATTCCATTTTCGTTCAAGTTGCATACTCCACAACACACGGCGTATAAAACCGTCAATCTAGTGTTACTAATTTGCTTGCTGTTTATCAAAAAAAAAAATTGCTTGCTAATGTTGGTTTTCAATTATCATGTTTTAATCGAATATAAAATCGGAAATCATATGCATATAACGTCAAGTTATCTTTAACAGAAATAAATGGTTAAAACATCATGATTTGGTTAACGGAGGGAGTATTATTTTGGTTGCTTACCATAAGATTGAATGGCTTTATTTTAGAGGAATTATTATGGCACGGTTGGGATTTTCTTACGGTTGGATTGAACCACTGGCGAATGTAGGGGTCGCCGCCCCCGCATGTCGCTGAAAGGCAAGGAGTAATGGCAAGGACTTGAGCTAGGTAGTGAGTAGGGGTAGGGCTGAGCAAAATTTGCCGATCCGTTGATCCGATCCGAAAAATCCGCCGATCCGATCCGTTTTTATCCGTAACCAAATTTATCCGTTGAAAATTGATCCGTATCCGATCCGATCCAGCTAATTTTTCCGGATACTCGGATCGGATACGGATCGAGGTTTTAGGTAAACGGATATATCCGAAATATCCGGTATATAAATATATATAATATATTTTTAGATAGGGAATATAGTGTTTATATAGTATAGTATGCTCATTAATCTCATATTCTGATGTGAGCCCAATTTATTAATTGGACTTGTGAAAATATTTCACCAGCCCATTAAAAAATTGAAGAATACCCATATTTCCAGCCCATTCCTATTCTGATTTTGAAGCCTCTGACCTTACAAAGAAACCCTAGTGCTAATCTGCTCACTCTAAAATCTAAACCGCCGCTCACCTCTCTCATTTTGTTCATTCCATTTCCAGATCTGTCGTTCGCTCTGGTTCTATTCTTCTCAATTCTCGGTTCTCACTCTCACTTCTCTATAACCCTAAACTCCTCTCACTCGCTTATTCTCTGGCACTCAGATGGAAGGCCCATAGAGTTTGGCGCTTGGCTGATCTTTGTGTGGTTACTGGTTAGTCTCGATCTCTCTCGATCTTCGATTTTTTTGAAATTGTTGTATAGTTTCTTATAATGGCCCCTTGTTAATTGCTATGTTGTTCAGGCTGTAGATCCAATCGAAGCTCCATCTTCTATCAACCGAACCACCACGCTCGATCAATCGCTCATGGTTAGTTTCAATGGTCTTCTTTTTGAGATTTTTTTTATAGCTTTTATTTAGATGAGTTTTGTTTATGGCTTTTCTGTTCATGAGTTCGACTTCTCACTGTCAAACCATGTAAAAGGTGAGTTCGACTGTTCATGAATCCGAACTCATCTAATGGTTCATTAACTCTGTTTATGAAGTCGAACTCATGTAATGGTTATGGCTTTTCTGTTCTAATGAACCTTTCACATGTCAAACCATCTCATGGTTAGCTTTTGTTTTGATTCTGTTTTCAGCTTTATAATTTTTGTGTTTTCAACCTTGCGGGTAATTCATTGAACTGAATGGTGTTCAAGCCTTTTTTTATGGCTTTTTATTGCTTTTGTTTAAAACTAATTCATTAGGTTGAAACTGATTCATTGAACTAAACATGAAACTAATTCATTTTTTTGCATCCTCTTTACTTCTTACAGGAGCAAGGTAACTCAAGTATGGCATCTCATGCCTCACCTAATGCTGAAATGCATAACAACGAGCTTCCTACTCAAGAAAGCCAAATGATCAAACCGAACATATGTTGGTTTTAAGCCTTTGCTAAAAGCCTAAAATGTTGTTAAGGACTTTTATTTTAGCAGGTGTAATATGAACTTTGTATGGACTTAAGAATATATGTAATTGGAACTTTGGTTTGAAACTTTAAATGTTTAATTTAGCAGGTTCAGTTTAAGACTTTAAGCATATGTTGGTTTTAAGTTTTAACAGGTTTGGTTGTGGCCTTTCTTATGGGGTTTTAACTTTTAAGTAGCAGGTTTAGTTAAACAGGTTTGTTCAAGCATGTCTTTGGATTGGATTGGATTGGTGCGGATATCCGATTCCGAATTGGATATCCGCTAATCTCCCTTAAAATTTTCAAATCAAAATAGCAATATTTTAAAAATGGATATTTCGGATAACCGCCCTCGGGTATCCGATTCAATCGGATATTTTTTACCGGATATCCGGTATATAACGGATCGGATACGGACCGGGCTTTTAAAGAAAAAAAATAGCAGATATCCGGTATACCGGATCGGATCGGATCGGATATATCCGTTTGCTCAGCCCTAAGTTGGGGTGTCAATCACTAAATCGGGTGGGTCGAGTCCGGTTCGGATCGGGTCAATTCAGTTTCGGATAAGTTCGGCTTCGGGTCAAATTCGGATATTTTAGTAATCGGGTCAAATTGGGTTGGATCATTTCGGGTCGGGTGCTCAACTAATCGGGCAAAGTCGGGTTTAGGGTCAATTTTGGTCGAGTTATTCGGCTTTTTGTCCAATTTGATTTCAGATACGCCCGGTTTCGGGTTTACTTCGATTTCGGTTTCGGGTGAGTTGGTTTTCGGATTTTTCGGATTTCGACTTTGGTCGGATTATTTCAGGTTAATCGGATTTCGGGTGAGCCGGATTTTGATGGAGACCATATATCGAATGATGATTTTTTTAGTTTAACTACTTTAGAGTCTAAATATTTAATGTAACATTTAAATTAAAAAGCATAATAATAAATATTCATTGTTATTAATATTTTAAAACACAATGTAATTTTAAGTACTAACCCAAAAAGCGGAATCGGGATCCAAATTTCGAGAAATGGAACAAAAATCCCTTTTCTGGCCTTTGCAGATGATATTATCATTTTTGCAAAAGCAAACGGCCAAGCCTGCAAAAATATTAAGGATACTATAGACGACTACTGTAAGATCTCCGGACAGAAGGTCAACTTCCACAAATTCGCTTTCCAAGTTACTAAAAACACTAATAACAACACAAAGGATCAAATAAAACAAATTCTACAAATAGCAAACACAGTTGCGCTGGACAAATATCTAGGATGCCCGATAATTAACGAGAGAGTAACACAAAACACCTTCAAACCCCTAGTTCTGCTTACCAAATCCCAATTGTCAAAATGGAAAGCTAACGCCCTATCCCAAGAGGGGCGAAAAATCCTAATCAAAGCAAACCTATCAGCACAACCAAACTATTATGCAATCGTTCCTACTACCACATTCAACATTGAAAGAACTAGACCAAATTAACAAGAACTTCTTTTGGAATAAGGAAAACAACTACAAATCACTTATTAGTTGGAATTTTATTTGTCGCCCTCCCGCTCATGGAGGGCTGGGAATAGCCAAGGCGGCTGAAATGAACCAAGCACTCCAAATGAAACTACTATGGAAAATCCTAGCGGATCCAAACAATCTATGGGTCAAAATAGTGATTGAAAAATACCTCAAAACGGAAAGTATCCTAAACTATAAGAAAAACAAAACACATCATGGCAATGGTCTAAACTAGTAGGCCTAAGAAAACTGTTCATTAAGGGACTCATATGGCAAGTGGGGAACGGCAAAACTGTCCGATTTTGGAAAGATAACTGGACCGGTAAGGTCCCCTTAACCCGAAATCTGAGGTTGGAACCCTCATGGATTGGGAAGAACCTGTTGAGGTGTACCTCCGTGAGGACAATTCATGGAACATTGAAAAACTGGATGAGGTTGTTACACGTTATTAACTCGAAAGAATTTCCAAAATTATCAACCCCATTAATAAAATTCCGGATAGAGTGTACTGGCAACCAAGCAAAAATGGTTGGTATTCCACCCACTCCACCATGCAATGGCTCCACCAATCTAAAGGTGAACCCAAAATTAACTTAGAATGGATTAACCGACTAAATATCCCTCCCAAAATGAAGAACTTCCTTTGGAAAGTAGCCCGAAACGGTCTACCAACTAAAATTAGGCTTGCGGCAAGCCATATTCCGGTACCACAAGGTTGTGAAGCGTGTAACAACCAGGTAGAGGACACCAACCATGTTTTACTCTCATGCCCTCTTACCAGAGCAACCCTTAATTCCATTGACCCAAGACTACGTTGGATCACTGACCAGATATTCCCAAACAACAAAAAACCGCATGAGGTCCTGGAGGAAATTAAGAAAATGACAACAAAAGAGGAAATGGAACTCCTCATTAACACTTGGTGGAGCCTATGGTTCTCTAGAAACAAGAGATTCTTTGATAACAACAACGGAACAAACTTGGCCAATGCAGATCACATTACGGAATTCATCCGAAACCAGGTTAGAGACTGGAAATTTGCAGAAACCTCTGCCTCCCCCGGCCCCATACTCAAAGTGCGCCGGATGGGGAAGGAAGAAAACAAACGAGGTGGGTAAAACCCAAAAGAGACTATATTAAATTGAATTTTGATGGTGCAGTGAATGCAGATGGCGTGGTTTCGTTCGGGTTCATCCTCAGGGACTCTGGTGGCTCTCCCATCCATTTTGACGGAGGGCTGATTGGTCGACAGTCTGTTCTGATATCCGAAACCATCGCCTTGTGCCAGGGACTTCTCGATGCCACCAGACGTGACATTCCCCGGATCTAGATTGAAGGCGATAATTTGCAACTGTTCAAGGCCGTGTTCGGTGACTGGCGCTGCTCGTGGGAGATTGAGTTGTTGCGTTCGGATATCCATTGCTTGCTTATCCGGTTCCAGGATTAAAGTATCTCTCACATCGTTCGGGAGTGCAATTCTGTGGCAGACTTCATCGCTGGATCGTTCAGACGTTTCTCCTCCATCCCACTTGTAGTTGATTCGAGTTTCCTTACTCTCATCCGTCAGGATGCTCTAGGGCGACCACCAGTTTGTTAGTGGTCACCCTAATTTCTTTCCTTATCAAAAAACAATGTAATTTTCGGATGATTTCAGGCCGGATAACTTCGGATTTACAGATGGTTAATTTCGGGTAGGGTAACTTCGATTTTTGGATGGTTTCGGGTCGGGTAACTTTGGATTTTCGGATGACTTTGGGTCGGGTATCATCAGATATCGGGTTGCATTCGGCTAATCCATTCGGATATGATCGATTTCGGATTAATCTCGGGTTCGAGTTTTTTCGAATTCGGGCCAAATTTGTTTAGGTTAAACATGTCTCAAGTATAAAAAAATTTATTTTTTCGAGTATCAGGTCGGATCCGAAGTCGGGCGAGTCGGGCGAATTTCGAATCAAGTTTTAACAGCCCTAGTACTGAGCAATTGTTTCATTCCGTTGTACCGCTAGGAGCACTACATTGGTATAGCACTACTATAACTTGATCTATAATATATAATCTACTTTTTCTTTCAAAAAAAAAAAAGTGGTGTTATATATTATATTGATGATGTTTGGGTTGTGACTTGTAAGTTGTAACACACATTTTTGAAAATCATGGCCCACCATGCGAAGTTTGTTAAATCTCGGGCGCAAAAACTAAATTAAAAAGTGCAAAATACGTCGGCAGTCATATTATTATTCCTGCCCAAATAATGTATATAAGATAGCCCAATCATATTAAGGACTGAATGTTGAAGTACAATTTTCCTTGGGCTTCATGAACTTGTGGGCTAGTTTTCATTCTCTATGGCCTACCTCATTAATAATTGAGGTGTTTTTATTTTTTTATTTTATTTTTTTATAAGGTAAGAATTCGGATGCCAAACAAGTTTGGTAATCCGAGAGACCGTAAGAAAACGACGGCCGCAAAAGGCTAAGTGAGTCAAAAGCAAGTAAGAATAGTTATGAATGGTACAAATCTCCGAAAAAATAGAGCTAAGAAGAGTTTGACTCGGGATGAGTAAAAGTATTATAAAAATAACGCCGCAGGCAGCAGGTCGACCCCTCCTAAGCGTGTGAAATGGACAACTGACGTTCCATCCACAGAAATGAAGGATCTTCTGAGGCCTTAGAGCACCAAGCGGCCTGGCCTAATACCACTCGGATTAATGCCAAACCCAGTTCCTACTTATCGGAAAAAAGTAAATAAAAAAAGTCCCGAGCTACCTGCAAGAAAAGTTACCGATCTTGCATTACAAATAAAACGTAATCGTTTTACTTGCAACGCAAGTAGATTCAAATTTGCTCCTCAAGTAGATAAAACTTGATTCGCAAGTAAAGGTACAAGTTTACCACACAAGTAGCTATGCCAAACCAAATTTTATTTTTTATATATATAATTTCATTTCTAGCTTTTTTCTTTTCCCTTCATTATTTCCGTACAAATGTGCTTGCAGGACAAGCAACTAGTCGATGGTGGAGAGCCTTCGGGCAGCCGGCGATCGGTGCTTGTTGCCTTAGGGTGGTCGGAATTACACGACCAACATGTAGTCGGAGTCACCTACATAAGAGAAGGACAAATAATCTCGCTTGGTGAGGGCTTTCTCAACCAAAGTCGGTGGCTTTCTCAGCTGGGTTATGGCTTTCTGAGCCAGGGTCTATGTTGAACCTAATTGCACCACAAAAGAGAGCATCAATCTCTCTCTCTCTCTCGTTCCTCGTTTCATTTTTTTTCCTTTTCCCAATTTCTGGTGAAAGGTTATATACAAACACATCAGATCTAGAAAAAGGAAGCCAAATATGAAGATGAGCGGAGGAGAATAGTCAAGAACAAGATCATCTTTTCAGGGAGGAGACAAGGGGATAACCAGGGTGGCCGGAAAAAAGCGAACACCGTTGGAGACGGTCGCCAAAGAACCCCACCAAGAACTCCTCAGAACGTGCTACTGGTGTTGGCCGGAATTGCACGCACAAGCAGGCCCAAGCATGGATCTGGCACAAGAGATTTTAATATTTAGTTTGGGATAGGAATTGTATTAGGGATTTGGGGTATTAGAGAATTGGGGGTATTTGGGATTTGGGAAATTTTGGAATTTTAGGGATTTAGAGGATAGCGTTCATGGGGTCGGGGTTTCATTTTTTTTGAGAGCGTTTTTATAATTAAGGTGTTTTATGCCACTCCCTCCGTTAAACAATACTTGCCGTTTAGGCTGAATTTTTTATCAAATAATACTTGTATTCTATATAATTTGACAAGATTTTCAAATTTTATCCTTACAAAAAAATGTCCAGAAAGGTAATTTTTTTCCCATTTTCCCGATGTAGAATTAAAAAAGTTAATTATAAAGGATATTTAAGTAAATTTAAGTGGTTTCTTAATTTTTTTTTGTTAATTCCTATAATGACAAGAACGGAGAGAGTAATAATCATGTCATTTCAAACACAATTTTCGGATTCGATTTTCTTTCCTTTTTTTTGACCAAAGAGAGGTAACCCATCCCCTCAAGAAAGTTTTTATTATTTAGAAAAATGCCAAGTAGTAATCAATTGAAGTAGTCCATTCCTTTTGGTGTCCTCGAGGTTTAGACTTTTCCTCTTGGTGTCCAAAAAAAAATCTTATTCCTTTTGGTGCCCTTATAGTTTTAAAATAGTCCTTTCCGTAACCTAAAATACATCCAAATCAAATTCCTCCATCCATTTTAATAAAAAGAAAATAAAAAGTTAACATGATAAGGGAAAATAGATTATTATTCTTTCCATTTTAAATAAATTTAATCAAACAACACCAAACAAACTACCTCAACTCCTTATTTTTGAGGTTTTCATTTTAAACTAACTAGTTGTACCCGTTGTACCAAGTACGACTACGATTCGATATTTTATAGCCATTGTAAATAAGATATTAATAAATAAAAATATAGTATAAACTTTAATATAAGCAATTTTATTGCTCATAAATGTATATTTTTTTAATCAATATAAATGATTAAATTTAATGTTGAAAATGAAGATATATTATTAAGATAAAATAATTACATTTCTATTTTTCCTTAATGATATTTCATAAAAAAAAAGATAAAATATGAATAAAAAAATTTATATATTCAAATATGGAAGAGATAAGAATTAAAAAAATAGTTAATTTAATAATAATATATAATAAAAATATGAAAGGTAAAGATAATTTAATTATATAGAATATTTAAAATTCAATTAATTTAATTTAAGATGGGACCAAACTCATTTTGTGGTTCGATAAAGTAAAGATTAGATAAGATTAAATATTATATCATTCATATTTTATTACTTTCCATGTATGTAAATTTAGAGATTATCAAAGATTTCAATATATCTATTAAACATTTTATCATCTATTTTTATTAATTTTAAAAATTTTAAAAATTTTATCTTTAATTTTAAATACTTTTAAAAGATATTGTTATACTAAATAGATATTTAATTGATTTTAGAGATAAATTTAAATAGTTAAAAAAGAATATATATATATAAATAAGTTATAATAATAGAAATAAAAATTAATTTTTAAAATATGAGGTTGGACCAGAATCGTTCTGTTGGCTCGAAAAAATACATCTTTAATATATAGTTATAGATTAATCAACTAGTAACTAGTTGATTTTTATTTAACAAATACTTTATTTTTTTTACTATAGTTACATAAATAATTGAAATAGCTATGTAAACACAGCGAAGTTTATTTTTTTAAAGTATTTATTAAAAATTTAATGCGGTAATTGGAATTTCGTACCATGTATAATTTTTTTATTTGATTAGAAAAGAATAGTGTTTGCTATTTGTCTACATGGCTCCGGGCAATATTTTAAAAAACGCTAGGCGGACGCTGGGCGGAGAGAGACCGCCTAGTACCTAGATGACTTGAACAGTAGCCGAGGCAGACCTAGACTGGTGCCTAGGCGGTCTGGATGGCTAGGCGGGCTAGGACCTTCCAGCGCTTCAGTGGGGACTAGAAGGGTTTTTTAGAACAGGGGCTCCAGGTTATCCTTTTCGATAGTCATGAGTCCGGTTATGAAACCTAAACCTAATGACCTTCGGTTCCGGTTCCGAGGTGTTTTTTTTAAAAAAATTACAAAGTAAAAAAAACTAATAAAACAATTATAATTCTAAAATTAAGTAAAATTAGTGTATTTGGACTTGAATTTAGCAAAATAACCTTAAAATCCTAAAATTAAACTCTAATTTTCTTAAAAAACAATTAAATAAACCGTGGAACGGCAAACTGCGGATTTGGAGGTTCCATAAAACTTAAAATCGGGACCAAGACCGCTTGACCCCCGATTCTGATTTTGGAACAGATAGGTTTGTTCGGAACCCGTGGAACCGAACCATGAATACTTTCCGATATAACGTCTTTCTCCCATTTTTTTCGTTTATCCACTACTATATACTCCCTCCGTCCCCAAAAATTTGTCCGCCTTTCCTTTTCGGTCGTCCCCAAAAGTTTGTCCAACTCTACTTTCTTTCCATTTATATCACACAACATTTACACTTTTACCCTTACAAAAACAAACAATTACAAACACTTTTACCCTTTTCATCAACCTTTTCTTCCTCATTCCTCTCTCTTCAATTCCTTACATTACAATAATTCAATAAAAAAAATGTGTATATCCAAAAAATAATTAAAATTACACTAAACTTAACGTATGCATAATTTTATTTTTTTTTCTCTACAAAACAAGATCAATGATGGGCCAAAAAAAATTAAGCTTGATTAGGGCCTTTGTGTGTGAGAACTGAATTCCATGCTTGTTGCTAGTTTGGGGGCCAAAACAAAATTAAGCTTCATTAGGGGCCAAAAAAATTGAAGCTTGGTTTGGGCGACCCAATTCCATATTCATTTCTGGTTTGTGCGTGTGTTTGTGCATTTGTGTGTGATTCCCTCCATTGGTTTGGGTTGGTTTGTTTACGCTGTCATTGTTGATCTGCTTTCTCGATCCACCTACATATATCTCCATGCTGGCAAAACCCTACTCCACCCACTCACTTGCGCCACTTTGCATCTGAGATCTCTCTTTTTTGCTCCCAATCGAAAACCCTAAATCGATCTGCATTGATTTGCTCTTCAATTGGAGTGAGCTTTCTCTGTGCTTTCTTCGCTCATCCTACCCTCCTCCCTCACACGCTCAATTGATGTCTCCTTCCTTGCTTTTGCTGGCATAAATGGCCTCTGAGACGCTGACCGGAGGAGCTTCTAGTCCCGATTACTCCGCCGATGAGTTCGATTCACCCCATCCTTCCCTCGATTCTGTGACGGAGCACCCTTGCTCCGATTATGGGCGGTGCGACTGGGGTTCCGATTGCAACGACATCCATTCGTACAGTCACAACTGTAGATCAGAGTATCAGACCCTTCGGCTGGCAACTACGACGAGAGGGAGGCGGTGTCAAGGAAGGTGGAGGAGTCGACGGTGGAATCCAAGGAGACGGTGGTGGAATCCAAGGAGACGGTGGTCTTTGACTCCGATGATGGCGAAACCGTCCCAGATTCTTACGAATCTGAGTAGCTAAGTCCCATCTAATCTTCAAATCTCTCCTATTTTTGTCTTTTATCCCTTCTGTTGAGTTGCATGTTGAATGTGATGAAGTTGTTTGCTCATGTTCACTTGCATGTCGAATCTGGTGTTTCTTTGTTAGTCCTGTTGAGTTGCATGTTGAATCTGGACACATTTGTGACATGAACCTTTGTGTATTTGTCTCCATTCGGCTTGTCTCGTTCTCTATTTTGTGATTGCATCTTTTATCCTCTGTTTTTTTTTTGAGATCCTTGATAGGACGGGTACCATCCTGTGGTGGCAATCCCACTGTCGGATCTGAGAGATTGCATGCTTAATTTGTGCTTATCTCTTTTCTTGTTGTTGAATATGCTTGTGTGAGTTTGTTTCTCCTGGCTTCTGTGTTGTGTAATTCAGTTGTGATTGCATCTTTTATCCTCTGTTTTTTTTGTTTGAGATCCTCGATAGGACGGGTACCATCATGTGGTGGCAATCCCACTATCGGATCTGATACATTGCATGCTTGCTTTGTGTTTATCTCCTTGCTTGTTGTTGAATATGCATGTGTGAGTTTGATTCTCCTAGATTTTGTGCTTACACTTGTGATTTGAATGCATGTGTGAGTTTTACCTTTTTCCTTTTTACCAATGATGATGCCAGCAAACCTGAGGGGCAATTCCTCTACATTCCCACCACTGCGGCATACATAAGGAAGCCAACCTGTTATGCAGGCTATGGCACGCCAGTGTATGCCAAGGTGATGTGGGTGGGTTGCTCCAATGATGGAATGGAGACACCTGAGGTTATTTTTTCCATTTATTTATTTTTTTATCAATGATGATACTTATCTGAGATGCATTTCCTCTACATTCCCATTTGAACTTGATATGCAATTGGAAGCCAGTCTCTTTATGAACTTTGCATGCCATTGTACATCAAGTTTGAGTGGGAGGATTGCATCAATGAAGGATTGAGGATATCTGAGGTTGCTTTTCCTACTTTTTTTCCAACCTGTATATAAACTGAAATGCACTCTGTCAATTTAGCTTGATGCTATTCATTCATACCCAAAAGTGTGGATACATGCCACTAGTTTAGTTACAATCTACAATTTCATACTTACATAAATACATTGTTTCTGCATTCAAAAAACATGCTTGTACTTGCATCATTCCATTAGAGATAGTGACTGTCTTCAAATGCTTCTGCCTGAGTGTTTTCTGCATTGCTTTCTTGTGTCTCCTGAGTTGGTTGACTTCCTTGCATTGTTGGTTGTTGAGTTGCATGTTGTGCTTGTTGTCCATACACTATCTCCCATGCTTGTTGCACAACCCACATAGGGGCTTCTACCTGGATTGGTAGTGTGCCTAAGAGCTATAGTTTATATTTACATGTGGCAAGTCATAGTCATTTTCCCCTTTACACTTGAGTATTTCATTCATTATATATTGCAAAGACATCCACACATTGCCTAGTGCCTTAGGATCAAGCTCATAAAATGCTTGATTTATTGCTTCCATCATTGCATCAACATTCTTTGGCATCTTTTTGTGCATCAATGATTGAATGCTTCTGAAAAATCCTAAGTCTAAGATGTTGAGGTCAAGACTATTTGGTGGTTGTTGTATTAGGATAAAAGTAAAACCATCTTGTTGATATACCTGTTGCCACTTTGCATCTTCTTGTGATATGTGTGCTTTTGCATTGTCCTGTTGAATGAATATCACTTGATGTGCTCCTTCATGTGTAGGCCATTTGGCCTTGATTGCTGGCACAATCTGATTTATGAGCATTTCCCTTGTCACTCTCTTATTGACTGATTCAATTAGCTTTGTAACCATTGTCCCCTTTTCTCTGTTCTTGGATTTCCTCTTTGCTGCTTCTTGATAAGTAAATAGAAATATTCCTATTTTACCATCAAATGTGTATTCTCCTTGTGCATCATACCTTGGTCTTGCTACTGCTGCTGTAAACATGACTTTGGGTATGAATTTGCTTGAAGCAGCAACTCTGTACTGTCCCCTCTCATTTTGTGCTAGATAACATCTTTGAGTCTTTTTGCTTAGTTGGAACCATTTCTCATCAATGTGAACAAAGTCATACATTGCATAGTATAGCTTCTTTGTCTCTGGTGTGCCCCCTTGTAGTAGCCTTAGAATCCATTCCAACATTGTTGTTTTGTTTGCTTCTTTTAATCTTGGCTTCAATGCATTTGTGTGAGGTCTGATCTGTCCCCTTTTAATGAGTCTGTGTGTTGTACTCTTTGACATTCCTAGTTTGGGTGCTAAATTTCTTATGCATGTCCTGTCTCCCAAGGTAATTGCTATGATTGCTTCCTGACTCACCTCTTGCCTCTTTCTTCCACTGTTGTGATATTTGTTGCTTACATTTGGCCTTTGCCTGCATCCATTTGTGCCTTGGCTGTGCTCCATATCCTTGATGTTGTCCTTGCTGAAACACCAAACTCTGATGCTACTCCTTGCATATATCTCCTATACAGTTGACCTGTTACTGTGTGAACTTGCAGAAGCCTCAACAGAATGTGAAACCGTTTCTTAGAGCTGAGCTTTGACTTTGATGGCTGGTGATGTGAAGATGCTGGCATGAGATTCCCTGGCGCTGCTGTGTGTTGCCCTGCCACCTCTGTTGTGTCCACTGTTGGCTCATTTAAATAAAATAGAAAAGGTTGATGGTGAGGTGGGGCTTCACCAGTAGGTGGAGGGTCTTCATTAAGATCAAATGCTGAAGTCATCAATGAGAAGCAATGATGCAGAGAATATTTCAGACCTTCACAATTGAATGCACTCCTTTGTGTAAATTCTGTATGTTTTACAGTAGCTTAGTAAATGCTGGCTTCTTCTGTCTTTTAAAGAAGAAATGCGCCAAGTCAGCAATCCTTGTAAAAAAATTTAATGAGTTGTGATTGGTTCCAAGAAAATTCAGAAGTGTTTCTATTAGTTGTAATTAAAGCACAATGATTCAAATTGTTTACTTAGTGTGCAAACAGATGTAATTCGTACTTGCTGTTTGTAAACTAGTATTGACCTAGAACTATCGAGTAATCAACAGATCCAAATCAAACGAACTCGCACTCAAACATTCAAGCAAAAGAAAGCGTAAAGGACACAGGAATTGGTAACCCGGTTCGAGTTCAAAGAACTCTACATCCGGAGGACCTCAACAGGGGAGATCCGGTCCCAGTCATTATCACTAGATCAAAGTTTAAGAGTTTCGAGTACAACGAGATCAAACACTGGCAAAGCTAGACAATCAGAAACAAGAGAAGACGAAGAACTAAGAACAAAAACAAGAGCAAAGGTAGGGATCGAAAAACGAAAGGGCTTCGGCCCCCTTTCACGGCTGTGTGTCTTGATCTAACTCTTCTAGACACCAAGGAATCCCGGAGATGAGCAATCGCCGGCGAGCTCCTTCTTCTTCCTCCTTTCTCTCTCTCTTTCTCTCTTCTCTCTCTCTTTCTCTGGATCTAGGGTTAGTGCCGCAGTGAAAGTGAGCTTCCAAGAAGCTCTCCATGCTTTAAATAGCTAGGGTACTCGGAGGAGCGTCTCAAACGCAGCGTTTCACCAAACGAGCCGACTTCACTTCAGTTTGGGCTAGAGACCAATTAATGGGCCAAGACTTTTATGGGCCGTGCTCTCTTTCAAGTCCGAACTCCATCAAATACCTAGGTTTAGTTTAATTCAAGTAACTCGGGTTTAGCTACCTCCTAACCGGGTCGGCCCGGGGTGGATACTAGCTCAGTTCACTTGTCAAACCAAACCCTAAAGATATAATGGACCCGATTCTGTACTTGTCTAGCTCTACCTAGTGTTTGACACATACATTTGTACATAGAAGAAGAATACATGAATGTATTATTTTACAATATATGCCCTCTTAATACAGACATGTTTCTACTCTTAAGCTCAATAGTGTTTTAGACAAAACCGAAACCTCCTCTTTCTATCATTGGTCCGGCTCCACACCTCTGCCTACATCCTTGATGTGGAGTGAGTCCCTGCAAAACTCAAATTTGTTAAATGGCACAATTTTTGTTCCAAAGTCTGCAGGGTTCACATCACCAGCTATCTTCACAATATTGATCAGCTGTTTTTCAACTTCATCTCTAATGTAATGAAATCACACATCAATGTGCTTAGTCCTTTCATGATAGACAGGATCTTTTCACAAGTATAAAGCACTTTGGCTATCAGTAGAGATCTGAGGAATGTAGTTTTTCCCAATGATCTCTTTCAATATGCCTTTCAACCATGAGGCCTCTTTAGAGGCCTCCACAGCAGCTATGTATTCAGCTTCAGTTGAAGACAGAGCTACTATGGATTCTTGTTGAGATTTCTATGATATACAGTTTCCTGCCCAAGTATAGAAGTAGGAGGTAGTAGACTTTTTGGTATATTTGTTGCTAGTAAAGTCAGAATCCACAAACCCTTCCAGTTCAGTACTGGGTTTATGCTCAGCATATTCCAGCCCCATTTTTCTTGTCCCTGCTATATACCGAAGACAATATTTCATAGCAGACCAATGTTTCTCACCGGGATTAGACATAAACCTGCTTAAAACACTAATTGCAAAAGCCAAATCAGGTCTAGTAGACAACATAGAATACATCACAGAGCTCACATCAACATCATAAGGCACTTTATCCATTTTCTTAATCTCAGCAGAATTAACAGGACAATCTTTCTTTGTTAATTCAAGATGCCCTCCTAAGGATATAGGTGCAGGTTTAGAATTAATCATGGAGAACCTATCAAGCACCTTTTGAATATAATCAACCTGAGACAGTTTCATTATCTTTTTGTCTCTATATCTTATGATTTTAACCCCTAGGATTCTCTGAGCAGGACCAAGATCCTTCATGTCAAAATGCTTACTTAGATCATGCTTAACTCCAATAATTTCAGTTTTTGAACTACTGATAAGCAGGATATCATCAACATAGAGCAGGACATAAAGAGGATTATTTTTCTTTACATGCTTGTAATACAGACAAGTGTCCCATTTACTTCTAATACAGTTCATGGAAAGCATGCAAGAATTGAACTTCAAGTTCCACTGCCTAGGAGATTGCTTCAAACCATATATAGACTTTCTAAGCAGAAAAGCATGATTAGGTTTGTTTTTATCAATAAAGCCCTTAGGTTGTCTCATATAGATAGTTTCTTTTAGATCCCCATGTAAGAAGGCAGTCTTAACATCCATCTATTCTATTTCCCAATCAAACACAGTGGCCATAGCAAGCAGTAGTCTCATGGTCTTATACTTGACTACAGGAGCAAAAATTTCATTGTAATCAATTCCTTCTTTCTGAGTGAAACCTGTAGCTACAAGCCTAGCTTTATACCTAGGAGGGTCTAACTCAGTAGCACCATCCTTGACCTTAAAGATCCATTTGCAATCCACTAGGTTAGCATTGTCAGGTTTAGGAACTAAATACCAAGTGTTATTAGCATGCATACTTTGTATTTCTTCATGCATAGCCTTTAACCAATCATTAGCATGCTTACTGTTTATGGCTTGTTCATAAGATTCAGGATTAAAAAGAGCCACAATTTCAAAAACTAGCAGGGCAAACTCAACAATATTTGCAGTGAACTTAGGATTTTGAATTCTAATCCTTGGTTCCCTATCCCTAACCAATTGATAATCAGCCAAGTCATGCACATGCACATGATCATCATTAATATTATCATCAATATCATGCACAATATCATCATGTATATCAGAATCATGCATGGCAGAATCAGGATTAGGGATAGAAAGTTAACTTACTGCCCCACCTAATTGGTGGGATTGCCTTGAGTTATTTTCTTCTTCAGTTGTATTTTCAGCACCTTTTTCATTCTCTACAGTTTCATTATTTTCTGCATTGCTGCTGATTTCTTCATTAAGTTGCTCTTCCCCAGTTTTTTCTTCTGAGTTTCCTAATGAATAGGAGTTGGTATATCCAATATCAAACTCCTCGAGGTCAGGTTGTTCATTGTGATTGCCACCAGGGATATAGAATGGCCCCACCTGAGCCATTGTGTCATCATTATGGGTTTGAGTACCCGTGTTCTCAATGGAAGACATTAGTTTATCTTTAAAATAGAACTCATTTTCCTGAAAGGTGACATCTCCGGATACAATTACCTTGTAACCACGAGGTTGTATTACAAGTAATTTGTATCCTTTGACTCCTTCAGAATAGCCTAACATGACAGCCTTAAGAGCCATAGGTTGCAATTTACCTTGATTTATATGAACATATGCATTGCAACCAAAGGGTTTTAAATAAGAAATGTTAGGCTTTTGCCCTATCCACATTTCCTGTGGAGTGTTAAAACTCATAGCAGAGGAAGGGGACCTATTGATGAGGTAAGCTGCAGTAGTAACTGCCTCTCTCCATAGGGATGGTTTCATCCCAGCACTAAAAAGCATGCATCTAGCTTTTTAAAGAAGAGTTCTATTCATTCTTTCAGTTGTGCCATTTTGTTGTGGGGTGTATGACACAATTAAATGTCTTTTATTCCATTTTTGTTACAGTAGTCATCAAAAATATGGTTACAAAACTCAAGCCCATTATCAGTTTTAAGACATTTGAGTTTAAGATTAGAATGTTTTTAAGTGAACACATGCCAATTCTTAAATGACTCAAAAGCCTCACTTTTATGCTTAAGCAGATAAACCCATACCTTTCTGGAGTACTGATCAACTAGAGACAGAAAATAGTTTCTACCTCCAATTGTCTGTACCTGAGCAGGCCCCCATAAATCACAGTGGACATATTCAAGGGGCCTTTTAGCTTCAAAAGATGACTTAGTAAAGGGATGTTTAGTCTTTTTTACCAAACACACAGTTCTCACAGAAAGAAACATCATTCAAATTCTCAAGTATAATGCCATTTTTATGCAGTTGCATAAGGCCAGAGTTGCCAATATGCCCTAATCTGTTATGCCAAAGTTTGGATTTATCAATACAATCTCTAGTCACAGACATATTTAACTCAGGGAGGGTAGCAATAACATGATATAACCCATCCTTCTTAATGCTCTTTATTAAGACTGTACCATTTCTCATAACATCTCTGACTCCATGATGTGTAACAATTTTGCAATTTAAATCATCAAGCATGGATTCGGATAGCAAGTTTCTCCTCAATTTAGGAACCCACCTAACATTCTGTAGCACTCTAATTTTACCATCATGCATTTTTAATGGCACACATCCTATCCCCTTGATAGCAAGGGTGGTGTGATCCCCAAGCACGACTTCACCCCCTTCATACAGAGTTAAGCTAGAGAAATAGGATTTGTGAGGAGTAGCATGCATTGTACACCCAGAGTCAAGAATCCAAACATTTTCATTAGCATAATCAGAAACAACAAGCAACTCATGAGAATAGAAATTCCTTCCTTCAAACACAAACACAGTTTCCTTTTTCTTATTTTTCTCATCTCTAGTTTTCTTGGTGCAATCTCTATAATAATGTCCAGGTTTTTCACAGTAACAACACTTAACCCCAGACAGATCCTTGCCATTTTTCTCTCCATGATTCTTATCATTTTTCTTCTGGAATTTCTTACCTTTTCCCTTGGTAAACATTACCTCATTTTTAGACTTAGTCTTTTGTTCAGTTTTAGAGCCATTTTTAACTTTAAAGACTTTCAGAAAGTCATTTTTCTGGGTCAGGTATTCCACAATTTTTTCAACAGTTAAATCATCCCTAGCAAATTGAACTACATCTTTTAAGACATCAAATTGAATGGGGATGAAATTTAACAGGATACCAACCTTATAGCTTTCTTTAACTTTTTCATCACACCTTTCAAGATCTAGAGTCAGCTTAAAAAATTTATCCAAATTCTCAGTTAGGGTGAGAGAAGTATCCATTCTAAAGTTAAAGAAATTGCACAAGGTGGAGATAAGACTAGGCAGAGATTTGGTCAAATAAATTGCATCAAGGGCATCCCACAATGGTTTAGGTTCAGTGTGACTAACCATCTGTCTTGCTACCTTAGCTTATCAGCAAGACGTAGCATTATCTCAGCGTGGGCCTGGTCTTGAATCTCTTTCCTTCTAGCAGCCGAGAATTCAACAGGCCATTGATCTGTTACGGCCATATAGCACTTCTCCTTTGTTAGTATGGCCCTCATTTTTAGCTTCCACATGGAATAGTCCATGTGACCATCATAAGGTTTCACTCTATATTGTTCAGACATCCTTTGGTACCTGTAAAGACAGACAAACCAAGTCAGAAATAGAGTAAAGAAGTTTTGAAACAACAGAACACGCAAGACACAATCCTAAACACCTAGACTCTCTACTGTAGGAACCGACAGTGGGATTAAATCGATACAAATCGATACCCGTCTGTCAAGATTCCCCTGCTTTAACCAAGAAAGGTCGGTGCAGTGACTTAAAGCACAGCTGAAGCACTTCAAAAACAAGGATCTATCAAAGCAAAGCTCTGATACCACTTTGTAAACTAGTATTGACTTAGAACTATCAAGTAATCAACAGATCCAAATCAAACTAACTCGCACTCAAACATTCAAGCAAAAGAAAGCGTAAAAGACATAGGAATTAGTAACCCGGTTCGAGTTCAAAGAACTCTACATCCGGAGGACCTCAACAGGGGAGATCCGGTCCCAGTCATTATCACTAGATCAAAGCTTAAGAGTTTCGAGTACAACGAGATCAAACACTGGCAAAGCTAGACAATCAGAAACAAGAGAAGACGAAGAACTAAGAACAGAAACAAGAGCAAAGGTAGGGATCGAGAAACGAAAGGGCTTCGGCCCCCTTTCACGGCTGCGTGTCTTGATCTAACTCTTCTAGACACCAAGGAATCCCGGAGATGAGCAATCGCCGGCGAGCTCCTTCTTCTTCCTCATTTCTCTCTCTCTTTCTCTCTTCTCTCTCTGTTTCTCTGGATCTAGGGTAAGCGCCGCAGTGAAAGTGAGCTTCCAAGAAGCTCTCCAAGCTTTAAATAGCTAGGGTACTCGGAGGAGCGTCTCAAACGCAGCGTTTCACCAAACCAGCCGACTTCACTTCAGTTTGGGCCAGAGACCAATTAATGGGCCAAGACTTTTATGGGTCGTGCTCTCTTTCAAGTCCGAACTCCATCAAATACCTAGGTTTAGTTTAATTCAAGTAACTCGGGTTTAGCTACCTCCTAACCGGGTTGGCCCAGGGTGGATACTAGCCCGGTTCACTTTTCAAACCAAACCCTAAAGATATGATGGACCCGGTTCTGTACTTGTCTAGCTCTACCTAGTGTTTGACACATACATTTGTACATAGAAGAAGAATACATGAATGTATTATTTTACAACACTGTTTATTGATTAAAAGTGTCTTAATTGTTGTGCAAATTTGCTTTATGAACATATTTTTGGGGACAAAGGGAGTATTATAGTATAGTCTGTTGTTTACATCACAATCTCAAAGTGACGCTGCACCAATTACCGACATCGCCACCCGGTGCTGATATACTAATTGATCGAGACTTGGAAAACAAAAGTAAGCTTCTATTGTCATTTGTCTATTATTGATCGATCTCATGTATATTCAAGTTTCAAGCGTTTAAAACTAGCCTTTAACCTCAAATTTGACTTGGCAAAGAAACTTCGTTTAATAAAATATATATATACATCAAATTAATATTTGAAAGGTACTTGATTTTCTTTTAGGGTTCTTTCGATTGACCGACCCGTTAAGTTGTTCTGTTGAACAATCACATTAGCAAATTCAAGTTTGGGCCCACTGGTCCTTGCTTGTTTCATTAATTCTTTTTTATATGGGGGTGTTTAGGTAAGAGCGATACAAGAAGCCTTGAAAGTAAACAAAGGATAAACACAATAATGAAATGAAAAGATGGTTATTATATACTCCTACTATTATAGGGTGATCCAAACAATGTGAGTTGTTAAAAGTGGCGGATGATCCAAACAGACTAGCTTTCACTTCCTGATGGAATGGATGACTGCGGATGATTTAGACAGTCAACAGAACTCAACTCAACTGCTGATGCACATAAAGCTTAGCTATTACTTCTACTACTCTTTCTTTGTTTTACCATTAATGGTATCTCAGTTAAATTAGACAACACCTACATTAAGCCCCCTTTTGCACTCTACTCTGCCTTACTCTCTGCCCCTACTACTTAAATGACAAAGGATTGTGTTTCAGCTTTTTTAATTTCCCCTCCTTGAAAATACTAATTAATTTATGTGGCACCAACACCAAGAAAGTCTATGAATGATGTTGAAGAAGAAAAGGAGGATGTTGTTGATGTTGGAGCTCCAAATCCTCCTTTGTTGTTGTTGTCTTGTTTTGGTGCAACTAATGGTGCCATTGAAGAAGAAAAAGAAGTAGAAGAAGAACAAGGGTTGTAGTAATAGTAAGGTGACTGTTGCATTGCCATTGCCACTAATAATGGAGGAGATTGGTTAATAATGTTGGTCTCTTCATCCTTTGGCCTCATAACCCAGTTGTTGTTTTGGCTCAACCTCCCCATCATGTTGTTATGTCCATTGACACCTGAAATAAATATTTAAAAAAACCCCAATTCACTAAAAAAGGTGAAATGAAAACTTTTCCTAATATATATCTAAAAAAAAAAAGAAAAAGAGAAAAACCCAAGATTGAAATGAAAAATACCATGAAAGAGATCAAAAGGAGGTTGATGTAGGCCACCAAAACCAGCATTACAAGCTTGGCCATGTGGAGCATTACTCATATACTCAAGACTTGAGGAGGTGTTGATGTTGTTGCCCTGAATTATTATTCCTCCATTAGAAGAAAGGCCATTACCATTAATATTATATAAGTGTGGAGGAGTTGGAGTTGGATGAGGATGAGGATGATGATGATGAGAAGCAATCTTTCTCCTCCTATAAGCACTAGATTGCTCCCTGTACTTCCTAGCCATTATCACATGCCAATGATTCTTAACAGCATTGTCAGTTCTTCCTGGGAAAAGTCTTGCTATCATTGCCCATTTGTTCCCATACACTCTATGAGCTTGCATTAGCCTCTCTTCTTCTTCCTCTGTGAATGCTTTCCTGTTGATCCTTGGATCTAGCTGGTTAAACCATCTCAATCTGCAGCTTTTTCCTTTTTTTTCCCCAAATTTCCATCAAATCACAAATTAATCCACACATACATTATACATAAGAAAGAAAGAAAGGGAGGGTAAATTACACTTCAAACCCACCATTACAAATTATAGAAAGCCAAAAATCATTGTTGATGCTCTAAAACCTAGATGCATAACTTCTTGCTATTATTTGTGGATGTTATTAAGGCTTTAATTAAATTAACAAAATTGGATGTTTTTGTTCATATTTTTAGTTAAATGAAAAGTTGGGCTCTTAATGGTGGTTTAGTATAATTTGACCACTTTGTAATTTTCCTGTCCTCCGCTTCTAATATATATTTACCCACTTAAAAACAACTAGTGTAACTTAACCAAGAAGAGATGGAATGAAATAATAATAATAAAAAAAAGGTGTACTTTAATTTGTTGAAGAAAAGGAGAGAATGAGAAGCTAGCTAGTACCTGATCTTCCTTGTAATTTCTCAGCAATGAGATTCCAATTCTGAGGTCCATAGATGGCCACAAGCTCCTTGAGCTTGGCATCTTCAGCTGGCCTCCAATGGCCTCTTGCACACACTTTTCCAGTGGTCACCAATGTGTTGCTTTCAAGACTCAATCTTTCTCCTTCTTCTCCTTCTTCCTTGTAAGTGGCATTGAGATCCACTGATCTTCTTCTCCTATGTCTTCCCACATACACATTATCATCATCATCACCATCATCCAATGACTTAGAAAGCTTGTGTTGTTGTTCTTCTTCTTCCTCCTCTTCATCCTCATCTTCCAAGATTTGAGAACTAAAAGCATTACATTTTCCCATGTAAGTGAAGCCCCAACCATGAAAGGTGTCAGCTTTAGGGTGGTGAGATGCATTGTTGGTTTGAGAGCAATTCCCTGGTGCAAAGTAAGTTGAGTTTATGGAGAGAGAGTTCATGTCAGGGAAGGAAGCCATAGCCATTGAAGATGAAGAAGAGGTGATGTACTGTACTAAGAAAGTGAAGAAGAAGAAGAGGGTGATAATGAAAATGAATGACAAGGGTGAGAGTGGGAGTAGTACAACAAATAAAAGTAACAGCTGAACATCTCATCAGAACAAGACTTTGGATTTTGCAGGTGAATAAATAGAAGTAGTAGAGTGAGGAGGATTGCCATTTTTTTAATAATTTTACCTCTTGGTTATTTGGAGGGTCTGACAAGATTTGCTCAGCAAGCAAACTGTTACATAGTCATCTTTCATGCCATCTTCTCATTAAAAATGAAAACAAACAAAGAAAAACTGTGGGAAAAAAAGGAGTTTTTTTTTTCTTTTTTTAAAAAAAAGCCTTCCTCATAAACTGAAGAAGACTTTTGTATGTTAACCAACAACCCAGTACACCTCACTCGATATTAACGTACTATTTAATCAATGGATAGCATGAATTAATTAACCTTAAATAAATACAACATCTGAATTATGTCAACCCACCTTCGTTGAAGTGTTATATATTAGGTTGTTTCACTTGTGGGTAAAAATGGATTTTTAGGTGAAAAGTACTTTATCTGTTTCGCAAAAGATGTCTTTTTAGACCATTTAGAGCATGTGCTATGAAGGGGATTGGTAATCCCCTCCTCCTTTTTTTACCCATTTTTTATTCAAAATGAGGATACTCTTGGATGTGGGTTGGAAGAGAGGATCCTCTCTTGAGAGAGGAATGGAGTGAAATCCTCTATGGGTAGAGGAATGTGCACATTGGCTTTTGTGCATTCATCTCCATATTCACCCAATCAAAATTTAACATGTGTCTCTTATAATCAACTACATTCATTTATTTTCATTACATTTAGCATTAACAAATTACAAATAAAAATATTTTAAAGATGATATTTTAAAAAAAAAAAAAAAATAATTCTTGCATTTTTTTTGTCTATAAATTGAACCTAATATTGCATATCTTTTTCATCTATCAACACAATCATTTATTTTCATTACAATTAAGCATTAATAAATTACAAACAATAATATTAAAAATATGACATTTTTAAAAAAAAAATTCCTACAACTTTTTTTGTCTATAAATTGAACCTAATATGCATACATTTTTCATCTCATCCTATCTTACTATCTTCCTCCCTCATCATCTCATGGATAATCATGATCCAACTAACCCAAACTTGCAAAATAATTCAAATTTCCAATATACTACCCCCTCTTTTGGCATCGGATTCGGATTGTGATTAAATTTTTATGACAATAATGTTGTTATTTATTCTTAATGTTTTCATTTTACATCTTATTTTATGTTGTTATTTGTATTATCTTAATGTAATCAAGATTTAATTATTAGTAGTAATCAATTTATATTGCCATAAGTAATATATATTTTTTTTATTGAATGTTAAATTAATTTATTAATTAATTAAAATCATAAGGAGTGAATAAATCATAAATTGATAATATGAGTATGTGATAAACTATATGTATAAAAAAATTGGAAGAGAGGAGAAGAAATGATTCTCATTGTTGTGGGTGAATATAGAGAAAGAGGAAAAGGAAGGGGAAAGAGTGAGGTAAAATATAGGGTAGGCGAGGTGTCAAAAGGAGGTGAGGAGAGAGAAAATGAAGAGATGATTGGAAATCCCATTCATAGCACATGCTCTTAACATTTTTCATAAAAGTTGTCCTTTTACCATTTTTTTTCAATTTTTTCCGATTATGCCCCTAAAAAGTGGGTTCCCTTTTTTCATTTTTCCATGTAATTGGTCACATTAATAAAGTAAAGTCATTTAATGAGGGTATATTAGGTATAAAAAAGTTTTCCTTAATAATCGTGTAATTGTCCAGAAGGACATCTTTTGCAAAACGGAGGAAGTAATTTTTAGTGTTTTGAAAAACTTAAAAAGTAGAGAAAGTTACACGTATTTTAAGAGTGTTAAAAATAGTTTTTGGGTAGAAATGATTTTTGGGTAGAAAGTGAAACAAGGGCTAAAAGGATGGTTTAGAAAGCGAAGTATTAATTCAATATGACTCTTTGAGTATATATAGTTAGATCCTCCCATGGCCATACCCATTATTATTCTATGTGATCCATCTCTAAATTCTCGTCTTGTTTGCAAGCGCTTACCAATTTATACAACAAACTTTTAATAAATGAAAATATCTATCAGTATAATTTCCATGAAAAAAATGAAGTAAAAAACATGAACTTTGGGAATACATTTTACCAATGAGAATTACGTGAGACATAAAAGTTATATGTAATATGAGGTTCATTATTGACAGTTAAATATATTTTATTTATGGTCGTTATTAAAAGTGTATCGTAAAGTATCAAAATTGCATTCAAATTAGGAATGCACTTTTAATACTTTACGCGATGCAACGTAATAGTGTCATTTGTTCCGCACGAAATTCAAACTCTATATATTATTTAGCGATGTCATGAAACTAAGCTACTTTGACGATTTATTTCAACCAAAATATCTGACGTGTCTCAATTAGATTTGACATTTCTTATAACAGTTCGGCTAATGTTAATAATTTAGTTTTGAAAATGGGTGCAAAAAACCTATTATGGGGCAAATACACATGATTATATCTAATTCCTAAAATCTCTCCCCTGTATCATGCTCTTTATCCATATTTCTCATTCTTTCCAAATTCTGAAAAACGCTTCATATTCACTTGATCAAAGAACACAATCGTCTCTTTCTTCAATCCTCTCATTCTTTGTAGAATTTGGCCGTGTAGTGGTGATGAAGTCCTTCTTCGATTAGTGTTCTAACCATTATTTGTTTGATTGTTGATTATCAAGGCAGTGAGGTGCTTTTTTCTATTCAATATTTTCTTCGTATAGTAGATCTGCAAATTTATGAATTGTTTTTTTTACTGATCGTTGATTATTGATGTGGCTCACACGCAAAAAATCGATATGGAACGTGTAGATGCGAAAGGGATTCAATATTTTCAATTAGATTTGCTAGTCACATAATTCATCTCAGATTTTGAAGATTTGTGAAACCGTTGTTTTTTTTTTTGAATGAAATGGTGATTCATTCATAAGGGAAACCATTACAAAAAGAACTAGGCACACCTAGTTGTTACATGGGTCATCTAGGCCAACCCTACCACACCATCTCCTCGAATCTCTAATGATCTTCTTCCATCTAGCCTTAATACAATTTCTTACATTACAAATCACAATTCTAATGCACTCCTCACTTGTGCATTCCTCTTGCTTAAAGATCTTACCATTCCTAGCTCTCCAAATATATAGTAGATCACTGCACAATTACATGCAATCCAAACATTGAATAGAAAACTCTTCTTCTGCGTCATCCCCTCTATGGATTTCATCCAATTTTCAATATTGTAGTATCTCCTACCAAGTTTGTGAAGCCATTGTTCATATTTATTAATTTAATTTTATTCATGTTTATTCACATATGTTGGGCCATTTACGAGTAAATGAATGAGCTGTCCCGATGGAAGTAAACGAAATCTTACGTTGAGCCATTTATTAAGTTTGTGAACCCATCGAGACCGCATTCATTTTATTTATATTCATTAATTTGATTTTCAATATTGTAGAAAGGACCCTTAGAAGTAATCGGAATATTACGCCGGATCATTTACGAATAAATGAATGAGCGGTCTAGATGGAAGTAAATGAAATCTTACGTTGGGCCATTTAGGAATAAATGAACGAGCGGTCTTAATGGATGTGCACGAATGTGTATCGGACAATTTACGTTAAATGAACGAGCGATCCCGAATGGACGTACACGAACTAAATGCTTTGGATCAGTTACGAATAAATGAACGAGCGGTCCTGCAAATATAACAAATTCCAAAAGCGAAAACGATTCTGAAAGAGAAACCGATTCCGAAAGCGAAAGTGAATTGTGAACTTTGAAAGTGTAAACGAATTGCAAATTGTGAAATCCAAAATATAAGATCGAAAATGTTGAATTGAGCACCACTCGCATAAATAGTCGAATGTTAGAATTTACGCGCGCAAATACTTGACATTTGAGGGTCAATTTATAAACGATTTTTTATGCCTCAATTAATAAATCAAGTAATTAATCTTAAAGAGAGTAAATTAAGGGCTTTAAGCGATAAAGGCCCCATACGTTAAATAGGCCCAATACCTTAAAGATGGAAGAAGGAAACCATAGCCTCCTTTCTCCGCTATTTAAGGTTGCCTCTGTAAATTGTTCTTCTCTTTTTGTTTGAATTCTACTCCCTTTCTGCCCTAACAAATTATATTGCTGGATCATTTCGTTGTGTCTCTTCCTTCCCGCTTGCCATTGATTTGAGCTTTAAAAACTTTTTATCCTATAAAAGTTCCTTGTTTATTAGGTGGCCCAATAATTTCATTCCTGTAAAAAAAACCTCACACGTGTGAAAGTGAGGGGTGAATTTAGATAGGGTTGGAACTTGGAAGGGTTCTACTTCATCAGCTAGGCTGTTTTGTGTCTACATTGACAAGAATGTGTGAAGGGGTTCGGGTTTTAACTTTTGCGTGTATGATTTAAGACAAAGGGCCCTTGGCTACAACTACAACCACCCCTCTTTTTTTTTTTTTTCGTTTTGAGGAACAAAAATGAGACCTTTCTTGTTTAGAGAATCCCTTCTGCCAACATCATCAGTTAATAATAATCTGCCCTCTTTCTCTCCATCTCAATCAGTCCTCTTTATAAGAGAATTTTAAAAAAAATAAAAATAAAAACTGGGCACCTGAAATAGACCCAGCAACCAACTCCATTTCAAGATCTCGAATCCAATACTTGTATTAGCTAGAATATATTGTAACAAAGCCCACTTAATTACTTCATGTACGTATATACTCGAAAGATCTGCACTTGCTTGTTCACTACCTCAAATAATTTTCTTTTGGTTGGTCCATCAACATATGTTATTGTTGATTTATTGATTTGTTTTAGTCGGAGAGACGACTCATTTATTTATTTATTTAACTAGGCAACTTGCACTTACTTGCATGATTCCATATTTCTTCCTTTATTATTATTATTATTCCATCACAATTATCAACCTTTGAGGTCAGTAAAAAACACAACTTGCTAGATTTTTTGCCTCGTCTTTTTTACCCTTTTCTGCGCCCCTCTCTTGCAATTTTTGTCTCTTGTATTGTATGTATACAATACATACAATCTCATGAGGAAGTTTCAGTGTAGCTCGCTCAATAATATGTAAACAGCTGGATACCAAGTTACCAACACAATATCTAACCCATATTTCATTTCATGTAAAAAGAAACCTTAATTTAATTTATACATGCATGATGCATCCACATGGAAATTTATCTACAAGCTGAGACAACAAGTATATAAATACTTAAGAATGCTCTTATGTTGTTGCACTATTAGGAAGTATATTTAACTGTTAATATTCAATGAGCCCGCAGTTTAGAAGAATAATCGATCTTATCAATAATCTAATAACTTCCTTGTGGATTATGGGGTATAATTTTAAGTTTACATATGAATTTGTTGCTGAACTATATATATCCGTTTTTCTAATCTACAGTATGTCCTTAAGTCCTAGGATATAAAACTATCATTTTCTATTGATTTATTGATTTACGGTTTACAAAAATTTTAGTATTAAATTTTGTCTAATTTAAAAGAATAACTTTGAAATCATGATTCTTGACTTGTGCCCTATCGGAGGGTACAAGTTAAAAAAGACCACAGTACTTACCTATTAGGAAATTATGCATATAATTTGTGCAAAAAAAAAACATTCAGATTAGAATATCATCATTAATCAGTAATCACCATGCCTATATCATCAAAGAAGTTGCAGAAGATATCTATCATAACAAAATTTCTTGGTCCTAAACAAAATTGTTCCAAACCCAAAATATATATAGTACACAACTACGTACTCATCGATGCTACATTAATGAAGTGGCTAGCTAGTTTGCAAATTGGAAGGATTCTTTGGAACTAGATGGATGATCAAAATTGTATTGTAGGAAGAAACATAAACATTGATAGGGTTTAACATATACTATAAACATACAAGGGTAACATGCATGTCTTCCTCCTCCCATTGCTCTTCTTAATTGATGAGCCCAATCAGTATAACTGCAGACAGAAATATGTGCAGTGCATTCTAATCCCCATATCTAATACAAACCAGTAAAAAGGATGGGTATATTTCCTTCTTAAGGAATGTCTGAACTGCACTTTTTTTTTTACTCTCCCAAATCCAGCACCACCCACCACACCCAATACCAATAAATAAATACACACACATTATAAAATTTCAAGGAATAAAAAAGTTTTGAAAAATTGAAGTGTGTGTTGCAGTTGAAACTTGTAAGTGACTGACCAATACCCAGAAGTTTCATTTAATTGGGAGGGGTCACAGGTGGAAGGATGTGGGTCTAGTGAGTTGCAACAGGAATGTCCCATCCTTTGCTGTATAGAGAGAAGAACACAACAGTTCTCCAGTCAAAACTTATCAAGGCTATCTTTAATGGGTAACAAAGATAACTAGAATAAACTCATTCAATTGGTGAAACAATTGTAATATTGTATAGGGAACTGTTTCTTCTTTTTTTTAAATAAAAATGGTAATATATCAAAAATCACCCACTAAAAATTTATCACTTTGTACAAAATCAAATGTTAAACTTAAAGCAGTGAAATAGAAAATTGGCCAAACTATCAATTGGACATTTTTTTATTAGGTAAGAATTAGGAGAGGAAACGGCTTAACCGTTGTTTCAACCTATAACTTCTTTTTGGATGAGAAATTTAAGTTCTGCTTGAATTTGAATTTGATTCATTGAGGGTGATTGGAAAAGGGTTGTAATTTTGTCTGACACTTGATTCACTTCTCGGAAACTGTGATTGATCTGTACTACCAAAAAGTTTTACAATTGAGCTAGGATGTTAAAGATGAGAATCTCAATTTCCCAAGGCCACAATGACAAATTTTCTTAATAGAGTTAATCTAGATTATTGGGTTTCGCCAATATTTTTAAAAAAAGCTTCATTTACAAGGCTTGATTCATTTCCCTGGTCTCTTCGATCCCAAGACTTCCTTTATTTTGTGGTTTGTAAATGTGGTCTCATTCTATAAGGGTTTAAAATGGATGTCCTTGTTCCAAACAAATGACCCATTTAAATATTTGGGCATTACATATATATAAAAGTCTGTTTGGTTTCCAGCCACGGAAACGTAAACGGAAAGGAAACGAATATAACCCACTTATGTGTCACAATACATTGAAAACAAAATTTATTTGTGAGTCTAGATAAAGGGTGAAGAGAAATGGTTAGAGAAAATGGGATATATACTTACCTCATGTTAAAATTAGGGAAAGAGATAGAAAACCACAAGGGAACTTGAGTTACATTTTTATATGAAAAATGAGGTGACTTAAGGAAAGAGGAAATTTGTTATTGATGTATCATGGTCCTAATATAGACTAGATGCGTTCCTTTTACGTTTAAGTTTCCGTAGTCAGAAACGAAACGGACCTAAATTGCCATTTGAGTGTTAATAAAGTAAAAAACGGTCATTTGAGGATTACAGAAATAAAAATCTCATTTTAATGTCCTTATTTATCCATAAAACGTAAATAAGTGAGTTGGTGGTGTTTTGTTAACTTGAGGTATGACAGTTTGATAGGAGTAGTAAATGTTTAACGGGTAGTTTTATACAAACTATTGAAAGACAACTCCAAAACAGTAATTAATTTTGGATGTATAAAATTTAATTTAATTTAACACTTTACTGTTTAGGTCTTTATTTTACCCACTGCTTATTTTTTAGCTTCATCCCAACTTACAGAGGGTTCATTCAGGTTCACAGAGAGGCCACACACCAAAAAGAAAGGCAATTTTGTTGGCTTTGTATTGCACACATTTCCCCATGCAATAAGATCACTGTTTGAGCTTCCAACTGCCCTTTCCTCTCATGAGCAACTAGATATATGTACTAGTATCATCATATAGTAACATGTTTTTGCCAAAAAGTATACTACTTTTACTATATCATGTTACTGCCTCATGTATGATATGTATAGTATTGGTTTGGTGTTAATTATGATGAATGAGCTAGCTATATAACCTATATTGTATTTGTATTATACTCCATGGCTGGTGATGATGTCATCTTCTCTGTCTTACCACAGAGTTTCACATTGGGAACCTGCAAACAGACTTGTATTTATTATTGCTGCTCTCTTTCATTTTTTTTTACAAAATAACCCCCCTGGTAGAGAGTTTGGATATGCATTTTTTACCATTTTTCTTCTTCTTTTACCCTAATTTCTTCACTCATCAGTCATCACAACCATGCAGGCAAAGTTGCTGCATTCAGTAAGTTTCAAACATTTCCCTATTTGGATCCAAGCATAATATTTTTCTTTCTTAGTATAATATACTCTAGTTCCTTTTGTTTCTTTGTTCTTCCATTGAAGCCCAAAGCCAAGCAATCTTTTATGCTATCCCATACGCCATATTGAATCATTGATTGATGGGGGAAATAATAAAAATGATATCCTTCACTCCTCTCCATTTGTATACTATTCAGCAATAAGATTCAGCTTTAGTTTTCAACACTATTTGTTGAATAACTTTACTTGTTTGACACCCAATGGAGCATTTACTAATACTGTGGGATTATATTGATTTAGGTAGAAAAGAATAGGTCTAGCTATAAACAGGGCTTTCAATTGGAACAACACTCTAAATGTGCAAAAATATATACCAAGTTTTCAATATGATTTTAAACAGTAGGACTATGTAGGAATAAAGGACTCATAAATGTTACAACTTCAATCCTTTATTGACAATGACTTTCATAGTTTTGTCATATCATTATACAACCCAGCTTTTATTTTTTGTTTTACCAATTTTCATGATTTCAAAAGTGTTCATAAAACTATTTACAACATTGAGAATAAATATATACTGTATTATATAACATTTAAAAAAAAGCAACGGTTTTGAGAGTGAGAGCATACAGATACAGATGATGTAAATGAGGGTTTAGTTATATGGGTCAGGACAATCTTGTGCAAAGGAGTGACAAGGACTCATTTCAGACACTATCTTGTGCCCCCTCATGCAACCAAAAGAGGAGGGACAAAATGGGAAAAGTAGGAAGAAACTGGAGAGCAGAAAAAGGGGGGAAAGCTGGGATCTTTATGGAGATTGTGAGGAATTAGGCAGCCAAAAAGACAATTTTGCACTTGAACAAGATGGGTCTTGAGAATATATTGCTCTCATCACATATCTGCATCTTCCAAGCTATATTGCCCACATCAAAGCTGTGATTTCTTGTTGTTTTCTACCCTGTTTTATTGCTCTTGTGTGTGTTTTTTTCTTTCTTCTGCTGTTTCTTATCCTCTGAGGCTGCACTCTGATTGTGAATTGTGGTTGGATCATCTGCACGTGAGTAGAGCGTGATGACATCAATCCCACCAGCCACCAAACACATCATATCATACATATCCAAGGCTGACTAGTCTTCAGCTTCCCTCCTTCTTTTTCATTTTGTTTAAAAAAATTTCATCATCAGAAAAGGGTACATTATTCATAAAATTATAAACCATAATGGAGGCTGTAAAGTTGTTGCAGGTTGGGCCATAAATGAGCAAGTTGTACAAAATTTGAGTAGTAGTCCTTGCGACAGGAGATTGTTGTTACTTGTTAGGTTTCCACACATGTAATTCGGTCTTTCTCAGAGATAAATTAAAAACCTTAATTTGATTACTACTACTATCCTGCATTGAAAATGATAAATCTTAAATAAATATTAGAAAAAACCTAAATAACTAAATCTAATTAACTCCTTTCCAAATTAGAAGTCTTAACCTGCTTAGAAAATCCGTATAATGTACTGTATATACTATAGTATACCACTTGGCACTTGCCACAATGAAAGAAAACATCTAACTTTAAAATTGTACCCACAAGGCCCCAACCCATGTCCAAGTGATTGTTGCTATAGATATGGGATCTTGAATAGGTCCAACTGATCATGTGCACAAGGAAGAAGCATGGTTTCATGGGTGAGACCCATACAAGGAAAGAGGGACATGTTTGGCCAATTCAACAAACATGTCTCAAATATATGCAAAATAACAATAACCAATAATCAATAACAAAAAAAGGGGGGTCACAATTCACAAAGAATAATACGATGGCCCACAATATATATGGTGGGCCAGGTCCAAGAGATTGCATTGAGTGTCTTCCTTTGGAGTTTGGAGGCATATGCACAAGGGTAATAAACTGAACAAGTGGCAACCTGTTTTCTCTTTAGGGTACCCTAAAGACACCTGCCAGGCAATCTGGTATTGAAATCCAAACAAGGGTATGGACCATTTGAAGGGCTAGGGTGAGATTGGAGAGTTCAAAAAGGGAACATGTATGGTGGTAACTTTAAAGACAGCAAGTGAGTTGGTTTCCTTGGCCTTGAACAAATTGGTGAGGTTTGGAGAGAGAGAGAGTGTGTGTGAGAGAAATTAAGTGTCAGTTAACTTTGTCTTGGACAAAAGATTTTTGTGGCCATCAAGTTCTTAACTAACCCATGTGAACCTAACTTTATTTTAAAAAATAAAATTTGAAAAAAGCAGCTCCACCTAAAGCCTTTGGATCCTGCATATCTCCTCTCTTTTTCTCTGTCCCTCTACTGTCTCTGTTAGATTTTTACATTGTGGGTCATTTAAGCTTTTCTAAATAAAATTCAGAAGCAATATCATAAAAAAAAAAAAAGAGAGAGAGAGAAGACTTCCACTAGGACTGTTTTATCTCTTTCAATGTCTTCATTACCACTCTCATAAGTCATAATAACCCAGAAGCTTGAAGCAGTTCTACAATGTCCAGTTGAGAGATATTGATAGAAACCTAAAACCCTTTTTTTTCTTTCCAACACAAACATCATCATCATCATCATTGACCCAGTGAAGCTCCGCTACAGCGGAATCTAGGGGGTCAAGATGGGGGTACTCTCATGTCCAAGGAAAAGGGAGTACGTCCAATAGACCCCCCAAAAAATGAAATTCAGCTATGTGACAATAATAAGTGAATTTAGTTAGAATGCACCAAAATTGATATAGGGACTAAATCCATCTCAAATGCCGTGTATAAAAGCCTATGAGCATGTGTATTTCCAGCCGAAACATAAATAAATAAATAAATAGCAACTTGAATATCATCATAATCACAACATACATCCAAAAATTTACAAGGATTTATAAGGTAGAAAAGCACCAGCCAAAGGGGCCTGTGTCAGCAACCGGTTCAGCATCTTTTGATTGCTGGATGCAGAACACTGAACAGCTCTACTGATTGTCAATTTATGTTATCATATCCTCCAAAAAAGGGGAAATACACAGATGAAATGCATTGCATTATTTCTGGTTATTCACACAAGTGATAAAGCTTGACTCATATGATAGGCCTGCAAAGCCTCTCCCATAGAGTAGCGTTTCAAAGAAACAATGCACTAAATGCCCTTCTTTGATCCACACGTTCAAGCAAAGGATTCTCACTTTCCCAAACAGGTACACCACATACTAGTAGTTTAAAGAAAAATAATTTCACTTTTTATTTTTATTAAAATTTTTGATAATTAAAGTACCAGGCAAAGTGATATCATAAAGCACAAACAAGAAAGTCAAATAAAAGAAGATATAAAAAACACACATGGAAAGCTATGAAAAACAGGAGATGTGTTGATTTCCCCTCCTTATGTTATCCCTTCTGAGGAGTAATGATTCAAAATTTCAAGCATGATATAAAAAAAGGGGTTCAAAATTCAGAGTTTAAGACATGCTTGAACATGTATGTTGCTATAGATCATGGGATTTGAATGACTGATGTAGAACAAAAAAACCCTCCTCAAATGAGACAGTAAATAGAACAAAGCAACTTGAAGTGAATAAGATTCAGCTGGTGTAAAGTAGAAGTGACATGGATAAATAGTACAGCAGAGCTATAACTTAAAACAGTCTGAAATCACAAGGCCTCAAACAAACAGGCCATATTAATAGACATTGTTCTTCACAGACAGCTAGCTGGATAGATAGGTAGATGGATGCGCAAACATATAAAGGACACAACATACAGTACAGCAAATTGCCCAAATCAAGGTGGGGTACATAACAAATTAAAATCCCCATATTTAGTTAACGAAATAAATCAATGGTTCAGAACCCAGAAGATAAACGGAAAAAAAATCAACAAAATCTGTAAACTGTATTGAGTAACTGATGCAGAGAACAGGAGATGCTTGCAGGATTATTATAAAATTGGAAAAAATAATACATGAACAGGAGCCTATTTTGCATCATTTATGCCACAACAGGAATTTCAAGCTTGATGTGTGTTTTGCTACATGTCCCCATGATTTGGAAGATGTTGAAAATCAGAGAAGTCTGATAGGCCCAGAACAGCTGGATGAAGACTGAATCATGGGCATTCAGCAGGAAGCTTTTTTTCATCAATTTTATCAGTATTTTCTTAATTCTTATGTCGCAGAAGAGTTGCCAAGCATTGTTAATGACTCATGACAAAGTTCAAAGCTAAAAGCCAAAAACTTAAGGCTAGAGGTGGAAATTTCAAACCTTGACTATAAACAGGCATTACCAAAGATCTGTAACTCTGTGTAAGAGGTTACTACTTAACATGCACTGGGAACAACAGACAGCGCATTATAGATATGGTAAAAAGGACAGATTTGATTTAGTGGGAGATTTTCCTTCATTGATAAGGGAAGATAAGCAGCTTTGCTAACATACAAGGATAGCCTGCAAATATCCCTTTTCCCCTCCCCCTATATTTTAATCTCTTTGAAAAATGCAAAAAAAAAAAAAGGACAGAGATCGTACCAAGACCACGTGCAACTAAGCCACCCATGGACCAATGTGCTGCTCCATTGAAACAAAACAAGGCAGGACCAATAACCCCTGGCCTTGTGGAAGTGTAGACGTAGGCCTTTGGAAATATATCATCCTCCTCCAAAACCCTTGATAGTGCGAACAAATGTAAAATGGCATCCTATGTCTTACTCCAAATTACATTTTTCAGCAAATATTCTCCCCAATTACAGTCCAAGCAGAAAATTCTGTTTAAGAGGTGGAAAATAGGAAATACCAAGAACTAAATAATCATGAACCACAGCAATTCTACCGACAATGTGCGAAAAAGGCAGTGCCTAAATGGGTGAGCAGACAAAATCTGTAAAGGACCCATATAAACTCCATATGCACCACAATAAAATGATCTCTAGCTACTCGCAAGATGTGGAAAAAGGACATTTTAATCTAGAGAAATCAACATGGTAGGCTTCTGATATGGTTAGAAATGCTTGGGTTTGCCAAATAGCCCTGAAAGCCATGGATGAGAAATCCTCACCATCATATGATGCTGAGATGAGGTCAATGCTGGCTATGGCATTTACCCTATGTATTCAAGAATAGACCATATACTAAGGTTAGATTGAGATTAGAGAAGAATGAGTTAAACTGATCAGGACACATTGAAATTGCGCCGGGCAGGAATTGGAGAGAATTTTGATTATCAGCCAAACAAGTCCAGAACCTAATGAGCTCATATCCATAGACACTGGATAACTGAAAGAGTTGTGGCAGTTCTTCAACCATTGTAAGAAGGAAAGCTCATAGATTTTCAAGATCACCATGAACGGCGAGTCAACAAACATTTATTACGTGTTGCCAGCTAGGAATTAGAAAATGTTTTGTAATAACTCTACTTCAGTTACGAATGAAATGCTATGATTATCAATCATCTAGCCATGGATGAATTAGATGAAATATTGATGTATGATGTATTGGTTATTGTATGTACATTATAGTGACAAAATTTAATGTACACTTTGAAATAAGAAGGGGATGCTATAGATGTTTCTGAACCTAGTCTACCTAATGCACCAATATATTTCATCAATTGCAATTTGCAAAACTCCTTATAACCACTGCATGAATGGATTCAACTTCAAAATTAAACAGATGACCAAGTTTATTTCAATAAAAAAGAAGAACAAGGATATAAGAAAATTGTAGAGTATCCAAATGGATCATGGAACTGCCTTGTACAACTCTTTGACCGTGCTCTGTAATAAAGTACAAAACTGGTTTCTCATATTGGGATGGAGAGAAAATGGTAATAATTCTTTCAAATAAAATATTGAACCAAGTAACATGCAAAGTATTTGAAATAGCATTAAGAAAATTGCAACTGACAGTTAGCATCTATAATTTACCTTCACAGATAATATGAAGGATGAACCTCTTTCTAGGAAAAGAATTCCTATCAGAAAGAGACAGAAATAATGCATGGTAGTAATGACTACTTGCAAATGTTTATAAATTAGCCCAAAATATCTGTTATCACTGAGTTGTGAAAAAGACTTGTCAATTATCATTGCTGCAATAGAGAATCAGAATTCATATCACTAGATTGGATTCATTACATTTTTATCAACAATGTCCAACAGCAGTACAGGATTACAGAGTACTAGAAGATGTTTACTGTGCAAAAAATGGTGAAGTATCCTGATAACATAGAGATCCCTTTATCCTCAAGTTCAAAACACACACACACACACACACACACACACACACACACACACACACACACAATGTAGAGCTAAGCAACTAGACGATTATACATGATATTTGTTAGAAAAGGGTATAAGAGGAGTAATGATAGCCAAGGAAGACCCATGATGATTTAACTCAGAAGAAATCAAAGCTAGCGCACAGTAGGAAAATTAATCCCATTCTGTTAAAAGGGTTTTGGGATATTGAGTCATGGTTACTCGTGGGTGACCTCAGAATAGCACCTAGTATAAAAAAGAGAGGGGATTCTTGTTTTAGGATCTGAAATTTCTTCTGCAATTAGGCTATGGCTTAGGCACGCTAGAGGTGTCAAGTGTCATCTTGTGCTGGAATATTGTGGAAGTATTATCGAGGGGGTTTCTTATTCCATTTTGTCTGGGTGCTCTTATATCCAAGAACGTTTAGAGTTCTATACAATGCTCATCCACCTTCAATCATACAGAAGCAAAGAGCAACCATGATAGATCACATCAAGTATATATTGCAGACTTATTCTTTAATACTCAACAGTCTTGTATCCAATCAAAAAGATAAACATTTCCCAACATATCAACACCAACTAGCATTAGAAACATAAACAAAATCACAATTTCGAAATTGACTATGAGTTAAATGTACAACAGGCAAAAGGTAATCAAAGATTGAGCAGCTAACTTACTAAAACGAACTCTGCTCCAAACACTGCAATCTCATCTCGAGCAAACGCACATTGAACTCGCCATCACTGACCTTCAACATATCCCATAAAGGCATTGAAAGCCCGTGTTCAACGAGAAGCCTATGTCTTGGCTTTATCTTCCCCTCCAAACTGAAGGAAAAATACTGCGGAAACCTCTTGATTTGGATTAAATCCCCCTTCATCTCCTTGAGAAAGTATTCCACCTTTGGCCTGTAATTGTTCTCTATACTGAACGTCAACAGACACGGCGATCTCAACAGCATGTTACTGACATCCGAATGCGAGAACCCTAGACCCTGCAAGAACTCAATCTTCGGCAGTAAAGTGTTTTCCACACTAGAAACCAGCAACAAGGTCGTCTGGGATGTAATTCCATGCCTCCCTATAAACCCTATTTTCCGCAGGAAGAACAGCGTGGGCCTCAATTGGTCATCCACGCTAGAGATAAGCAATCTAGGGCACCGATTGATCGATTTGCGGATATCAGGAAATGGGATTTGAACCTCGTTGAGGAGAAACTCAAAAATCGGGTAGATGTCGCAGTGTGGATCGCAGGTGAGAAGCTGAGGATACATGTCGAAGATCCGCCCAAACTCGGAGCGCAGAATCCCCATGGAGGAGAGGCAATTCTCTACGGATTTCAGGTCCGCAAGTGAGGATGATCGGAAAGTAGGGTTTCTCCCAACGGCCTTAAGTGGGTCGACGTTGAGGCTCTCGAGGTAGAGGAGCTTCTCGCGGAACTGGAGACCGGAGTCGGAAGTTGTGCTGAAGGCGAAGACATCGTCGGAGGAGGAAAGCGGGAGACAGCGGGGAAGGTCTCGGCGGCGGGTGGATAAGGCGGGAAGGAGGTGAGGGTTTTGGGAGGGTTTATGGGGAGGAGAGAGGAAAACGGAAGGGGAGGGTCTCCGAGGCTGGGGAAGGAAGGGGAAGGGGTTGCTGGTGGCGGTGGACGCGGCGGCGATTTGGGTGGTCATTTTGGAAGCATTGATTGGGGAATTCGCGGATTAGCCGTTGGTTTTGACAAGATGGAAGAGGGGATTATCTTCTTTGTTTCATGCACTTTATTATTCGCGCCTTTCAAAGGAATTTTTTCGATTGGGTGAGCTTTGCTCAAGAGTCGAGTGTAGATGGTGGTGACCGACGATTGGCCGCAGTGACGGACGCAGAAACAAATTGAAGGGGGGCCGACACAATACATTAAAGAGATTTTTTAAATACTACATATATTGTTAAAACTTAATAAAAATAGCAAAAAATGAGTTAGCTACAAGAACTCTACAAAATTGATATCAATTAAAGTGCTCACTACAAAAGATTCATATCAATAAAACAAGAGACAACTATTAGTCAAACTATCACGTGTCTTCCGCCTCTTCAATCGGTAGAAGTGATTCATAATCAAAACTATCAACAAAACAAGAGTACATATTCTATTTTAATATCATCTCTAATTCGAGGTCATAATTATTAATTGGTATCTTCAATGTCGGATCACTAATAATTTCATCCTCAATGATAATCTCCATTCGAGATCTTTTATGGCTCTATCCACCAACTTCACGATTTATATCTTGAGGCTTGCTAGAATTGCTTGAAAGTTCAATATTTGCGGTCGGAATTGACGATTTTTTATGCCGAATAACAAATTTGTCCATTTTCTTAAACATAAATAAATCAAACAAAATCATTTAAACCAATTGAATCAATCAACATTCACTACAAATCTACACATTTACAACCAAAAAATCAGTTTTTAGTTTCAATTTTACCCAAACTAAACAATTAATTGAACAAATAATAAAATCTACAATTAAATTTTACACATGTGTACATAAATAATAAAACCCTAGATTTTAAACTTTCAAATTTCAAGTCAAATAGCAATTTGTTCAAGAATCAGAGAAAGATGAGTAGAGGACGAACAAGAGGAGTGGACCATGGACGAGCAAGCAAATTCCCGGCGAGGAGGGTGGAGCAGCGGGCGGCGTGCGGAGGTGGACTGGCGACTGGGCGAGACTTCAATAGCGCAGGAGCAAATATGGAAACAGAGAGTCGATTGTGCGAGACTTTGTATTTGTCTTTATGACCAATAGGCATTTTTTTAAAGATAAATACTTAAAAAAATAAAAAACAGAAGATAAAATTTTTAACAAGACGACATCGTTTTGATTCAATTTTTTTTATATAAAAAAAGACTTAATTAATTAGTCTTCTTCCTCAACGCAAAAACAGATATGAGAAACTCTAATGGCCGCCTACCCACAACAGTTACTCGCCTCCTCCGCTCAGTCCTCCACAGGCCACAGCTCCACTCCTCTCTATATATGAAACTCGCCGGACGGAAGTGGGGGCACCGGCCCCCACTGGCCCCCACTCCGGTCCGTCACTGATTGGCCGAGCAAATAGGTCAACTTCAAAGTGGACTGTTGAGAGCTATCCCACATGGGAAACTTAAGACTAAAAATGCTAGTATATAACTTAATGAGCTACTCCACTCATTACCATATGGTTCTGGGTTGGAACCTCATTGGGTTTGTATGCTAGGCCCGTTACACGCACGACTCTCAAATTGTCGGCCCACCGGAATGGTATCAGAGCAGGTTGCGGTGTGGGTTCTTTCCTGGAGTCTTCGGATTTGCTGGCTTGGGAGCGACCAATCTCAAAAGTGGCGGTTCGCGAGCCTTGAGGGATTAAGTGGCGGTTCGCGAGCCTTGAGGGATTGATTCGGACTTGTCGACCTTATGAGAGCACATTCAAGCCCAATGTCAAATTTCGTGGGCCACCATGTGAAACTTCATGGGCCACGTGCATACGTAAGCCTAGTACACAAGCCCAATGGGGTTCCATCTTAAAACCAATTGGCAATAGGATGAGTAACCCAAGGGTATTATATGTAGGCTAATTTAGCTCTCAACTTCCAATGTGGGAAGGAGATTCTCAACATGAACTAGACTCACTTCCTCGGTTTATATATGTTTCGGTATAGGAAGTGGTAGGAGAACCACTCTACCTTACTAGTATAACATAAAGACATAAGGGAGAAAGTTGTGACAAGATAGAGCAACAGCTCATAGAAAACAAGGCTAGAGAAATCATACTACTAGGCATTAATTAGGACATTGCACACAACAAATGAAGGGGAAAGCTTATTTGGGAACATGCAACTTTTGGGAGCTTCCTTCGGAACCCTTGCCCATAAGTCAGCGAACGATGGGAATTGGGAAATAGAGAACATGGACTCGATTGAACAAACGTGGCACACTTTGGTTTAAGTTTTGTGGGGGATCGATCACTAGCTCCTAATCTTACATACAATCTCAGCAAAAGCAAACAATAATCTGTAGGACAACATAATGCAACCCATACAACAAAGCAAGCAACCAAACCAACGACAACAATCCAGGAACCCAAATCACCACAAACCAGTAAGCAAAAGTAAAGCACAAATCAACACAAAGATTTAAGTGGGGAAACCCTAAAGACTAGAGGAAAAAAACCCACTAGTACCCGAAAGAGCGAAATTTCACTAATAAAAAAAACGAATACAAATGTTCTCAAATCTCATTCCCGGAGAACTTTAATACAAAGAGAATCAACTTTAAAACTCCTAAATCAAGGCAAACACTTATAACATGAGATTAGGTTTTCAAGGGGATAGAAAATCTCTTGATCTTCGCCCAAATTTCTCCCCTATCTTCTCCTTTTCCCTCTCACTCTTGTGCTTCATTTTCTCTCTCAAAGAGATGAGTGCTCTCAAAATAGTGGCTTGCACAATGAAGGTCTAGTGCCTCCTAGATGTTGCACACTCCCACACATCTTTTCACTAAACCCTAGCAAAAGATAAGTATTGGGATGGACCATTACTCGGGACTTGGCCCAATAATCTACCCCTCCAGCCCAAGGGGAAGATGTCCATGCCGGCTCTCTATTTCCCAATCAATATATATCTTCTAAACCTGAAGCATTTTTGGGCAGATTCGTCATTAAAAATTTATGTTACAACCACCCTATTTTTAATAAAGATTTTTTAATCATTTATATATTATGTAATTCAATCCCCTTACGGAATTTCCAATTTTATCCACTCATCTTATTTAATAAATTTTTTATCAATTTATTATGAGATTGGATAAAATTTTATCACTTCTCATTATCTTTGTTCATGTGTTATTATTTTCTATCCATAAATTAATCTAATATCTTTGTTCATACATTATTTATAAAAATAGTACGATAACAAGTTTTGCTATGGGTTATTTTTTATAAATATAATTTAATTCTAATGTATGAACAATGTTCATACATTTTTTTTTATCAATTTTTAATATATGTTTTGGTATGTTAGTACGATAACAAGTTTTGGTATGGGTTATGTTTTATAAATATTATTTAATTCTATTATTTAATTCTAATGTATGAACTATGTTTATACATTTTTTATTATCATTTTTTAATATATGTTTTGGTATGTTTTAATTTAATATTACATGTATTTTAATTTGAAAAAGTCATAACTAAAAATACATATTATGTATTTTTACGGCGCAACTTAATTGGGCAGATTCGTCATTAAGAATTTATATTACAATCACCCTCTTTTTAATAACGGTTTTTCAATTAATTATATATTTTGTAATTTAATCACCTTATGGAATTTTTAATTTTATCCACTCATCTTATTTAATAATTTTTTAATCCATTTACTATGAAATTGGATAAATTTTTATCTCTACCCATTATTTTTTTATCTTTGTTCATGTTAATTATATTATAATATGTAATTATCTTCTATTCATATAGTAATTATCTTATTATATTACGTTATTTCTCTATCTTTCTTATATTTTTAATAATAATTTTTTATTAGTTATATATATTACAAGATCTTGCACATGATAATAATATATTGCATACACACGTTATTTTGGTATTTTTATAATTACAAATTTTTAATATTAATTTCTATCCATATATATGACACATAAAAATACTAATTTAATATATTATAGTAAAATAGATAAGTTAATCTATTTAGTCACCATATTTTTAGTTACAAAATTTTTTATATTAATATTCTATCCGTAACTATGACAACTTTTTTTAATTAATATGGGCCATGTTTTTAATTGAATATTTCATATTAAATTTATATTTCTTTATAATAATTTTCTATTAGTATCCTGATTTTTTATATGATGGATCATTTAATAAATAAATAAAAATTATTGATCCCTTAATCTTAAATCGGTTAATCACTCAATCCATATGTATGACACATAAAAAAATACTAATTTATTCTATTAGATTAAAATGGATAAGTGTTTTATCCATGAATATGATGAATATAAAAATCATTTTTTACTTTAACTTTTTTTTCCAGAAGTATATTTTTAATTACAGAGTTTTAATATTAAGTTTTTATTCATAAGTATAAAGTATGTCATATATAAATTAGTAATTTAATATTCCAACTACCTTTTATAATTAGATATCCCATATATTAATTTTAATATCTCTAAATGAAGTAGATAACTTTTATATCCATGATGATCAAATATGGACCATATTTTAAATTACTAATTTTCATATTCATTTATATTAACTTTCTGTTCAAAAGTATAAAACTTTTTAAATTAGTATGAACCCTATTTTAAATCATGTGTTTTTATATTAATCTTCGGGTTCTTATATTAATTTTATTATTTATAACGCATGACAATACTTTTAATTAATATTGAACCTTTAGTGTTAAACCAGTTAATTAGGTCAGTTCAATCGAGTTTAGTACATTCATTTTGGGTTCGAGTTGAGTATGGGTTCATGTCATTAAAATTTACGGATTGATTGAGTCAATTCATTGCGATTTTTTTACGGGTTTGAGTCAACCCTACTAAGAACGTCAACTTTTTTATGATTATTACATAAAGTATATTTTTTTATAAGAGCGTCAACCCAACTAAGTAGCATTTTTAAGAATAAGATAATATTTTCATACATTTTGATAATAAAGTATATTATTATAATTAAAATAAATTGTAAATATGTAAATTTTAATTTAGTTTTTGTAATATTATTTTTTATTATATAAATTATAATACATATATCATATTTGAATTAATATATTACAATTTTTATTTGTAAAAGCCCCCGGGCAAGGTCCGGGTCATCAACTAGTTGATACACTAATTGCTAAAAAAGCAAAACTAGAAAAGGAAACTATTGAAAATAGGCATGCAAACAACCCTTGCATGTAGGTGTGTTCAAGACTAAGCATGAACATGACATATCGAGCTAATCCGACTTGGCTCTCTTGGCAACTCAACCATGGTTGAAATCCTTGCTAGAAGAGCTCTCGTTCCTTTCCCTAGTAATTGGATCATCAAAAGGTACACAAATTAGGTCCTTGACATCTTGCGGAGTCATTGGCACATGGACTACATCATGGAAGAACCCAACTTTAGACACTTGTGGGGATAGACAATTAGTGAGATGATACGTTATTATATAGATTATTTATAGTATTTAATTAATGTTTTTTATATAGAGTTTTATAATACTCATTCTCGGGTTTTCTTTACGATTCTTTCCCAGGACACTTTATTTGAACCGTTAGGGCTTACTGTTAGGGTTAGAGATGATTATTATATATACTCTTGTATTGTATTCTAGGGAGCAATCAATAAGAAAACAATTATCTCAAACCCTAATCTTCTATCTCTGGTCTCTCTGTTCTCAATCTCTTCTTCTATTTCCCCAATTCCCCTATCTAATCTGAGTCACTCTTTATCCCCGACTTTGGCCCTTCTTCCCTTCACCCGGTTACTTTGTTCATTAAATTCGGTACAAGATCTATACGGTTTCGTACCATGAGATGTGTTGACACATTTGATAGCCGATTTTGGCAGAAGCTTCGACTCTATCCAAAGTGAATTAGGTTTTGAGAGGTTTCAAATAAGAAAACTTCCACCTATTCAAAAACTTTCATCTACTAAAAGACCTCCTAGAACCCCCTGGCCTCTTTAAAAACCTTATTTACCAAACGGAGCCTTAATGGATGATTGCGCCGGTAACTTGGTAGTTGATTGCGACAAAGGGATGAGGGAGTAATGTTTGTATTGATTTTAGGATGCAAATGTGAGAGAATAGAGGTTGGATAAGATAAGATTGTTGGAGGCGAAAAACCTAATTTTCTTTTAGTATACCGAACATTTTGAAGATAAATAATCCTTCAAATAAAACGATTTTCTATCCTATGCTCGGGCATAGGATAAGATCATTAAAAAGGAAATATTTTGTTGATTTGTATTCTTTTAGGATCAATCAATTTAAAAAAAGATTTATTAATTTACTTTTAGGATTTTATTTTCTTTAAGTAATATGTTTAACCAATACTCTTAAGACATATGTTAGAATAACAGGAAATAATAATAAAAATTCTTTAGAAATGTCGTGGGCCGAATAGACAGACCCCTCCCAAGTAGGGATGCTCACGGGTCGGGTTGGGTCGACCCGCGACCCGAAATTGCCGGTTCTGGGTCGAGTCGCGACCGCAAAAAAAATTACTTTGACCTGCGACCCGACCCTCAACCCGACTCGCGGGTCGAGGGTTGACCCACAACCCGACTCGCGGGTCGAGGGTTGACCCACAACCCGCAAATTGCGGGTTAGGTCGGGTTTGCAGGTCGACCCGATTTTTTTATAAAATAATAGTTTATATATTAATAAAATTATAAAAAATATATATATTTTTAAAATATTACGGGTTGCGGGTTGACCCGCGACCCGCGCAGGTTTAACCCGACCCGACTCGCGACCCGCAAAATAAAAAAAATTCGACCCGTAACACGCAGGTCGCGGGCGACCCGACCCGTTGAACACCCTTACTCCCAAGTGAAAGACAAATAGCCAAGACTTGTGTTGAAGTAGATGGATAAGGGAATTGAATGAAGGTTGGGCTGATTACCATGTGGTGCTGCCACAAATTAAATCTTAATGTGGAGAACAAGTATACAAATGAAAGATTTAGTGGCATCCACTTATCTTGGGCTTTTAATGCATTGTTACATAGACAGGCCTTGCCCAAAATTAAAACCGGGTCCAGTTATTTAATCCGGCTCCGGTCCCGCTCTGGTGGGAGTTACGCGCATATTGAGTGCAATTCTTACGAGTTACGAGCCCGGCCCATATAAACTCAAATAATCAATTAATGCCTTAATGGTCGTACGCTTGTACTATGGGTTTTTAAATGGTAAACAAAAAAAAAATCGACCAAAAAAAATGGTAAATAAAAAATTGAAGGCTCGCTTGATCTAAGTTTGAAATAATAATACAAAACATAATGTTGAAATAATTTCCCCAATAAATTAAAAAAAAACAAAGAAGATTAAGACTAAAAAATTACAATAATACCAAATAAACCCTAATAAATTGTTTTTTGACGTGCGATTTTTTAAAATTTTATCAAGATATAAATAAGAAAAATAATAGTTTTTTTAGGGAAATTCCTTTTGGCGCCCTTAGTTAGTTTTTGCCTTTCCTTTTGGTGTCCAAGAAAAAAAACTTATTCCTTTTGGTACCATTGGGGTTTTGGCTTTTTCCGTTGACGCCCCTCTTCGGTTCAAATTAGTTAAATCAAGCTCACCATTGTATTCCTCACCTTTAAATTATTAGGATTTGACTATTAAAACATCAAAATTCATAACCTAACTGATGCAAATCAAGGGAGGATCAAAGCGAATGATTCGTTGAAGACGAATGGAGGCCAAACACCAAGACCTTTACTAAGGTCCCGAGCATTCAAGTTCAAGAAGGTTTTCATGGATTCCATATTATCCTTTAATTATGTTCATCAATGGCGTCCTCGACCACCGAGGAAGAGGATGAAGTCACAAAAGTTCGGAAGTTAAGAAGCCCGTCAAATTAAAAACAGTGCTCAGTAAACTGGTCATAACTTGGGCTAGAAAATTCATCTCAAGTCCGTTAAGTACTCGTTGGAAAGATAATTAAATGTTCTACAACTTTGTAGTTTACGTCGAATCCAGAATCCAAGAGTAAAAAGGTCAAAAATGCGATTTACTGAGAGATGTTCAAGTCTTACGGGAATCTTATCTTTTATTTTGATTCTATCTCTATCTTTATGATAATTTCGGCCATAGGAAGTTTGTTAGGGCTGAAATATATCTTGCTTTATTATTATTTATATCATTTTGAGTTTTAGGATTAGCTTTTTAGTTTTCTTATAAATAAGTCAAATAATTATTTATTTGATTTATTTATGATAAGGAGACTTAGATAGATGCTTTTTAATTATTTTATGTTATGTTGGGAAGCAAGTCATTGGACCGGATTGTCCCTACTAGGGCCGGCCATGCCATGCCTTGCTCTCCAAGGAACTTTGTTTTGTATTTCTTATTTATAGTTTGCATCTTCATTAATAAAAATCAGCTCAGTAAGATTAAACCCCTTTGGTTTAGTCTTGCTCTTGGGCCATTAAACAATCGTGTTCAAGCATTCAAACTGATCGATCATCATCATCTTCTCACATCCGAATCCTCTCTTTTGTTTGTTCTTAAATTTGGTTGATTGATTTAGTCAATTGAGATGGTTCTAGTTTGATTGTTAAAGATCAAATCTAGTTAATCAATTGGATTTAGCGTTAGAGCCAATCCAATTGAACTATCAAAGTTGATTCTTTCAATTTATCAAATCAGTTTCGTTAATTACAATTCGTGTTTCTTGCGCAACAAGTTATTAACTTTGAAGGCAAATCAGGTTGGAAAGAGAATTACTTGTCAAGATCGGGCCAAAACAAGACCGAATTGTCATCATCGAGCAATCGAGGAGATAATTCCGTATCACTAACCATGTCAATTTGAATTTGTAAACAATCCTTTAAAATAGAGGATTGTTTTAAAATTCAAATTGATGTAATTTGGTTATGAATTTAAGTGTTTAAGAGTGGAATCCTATTAATTTAAGGGTGATGAACATAATGGTAAGCTTAAAATTAACTAATTTGAATCAGAGAGGGGCGTCAACGGGAAAAAGAAAAACCTCAGGTTTACCAAGTGAAATAATTTTTTTTCTTGAACACCAAAAAAAAATTCTCTTTTTTTATAGTATTGAGATTTTTTTTTCTAATTTAAAACTTCTTTGTTTAAGTAATTAACCGTACCACTTTTTGTAATATATTTTAGTCATTCTAGATTAATTTTTTTATTTAATAATATTTGGCATTTGATATATTTTAATCACTTTTTAATAATATTTTTACTAATTAATTAAAAATATTTACATAAATTTATTATAGAAGGTGAGCAATCTTAACAAAATATGAAATTTAAGTCAAATTGGTAAATTTTTAATTTTTAATACATGTTATAAAAATGACAAGTAAATAAAATAACTAATAATAAATTACAAAGTAAAATATTTTCAAATCCAATTTGTGTCGAATCAACTATCAACTCTATATATACATACTAAACTTATATATGGAATCTAGGTTGAGTCTCAAAGTGATCGATTGTCTTATTTTTGTTAAAGAAAATTGTTTTGATAAAAACAAAATGTCCAATCCAAATCATGTAATGAATTGTAATGAATACTCGAAACCCATGGCAAACTCAAGTAAGTGATAGTACATAAAAATCAAATGTAACAATCAGAGCATGTTACATCACCACATAAATGTTATCTTCAATTCAAACCCCGATCGAGCATTCACCATCTACGGCTACAAACACATTCACATGATTGTTACGTTGCTGCTTCCTTTTTTCACCACATTTCCTACTCCACCGACACTACTATCGATCACGTATAAACACACCTATAATATATGTATATATTATTGCACGTTACACGTAAAAAACCAGCCATTTACTTCTCTGGTCATGTTCTGTAACACACAGGTATATCTGTATATACATCGTACGTGTGACACAACTAACATATCTCTAAAGTTAGTTGTCCAACAATATTATTCACCCACATCTACCAAAGCTTTAACTTACCATCCTCAAGTGGTAAAATTAATAATGCTACGTTGTTAATTAAATCAACTTAAGGAAGAAAGCATTCCCACCGACAAAATTAAGGATTCATGGAAACTGGAAATTAGGGGCTCCATATCTGTGAGTTGGAAGAGACAAATTAAACTCCCCCACCACCTTAGAGCAAAAATACACTTGGCCTTCCTTGGGAGCCCATTAATTTGAAGTGGTTTTAAATGAGATAACATGGGCGAGAATAGATAAATTAAACACATGAAAAAGCTGGATTCTTTAATGCCTCTCCATCCTTTGGACTTTGGAGTGTCATGTTCAAGTGATGTGGACTTGTGGAGGTAGTTTGATGGGACGTGGAAAGCCTAGCTAGTTGCAAGTATATGACCCATCAAAGTTCAAACAAACTCTCTCCACAAATTCCAACTTGATATTTCTAACTTCAACACGTACGATTTGCTGCTATCTGGCCAGACACAAACGGATCATATATATCCTCAGATTTGTCACCCTTTAATTAGTAGACATGTCAATGCTTAACTAGATCAACCCAATCAAATCCTTGTATGCTTCAGTTTTTGTACTACTTCCTCTGTCCCATTTTGTTTGTCCAAAAGGACAATTTATACACAAATTAAGAAAATGAGAATGGAGAAAAAGTAACCAATAGAGGGAAGAGAGAGTGTGTGATAGTGATGGATAGAGATGGGAAGAAAGAAAAAGAAAAAGACTAAAAAGTTGATTGAGGGTAGATATTTATTGGGCCTTGTTTCACTTTTACCATAAAATCCCTTTCTATCCAAAATCCACTTTTAATACCCTTGAAATCCGTGCAACTCTCTCTGCTTTTTACGTTTTTCAAGACATTAAAAATCAATTTTCACCCAAAACCCCATTTCTACCCACAAGTGAAACAACCCCTTGGATAATGTGGGTAAAAAGTGAGGTTGGATAGGGATAATATTGTAAGAAAATTTTGATATAAAAGGAAAGAAAAAAAAGTTGAACAAATATTTTGCGACAACTAAAATGGAAATTGGACAAACAAAATGGGACGGAGGAAGTATCATTTTAACTATTTTGATCGATCATTTTCTTTTAATTTTACCCTACCCTACTCAATACAGTAAAAGGTTCATTATATAAATCACAAATTAATTGATTGTTGATATTTACCAAGAATTTCACTATTCAAATCGTAGACATACAAAAAAAAAAAGATGAAGCGGTTCAAACAAGGTTTTGTACTCCCTCCATTCAATTTTACTTGTCTTTTTACCAAGACATCTGAGATCGGTCGATTATGACAAAATTCCTTGATCCAGATTTGATCTTTTCTTCCACTTTCCTTGATCAAATCTTCCAAATTTAATCTTATCTTCTCACAAACAACCGAGCTTAGCTGTCGAATCTTCGCACATCTTCATAATCAATCATTCGCTCAAGACCTAGTAACTTTCCATATATAGAAAGCCGCGTATGTTCCAGAACAACTTTTCCAGATCGTCACTCGTTCTCTCCATTGTTCCTCATAATGTTCTGTCACTTTTATTGTTTTCCTGAAATGCTTATGTGGACAAACACATTAAACCATCAAAGTTTCTCATTTTCAAAACCAAGAGAAACCATGGATCATGGAACAATGAATATTCCAACAATTTTCCCCTTTTTAATGATGACAAACTTATGAAAAATGTACATCTAGAAACCAATTGAATAAGACATGAAAGAATTCTTTAATAAATTCGATCAGCCCCCCCAAACAAAAACACCGTTGTTCCTACTTACCAAGCATAACAACACATTCTCTCTTAGCCAATGTTTCATATGTATTTATGGATAGAAGGCATCACTGTATTTTTCCTAACTTCTCCTTTTTGACATTATCAAAAGATTAATCCAAACAAGAAAAGCATAGAGCAAGATATCATATTTAATTGAAATTAAATATCATTCATACGCAAAAGAAATTCATTGCATAGCCTATTGTTTTTCATGAAGCAACCACCAGAAAAAGACAAAACAAAAGCATAAAAACAACTAAATCCAAGACATCTTAAAAGTTTTTTTTGAGAGGGGGTAAGCTGGTAGGGTAACAAGAGGGGTTCCACTCATGGTTCCGAGGAGGTGGAATCAGCAACAACACGGAAATATCTCTCTTAACCAAGTGATCAATGATGATACTCAGCTGAGAGGAAATCTGTTGAAGCTCACATAACATCTTGGCACCAACACTCCCGCTAGTAGAAGAACTCCCAACACACATCTAATTTGTCTTCTTTGTTGTAGTTCCCTTAGAGTCACCTTGGAACTTCATCCGAGAAATGTTGCTCATATCCAAGGGAAAACCAACTGCCTCTTCCACATACAGCTTCTGGGCCTGTAGGATTGCATTGACAAAGGATACGACAACCCATGATTAATTCTATCACTTTTGGCCATATGCCTCATCATAACCTCAGGGAGGAAAATCGTTTCCCAATTCATAAACTTATCCAACAGAAGCATATCATTGATCGTGATCGTGGTCCTTTTTTCAAACCTAGGAAACACAACTTTGATCAAGAACTAATGAGATATTCTCCCAGTATATCCAAGCTCATTGGTTAGAAAAGGACTCTCAAAAGCTTTTCCTAGCACACGCTTGATGATCTGATTCTTGTTCTTCGGCCAATGACTTGAAGTGTGCATAACCCCATAGCCAGAACTAAGAACATCCAAAATCTTTCCCACAGATTCAACAGAGAATGAAACATCAACCTCCCCAATGGTAATAAAACCCATTGGTCTAGAAGGAAGATCAACGAGTTGGTAATGCTTAAAGAATTCAGTCATGATGGAAACATCTACCTTGACCCTGTTGGCGCACAAGTTCTCCCAGCGTTGAAACTTCAGAAGTTCCTAGAATTCAGACAAATGGTTCTCCTTGAAAAATTCCTCGTCGATCACAATGGGACCGACCACCCTTTTTGATCCTTTGAAAACATGAGGTATGTTGTTCCTTGACCTGTTTCCCCTTGTCTTGAGTTTCCTTAATTTCCTCTTCTTCCTCCAACTCCTCCTTGTCCTCAAGCTCCATCTCTTCCTGAACAAACTCGACTTCCTCCGGCAGAAGATGGAGGCTGTACTTCTTAGGCTTTGCTTCGGTCTTCACCTTCTTTGGAGGAGTTCTTTTAGAGTCTGAGATGCGGAGAATTTGGGATGACTTGGGGACACACTTCCTGGAAAGAGATTTCAGTTTTATTTTAGGCTTGGTCTAACCAGGTTGAGCATTGAACGAAACCTCTTTCTCCTTTGGAGTCTCCTTGACCTGTTTTGGAGGTTATTCAACTTCTTCTTTGTCAGTGTCACCCAACCCTTCCTTCGCTTCCCCTGTTTCAAAGGGTTTCTCAGATTGTGAAGCAAATGGACGTTCAATGGGATCTCCTTCGGAAACCTCTAAGAGGGTGCTTTGCTCACCCGAAACCTTCTCAACAACCTGATTTCCGATTTCGGCAACCTCATCAAACTTGGATTGTAGTTTGGACATGGGAGAGGGAGAATAGAGTTTGGCCTCTTCCAAAGCAACGATCTTGGCCTTGAGAAGTTCAATCTCAGCCACACCGAGAGCATCGATGTTGAGATTTTGGTTTGAGGAAGAAGATGCCAAGAGAACATAAAAAGATTGAAGAGAATTAGGGTATCAAGCAATAAAAATAGAGAAATCGGTGATGGAATAATTTATCGGTTGGATGAATATATAAAGCAACTTTCTTTCCTTCTCTCAAAGATCATAATCTTTTATCTTTCATCCACAATCTTAATGGCTAAGAAAATATCCATAATTACACTTACACCGCCATTAAGGAAAATTTGCAAAAATTAGTCTTATCGTTCCATGCAAACACTGTTCAACGACTAGAATTTCAAATGTGCTAAGACAACGGCTGAAACACTGAAGCACCTTTTGATAAGATTTGACTTTGTTCCAGAGATGTGATCGTAATCAAAATAGATCAAAAGCAACTCTATAGCCACAATTCCTTGGAAGCACAGGTTCCCAACCTCATTCCCATGAGTGGAATAAAAAGGCTGTTTGGACATATAAGGGACAAAGGAAGTAACACCATCCAAATTTTATGAGGGCTAGGAATTTTTTTTGACACGCAAACAATTATTCCATGTTTTAAGGTGATAAGTGGTGTTCATAGGGAAATTTTGTCTGGATCAGGCTAATGGACAACTTATAACCAACTATCACTTCAGCTTGAAGTGTGGGATAGAATAGATTAAGTTGGTTATTTTGGGCAAAAAAGAAAAAAAAATTGATTTAATTATTTCAGTTTCAAAAGCCTTTGAGCATGCAACACATAACAATTTCTAATGTATATAATAAACTAACGCATAGAGAAATAGATATAAGCCATTAGAAAATAGGACAATTGAGGTGTAGTTACTAGAGTGAAGTTACCTCTTTAGTGAAGCATTAAGGGAATAGAAGATCGAGACTTGTTTACTCCATGGAAATCATGCATAGTAATCTTCTTAGATGCTCATAGGGTTGTCTGTCCAAAGCCTTGGTAAAAATGTCTGCCACCTGGTTTTTAGTCCTACAATGGTCCAATTTTGTTTATAAATACCTTTAAATGCTTAAAAGGTAGGGTAAGATATTTGTAAATAAAATATCTTTATAAACACCCTAATTTGTAATATGTGTCACGTTATTGCATTCCTTATCATCACAATCTAAAGCTTTAATGTTCACAATCCTCTTATCTTTGTTGGTACATTAATGTTTAGTTATTCCAAACTCTCATGTCTTCCGTTTCATTTTTCAAAGAAAAAAAAAACAGTCAAAGAAGTAAGCATTCCAAAACCAAGACATTAAAATTGTATACACTACATGATTAAAACCAGAAGAGCACTATAGTAGTAGTAAATTTTCATTATTTGTGTAGTACGTTATCAATTACATGCTGAAGTTATAGCATGCACGCGTACACAAATCATACAAAATTACACAAATTACATAAATTACATCCACATACTTCTTTCTGCAATCCCCTGTTTTTCAATATCCCAACCAGAGATAAAACTAAAAACACAAACGAAGACTGTCGCCACTCTTTCAAATAAGAGCCTCTCTAAAAATCAACCCAAATCCCTCTTTTCTCAACTCTATCTAGCTGGTTGGGTAGAGTTGACTCATATATATACTTCTACTTTATATTCTTATAAATATATAAGGTAGATTACAATAGTTTAGGAGAGTTTCACGTACAAATCACCCAAAGCTTAGGGGATAATTTTAAAAAAGACCATCAAAACTCTTTTACCCTACACACTTTGTTTCTAAGAAGATTGAGTTTGAGGGCAAATGGGTAATTAAGACTTTATAATTAAACCGTTCTTAAACAATAAAAGAGTCTTAATTGATAAAACATAACCCCAAAAAAGTTTGAGCGGTTTTGTATATATATTTGTTTTTCAAAGTCGTCTTAGAATTGGGCGCCGGTGTAGGTCTGGCCAAAGGACCAGCCGGCAGGGGCGGCGTTGTAGGATACGACGCTACGTCCGTCGCTAGTAGTGACCTTGAAAGAGAGAGCCTGACCGTCGAGCAAGGAGTTGGATTGCCAGTTTTGGCCCCAGTTCCTAGACATGGCTTGCCAGCGTGTCCTGGAGCCCTTCACGGCAACCGAGTGCACGTCACCAGCGCCGCCAACATTGGTGACGAGGACGAGGTTGAAGTAGGAGTGGCCGTTGATAGTGAACCTTATCCCTCCCTTCCTCCTACAGGTCACCCTGCATTCATGATTCATTCATCAATCTATATAAGCCATGTTGATGGTTAAAAAAACGTACAATTAGGTATATAACTTGGTACACATTACATATACTGTTCTAAAAATCTCTTCTAGGCCTCGTCTAGACGCTGAAAAGTCCTAGTCCGCCTAGCCGTCCAGACCGCCTAGGCACCCGTCTAGGACTAGGACCGCCTAGGCAACCATTCAGACCGTCTAGAATCCGCCTAGCATTTTTTAGAATATTTATATGACGACAGCTTACCTCCTGTAAGCAACAGGGACAATGCCAGCTTTATACTGAGCAATCTGCTGGAAGACAGGCTGAGAAAGATCAAAGTGGTGAAGCGGAGGGCTGCAACACCCTCCCGGCGGGCAGAAGTTGGTGGCCGTCACCACAATGGCCCCCCGGATGCACCATTGCGGGTCCCCCACGCACACTATCTGGTAACACGACCCGCACGCCAGCCCGTTGTTGAACAGCGCCGTGCTCAGCGCCGCCGTGTTTGTGCCGTACCCTTGGCTGTACAAATTCCCATACCCACACGCTCCGCCTGCCAATCAAACAGTGAATGAAAATTAAAACGTATAATACAAAAATACTCAGTATTGAATTCGAATTGGATCGATATGTACCCATTGTTCCAGAGGCGTCGCTCCCACCATAGAAGGTGGCGTGAGCGTTGATCCACCCAGTTCCAACTCTTCTGGCTTCAACAGAATTCGCCATTGAAAACAGAGCAACCGAGAAGAGGAACTCAATAAAACCCATTCTACCTCCTTCCTGCTGCAATTTTCATAGAAAAAGAAGCAAACCCATTTTAGCAAATTTGGTTTTGTACAAAACCCAGCTCTTAAAATTGCGGAAAGATTAAGACCCAGTAACAACTTAGATTGTTTGATTTACACTTGCATTTCACGCCGACAAGCTAGCTAGAGAGAAATTACCTTGTTTCTGAAGCAATTTTACACTTGTGTTTGAAGTTGTAATTCAGGGGGTAGAATTGTATGAGGAAGGAAGTGAGGTGAAGCGTAGGAAATGAAAGGAGAATAAATAGAGAGTGGTGGATGGCAAGATCCACGTTGCACCTCTGACAATGTGGATCCTACGTACAGTGTTTATTGTTTTGACTATAAAAGCTAACCAAATCACATAAATGGATTCATTCATTAATAACTCAAATCTTGCAAAGGTAAAATTACCACCCACCAAAGGAAAAGAAAAAAAAACGAGAACTTACTACACAACTATCCTTTATGTTGGTATACAATCAGTCAACGCTAGTTAAAATGTTTAACCAAGTTTATTAGAAAGGTGATTCAATACTCATCTTCTGTAAGTGTTGTATAAAACGGAGCTCAAGCTCATGTAACCAAATTCAATAAATAGATACAGAATTACAACTTCTTCTTCTCTTCTTACGTACAAAACTAACATGATATCAGATAGGGCTTTCGATCTCCCATATCGCTAAATTTTTCCGCATTTAATGCTTGATTTGGTCTTGATTCCACCCATGGATTCTTCCAATTCGCTTTATCTCCATCCTTCGAACGATCCAGGTTTGATTCTAGTTACCAAACCATTTGATGAGACGAATTTAGCGATTGGAAGAACAAATGGAGCTTCATCACCGGATCGACGGTGAAACCATTTGTCGAATAGATAGCGATTGGAAGAACAAACTCCCCCACCACCTTAGAGCAAAAATACACTTGGCCTTCCTTGGGAGCCCATTAATTTGAAGTGGTTTTAAATGAGATAACATGGGCGAGAATAGATAAATTAAACACATGAAAAAGCTGGATTCTTTAATGCCTCTCCATCCTTTGGACTTTGGAGTGTCATGTTCAAGTGATGTGGACTTGTGGAGGTAGTTTGATGGGACGTGGAAAGCCTAGCTAGTTGCAAGTATATGACCCATCAAAGTTCAAACAAACTCTCTCCACAAATTCCAACTTGATATTTCTAACTTCAACACGTACGATTTGCTGCTATCTGGCCAGACACAAACGGATCATATATATCCTCAGATTTGTCACCCTTTAATTAGTAGACATGTCAATGCTTAACTAGATCAACCCAATCAAATCCTTGTATGCTTCAGTTTTTGTACTACTTCCTCTGTCCCATTTTGTTTGTCCAAAAGGACAATTTATACACAAATTAAGAAAATGAGAATGGAGAAAAAGTAACCAATAGAGGGAAGAGAGAGTGTGTGATAGTGATGGATAGAGATGGGAAGAAAGAAAAAGAAAAAGACTAAAAAGTTGATTGAGGGTAGATATTTATTGGGCCTTGTTTCACTTTTACCATAAAATCCCTTTCTATCCAAAATCCACTTTTAATACCCTTGAAATCCGTGCAACTCTCTCTGCTTTTTACGTTTTTCAAGACATTAAAAATCAATTTTCACCCAAAACCCCATTTCTACCCACAAGTGAAACAACCCCTTGGATAATGTGGGTAAAAAGTGAGGTTGGATAGGGATAATATTGTAAGAAAATTTTGATATAAAAGGAAAGAAAAAAAAGTTGAACAAATATTTTGCGACAACTAAAATGGAAATTGGACAAACAAAATGGGACGGAGGAAGTATCATTTTAACTATTTTGATCGATCATTTTCTTTTAATTTTACCCTACCCTACTCAATACAGTAAAAGGTTCATTATATAAATCACAAATTAATTGATTGTTGATATTTACCAAGAATTTCACTATTCAAATCGTAGACATACAAAAAAAAAAGATGAAGCGGTTCAAACAAGGTTTTGTACTCCCTCCATTCAATTTTACTTGTCTTTTTACCAAGACATCTGAGATCGGTCGATTATGACAAAATTCCTTGATCCAGATTTGATCTTTTCTTCCACTTTCCTTGATCAAATCTTCCAAATTTAATCTTATCTTCTCACAAACAACCGAGCTTAGCTGTCGAATCTTCGCACATCTTCATAATCAATCATTCGCTCAAGACCTAGTAACTTTCCATATATAGAAAGCCGCGTATGTTCCAGAACAACTTTTCCAGATCGTCACTCGTTCTCTCCATTGTTCCTCATAATGTTCTGTCACTTTTATTGTTTTCCTGAAATGCTTATGTGGACAAACACATTAAACCATCAAAGTTTCTCATTTTCAAAACCAAGAGAAACCATGGATCATGGAACAATGAATATTCCAACAATTTTCCCCTTTTTAATGATGACAAACTTATGAAAAATGTACATCTAGAAACCAATTGAATAAGACATGAAAGAATTCTTTAATAAATTCGATCAGCCCCCCCAAACAAAAACACCGTTGTTCCTACTTACCAAGCATAACAACACATTCTCTCTTAGCCAATGTTTCATATGTATTTATGGATAGAAGGCATCACTGTATTTTTCCTAACTTCTCCTTTTTGACATTATCAAAAGATTAATCCAAACAAGAAAAGCATAGAGCAAGATATCATATTTAATTGAAATTAAATATCATTCATACGCAAAAGAAATTCATTGCATAGCCTATTGTTTTTCATGAAGCAACCACCAGAAAAAGACAAAACAAAAGCATAAAAACAACTAAATCCAAGACATCTTAAAAGTTTTTTTTGAGAGGGGGTAAGCTGGTAGGGTAACAAGAGGGGTTCCACTCATGGTTCCGAGGAGGTGGAATCAGCAACAACACGGAAATATCTCTCTTAACCAAGTGATCAATGATGATACTCAGCTGAGAGGAAATCTGTTGAAGCTCACATAACATCTTGGCACCAACACTCCCGCTAGTAGAAGAACTCCCAACACACATCTAATTTGTCTTCTTTGTTGTAGTTCCCTTAGAGTCACCTTGGAACTTCATCCGAGAAATGTTGCTCATATCCAAGGGAAAACCAACTGCCTCTTCCACATACAGCTTCTGGGCCTGTAGGATTGCATTGACAAAGGATACGACAACCCATGATTAATTCTATCACTTTTGGCCATATGCCTCATCATAACCTCAGGGAGGAAAATCGTTTCCCAATTCATAAACTTATCCAACAGAAGCATATCATTGATCGTGATCGTGGTCCTTTTTTCAAACCTAGGAAACACAACTTTGATCAAGAACTAATGAGATATTCTCCCAGTATATCCAAGCTCATTGGTTAGAAAAGGACTCTCAAAAGCTTTTCCTAGCACACGCTTGATGATCTGATTCTTGTTCTTCGGCCAATGACTTGAAGTGTGCATAACCCCATAGCCAGAACTAAGAACATCCAAAATCTTTCCCACAGATTCAACAGAGAATGAAACATCAACCTCCCCAATGGTAATAAAACCCATTGGTCTAGAAGGAAGATCAACGAGTTGGTAATGCTTAAAGAATTCAGTCATGATGGAAACATCTACCTTGACCCTGTTGGCGCACAAGTTCTCCCAGCGTTGAAACTTCAGAAGTTCCTAGAATTCAGACAAATGGTTCTCCTTGAAAAATTCCTCGTCGATCACAATGGGACCGACCACCCTTTTTGATCCTTTGAAAACATGAGGTATGTTGTTCCTTGACCTGTTTCCCCTTGTCTTGAGTTTCCTTAATTTCCTCTTCTTCCTCCAACTCCTCCTTGTCCTCAAGCTCCATCTCTTCCTGAACAAACTCGACTTCCTCCGGCAGAAGATGGAGGCTGTACTTCTTAGGCTTTGCTTCGGTCTTCACCTTCTTTGGAGGAGTTCTTTTAGAGTCTGAGATGCGGAGAATTTGGGATGACTTGGGGACACACTTCCTGGAAAGAGATTTCAGTTTTATTTTAGGCTTGGTCTAACCAGGTTGAGCATTGAACGAAACCTCTTTCTCCTTTGGAGTCTCCTTGACCTGTTTTGGAGGTTATTCAACTTCTTCTTTGTCAGTGTCACCCAACCCTTCCTTCGCTTCCCCTGTTTCAAAGGGTTTCTCAGATTGTGAAGCAAATGGACGTTCAATGGGATCTCCTTCGGAAACCTCTAAGAGGGTGCTTTGCTCACCCGAAACCTTCTCAACAACCTGATTTCCGATTTCGGCAACCTCATCAAACTTGGATTGTAGTTTGGACATGGGAGAGGGAGAATAGAGTTTGGCCTCTTCCAAAGCAACGATCTTGGCCTTGAGAAGTTCAATCTCAGCCACACCGAGAGCATCGATGTTGAGATTTTGGTTTGAGGAAGAAGATGCCAAGAGAACATAAAAAGATTGAAGAGAATTAGGGTATCAAGCAATAAAAATAGAGAAATCGGTGATGGAATAATTTATCGGTTGGATGAATATATAAAGCAACTTTCTTTCCTTCTCTCAAAGATCATAATCTTTTATCTTTCATCCACAATCTTAATGGCTAAGAAAATATCCATAATTACACTTACACCGCCATTAAGGAAAATTTGCAAAAATTAGTCTTATCGTTCCATGCAAACACTGTTCAACGACTAGAATTTCAAATGTGCTAAGACAACGGCTGAAACACTGAAGCACCTTTTGATAAGATTTGACTTTGTTCCAGAGATGTGATCGTAATCAAAATAGATCAAAAGCAACTCTATAGCCACAATTCCTTGGAAGCACAGGTTCCCAACCTCATTCCCATGAGTGGAATAAAAAGGCTGTTTGGACATATAAGGGACAAAGGAAGTAACACCATCCAAATTTTATGAGGGCTAGGAATTTTTTTTGACACGCAAACAATTATTCCATGTTTTAAGGTGATAAGTGGTGTTCATAGGGAAATTTTGTCTGGATCAGGCTAATGGACAACTTATAACCAACTATCACTTCAGCTTGAAGTGTGGGATAGAATAGATTAAGTTGGTTATTTTGGGCAAAAAAGAAAAAAAAATTGATTTAATTATTTCAGTTTCAAAAGCCTTTGAGCATGCAACACATAACAATTTCTAATGTATATAATAAACTAACGCATAGAGAAATAGATATAAGCCATTAGAAAATAGGACAATTGAGGTGTAGTTACTAGAGTGAAGTTACCTCTTTAGTGAAGCATTAAGGGAATAGAAGATCGAGACTTGTTTACTCCATGGAAATCATGCATAGTAATCTTCTTAGATGCTCATAGGGTTGTCTGTCCAAAGCCTTGGTAAAAATGTCTGCCACCTGGTTTTTAGTCCTACAATGGTCCAATTTTGTTTATAAATACCTTTAAATGCTTAAAAGGTAGGGTAAGATATTTGTAAATAAAATATCTTTATAAACACCCTAATTTGTAATATGTGTCACGTTATTGCATTCCTTATCATCACAATCTAAAGCTTTAATGTTCACAATCCTCTTATCTTTGTTGGTACATTAATGTTTAGTTATTCCAAACTCTCATGTCTTCCGTTTCATTTTTCAAAGAAAAAAAAAACAGTCAAAGAAGTAAGCATTCCAAAACCAAGACATTAAAATTGTATACACTACATGATTAAAACCAGAAGAGCACTATAGTAGTAGTAAATTTTCATTATTTGTGTAGTACGTTATCAATTACATGCTGAAGTTATAGCATGCACGCGTACACAAATCATACAAAATTACACAAATTACATAAATTACATCCACATACTTCTTTCTGCAATCCCCTGTTTTTCAATATCCCAACCAGAGATAAAACTAAAAACACAAACGAAGACTGTCGCCACTCTTTCAAATAAGAGCCTCTCTAAAAATCAACCCAAATCCCTCTTTTCTCAACTCTATCTAGCTGGTTGGGTAGAGTTGACTCATATATATACTTCTACTTTATATTCTTATAAATATATAAGGTAGATTACAATAGTTTAGGAGAGTTTCACGTACAAATCACCCAAAGCTTAGGGGATAATTTTAAAAAAGACCATCAAAACTCTTTTACCCTACACACTTTGTTTCTAAGAAGATTGAGTTTGAGGGCAAATGGGTAATTAAGACTTTATAATTAAACCGTTCTTAAACAATAAAAGAGTCTTAATTGATAAAACATAACCCCAAAAAAGTTTGAGCGGTTTTGTATATATATTTGTTTTTCAAAGTCGTCTTAGAATTGGGCGCCGGTGTAGGTCTGGCCAAAGGACCAGCCGGCAGGGGCGGCGTTGTAGGATACGACGCTACGTCCGTCGCTAGTAGTGACCTTGAAAGAGAGAGCCTGACCGTCGAGCAAGGAGTTGGATTGCCAGTTTTGGCCCCAGTTCCTAGACATGGCTTGCCAGCGTGTCCTGGAGCCCTTCACGGCAACCGAGTGCACGTCACCAGCGCCGCCAACATTGGTGACGAGGACGAGGTTGAAGTAGGAGTGGCCGTTGATAGTGAACCTTATCCCTCCCTTCCTCCTACAGGTCACCCTGCATTCATGATTCATTCATCAATCTATATAAGCCATGTTGATGGTTAAAAAAACGTACAATTAGGTATATAACTTGGTACACATTACATATACTGTTCTAAAAATCTCTTCTAGGCCTCGTCTAGACGCTGAAAAGTCCTAGTCCGCCTAGCCGTCCAGACCGCCTAGGCACCCGTCTAGGACTAGGACCGCCTAGGCAACCATTCAGACCGTCTAGAATCCGCCTAGCATTTTTTAGAATATTTATATGACGACAGCTTACCTCCTGTAAGCAACAGGGACAATGCCAGCTTTATACTGAGCAATCTGCTGGAAGACAGGCTGAGAAAGATCAAAGTGGTGAAGCGGAGGGCTGCAACACCCTCCCGGCGGGCAGAAGTTGGTGGCCGTCACCACAATGGCCCCCCGGATGCACCATTGCGGGTCCCCCACGCACACTATCTGGTAACACGACCCGCACGCCAGCCCGTTGTTGAACAGCGCCGTGCTCAGCGCCGCCGTGTTTGTGCCGTACCCTTGGCTGTACAAATTCCCATACCCACACGCTCCGCCTGCCAATCAAACAGTGAATGAAAATTAAAACGTATAATACAAAAATACTCAGTATTGAATTCGAATTGGATCGATATGTACCCATTGTTCCAGAGGCGTCGCTCCCACCATAGAAGGTGGCGTGAGCGTTGATCCACCCAGTTCCAACTCTTCTGGCTTCAACAGAATTCGCCATTGAAAACAGAGCAACCGAGAAGAGGAACTCAATAAAACCCATTCTACCTCCTTCCTGCTGCAATTTTCATAGAAAAAGAAGCAAACCCATTTTAGCAAATTTGGTTTTGTACAAAACCCAGCTCTTAAAATTGCGGAAAGATTAAGACCCAGTAACAACTTAGATTGTTTGATTTACACTTGCATTTCACGCCGACAAGCTAGCTAGAGAGAAATTACCTTGTTTCTGAAGCAATTTTACACTTGTGTTTGAAGTTGTAATTCAGGGGGTAGAATTGTATGAGGAAGGAAGTGAGGTGAAGCGTAGGAAATGAAAGGAGAATAAATAGAGAGTGGTGGATGGCAAGATCCACGTTGCACCTCTGACAATGTGGATCCTACGTACAGTGTTTATTGTTTTGACTATAAAAGCTAACCAAATCACATAAATGGATTCATTCATTAATAACTCAAATCTTGCAAAGGTAAAATTACCACCCACCAAAGGAAAAGAAAAAAAAACGAGAACTTACTACACAACTATCCTTTATGTTGGTATACAATCAGTCAACGCTAGTTAAAATGTTTAACCAAGTTTATTAGAAAGGTGATTCAATACTCATCTTCTGTAAGTGTTGTATAAAACGGAGCTCAAGCTCATGTAACCAAATTCAATAAATAGATACAGAATTACAACTTCTTCTTCTCTTCTTACGTACAAAACTAACATGATATCAGATAGGGCTTTCGATCTCCCATATCGCTAAATTTTTCCGCATTTAATGCTTGATTTGGTCTTGATTCCACCCATGGATTCTTCCAATTCGCTTTATCTCCATCCTTCGAACGATCCAGGTTTGATTCTAGTTACCAAACCATTTGATGAGACGAATTTAGCGATTGGAAGAACAAATGGAGCTTCATCACCGGATCGACGGTGAAACCATTTGTCGAACATGCCGATCTTCCTCTTGGGAAACGCTGTAATGACATGGTCGTCACCTGGATACTTAATTGCTTGTCTTCCGAAATCCAAAGCTCGGTCAATCATACAAACCTAGCTAAGGATGTTTGGACAGAATTGGAAAACCGTTTTGGGCAATTTAATGGCGCTCAATTGTTCTCTCGAAAGAAGGATATCCTTTCGCTATCTCAGGGTTTAGATTCCATCTCTTCGTATTTCAAAAATTCTTGTTTACACTTATGGCATCTTACTTCAAGAAGAAAAATAGAGATCTCTACACAATTCATCTCAAATTCTTGTTTAATCATCTTCAATGCATATTCATACTAATAAGAAACCTACTGGTTCTTCTTCCAAAAATGAGAAAAGATATTGTACAAATTGCAAAAAGACCACTACAACAGAAATGGCTTTTAGCGAGAAAATTTTTCCTCGCTAAAAGTGGAGATTTTGTCGCTAAAGGTGTTTAGCGAGGAAATTAATTTTCTCGCCAGTTCGTCGCAGAAAGCTCGTCAAGGAAGGGTTTCAACGAGGAAAAAAATATTTTCTCGGAGAAGCCTTTTCGCGACGATCCCTCGGTATTAAAATTTCGCGACCATTATTTTTCTCGCAAAAAGGTTTACAATTTCGTTGCCGAATAAGAGGAAGGATTAGACAATGGTCGTTAAATATTATTGTCGACCAAATAAATTTTCTCGCTAATCCTTTTATTTCCTCGTTAAAAATGGCCTTGGAATTAAAATACGATAAATAAAAAATGTTTAAAATAATATTAGCGACGATTTTTTTCTCGAGATATGTACTTTTATCGAGAAAATCAAATTCCTCGTTATTTATACCTTTTAGCGAGAAAATATTATCTCGGTATATGCACTTTATAACGACAAAATTATTTTGTCGGTTTAGGAATTACAATTATCATCATTAAATATAGTTTTTGGTGAGAAAGTTATTCCTCGTTATTGCCCGACCCTTCCTCATTAAATTATATTTCATCGCTAAATGTATCCATTAATGAAAAAATGTATTATGGTCGATATAAGGAGATGTTTTAGGGAGAAAATTTGATAAAAATATTATAAAACCTACAAAATATCAAGAAAATGAATACTATAATTTCAATACAAATAATTATGATTCAATAATTAAACCTAATAAAAAATTAACATACTATACATATTTGTAGCATTGGTATTGCGAAGGCTATCACGAAGCAACTGCTTGATGCCTTCACCACGGTTGGCAGGAATTAACCCAAGAGCATAGAGAGCTCCACCCTCTTAAGTATGGACTTTCACCACTTGCAGACCTAGTCTGTGGGGCAAGTAAGGTGCCATTAAGGACCTGCCTTGTTGCAAGTGGCCCTTGTGAATAACACCCAACCCAGAAGTTGCACTAAATTTAGCCCAATTAGTTGTCCTGCTAAGCCAGTCCTGGTCAATCATCAAAGATAATATAGTAAAGAAATTGGATTTTACAAATAGAGCACAACAATTATTTAATGTACACAAACTAAAAGTCAGCATGACTGTCTATACTTATTTGATATATATAAACTATAAGTGAAAATGTAAAGGTGTTTAACATACCAAATTCTTCATGAGGAATGTATCCACTGTACTGCTAGCATGCATAATTACATTAGCATGAATTGTTGCATTGTGACAAACACTATTTCTCATGTCAACAGACTGCTTTATTGTCTTTAGAATAACATCCGACCTATATAACAGCACATAGTATGGTTAATGATGGAGGACTTGCAAGTGAAAACCTTCTGATTTTTGAAGAACTAATAAATGGTATGTAGAAGAGTAACTCACTTGTTATGACCGTACAAAAACTGCAATGTTAACTGAATAGACATCTCTTCGGATAATATTCCTTTGCTTTTAGTTAACCTCTCTACATAAACTGCTTCACTGGGATCTATTTCAGGCACACTTGCCTCAGATGTACGAGTTTCACTGGGATCTACATAAACTGTTTCTCAAAGTGAAGCATCAAGAGAATTTATCACCTCTTGTCGGTATTCCCTCTGATTAACATATGAATCGGAGGCATTGAAATAGTAAGATAATGTTGCATAAATATTATTACTCCTTGTGATTGCTTCCTCGAGTTTGTCCAATCTTTTGCATGTTATGGCCATTCCAATAGCTTGCTGGTATCTTCCATCCAAAATGCACCTAAACATTGCAAGTGATTAGTCTAACCATTTAAGAACATACATATACGTAATGGGAATTTGAAATCAGTCATACTTTTCCAACAGAACACAGAAGCAAGCCACAACAGAACACATAAGCAAGCCCCAACAGACGCAAACATCCCAAGCAATACGGCAGGAACTCAAAACCCCAACCGTAACCAGCAGCCCATACCAATTCCCAAGCCAAGACTGGGGCTTCATGAACCCCTAGAAAACCAGATCAATTGCACAATAAAAGTAAAAGCCCATCGCACAATTAATCTAGTTTAAAATGCAATCTCGGCACAAACGAAATGCAAATCATCACCCTAAATGAGCATCTAGTTCCAACAAAACACATAAATCTGCACAAACAGGGCAAATGACATAAATAAAGGAATGAGAAATTGATTTCACATGAGGCTAAATGAACACTCAAAAATAAAGTTTCATAACCAAGATAGCAATTCTTATTCCAAATATGAAGCAAAGGCAATTTTGTTGACAAGTGACAACACAAAATCATATTTCTAACAAGTAGAAATAACAAAATGTTGATGAAAAGGATCATGATTCTGAAACTGAAGGTATACTAGGCTTACTAGCTGAATTTTGAAACTGAAAAGTGAAAATAAAGTCCCACATATTATGGTTAAAGAATAGTAAAAACAACACCACAAAAGTTGGCTTCATATTATAGCTAAAGAACAGTCAGCTCGTCCAAAAAACCTAACATGAATCCCAAATCTGAACCCATCAAAATCAGATGCCAAATGCCCATTCCTCTACCTAATTCACAAGTAAATTGTAGACCATAACCAGCATAGATTCATTGCAAATTAGTCACATCAGAATTCTGAAATTCAAGGAATAGTAGCTGGATTTTTTAAACTGAAAAGTGAGACAAAATGAACAATCTGATTCATATTTCTATCTGAACAATTCAATTCCAACAGATTGAACAAAAAAATGAACAGTCTGATTCATATTTCTAATCTGAACAGTTTTTGTCTGATTCATTTTCTTGGATAAATGAACAATTCAATTCCTACATATTGAACAAAAAAAATGGGACAGGACGAACAGGAGACACAAGTATACATTAGGATTTCAGACAAACAAATCGCAAATATGGTTTTCATTAGGATTGAATAGAACGAACAACATGAACAACACCAACAGATTGAACAATTCAGTTCCTTTTCTTGGTTTAATATGGTTTTCATTAGGATTTCAGACAAACAAATCAGAAATCACAAGTATACATACAGTTGAGTTGGTGGTTTCGGATGGCTGGTGTACCGACGACAGAGACAGAGAGGCTAGTGGCGAACAACACGAACAAGGAACAACAAAACCAACGAGCCGGCACAGACCAGGACAAACAGGAACTCGGTGGGGCGAGTGGCGAGTGGCGACCGGCGATATATAGTGAGACTCGCGAAAGAGGGCGATTGTTTGGGCTTTGAGGGACGACGCTGGTTTCACAGTTCACCAGCCCTAACTTTTGAGACGCACGGTATTTTTATTGGCCTAAAACATATATGGCCCCTTAAACTTGTGCAGATTTGTCATTTAGACACCTCAACTTTAATTTGTTCTATTAAACACCTAAACTTATATTTTCCGTCTTATTGAACACCTGTTATCCGACGTGGCAAAATGCGTGCATTTTAATCGCTCTTGGGCGAGTGAGGGATGTTAATAAGGAATTTTTAATTACTTTTTTTTTCTTTTTTTCTTCCCTTGAATGTGGATCTAGGGTTTGGAACTCCTTTTAGTCCTCTTTAGCCAGTAGCCCAGCGGCCAGCACTGCAAAAATTGTCGACTTCCGGCGAGTCGCTCTTCCCTCACCCTCACTCCCACCTCTCAATCTCCACCTCTGCCCCTTCCTCTTCTTCCCCATGTCGCTAATGGCTAATAATCAAGAACCCCATCAAAGAGCCGATCGGATTCATGCTCCACCAACACCTCCGCCGCCAATAGCTAGTAATCAAGATTCAAGATCCCCAACCACCGTTGTCGGGAAATTCACCCTAAGATTACTTCTTCAATTTGACATCTCATAGGGGTCTTAGGGTCCTAGAGAAATTAAGCAAAGGAATTAAGGGTTTCGAGTCCACCGGGATATTCAACCATCCCGTCTGGGGGCTAAGGCGACATTGACATAGAAGATTATGAGACAGGGTCAGGCAGGGGAAGCATGTGGTTGTAGACTGACAAGGCTGCGGTGGGGATGCTAAGAGGGTGGGGGAAGAGTATGAGTTTGGTTCAAGCAGATGAATGCTATTTCTTTTTGCAGATTAATTTTTCAATTGTAATTAAATTCTTCATTTTGAGAACCAGGTGATGAGGAGGAAGAAGATGCTAAGAGGGCTTTGTTGCATTTTCTTTGTTTTTATTAGAAGTTTTAAAATTGAAATAAAACTTGTCTATGTGGCAATTTCTTCTTCCATGTCAGCGCGAGTGCAAAACACACCACAAAATTCTAATCACTCAGGTGCTTGATAGAACACAATGTGTTAAGTTTAGGTGTTTAATAGAACAAATTAAAGTTGAGGTGTCTAAATGACAAATCTGCACAAGTTTAAGGGGCCGTATAGGTTTTAGGCCTATTTTTATTTAAGGATTTTGTTTTCCCCCGCTTGTTTTTTTTATTTAAGGATTGTCCCGCCTTTTTATATGTGAAAAATATTTTGTTTATTAACTATATGGATAAGGATGGAAATTCATTCTTAAACATATAGAAATAAATGGCCTTTTTATATATTGGTCAATAAAAAAGTGTGAAATATAAAAATTTTGAAGGTTAAGAAAATAAAAAAATAATGTTTGAGATTGGTTAACTAAAATCTTCGAGTCAAATTTTCAATTCATTTTTTCGGTTTTGGTTTTGGTTTCGGTATTTATACCATACAAAGAGATGCATACTTCAAAAATAAAATTTTAAATTTTACACCAAGGATAAACTCATCGTTCTAAGTATACAATACTTTTAATTCTATCCAAAACTAGCAATCATAATATAAATTGCTAAAATAGTCGTTTAAAGTCAATGATTAATTACCCTAAACCCTAACTATAACCTTAAACCCTAAACCAAAAAACTAAACCTTAAACACTATTAAACCCACAATGTATATGTGTTGACCATAACTCTAAAAATAAAATAAATATTCTAGAATTTATATGATAGTATAAAAAAATATCCTAATGATCTTCCTATCTATCATATCCAAAAATAAAAGATTGTTTAATAATGGGATTTTCTATCCTATATTCTAAAATTTATCATATCCAAAAATAAAAGATTATTTTTTTAAAAAAAAAGGGTGGTGTGGTCCAATCTAAAAGTGACATGTGTCGTTTAATAATTTTTTTAACCTCCGCTTTAGATTTTAGTTATGATGATTTTTTAATTTTAGTTTATTCATTGATGGTTAAGTTTGATTAACCGATATCATTTAGATATGAATGAGTTATATTTTTACTAAATCTTTTACCTTCAAATCAAAAATAAGTATGATTACCTATTGTAATCTACCTAATACATTATAAAGCAGAATTTCATGTTTGTTGAAAAAATTGCACCACGTGGCATTTTTTAATATAATAATGTTACATTTTTTAATAATAAATATTATAATTACTTGTATCATTCATTCTATATATCCAATTTTTTACAAGATAATAACTTTATCTATATACTAGCTATACCTGTCGTGTCATGCACGACTACATGAATTTAATACTTAATTTGTTTAATGAATATGATTTTAATTAAATATAAAAAAATGTTTATTCGAAAAAATTATATAAAATTTTACAATTGGTGTCATGTGAAATAGGGCCAAAATTATTAAGATGAGTCCACTATAATTTTGATGGCTTAATGATAATTTATTTATGCAAAAATATAAATAAAAATTATTTGAATTAGAATCATTTAATTTTAAAAATATTTTACAAAACATATAAAAAGGTAAAAATAATCTAATTTCATGTAAATTTGTTTATCAAATTCAATTCTTAAAAAAATTTGAATAAAAACTTAAAAATATACTTAATAAGAAACGATGAAAAATATAAATAAAGATTGAATTTTTTAATGATAAGAAAATTATTTATATTTGCATAAATAATTCAAAAAGAAAATTAAGGAAAATATAACATAATTTTTTACTATCAAAAGTCAATTTATGCAAGAAATTATCGAGATTGAAAGTTCTATTTTTTATCCAAATTTTATTTAAGATAAATCTTTTACATAAATAGATAAAAAAAAAGATAAAATAATTTTCTTTAATTTCAAATAAAATTATAATCTAATTTTTTCATATAAATAGATAGAAATTTAATTGGAAAAACTAAATTAATATCTCTATCTTAATATATAATATCTAATGTTCTTTAATTTATTTTAATTTTAGATAAAATCTTTTAGATATATATAATAGATAACATCTTTATTTTAGATAGAATTTTTCCTAGATTAATTTATCCTATTTTTATATTATCCTAAAATAATATCAACATATATAAATTCCCAAAATAAAAAATCCTATGTGGCGAAATCCTAGGTGGCTTAACGTGGGAACGACAAGTAGGAAAATCCAAGGTGGCGCAACGCGGTGGCCTTATTCCTTGCGTCTTATATATATATATATTCATAGATTGATATTTTTTATGAATGTCTTTTTTTATCTTGTAACAAGATTTGGGATCCAAGTATATAATTTTTTACCTATATGTTGATAATAACTTGATCTAATATTTTTATATTAATTTTATGCATAATACTTTTTTTTATCTTTTAACAAAACTCGGACTTCAAGTATATAACTAGTATGTATTCCCGTACCTTGTACGGGTTTTTCTTAAATAAAATATTAGTAATAAAATATTTTCAAATATATTTATTATCCGAGAAAAATAATTATGTAAATGTTTAAATATAAATTTTTGTTATGATCTGCGTAAAAAGATAAAGCAATTATCATATAACTAATCAACTTCTTTTCATATAAGGTAACAAATGATTGGAATATAATAATAACCAAATTGGCAATGAGATTGCTTGTAATATACGGTTACAAAGATAACTATTCAATTAAGATATCTTAGTTAAAAAACGATTCTATCTAAAAATAAAATAAATATTCTAGAATTTGTATGATAGCATAAAATATCCTAATTATCTTCTTATCTATCATATCCAAAAATAAAAGATTTTTTTAATAATGGGATTTTCTATCCTATATATTCTAAAAACATGGATAAGAATTTATCATATGCAAAAATAAAAAATTATTTTTAAAAAAAAGGGGTGGTGTAGTCCAATCTAAAAGTGACATGTGTCGTTTAATAATTTTTTTAATTCATCGTTGGTTTCCCCGAGAACTATAAGCCTCGAGCCAAGAAACCAAGTAATACTTCTGCGAAAGTTTTTGCTAGTCAATGTACCGCCTTTATTTTTACAACGATGGGTATTACCGCTAGTGACCTCAGATTTTTCATCCAAAGTTACCCAAGGCTTTATAAGGTATTAAACATAAAAGAAATGCTGAATTTCAACGATAATACATGATATTAAAAGGTGCTCAAACTTGAGACTTTAAATATTGTCATTACATCTTAAATTGTTTCAAAACAACATAATACGATTGAGTTAAGCAGCGGGATTAATAAAACATTGTTCTTGCAAAGCGTAGTGAATCCAAAATACGAGAGAAACATATTGGAGAAGGCTCGACCTTGCTTCCTTCAACTTTCTTGATTCATCGTCTTTAAACCTTCGAGGGAAGTTTCCTAAAGTCTGGCATTTGTCGCGAAGGGCGAGAAATACCAGGCAAAAATGCGGAAAATAGCGGAATTAGTCTAAGGAGTCTAAGTAGTGAGAATGGAAATTCTTAAGGGTAATCTTGTAATTTAACATTTCATCAAAGATGGATAGGGGAGATGTGCTTGAGATTTATAAACTTTATGTGGAGCTTAAGGACGAAAATGAGTCGATCTCGAGATGAGATAACTTTAATTCGAAAAGAGAGAACTACGAGATTGTAGATCTTCTTACAATAATGTTAAGAATGTTTTAATTACACAACGAGTTTTAGAAAGCCTCTCGCGCCCTTTTCATACCTCAACCAATCTCATCTTATTCGGTGCTCTAGATCGGGGAGGTGGCCCGAAGGCGCTCAAGTACCAAGCCCACCTTGACAAGTCCAAATAAGCATTCAGATTGGAAAGACGATCATCCAAGAACCGAGAGCCGGGTTGGTCTTCCAAGTTGTACTAATCCAACCCGGTTCAATTTAAGTAATGTGCACTAGCACTTATCTTTAATACATGTCAAAATGTTTCATATTATTTATGAATTTTTAGGGTGTGGAGGATGTGAAAGAGCCGAGTCCACTTAAACGAACAGAGTTCCGACACCTAGCTTGGGTGTAACATCCCTCCAACAAATAGGAGCGGACATGGATCATGATCCTTAAGTCGCGGGAAGAGAGGGCGTAAAGCCGTACCACTTGATATATTATATAGAGATGTTCGGGACCAAACCCACATCCCTCCCTTATTATATATTAATTCCATAACAAATTTCGCAAAGAGATGGAAACAAGCAAGGCCATAATAAACGAACCTAAGTATATTTCTACAAATATAATAGTAATAATGATAATAAGAGATCGTTATTTCTAGCAATTGGTATATCTTATATTCATTTATTTTAACAAACAAGTTGTTCTCAATATAGAGAAGATTTAACAGAATCGAGATATCGAAAAGGTTTCAAGGAGAATATCCACTAGCCTTGAATTTCGTTCAAACTTTAACGAGGGCTCGAAATTTAGGATGACTTAGAGAACTCGAAAGCTTAACCTAGCAATTCGAGAAAATATAAGGAAACGAAAGCATGACACGAGTATTACGCTAGTACAGAAACCATCTCTGTTCAAAGAATTGCGCCATATGGCATAACCTTAATAAATTAGTTGTAAAAATTATTTTATTAAATATTTTGATAAATTATATTATACATGATAGTCACCCTAAATACGACATATGCCATATGTCATATTCTCTACCGATCTATTATCTTTAATTAGTAATATTATATTATATTTTTTCTAAGATATCTTCTCTACCAATATTTGTAATAATATTTTCATATTTATAAATTTTATCTTATTCACTCTGGAGCAAAAGATAAAAACCCTAATACATAAAGTTATTAAAATAACTTTAAGAAATTGTTTTAGTAAATTATATTATTCTTTCTAGATACTTTACCGTAATTATTATCTATATAAAACCTTTATTTTATGCATATTAATATCTCAAAAAACTTATTTAAAAATATTAATATCAAGTGAAATTAATATTTTAATAATTTCGATACAAATTGGGGATAATTGGACAAGACCTCAACAAATAACGAAAACATGTTTAAATATATTCAATTGAAATATGAGACACAATTAGAGCTGTTAAAAGCTGACCGAACCCGCCAACCCGACCCGAACCGCCCGATAATTTTAGGGTCAAGACCAGAAAATTTGAACCCGAAACCCGAAATCAACCGAACCCGAAACCTGTTGGGTTGACCGATTTACTATATTTATTTATTTTTAAAATTATAATATATTTTATTATTAAAATAAATGAAAACAATATATTATAATTAAATATTATTATTTAATTAAAAATTGATTTTAATAATCATAAAAAAGAATATTTTAAACCCATTGGTCAACCCGACCAGACCGAAAACCCGCTACAACCCGACGCGATTGACCCGTGACCCATAACGAAACCGAACCCGTAATGACCGAACCCGAACCCGTCCGACCCGATTGACAAGTCTAGACACAATCTAAAAGAAATTAATTTTTGTATAAATTAAATAATTTTAGTTAAAATATTAAATACATGTATTTTATATTTTATATTAGAATTATAATATTGTATAATTTTTAGTAAAATTATCTCGTGAATATCTCGGAATTTCAACTTGTTTTTCTTGATGCGTATAAATAATATAATTTAAATAAGAAAATTTGGACATTATAATGCATGAAAAAAATTTATATGATATATTTTCCATATTAAGAAAAGATGAAATATGAAGAAAGTAAAAAAAAATATTGTCTATATTAAATATATCAAATAAAATAAAATAAAAATTAATTTAATAATTAATATTTAATTTAATATAAAAGATAAAGATATTTTTTCCATATCATGAAATTGAAAGATTTTTGATATAATTGAATATCAATATAAATGGATGCAAATCAATAAAAATATTTGATTCTACTATTAAGAATATATTTTTAATTTTTTATGAAAATAAAATAATTAAATTGAAGATAGATGTTTTATCTATGTTATAAAATATATTGAGTATACATTAAAAGGTTTTTTCTTAATATGAAAAAGAGTAATATAAAAGTTATTTAAGTATTTGTTGAAGTTAATTTATTGAAGATATGTTACTGAGCTTAATTTTTTCAAAAAGAAGAATTCTATTTTAAATGTATTAAAGAGGTAATTAAATTTAATTAAATATTTCTCGAATAAAATACCTATCATATGTCCTTAAAACAATTTTAAAAAATAGAGTAGATCTGCAATATAAGGCACCATCATGGACGTTTGATGGGCCAAATTTACGATCCAGATTGAAACGCCCTTTTCTTCCTTTAATATAAGGACGCGGTGACAATTTCGTAATTGCTCAAAAGATTGCATAAGTGCATCGCTATGGTGAAAAAGTGCATTACAAAATTAGTATAATTGCATTACTAACCGAAAAATTAGGAAGGAAACAATTGAGTTTATTCGGAATTGAGTTAATCGAACTCCTAGGATGATGCACTTTTGTAATGTACTTTTACCGATTTCATAATGTACTTTTCCACCACATCGATGCACTAAACATGGACTTCATTTTTGTTTGCAGTTTTTTGGTCTAGTAATGCACTTTTTCACTGTAACGATGCACTTTTACATTGAAGCGAACATGGAGCGCGTTCCCCCGCGGGCTTCATTTTTCTTTGCACTTTTTCGATTTTGCAATGCACTTTTTGATTTTTAACAATGTATTTTTTCATGATAGCGATACACTTTTTTAATTTCTGAAAAATTACCAAAATACCTCCGTGTCCCTACACATCTCGAAATTTAAGTGTTTTAATCTCGGATGTAAATTTAAACCATCGAACGACCAAAATAAAGCCTCAATACATAAAAGAAAAAATGTGTATCAAGTGAACACACTCAAAAAAAAATTACCTGCATCAATTTTCGATATATTTTCAACAACTATGGGTTGACCTTATCCACCCATCATAGGATTTTCCATCATCCACCCATATAACATTTTAACATACAATTACATTCCAATTAATGTTATTAGAATTAAAATTTACCTCTCCTAACAACCATTATTAAATTTTCAATTGATTAGTATTTGCTCTCATGAGCCCTTTAAAGTGTAACTCATACACCTACTTAACCAGTAAATCTTAAGCTTTAAATTTGACCTTCCTAGCTACTAATATTAAATTTCCCTCTTGCACCGTACCCAGAGTACTAAACATAAAGCAAACGACTATTTTTCCATTAATTTTTTTTGTAGAAACTATTTTTCCATTAGTTGTTTACATGCATGTAACTTTACCTCTGCTAACCACTAACAATAAATTTTCAATTACTTATAATAGTATCAATTATATGCCCTCCCTCATATACCCACGTAAAAAATATATTTTTTTTTATAAGGAAAGAGATTAGGATAGCCATTAACAAATTAGTGGTCGTCCTAGGGCATCATGTCAGATGATGGTATTCAAATCCAAGTCAATTGCAAGCGAGATAGAGGAGAGTTGTTAGTTTCAGGATTGCACTCACGAAAGATGTGAGAAATACTCCAATCCTGGAACGGGGCAAGCAAACAGTGGATGTCTGATCGCAACAACTCAATCTCCCACGGGCAGCGCCAGTCATCTAGAACGGCCTTGACTAGCTGCAAATTATCGCCTTCAATTTGGATCCGAGAAATGCCACGACAAATGGCCTCGAGAAGTCTTGGCGCAAGGCGATGGTCTGGGAGATCAGAATAGACTGTCGACCAATTAGCCCTCCATCAAAATGGATGGGGGAGCCCCCAGGGTCCCGAAGGTTGAATCCGAAAGAGGCCACGCCATCCGAACAAACTGCATCATCAAAATTCAATTTAATAAAGTCCTCTTGGGTTTTGCCCACTTCACAAGCTTTCTCCCTTCCCTAGCTCTCGCGGTATAAGTACGAGAGTTGTTAGTTTCAGGATTTCCTGCAAGTTTTAGTTCATTAACCTGGTTACGACTAAACTCGCTTAGGTTCCTGGCACTATTCAAGCTTTGGCCGTTATCATTGTCAAAAGTTCTCTTATTTCTAGAGAACCATAGGCACCACCAGGCGCTTGTAAAGAGTTCCATCTCCTCCTTTGTTTTCGTTGCCCTAATTCTGTCTAGGACTTGGTGCGGTTTTTTGTTGTCAGTTAGCACTTGAGCAACAATCTGAAGTAGTTTTGGGCTTAAAGAGTTAAGGGTCGCCCTGGTAAGTGGACATGAAAATAAGATGTGGTAAGTGTCTTTAAATTGATTGTTGCAAGCTTCACAACCTTGTACGTGGTACAAAGATATGGTTGGCGCGCCGCAAGCCATGTTTTAGTTGGAAGGCCATTTCGAGCAACTTTTCATGAGAAATTCTTCATTCACTACAAGATTCTAAAGATTTAACGACCATAATTTAGCGACCATGGCATATGGTCGCTAATTAGAAACCATATAGTCGCACGTGGTCACTAATGTGGACTTCAAAACTGGGGAAAAATATAAAAAAAAGATAGCGACCATATGGTCGCTATTATTGGCGACCACGTGGTCTCCGGAGCAACTTGGTCGCAATAAATAGCGCGGGCAAATTTCCCACTTCATTTAGCGTCCATCCGGTCGTTAAAACTAGCGTCCATATGGTCGCCATTTGTAGCTACCATTTGGTCCCTATATTTAGCGACCGAGTGGAAGCTGGATTTACGGCGACCATATGGTCGCGACATATAGAGACCAAATGGTCGCTGATGTGGACCGTATGTTCTGGCGGGTAACATCAATTTTGGCGAGTGAAATCCCGCCAAAAATGCGACCAAATGGTCGCTAAAAAAAGTATGTGGTAAAATCCGCGCCAATTCAGCATATATACCTAAATGTGTAAAAACCTCATTCTCATTCCGCCACCTTCATACGACCTTATTCATATATAGCTCTTTCCAAAAAAAATCAGAGAAGAAAGAAACAATTATTCACAAAACTAAGTTGGTCAAAGGAAGAAATTACGTCAATTTTTCCGACAATTTCATCAAAGGTATGTAATTAAACCTTATTCGTCATATTTAATTCCGTCATGCTATCGGTTTGTACACAAATGTTATTTGTGAAAAGTATTCGTTCATCTAATTAGAAGAGATTCTGTTAAGTAATTGTTAAATTCATATAGCTTAGCAATCGGTTGGAGAAAGTTTTAGTTCACATATGTTGTATATAGCGACCAATTGGATGCTAGTCAATGACCAAATGGACGCCAATTAGCGTCCAAGTGGTCACAAATAGTAAACAACGTCTAGTTGGTCGCTAATTGGCGTCCATGTGGTTGCCATATCCAGGATTATAAAGTCAATTAATTATAGTCTTATATTGAAATGCATGAAGAAAAAATGCGTGAATGGATGTATGTGCGTCATATAGATGGGTTTTTGAACAACGAGTTTTTGGCTGGCGTTCAGCAATTTATTGACTTCTGCAAAGCTATGCTGACATATGACCCATCCGAATTAAGGTGTCCGTATCGGAGGTGCAAGAATAGGAAACTGATTCCTGTAGATGATGTGCATTATCACATTGTTAAGGATGGGTTTGTTCTGAACTATTACCATTGGGTTTCGCACGGAGAGACTGATGAAAGTTCGCTGCCTTGTTGGCAAAGTCTAGACAGTATGAAGGCTGTAGTAGTACTGATCCAGCACTACCAGTATCTAGGAATGATAATCGAATGGAGCAGATGGTCTATGATGGCTTTAATGCCCAAAGCCATTACACTACTGATGATCCTGTGCAAAATGAGGGTATAAGGCATGAGCAAGGGGCTCAATATTATCATGAAGCGCCCAATCCCGATGCACAGCGTATGTACGACATGTTGTCCGCTGCAAATAGGTCGTTGTGGCCTGGATGTGATATGACCCAGTTAGAGGCGGCGACTGAGCTACTTAGCATAAAGTCAAAGCTAAGGAAGACGGAGCGCGGATACGACATGATCTCGGATTTCTGCGGATGCGTTTCATACCCGGAGACCACATTACCAGCCACGTTTTACGACACGAAAAAACTGGTCGAGGATCTCGGGCTTTCGTACGAGTCCGTTGATTGTTGCCCAAACTCTTGCATGATATATTGGGGTGCAGATGCAGAATACGCGGTCTGCAAGATCTGTGAGTATCCTAGATGGAGGCAAGGCAAGTCAAAGCTCATTCCCTATTCTCGTATGTTTTACTTGCCAATAACTCCACGGTTGCAGAGGTTGTACGTATCGGTGGTGACTGCCGAGCACATGAGATGGCATGCAGAGCATGCACAAGATGGGGTGATGAGACATCCGTCTGATGCAGAGGCATGGAGGCACTTCAATGTTGCGTGGCCAGATTTTGCAGCAGAAACGCGAAATGTCAAACTAGGCTTGTGCACAAATGGTTTCAATCCGTTCGAGGCGTCAGGGCGTCAATACTCATGTTGGCCTATGATTCTGACACCCTATAACCTTTCGCCGTCGATGTGTATGCGAAAAGAGGTTATGTTTTTTACGATTATTGTTCCTGGACCGAAGAGTCCGAAGCAAAAGTTGGATGTGTATTTGCAGCCGTTGATAGCCGAGCTGAAGAATTTGTGGCTTAATGGGGCGTGCACATATGATGCATGGAGGAAGAAAAATTTTGTCTTGCGTGCAGCTGTAATATGGACTATCAGTGACTTCCTGGCATATTCGATGTTGTCAGGTATGTTGTTCTAGACTCAGCTTAATTAATGTCAAGTATATTATATATATTCATGCATATATATATATATACCTGAAGCCGTAAAATTTAATGTGTTGTACCAAATAAATGTTTGTGTAGGCTGGAGCACTTCTGGGAAATACGCGTGTCCTTATTGCATGGAAGACACTGATGCATTTTATCTAACCCATGGACACAAAATGTGCTGGTTCGATTGTTACATGAGGTTTACAGAACATGATCATCGCTTCCGAAACAATAAGAACGATTTCAAGAAGGGTAAAAGGGAACGTCGTGCTCCCCCTGTACTCCATGACGGATACGAGATATTAGACCAGATCAACAATATGGGTTTGATGAAGATAACTGAAGTGGGAGCCGAACAACATAATAAGACGGTCAGTAGAGGTTCGGGTTGGAAGAAGAAAAGCATTTTTTTGGGACCTACCTTATTGGGTTAGTCTATTGGTAAGACATAATTTAGATGTCATGCACATTGAAAAGAATTTCTTTGATAATGTTTTCTTCACCATTCTCGATGTTCCGGGGAAGTCGAAAGACAAGTGGTCGGCTAGAAAGGACCTAAAGGAATTATGCAAGCGTCCGGAGTTGGAACCTGACGAGGAGGACAATAGGTACCCAAAGGCATGCTATGCACTAGATCGTCATGAAAAACAAGTGCTTCTTGAGTAGTTGAGATCCGTAAAATTTTCGGATGGCGACGTGTCCAACTTGAGCCGCTGCATTGACTTGCACAAGCTTAGACTCTTTGGGATGAAGAGTCATGATTATCATGTGTTCATGCAACGGTTGATGCCTATTGCTTTTCGAACATTTCTTGATGACAAAGTCTGGGAGCCTATTGCTCAGCTAAGTGCGTTCTTCAGGGACCTGACGTGTTACGAGCTTAAACCTGAGGTGGTTATGCAATTGCATAAGGAAATACCAATTATTTTCTGCAAGCTGGAGCGCATCTTTCCCCCAACGTTATTTGATTCAATGGAGCACTTGCCTATTCATTTGCCACGGGAAGCTTCACTTTGTGGCCCTGTCAATTGTAGATGGATGTATCCAGAAGAAAGGTATGTACAATTATAATTTTTGATAAGTTGTAGCTAATTTGGTTTTAGGGTCTTCAATATCATATATATATTGTAGGTTCTTAAAAAGGCTAAAGGGCACAATTGGCAATAAAGCTAAGGTTGAGGGCTCAATTTGTAGTTCCTATCTCATTCAGGAGACGTCCACCTTTTGCTCGTATTATTTTAACTCGCATGTCGCGAGTAATCATATGGATGTCTCCCACAACGTTAGTTGCACACTTCCAGTTGGTGTTGATCCGGGCGAATTGTCTATTTTCACAACAACTGGGCGAACGTTGGGTAGTAGATCCAGTGGCCGTGTGCTCATAGATGAAGAATTCCATGTGATTCAAACGTACATACTCATGAACTGCGTCGAAGTGGAGCCCTATATCGAGTAAGTTTCTCTTTATGTTGATTTGAATAAACTATATATAAGTACTTGACTCGATCAATTATTCTTTGTAATAGATACTATTTGACAAACTTCGTGCGCCCGTCAAATCCAAGAATAAACGAAGTTGAACAGCAAAAGATTTTGGAAAGACACTTTCTCCTATGGTTCTACTCCTATGTAAGGATTTCGTAATATTGTTTTGAGTTTAATTAATTTGAATTAATTGTTCATAAATGGTATTTGATTCCTCGCTCGACGTACATGCAGGCCGACAGTCCGGCAATTACAGATCCTAACATTGCAACATTAGCTCGTGGACCCTCCAAAAAGTGAAGACATATGCTGGTTATGTTGTCAACGGTTATCGATTCCACATGAAGGCACACACATCAACCAGGGCTACCGATAGTAGTGGAGTTTGTGTTCTAGGACAAAGTTTCGGCACTGACGAGGAGGACTTCTATGGTGTGCTAGAGGAAATAATTGAGTTGAATTACATATCTCCTACAGTGAAGTGCCCTATTGTCTTCAATTGTTCGTGGTTTGACACTCGAATTCGTGGAGGAACACGCATTCACCCTCAACTAAAGCTTGTGGATGTTCATAGACATAAAATGTTGAGAACAAAAGACCGTTACATCTTAGCCCATCAAGGGACTCAAGTTTATTTCCTAGATTACCCCAAGATGAGGCGTGTAGATGCTGAATGGATAGCGGTATGTAAAGTGAAGTCACGTGTGTGGCCCGATGAAGGTACGTGTGTAGACCCTAATGAGAGTGGTTCACGGGGGGTTGCCGTTGAAGAGGCATTTCAACATGATCCTTCCCTTCCACGAGTTATCGACGATACACATGATATTGATCCACTTGGTCCGCTAAATGACCCAAATGGAGATGATCATGTCGTTGAGGATCAAGAAGAGACGTCTACTGAAACGTCTGAGGGTGAGTTTGAGAGTGAGACAGATACAGATGAGGAAGACATGTAATCAGAATACTACTACTGTATTGTCATTCACTTTTCTGATAACACTATTGTATTGCCATTCACTTTTCTGATAACACTATTGTATTGCCATTCACTTTTCTGATAACACTATTGTATTGCCCTTCACTTTTCTGATAACACTATTGTTTTGTCATTCACTTTTCTGATAACACTATTGTTTTGTCATTCACTTTTCTGATAACACTATTGTATTCATCTTTTCCAACCATAAAAGGAGATTTTCATCTCCAATTCCAATATACCTTCCCAGTTGAGGCTCCATCTTCACCTCAAATTCCAACATCAAATCCATCCTTAAACTTCCATCATCAAATGGCTCAAAGGAGAGCTTGTACCAAACGAACGACCGCCTTAGCTCCAGAAGTCATAAACTTCTCCATTGTGCGTGTGTGTGGGGATAGGGAGACTAGAACCGAATGGAGCACCACACCAAGAGAGGAATTAAGACTAGTCATCGCTGATTGGACACTATCTCCCGGGGGAGCACCTCCAAGATTTAGCCGTTTTTCCTTGAACGACGACGACATCACTGCTCGCATTGTGGCTAGGGAAACGGCTGTGCAGTTTCGCCTACTCGAAGGTGCTGAGATCCGGGCAGTTGATATTCCACGTACAACATGAGAGTCCATTAATTGTAGTTTGTTTGTTTATGTTTTCACTTAAAAGCTGCACTTTGTGTTGTTTGATTTAGTTGTTTGTCACTTCGTTTAATATACTTAGGAAGCAAGTGTTTGTAACTTGGTTTCGTTTAGAATTAATGAAGTTGTTTGTAAATTGGTTTCGTTTGGAATTAATGAAGTTGTTTGTAACTTGGTTTCGTTCGAATTAATGAAGTTATTTGTTAAATATATATAAGTTAATTAATTTTTCTGATAACTGGGTTTAGTCTTTGATTTACTGAGACGGATTGTAGTTGTTTTCCCATTTGATTCCTCGAACCAATTACTTTGTCCACTATAGCAATTTCAGCGACCATATGGTTGCTACCTTTGAAATAGGAGCTCGAAATTGGATTTTTTAGCGCATATTTCGATTTTATTTCAATTTTAGGGACCATATGGTCGCTATTTGGCGACCATTTAGCGACCATATGTTCCTTGCACCGTAGACGCCGAGAGAACCGAGCCATGGCCACACCTGAAGAGATGGCTCGTCAGTTGAAAGTCCTTCAGAACCAGATGGAGGCGTTGAAAACCGAGAAAGAAGACGCTGCTGCTGAGGCTGAGCGTCAACGAGTTAACAATGCTCGTCTACAGGAAGAGTTGAATGCCTATCCGAGGAATGCCAAACAATACATGCATCCAGAACTGAGGGTGCCAGAATCACCAATTGTGCTTCCGGAGATAGAGAAACCATTTGAGATTAAGTCTCAATTTATATCCTTGATTAAGCGAGCTTAGTTTGAAGGGAAACCTACTAAGTGCCCTATGGAGCATATTAGAAATTTTCTTGATTTATGTGACACCATAGCTGCTGAAGGTGTCTCACTTGAATATGTTCTGTTAAAAGCTTTCAGGTGGTCTCTTGCTGGAAAGGCCTTGAGCTGGTTGGAGAGCCTACCTCCTAAGTTTACCAGGACTTGGAAGAACTTTTATGATCAATTTCTTACAAAAATTTTCCCTCCTGCCAAGACAACGGAGCTGAGGAAGTGCATCACCTCCTATCACCAGCTGCCTAATGAGACTTTTGTTGAAACATGGGAAAGATTTAAAGAGATGCTTAGACAGTGCCCCACTCATGGGCAACCTTTATATGTTCTTCAAGAAATCTTTTTCCAAGGTATCGACGTCGAGACCAAGAACCGCATCAACACGCATACAACGTGCAGTTTTATAGAGATGGACCCTACGGCTGCATGGGAATTGCTAGATAAGCTGTCCAATTATGATGCCATGTATGGAACCCAACAAAATACCCAGCCCCAGAAACGTCTCTACGTGCCTAACCGAGAAGAAGTTGACCCAGATGTTAAAAATCAGTTTCTACAAGACGAGGTCAGCCGCCTGAAGAAGCAGGTAAGTTTTCTGAAGTCCTCTCAATCTTGTCAAGAGTGTGGCTCTTCTACCCATAGTACTTCTTCTTGCACTAACATAGAGCAGGTAAGAGCTGCCGAGACAATTGCTGAAATGAATTACATGAGAGGCCCATACAAGAACCAGCCTAGTAATTTTGACAGGTCGAATAACTATCAGACGTGGGGCAATCAAAATTCAAATCCAAGCTATGCAGTGCCTCCACCAGATAGACGGCATGCGCCTTATCGACCTCCAGGCCATCAGGAGCCACCATCATGGGTACAAGGGTTACAGGAAAGCATTAATGGAGTCCACAATAAAGTTAATGAAGTTCAAGCCAACCTTAACCACCAAAATAAAATATGGGGGAGAGTTCGATGTATGGAAGAAGAATGTTGATTCCCAACTAGGGAACCTTGCTGCACAGATTCCGAGGCCACAAGGGCAACTTCCTGGCCGTCCCGAAGAGAACCCTAAAGGACAGATAGCAGCGGTACACCTTAGGAGTGGAAAGACACTACCAGAGCGTGCCCAAGCTAAGGACAAGACTGAAGAGGATGCCACGGTTTAGCTCGGTAACGAGCCAACAAGGGCAAATACCGAACTGGGGCATCATGGCGACGAGGCTCCAAAGGTCGTCAACGACCCTAGTCCAGGTAAGTTTTCTAATCCGAGCCCTCCTCTCAATCCCAGGGTAGTTAACGACCCCATCAGGGTCGGTAACGACCCGCCGAGAATAGCTAACGACCCTAGTGTCGACCCGGTAACTTCACCTCTCGAGCCTAACTTGGTTCCGAGAATGGTGAAATCTCTTCCATTTCCCACTAAGAAATCTTTGGACTCTACTGAGAGTAAGTTCAAGCATTTCGTAAAGATTCTTCAGGGCATTAATATTTCCATCCCATTCGCTGAGGCCCTAAGCGAAATGCCGGCTTACACGAAATTTTTGAAGGATATTCTTAGCAGTAAAAGATCCATCATAGAGTTGCAGGATGAAGTCCGATCTATAGCTCTACCAGAAAAGTTCGGAGATCCAGGGAGATTTGCCATAACAATTGGCATAGGCGACCACAAATTCAAAGCTTTATGTGATCTGGGAGCCAGTGCTAGTTTACTTCCTCTCTCAATCTGGTCAAAAGCCAATATGGGACCACTAGAGCCCATCAGCATGCAGCTATACATGGCAGATGGCTATTGCATCAAACCTACAGGGGTTGTAGAAGACTTTCCGGTTCAAGTGGGCAAATTCTTTGTTCCAAATGATTTCATTGTCATGGCAATGCCCGAAGATTCGGTAGTGCCTATTATCTTAGGGAGACCGTTCCTCGCCACAGTTGGAGCCATAATTGATGTTAGGAGGGGACTCCTAACTTTCGAAATTGGGGATGAGGTGACGGAATTCCAGTTCAAACAGTCAATGAAAGAGACCGATAGAGCCGAAATCAAGATGCTCCACACCCACAATGAGATCATTGAATGTGGAGACCCTGTTGGAAGATTGGTGTCAAATGATGAATTTTCAGGTCAAAGATGGGCAGAAATAGCCCCTGCGGTTTCGGTAAAAAGCTCCCCTGCCCCAGTACCGATTCTCATGGAAGAAGAAGCAAGCTCGTTAACGACTCCATCAACATCGTTAACGACCCTGGCCGAAGACAATGAAATTTCAGCATTTGAATACCTCAAAGATAACACCTCACTCAACAAAACATACCTCTCCAAACTAAGTCCTAATCCCTAGATAGGGTCAAGCTTATCTCGGCTAGGGAACAAATTTTTGTGGAGCTACAAAAAGGCTTCAGGCTCAAGTTGGTTGTCAAAAAGAAGGATCATGTAAGGGTGGATAGGGATTAATAGGGCTTATAAAATTAAGTTCTCTATCATTTGATTTTCACAAGTAATGAACTATAAATCTTATATAGGTCTCAAGAAATAGATAATCATCACAATTCCAAGAGATAATATGCATATAGAGAGTAAATCACACAAGAAAAGAAGAGGGATTTTTGATGTTCTCCCTATAAGGCCAAAAATAACTCACTCGGTAGATATTGTTGGATTGCATCACTTAAGCAAGGAATCCCATTTGAAAGCCGATATTCTCACTGAGTTTCACGCCTCTCCGAGCACCGGGCATCCAGGCGTCGATCGCACATTTCGTCGCGTGGCCGAAGTCTTCTTTTGGCCCGACATGCGGGGTGATGTCAAGCGATTTGTCGACTCTTGTTTGATCTGTCAGTCGACTAAATATAGCACCAAGAAACCTGCCAGTCTTTTACAACCCCTACCAATTCCGGAGAAGGTTTGGGATGAGGTGTCAATGGATTTTATTACGGGTCTTCCGCCATCTCGCAGTTTCACAACTATTTTGGTGGTGGTAGATCGCCTCTCCAAATACGCGCATTTTGGCGCTTTAGGGCCACACTACGACGCGACGAAAGTTGCGTCCCTGTTTGTAGAGATTGTAGTTAAGCTTCACGGCATTCCGACCTCCATTCTGTCCGATAGAGATCCCATTTTCACGAGCTCCTTTTGGAAAGAGATTCATCGTCTCAATGGTACCACACTTCGTCATAGCTCGGCTTATCATCCTCAATCGGATGGCCAAACGGAAGTTAAAAATAGAAGCTTGGAACAATATTTGAGAGCTTTCACACAAGTGCGGCCTAAACGATGGGTTGAATTTTTGCCATGGGCTGAATTGGCATTGAATTGCACATTTCATGAGGGCTTACGCATGTCACCGTTCCAAGCACTTTACGGTAGAGAGCCGCTTGCCATTTTGTGCGTTACACAACCGTCGGGAAGCTCTCCCGAAGCGCTAGCGGCAATCAGCAAGCGTGGCCAGCTCCTTGACCTCCTCCGCACCAATCTTCGCAAGATGCAGCAGCGCATGGTAGCTCAAGCGAATCTACATCGGCGTGATCTCGAATTTCAGGTTGGTGATTTGGTTTTGTTAAAACTTCAACCTTACCGTCAACATTATGTTGCCCGACCTTTGTTTGCCAAGTTAGCTTGCCGTTTTTATGGGCCGTTCGAGATCACTGAACGTGTAGGAGTCGTCGCCTACAAATTAGCTTTGCCACCGAATGCTAAAATCCACAACGTTTTCCATGTCTCTTTATTGCGGCCTTATAAGTCGGATGGATCGCTTACAGTGCAACCTGAGTTTCCACCAGAATTCGTTAATGATCAGCCCATCTCCTTGCCTGTCCGGGCGATTGCTGAACGCAATATTTTAGTAAACGGGAGTCCATGTTTGGAATGGCTCGTTGTGTGGAATGATGGCTTGCCTGATGACGCTTCTTGGGGACACTTGCAGCGTGTTTTTCCTGAATTACGCCTTGAGGACAAGTCGATCGTCAACGGGGGAGAGATTGATACGCCTCGTGATGGACCCGTCGTCAAGGTGGATCGGCCCAAATGCACGCATCGACTTCCAGCTAGGTTTAGAGATTAATTTTATAATAATTTTATTAAATGTAATTTTTAAACAGAGTTTTATAAACTCCTTCTCGGGTTTTCTTTACGGTTCTTTCGCGGGACGCCTTTCTTGAACCGTTAGGGCTTAGGTATAAATACTCTGTCATAATTTTTTTATGATTATCCAAGAAAATAGTTTTCCCTAATTTGTATGTTCTCCCCCCTTTCCTCGTCACTCTCCCTCTCGGCCGTCATGCCCTTCACCGGCTCGATTACAGCAGCTTGGCGACAAGCTTTGGTTCGGTTCTTGCCTCTAGAACCGTATCACATATTCTGGCTATTAGATAAATGGGAGTTCACTATACAATCAGGGAATTACAAGCCTAATTATAGAACAATTTGATCATTCATATATTTGATGTTATATATCCATCTCGTGTTTATTTTATATGAAACCTTTAGTACGTAAAGAGATAAGAAGCTCTATTCATTGCCAAAAGATATGAAGATATTAAGTAACTCTCATTCTCGGTAGCAAACCATACTTCATTTTTTGATAAGGGAAGGGATAAGGGGTAATTAACGGTTCGTTGGCCGCCCTAAATCATTTAAAAGGAAGAGATCTTCGAGATCTTTCGGTGCTACATGAGTTGGGGGAGGTGAGAGATTGCCCTCTTCGCGATGTGATCTGCCACAAGGTTGATCTCTCGGAAGATGTGGATCAGTCGACAAACCTCGAACCTTTGGAGAGAGACCAGAATATCCGCCACGATAATCTCGACGTCCCACCTGACATCACCTAAGGTCATTGATAAAATTAATGCGACTGATATTGTCACCTTCAATCTTCGTTTTAAATTGTTAGATTCAGAACATGTGTAAAACACATGAATGCAAAGATGTGTAAGGGGGAGGCCTCATGCCAATTAAGTACTTGCATCCTTTAGACCACACAAAACTCTGATGTTCACAATCCTCTTAGGTTTGTCGGTACATTTATGTTTAGTCATGCTAAATTTCCATATATTTCATTTTCAAACCCAAAAACAAATGAGGGAGGTGAACATTCCAATCGAAAGAGAGTGAAGTTGTTATAGTTTAAAGTGAAAAACCTGGTAGACCGCTAATGAGTCTAATTAAAGTACTACTCCTCTTTTTATTTAACACCCATTTTTATGCCAAACATCCTCTTTTTAAGAAAACATGTACTCCTATATTACAATTTACAAAAAGGGTTCTTAATGAGTAATAATAATAATAACCCTAACCCACCAAAACCAAATTAATTTGAGAAGGTGTGCATTGCAATTGTTCTACTATACAATATACCGTATACATTGTAATAATATAATCAAACTACACTTAGAATTATCTTGGGAAGTACAGAAAAAAATCCTATTGCATATCATAGTTACCACCATTTGTACTTTTCCGTCGATCTATAGCATTCTTGGGACATGAAATTAATTGACGGGAAAGTATAAAAGGGTACGTGGGAAAATATTCCGGTTATACAACATTATCGGATGATTTTCTGTAAAGCATAGGATATCATCATCTGGCCAGCGAGTACGTGAAATTTTATATATATAAAGGGGAATGTATAATATATGATATAGTTTTAGTGGCAGAAGAGTGTGATTAGGAGGTAGACGGAAGGGTAAATTCGTCTCAGAATTGGGCGCCGGTGTAAGTCTGGCCAAAGGACCAGCCGGCGGGGGCGACGTTGTAGGAGACGAGGCTGCGTCCGTCGCTGGTGGTGACCTTGAAGGACAAGCTTTGGCCGTCCAGCAAGGAGTTGGATTGCCAATTTTGCCCCCAGTTCCTGGACATTGCCTGCCACGTCATCGACTTGGAGCCCATGACGGCGACCGAGTAGACGTCGCCGGCGCCGCCCACGTTGGTGATGAGGACGAGGTTGAAGTAGGAGTGGCCGTTGATGGTGAACCTTATCCCTCCGCTTCTCTTACAGGGCACCCTGTATCAATTCACCACATCCATATGTAATTAAATTAATGTGAAGAACTAACATAAATTTACCTATGATTGATTATGAACAACTTTCGATCGATCGTCAACAAAACATCACCCTCTCTGTATCAATTTCACAATTTCCTATAATGACCCGTTAAAATTGCAAGGAAATATGTATGTACGTGTATAGTCATTGGCCAATTTTAAAGATAGATAATTTGTTTTAAAATTTGTATCATTCCTCGATATTTAATTTGTCGGATTGATTATTGCATCAAACGAAAATTACATTTACACATGAGGAAAATAATTAAAAAAGGTAGACCTAACCCGTCAAAATAACGGTATAATGAAGGAGGATAACATAAAAGTACACGAAGAGATTTAAATTGATTTTATCACGCCGAAAAAAAATTAAAAGATTTTTTCTCCCAATGGAGTATAGGTCGCGGGGGCGGGTGTGTCAATACGAGCACACATGCATTTAGGGGTGTCAATCGGGTTGGATCATTTCAGTTTTGGATAAGTTCGGATTCATGTTATTTCAGTTCGGATTTCAGGTTAATCAGATTTCGAGTAAGCCGAATTTCGATTGAGACCATTTTTAAAATGATGATTATTGTAGTTTAATTACTCGATCTAGGTTCTAAATATTTAATGTAACATTTAAATAAAAATATAATTATAATAAATATTCACTATTATTAATATTTTAAAAACATAATGTACTTGTATATAAACCTCTTTAGTAAATGAAAAAATCAAACTTTTTACAATTATTAAAGTATAAGATTATTTAAATAATGATATTTAATTATAATCTACTATTTTTATATAATTTAATAATAAAATATATTATAATTTTCAAAATATATTATATATATTCTGAAAATATAACAAATCGGGTTTCAACCCAACGTATTTCGTGTCTATCGGGTTCGGTTTATTTCGGGTTCAAATTTTCGAGTCAAGAATTTCGGACAGTTCGGATCGGGTTTTTGGGTCGGTTCAGCTTTTGACAACTCTACCCACCGTGTAAAAAATTTATAAGGGACCATTAAAACCAAAAGAGATACTACAAATTAAGATAACTAATGTAAGACTATAAAACTCGGATAATGAGGTGAGTAAAATAACAAAGTGGTACGTAATTTTGGTAACAATTTCATGTTGATGAGGTTAATTGTTTTTAAAATTGACTTTTATTAAATGAATGATTTTGCATAATAGATTGACACAGTAATTAAGTGGGTTAAACTCAAACGTACCCATTAATTAATGCAATTAAGTTTGTTAAACATATAGTGGCCCATAAATTAAAGTGGGAGTTTTGATGAAATGGTGATCAATTTGTCCAAAAATTGGAGATCTAGGTTTGGTGTATTTACCTTTTATAGGCAACAGGGACAATCCCAGCTCTATACTTGGCAATCTGTTCAAAGACGGGCTGAGAGAGATCAAAGTGCTCAAGTGGAGGGCTACAACATCCTCCCGGCGGGCAGAAGTTGGTGGCCGTCACGACAATCGTTCCGGGCAGGCACCACTGCGGGTCGTCCACACACATTATTTGGTAACACGACCCGCAGGCCAACCCATTGTTGAACAGAGCGGTGCTCAACGCCGCTGTGTTTGTGCCGTACCCTTGGCTGTATAGGTTCCCATAACCACACGCTCCTCCTGATATATAACCACACACACGTACGCTCCTCGAGTTAATGAATTATATACATATATCCTTCGATTATATGATTACTACTTAGCCCTTTTCTATTGTATATGAAGTATATAATTGTAATTACCCATTGTTCCGGAGGCATCGCCCCCTCCATAAAAGGTGGCGTGTGCGTTGGTCCAACCGTATTGTCCTTGAACGGAAGTCGCCATTGTAATAAGACAAACCGAGAGGATTAACCCGCCAACAAAAGCCATTGCTTCTTATATATCCCTGGCCTGGTTGCAAAGTAGTTAATTCGTAGGGAAAATAAGAATCAAGGTCATGTACAAAAACCCAACGTAACTCGCCTTTGAAAAGAGATCGAGTTGATGCGCAATTGATCGATTAGCTAGCTAAGAAGAGAGTAGATGGATTACTTACCTTAGAGTTGGGTTTGAAGTTGAAGCTTAATTAGGAAATGGAATTGGAGGGAATGGGAAGAATAAATAGACGTAGGCCGGGTTTTGGGTGAGGAGGGGCCTTGCACACAATGTGGGGATCCTACTGTCGTTAAAAGCTTTGCCAAATTCAGAGTTAAATATATGGTTCATTCAATAGTGTACTACCAGGTGCAAATCTATCCTCGATCTACATGTGACGTTGTTGTTATTGGTTTAGCACTTGTTTCACCTTAATTTATTTGTTTTTGCTTTATATATAGCTCGTCTAGTTTGATCAACCGGCCAGTGCTACTTTAAGTTCAGATCGAATATTTCGTGGTCCTATCGAACTCGAATTTTCTAACCAACATTTGAGGTGCCCAACGTTAATTTTTCATTAAACGGAGTATTAGTGCTTATATATTGTATTTTACCTTTATTGAAATGTTAATAAAAAACGTCAAATGTCAAAAGATCACCTTAATGAATACATGTTAATGATACATCATACATATACTTAATTATGTAATGCTTATATATATTTTTGTAAACAAGGGATGGGGTATTTTGAACAATTTGTACATTATCTAAACGTTATAATAAGGATAAAATGAGTGCATATTGAATTGCCAACAAAAACTATAGAACCTGTGTTCGTGTTAGAGATGGTCCGGCGCCCTTCTCGCATAATCACATTAGATTTGTAAATGAATGTAAATTGATTAGATTTGTAAATGAAGGTAAATTGTTCTCTCCTGTATATAGAGATGGAAATTATTCATGGATGTTCGATTAATCCAACCCTTAATTTAAGGGTTCAACAATAAATGAAATACCCACATGTGGGTCAAATAAAGTGCATGTGCAAACCAACGGGAAATAAAAAGGCAAGATTAGCAAGGAAGTCGGTGGCCAAGTTTCCTTCCCTAACAGCAGCGTGGAAGTCCACAACGAGTTTAGAATCAGTTTCAAGCAACACACGCTAAAACCCTTTGTTCTAAGCCATCTTGTTCTCCTTAGCTAAGCTGTCAAAATTAATTTTAATCCAACCTGGGGGAGGCATCTAGCAAAAAATGAGGGATTCATGCCTCATTGTCTTGTGACCAACAACAACCTTGATCTTCCAAGCCGTCTCATACTACATCCCGTCCTTGACAAAGCACATCCCATTTAAATTTTGATTATTTTTAGTAAAGATCTTCTCGTTTCTCTACCGCCAAATCCAACATAGAGTTGTTGCAAAGATGATGCCCTTGATTCGTGGACAAGAGATTGCATTGAACCTAGGTTGAAAAAGGGGATCGCAAAAATCAGAAGCATGTTAAGGAAAAGGAGTCGAGAGCCACAAACCTTTGGTCGTCAAAAAGTCCCAAAACAATTGCTGGAGCGATTCAATAACGCTTGGGCAAAACTCACAATCGTCAGTATCGGCGAGATGTCCACATCTCCTCTCCGAATTGTTGATGATATTGCCCCTAACAACCATCCCTAATCTTCTTGGGCACATGGAGTTTCCAAATGGCATGTACACCAAAGACTCTACCCAGTTGAAAGAACTCAGACCAAACCTTTCATTGTACGCCGATGAGACCGATTAATGTCCATCAATGGTGAACTTCTAGCTAGCTAGAACAATTAATGCATCCTCGACTGTCTAATCATCGGGGATCATGAAGGCAACTAGCTTAAGCAAAACAAATCGAACACCCATCCCCAAGCAAGACCATTAATTTCCCACAAACTTGATAAGATGTCTTTCCAAACGGAGGACGTTGAATTAACCACCACCAATGAAGCCCGGACATACAAAAAGCTAGGGACACTAGATAAAAATTGAAGGAACGAACTACTTGATTAAAAATTGATGTTAACATAAACGACTTTTTTTTTTAATTATCGTTGGCTATAAAAAAAAATTGTTAATTTTTTATTAAACTTATTATAAATTCATCCATATCTCAGATTTCGCTCCAGTAGATAATTACACTAGATAGTGTTGTTTTATAATTTCATGCAATGAATTTCAACGATATTTTATAAATATTTAGTTCATACAATCATACAGTACAATTTTGTGCAATTTATATATACGAGTATTGAAAATGGGATTTACTTCCATCTCAATAGCTCATTTATTTGATGCACTGAATCCCTAGCTTTGCATGTCCCTCCAAATCTCAAGGAATGAAAGGGAGGTGATGAAGCCGGCCACATCACATGGTAGAGCTTCACACTTGACACTTGACAGATGACAAGCTGGGAAGGGAAAGTCATGGACTCATTACTCAATACACAAAACTCACGTTCTATGTTCGGGCTCACCAAATTAATTGCAACTAGCGAAATAACATAATGTAGAGTATACAAAATTATCTATTATTTGTGGCCAATATCATGTCTCTCATAAAATGGGTTATCCCCTTTTTTGCACCCATGAAATTGGGTAAACTGTGTAAATTAAGTCGCACCTTGTTTATGCCATTTTACCCAAAACAATAATATATTCTCTATTTTTTAATTAAAAAAAAAACTATGATGGTGCACGAGCATCCATCCCATCAACGAGAGAGGTGGAGACGACCCATCAAAATCCAATCATAATGGAGTAATTTCTTTCTTTTCTTTGAACTAATTGAAGCTTAGCATTTTAATTAGACAACGATTATTTAGCTATTTATATAGAGGCTTATTTATGCTTGGATTTTGACTGAAATTTGGATGATGCAGATAGGAGGATCGTCCACGAGGATAGGGGTGTCCAAACCCGCTTAATCGAGATTTCGGTGAACCGAACTATTAACCATGATTTCGGTTAGCTAAAATCATGAACCGTACCGTGAATTTCAGTTAATCAATACTTCGGTTCGGTTTTCTCGGTTAACCGATAACTATTTATGTAATTTTAATCCTAAATAATTAAAACTAAAATAATTAAATTTGAATAAAAAAGTGATGAAGTTTGACTTTTATTTTAAATATGTATTTATATCATATTGTTTCGGTTGTTGTAAACAAATATCGAGAATATATACTATAGTGTGTGAAATCAAACATTGTGTGTATTATTTTTTATCCCATCAAATCTAATAAGTGAGTCTTATATGAATGAGATGTGGAAAAATAGTGTTTAAATTGTTAAAATTGGAGAAGGAAAGACTCAAACTAGAACAACACTTTGAAGATCATAGATTTTAACCATTAAATTAACAAGCAAAGATAACTAATATTTAAAAAAGTTATTAATATATTTTCGATTTTTTGGTTAACCATTATATGTAAAGCAATGAACCGAAACCAACCAATACTCAGTTGGTCTAGTGGTAAAGTGGTGCTAGACTCCTTAAGTGATCTTCAGGAGATTCGAAGTTCGAATCTCATTGGCGACATGTATGTAGAAACTCATATTGGGAGGGTCTCCCCCAAAATGGGGCCACGAAGTACCCGGTCCGGACGTAGAACGGTGCTAACCGATCGAACCAGGCGAGCCAAAGACAAGACCAAAAAAAAATGAACCGAAACCAAACTAATAAACCAAAAATATTTTCGGTTCGGTTAACCAAACTGAAATTTCAAAAAATATCGGTTTAGTTAACATAAAAAATAATTGATTTTTTCAATTATTCGGTTCGATTTTTTGGTGTTGATTTCTTATGAACACCCCTACACGAGGGTCGAGGGACGATTAACCCTCTTCGTTTCCCATGAGGTGTTTCTTCGTTTTATATTTCTATATATATATCATCTCATACTCTATTTCGTTATCCCAAAAATGAGGTTGGACTGTTAGAGCCTTAGAGGTAATGATTATGCATATACTCTTAACTAGAGCTATCAAAAGTTGACCCGACTCGAAAAACTGACCCGAATCGTCCGAAAATTTTAGGGATAAGACCCGAATATTTGAACCCGAAATTAAAAATAAACCGAACTCGATAGACTCGAAATCCGTTGGGTTGACCCGGTTTTTTTTATTTTTTTAGAATATAAATAATATATTTTGAAATTTATAATATATTTTATTAATGGGCGCATCCTCATGCTCATTGGCTTTCATACACTGCCTTTGAGATGGATTTAGTCCCTATATCAATTTGGTGCATTCTAACTAAATTCAATTATTATTGTCACATAGCTGAATTTCAGTTTTTCTTGGGTCTATTCGGGCGTACCCCCTTTCCCTTGGGCAGGGGTACCCCTATCTTGACCCCCCAGATTCCGCTGTAGCGGAGCCTCACTGGGTCAATGATGATGATGATAATATATTTTATTATTAAAATATATAAAAATAATTGATTATTGTTAAATATCATTTTTTAAATAAAATAATATTTTAATAATTTTAAAAAATTCGATTTTCTTGACCTGTTAGGTCGACCCGACCAGCCCGAAAACCCGACTTGACCCGACCCGATTTGACCGATGACTCATTACGACCCGAACCCGACTCAATCCGAAACCGAAATAACCGAACCCGAACCCGACCTGACCGACCCGTTTGACAGCTCTACTCTTAACTAGTAAAAGGTCACATTTGTATAATTTTGAAAAAAAATTTGACTCACAATTTGAAACGTGAACAAAATCATCAATATACCATAATTAAAGTCGAATCCTCCTATCTCACGTGTCGTCGTTTTAACTATGATACGTAGACATTTTAATTTTTCTCTTTGCCCTTCATTTATTTAAGTATTTACAATTTTTGTATTATAATAATATTCTTATACTATTTTTCTAACCTATGCCCCAACGGCATATGTTAAGCTCCTAAATATGACAATTATATATAAGTTTGTACTTATTTTAGATTAATTAATTTTTTTTAAAGAGTTCACTAATTTCCTAATAGGAATTTAGGTTCCTTCATTACTATGCTTAACATATTCCCTAAGGGTATATGTTAGAAAAACCGATTCGTATATTAATAATATACGATTATATTTTGAGATCTCAAAATTTGGCAAGTTGTGTTAGGAGCCTAATCCATTATGGAATAATTTTATTAAATATAATAATATTACTAATATTACTAATATATAGTTATATTTAGAGATCTTAAAATTTGACAAGAAACATACTCTTCATTATGAAATAATTTTTTTAATATAATAATATGATTAATATTAATGATATACAATTATATTTAGAGATCTTAAAATTTGGCAAAAAACATACAATTCTCGTCAATTTTACCGAGGACATAAGTTCTCGACAAATAAAATTACTTTCATTAATTTACCGAGGACAATGGTTCCAGTAATTTACCGAGAATCCGTGTCCTAGGTAAATGGCGGATAAATCCGATTTACCGAGGATCAATCTCCTCGGTGATACCGATTTTACCAAGGACAAGTATCCTTGGTAATTTACCAAGGACCAATCTTCTCGTTATTACCCATTTTACCGAGAGATGTGTTTTCCTCGATAAGTCGTGGGCCAAACCCTAAACTATTTGATATACAGTAACTTACCTTAAAATTTTGAATATTGCTTGCTAGATTACAACTTAACCTCATAATATTTATTTGATAATTAGAAAATATATTATCATGACATCTATTAGAGCTGTCAAAAGCTGACCCGATTCAAACCGTCTGAAAATATTAAGGTCAAGACCCGAAAATTTGAACCCGAAACCCAAAATAAACCGAATCCGATAGACCCGAAACTCGTTTGGTTCAAACGCGAAACCCGTTGGGTTGAACCAATATGTTATATTTTTTGAATATATATAATATATTTTGAAAATTATAATATATTTTATTACTAAAATATATAAAAATAATACATTATTATTAAATATCATTTTTTAAATAAAAAAATTATAATAATTGTAAAAAATTCTTTTTTTCTTCACCTATTGGATCGACCCGACCCGATTTGACCAATGATCCGTTACGACCTGAACCCAACCTGACCGACCCGTTTGACAGCTCGACATCTAATATACAAGATGTTGGTTTTGTTTTTGTTGCATCAAAATACCCTAACAAAAAAAATACATTCCAAGTAATATCCTACAAAATTTAGGTATATTTTTTGTGAATAATCCAATTTAAGTAAAAAAAATTAATTTGGTTTTATGGGTATCTAAATTTAACAAATTTGACATGTTATCTAAAATTATCACACATGAAAACCTTTTTGGACCTCTTATTATTTCAATACTCTGTTCAGATTTTTGTATTGCGTTATTGTCTAATTTATATATATCATGACAAATAACCTTTATTTTTAACTACACGTGTCATATTTTAATGTTGTTATGAGAGTATGTAGTAGTATTTGATATATGTTAGTATATGGTGTATGTTAGCATAAGTGACTGGCTGAAAGTCGTCGTGCCAAATAAAAAAAAATCCCAAATTACATAACTAGTATAGTTGGTAAGTCGGGGTCGTACCCAAGAGACACTTGTATCCCGAGTAATTATTATTATCAACTTAGAAAGTAACAAAAAAGGGGGATTTTTGATTATTAATCTAAGACTATGAAATTGAAATAAACAAAACAAGCAATTAAACAGAATAAAGGTTGAGTTTTTATCAATTTAGGGAAACAATCCTATTCAAGCATCCACTTTCATCATCAAGTTATTGATCATTGATTCAAACAAGTTATTCCTTTGGTTATTCCTATCCTGATCATAAATAATAAACAAGTCGACGGGTCATGGAAATACTTAATATCAAAACAAACATGAAACGATCATGAATAATAATGATACTAGCATTAGGAGCAAGGATATGCAGGATACATGCAAATTGAGTTCAACGAGTCAAACAATAAGCATGCAATCAAATCTCTTTCTCAATGGTTTTAGTCCAACGAGTCCTAAAACATTGAGTTGCTACAAAGATTAGGTTTTGCTACGATAAAACCTAGATCTAGCAATAGAGAGTATTAATTCCAACTAGTTGGCCAGACAAGCAGAAATCAATACAATCAATATTAATTAAGCACAAGAGAATTGAAATAACCTGTAGAAACAAAACTGCATTGTAGAATCTCACAATAAACTTTAATCTGAAAGCTTCAACTTGAATAGAATTAAAGAATTTAGTTCTCCATAGAAGAGAGAATACAAAAGTCTGTAATAATGGAAACTAGGTCTAAGAGATATCTCAAATAAAGACTGAAAACTAGGTTTCACTAAAAACACGAAATAATAAGATAAAAGGAAAGTAATATAATAGATAGATAAATAGATCAATCGTCGCCTCGATCTACGCTGTCGTGGAAAACCGCGATCGCGGTGAGTAGTGATCTTGATCGCGGACCTGATCGTGACAAAATTTCAATAGTGTTTTCGGAAGATGTTTTGACCACCTTAGAGTGGGAATTTCGACTCGGAGTAAAAATATGAATTGTATCTCTTCGAGTTAGCTTTCCAATGATACCAAATTCATCTTCATCCGACCACCGTAGCTCCTGAAATAAGTATCACAAGAAAGTGGCATCGAAACAACAACTTCAATTGATAGCCCGAATTTAAACATTCTTTTCCACAACCTCTTGGGCCTTAATGATCATCAGAAGTGGCTTGAATATCCTTGGAAAAGACACTTAAATCTTTCAACTTAACCAATCGTTGCTCCTCAAAACGACCTAACAACACAAAAACACAAGAGTAGACACCGGAATGTAAAAACTACAAAAACTAAGCAAAATGCATGCAACTACCTAAGATTTAAACATAAATATGTCCTAAAACTAATGTCTAAATGCATGCTATCAAATTCCCCCATGCTTAAACCTTACTTGTCCTCAAACAAGAAATAGATTTAACACCCCACAAACAAACAATTCATGCATCTACTTTGATAAATGCTTAAGCAAGAATAACAAGAAACATAATTCAACAATTGACATCATAATATGTATTTTGGCATCCAAATAGATCGAGTAAACACATCCATTCTAAACCTCACTAGGAATAGGAACATGTGTTTTCACTCTCACTCATGTGTTTAAGGGTATATATGTGTTTCGCTCAAAACTCAACTTTGAAAGCCTAGCTAGCTACCATAGGCTTGCATCAGTGTTCTAAATCTCCACCGCTAGAGACTATGCATACAACAAAAAACATGAGATCTTTTGAGGGTTGTAATGGGGTCAAGGTAATAAGAATTTGGTAGGGAATCATTTGGTCATGTGGTGCTAAATCCCGGAATCAAGACTTAACTCAATTCTAAAAAAACACCAAACTTCAATTCTTTTTCTTTCCCAACTCCTACTCTCTTAACTCCATTTTATCTTCTCTTTTTTTTCCCTTCACTTTCATTCTTTTTTTTTCTTCTTGTTGCTTCAACTCTCATATAATTTATTTTTCAACCAATTGAAGACTTCAACTTTAAAGCTCATCATTTTTATTTTCTTTTCACCCTCATTTTCAAATTCAAATATTCATCCACCAATTGCTCTTTCAACACCCCATACTTGGCTCACAACCACAAAACAAATCAAGTAAAAATCTAATTCCCGGATGGGTCAAGCTTATATAAGGCTCGGATTTATTTTGTGGAGCTTCCAAAAAAAATTAGGCTATTAAGGCTTAGAAAGGGGCTTCAAAAGAAGGAACATATGTATGGATGGATAAGGGAATAATAGGCTAATAAAACAATGTCTCAATCATTTTAATGTCATATGCAAAAGTCATGAATGCAGCCTTGAAAAAGATATTTAAATGCAAGTTCTAGAGGAAGCAATCAAAGTGAGTACACATAACGAAAAAGAGGACTCATAGATGCATAGTCGTAGAAAGGCCAAAAATAATCTCACAAGGTAAAATTTGCCTAGAATTTCCGTGTAACTTAGATCTCAAGGATATACATGCTCAATCAAATCATCTAACATGCTCTTAAAGAAATAAACATTATCAAGCTTCAAGCAATCCAAGCAAGTTAAGGGACAATAATCATCATAAAAAATATTAGAGGACAAGTGGTTTGCTTAGGGAAATATGACAATCCTAAAATGCATGATATTTTTTGTATTTTATTTAAAAAATGATTTTTTTATGCAATTATGAATGCAAAAATTTAAACATGCTTTGCAAGAATTTAAACTATATGCAATCCAAAACTCTACTAGCATGTAAATGTTCCCCTCCCCCATGCTTAAATAATACATTGTCCCCAATGTATAAAATAAAAGAGAAAGGAAGAGAAAACACTCACAAAGTCATCTACTCTTTGGAATATGGAGGAGGTTCAAAGTGGAAACAATCTGATGGTGAAGACACAAGATAGATGGAGAGCAAAGAATTCACAAGATTAGACATTGTCAATGCCCTTAATAACCTGTCAAAAGCATGTGAACACATCTCACAAAAACATAAGTAGCACAAGGATAAATTGAAATTGAATAACAACCCATTCAAAAACCGTTTCAACTTATCAAACATGTGAGACCAATTTTCATAAGATGACATATGTTTAAAGCAATTCAGCACAAGTGGCGGTGTGAAAGAATACTTACAGTATGGATCAAAGAACTCATCAACATTACCACTTTTATCAAATATGAACTCCATGTAATCTCTAGCACCAATCTTAGGCTCACTTGGTTCTATAGGCTTTGTAGTGTCCTTGAGTGCCTGCAACAATCTTACTTCTTGCTCCTTGGAGAGTTTGTTAGAGATAATAATAGGTAATGTATCACCCTCTCCAAGGAAAGCATAGTTAAGATGTTCAAGAAGTTGTTTTTGCTCAATTTGTGGTGCCTGCACTACATAAGGAAGTAATTTCTCGCTTGGGAAAGTTAGTGGTATGGGCCCAATGGCCAAAGCATCAACATGGGATTCACAACGAGCACTCAAATCAGCCAAGATCTCATGATATCTATCAAATTCATAATCTAAGCATGAAAAATCAATGTCATTCTCAAAAATAGATAGTAACTCATCACCACAAGTAGTATCATACTGTAACTTATCATGTAGTTATGTACATTCAAACTTACCCATTGATTAGCAGCACAGGTGTGGACCGTAAGATAGATCCACACAAAAGTTGATAAAAATAAAAACTTAGAATTAAACAAAGTGTCCCCGGCAACGACGCCAAAATTTGACTGGCTGAAAGTCGTCGTTCCAAATAAAAAATAATCCCTAATTACACAACTAGTATAACTGGTAAGTCGGGGTCGTACCCAAGAGACACTTGTATCTCGAGTAATTATTATTATCAACTTAGAAAGTAACAAAAAGGGGGGATTTTTGATTATTAATCTAAGACTATGAAATTGAAATAAACAAAACAAGCAATTAAACAGAATAAAGGTTGAGTTTTTATCAATTTAGGGAAACAATCCTATTCAAGCATCCACTTTCATCATCAAGTTATTGATCATTGATTCAAACAAGTTATTCATTTGGTTATTCATATCCTGATCATAAATAATAAACAAGCGGACGGGTCATGTAAATACTTAATATCAAAACAAACATGAAACGATCATGAATAATAATGATACTAGCATTAGGAGCAAGGATATGCAGTATACATGCAAATTGAGTTCAACGAGTCAAACAATAAGCATGCAATCAAATCTCTTTCTCAATGGTTTTAGTCCAGCGAGTCCTAAAACATTGAGTTTCTACAAGGATTAGGTTTTGCTACGAGAAAACCTAGTTCTAGCAATAGAGAGTATTAATTCCAACTAGTTGGCCAGACAAGCAGAAATCAATACAATCAATATTAATTAAGCACAAGAGAATTGAAATAACCTGTAGAAACAAAACTGCATTGTAGAATCTCACAATAAACTTGAATCTGAAAGCTTCAACTTGAATAGAATTAAAGGGTTTAGTTCTCCATAGAAGAGAGAATACAAAAGTCTGTAATAATGGAAACTAGGTCTAAGAGATATCCCAAATAAAGACTGAAAACTAGGTTTAAATAATCACTAAAAAACACGAAATAATAAGATAAAAGGAAACTAATATAATAGATAGATAAATAGATCAATCGTCGCCTCGATCTACGCTATCGTGGAAAACCGCGATCGCGGTGAGTAGTTGCCGCGTCGCGGACCTAATCGTGACAAAATTCCAACAATGTTTTCGGAAGATGTTTTGACCACCTTAGAGTGGGAATTTTGACTCGGAGTAAAAATATGAATTGTAGCTCTTCGAGTTAGCTTTCCAATGATACAAAATTCATCTTCATCCGACCACCGTAGCTCCTAAAATAAGCGTCACAAGAAAGTGGTATCGAAACAACAACTTCAATGAATAGCCCGAATTTAAACATTCTTTTCCACAACCTCTTGGGCCTTAATGATCATCAGAAGTGGCTTGAATATCCTTGGAAAAGACACTTGAATACTTCCAATCTTGAATCCTTTAACTTAACCAATCGTTGCTCCTTAAAACGACCTAACAACACAAAAACACAAGAGTAGACACCGGAATGCAAAAACTTCAAAAACTAAGCAAAATGCATGCAACTACCTAAGATTTAAACATAAATATGCCCTAAAACTAATTCCTACATGCATGCTATCAATAAGTAATATGTGTATGTTAGAAGGATTGTCACTAGGTATAAATACTGTTAGTTGTACTAGCTTGTAACTAATTCTGATTGTACAATTCTGTTAGAGACACTAGAATGTTCTCTCTAGGGACGATCCTCCGAGATCAATCCTGTTTGATTCAATTCAATCCAAATTACTTATTCTTGCTCGATTCAATTTTTTTGTCCTAGATGATCTTCTAGGTCTGCACATGGTATCAGAGCTTTTCCTATCAGAAGAAGTCTCACGTTCGTTTTCGATCCTGGTTTGCGTTCAATTGTTCGCAATTTTTCGTTTTCGTTGTCTCTCCAATGATTTTGGTCAAGATTTGTTGAGGATTAACTGACGATGAGTGGAATAGAAGGAGAAGATCAGAATCTGCGAAGGAGAAGTCCTTCTGTTGGTGATAACTTTGCTTCTGGAAACAATGGCGGTAATTACTCGGATCCGCTCTTCCTTTCCAACCCGGATCATCCAAGTATGCAAATTTTTGCCGCTCTCTTTACTGGATCCAACTTTCACAATTGGAGTCGGAGTGTGAAGCTATCTTTAGGAGCAAAGCTTAAGCTAGGGTTTATAGACAACACTTGTGCGAAACCGAATGAGACTTCTGAGGATTATCAACGCTGGCTTAGCTGTGATTATATGGTTATGTGTTGGATCATTAATTCCATGACAAGTGATGTTTTTGAGAATTTCTTGTATGTTCAATCTGCAAGAGAGTTATGGACAGAGATCATGGAGCATTTTGCTGAATCTAGCGCACCATTGATCTTTTAGTTGCAAAGGGAGTTGAGCAATTTTAGGCAGGATAACTTGTCTGTAGCAGCGTATTACAACAAGCTCAAGAAACTGTGGGATAACACAAATTCAACATCTTCTCCAGTTGTTTCTGCTGTGTCCAGACTTCCTAGAGTTATTCACAGACCAAAAAGGCTTAATGATTTTTTGTGCTCACAATTACCTTCTAGATAGGTTCCATCTCATCCTTCTGATTCTATTTCTCAAGCATTTAATGCTATGGTTTTGCATGAGCTTAATCATTTCTCCTTTGAATATGCTACCTCTTTATTCAATGTCCTTACTGTTTTTGAACCTACTATATATGCTTAAGCTGTTAAACATCCTGGTTGGGTTCAAGCTATGGACAAAGAATTAGAGACTCTAGAAAACAATCATACCTGGGATCTTACTTTTCTACCTCCTAGTAAAACAGCCATAGGTTCTAAATGGGTCTATAAGGTGAAGTTTAGGCCAAATGGAACTGTTGAAAGGTTAAAGGCTAGGCTGGTTGCAAAAGGTTACAATCAAATTAAAAACAAAGATTATAAGCATACCTTCTCTCATGTGGCCAAGTTCACTACTGTTATAGTTCTTTTTGCTCTAGCTTCTGCAAAATCTTGGGATCTACATCAACTAGACATTAATAATGCATTCTTGCATGGGTTCTTAAAAGGTCTCTCTATGGGCTTAAGCAAGCTAGCCGACAATGGAATATAGAACTTACCAAACATCTTTTGGGTCTGGGCTTCACACAATCTAGACAGGATTATTCCTTGTTTGTTAAGTTCACTGGTGACTTGATCATAGTAGCCTTAGTCTATGTTGATAATATGATTTTAACTGGTGATAATGTTGTTGAAATTCAGCATGTTAAAGAGTCTCTTCACACAGCCTTTACTATCAAGGATTTAGGTCTTGCTCGGATTTTTTGGGAATGGAAATAGCTAGGTCAGATACTGGTTTGTTGTTGAATCAGAGAAAATACATTGTAGACTTGTTGACAGATGTTGGTTTTCTAGATTGCAAGCCTACTTCCTTTCCTATGCAAAAGGGCTTACATTTTACACCTGATGATGGTGTTGTTCTGGAAGATCCTGAGTCTTATAGAAGGTTGGTGGGAAAGCTTCTTTATTTGACTTTGTCTCGACCTGATATTTCCTATTGCGTTCAACAGTTAAGCCAATTTTTGCAAACTCCTAGAGAACCTCACATGAAAGTTGCTCAGTTTCTTCTTAAATACTTGAAGGGAACTATCAATTGTTCTTTGTTTTACCCGATTCAGTCAGAGATGCAGTTATTGGGATATTCAGATGCTGATTGGGGTAGTTGTGCATTTTTGTTGTTCTTTATTTGGTTATTGCATTTATCTTAGGTCTTCCTTAGTATCGATCCTGGAAAACAAAGAAGCAACGGATTGTTTCAAGTCTTCTACTGAAAGTGAGTAGAAGTATGTCTTATACTACTAATGAGCTGGTTTGGCTAGCTAGTTTGTTGCTTGATCTTGGTGTTCATATTCCTTTGCCCGTTCCTCTTTGTTGTGACAATAAGTCTGCTCAACATTTAGCTGCTAATCCTGTTTTCCATGAGAGAACGAAGCATCTCAATATAGATTGCCATTTTGTTCGAGATAAGCTACAATAGGGCTTTCTTTCTACTTTGCATGTCAAGTCAAGCTTACAGCTGGCAAATTTATTCACTAAACCACTTAGTTCACAACAACATCTGTTTCTATCTTCCAAGCTTGGTTTAGTCTTCTCCCCTTCCAAGCTTGAGGGGGGTGTATGAGAGTATGTAGTAGTATTTGATATATGTTAGTATATGGTGTATGTTAGCATAAGTAATATGCATGTGTATGTTAGAAGGATTGTCACTAGGTATAAATATTGTTAGTAGTACTGATGAAACCCGAAATAAACCGACGCTAAAGACAAGAAACGGGATTAAACATTCGATGAGACAAACCCTTGCTTTTATTAATGATTTCCAAACAAGGTTACCACAATGAGATTATGCCCGAGATCTCCTTTTACAAGATTTGAGGTCTCTGCCTAACGAGATTCGAGGCCTCTTTGTTACAACGAGATTACCGCTTACAAACTACTAGCGAGATCTTTTTCTATTACAATGAGAACTTCTATCTGTCTAGCGAGGCCGGAGTCTTGTTGACGATGGCGGGATTGTAGCTTGCAAAGAGGCATGCAGGATCTTTTGGGACTTGAGACTTCTTTAAGCGACTTGAAGTCTTTTTATTGAGCTTCTCTTGATGGTAGCGTGGTCTTTACGATGATTTCAACACGTTGATCTTCAACGAGTAAGATAGTTCTTGAGTTAGAGATGTTTTTCGACCCCTGCAACCTTCGAGGTTCTCTTCTTTTTATAGACGCTTGAGGAGCATGGCTCTTGCCAACTTCCGATGTGGGACGCTCGGGATTCGACCATTTGATTGGTCGAGAAGAAGGTAGACGATTATTGGTCGAAAGTTAGGATGTTTTTGACTGGTCGAGCGGGGCGGGGGTGTCAGCCTTTGAGTATGCGAGGTTTGTCCCCGTTGCTTCTTGAAGTGAGCTGCCTGACTATCTTTATCGGAGAGGTTTGCGATGTTTGGACCTCGTTCCCGCAACTTGGGACTTGCGGGGATAAGGACCTCGCTTTTTTGGATGGGTACGGAAAAGATCTCAGGGAATTCTCTTTAATCTCGTCTTTATTTCTTTTACCTCGCGTTCCGTGCCCATTGTTCACACATCGTTATTTTGCGCATCATCAAGTACTAGCTTGTATCTAATTCTGGTTGTACAATTCTGTTAGAGACACCAGAATGTTCTCTCTAGGGACGATCCTCTGAGATTAATCATGATTGATTCAATTCAATCCAAATTACTTCTTCTTGCTCGATTCAATCTGTTTGTCCTAGATGATCTTCTAGGTCTGAGCAGTTGTTAAATTGATTATTACAAAATATTTTAAGTATGTCAAACAAAGAAGTAAAATTTCATATCAATTCCGTGTAAAGTACGGGTATTACATTAGTTTTTGTTAAAAAATGATAAAAGTTGGTCGTTATAACTTATAATAGAAGACGTACGTGTCCAAAATCTTAATACGTTAGGTTTTCGCTTTCTCCAAGCTACTTAAGAGTGGTTGTCTACATGGACCCTCACTCATGTGCACTCACACGCACATTCGTATCCCACCTACCAATATTAACAAAATTAATATTGCATGTTGAATCATATATATCATATGCCACTTCCCTTTCAAAAGTGTTGATTTTCACTTATGGAAAAATGTGTTGATCTAGTGGAAAGATGGAAATAAATAAGATGGATCCGTGTACTATTCCGTGATATTACATTAGATTACGATTTCGATTCTCTTTTCTTGAAAACAGCCTTAATGGCTAGATCAAGAGAGGATAGATGGAGCAATGCCAATGGGGTCACAAGTTTAAGTAGCCATAAACATCCAACTTCCATGGGACAATGCTTGCTATGTAGTTGTACTCCAATCCCTAACATTTTCACGTGATTACTAGTTTTAGGGCCCCTTTCACTTTTGCAATTTTTTTTTGTCCCCGTCCATTTTTTACATATAATCATTATATCATAACAACTTAAAAGTTATCCCCAAGGCCACATAAATGTCATAATATTTATTATAAAATTATGTATAATATAAATTTTGGTGATAAAAATTCAAAAAAAATTATCTATAGCGTAGTGGTAATGCCGATTCTTTGCCAAATTAATATTTTACTTCTAGAATTTTATTATATTATATATACTACTATAAAGTTAGAAAGTTTCAACTTAAGACCAATAGGTTAAAGTTAGAAGGTTTGCTCAATAATGTCGATCTTAATTTTACAACTTTTGGTATTATAATTTTTTATGTTCTACTCTTTTCTTATTATAAGTCTTTCACTTTTTACATATATATTTCATTCACTATTACGAAAAAAAAAAAGACAACCCAATTTGCAAGAAAAGAATGAACAATACAAGATTTTGCTCGAGAGGGTATTGCGGAAAAATAGTAGAAGTTAAATAGAAACATATTACATACCATTCATAAAATAATATTATTTCGTTCAAGTTAAAATTTTCACGATTTATTTTTATTTAATCTTTTTATATGATAATAGGTAGGTTTTAGTCAATGCATGGTATAATTACTTTATGATTATCAAAAATATATTCATTTTTTAAATAATAAACATAGAGCATAAATTTATCCTGTCTAACGGACGGGTTAAGCATTATAGTGGTGTTAAGTAAATGTAATTTCGTTTTGCAACATTGAATACTTGAATTGGAACGATAAAGATTCTTTCAACCATAATGCATTATCATATAATTTTTTGTCAGAATATTTTTTTGTCACGACCATGATGCCCACAAAGACAAAAAAAAATGGGAAAAAAAATCTCAACAATATACCACCAACAAGTGTAAATAAACCAAGACTATAAAGAGTTGGGATTAAATGGGTTGCTCCACAACCTAATTTTGTAAATTAAACACAATTTTAATGGGGCCAAGAATGAAGCTAACACCTCATTATTTGGTTTTATTCTTAAAAGCTCCCGAGGTAACATTGTTAATTTGAATATTGGTGGTTTTGTAGGTTCTCACTCTGCGCTTATAGTTGAGGAATTGAGGCTCTTGTCCTTCGTGGTGGTATCTAAGAAGTCAATCGTTGTGGTTGCTCGTATTGAGATTGAAGGAGACAACCAATGTCTGATTGACGCCATTAATGGCGTTTTTCCGCTGCCCTTGGAAAATCAAGATTATCTTCACTGGCATCGTGTTTGAGTTCTAATGTCTTCAGGAGCTTCACTCACGTGTTTAGAGAGGTCAACTATGTCGTTGACTACATTGCGCATTCGTTTTTCAGAATATCTTCCATGCCACTTCTCTGGTATCCGATCTAGGCCTCTTTGACCTCATCTGTGTTGATGCTCTAGAGTGAAGGACATCCCTAATCTCTTATTCTCTTTCCTTATAAAAAAAAGTTCTTTATCTCCAATAATAGGAAACCTTCTTCACCAAAAAAAATAATAATAGGAAAAACCTTCAAAATGTATAACAAAATCTGGTTCTATGTGTCGGTTACTTTAATTGGCGCAATAAATTTTGTATAAACCCAACAGGAAGTGTAGAATCCATTGAAGAGTATTATTATAACGTTGAGGACAAAAAATACCGAAATATCCCTCCACAAATATTGGGCTTTCTGTAAATGGGCCTCTTGCAGAAGGGTCTTCCAAATTGGGCTTTGACAGTTCTGTCCTCTCCTTCCTCTTAGCTGAAGCCTGAAGCCATGTAAAACTCTATGACCTCTATATCCCTCCACACATATTCCTGCACATGAAATGAAAAACTCCCTCACACGCATTTTTCAATTTCGTATCATAAATCACAGGTTTACCAATTGTTTTGGAAAATAAGTACTTTCTTACAACAGCCTAACAAAAAACTGTAGCATTATAATCAAAAGTATCATCAATATATGTTGGATGTTATCAGTTGTACAACAAAACTCTGATTGCTTGCTTCCCACAAAGCATTCCAATCTCAACACACCTTGAAATATTTTTTAAGAAGAAGCTACAACCAAAAGCATCATAATCACACCAAAATAAGAAAAAATCATGATGGATCTTTTGGAATTTGAATCCATATTAACATTGATGATATACAACAAAGAAAATCTGTCAAAAAATTAAACCCGAAATCCGATCCATCTCTTGAATCTAAGATCCGTCTCAGCTACATCACAAACCGCCATACCAATCCCAGTTTTCCCGCCAACACCAATCCCTCTATAATACAATCTCCATTTCTCATCTTCACTCCCATCCATCTGAACCAAACAAGGAGACCCAACTCCTTTACAATCCCACCCATCTTCAATCGAAGGCTTCAAAACCGGCTCATCGCCCAACCGCCTCCATTCCTTCAATCCATCCGAGGACACAGCCAATCCAATGCACCTCCCTCCACCCAATCCTACCCCTTCATAAGCCATTAAATACCTCCCATCTTTCTTATCTCTAACCACACAAGGATTCATCACACCCAACTCATCACCATACCCACAAGCAATGTCACCTAAGTTGATCTTCCCCAGTTTCACCCACTTAATCCCGTCTCTCGATCTCGCCATCCCAATGCAAAACCTCCTAGTATTCGGATCAAATGAATGGTAATACATCCTTATGTCCTTGCTATCATGGAAAACAACATGGGGAGAAGAAATGAACAAAGAATCCCATTCGCCAACCGACCCTAAGCCGAACAACGCTCCACTGTGATCCTCCCCTTCAATCTTGGCCCAATGCCTCCCATCTTGGCTGATTGCAAGACCCGGCAATGAAACAAAAGCTTCTTCATCCGATGCATCAAATTGAAGAACCTGATCAGAGGTGAATCCAGTGTAGTAAAGCCAGTAAACAGCATTGGAAGCCTTGAGCTTTGAGCTGGACATGATAATGACTTCTGAAGGTCTAACACTCCTGGTGTCAAACGCCCACCAATCCTCGCCTCGGCCCAGGCCCGTGCTCGAGCCCGCGGGCTTCTCGCCTCTCTCCCAGTGGACCCCATTGCTGGAAATGGCAATTCCAATTGAATCAGTTTGGTCATCAGGGCTTGAATTGGAGCTTCTTCTTCCATGGTACCACATGTACCACCTTTCTTGATCATCACTCAAGAATCTCTTCACTACAGGGGATCCAATCTCTGCAGAGTCCCATGAACCTTTGATTCCTAAGTCAAACACCAATCCCCTTGATGATTCCGAGGTAGACGAAACTGATTGGTTGGAGCTCGAATCCGTAGCCTCTTCTTGAAATTCACTTGACTCCAATGCTGATTCATTAGTGGTCAAACCCTCATTACTAGTACTACTACTACTACTACTGCTACCTAAATCAGTGTTTGGTTTTGGGGAGCAATGAGCAAGAAAATGAGAAGAACTCTTCTTGTTAAAGGGAAAGAAAAAGACCATTTTAGGCTTACTTGGAGGAATTGGAGGGGTCAGATTTGGTGTAAGATTGGGAGGGCATGTTTGGAAGTTGATTGATTTCATCTTCAGGGAGTAGTAAGCTAGATAGAAACTCTGCTGCTATTTGTTTTGTTTTGTGTCATTATACTTTGCAGGAGAGGGGTTTTGAAACTTTGAAGATATGATGAGGAGTAAGATATTATGTGGAGATAAAGATCCAATGAGAAGGTGACAAGTGTTAATTGTCTTGGAATATTGGAGAAAGTGTTTCAACAACTTCTCTGCACCATAGAAAAAAGATGTGGCTCTAACTAGGGGAATCTAATCCCCCTTCTCCACCTTGCTCCTTTTCTTTTTTGTCTTCTTTTCTAGTTTTTCCTTTGGCAAGCTGTTGAATGAAACCAAAGCCATTTTTTCCATGCTTAATTGGCTGTAAAAACAAGTGATTTCAAGAGCAATAAGAAAATTAAATATTGCAACGCATCAAATAAAGGATGGTCCGGATACTTGCACCCAAAGAGACCTGAAACTAATTCATCGATACACTTCATAGAATTGGGAGCTTGTAACACCCCTTGCTTATCCTGAAGGTATTACCATCAATAACGCCGATTAGGACTAAACCAGAGTTATCCAATGCTTTAACCTGACAGAACATATTAGAACAAGGTAAAAGAAACCATTTAAAACCTACAAAATTAAGTAAAATATTACATCGGAAAAACAAGTAAAAGGTCTTATACAAACCTTAACTTAAACAGAATAAATAAATAGAACAACCTTCTATTTGAACAAAGTCTTTAAAAAGTTTTCCGTAGGTTCTTAATTTCTTTCTCACTTCGCTTTGCAGCAACTTAACCAAGAACTTCATTCAAGTATAGCCATTGGAAACCTTTCTTCAACTTCTGAAGCTTCAAACCTCTGGATCCACCTCTTGAATCAACTTCCAAGAAGAGCATGATGTGTCGTATACCAACGGTGGACACCAGCCGATCATACAAAAGAAAAAAAAATGGACGGGTTAGTCTAATGAAAGACTAAGCAAGCGGAGAAACTAACTTGGTTCTTATGGTTGTAACTAAACATATTGGCATCCAAATCCGATTAGACTCGGATTATGATCCAACAGTTAGCAATCTTATAGAGAATAAGAAGGAGACTTGCATAATCAAGAGAGAGAACACCACAGCTTGTGGTTCCTTCAATAAGCATAAACGATTAATGGAAACTTATACTAACCACACAACGTTCACAAACGTCTTCAACGACTAACCATCTTAACTTCATCAAGGTTTGATTAAATCTTAATCAGGAGCAAGAAGCCAAGAATGGTTATCAAAAGAACTAACCATTCAGATTATCGTGCCTAACGCACTCTCTTCACTTTATGATTTTAACATTTCATATTCACTTTAATAGCTTTAAATCGGCCCAAACTGCTGCCGATTAATTTCTTGTAACTGATGTCGTCAGGGTGAGAGGGCCTATTTCATCCGTGACCACTTGACCCACATCAGTTTCTTTTTGCACTTAGCTAGAGTGCACCATTGTCCTCCTTCAACATGAAGCGAGACATGAGTCATGACTCCAATATTGGGATACGCTAGCAAGCTACGCCCCCCAATACAAACTTTGTTATAAAGAGGTCATTGGAGACTCGGCTCCTACCCCTGGACTACCTATTTTGCAACAGTGTTTCAGCACAGGACCACTAAAGAGATGTCTTGGAGTCTAAACTCCCATCTCTACCATCTTACTTCACAACAATGTCTCATCATGAGACAACTAATCATACAACGGTCCTAAGTTCAGTTCTAACGTAAAAACTGAAATAACGACATGGTCGTTATTTCTAACAAAATAACAACCTATCAAACTTTATTCAACATACAAATTATTCCAAACATGAGGATCAAATGGAATTCAATTCCTCATTAATAACCATAACGCAAGAGAGAATCGTCCACTTGCCTTAGAAGGCGTGCTCAACGTCCTTAGCAATTCAACAGTAATCTTAACACCCTTCTGTCAAATATAACAAAAGGATTTCTCAACAACGAGCTCATGGAAATACTTCTTAGCTGTATACTCAACTTATACAACTTCCTAATCGATAAACGATTTGATTTCCGAATATCGATTTATAACTAATCCATAGTTATCATGCGTTAAGGAGCCATCTTGGCAAATTTATAACTAATTATGCGCTTTACTTTTGAAACAACATTCTAAACAAAAAGTGTTCATCAGTAACAGTTCCTAACGGTGACCAAATCTCAGATCAAACTGATTAACAACGGATCCCGAGTAAAGGTCCGAAGTCCTTTACCTGCCAATCGATGTCAAAACTTGTATTCACTATAACTGAAGATCCGGATGTCCGTTTTCGAGCGGTTTGAACCTGTGAGACCGTATCAACGTCAAGATTATAAAAACCATAAATTTAATTAGCAAAGCAGAACCGAAAGGTCCTTATGGTGGCTCCGCAACCAACCCGCTAATTAATTTCGATCGTAATTACCTTCACTTGAGCCCATGGCTCGTTCGGCTCGTTAATGGCTCGATCCAAGAGCCCAAAGGTGGCTGGGTGTTGCCCGGTGGTGGCCCTCATGGTGGGTGGTGGTCGGAGCAGCTGGTGAACGCCGGCGACGTTGCAGCGAGGCAAAGAGGATAACCGGCGGTGTAGAATTCTTTCCTCCCGAGTACGTCGCTCCGCTTGATTCTTCTCTTGGTTTTGCTGCAGCAAGCACGAGCCTATAGAGAGGAAGAAGATGAAGTGAAGGAGAGGGTGGTGGACGGGTCAGAGAAGGCGGAGGAGAAGAGGAAGGTGGACAGGGCAAAGAAGATTGTCGGCGGTGTTGAGTTCAACTCCTCGAGTCCGTTGTTCATCCTGATTCTCTCCTCCTCTGTTTCCTTTGTTTGTTCCATCCCCTTTCTTGTGTTTATCAAAAACGCATAAAGCTGGAAAATATAATCTCCTTCCTTCCCTAATAAGTAAGAGAAGAGGCGGTTTAAAAACAAAACCCGTCTCGGAACGAAATTCGCGTTAAAGCGGTAAAATTATGCACCTCGGGTGGAAAAACTTACTAAATACAAAACATCCCGTAAATTATGTAGACCAATAAAATCAATTTTCCTATTCACGATTCAAACTGGCCTTTCTTTATAGGAGTCATTTGGTTGAATATCCATCTTATAATTGTTGAGTACAAGAGATATATTGAACGCATACTATCTTAGAAGAAACACAAGGATGACATTACAGATAGAATGCACTAAAGGTGGCAACGCCAACTATTAAGCAAGCTTACCAGTTCTTTCCAATATCTCGAAAGTTCCAACATAGCGAGCATTTACGTTGTCTCGCTTTCTCCAGCGGAATACGCCTTTCAAGGCGGATACTAGAACAAAAACGTCGTTCTTTACAATGAACTTAACATGCTCTCGCTTTAGCACAACACACAACTGTTGTCGCTTTTGAGCAGTTAGCACCCTTGATCGTGTTAGTGCGATATGAGTTGTTGTTCTCTTGGCCAAGTCTGGCCCATGAAGAACCTTGTCAGCATTGTCATTCCAGCAAATTGACAACCAACACTTCCAACCTTACCAAGCCTCAAAAAGAGTCATTTTCTTTATCGTGAAATCAAAATTCTTGTATGTGAATTCACTCATCTTAAGCTAACATCCCAAATTGCGTGGAATCCAGCATACATGTCCTCGGGAGTTTGAATTTGTTTCTTTGCATTCTTCATCAGTTTGATGAGGGAAGCTAGCGCTAAAATTCAATTCAATCCACAAAGCTTGATGTTACTCCTTTCAAAACTTTGGCATGAACCATCCATCTCAATTAGAGATAATAGTCTCTGGAGTTTTATGAAGATGAAACACTTCCTGCATGAACACCTCAGTTAACTTCTGTACTTTCTAAGTCATCTTAACTGCATTAAAATGAACACTCTAGGTGAGTTTATTAACAACCTCCATATGCATCCTTCTTTCATTAAGTCTTGAACGACTAATGACAAGAATCCATTGTAACATCTTTCCACTTCCATTCTGAAACAGGAAGAGACTATAACATTCCATCTGGTCTTCTATGCTCAAACAGGACTTCTAGACCAACTAAACATATCAAAACGAACTCGGTGACATTTCGCTTCATGTCAGTCCATCAAAAGTTTTATCTTAATCCTTATACATTTACTTGTTCCAGGCTGAACTAACTAAGCAAATAAATATGCTTCCTTTGAAATAAGCTTTCAAAGCTCATCAACAACAGATACACATGAACAGTTTCAAAACCAAGCAATCATAATCTTGAATAACAAATTTCGGGGTCTTACCTTCTTGATCTTCTTCATTGATCTTAAGTAATATTACTTTCCCATACTACTTTTCCTTGATCTGGTCAACAGATTTTGAATAAAATCCTAAGGTATTCACACAACCTTGTTGTCATCCAAACTAAACCTTTAGTCCTTTTCAACTTATTTTCTTTACAAGAATTACTTAAAATCCTTACTCAATTTCCTTTTTGAGATGAAATCTTAGTATTACTTTAACCAAGAATATGAGATTTATCCAACACATGACAAGATAATAACCTATCTTGCCAATCCTTTACATCCTTTTCTCAACCAAACTCAGCTTGTGCATATTGACATTCAAAAGTAGTTATCTTACTCAACTACTTCAAACTAAACTCTTATGCTTTATTATACCAACATATTGAACAATAATACCTTTAGTCCAATAATTTCCAACAAAATTGTCTCCATTGACAATTTTCAGTCTTTTTCATCAAAGAACTGTTTAGACTTCATTTAACATTCTAACTTGTTGAGCAACAAAATTCTCAAGATTAGATGTGGCAATTGACAATACTACTAAAATAGTATACAATGTCAATACTGAGTTAACTCAAAAGATTTTTACAAGTTAGCTGATATAACAATTGCAATACAAGAAAACTCTCATCTTTGAATCTCTATAACTTTATTTGAGAAAAGCTTATATGATTGTCAACTCATACTAGAAACCATTCTGTAGAAACTCAAGAAAATCACGTATCCCTTAGATGACCAACACACTATATAAAAATAGTCTTAAAGTCTGGCTCAAACATTTTACATGGAAGGAAATGCTTACTTCCAAAAATTTTATCCAGACAGTATTGCACATTACTCAAATTATGACAATTATTTGCAATTCCTACAAATTCTTTATTCTATCTAAAACCCAAGGAATTATGTGATCTTATTCCACCATGTGATCAGAATGGGAAATAAAATTAAACATAATCCTTTACTGCATTCTCATTGGAATAAGACATGTAATCTTGCCTTACCATGTGATCAAGATGGAAGACAATTTTTACATTCTTACTCACCACTATGAAAACTGTAAAAACACTTACTTTCAAATCGTTTTAACAACTAACATTGCCTTAAAAATTCATATCTGAATTTTTCTCAAAAACAAAGATGAGTCTCAAAGGAGCAAAGACAACTAATTCGTTTCTAAACACATCACTTCCCTTTTAAGTATAACACTTCTTTTCTTCTTCAAGGTAGTTCCTGGTGACATACCTTGACCTTTTCTCACTTCCAATACACTATCATACTTTTCCGTACTCCATAGTGTGAAGTAATCCTCATTTGATATGACTTGGTCAGATTTCATCTTAACTTTACAAGTTCCAATAAAAAGGTTGATTACTTGAATTCATTTACTTGCAGTCCTTACTAAAGAAAAGATCTCAACATCTTTATACTTATAACATAGATCCTCCTGAGATCATTCTCAACTTGTATATCATCTTGACATATTGCATTTAAGATGAGGTATTAATGATTCCTCACTAGAATTCAAAGCTTGAGTTCATCTATTCTCCAAAACCATAAATCTTCTGGAGCTTACTCGTCATCTCAACTCTTATATTCAAAGGTAAACAAACTTACTTTATAACAATCCCAAAGTATTTACTACCTTTTTTATCCTTACATAAGAAAATTCTTCCAATTTCCAATTCGTTATCACCTATGGAATTACATGGTTCCACATAACCTTTGGAGATCCTTCCAAATTTTACCTTGGTTAAACAAATCGAAATCTTCCATTATTGTCTTCTCTTCTCACATAGCTGAGCAGAGATGAAATATTCCTTTTTCTTATCTTATCTTCAACTCACTTTGCAAAGGAAGAACTCATTGTTAGGAGATCACCTAACACTTAACAATTTCAACTGTACCACCTTAGGCATTGGATTTGATTAATATACAATCTTCTGAACCCAACCATAGCTAAAATTACTTTCTAGGGTTATGGTCTAAGCCTTATTGATCATAACATTGTATGATTGAGATTTCCTCTCAACTGTTTACAGAACACAGATAGTTATACCAAAATCATTCTATGAGTAATTCTTTGAATCCTGAACTTCTTTGTTTCTATCCTTGAAGAAACATACGCCCATACCATTGACAACTTAGAAATGTCTTTAGCATTAATTCCCATACTGCTTGATTAAACATCTCATGCCTCATATCTTTATCCCGAACTGGCATACTTCTATAAAATTCTAACAGAATAGCCTCTTGGGTTAATCACTTGAGTACCAAAAACTCATCCTAGTCAATCAACACTTGCACTAAGTGGTTAATCTAATATAAACACATTACTCATGAACTTCTATTTGCTTAATCCATTTTGACCAATCCACCGTATCCATCACAACCTTGATGATTAACCACTTATACATAGCTTTTACTGAATCAACATCTCTCCTTTCTTCCTTACCATAGTCACAAAAGATTCCCATGTCGTTTCGGATTCTCAATCCCTTTCAACTTAAAGGATACAACACATATAGGAATCCGAGTTTGTATCGGATTAGAATTGAGTGACATTTCCATTAGATTATCAATTTAATTGATCAAACACTGGAGCACTTCAAAGCTCGTACTCTCACTTCCAAACAATAGGAAATATAGAATATCCAAGATTCTATACTATAGACTTACCAACACAATTTGTTGAAGAAAGTTTCCAAAGATAATCCTTTTCTATTCAGAATTCTTTTACCTCACTTCATGATTCATACTGATCTTTTAGAATTACTTAAGACTTATAAGATTCTCCAAATCTTAACATTGAGAAGTAGAGGTTCCAACTCATTCCTTTTTATTGAAAATCGAATTTCAACCAAATTCAAAAATTCCTAAAAAAATATTCTCGTGAAAACTCTTACTCTTCAAAGAAACTCACTTTAAAATTTTCCTTTTTAAAGACAACACTTGAACTTTCATATCTCAAGAAAAAGAAATTAACAATTTCTTTCACATAACTTTAAATCATGATCTTATTAAACAAAATTCTTAACTTGGAATCTTCCATCATACGAGCTTAAAATAGGAAACCTTCAAAATAGAAAGTCTTTATGAAGTACAATACTTAATTTCAAAATCTCACAAGAAGTTTCCAAATAACATGAAAGAAATGACGACGGTACATTCAATTCAGACGCTCAAGAGAGAATAGGAATTCATTGAGAATTTGATCTAGGACCGGGTCAACTTTAGGAATCTTCACCTAATCTTACCTTGGATCCTTCTCGGAATCCATTCCCATCTCCAGGGAATCAAATGTCCAATATAGGACCTTTTTCACATAAACCATTACAAACTTGTTACCTCGTGTTCTCCAATTTCCTTTTCTCCTTCTATCTCTTCACGAGTCTGACTTCCAATCTTAACCACTTTCCATAAATGGTCTAAGATAACATCAATATAGAAGTTTCCATAATTCGATCTATATGCAAGGATGAAAGTCTTAAGCAAGACTTAGGAACTTTTAGCTCTGATACCACTTCTGTAACACCCCTTACTTACCCTGGAGGTATTATCGCCGATTAGGACTAAACCAGAGTTACCCAAGGCTTTAACCTGACAGAACATACTATAACAAGGTAAAAGAAACCATTTAAAACCTACAAAATTAAGTAAAATATTACATCGGAAAAACAAGTAAAAGGTCTTATACAAACCATAACTTAAACAGAATAAATAAATAGAACAACCTTCTGTTTGAACAAAGTCTATAAAAAGTTTTCCGTAGGTTCTTAACTTCTTTCTCACTTCACTTTGCAGCAACTTAACCAAGAACTTCATTCAAGTATAGCCATTGGAAGCCTTTCTTCAACTTCTGAAGCTTCAAACCTCTGGATCTACCTCTTGAATCAACTTCCAAGAAGAGCCTGATGTGTCGTATACCAACGGTGGACACCAGTCGACCATACAAAAGAAAAAAAATGGACGGGTTAGTCTAATGAAAGACTAAGCAAGCGGAGAAACTAACTTGGTTTTTATGGTTGTAACTAAACATATTGGCATCCAAACCCGATTAGACTCGGATTATGATCCAATCGTTAGCAGTCTTATAGAGAATAAGAAGGAGACTTGCATAATCAAGAGAGAGGAAAACTCTCGCAGAGTGTGAACAGCGAGGTTTTATCTGTTACTGCGGGGGATTGGAGGATCCCGATAACACGGTATGTGGAGAGCGGTGTCCTCCCAGAGGACCCCGCGTAGGCCAGGAAGCTAAAAATGCAGGCGGCGCGGTATTGCGTCGTAGGTGGCTACCTTTATCGCCGAGGCTATGCTGAGCCCAACCTGTTGTGCGTACCAACCGAGGCTACGGAGCACATCTTCTATGAGGCCCATGAGGGGGTCTGTGGCGGCCACCCAGGGTGGTGAACGCTTTCGCATAAGATCGCCCACTTGGGGTACTTTTGGCCCACCCTCCGGCAAGATGCGAGGCCTATGTCCAGCGATGTGACGGATGTCAGAAGCACGGTAACCTCCTGCATGCCCCAACCTCGCAGCGTCGCTCCATACACGCGCCATGCCCCTTCGCGATGTGGGGGATGGACATCCTCGGCCCCTTCCCCAAGGCTGCTGGCCAAGTGCGGTATATCCTGGTCATTGTCGACTATTTCACGAAGTGGCTTGAGGCACAAGCAATGGAAAAGATCACGGGGACTAAGGTCTGCGACTTCCTGTGGAAGAACCTCGTCTGCCGTTTCGGCATCCCCATGACCATCATGACCGACCATGGCCCCCAATTTGATTGCGAAGAGACCCGGACATTCTGCTCAGACCTGGGCATAACCCTCAAGTTCTCCTCCGTGGCCCATCCCCAGTCCAACGGCCAAGTAGAGAACGTCAATGCCCGCATCCTGTCCGATCTAAAGAAACGGCTGGGCATGGCCCAAGGTCGTTGGGCAGAACTCCTCCCACTCGTCCTGTGGACGTACCGCACCACCGCGCGCCGCGCGACCGGAGAAACGCCTTTCGCCCTAACCTACGGGGCGGAAGACCTAGTCTCGGTAGAGACCTTGGTTCCGTCGGCGAGGGTGTTTGATTTCGATGAAAAGGAGAACGAGGCCAATCTCAGGGTCGAGTTGCTTTTCCGTGACGAGTTGCGCGAGGTAGCCGACCTTCTCTCCAGGAAATACAAGCGCACCGTGGCTGTCTACCATAATAAGAAGGTGAGACCTCGATTCCTAGTCACAGGTAACCTCGTCTTGAGGCGTACCGAAGGTGGCAAGCTGGACCCCAACTAGGAGGAGCCATACATTCTCGGCGAGGAGGTCGCTCCCGGAGCTTTCAAGCTCAAAGACAACGAGGGGCGCACCCTGAGCAAGACATGGAACGTCGACCAACTCAAAAAGTATTTTGTGTAAACTCTCTGAACTCCGTTGCTTTTCGCATGTATTATGAATAAAGGGTTGTGGAACTTTCAAAATCTCTCTCAAAATCGAAAACCTCTGTATGAAAAGTCCACCCCTCGCTTCCCGCTTGGGGTTGGAGAATCTCGTTAAGTCCGCCCCTCGCTTCCCGCTTGGGGTTGGAGAATCTCGTTGAATCCACCCCTCACTTCCCGCTTGGGGTTAGAGAATCTCGTTAAGTCCGCCCCTCGCTTCCCGCTTGGGGTTGGAGAATCTCGTTGAGTCCACCCCTCGCTTCCCGCTTGGGGTTGGAGAATCTCGTTCAGTCCGCCCCTCGCTTCCCGCTTGGGGTTGGAGAATCACGTTGAATCCACCCCTCGCTTCCCGCTTGGGGTTGGAGAATCTCGTTGAATCCACCCCTCGCTTCCCGCTTGGGGTTGGAGAATCTCGTTGAGTCCACCCCTCGCTTCTCGCTTGGGGTTGGAGAATCTCGTTGAATCCACCCCTCGCTTCCCGCTTGGGGTTGGAGAATCTCGTTGAGTCCATCCCTCGCTTCCCGCTTGGGGTTGGAGAATCTCGGTAAGTTCGCCCCTCTCTTCCCGCTTGGGGTTGGAGAATCTCGTTGAATCCCCCTCGCTTCCCGCTTGGGGTTGGAGAATCTCGTTGAGTCCACCCCTCGCTTCCAGATTGGGGTTGGAGAATCTCGTTGAGTCCACCCCTCGCTTCCCGCTTGGGGTTGGAGAATCTCGTTGAATCCACCCCTCGCTTCCCGCTTGGGGTTAGAGAATCTCGTTGAGTCCACCCCTCGCTTCCCGCTTGGGGTTGGAGAATCTCGTTGAATCCACTCCTCGCTTCCCGCTTGGGGTTGGAGAATCTCGTTGAGTCCACCCCTCGCTTCCCTCTTGGGGTTGGAGAATCTCGTTGAATCCACCCCTCGCTTCCCGCTTGGGGTTGGAGAATCTCGTTGAGTCCACCCCTCGCTTCCCGCTTAGGGGTTGGAGAATCTCATTAAGCCCATCCCTTGCTTCCCGCTTGGGGTTGGAGAATCTCGTTGAGTCCACCCCTCGCTTCCCGCTTAGGGGTTGGAGAATCTCGTTAAGCCCGTCCCTCGCTTCCCGCTTGGGGTTGGAGAATCTCGTTGAGTCCATCCCTCGCTTCCCGCTTGGGGTTGGAGTGCCTCAATTTTAAGTTGTGAAGTCCATCCCTCGCTTCCCGCTTGGGGTTGGAGAGCCTCGATTTTAAGTTGTGAAGTCCACCCCTCGCTTCCCGCCTAGGGGTTGGAGGAACTCGAGTAAAATATACGAGGCCTGGGCAAAGCCCACAACCTCGATATAGTTATTGTGCGAGGTCCGAGCAAGGCTCGGGACCTCAGCGGATTCTTGTGAAGATCCGAGCGAAGCTCGTGATCTCGGTGTAGAATCAAACGCCCGTTGTGGCCCAAGTGCCACAATAGTTGTGACACTCGAACCATGGGGTTGGATGGGTACGAAACGAATGAATGGACATACACAAGAAATTTAAAGCAAGAAGCACAAACAATCATAAGGTTAGAAAAGCGGCGTAAAATGAGGGCAACAAGGGCCAAGATGTTTAGATTACAGACCCCGCAGGGCCACCAAAAAAAAAGTTATTATTACAAAACCAGCAACTTCCTTCAGATCTTTGAGGCTTCAGCGTCGGGGCCTTTAAGAGTCTCTAGGGAAGGAGGCGGTGTCGGGGGCGGCTGGAACTTCGGCAAATCTGCAACAGGCTGAGGCTCCGTAATTGCGACTTCCAGGTCCCCCCGAGCGAGGTCTGCCGCGGTAGGTGCCTCGCTGGCCACAGTCTCGTCCTCGTTGAGAAAGAACTCACATTCTCCCTCGGGCTCTTCTCCGTCAAGTTCCCCCATAGTCTCCTCGTATTTGGGGATGAAGAAGGTAATACGGGGGTCGATGTGCCCGTACTTCGCAACCGCCTGTTTGACCCCCATGCGGACGGACTGGTGGAACATCTTCCTTACGCTCTCCACCAACTCCGCCTTATAGGCCTCGGAGTCCACGTACCTGGGGCCCGCGGCCTCCACCTCCTCATTAAGCTCAACAACACACTATCGAAGGCTGGTAATCTCCTCCTCGACTTTCTGAAGCTCCGCCTCCTTTTCCCTGAAGAACTGGTGCTCCGCAGATAGCTGACCCTTGAGCTTTGTGACTTCGCCCTTGAAATCCCTGACCTCTTCCTTTAAATCCTTAACCTCCTCCTTCGCCTTCCTCAGCTCCTCCCTAACCCTAGCGGCGTCCTTGGCCTCGTCCGCTGCTGCGACCTCTGCAGCGCGAACGCGCTTCTCGGCCTCCGCGAGGTCTTTTCCCCTCTTCTCAATCTCAACGTCGCACTATTTGAGCCTCACCTCCATCCTATCCATGTTCCTATGGAGCAGGCCGACACGACCGCATTTGTAGTTCGCAAAGAAGTTATTCTAAAACAAAAGAAGAGAACGTTAAAGCAAAAAAGATAGAGCCAATCAAAGAAAAACAATCCCGTAAGAGTAAGACGAACCATCGCTGAGTAGCGGAGGATCTCGTCGTTGAGGGCGGCCTCCGAGAGATTGTTGGCCCATGCAACCTCCCCTTTCCAATATGACTTGTCCCAATCCTAGGACGCGCCCCGGGAAGGACCGGGGCAATGGAACTTGTCGGTTGGGGGCCCGGTAGCCGAGACAACTCGGCTCTTTGAACCAGGGCGCTCGATCATCTCGCCCCCTAGGGTCCCCCCTTGGCCGTCCCCTTTTTATTTCTTCCATTTTTCTCCGCGGGGAGACCCCGCGCCCTTTATCTTGGACCCGGCTTTATCACCGGATCCTCGGGAGGCTTGGGATGACGTTCTTGCGGCGTCTCCCTTAGCCGCGGCCCCCTCGCTCGTCTTCACCTTAGGCGCCCTCGACGTCGGGGTTGTGACCTTCGACTGTGAGGCAGGCGGCCTCGCCTGCGGAGTTGGTTCATTAATAGAGATCCCCTTCTGACCTCGGGGAACTGGAGCGGTGGAAGTAGAAGTCACATGCCTCTTTCCCTGCAACTTCGAGGTAAGAGCGCTTAAAAGGTCAACCACTGTCAAAAAAGAACATAAAAAATAAGTTAGATATAAAAAACAGTGCAGGATGGCGAGGTTTTCAACCTCGCGGCCCAAAGAAGACGTTAAAGCAAAACAAACTAGCAAGGTTTCTCAACCTCGCTATCAAACCACAAAGAATAAGTAAACAAGGGAAAGAAAGTGAAACAGTAAGTACCCTCCTTTCCCGTGCCAGGGGGAAGGGCGAGACTCAGGTCGGCCCGCTCAAGCCGGTCCTGTGCCAGGTACCTCTGGTACGGCGCCTGTTCCACCGGGGCATATCGAGCCTTGAGTGCCTTAAGCTCGGCAACTGAATGCGAACCCACGGACCGGACGAAGACACCCGACGTCGTGGGAAAATTGAGATATCTCCCAGTAAGGTCTCGAACCAGGAACCACTTCGGCTTCCACGGCCCGACATTCGAAGGAGCCGTAGTAATTTTGATGTCCGGCAGGCTGAGGTTGATGAGGCAGGACTGTGGCTCCCTCCTCGCTAGGAACAGAGTTGACATATTATCGCAACTCGGCCCGTCCCCAAGCTCACGGCAGCGAACCGTGTAGGCACACAACAACCTCCAAGCATTTGGAAACAATTGCGCAGGGCAGACCTGCATGGCCCACAGAAATTCGGCGAGGTGTGAGGCCAGAGGTAACCTAAAACCCTCCTGAATGCTGAAGAGGTGAACGACCACGCACCTTTCGTAAGGCGCCAAGGAGCAGCCCCCCTCTTCGGGAAGCGCTAACTCTACCCCCTCGGGCCAAGCGAAGTCCTTAGCAATGGCCCTGAGGTCTTTGGGCTCCACCCCCTCGGACAAAAAAACCTCGCGACCCCTCGAGGACATAGGGATCCGTTCCTCAAGGACAGGTGGAATGCGGGACACGGCGTCGGTGATATACTCCGCGGTAAAACTTGCGGGCTCGTAGGAGGTGGAAGCCGGGTCCGCTCCAACCCCCGACCTCACCGCAATCTCGGCAACAACCTCGTCGGAGACGGAAGACGAGGCCATTTCAACACCAGAATATACGCGAAGTCGAGGAAAGCGCGAGTTGATAGAAACGGCGGAGTCGCTAGAAGAAGGGCCGCTGAAGACTAACGAGGGAGACCTCGGGTTTTGGGAATCGCTCGGCTCAACACTCCCTATGGACTCGGAGACCTCCTCGTAAAAAACCTCTTGGACTTTGAAAGCGAAGCCTGGCAGGGGGCTCACGGAGGCTCTCCTAGGCATGAAAGAACGACGTCCAGGCCACAAAAGGCGAGCACCTGGATAAGAAAAGAGGTTTGAGACGTCGGTCAAAATAACAAAGGGAAAGAGAGCACGAGGTCATCACAGCAACAGAAAAAAGAGAACGCGAGGTCACAAGGGGAGAAAGGCCACGTGGAAACCCTAAGCCTACTCTGACAAGATAGGACAGCTGAGGGGAATGTGAAGCGCCAAAAAGGAGGAAAGAGAAGGAAGAATGCCAACCAGCGGTGGAGGCCAGCGGTGGAAGCCCAAACGTCCCGTCGGTCGAACATCATGGCGTTTGGGCTCCCGAGGATTTCAAAGATTCAAAATGATGGAAAAAAGCAAGCATCCAACCGTCAACTGACAAGCGAAGGATGCAAGGGCATGGCCGTCGCCGCCACTGCCCCACCATCTCACCACAACGGCACTGATAAAAAAGAACAAAACACCAAGAAGCCACCGTTCCCCACCAAAAACCAAACCAAGACAAGAAACAGCAAAAGAAAAAAAAGAAAAAGAAGAAAAGAGGCAGCGAGGGCGCAACGCCAAGGCAAGGGCCACCCTCGCCGCCGTCTCACTGCCGCGGCACTGGCGAAAAACGCCAGGAAAAAACAACCGTCGCCCCCCCAGAACAGGGAACGGAAAGCACACAAAAGAAGAATCGAAGCAACAAACACCGAAGAAGAATGAAAAGAAGGAGGTCGGAAACTTACTTGTTTAGAATCGGCGTGGAAAGAGCGGTTGTGCAGCCGGAAAGTAGCATAGGCTCGTCGGAAACCGCCTGAAGAAACCATTTGCCGGAAGTCTAAAGGACGAAGAAAGAGAAGGCAAAAATGTTGGGGGAGAAGATGAAGGGGAAGCGTGTGAGATACGCCCTTATAAAGAGCAAGCTTGGGCCTCCCCTGCTTCGGAAAGGCTTATTGGGCCTATTCCACCTGAACGGCCCATTAAGCAAAATATGAGGAGCAAGCCCAGAAAGCTCCACCCATGCGAGCAAGAGGAAGGCCTAAGTGCGGAACCTCGCAAGGAGAAAACATCGCAAGATGCCCTCCCAACCTCCAAAACCTCGTACCCCGCGGCCTCAAGGAGCTTATGCCCTACGACCCTCGGGGCGAGGTCCCCGGGCCATGGGGTTGTGATGATGTCCAAAATAGTAAAGTAAGAAGTGGGCCCAGGGTACAAAGAACAAACGGACCCGGCGGGATTCCCAAGGATGATTTCGGGTCCCACATCCGTGTCCCTCAGTTATTTTAAAAAAAGTCCCTACCCTTGCGAGGTCCCCAGAAACCTCGGAACGAGGCCTAGACCTCGTAACCGATTGCAATGACGCCCGCCCACGCGGACCACACATGGATGCCGCCACCCCAAGCCAATCAGCGGCTGCCTCACCTCCGGACCAATCAGAAGCCGCGATCTCGGGCATCCCACATCGGATGAGCGCCGAAGCACGACTCACTAATTCTCTATAAATAGGGGAGATCCACGTAAGTAACAGGGGTCGAAAAACATCTTGAACTCAAGAACTATCTTGCTCGTTGAAGATCGACGTGATCGAAACATCGTCAAAAGACCTCGCTATAGACAAGTGGAGTCCACAAAAAGACTTCAAGTCGCTGAGAAATCTCGTTCACATCAAGGACCTCGCTACCCAATCTCGCAAGTCGTCAACACCGCTTTCTTGGATCAACCTCGCGCCAAGGTCAAGCAAGCGATACTTAGGGATATAGGCCCGTCTGGCAACTAGGAGATCTCGAACATTGTTAGGTCGAGATCTCGAACATCTGTAGGGGGTCTAGGGTGTAAATCTCAAGTGTTTTTTAGGCCTCGTTGGCTTGTAATCTCGCTGGTTTGCAACCTCGTTGTCTTGTAACCTCGCTGTAAAGAAAATCATAAATAAAGAAGTAAGTGTTCGCACAATCGAATATAATAATCCCGTCTCTTGTCTTCTAACGAACGGTTTATTTCGGGTTTCATCAATAGAGAATAAGAAGGAGACTTGCATAATCAAGAGAGAGAACACCACAGCTTGTGGTTCCTTCAAGAAGCATAAACGATTAATGGAAACTTATACTAACCACACAACGTTCACAAACGTCTTCAACGACTAACCATCTTAACTTCATCAAGGTTTGATTAATTCTTAATCAGGAGCAAGAATGGTTATCAAAAGAACTAACCATTCAGATACATTATCGTGCATAACACACTCTCTTCACTTCATGATTTAAACATTTCATATTCACTTTAATAGCTTTAAATCGGCCCAAACTGCTGCCGATTAATTTCTTGTAACTGATGTCGTTAGGGTGAGAGGGCCTATTTCATCCGTGACCTCTTGACCCACATCAGTTTCTTTTTGCACTTAGGTAGAGTGCACCATTGTCCTCCTTCAACGTGAAGCAAGACATGAGTCATGACTCCAATATTGGGATACGCTAGCAAGCTACGCCCCCCAATACAGACTTTGTTATAAAGAGGTCATTGGAGACTCGGCTCCTACCCCTGGACTACCTATTTTGCAACAGTGTTTCAGCACAGGACCACTAAAGAGATGTCTTGGAGTCTAAACTCCCATCTATACCATCTTACTTCACAACAATGTCTCAGCATGAGACAACTAATCATACAACGGTCCTAAGTTCAGTTCTAGCGTAAAAACTGAAATAACGACATGGTCGTTCTTTCTAACAAAATAAAAACCTATCAAACTTTATTCAACATACAAATTATTCCAAACATGAGGATCAAATGGAATTCAATTCCTCATTAATAACCATAACGCAAGAGAGAATCGTCCACTTGCCTTAGAAGGCATGCTCAACGTCCTTAGCAATTCAACAGTAATCTTAACACCCTTCTGTCAAATATAACAAAAGGATTTCTCAACAACGAGCTCATGGAAATACTTCTTAGCTGTATACTCAACTTCTACAACTTCCTAATCGATAAACGATTAGATTTCCGAATATCGATTTATAATTAATCCATAGTTATCATGCGTTAAGGAGCCAATTTGGCGAATTTATAACTAATTATCCGCTTCACTTTTGAAACAACTTTCTAAACAAAAGTGTTCATCAGTAACAGTTCCTAACGGTGACCAAATCTCGGATCAAACTGATCAAACTAGGTGTTGCCCGGTGGTGGCCCTCGTGGTGGGTGGTGGTCGGAGCAGCTGGTGAACGCCGGCGACGTTGCAGCGAGGCAAACAAGATAATCGGCGGTGTAGAATTCTTTCCTCCCGAGTACGTCGCTCCGCCTGATTCTTCTCTTGGTTCTACTGCAGCAAGCACGAGCCTATAGAGAGGAAGAAGATGAAGTGAAGGAGAGGGTGGTGGGCGGGGCAGAGAAGGCGGAGGAGAAGAGGAAGGTGGACGGGGCAAAGAAGATTGTCGACGGTGTTGAGTTCAGCTCCTCGAGTCCGTCGTTCATCCTGATTCTCTCCTCCTCTATTTCCTTTGTTTGTCCCAGCCCCTTTCTTGTGTTTATCAAAAATGCATAACGCTGGAAAATATAATCTCCTACCTTCCCTAATAAGTAAGAGAAGAGGCGGTTTAAAAACAAAACCCGTCTCGGAACGGAATTCGCGTTAAAGCGGTAAAATTATGTACCTCGGGTGGAAAAACTTGCTAAATACAAAACAACCCGTAAATTATGTAGACCAATAAAATCAATTTTCCATGATTTTATCACGATACCTTTAATTTTTAAGGCTTCCATTTCGTATTTTAAATCCTTTACATTACATAATTAAAAAGACAGCTTATCCAATAAATATTCTTTTTCCACTGAAAAATCCTAAAATTCACACCGATCCATAAAATCATTTCTTTATGATTTTAGGATGTCACCAAAAATTTTCTAGGATTTAAATTCCAACAAAAATATTGGATTAAGCGTTAAAACGAACAAAGAGGTTAAAAGGATATCCGAGAAAAATTCAAAAATATCCTTAAAAACCACAATTATTACAGAGCTGATATGATTTTAACCCACAAACAACTCAAGAACTAAAGAGATCGAACAAACAAGTAAGAAAAATTGTAAGGACACAAGATCTGGTTACGCGGTTCGAGCAAGCTCTACATCCGCGGAGCTTCAGTGAGGAGACTTGTCTCAAATCCACTATTTGAAGATCAAGTTCAAGAGAGGTTACAAAGTACACGAAGGAAGGCAAAGAAAACACAGAAAGGAAAGCTACAAAGTAGATCTAGAAAGAAGAGAAGAGATTAGGGTTTCGGCCCCCGGGCTACTCAAGCTTTTGAAAGAAGCTTTAGGTCTTTTGCCACCACAGATCTCAACGAGCAAGGGCACCGTCTTCAACGTCGCCACCAAGCTCCAACGTTTGGCTTCACCGGAGATCTTCTTCTTCGATCTCCCTCTTTTCTCTCTCTCTTTCTCTCTCTCTCTCTCTCTCTCTCTCTCTCTCTCTCTCTCTCTCTCTCTCTCTCTTTTCTGGAAAGCTCTCAAGCGCCGCGTGAGCTAGGGTTACGAATGAGCTCTCAAGAACACAAAGAGAGGCTTTATAGTAAGTGACAAGCTCGGAACGCGTTGTTTCACCAACTTTAGAGGCGAGCTCCCAGTTTTGGGCAACAAGTGAATTTGGGCCTCTCAAATGTCCGATAATGATCTTGATCCAAGTACTAAAGCCCATTAGCAAGCCTCGATCGCTTCAGCCTCCAAACTGGATGAACCGGGGTGGCTAACTCGATCCGGTTCACTAATAAACTAGCCTTGAACCAAAAATCTGAACCTGGTTCCCTAATCTATATTTTCTCTACCATTTAACTATATGTACATTGCTATACCAATCTCTATGTCACTTAGTCTTATATACATGACTTAATCCTAACATATGCCCTCTTAAGTCACGTATAGAAACTAAGAAGAACTATCAAAACAAATAGTGTGGATGTAAAACGAGTTTCCCTTATTCATTGGCTCAATGCCACATCTCAAGTGACATCATCGATGTGGAGTTCCTTCCTGCAAAAGACAAATTTGTTAGTAGGAACAATTTTAGTCCCAAAGTCAGCAGGATTGGTTTCACCAAGTATTTTCTTCACGGTTATTTCCTGGTTCTCCACTTTTTCTCTTATATAATGGTATCAGACATCAATATGTTTGGTCTTTTCATGGTAGACAGGGTCCTTGCAAAGATACAAGGCACTCTGACTATCCATATAAAGTGTAGGCAAGTAAGACTTGCCCTCTATCTCATGTAAGATGCCTTGTAACCAGGTAGCTTCTTTAGAAGCCTCAGTAGCTGCAATATACTCAGCCTCGGTTGAGGAGAGTGCAACTATGGATTGTTGTTGGGATTTCTAGGAAACACAGTTCCCAGCCCAACATTAAGAGTATGTGGTTGTTGATTTCTGTTGTCCTTGTTGCTGGCAAAGTCCGAATCCACATAACCACATAGAGTGGTCCTTGGACTATGCTCAGCATACACTAACCCTGTATTAACAGTCCCTTTTACATATTTGAGCAGGTATTTCATGCCTGCCCAGTGTTTCTCTCCAGGATTGCTCAATATCTACTTAATACACTAATGGCAAATGCTAAATCTGGCCTAGTGCAAATCATAGAATACATGATAGATCGTACAACAACATCATATGGGACATTCTCCGTTTTCTTCTTGTCTTCAGAGGTAGTAGGACAATCCCTTTTGGTGAGCTCCAAGTGCCCTCCCAGAGGTATTGGAGATGGTTTTGCATCCTTCATTGCAAACCTGTCAACAACTTTCAGCAGGTAGTCATTCTGAGACAAGTAAATAGTTTTCTTAGCACGATTCCTAATTATGTTAACACCCAAGATTTTCTTAGCAGTGCCTAAGTCCTTCATATCAAAGTGTTTTTGCAAGTCATTTTTGACACCAGAAATAATAACCCTAGATTTGCAAATTAATAGGATGTCATCAACATACAAAAGCACATACAAAGGAGACTTAGTTTTGACACCCTTAAAGTAAAGGCAAGTGCCATAGCTGCTTCTAGAAAAACCAAGAGATATCATGCAAGAATCAAACTTTCTATTCCATTGTCTAGGTGACTGTTTTAAGCCATAAATAGACTTTTTAAGCATGCAAGCATAATCGGGATGTTTCTTATCAATGAAACCTTTTAGTTGTCTAATATATATAGTTCCATCAAGATTACCATGAAGGAAAGCAGTCTTAACATCCATCTGTTCTAGTTCCCAATCATATACAGCAGTCATAGCAAGTAACATGCGCATGGTTTTATATTTGACAACAAGTGCAAATATGTCATTATAGTCTACCCCTTGTTTCTGGGTAAAACCCTTAGCAACCAACCTAGCCTTAAACCTAGGAGGATCAGTTTTGTTAATCCCCTCCTTAAGCTTATAAATCCACTTGCAATCAATGAGCTTAGCTTTATCAGGTTTAGGAACTAAAATCCAAGTTTTGTTAATCATCATAGACTGTATTTCCTCATTCATGGCTTTAACCCATTCATTTGCATCTTTACACCTAACATCTTGCTCATAAGTATCAGGTGTGTAATTCTTTATCAGCTCAGAAACAATGAAAGCAAATTCAACAATTTTGTCAAAAGACTCTAACAAATTCACCTCAAACCTTCTATTTGGGATTCTAATCCTAGGCTCTCTACCCCTAGTCAACTGATAGTCAGCAAGCTCATGCAAAGGCATGGGAGCATGCTCAGAGACTGAGGAAGCCAGAGAGGTAGAAGGAGAAGAATCAAGGAGAATAGAAGGAGATGAGGAAGAAGGAGTAGAATTAGAAACAGAAACTGAGTTAGAGTTAGAGTTACTTATCTCCCCCCCCTCCAAATTGGTGAGTTTGATTTCCTTGACCTTGATCATTTTGCTCTTCATTATCATTGTTGTTTTGCTCAGCTTCAATGCCCTCTTCATTGACAATTTGGTGTAAAGAAGTGCTGGAAGCAGAGGAGTAGCCTATATCAAACTCCTCTTCATTATTTTGTAGGAGTTGTGCTTCATTGAAGAAATTCCCAGGGTGAGACATTGGTGATGTGTTATTTTGCTCTTCAGATATGGTTCCTGTGGACTCAACAGTGGACCCAATCAGTTTATTTTTAAAATAAAACTCTTTTTCATTAAAAGTAACAAATCTGGATGTTATGACTTTATAACCTCCAAGTTGTATTAGCAAGATTTTATAACCTTTTACCTCGGGGGTAGCCTAGCATCACTCCTTTTAAGGCCCTAGGCTGCAATTTACCCTATGTAACCTGGGCAAATGTAGTGCAAGGCTGCGTTTCTTACTTGTCCACATCTTTTGTGGGGTTTTGAACCCTATCACAGAGGATGGGGATCCGTTGACAAGGTAGGCAGCTTTAATTACAACTTCACTCCATAGAGAGCTTTTCATGCCTGTACTTATCAACATACATCTTGCCTTTTCAAGAAGAGTTCTATTCATTCTTTCTGCAGTTCCATTCTGTTGTGGAGTACCAGGGACAGTCAAGTGTCTCCTAATACCCTCATTCCTGCAAAACTCATCAAACAAGTTATTACAGAATTCAAGTCCATTATCAGTCTTTAGGCATTTTAATTTCAGATCAGTTTGTGATTCAACCATATTTTTCCAAGTTTTGAAGTTAATAAAGCTTCATCCTTGGATTTTAGTAAATAACCCCACACCTTTCTAGAATAGTGGTCTATGAGTGATAGAAAATACTTTCTACCACCTATAGTATCCACTTGTGCAGGTCCCCATAAATCAGAATGCACATATTCAAGGGGTTTAGAAGCAGTGTAGGTTGATTTACTAAAGGCATGTGCAGTTTTCTTGCCAAGCACACAGTTTTCACACAAGTCTATATTGTAAGGATTCACATCAATCATAGCAAGTTTATGCAAATGCATGAGACCCTTGTTGCCTATATGACCTAGCTTAGAGTGCCATAATTTTGTATGTTCTGCATTATCAAGATTAATTATCCCCTTGGAGACATTAAGTTCAGGAGATCCTATAACATGATATAAACCTCCTTTCTCAATGCTCCTGATAAGAACTGTTCCATTTCTGATAACATCTCTTATACCATTTTGGGTTATAATATGACAATATAGATTATCAAAAACAGACTCAAACAATAAACTCCTTCTCAAATTTGGAACCCATCTAACCTTCTGCAAAATTGTAATCTTACCATCATGCATTTTCATAGGCACAGAACCTATACCCTTAATAGGTAAAGCTTTATGATCTCCTAACATGACAATGCCATCATCACATAAAGACAGAGAATTAAAGAAACTCCTATTTGGAGTGGCATGCATTTTACAACCAGAATCAAGAATCCAGTCATGCTCAGTAGTAGAAGAAGCAACAACAAGTAATTCATGAGAATATTGAGGGTAATACTGGTAAGATTCAAACACATTAGAAGCACCATTATTATCTTTAGCTTTATTTTTCTCATCCCTTTTCTTTTTGGTGCAATCATTGGAATAGTCACCAACAACACCACAGTAATAGCACTAAACATTTGACATATCTTTCTTGTAATTGTTAAGATCACCAGACTTCATTTTCTTATTCTTTTTGAAATTATTTTTCCCTTTGGCCATCGTAACCTCATTTTTAGACTCAGTTTTCTTGTCATTATTAGAGCCGCCATTTTTTATCTTGAAGACTTTAAGAGAGTCATTTTTCTGAATGATAAACTCAGATAATCTAGCAGCAGTCATACCATCACGACCAAATTGAGAGACATCTTTCAGAACATCAAACTGAGCAGGGAGAGAATTCATTGAGAGCATGAACTGGTGAGAATCTTTTATTTTGTCATCACATCTCTCTAAATCCTGGATAATCCTGAGAAATCTATCAAGGTTTTCCTCAATAGTTTGACTAGTATCCATTTTAAAACTGAACAATTTAGACAACAGAGAGACAAGACAAGGCAGAGATTTGGAAAGGTACTTAGCATCCAAAGCATCCCAAAGGGGTTTAGGTTCAGTAATACTTACAACATGCCTAGCTACCTCATCAAATAGTCTAAGCATAATCTCTGCATGTGCTAAATCTTGGGCTTGCCTTTTCTGAAGCTCAGTAGTTGTAGCATCCCAAGTATCTGATACTGTATGTCATAGCTTTTCCTTAGTGAGGATAGCCTTCATCTTCACTTTCCACATGGCATAATCTAAGTGCCCATCATAAGGCTTGATCCTGTAAGCATCTCCCATAGTTGTACCTGAAACAACAGAAAGTTAATAACTCTTCTTTGAGAAACACTAACAAGAAACTAGATCTTTTTCCTTCAACAACAAGATCTAAACACAAGTCAAGAGACAAGACCCTAGACTCTACTATAGGACCCGACAGAGGGAAGTAATCGACACAAGTCGAAACCCAATCTATCAAGGTTCCCTTGTTTTTCCAAGTGACAACCTTTCACTTGGAGTGCAGTGACAACAGAAACGAAACACAAGCACAGAAGCAAACATAGTAGAAGAAACCCTAGGAAAAAACCCTAGATATAGACACTTCTATTGTAGGGCCTGCCAGGAGTTGCACCGGAAGAATCCGTTACTCCAAGTTGACAAGAAACCCCGCTCAAGGCTTGACACAACAGAAATACAACAGATCAAAGCAAAACACAACAGCGGAAGCAAGATCTGAGCTCTGATACCACTTTGATATGATTCAACCCACAAACAACTCAAGAACTAAAGAGATCGAACAAACAAGTAAGAAAAACTATAAGGACACAAGATCTGGTTAGGCGGTTCGAGCAAGCTCTACATCCGCGGAGCCTCAATGAGGAGACTCGTCTCAAATCCACTATTTGAAGATCAAGTTCAAGAGAGGTTACAAAGTACACGAAGCAAGGCAAAGAAAACACAAAAAGGAAAGGTACAAAGTAGATCTAGAAAGAAGAGAAGATATTTGGGTTTCGGCTCCCTAATAGGCTACTCAAGCTTCTGGAAGAAGCTTTAGGTCTTTCGCCACCACAGATCTCAACGAGCAAGGGCACCGTCTTCAACATCGCCACCAAGCTCCACCGTCTGGCTTCACCGGAGATCTTCTTCTTCGATCTCCCTCTTTTCTCTCTCTCGAGTTTTCTGGAAAGCTCTCAAGCGCCGCGTGAGCTAGGGTTACGAATGAGCTCTCAAGAACACAAAGCGAGCCTTTATAGTAAGTGACAAGCTCGGAACGCGTCGTTTTAACAGCTTCAGAGGCTTTATAGTACGTGAATTTGGGCCTCTCAAATGTCCGATAATGATCTTGATCCAAGTACAAAAGCCCATTAGCAGGCCTCGATCGCTTCAGCCTCCAAACCGAATGAACCGGGGTGGCTAAATCGATCCGGTTCACTAATAAACTAGCCTTGAACCAATAATCTGAACCCGGTTCCCTAATCTATATTTTCTCTACCATTTAACTATATGTACATTGCTATACGAATCTCTATGTTACTTAGTCTTATATACATGACTTAATCCTAACAGGAGCCTTTTTAATTAAGGAGATTAATTAAGAAAGTGTGGAAAATTAGTTGGAAAAGCCATACTCTTGGACAAACGAAATAGGCTTAAACATGGGTATGGTATCTCGAGATAAAAAGATGCTTTAACCGTTATAACTAGGAAGTGGGAACATGCTACGAAGAACTCTATTATTGAGAGCTTCAGACAAAGATGACTGACTAGTCATGATTCATGAATGACTGTTCAGCTCTAGTATGGATCATATATGACTTGTTCGATCAAGTGTTTTTTCTTTGGGGTGCAAAGTTGGATCAAGTTTTTTTTTTGCTACCACTTTTTGCACCACGGCACGGTATGCCGTGAGATTTTTTGTGTTAAAATTTCACGGCACAGTGTGCAGTGAAATATTTTTATGTGTAAAAATTTCATTGCACATGGTGCAGTGGTGTATTTAGATAAAATTTGGGGTGCAAAAATCATGGGCCTTTTTTTTTAGAGAGAAAGTTGGATCAAGTTAATATATAGAGAAGTGTACAATTTTAACCGATTTAATAAATTAAAATTTTATGTTGGATCAAATCTATAACTATATATTACAGATGTTCCTTTTTGAGCCACCATAACGATTCTGGTCCCACCCCATATTTAAAAAAAAAACTTATTTTCCATTCTTATTATTTATTTTTTTATTTTTTTTATTTCTATCTTATTGCAATAATCTTTATGACCCGTACACTCAAAAAATATTGTTCCAATAATATTGTTTCTCAAAATCGGATATCTATCTACTATCTATCTTTTATAGATATTTTTCTTTTTTTTTAGTAAAAATCTATCAAAATCTTATAAAATAGGAAAATTATAATACATCAAACAAATATCTATTTAGTATAACAATATCTTTTGAAAACTTCCTTATACAAATATTTAAAATTAAAGATAATAAATTTAAAATATTTTTAAATAAGTATAAATATCTTTTATCTTTTAGCATGATGTCTTTTCACGAACTTATTTATAAATATATTTTTTCTTTTGTAATAAAAAATTAATGATAAATACTTATAATGTTTAAAAAGAATAAAAATAGGTAATATCAATAACTATATATTAAAAATGTACCTTTTCGAGCCACCAGAACGATTCTAGCCCCATGTCATATTTAAAAATTTAATTTTTATTTTTAATATTATAACTTCTTTCTATTAAATTCTTTTTAACTATTTAAATTTATCTCTAACATCAAAAAAATATCTATTTAGTATAATAATATTCTTTGAAAGCTTCCTTATATAAGTATTTAAAATTAAAGATAAATATTTAAATTACCTTAAAATAAATATAAATATTTTAGCATATATCTTTTGAAAAATTTATTTATAGATATATAGTGATTTTATTTTATAAAAAAATTAATGATAAATATTTATAATTTTTAAAATTACTAAAAATAGATAATAAAGTATTTAATAGATATATTGAAATATTTGATAAATACTAAATTTACGTACATAAAAAGTAATAAAATATAAAAAATATAATATTGGATTAAAAATTTATATACATTCTATGGGCAATAAATTACTTATATTAAAGTTTATATTATATTTTTATTTATCTATTAATATCCTATTTATAATATTTATAAAATATAGAATCGTAGTGTACATGGTACGACGGGTAAAACTAGTTATGTATAAAACAAGTGTACAACTCCAAAGCGCCAAAGCCATGCAAACCTCGTATATAATTTCTAACGGAATATCTATAACTATATATTAAAGCTATCCCTTTTTGAGCCACCAGAACGATTCTGGCCCCACCTCATATTTAAAAAATTAATTTTTATTTTTAATACTTTAACTTTTTTCTATCAAATTTTTCTTTAACTATTTAAATCTATCTTTAAAATCAAACAAAAATCTATTTAGTATAAACAATATCTTTTGAAAACTTACTTATACAAAATATTTAAAATTAAAGATGACAAATCTAAAATATTTTAAAATAAGTACAAATATCTCTTATTTTTTAACATGATATCTTTTCACGAATTTATTTATAGATATATATTCTTTTATAATAATAAAATTAATGATGAATAATTATAATTTTTAAAAATAATTAAAATGATTAATATAATATTTGATAGATATATTAAAGTATTTGATCTATAACTATATATTAAAGCTTCCTTTTCGAGCCACCAGAACAATTATGGCCCTACTCATATTTAAAAAATCAATTTTTATTTCTATTGTTATAACTTCTTTCTATTAAATTCTTTTTTAACTATTTAAATTTATCTCTAACATCAAACAAATATCTATTTGGTATAATAATATCTTTTGAAAGCTTCCTTATACAAGTATTTAAAATACAAAATAAAATATTTTAAAATAATATAAATCCCTTAGTATATATCTTTTGACAAATTTATTTATAGATATATATTGATTTTCTTTTATAAAAAATTAACGATAAATATATATAATGTTTAAAATTAATATAAAATAGACAATAAAATATTTAATAGACATATTAAAAGTATTTGAGAATATCTAAATTTATGTACATGAAAAGCAATAAAATATTAATAATATAATATTTATTAACCAAATTATAAATTTTACGAGCGATAAATTACTTATATTAAAGTTTATATTATATTTTTATTTATTAATATCCTGTTTATAACGTCTATAAAATAGTGATCGTAGTCGTACATGGTACGACGGGTACAACTAGTTATTTGAAATAATACTAGATTTAGTGTTTTTTTTTGTATAAATGACTAGAAAAACACCAATCAATTTTTTATGTGAAGGAAGTACTCCAAAAGGAGTGGCAATTATTAAAGTTCGTGATAATTTTAGATAAGCTAGTTGATTGAAAAATAATTGTGTTTTTTCTCATTAACATGGTAAGATATATTTTTTTTGGTAGAAACATGGTAAGATATTTATACAAGTATAAAAGAGGCTTTGGGAATAAGAAAGAGATAAAAAATGGGTGTTCATTTGCGTACACGGAAAAATTTGTAAGCGCACACAGATATACGCGTATTTTAGGTTCGCGTGAAACGGCAAGGCTAAAATGGGGTTTAAGAAGATTACAGAATTTGGCGTATAAATAATCGCACAACGAGGGCTCACGCACAACCTCGATTCGCGCGCAATAAGGGCTCACGCGTGTCTAACTGCAATATTTTGGAAAATGTAGCCGTTAGACACGCACGTCCAAGATTCGCACGAATCCTGGAATCGCGGTACTCGAACGGTCAAAAATTTTCTTATAAATACCAAGTTCTATTCTCATTGTTGGCATACCTTCATTTCACATCGTTACCTAAAAATGTTGTCCGGAGAGGAAGAGATATCATCGAGCGATTATCATCTCGACGAGGAGGAAGATTCGTCATCAAACGATAGTTATATAGACGAAGATGAGGAAGATGTACCAGGAGAAGACTTCGGAACTGAATTAAATGCATCAAGCGAGCCAGAAAAGGTATTTTTCATAAAGATTTTTCTAAGTATAGTTTAAAATATAAATGTTGTATCTTGATATCATAGTATTAGGATAGTGTAATTTATAATATTCTATTTATACATTTTCAAATCATAGATTGTCGAAATAGAATTTTGTATTGCTTTCCACTACGATGGCTTGTGGAATAATCGAAGACAAATGCTTGATTAGGCTAAGCAGATTGCAATTTCGAAGAATTTTGTCCTAGTCATAAAAAACTCAAATCCAAATAGGGTCATACTCACTTGTGAACTAGTTGGCAAAATTTTGCTATGGAGCTAATATTCCATAGCAAAATTTTGGGTTTACTATACAAACGCATAATTAGATAGTCTAATATTGACTTTTCACCCAATTTACTCAGCATATTATTACAAGAGTCTTTTTTCTGAGTAGGTAAGAATTCGGTTGACCGGACAGGCCCGATATAACCGAGAGACCGAATAAACAGCAGCCGAAAACCGACTAAAAATAGACATAAATAAACAAAAAGTAAGTACAAAAAGCGAAAAGACGAAACTAGACCGAAAAAGGTAGTGGGAAAGTGATGGGCTAAAGATCAACGCCTTTAGCATTCAGGTCAAAAGCAGAAAATTCGGTAATATAAAAAGGACTGTTGATGTTGCCTCCACCGGGATAAACAATATTCAACAGCCACGAAAGCATCTAAGTAACTGCACCAAACACAAACAAGCCACACCCAATCCAGAACCAAATTTCGGAGTTATATAAACCATGCTCGAGTCAGAACCTCCAAAGCCGACCGAGCCACAATGACACGAACTGACCAACACGAACAAACCTGTTAAAAAACAAACAAACAGAAAACCGACATAGGCAGCTAACAAGCAAAAGAGTTTGTGGATCCAACAACATCCAACGAAAAGGGCCAAGGCCAAAGTCTAATGACAAAGCAACAAGAGTCCAAGATGACACAAAAGCCACAAGGAACTAAAAAAACACCACCAAAAACTGGAGAAACACCACATGCCACGTCCTCGGAAAATGATTTGAGCAATTTTCTAGAAGAAGGCAAACACCATTATCGACACGGAACCTGTCGGCAAAACAAGCCTACCGGCCATAACAACCCGAGCAAGATTGGACACAGACACGAAAAGGAATGCCAAGCGATCCACGAAAGTACATCGAAAATGTCACAGAAGAAGCAGGCGTCGTCGCCGAAACCCGACGAGAAGGCGGAACACCGTTTGTCAACCAAGATAGATAATAAAAATAAAACATTCACAAACTGATGCATAATAAGTCGAAAACCTACAAAACAAGGACATTGGATAGAGATCCAAACATATTTCCGAAAAAAAGTCAGTAGAGACCAAATTTCCAACATCAAACGAGCAAGAAACTTTCTGTAATATTGACTACAAAGAACACCATAAGCAATCTCAATTTGAATCAACTAAAAGAAGATCCACAAAATAAATTCTTTCTCAAGTGGGCAAGATTTAATTTCACAAACAAGTGATCACATATGCGCCTTCTCGTCAAAAAGACTGTGTCTTCTCAGCCAAAAGATTGTGCCTTCTCGACTTCTCTCATGCCTTCTCGACCATTTTTTCTATTACAAGGGTCTTTCTACTTACACATGTAATATTTTGTTTTTAGCAACAATTATCCTAAATTAAAAAGGATATTATCTTACCAAAAAAAGGATAAAATTATATCCTAATGTAAAAATTTCGTATATTTATCTTTTGTTTTTTTAATTTTATCTATATACTGGTAAGTCAAATATCAGCCATTGAAATAAATCAAAGGGCCGTGATTTGATGAACTCCTTATATCAAATATCTTTTGTTTTTTTAACCAAAAAATATAGGGTAAACTACACAAAACCACCCTTTATCTTGATGTATTTTCAATAAACCACCCCTTATCTTGTATATTACATAAAACCACCCCTTAAACTAATTCCGTTTGCATTCAACCACCCCTATAACTTTTCCGTCTAAACTTCCGTTAGAAACTCAAAAGTACTTTTTTTTTAATTTTATTTTTACTTAAATAACATCAAATCTCTTTCTTCCCCAACCTCCCATTTATCAACAGCAGGCTATAACACCACCACCCAACGCTTTTCCTATGGCCTTCTTCTTCTTAATTCCTACCTCCAATTTTTTTCACTTTTTCCTAATCTCTTTCTTCTCCAGACCTCCAATCTTTGTAACTCCTACCAATGTCCTTCTTCTCCAGTCCATATACATCAACCAATGTCCTTCTTCTTAACTACTACCTCCAATTTTTTCACTTTTTCCTAATCTCTTTCTTCTCCATACCTCCAATCTTTTATCTACTCTCATTATTTTAATCAATTTCTAGCCTCCATTTCTTCCATCAAAACAAATAAAGAAAATTAAAAATTTGCAAAGGGTTTCCATTGATATAAAAAAAGGTTTATTGTTGAGATTTGACTATAAAATCAATTTTGACAGAGATAGATTTGATTTTATGTTTGGTTGTACAATTTGATTTTTATATTGTCTATATAGGTTTATTTTCAAAAGGGTCTTTTCAACTAATTTCTAAGTTTGAGAATATTTATGGATTGAAAAGTGGGTAAAAATTTAATAATCAGTGTTGATCTGGGGAAAAATAGTTTCAGAGCAATAATGGTGGTCATTAACGAAGTTTAGACGGAAAAGTTATAGGGGTGGTTGAATGCAAACGAAGTTATTTAAGGGGTGGTTTTATGTAAAATTCAAAATAAGGGGTGGTTTATTGCAAAGTCATCAAAATAAAGGGTGGTTTTGTGTAATTTACCCAAAAATATATATATCTTTTGTTTTCCTTGCGGAGGAGAAAAAGGGTTTAGAAAGGGTTTTACTTTTATACAACCACCCGCCCTTGAAGCACACAAGGAACTTTCTCGACCTTTCAAAACCCTAGCGAAGAGCGTTCACCTGCTAATTCTCCTTCCTCCCCCAGCGCTTCAATGTCATCTCCGACCTCCAAAGTTACAGAATCTAGCTCAGATTCGAAAGATCTAGATCAACAGACCCCGAGAGAAGAAGCTTTAGATCGATCGAAGAATGAAGGAGAAAAAGCGGATCAAATCGAGGGCCAACAAGACAAGAAGGCGACAGGCGGCGGAGAAGGACAAGGATCTGAAGAAGACGAGGAAGAAGAAGGAGAGTGCGGATTCTGTTTGTTCATGAAAGGAGGAGGATGTAAGGACACCTTCACCGATTGGGAGAAATGCGTGGAGGAAGCAGATAAGTCCGGCGAAGATGTTGTTGAGAAGTGCTTTCAGGTGACCTCGAATCTGAAGAAGTGTATGGAGGCTCACGCGGATTACTACGAGCCGATTCTCAGGGCGGAGAAGGCCGCGGAAGAGGAGGTGACCAAGGAAATGCAGCGCGAAGCTGAGAAGCAGAGCGAGGAGAAATCTGCCAATTCGGATTCGACTGCTGCACTTACAGAGAAACAGGTGAATTCGTGATAATTAGGGGAGATTCTTGGCCAAAGACATCAATTTTTACCCAAATTGTTCTTGTGGTTTATATTTTGCTTAGGGTTTTAATTATAATTGACTAGTACGATCCGCGGATGAGGGATCCGAGACTAAACAAATTAAGAGAGTTCTCTTTAGTTTGATGTTATAGAAGAAAATAAGTGGGATCTTTTGCAATTTGAGTTGGAAAAAGGTACAATTTTTATGCCATGTGCTTCGAATTGAACTACAGAGTTTACTATATGATCATTATTCACGAGTTCCTCTGAAGAGAAGAGCCTTTTATTGCTGCATTTATTAATTCAGCATCCTACTTGGTGATCAGTTGCTCAATTTGGCAAAATACAGGTTAGGGTTTAGAGTTTGAGAGAATTGGAATGACTTCAACTTAGTTGCATTGTGGTTTTCATATAATGTTTCATTGGATGGAGAAGGAACTCTCGCTAAGAGTAAGGTATTTTCAACATCCCTTAGTAAGTAATTTACAGCTTGAATCACTTCCATGTTGCTATATTGCCATATTTTGCTTCATAGCTTTAGAGGTTCAAGTCCATAAAGATGTTTTCTGTACTTGTTCAAACAAGCTTTCTTCTTTACAAGATCTGTCGGACAGAATTAGGAGTCTTATAGTATAGCTAAACACATTAAGCTCGGTTGGTGTTCAATGTGAATCAAGCACGAGCTGAGTTTGTCTCAGAGCATGATTATTATCCAATTGTTTTAGACAGGGTAGGTCTTGAAAACACTAAATTTTCTGGGACACGACTAAATTAGAACATGGATGTTAATAGTCCAGCCATTGATTGAAGCACTCACATCCTCACAGGTGATACGACACCATCAGGAGTAACACTGGTTAATCCATGGACAGGGTATGAAACCATGGCCCCTCTAATTCCACCTTCATCATCCTTCACTTTTCTAGCACTAGTATAACAATTCACTCCAACAGGAATCAAACCATGCTCTCCAAAACCAGTGCTCTTCACTTCCACAACCTCACCATCCAAAACCAACATCTTTAATATCTCCTTAATCTGATGAGCTGAACTTCATCACCATCTCTGCAACTTGCTCTGCAGTTGCAACCTTCGTTTTGCTAATCATGGCCATACAAATCTTCCTGAGCTTTTCAATGAAGTCAGTGCCAAGTTGCCCTTCACTGCACCATGCGCCTCCAGTGAGCTCAAACTCCATAGCCATGAGATGACCCTTTTTGTTCTCGTCACCTCTTTTATTTTGGAGTTTGGAGTTTGGACTTACAGCTTGCTCGTCGGGGGTTAATGAATTCAGTTCCTAAGGAAACAAAGATGCATGCATAATTATAAAAGAAACACAGAAGGGGAGCTGCTGTAGAAGGAATAAAATTCCAATTCTCTAACTAATACCCTATTTTGGCTCATCACAAGGGAGATCAGCACACAAAGGCAATACCTTTTAGGGCCCGTTTGGTATAAATTCGGGTATGGGAATGGGACAAGGTATCGGGTTGAATAGGTATGGGGATGGGACATCATTCCTGATTACTAGTGTTTGGTTTATATTTGGGAATGAAAATTAGGGTTTAATTTTTATCTTAAATTCTACAATTTTTCCCCAAATTCAAGAAATATACTCCATCTCCAATTTACAAATTCTACCAATTTTCATTTTCAACAAGTAATAAAAACGTGCACAACTTTTCTTTATATTCAATTGAACTTTTCAAAGCTGATGAAATTCCTGATGAGTTATTTAAAGCCGGTCTAGTAGACACCATAGATCTGGATATAAGACCGGCTTTGAACATTTCGATTTGGATGAAATTTCGATTTGTAGACACCAAATTCCAGATCTATGTTGAAATTTCGATTTGTATCCACATCATGAATGAAAATTAGGGCTTGATCTGGGGCTTTGTGCTGGAAAAAAAAAATTTGAACTTTTCAAAAATAGAGGTTGAAGAAGGAGTTACGGGAGGTTGAAGATAATGAACAATAGATGAGCGGGAATGAAATCTCATACCCGAGGTAGGGGTAGAGTTTGAGAACCCCATACCTATCGGGTTTAGGGTATGGGTTTAAAAATGAAAAAATAGCATAACAAACACTAGGTATGGGGTTTCCATTCCCAAACCCGATACCTTCATTCCCGATACCCAGTAACCAAACGCCCCCTTAATGTTTCTTGATTTCCTATTGTAATACCCTAATATACTTCATTTATTATTTATGATGTTTGTAAAAACATCTCAAAATATGTAATACGGATTACTTCTTTGAATTTCTATCTACTTTTATTTTTAAAAAATCATCCTCTACACGAATAAAAGTGAATTTAAAATTTTAATTTGTTAAACGATATTTCTATATATAATAACAATTATTGCATGATTAAAAGTAAATTTTAATTTTAATTTATAAAAGTGATTTGTATAATATACATTCAAAAGGTTCTCTAATGTCATGAAAGTTTCAAAAATTTGGCATTTATTTAGTTGAACCTCACATGTGTAATTAATTTATAAATCTTATCTTTTTATTTATCTTTTTTCATAATTATTTAAAACATCACGTTTTATATTTTAATTTATAATATCATTAGATCATAAGGATATGACAACTTTTATATTTTTTTAATTTTAAATATTTATTCAGTTTTTTTATAGTAAGTATTTATACGATTATTTGTCATGGATGACTGATATATTTGAATATTTTTTATTATTAGTATGTTTTAAACAAAACTCATACAAGGTACAAGAATACATACTAGTATCAAACTATACTTGATAGTTGATATTGATATTAGAGTGTTATCAAAGTGTTATTATGATATTTCGCAAGCAATTGATATATCTATACATATAGTCAATATCTCAATATCACTCAAATTTATACCTTCATTTCCATACGGATATAGATACTCAATATCTCATATCCTTAGTATCGATATCAAATGAGCCCTTAGGTATTTTTTAAGGGAACTGGGTGATGTGGATGTGAACGTGGATGGGTGATATTATGTGAAATTATGAATGATGATTGTCCATTGCTCGAGATATGGACTCAAACCTATTATAAGTAATTAATAAACTAATAATTTTTTAAATAAATATTAAAATACAATATTTATATAGCTAACAATGAACTAATAAAACGAGATGGATCAAATTGCTTTTGTTCCTTCATTTAGGTGAAAAATCAAGTTTTATCATTTCTACTTTCATTTGTTCGAGCTGGTTAGAGCAAGTTGATTTACTTGATTAGTGCACTTTGTCACCTAATTTATGAACCTGGGGTTCACCATTAAAGGTGGATCCCTCATTAAAAATATTGACAAACTTGACACTTTTGAGAATTCATAATATACCTCAAAAGTAGGACACTTGTGAGAGTCTAAACTCGGAGATCAATGCTTTAAAACGCGACCTCATTAAGGGTTCTTTTAGTTATCTATTGACTGATCTTTTGTGAAAATGTAAGCCACTTTTAGAAAACTTTGCTAGACTTGTTTCCGATTCAAATTCCTCCATTGTTTCCTTTTCTTCCCTTCCTACATGCATGCGCTCGCGTGATATATATATATATATATATATATATATATATATATATATATATATATATATATAGTATTAAGTTCTAGTAGAAAGAGTTTTAAGGTAGAAAGTGAGGGTGAATATGCACCTTTAGATTAAAATTTTTAAATGGTTGAGATTTTGTTTAAAAGGGGTGTAAGATATGATATGGGCTACATAACACAATATTAATTCTATTAGAGATAATTTTGGATAGAAAATCTTTTTTCTTTCCAATTTATTATCTACTCTCCCCAATTTACGTAAAAATTAATCTGCTCTTATTCTCTCCATTCTCGCATCATTCTTTCATCGTTCAGATCTATTTTTAGTTTCAAGGTATTCTCTAATCCAACTCTAGATCTATGCTTAAAATCTGTTATTCTTCGTGTGGTACTCGTTCTTTGTTTAGATCTTCATATTTGGTGAGAATTTAGGGTTTTGTAAGGTATGTAAACTAATTCCGATTCCAATTTATTCAATTGCCGAATTTTGGGTTTTATGGGATTTTTTAGGTTTGATTTGGGTTTATGCCGATCGCAACAAGCCTCCATCGTCATCCCGATTGCTTCTATAACCGTCATCGTTGTGGTGTGGTGTGGTGTTTAACGATCCGGTCTTCTTCTCGTTCAGTTCGTAATTCCGGTGAGTACTCCCCTTTGCTCTCCTTGTTTTCAATTGGATGGGACTATGGGAGTAGTTCTCGAGTGAACACGTTGTGTTACGATCGAAAGCTACTAAGTATTAGGAGGTTGATGGCGTTCGATTACGAGTTTCAATATTCATATCGGTATAGATCTCCAGATCCGGCTTCTTTATCAATTGATTTCCTATTCCTCTATTTTTTGCTTGATTTTTATTATTTATGAGAATTTCGTAAGATTGAGAAGATGGAGATCCGTAAAATTGAAAAGATGACAATTGTGTGGCGATATTCGCTATATCAGGTTGTGATATTCATGAAACTAGGTACTTATATTCACAATATTAAGTGAGTATATTCATTAAATGTAGAGTGACGATGCTTATTGTAATTTGACATTGGATTACATTTAAATTTAGAGTGGCGATGTTCATACTTTTTATGATGATATTCATGTATTTTTTGGTGATATTCATATCATTTAACAATAATTTATTATTTTACTACATATTCATTAATCAGTTAATAATTCATACATGTATTCAAAGTTGAGTATGGTTATATTTATTGGTAATTATGCTAATTAGATTTGTTGTGAAGGCTGGAGATCAAGAAATAAGCTAATCTCAAATAGTTCGTTGTTCAAGATCATCACAGGTTCGTTCATCGAGTTCCTTGCCAATCTCAAATACTATTGTTCAAGTTAAATTTTAGAGAAATTGAAAAAAAAAATGCGCGTTTTAGGGTATAAAAATTGACATATGTTTGATGATATTCAATGGTAAATGCATTGATATTCACCAACTATTATTAGGATATTCACATATAAAAAATCGTTGATGTAAATATTTTGAGTCAATTTTTAATAGTCACAATCATTTATATTCATTAGTTGTCGTACTAATATTCATTTATGTGAATGTTGATATTCTTGTGTTTGTATTTCTAATTAGCTTATATAATTCGCTTGTACAAGAAGAGTGTTTTTTGTTTGAGAGATTTTATATATTATTACGAATATTTATTGACTCAATTTTTTTCTTTGAAGGTAGAAAATGGTCAAAAATATCGAAGGAAGTTGAAGAACATGGAGTTTACATAAGAGCAATGTTTCTCATTTTTAGTTTGTCAGATTTGTACTTTGGTGAACATGTTCACCATATTAGCTAGTGATATTCTTCTATCTAGGTGGTTATATTCACCATATTACCTAGTAACAGTTATGTAAATGGTGGTCATATTCACCATAATAGCTAATGATTTTCACGTAATTAGGTGATCATATTCTCTATATTAGCTTATAATATTCATGTAATTGAATGGTGATATTCTTATCAATAAATGATGATATTTATGTAGCTTTTCGAATCAACTTAGGTATGTTTATGTAAATGGTGGTCATATTCATTTATAAAATTATAATGATCGAGATAATACAACTATTCATTTTAATCATATTCATCGTAATTCAAATACATATTCATTATTTATCACATTGGTATTCACTCATCTGGTAAGCTACGAGAATAGAGATATAAAATTACGTCAATATCAATTGATTCTAAAAATAGGATAAAATCAATATTAATGTATTATTTATTTTGATTTTCAAAATAGGAGAGAGAATCTATATTTATATCAGATTTCAAAATTTGTACGTGATTTGATTTACATCAATATCAATTAATTCCTTTTTTATTTTTTTAAATGATCTGTTTGCTAATTTTAAGGGATGTGAGTTTTTTTTGGTAAATGACATATAATCTAGTGATATTCCTCCTATTTTAACTATTTTGCATTCTCAAATCTCACCATCAATTCACTTTAATCAACGCCTCAAATTCACCCTCACTTTCTACCACAATTAGCTTTCTACCGGAACCTCTCCCTATATATATATATATATATATATATATATATATAGGGGAGCGCTCCGGTACAATACATACTATGGTGTAAGCGCGTGGTTGAATGTAGGGCATTGGATTAGGATAAATCAGTGGCTATTAATTAAGCAACATTATAGGCTAAACGAGGGTGATGTGGAGAATCAAATCTCGGTTGATTTGAAAAAGGAACACCTGAAATTTTAGGAGAGTGTGATAAAAATGGGTACAATTATAAAAAAATAAAATCCAAGATAAACTTTTTTTTCCACAATTAAATATATTGTAACCGACTTTTGGCGTTATTTTTAAAATTCAAACATGAATTTCAAATTAAATAGACGCTTTTTTACAAATATAAAACCTTTGCAGAATCGTTGAATATCTATTAGTCGACATTTGAAAAACCCGATATGATGGTTTGAATAACTATAGAATCGTATAATATTTATAGTCGATTTTGAATAACTCAGTTTGATTGTTTGAATAAGTCAATTTGATTGTTTAAATAATTACAGAATCATAAAATATTTATATTCGAGGTTTGAATAACTCAATATAATTGTTTGAATAATTGTAGGATTGAACATGTTTTAACGTTTGCATTATTTAGGTTGAATAAGTATCCGTCTTACCATAAATAACTAAATAAAGGTAGTTGAAAAACAACATTGTTCATCTTGAATAACTAAACTTATTCAATGGTTTTCACTAGTATTATTAGAATGTATTGACATTAAATAATGTATACTATTGAATAACAATTACAATGCTTTTGAAAAACAATCTTTAATATTATGAAAAATATGTGATTCTTTGTGTTTTATGCTATCAATAATCATCACACTACTTTTGAAATAACACTTACAATGCTTATGAATTACAATTTTTTTTTGGACCGAGATCAAATAAATCAACATTATCATCATTTGGAACATGTTCCCTGGTGCGAAGTCTTTTAATAGGACCTTGGTGCGCTTTGACTTTTCTCAAATGTCCAATTGTTGATCATTACCACCTGTTCCATTTGAAAACTCGGTTAAACACAAATTATACCAGTTTTGCAAAACCATACCATCTAAAGTGAAAAAGTATATTGTGAGACTTGAAAAACAATTGCAAAACTGTCATACACATATCATCAGTGTTGCAAAACCATACCATCCAAAGTGAAAAAGTATATTGTGATACTTGAAAAGCAATTGCAAAACTGTCATACACATATCAGTATTGCAAAACCATAAAATCTAAGTTGAAAAACACTCGTTTCATATGCTTTTCTAGTTAATCCTTACTATTGAAAAACCATAGTATTTATTGTGAATAATATTGATCATTATCTCCTGTCGGCCATACGAAAAACAAAATACGTATATACGAAAAATAAAATACATATATATGAATAACAAAGAATGAATATATGAAAAACATGCCATACATTTATGAAAAAAAATTAATCGGGGAGAACCAAATTAAATCTAACAAATCTACTATACTGAATTGCTAGAATGAAAATCAATATCGCAAAAAGACGAAAATAACCAAAATACTATTTCGAATTGAATTCAACACGACACATAGCCCAATTAAAAAACTACCTTTCTATATCAATCAATCCTCTTCTTAATGCACCACAACAACCAATTCGCAAATTAAAACAAGACTAAAAAATAAGAACACAAGAGATGCAACCATTCAATCTACATTCATCAAACTAAAAACCTAATTTTGCATTCATGCAATATGAACTAAAAATTGAAAAATCTGGGTCGGAAACGACTATAACACCGATTTCTATCGATATAGCAAATCAAAACTGAATCTTTACTTACCAATTTGTGAAAAATAGCCAAGGTTTGTAGATGATTTCGCCATTGTTCTTCGTCTGCTCTCAAAATATCACCGAGAAAGAGTGAGGGAAACGAGTAAGAGAGAGAGAAATAAATTATAATAGGAGAGATAAGACACTTTTTGAGGAAAGAATAACCCTAATACCAAAAATCAAGGGATTTTACCCAAAATAAAAAATATTAATTGATTTTAATCTTTATTGAACGGATTCAGTGAATCACCCCCATCAAAGCTTTTTGTACCCCTTTTTTATTAAATCCCCACCATCCATTTATTCCAATCTGACGGATGTCAATTAACCACATGCTTGTACTCTAATAGGGGTTTTCACTAGAGCATTATCTATAATACATATATAATTTTGTGTACATGAGCACACTTAATGCACTTGATTATGATTCACTATCCATTTTATTAAAAAAAATCCATCTATATATTTATTATTGCAAAATAATTTTGACCACATTTAATACAATTAATTACAAGCAAATTCCTATTTTGAAATATTAAAATAATAAATGAGTTTTGAGTCTCATTTCAACTAATTGCTATATTGAGTTCTTAAATAAAATTTTAGTTAAAATCTATAATCTATATACATATAACATTTTAAAATTTATGTACAAGGTGCATTTGCTATACATATTTAATTTATAAAAATCATCTCATTTTTTATAATGTCAATTATATTAGATGATAAAATAATCTCCTTAGCTCAGCGGTTAAAGCCATGAAATTGTATTAAAATGTCTAAGGTTCATATAGAGGTTCATAGACTCAATTAATCATTTTTGAAAATATTTTTAATAACCCAATGAACTCATGCTAAAATCTATAAAAAAAATTCTATCAAATGCAACAAGGAAAAAATATTTTTCCAAAGTAAATTTTCTATAATAGTTTTTGCTTACTACCCTAAAAAAATTCCATGATAGTGGACACTGGACACCGTATAATTTAACATTATATTTTAAAATGCAAATTTAAAAAATATTTCATTCAAAATATATAACACGTTTTTTCGGTCTAAAAATCTAATAATTATTATAAGTATTTTAATATTTAATATGGATGTAAACTTATACATAGAGATTCTACTATGATGTTTATCCTCATATGTATACTTATTACCTAGATTTACTACGCGTAATTAAACCCATATTTATGTGTATATTTGACTCATTATATATTCCATGTATTAACATATATATTTGGCTAAAACTAAACTTTTCAAACTTTTCTAATTTAGATTTTATTTACAACTCTTCAAAAATTTCATGATAGTGGATATTATATAATTCAACATATATTATATTTTAAATTATAAATTTAACATATATTATTTACATATTTCCACCAAAATATCTAACAATTTTTTTTGTCAAAAAACCTAACAATTAGTATAAATATTTTAATATATAATATGAATGTACACATAGAGATTCTCATAAGATTCTTATCATATGTATATTTATTATCCACATTTACTATACATCTAATTACACTCATTTATGTGTATTTTTGACTCATTGCATTCCATGTACACATAGAAATTCTCCTAGAATGCTTATTCTCATATGTGCACTTATTATCCACATTTACTACATCTAATTACAACCATATTTATGTGTATATTTGACTCATTATATTCCATGTAATAGCTTATATATATGTCTTATAATTGGTGAAAAGAAAGAGTAAAAGAGATTCATTTGTATTCACATTCTCTCATCTATTGCTTCTATAATTCAAATCTAGATTAGTTTATAACACTTTATCAGCATGAATTGTTGTAGATTGAAATGTTGTTCTTTTTGGAGTTATTGTGTTACCAATTTTCTTGCTTCTTCTCAAATTTGAGTTGAGAAAAAAATGGTCATAATATTCCCCCATGAAATTTGTTTTCTTATCTTATAGAAATGAGGGAGGAGCTATTCACGATTTTCAATTGGTTAAGTTAGGTGAGTTGATCACTATTGATTTTCATTTGTAATTTTACAAGGTACGAAGTAAATTTTGTTTCTTTAAATTTATCTCTTCCTTATTTTGTGTTATTTTAGTTTTATATATGTTGATTTTCATTCACCTCATGTGTATTTGGTGCAATGATAGATTTTCTTTTACACTTTCACATATAATTTTTTATATTATTTTTCTCAAACATATGAATGAACAAAAAAATTTCCTCCTTTCATGTTATAGATTATTATTTCTAAATTCATAGGTAGTAATATATGCTCACATCTCTAATTGTTGTAAAAAGATACTTATCGCCAATAATGTTGAATCGAAGAAATTGACAATAATAATTTATTTGATAAAAAGGGATGAATTGCATTTTTATAAATTTGTCTTCAAATCATTTATTAGATAGTCTCTCCAAATCATGTATTTACATGCACGTGAATGAAATATATAATTATTTTAAAATTATATGTCCTTAACTGCTATTTGTATACCAAAAAATATAACATATTGAATTTATAAACTTATGTTGTTTTCTCTCATTTAAATCTATGTATATATATATATCCTAATATTATATGTTTTATAATAGTTTTAAGTCAACTTAAAAAATCCAAGAATCGAAATATTATATACATTGAGATTTGAGGTGGAAAGTTAAATGGAATAAATTAAATTTAAAAATATTTTGTTAGAATTCTATTTTAATTTTAATCTCAATAATTTTCAAAATAAAAAGAATATATTTAACATTAATGCAATTTTATAGGTCGATAAGTAAAAAATATGCCCCGTGCGTACGCACGGGTATGTCTACCTAGTATATATATAGATTAGAAGTACTGTAGTTGCCATTGTTAGGTTCTAACTGTTACTGGCGGTTGGGCTTAATTATCAGCCCAATTAACAAAACAACGATTTATTGGACCAGTGTGCGCAGTCATCAGCTGCATCGCTACTCTATCCAATGAAAATATGCCACGTCGAGTGTCAACGTCACGACCCCAAACAAAGAAACCCGAGATCATTCGAATGTCAATTTTACTTGCTGGTTCCTGCGCTTCATAGTAGTTGCAGTTCTCCGTTATCAACTTTCATCAGAAGTCAAAACTCGAGCATCGCACTCCCTTTCTCTCTTCGATCTCTTTCATCTGCGCAAAGTCTTCATATTTTCGTCAAGAGGATTTATATCCCACCATGATCCAGTTCCCTCGAACTTCAATTCTCGTTGCGGTTGTAATTCTAGGGTTTTTGTTCGATTCATGCCACTCTTTGAGGTTTGATCTGCAATCAAGCCAAACAAAATGCATAGCCGAGAACATCAACACCAATTCTATGACTGTTGGAAAATACCACGTCGTTAACCCCCACGACGGCATCGCGTTGCCTGACACGCATAAGATCACCGTCAGGGTAAGTTCACCGGATTGCGATTGCATCGTATATTTTGGGATTTTATGGACCAGAACCTGCTTCTAGTTAGATGTTCTTAATTTGGCTGTTTGATTGGTATGGAAATTGGAGATTTCAGGTTACGTCTTCTCAAGGGCTCAGCTTCCACGTTTCAGAGCGAGTGGATTCTGGGCAATTTGCGTTCACGTCAATGGAGTCGGGAGATTACATGACGTGTATCTGGGCGGAGGCTCATAATCCTCCGGTAACAATGACCGTTGATTTTGAATGGAAAACTGGTGTTGCCGCTAAGGATTGGAAAACTGTTGCTAAGAAGGGGTCCGTTGATGTGAGTCGATTACTCTTCTCTTTTACCTGCCAACTTTCTTATTGTATTTTCTGATTAAAGAAGATGAAGCTATATGGAGCATGTTGTTTTGATTGATTTGAAGTTTCAGTTTCCGGTGTCCAAATAGAGGGTTCATCAATTTCATAGTTTTGTTTGAAATTTTGAGTAAGGTTGTAAAGCTACACATCTGAACAGAGATTTTTTCCAATGGTGTGTAGGATCTAGTGAACTTGTTAGTCTCTACTGTACATGGTCTTTTTGTTTGTTTATATATAGTCCTTACATGTGTACCACTTAATCAGAACATGAGTAAATACAACCTAATTCCAACATTGAGTAGCAACCTCTACAAGGAAGATTATAACCTAGAAGGAGAGGGGCTATACACTAGGAATATAGAATAATCCGAGCAAAAGAAGAGAAAGAAGAATTCACTTCTTCTAAATTCTAATCCAAGTGACATGACATGCTTTATGGTAGATCTGTTGCTTCCCTACTCTATCCCCAATGTCCATCTCTTGTTTAGCCTCAATGTGAAGAGAGCTTCTGTCTCCTTTTGTTTCCTAGAGTACAATAATAGCAGTATCAATAGCTTATCAACCTGCATAATGTGAAGTACATTGCTTAAATTATCTGATTATCCTGGTCTACAGGCAGCTTTTGATCTCATGCAATTTGTTAAAACCTGGGTCCATGGACCCATGGACCCATCTCTGATATCTAGTTCCTTTAAAATTAGTTGTGTTGTTGTCATTCGGTTCACATGTAGAACTCTTCAATGGCGTTTTTGTGGTAGACTTCTATATTATTGCAGTTCTATGATTATAACCAGAAAATAAGTTCTGTTTTGACTACTTCCTAATTGCAGTCTGCAAAATTGTACACCTTATTGTGCTTTTATCTGATTACTTGTTTCTGTTTTTGGATTTTTACTTGTATCTAGAGTATGGAAATAGAGTTGAAAAGGCTGATGGATACTGTGAGCACCATCCATGAGGAAATGTATTACCTTCGCGACAGGTGAGTTTAGGGCAGCCATTTTCCCCAAGCAATTCATCCTTTTATTTTGATTCATAGGTGTGATGAACTAACACATTGATGCGCGACCTCCAGGGAACAAGAGATGCAAGAGTTTAACAAGTCAACCAACTCTAAAATGTTTTGGTTTGGTTGCACTTCCCTCTTTGTCTGCTTGTCTGTTGCTGGCTTGCAGTTTTGGCACTTGAAGCACTTTTTTGAGAGGAAGAAGCTGCTGTGATTTGATTCAATCTAGAACCTTACAGTATTAATCTTTTAGTTATTTTTTTTAAAAATAATTTAAGGGATGATTTTCTGATCAAGGACTGTAGAAAAGGGCAATATCTTGGAGGTTTAAACTATATTTATATTTCCATTTGCTTCAAATGTTGTTGTCAGCAATAGGATACTTGGGAATCTAACGCGGTTGTCTCCGATCTTCACGTTGCTTGCTTTTTGAACATCCATTAATTGAATAGCCATACACTGTACATTTATATAGCCATGCAATGAAAAATGTTCGCACCTGTATTGGCAAAAGCATGGGTTTGATTTCGAAGTGTTGTATTGCACAACCTGAATTGGGAGTATAAGTGCCTTATAAACATACTTCAATAAAAGCTCACACATGTACATATTTCAAATTTGTTTCTGCACTCTACAAATCCAGAATTTACAATGGACAAATAGATTGCAGAATTATGATTGCAAGTTAAAATCTATACCAAAACTCAGAAAGTTCTAAACAGAGTGGGCAAAGATTGCAACAAGGTGACATACTGATAAGAATGGGAACACCAATATAGTGATATTTGTCAATACAAATTTCTTGATGAGGTTCAAACTGGTCAGAGGCCAATGAGGTTGTTCACACCTTAATGGAAACCAACAAGATTTAGGAAAAGAATTGGATATCTGCCAATGATTACCATCCTTGAGAAAAATCCTGTACAGAAAAAAAAAAACGGCTAAAGGGTGAGAGTCGTGGTGTGTTGAATTGAAAGGGGAAGAAGAATGTAAATCATAAAGGGGAAGAAGAATGTAAATCATATTATACCATGTCCACACAATCCTTTCCTGATCAAGAAGAGAAAGGGTTCCAGTGATGCTCAGTTGGAAGATGTTCCTTTATTTTCTCCAGCCTCTTGAGTATATCCAAGAAAGAAGGCCTCTGTTTCATATCAGCTGCCCAGCATTGCTCAGTCAACCTTAGAGTCAAAGACACAAATCAGTAAAAAAAATGTCACATGATCATATGGGTGTGTTTGGGTAGCTTTTGTGGATAGAAGATAAGTGTCTCCATCTAATAACATGAACATAGCATATCATAACCTCTAAATCTTGATTTTTTTATAGAACCACAAATCTTATTTGAACAACTCACTCTTTCAGTTCAGCAGAGTATCCTTTTGCTCTGAATAAAGGTCTGTGCCCTTCTGCGGCGTATTTTGCAGCTTCATATGCCTCGTAACTTGCTAGTGGTGGTTCACCCTCAAGCATCTGATGTAGTTTAAGAAAAGAACTGTCAAGTATTTAAACCAATTAAACCCGAAAAAACAATAAGAAAATGGAAAATATAGAAGAGGTTACCTCATAAAGTATCATGGCGAAGGAGAACACGTCAACCTTCTTATCATATTTCCTATGCTTGAATACCTCAGGAGCCATATACCTATCTGGTATGTTGTTGAGAAAAATACAAAATGTTAAGATTTAGTGAGGTAACATCATATTTCTGGACATATTTTTACTAGGTAATAGGTACTCACAGCTTCCTGTCTCGCCAGTCAGTTTGTAAACATCATGAGCATGTGAAGCTTTGATCAGCTTGCTCAAACCAAAATCTCCAACTTTTAAATGGTCTGCACTTGAATTGACTAAAAGAACATTCCTAATTCATTTAAATTATGAAACAAACAAGGTCCGTTCAGTTACTTGCATCACAATATTTCTAGGTAAATTTTCTAGGCTCCAATTATGAAATAAGTGTACTAACCTGGGCTTTAGATCCCGGTGAATAATGACATTTGGTTCGTTATGAAGGCAAGCCATTCCCCTGTTAAGATGAGGTTCACAGCACTAATATTAGCATATTTTTAATATCAAAATTCCTAGTAAAACGCAGATAGTTTCTACAGGAAAATATCAAAACAGGCGGAAGACAGGAAGAAGCATAAAAGACAACTGAGCACTTTCATTTCTTTAACACTGACAGAAGTTTTAGAAGTTATATCTTTCCCTTAAATGCAAAGCAAACCGTGTTCTCCACATGTCATTTGATATTGATGTGGCTCAAGTGTTTTGAAGTAATAGAAAAAGGGCTTAACCTACATCTCAATCTCAGATATTTACAGAAGTACATTTGTTAAAGAGAAAATGCAACTTTACAATACCTTGCAATATCCATTGCAAAATTTACAGCTGTTACTGGACTTAGACCTCCCTTTTCCTTAAGATACTGATGAAGATCACCCTATCAAGAGGAAAATATTTCATACTTCACATTACCATTGAGATTTCAGATTCTGTTAAAAATAAGTAGAACATGAATATAAGTGGGACTATCTATACCCCTCGTAGATACTCTGTAATTAACATCAAGGGCTTCCTTTCTGTAACAGCTCCAAGAAACTGGACTATATTAGGATGGCGAAGTTTGACCAGCAATTCAACTTCATGCCTGAAATCCTGACTGAAGATGGAAAAGAAGTCCATGAAAGTTAAAGGAAAGAACAAGTAATTTTAATTGCTGAAGCATAATTGTATAGAGAAATGGTGATAAAAGTATTCAGGGAATCATTTTCCAGTGGACAGGGATGGCCAGGAGCCAAGCGCCGCTAGCTCCTAATTAAGGTTCGTCTCAGCTCATTTTGATCATACAGAGCTAAGTTTGACTCAGATTACATAATTGAGTTAATGCTTACCTTGCTTATCAATAATGTAATACAGTTTAAGTTGCTGGAAATAAACAATTGCAATACAAATCATTGAGCTTAATCCACAAATGAAGATAGCATTTGACCCAAACATAATTTAACACACAAATATCTATCTTTGGCTAATTATATCTATTCCTTTACCTTTGCATCTTTAAAATTTTGTTCGTGGTGTGTACTGTACATATCTATAACTAGCAGTCTTGTATGGGCTTCTGATGTTAGGTGACAGTCTATCAATAAGACTTATTTATTTAATTGAGAATTATTATTCTCAAATGGAATAATCAGAAATAGAGAAGTTAATCTCCAGTAATGAATGGTTGAGATCTCTTTGAGATCAAAGGTTCAGATTAGTTGAAGTTAGTAATTTCTCTGACAGTTTAAGACTAGAATAACTACTTCTAACCGACTTACTGAAATAACTGTCAGACGTTGTTAGACAATTCAGGATAATTCTATATAAATAGAGAAGTGTTTCTTCACATATAAACATGAAGAAAAATCGGATTTGTTATCTGATATTTCATAGGACATTGTTGCATCCTCAAAAGTGATTTGTCTGAAACCATAACAACTAGTGGGGACAAATATCACTTTAAAGATAATAGTCTTTTCCCGCTTCAAAGCAATTAAATTACCCTCATGTATCAACATCTCAGCTTCCAAGCCAAATAATATAGAAGTGTTTCTCAAAGAAAAATCAGATTTGTTGTCTGATCTTTCTTAAGGCTTTGTTGTATCCTAAAAAAGTGATTTGTCTGAAACCCTAACAGGAACTAGTGGGAACAAATATCACTTTAAAGATATTGATCTTTTCACGCCTCAAAGCAATTAAATTACCTTCTAATGTACCAACATCTGACCTTCCAAGCCAAATAATATACATCAAGCTTGACATGTTTTTATTTGAACCTAGACTTTGACTCCAAAGCAGCTCATTTGCAAAGCAAGTCAATCTCAAACCAATCTTAAAGAAATTAGAAAATTAAACCCAAACTGCCACAAACAGCTTAATCTCGTGGCCAATCCTATCTTTAGATATATATCCATTGCATAGAAACCTCATTACCCTCAAGGAGATTAATGGATAATTAGTTATCAGATAACTAGAGGAATGGATATTTCCTTCTAAAATCTATCAGCTACACACATACTGGCTAACAAGACTCAACTTTGGAGGTTTTAAATTTAAGAATTATGGCAAAATGTAATTTATGGCACTTTATTTCAGTTCAAAAAACTTAAACTAAGCAATAGATTTTAAAGTAAATTGTGGATGCTGATGATATATGTAAAGCAAATCCTGATTAAACCATAATGAATGGATAAGATGTAAAGACTAAACCTACAAATGCAGGCCTGACACATAGCATTATAGCAAACAATTTATATTTGCTAGTCTCACGTGAGCAAAGGGATCAAAGTATGTAAATGATCTTACATGACCAGTCTATCATCTGAGAGGGATGGCAATATACGCTTAACAGCAACTGGGGTTCCTCGCCAATGAGCTTTTATGATTTCACCAAATGAACCCTGCATACATAACCAATCACCATTGACTAGTAAGTAACCAGCATAAACCTAGAATGATAAAGCCCTAATCAAATTTACAAAAGCAAGTAGTATTAGATGCTAATGGATATCAATAAAAAGGGAGCCAAATACTATTCGAGTTTCCTTCTCCCTAACTTATTTTCTTTGTCCAATATGAAATTTTGATTATCAAGGAGGCAACTTAAAAACTAAAGGAAGAGCAACATTGGAACTAAATATTGATTAAATACTCTGCTAATAATTACTGATCACTAGGCTCTAGCCAAAGACTTAAGGTCTGAAACCCAAATGATTAATATTTTCATTAAGGAATATAATTGAAAATAGAATTGGACAAAAATCCTTTGACATGATCATTACAGGCATATATGGACAGGTAAGCACACCTTCCCAATTATAGCCGAGTTAGCAAAGTCCAGTTCAGAAGGTTCAATCTCCCAGTCGCACTTATTTGGCAAAGGAGGGGCAACTGGCTTTGGTTCAAAATGGCTTCCATTTTGTCCCTGCATATGTAAAAGAAATGAAAAGAAAAATTAACAGAAATCCCACAATGCTTACTATCACAATGTGAAGTAGTAACTAAAGTAAGGCTACTCCAAGTAATTGATAGAACAAAAGACTTCAGATTCTTTATAGTTCTTGACCCCTAGCCTTATACATAACATAGTCAGAAGATGTTGAAAAGAAGAAATATGTTAATGATTTAACACGGCCAAGGACTCGTTCACATGCAGATCATACAAAAACACCCAGATTACAAATGAGATATGGCCAATATTATAAAAGGTAATATGTAGTTACGATTGCCGGAATTCATGAATCATGACTTCTTTCCATGCACTGAAGGGCATTTTCTGTTCTGAAGCCTCTAAAAGCTCTCAAATTCAGATTTTTGTCTAAATCTTCAAGTCAATTTTCTTTTTGGGTCAGAATCTTTAAGCCACTTGAACTTAGAGGCTTGAAAAATATACTTGCAAAAAAAACGTGCAGGGAAAAAAACTGGAGTGAAACTGATCGTAGTATTTACCAAAACCAAAGAAAACAACTTCAATCAAAACATTATAAATGATAGTAATACATATTGTAAGCAAGCAAAAGTGCACTTACATAAGATAAACCACCAAATGATCTTAGCAACTCAATCATGGCATGTTTCTTGGCTCCTTCAGCGTCAGCTAAAGGCTGTCATGAAGTCAAACCTGAATCCAGTTAATATTAAATCCAATTGGCTATATTGACATACTATAGACTTAAAATATATAAATATCTGAGTATTGAGTATAATCTTATTTGAACTTTGTACACGAAGCTGAAACTAGAAGCTAATCCAGCAAAAAAGATATTGGAGGAAACATGTCCAAAAATGGCTTTAAAGGCCTCGAATTATCCCGATTTAGGTCCAATTCCAGCCAAAAAAAGAAAATGCGATTCAAGTGTCTCTTATTTGGACCAAAATCCAACATTCTATCATGGACCCATAATCTGCAAATCCTTGATGAAATTGGGAAAGGCGTGTGGCTCAATGGTATTAAAAAATGGAAATTCACATCCGAAATACAAATAAAAAGACTAGAAGAGAATGAAATTACAGTGTTCTTCCACCGATCCTGAGCGTTGACATCGGCGCCGAAATCGATCAGAGTCTTGGCGACCTCGATCCAGCCGTGAAGCGCAGCCACATGAAGAGGGGTCCGATTGTCGTAATCCCTGGCGTTAACGAGCGATTGATCTTCCTCGAGGAGCCTCTTGACGGCGCCAGCGTCGTTCTGATGGGCGTGCCAGAGTATCGAAGAAGTCTTGCTGACTCGCGCCTTCTCCTTCTGCTTGTCGACCTTGGGCGGCGCCGGAGCGACGGCGCAATCGAGAGCGGAACCGTCGGAGGAGCTTTCACCGCCGTCGCTCATGGATCTGAGATGCAGGTCGGATTAGAGGGGTAAAAGGCCGGATAGGATCGAACGAACGTTCGGATAGGGCGAGCGATGCTGTTCAGAGAATCAGAGCTCGGCCTGCGAAACGGTAATTCCACTCCCTCTTTTTCCTGCGTTTACACGAGGGGACAGATTGAGAAAAGCGGTTTGGATTGGTTGCGACTTGGCAACTTGGTGGACAACTATTCTCTAATTTTTATTTTGTCGAGGTGGAAATAAATTAATAGAAAAATAACATGACGTGTAGAACATGATATGTGTAGGGGAATTTGGAGGAAAATTAGAGAGGATTAAATCTGATTTTTTTAATTATATTTAATTTGATTGTACATGTTATTTATAGGTTAGAAATTTTGGGTTGAACTTGTCGTATAAATACAATCTGTTTGAAGGTCGTCAAGGTTGTCAAGTCGTATGGGCCAAAAACTACTAAAATCAAAATGTGTAGGGATATGGGTGATTTTTTTTTATCTCATTTCTCAGTCTCATTTCAATCCATCTCATTTCAATCCAATTTCAATTCACCTCGATCGAATATCGAAAGAATATGTTCCCTCGTTAAAAACCTGGTTAGGAAAAATCCAGTGGGATAAAAACCATACCACAGGAAAAAGAGTACAACTTGTCTTATACGATTTTCATAGTATTGCCTCATTAAAAACCTTGTCATGTAAAATCCGGTGGAAAAAGAGTACAATGCGTATAATCTCCCCTTGAAATCAACGTACTTCTCGAAATCAGCCGCATTCCGATCTTGTACACAAGTTCTTCAAACTTCGGTTTTTTAACGATTTTGTGAATAAATATGCAACATTTTCACTTGATCGTATTTGTTGGACTTCGATCTTGCCCTTCTTCTCTAGATCATGTGTTGAGAACAATTTTGGCAAAAAGTGTTTTGTTCGATCTCCTTCAATGTAACCCACTTTGACTTGTGTGACACATGCAGAAACGTCTTCATATATCATTGTTAGATTATTTACAATTGATCTTATTTTGCATTCTTTTGTATTTATCTAATCATTGATCTTAACCAGACACATTCTCTTCCTACTTCATAAAGAGTGATTAACTCTGCATGGTTTGATGATGTAGTGGTAAGCATTTTCTTTGTTGACTTCCATGAGATTGTCGTATCTCCATATGAGAATACATAACCATTTTAAGATTTTGCTTTGTGCAGATCTGATAGATATCATGCAACCGCATATCCAACAAGGGTGGCATTTGTATTTCTATGATAATATAATTCAAGGTCAAGTGTACCTCGTAGGTATTGAAACGCGTGTTTAATTCCGTTCCAATGTCATCTTTTTGGTAATGAGTTGTATCTTTATAACAAGCTTACAAGAAAAACAATATTTGGTTTTGTATTGTTTGCGATATACATTAATGCACCAATTGCGCTTAGGTAGGGGACTTAAGGATCAAGAATCTCTTCATCATCTTTTCGAGGTCTGAATTGATCATCATGTAGAACCTTTTCAAAATTTTCTCGGTGTAATTTGTTTGATGAATGAAAATTTCATACTTCAAATGTTCAATTTTTAAACCGAGATAAAATTTGATTCTTCCAAGAGCTTTCATTTCAAATTCTTTCATAAAATATTTTGCAGCATTTTCAAGTTCATCGGATGTACCGATAATAATTAAATCATCAACATATTCTACATAATAGCAAATCCGGTTTTGGATTGTTTGATGATATCACATGGACAAACAGTATCATTTTCATATCCTTCTTTAAGAAGATACTCGCTAAGCCGATTGTACCACAAACTTCCAGATTGTTTTAAACCATATAATGATCTTTGCAATTTTATAGAAAACATTTCCTAAGGTAGTTTTAAATTATTCCTTTAAGAACTTTCATGTAAATATCATTACCGAGTGATCCATATAAATATGCAGTTATGACATCCATAAGTCTTATTTGTAGTTCCTCTGAAATAGTTAGGTTAATTATAAATTTTAATATAGTTGCATCAACTATCGGGGAATATACCTGCTCATAATCTATCCCGGGTATCTGAGAAAAACCTTGAGCTACAAGTCTTGCCTTGTATCTCACAATTTCATTTTTCTCATAACGCTTTTGTACAAATACCCATTTATAGCCTACTAGTTTCAAGTCCATTGGTGTGGGCTTTATGGAGCCAAAAACATTATGTTTTTAAGCGATTTTAGCCTCTTTCCATTTTGGCCAATCGTGTCTAATATAACACTCATCAATAGTGTGTGGTTCAATGTCATCGTCATCAACCACTATTTCGGTGACAACAGGGTATGCGAACACCTCATCAATGATAATGTCTCTCTTGTTCCACTGTATTTCAAAATAAATATAATTTATTGAAAATTCATAATTATCAATGTTTTTTTCATTATCTGGAACACTTTTCATTTTGTTCTTATTTGGAATATTCTCTGTTTTGTTCTTATCCAAAATGATTTTCACTTCTGACACATCTCCTAGATTTTCGAAGGTATTTTTGACGTGTTCCCCATCTGAATAGGAAATTGGTACGACCTCTTTTGGATTATCCTGTCACCTATTCTCTTTTGGTTTTAGATCTTTTGATCTAGGTGGGCGGTCGCGTTTTCGGCGCGTTATAAATTCTTTTGCAGGAATCTTATCTAGTTGTCCTTCAAGAATTTCAATTCTTTCGGGGGCATTTATAGCTGGCACATGTGACTTTTTCACTTTCTTTGTGTTTGTAAATGAGTCAGGTAATTGATTTGTTATACTCTACAAACGTACAATGTTTTGTACTTCTTGTTCTCATATTTTTGTATGTGAATCAAGATAAGATATTTCCTTTTTCACCAAGATTTGGTAATTCATTTTCATTAAAATGACAATCATCAAATCTTGATGTAAATAGGTCACCGGTGATTGGTTCAAGATATTTAATAATTGACCGGGATTCGAAACCAACATGTATTCCCAATCTTCGTTGGGGACCCATTTTTATGTGTTGCGGTGGAGCAATAGGAACATAAACTACACAATCAAATATCTTTAAATGTGATATATCTAGTTTTTTACAATCACCAATTGTAATGGGGAATATTTATGATATGCAATTGATCTTAATCGGACTAGAGCTGCGGCATGTAATATATCATGTCCCCAAACAGATGTTGACAGTTTTGACTTCATCAATAATGGGTTAGCTATTAATTGTAATCGTTTAATAAGAGATTCAGCGAGACCATTTTGGGTGTGAACATGAGTCACCGGATGTTCATCTGTAATCTCAATTGACATATAATAATCATTGAATGTTTGGGAAGTAAATTCTCCTGCATTATCAAGTCGATCAGATTCTTTTAATTGTATAATCCGAAAATTGAGCTAGTAAAAAAATGATTTGAGCTAGAAGTTTAGCAAAAGTTAGGCATGTGACCATCTTGTCGATACATTAATTAATACCATAAAGTATCGAAATGGTCCACATGTTGGGACTATCGGTCCATGAATATCACCTTAATTATATTCCTTCTAAGAACGTTGGATTTTCAATCCCAACTTGATTCTTGGAAGGTCTGGTGATTAATTTACCAAGTGAAAACCATTATAGTTAAAATCAATTGATTTAAGAACATTTGCTTTCTTTAGTGAATGCCTTGTTGAACTTTCAATGATTCTATGCATCATTCCATTACTTTGATGACCCACGGGTCATGCCATAATGTAAACATCCTTTTGTCATTTAATTTCTCATAAGATGTTACATGTATTTCTATTGGACTTATATATGTGTGATAAAGTCTAGTATAATGGGCTGACAGTTTTTCTAAAATCTGTTTCATGTCACATATTTGTTTTGTGATGCACAAATACTCTTTATTAGTTTCATTTATGGTTTTTACATGAAAATCATTTCCACACTCATCTTTAAACCTCAGTAAGTTCCTTTAAGACTTACTTGAATATAATACGTCATTTATGATCAATTTTGTCCCTTTAGAGAGCAAAACATAAGCTCCATCAGAGTCTTCGATCAATTTTGTCACAGCAGAGATTATTTTAACATTTGCTTCAAGAAAAGTTAACTGAGTAAAGTATTCTGTATTTCTCAAGATGGTATGCGTAGTAGCGTTGATCACTAGACATTGATTCTTGTTACCTAATATATCTTTAATCATTTACATATTTTCAAAATAGATAGGAATCATAGTTAAAAACATAAATAACATATTTATTTATCATATACAGAATATTTTACGTGTATGTTGCTAAAGGAAAAACACACTATGATATTTTACATAATATTACATGGATAGAAATTTTAGTTTTTCAATAGTTGATATATTCATTGATCTCGAATTCATCATCTATGATGAAATCAAAGACGTCCAAGCTTGGTGTAGGCTTAGTGTCGCCAACAAAATAAGTCCCCGCGTTCTTTCCCTTATCTTTTTAGGAAGCTTGGTACAACTCAACCAATTTATTGGTTGTGCGACACACCTTTGGATAGTGACCTGTCATGCCACATCTTAGCATATAGATTTGGGCTTTTAAGAAGGTCTTGTAGAACCTTTCTGGACTGGTTGCTTATCATTCCCCTTGGAAGTGGATGCTTCAAAAGAGTTACGCTTCTGATAATCACTAAAACCCTTACCACGGCCACGTCCTCGACCATGACCACGACTGCCATCGTGTCCACGATTATCTTGATGCCTACTATCATTTCTTTGAGAGGCATATGTTGCATTCGTCTCTGGGTATGGTGCAGTACCGGTTGGCCTTAGATTGTGGTTTTTCATGAGCAGCTAATTATTTTGCTCAACTACAAGTAGTACTTATATCAAATCTGAATACTTCTTAAACTCCCTCTGTTTGTATTGTTACTGTAACAACACATTAGTAGCATGCACAATTGAATAAGTTTAATCCAACATGTTCTCTTCAGAGATTTTCTGCCGGCATAAACGTAATCGAGAGGTTATACGGAACATGGCAGAATTGTAATCACTGGCTAATTTAAAGACTTAAAACCTTAAATTAGCTCAGTCATAATTTTCTTTAGGTAGCAAAACTAGCTTGTTGTTGGTGTCCATATCTTTTCTCTAGGCTTTTTCATAATTCTTTGGGATTTTCCACCAACAGAAATTTAGATTTTAGGCTATTATGTATATGATGTCGAAGAAAGATAATTGTCTTAGCCTTATCATGTGGGGAAATATTTTCCTTTTCTTTTATGGCCTCTTCTAGACCATTTACTTACAGGTGAGCCAGTGCATCAACCCTTCATTCCAAATATTTTTGGCTTGATAAGTCGAGAATATTAAATTCCCACTTTGTAATATTTATCATTTGATCGAATCATGTAATTAATTTGATTAGTCTATACCAATTATACATGTAATTATACATTATACATAATATGTCATATATATATAACGTATATACTAGCTAACATATGAAAATCTAACATGTAGATGTTGTAGTTCACAAGCTGGCAAACATAATATATGAAAAATTAACATGTAGATAAAGTTGTCAATGTTTACATAAAAAAATATGTGTGTAGATTAGTCAAAGCTAAAAAGAAGAGCATGTATAATTATATATATATAATATATATATATATATATATAAATATGTGAGTAGTGATTCATAGTATTGTAGACTAGTTATTTTTGTTTTTAAGTTGCTTGAAAGAGTGGATAAAGATTATAATAGCCTATAGGCTACAGATGAAAATTAGCTAAATTGTATAAAAAAAACTTTAAACACACAAGCTAATGCATGCATGAAATAAATTTATAAAACTTGCTCCTCTCAAAAGTTTGAAGATAGACTTTTCACAGAAAACAAACAAGAGCTTATATCTTTTTTTGTTCAAACAAACGAGAGCTTATATCTACAAATGAAGATAGAGTCCAACTTCTTTTTCAAAAAATTTAATGAAAGAAGAAGAAGATGATAGCAAACAAGTTTATTCAAAGAATAAGACTTTTGGTGAATATTTTCTAGAAATTCTAATAGAAATTTTAACCTTTGATCTATTTCTCTCATTCTTTTGATCTGTACCCTATAATCACTCTTTTTCTCCTTTATATTCCCCCCATATTCTTGTCTACTCCCTTCTTATCCTTTCCTCTCGACTCCCTATATTCATCTTCTTCCTCATTCTCGTTTTCTATTCCAATCTACATATCTCACTCCGACTGATTTTTCCTTGAACCATCATATATATGATATTTGTCTATATAATCCTCTGGATTATGCTATGGGAACTACTACCAAGGTATTCACGAGAAGGATTTTGAAGAACACTACGAGAAATTCTTATTTTTCAAGGGCTTTACTAATCCAGAAAAATAGGTATATAAAATTGGTTTTTAGTTTAGATTTGATATAAAATAGGAGTATATATTTTTATTTTAAAGTAAAATGCGGTTTTGTTGTGAAATACATTTGGATCTAATAAAATCCCGAGGTTTATGTTAAAAAATCTTTGTATGAGAAAATAATTTTTGATGCAAGCTCTCATATTATTGATCTATTAAAAACGATGATCCATAAAACTATGGTTTAGAAAATTGAAAGCGGACTACCTTCGAGATCTAGTCTCTCAGTTGGTATTTTGTTTGAGAAACTCTCGTGTTGATAGTGTGTTGTGGAATTTGGAGGAAAACTAGAGAGGATTAAATCTGATTCCTTGATTATATTCAATTCGATTGTACATGATATTTATAGGCTAGAAATTTTGGCTTCAACTTGCCGTATAAATACAATTTGCTTGAATGTCGTAAGGACCGCCAAGCCGTATGATCCAAAAACTACTAAAACCAAAATGTGTAGGGATATGGGTGAATCATTCATCTCTCAAGTTTATCATATAAGAATATAAAAAAATCAACTAGAGGTATTTTTTATTTATTTTTTACTAAGATTTCAATTCGTTTGGTTTAACATAGAAATTGAACTTCTGGCAACTCATGTGAAGTGATTTTGCATGAATTGAAATCTATGGGAAATATCATGTTTGATTTAAAATAACAACTTTTATAACTTATGCCCACTTCATGAATTGAAATCCAAAGGAAGTATCATGTTTGGTTTATAATAACGATTTTTCTAACTTATGTCTATTTAGTTGATTTGTATTTATTTAGAATTAATTAATTTTATAAAATGGGTTTATTAATTTTCTTTTAGGATTTTAGTTCCTTAAGGGCATACGTTAGAAAAACTGTTAAACTAATTTGATTTTCCATAAATTTAGGAATTTAGAAATTATTATTTAAAATTATAGGAAGTGGATCTTATCCAACCTGTCATGGTAAGTCTACTTCATGCGATCTTGAACACATGAATTTTTTTTTGGTTTCCCATCCGGTTCGCCCTGCCCCAGTGGATTCGGGTCGGACTTAAGCCCAGGACTACATCCGGATTCGGAGCGGGGTAGGGAATTACGGCTTTAAACTCCTCCCAACGAGGTTGCGGGGGATCGAACACGGGGTTCGCCCTTCCAAGTGCAGCTCCCATACCACTGCACCAACGCACCAACGCCCTTCCAAGTGCAGCTCCCATACCACTACTTTCTGAAAAAAATTGTACTTCATGGAAAGTAGATCATGAACCAAATGAGGGCTCTAGAGTCTAGAGGTTACAAATACATGTTACATATTTGTGATTAAAAAAAAGAATATAATAAAAGAAAACCTACTTTTATCCCTACAAATAGATGATTCCTATATTGTATGGGAGCATTGTTTTAAAATGTTTATTATTTAATATATAAATTATTTAAATTATATATGTCTTTTTTTGTTATAAATTGTTTAAAATTTTGGATAAAATACAGAAAACGACCCACCACCCCTTATTTTACTTTTTATAGAAATCACCCCTTATCTTGGGGCCTTTCCAAAAAAACATCCCCTATTTCACTTTTTATATAAAATCACCCATTATTTCTATTATGTTTTCATTGAACCACCCTCATCTCGTTTTCCATGCATTATACCGCCAAATTAGGGTTAAAATACATAATTTCCCCTAGGTTAAAGTATCAAATCGATAAACTCCGATAATTACCTCCACTCAACTGCTCCTGTTGCTCGAGAGAGGGGAAGAGTTTGCTCAAGGGTGCTTCATAATTGGTGATCTTGTTGGGTGCCTAGGGAGGGTTCGACTTGGCGTGACGGGTACTTGAAAGGGAACGATAGAGGGGCTGACTCGAGGGTGTTTATCAATTTCCATTCCTCTCTCAACTCTCTCTCGAGCCCTAGCAAGCACCCGTCACACCGAGTCAAGCCCCTCCCTAGGCACCCTGCAAGATCGCTGATCATGAAACACCCTTGAGTAGACCCTTCCTCTCTCTCAAGCAACAACAACAATAGCCGAGTAGGAGTAATTATAGATGTTTATCAATTTGGTACTTTAACCTAGGGGCAAGTGTGAATTTTAACCGTAATTTGACGATATAATGGATGGAAGACGAGATGAGGTGGTTCAATAAGGGATGGTTTTTTGTAAAAAGTGAAATAAGGGGTGATTTTCTCTTTTCATATTAAATAACTATTGATCTTTAATATTATATTTTTAGTTGAAATCTTTAATATTATATTAATCACTCAATTTATATTTATCCTAGAAACAAATAATGTAGGTGCACACGTCGATGGAAAGAGAAATAAAAGAACGCAAATTCTCGTTAAGTGTTATGAATGTATGTTTATATGTATAAGTTAACCTCACATATTTTTCTTTCTAGTATCACATATATGATTGAACATGTAGTATTGTATAATACGTAATTGGAGGTAAATTATACAATATGAATTATTCACATATTCATCTTCTTCACTTCTTTGCATGAATCATTGAGATTTACCTAAATTTTCATCCAACTCTTGACCTATAAATAGAGCCATTCTCTATTGTAAAACTTGCACCAACAAAAGAGCAAGAAATACATCTTCTACAATTCTTACTCTCCCTCTCTATTCTAATAAGTTAAAGTTGTTCTAAAATTGTTTTTAGCGTTATTGCCATAAAGCTGCTTTCATAACCCTTTCATAACATTAGGAGAATTTTACACCAAAAGGAGGAGAATTTTCTACCAGCAATTGTGGTTTGTAGGATTCGAAAAGAACAGCTCCTTTGTAATAAGAAAATGACAAGAACTCTGACTATTATTAGGGACTAGGCCAATATTTGTCGCTTCTAACGCCATGAGATTTATGTACATGCGAAAAGGACGTTCTGTGATGACGCATTTTGCGGTGCAGAAAGCAAATGATGTTGAAATTACACCAAATCACCCAATTACAATTTTCAGAGTTGCAACCAGTTTAGGAATCATTAAATTGAACATCATGATGATTCATGACAATACTTTTCACATCGGGGATCAAGAAACGTGTGCAAAGCAGAGTCCATCAGTGACTAAGCTTGAAATATATGATAAAGATGATAGCAACAACAAGAGCTGCAATGACCGAACCAGCTATCCATTTGTTCTTGCTAATCCTCCTGGACATGGATGTTAAGATCTTCTTACTTTTGTCAATGGCATTATCAACCTCATGGAGCTGCAAAAATTGCAAGTATTAACAGCAGAAATTAAAAGACCTAGGAAATCATAATTATATAGCCAAATAAATCTCAGCTGAATAATAGTTCGGTTTTTTAAGAATACATATCAAAAGCTATTCTCTAGATTTATAATGTAGTATTTTTTAAACTGTTTTTCATAGGTTTTAGATTTCCTAAATTAGCAAATAATTCCTAAATGAGGGCTCTTACCTTATGCCCTTAGAAAGACCAATACCAGATTTTAGAATTATCAAGAACAAGGAGTACCTTTTGATGTGAATGCAAAAGAGTTTCCCGTTGTTGGTGCAAATCTTCAAGAATTGAAACCCCCAACTGTTCTGTTTCTAGTGCAGTTCTTCTACTCTCTCTTAGCCGGTCACTTGAATCGTTCATTCTTTCTGTTGACAGCATCAATCTGTCTCTCTGGTCCGAAGATGTCTATAGTTTCAACAAACATTGATCAGTTGCAAAGTTCCTTTAATCAAGTGGCAGTGTGGCACTCATTTAGTACAAATAGTTGTCTTGGATGTTGTCAAGTTCAAGCAATTGGCAAGATATCTTGTCAGTTTGACAGGCAGCTCAAAGCAAATAATTGATCCAAGTTCACACCCCATAATAATGGCACTGCTAAGGTTCCACTTGGTGCTTATTTTACAAACAAATTCTAAAGGCCGTTTATTATGCTATCAAGTCATGACATCAGCTTTGATAATTCTTTGGGAATGAATGGATCACCAACATACACAAATGGCTTTTTCCTAAAGGTAAACTATATTCTGAATATATACGTACCTTATGTGTGTCCATCATCCCAGCCTCCAACAGCTCATCACGAGCAGCTTGATCATGGTTAGGTGAACTAATCCTCCTTACTTCTCTTTTCAATTGGTTGAGATCTGATTTATATTCTCTCAACTTTGCAAGAAGCATAGCCTTCATGTTTGGTTGCAGACTTCTTGCTTCCAGGTCCATTTTGCGAATCTGTCAAGGATATAAAAGTGGTCAGATACTGGCACAACAAGCCTTGAAGTAGATGGTTTATATATTACAATGCAGCAATTACCAAAATCTCAGCCTCCTCCAGCCCAGTTTTAACTTCTGAGATTTTCTGTTGCTTCTCTTCTGCATCAGTTTTAAGAAAAAAAAAAACATAGGAATAAATACATATTTCACATTGCACTCCCTAAGATACTTTTATGTAGAGATTGGGAATATTCCATAGACATGTAAGCTTGTTCTAAGAGCAGTTTTTGTCATTCTGTGTGTCTAAAACTCCTCAAATGAGTCACTGATATTTCATTCGTTATTTCTAATTCCATCCCACGTGAACGGGTTAACAGGTAAAAGAATGATTAAGGGAACAATCATCACCAAGGTAACAATTCCCTTTTTGATCCACAAAATTCAGCAAAAACATCCATAAATTAACATGAGAAGATCATCCTCCGGCTTGTATGAGAGTTTAATTCTAATCTAGACCAAACAGATGGCTGAAAAACTTCGAATCAAATCCAACCACGGCCAAACTAAAGATTACACATGCAATTTCAGATCTAGTGGGATCTAGCTCCTGAAACCCTGTCTTAATTGGATCCATGTGAGCCTAGATCAGGACGATCATTAGGAATTTCACACCCTTCGATCAACCTAAGGAGAAGGGAACCGAAACCCCAATAATTCGGATCGTCCAATTGAAATCAACAAGAGACAAATTGAGTTACGAAAGATTCTAGGGTTTGGAAGAGGATACCTTCGCCGGAAGCAACAGCAGCGGAGGAGCATTTTCTGGAGAGATTAGTGGATAGCTCGCAGTACTGGCGCTCGTATCCATCGAAGACCTCGCTCATTTTGGGAATCCTTCTCGCGGAAGATGGATCGATTCCTCCTCGGAAAATTCCCTTGGCTTGTGAAGAAGTAAGGCTTTTTTTATGAATTGGATTTTGAGTTTGCGAGAAAAGTGTCGATGGGAAGTGACAGGGATTTCCACGCTAGAGCCTAGAGTGTCCGTTTCGGTTGGAATTTGGTGAAGGCTGTTGTTACCGCTTCTCCGTAATGCTTCCGCTCATTCCCCATCAGCTTTACAGGCTCGCGTGACTTGTTCGTCAAATTTGGAGTACGGAGTGTTTTTAGGGATGTCTAATTTTATTTTTTTTCATATGGTAAAAACTTTATTAAGAAAATAGAGGGAAGATTACATTGTAAAACATAAGCGTATGGGATAGTACTCTGAGGTCAACTCCTTACAATTGATTACTAATCAGTTCTCATTCCTAGTGAATACTCTAGGTGAATTCAAGTAAGACTTGTGGCAACCTTAATTCTTGCCCTATCAAAAAAAAAATAACAGTAAAAAAAGATTATCAAACACCAATAAACCCAAGAAAAAAGAGAGCTCTCTAAAGCCTATCGAGAATCCAAGACCCATCATCATAATACCAAATTAAGACTTAAAGAGGCAGCCTATAAAGAAGCAAATCAGATGTGCAATCTTCTTCTGATAGATTGACCTCTCCTTCCCTCAGGCTTGAGCTTAACTATAATCCTCAATTTACAACTTTCTATAATTCTACTTACACACACTCCACTTCAACATTTAGAGAAGCATTCTTGAAAATAGCCTAATTCCTAGTTAGCCAAGAATAATAGACAATGCATATACTTGCTACCAATTTAGAGATATAGATGTTATTTTTCTTCTTACCGAAATTTAAAAACCAGATCCATCATTCCCTTCGAGAGCTAAATCTGATTGTGATGCCAACCCATTGCAAAACTCTATCAATTGCTTCTTGAATGAAGTTGTATTGAAATCGCAAATTCCTTTTCTTTTCAATATCATGCCCATAGAGCACACATGAGAAATATCTCATAGATAGCGTTGGTATCCATCTTCAGATCAAATAATTTGATATATATATATGAAATAGTATTTTGGCCTGATGTAGCTTTCAATCTGCTCGAAACATCATCTCTAACTTTTTACATTGATTTTCAAATCCATGGGTCATTGCTTCTACTTCCAACATTTCAAAATTCATATCTCCTAAGAAGATTTTTTCTGACCCAAACAGTCCATAAATTGTCTTTCTTCATGTATATGTCATAACTTAGTTTGAACATGATGGTTTTATTCCATGAAAGGAGTTCTTTAAATTCAAACCTCCATTATCATAAGGTTGGCAGACTTTGATCAAAGCAACCAAAGATTTTTCACCCATTGTATCACCAGACCATTGAAAAATTCTACATAAACTCTCTAATCTTCTCACCACACTATTGGGCAACAAAACTGCTTGCATCCAAAAAGAGATGATACCTTCCATGCTTAATCTCATGATCTGAGCACGACCAACATAGGATAAGAATCGTGCATTCCCCCTTTAATTGAGAGCAACAATTTTATTAATCAAAGGCATATATTCCCCAATTTTCATCCTTTTAGAATGCAAGAGAAATCCCATATATGTATCTTATAGGAAAAATACCATGTTCGATTCCTAAGAAGCTCCTCATCTCCCTTTTCTTGTCTTCACTCAAACTACCAAAGAAACCTTGCTTTTCACAAAGTTAGCAGTGAGCTCAAATTCTTTTCCAAAGTCTATCAAAGCCTCCGTTATAAGAAGCAAAGTCACTTTAGTTGGCTTGCAAAAAATCAATAAATCATCTACAAAAGCTATGCTAGTCAAGCCCAGTTGCTTACACTTCGGGTGATAACAAAAACCTTTCTTTTTACTAATCATAGATAGCTTCCTCGAGAACATTTTCATAACCAGAACAAATAGAAAGAGAGAGAGTGGATCACTCTACCTAAGTCCTAGTTTTCCAGGGCAAAATCCTTTGCTTCACCATTTTTTATTATTATTAAGGCCTAGTCACACACTCCATTATCTAATTAATGAGCCTATTAGGAAACTAAAAATACATCAAAGCTTGCTTAATATACCCCCATCTAACATTATCATAAACTCTTTAAAGGTCTATTTGCAACATACATCTATGAAATATTTTCCTTCTTTCATAGTCTCTCACTAGTTCATGTGCCACTACTATGCTATGAGATATGGCCTTGCTTGGAACAAAGGCACCTTGGTTGATTGGAACAATAGTATCTAATATAGGCCTTGTAGGATCGTTAGTACTTAAACGATTAGGCGACTCCTGCGAAGTCATCAACTTTGAGTAATAATGCAGCAGAATAATCAAACATGAAGAATGTTACCAAACAGTAAATGACACGTGATGTATAGTGGAAACTCTTCGTAAACCAACTAGTTTACTTAGAGAAAAACCACTCCCTTCCAAGCTTCTCACTTGGTCGGATTTCAAGAGTCCTTAGACTCGCTCTATTGATTTCTCGAGTGTTACAAAGCTCTCCCGTGTATAAGTTGAATCTCACAACCTTGAACCACTCTCTACCTTTGTGCCTACACTCTCAATCTCACGCTATGCCTAAGAACACTCGACCACACCACTTGCATGAGTCCCACACACAAGTTCTCTCTTTCTTTCTCACAAGAATACAAGTTATGCTCAACGCTTTTTCTTCTATCTTAAACACTGAAGTATCCAAACTAGAGGAAGAGAGATCTCGTGTGATATCATTTCCCATTTGGTTAGGGAAATGACACACTCAATCTTTATAAATCTTTCCTAAAATATCATGTAAGCACATATAAATTATCACAAGAGAATCATTTCATATTCTTTTGATTTTTGCACTCTTTTATGATATTTTCTCCATAAATAAACGCCTTGACTATCTTGTAAACGATCAAAATCGATTTGTGCATTCCTTCCAAATATAGTTTTCCTGCCAGTTGGTCGTTTCAATGACTTTTCTGAGTTACCGACTCGACTTGCAACTTCTAAGTCACTGATGATGAAACCCAAAATTAACCGTTCGCTAAAAGACAAGAGACGAGATTATTATATTCGATTGTGCGAACACTTGCTTCTTTATTTATGATTTTCTTTATAACGAGGTTACAAGCCAACTATAATGAGGTTACAAGCCAACTATAACGAGGTTACAAGCCAACGAGGCCTACAAGCACTGAGATTTACACCCTAGACCCCCTACAATTATTCGAGATCTCGACCTAACAACATTCGAGATCTCCTAGTTGCTAAACGATTCTATCTCCTAAGTATCGCTTGCTTGACCTTGCAGCGAGGTTGATCTGGGAAGGCGGTGTTGATGACTTGCGAGATTGGGTAGCAAGGTCTTTGATGTGAACAAGATCTTCGTGTGACTTGAAGTCTTTTTGTGGACTTCACTTGTCTATAGCGAGGCCTTTTGACGATGTTTCGATCACGTCGATCTTCAACGAGCAAGATAGTTCTTGAGTTCAAGATGTTTTTCGACCCCTTTTTCATACGAGGTTCTCCTCTATTTATAGAGGATTGGAGAGTCATGTTTTGATCATGGTCCGATGTGGGACGCCCGAGATCAGGGCCTCTGATTGGTCTAGAGGCGAGGCAGATGGTGATTGGTTTAGGGGAGCGGCGTTAGCTGAGTGGCTCTGGTGGGCGGGTGTGTCAATAGAGTCGGTTACGAGGTCTAGGTCTCATTCTGAGGTTTCGGAACCTCGGAGGACCTCGCGGGGGTAGGCACTTTTTGTTTAAATAAATGAGGGGTATGGGTGTGGGGCCCAGAATCAGCCTTGGGAATCCCATCGGGTCTGTTTGTTCCTTGTACCCCGGGCCCACTTCCTATTTTACCATTTTGGACATCATCACAACCCAATGGCCTGGGGATCTCGCCCCCAGGGCCGCAGGGCATAAGCTGCTTGGGTCACGGGTTACGAGGTTTTTAGAGGTCGGGAGAGCACTTTGCGAGGTGTGGGGTCATCAAGGTTGGGAAGGCACTTTGCGAGGTTTTCTCCTTGCGAAGCTTCGTACTTAGGCCTCTTTTTTTTTGCATGGGTGAAGTTTTCTGGGCCCGCTCTTCATGTCTTGCTTATTGGGCCGTTCAGGCGGGACGGGCCCAATAAGCCTTTCGGGAGCGGGGGAGGCCCAAGCCTGCTCTTTATAAGGGCGTATCTCACACGCTTCCCCTCCATCTTCTCTTTCAACAGTTTCGCCCTCTCCCTCTTCGTCTTTTCGGTTTCCCGCTAGCGGTTCTTTAGACGGTTTCCGACGAACCTCCGCCACTTTCCAGTTGCGCCACCGCTCCTTCTACGCCGACTCTAAGCAAGTAAGTGCTCGTCCCTATTCCTCTCGTTTTTGGATGTTCTTTGCTTTTGATTTTTCTCTTTCTGTTCTGTGTTTTGGAGGGGTGATGGTGTATCACCTAGTGTTTCACGCCGGCGTCACAGCGGCGAAACAACGGTGGTGAGGTCGACGTGAGTTTCTGCGCGTTTTCCTCGCCATTTTTCTTTGTCCTTTTTTGCTTGGCTTTGTGCCCTAGCGGGCAATGGTTGTTTATTGGTGTTCCGCGCCAGCGTCATGGTGGCGGGACGGTGGGGTGAGGGTGGCGACCGTCATGCTCTCGAACCCTTCATCCTCCAACCGACTGCTGGGTCTCTGCGCTTTCTTTCGGCGGTTAGATCCTCGGAAACCCAAACGTCTTGATGGTTGATTGATGGGACGTTAGGGTCTCCGCCGCTGCTTTCCACCGCTGGCCTCCATTTCACCTTCTCTTTCCTCTTTTTGGCGCTTCAACTTCTCCTCTTTTTGGCGCTTCGACTTCTCCATCGCCGTCCTATCTTGTCAGGGTAGCCCTAGGGTGCCACGTGGCCTTCCCCCTTTACGACCTCGCACTTTCTTTCTTTGATTGTTTTGTCCGACGTCTCAATACTTCTTTTTCTTCCAGGTGCTAGCCTTTTGCGGCCTGGACGTCGCTCTTTCATACCTAGGAAAACATCTGTGAGCCCCCACTTGGCTTCGCATTCAAGGCTCAAGAGAGATTTTACGAGGAGGTTTCCGAGTCCGTAGGGAGTGTCGAGCCTAGCGACTCTCAAAACCCGAGATCTCCCTCGTTGGTTTTCAGCGACCCCTCTTCTAGCGACTCCGCCGTTTCCATCAACTTGCGCTTTTCCCGACTTCGCGCGTTGTCGGGTATTGAAATGGCCTCGTCTTCCACCTTTGATGAGGTTGTTGCCGAGGTTGTGGAGACGTCGTCTGACTCTTACGAGCCCGCTACCTTTGACGCGGCGTACATTATTGACGCCGTGTCCTGCGTCCCACCCGTCCTCGAGGAACGTATCCCCATGTCCTCGGATTCGCGCGAGGCTTTTCTGTCCGATGGAGTGCCTACCGAGCTTGAGCTCAAGGACCTCGCGGCCGTTGCTAAGAACTTCGCTTGGCCCGAGGGAGTCGAGCTAGCACTTCCCGAAGAGGAGGGTAGCTCCTTGGCGTCTTACGAAAGGTGCGTGGTTGTGCACCTGTTCAACCTCCAAGAGGGCTTCAGGTTACCCCTGGCCCAACACATTGTTGACTTTCTGTGGCCATGCGAATCTGCCCTGCACAGCTGTTTCCCAACGCTTGGAGGTTGTTGTGCGCTTACACGATTCGCAGCCGCGAGCTTGGGGACGGGCCGGATGTCGACAACATTTCGACTCTGTTCCTAGCGAGGAGGGAGCAAAAGTCCTGCCTTATAAACCTTAGCCTGCCGAACATCAAAATTACCACGGCCCCCTCGAATGTCGGGTCGTGGAAGAAGAATTGGTTTCTGGTTCGAGACCTCTCCGGGAGGTATCTCAACTTTCCCCTGGCGCCGGACAACTTTGTCCGGTCCGTGGGTCCGCATACGGTTGACGAGATTAAAGCACTCAAAGCCCGATATGCTTCGGTGCGTCAGGCTCCGTACCAGAAGTATCTAGCACTGGACCGGCTTGAGCGGGCCGGCCTGAGCCTCGCCCTTCCGCCCCGCGAGGGCAAAGAGGGTACTTAATTTTTCTCTTTGTCTTTTCCATTTTCCCTATTGGATAGCGAGGTTTGAAAATCTCGCTAACCCGACTAGCTTAACGTTCCGTTTTCAGGCCGCGGGGTTAAGAATCTTGCGAGCATGATTTGTTTTTTGTTTTTTATCTAACTTACTTCCGTGCTTTTCTTTGGCAGTGGATCTTTTTGGCGCTCTTACCTCGAAGTCACGGGGAAAGAAACCTGTGACTTCCAGTTCTACGGCTCCGGTCCCCCGAGGTCAAAAGGGTACCGTCACCAAGGAGCCGACCCCGCCGGCGAGGCCACCCACCTCGCAGCCGAAATCTATACCCCCGCCGCCGAAGACGTCCGGGGAGAAGACTGCTGGGGGTTCCGCCCAAGGGGGGCGTCACGAAGACGTCTTCCCAAGCCTCTCGAGGGTCCAGCGACGGAGCCGGTCATAAGAGGAAAGGGACGGAGTCCCCTCGTGGGGATAAGAAGAAACACCGGACGGACGACCAACGAGGTTCGTCGAGGAAGGAGATCATTCCCTCCTTTAACTTTGAAGGACGAGCTCTCGACGTCGTTGGTCTTTCGCCCGCCAAGTTTCATTGCCCCGGACCGGTTAGGGGTGCCCCGGTGAAGTGGGGTCGGGAGGAGTGGAAGGTGGAGGTCGCGTGGGCCAACAACCTCACCGATGCGACCCTTGACGACGAGGCTGCCCGATACTCAGCCATGGTAAGTTTCACTTTCATGAACTTCGCTTCTGGTTTGGGTTTCGTGCCTTTTTTCTTATTTCTTTCTCTCTTTTTTTTAAAACATCTTTGTGAACTTGCAGCATACCTTCTTTGATAATTACAACCATAGCCCCATCAACCTCGCTCATGCGAGGATGGAGAAGATGGAGGTGGCGCTTAAAGCTAGCACAGAGGAGTGCGTGAAGCAAGCAAGGGAGCTTGTTGCGGCCAAGAAGCGGGTTGAAGTCGCGGAGGTTGCGGCAAGGGATGAGGCTAAGGCGGCGGCGAGGGCGAAGGAGGGAGAGGCCCGGGCAAAGGAGCGTGAGAGCAAGGCGAGAGAAGTGGCCGAGGTTTTACAGGGCGAGAATGAGGAGCTTCGGGGTAAGCTCTTCCGTTGAGCACAATTTCTTCAAGGAAAAGGAGGCGGAGCTTTCGAAGGCCGAGGATGGGATTACCAGCCTCCGACGACGTGTTGTCGAGCTCAATGAGAAGGTGGAGGCCGCGGGTCCCAAGTATGTGGATTCGGAGGAGTACAAAGCGGAGATGGTGGAGAGCGTGAGGAAGATGTTCCACCAGGCCGTCCGCATGGGCGTCAAGCAGACGGTGGCCAAGTACGGGCACATCGACCCTCGCATTGTCTTCTTTAACCCCAATTATGAGGAGACTATGGGGGAGGAAACCGGGGAGGAGCCCGAGGGAGAGTGTGAGTTCTTCCTCAACGAGGATGGGACCGTGGCAAGCGAGGCACCTCCCGCGGCGGACCTCGTTCAGGGAGGCCCGGAGGCTGTAGTTACGGGCCCTCAGCCTGCGGCAGATGTGCCAAGGTCCCAACCGTCTACCACCCCTGCTCCCGCCCTAGAGACTCCCAAAGGCCCCGATGCCGATGTCCCAGAAGCTCTCACGGAAACCGCCAATCCCGCTGCTGAAGCCTCGAAGATCTGAAGGATGCTGCTGGTTTTGTAATAATAATTTTTTTGTTGGTGGCCCTGCGGGGTCTGTAATCTAAACATCTTGGCCCTTGTGGCCCTCATTAATATGCCACTTTTCTTACCTTATGATTGTTTGTGCTTCTCGCTTTAATTTACTTGTATATGTCTATCCGTATCCATCCAACCCCATGGTTCGAGTGTCACAACTATTGTGGCACTTGGGCCACATCGGGTTTTTAATTCTGCATCGAGATTATGAGCTTCGCTCGGATCTTCACAAGAATCCGCTGAGGTCCCGAACCTTGCTCGGACCTCGCACAATAATTATGCTGAGGTCATAGGCCTCGCCCAGACCTCACATGATTTACTCGAGTTTCTCTAACCCCAAGCGGGGAGCGAGGGGTGGACTTTAACACGAGGTTCTCCAACCCCAACCGGGAAGCATTGGATGGACTTAACGAGATTCTCCAACCCCAAGTGGGAAGCGAGGGGTGGACTTAACGAGATTCTCCAACCCCAAGCGGGAAGCGAGGGATGGATTTTAACACGAGGTTCTCCAACCCCAAGTGGGAAGCGAGGGGTGGATTTTAACATGAGGTTCTCCAACCCCAAGCGGGAAGCAAGGGGTGGATTCAACGAGATTCTCCAACCCCAAGCGGGAAGCGAGGGGTGGACTTAACGAGATTCTCCAACCCCAAGCAGGAAGCGAGGGGTGGACTTAACGAGATTCTCCAACCCTAAGCGGGAAGCGATGGGTGGACTTTAACACGAGGTTCTCCAACCCCAAGCGGAAAGCATTGGATGGACTTAACGAGATTCTCCAACCCCAAGCAGGAAGCGAGGGGTGGACTTAACGAGATTCTCCAACCCCAAGCGGGAAGCGAGCGGTGGACTTAACGAGATTCTCCAACCTCAAGCGGGAAGCGAGGGATGGATTTTAACACGAGGTTCTCGTTTTTGAGAGAGATTTTGAAAATTCCACAACCCTTTATTTATAAAACTTGCGAGAAGTAACGGAGTTTAGAGAGTTTACACAAAATACTTTTTGAGTCGGTCGACGTTCCATGTTTTGCTCAAGGTACGCCCCTCGTTGTCTTTGAGCTTGAAAGCTCCGGGCGCGACCTCCTCGCCGAGGATGTATGGCCCCTCCCAGTTGGGGTCCAGTTTGCCACCTTTGGTACGCCTCAAGACGAGGTTACCTGTGACCAGGAATCGAGGTCTCACCTTCTTATTATGGTATACAGCCATGCGGCGCTTGTATTCCCTAGAGCGAAGGTCGGCCACTTCGCGCAACTCGTCACGGAAGAGCAATCTGACCCTGAGATTGGCCTCGTTCCCCTTTTCATCGAAATCAAACACCCTCGCTGAAGGGACCAGGGTCTCCATTGGGACTAGTGCTTCCGCCCCGTAGGTTAGAGCGAAAGGCGTTTCTCCGGTTGCGCGGCACGCGATGGTGCGGTATGTCCATAGGACGAGTGGGAGAAGCTCTTTCCAACGACCTTGGGCCATGCCCAGCCATTTCTTTAGATCGGACAGGATGCGGGCATTGACGTTCTCTACCTGGTCGTTGGACTGAGGATGGGCCACGGAGGATAACTTGAGGGTTATGCCCAGGTCTGAGCAGAATGTCCGGGTCTCTTTGCAATCAAATTGGGGGCCATGGTCGGTCATGATGGTCATGGGGACGCCAAAGCGGCAGACGAGGTTCTTCCACAGGAAGTCGCAGACCTTAGTCCCCGTGATCTTTGCCATTGCTTGTGCCTCAACCCACTTCGTCAAATAGTCGACAAAGACCAGGATATACCGAACCTGGCCAACAGCCTTGGGGAAGGGGCCGAGGATGTCCATCCCCCACATCGCGAAGGGGCATGGCGCGTGGATGGAGCGAAGCTGCGAGGTCGGGGCGTGCTGGAGGTTACCGTGCTTCTGACATCCGTCACATCGCTGGACATAGGCCCTCGCGTCTTGCCGGAGAGTGGGCCAAAAGTACCCCAAGTGAGCGATCTTATGCGACAGGGTTCGCCACCCTGGGTGGCCGCCACAGACCCCCTCATGGGCCTCATAGAGGATGTGCTCCGTAGCCTCGGTTGGTACGCACAACAGGTTGGGATCAGCATAGCCTCGACGATAGAGGTAGCCGCCTACGACGCAATACCGCGCCACCTGCATTTTCAGCTTTTTGGCCTGTGCGGGGTCCTCTGGGAGGACACCGCTCTCCACATACCGTGTTATCGGGATCCTCCAATCCCCCGCAGTGACAGATAGAACCTCGTTGTTCACACTCCGCGAGAGTTTTCTTTCTACCATCACGCAATTTCCTACTTCCAGGGGTAGGGCGGATCCTAACCTCGCAAGAGCATCTGCTTTGGTGTTCGAGGTTCGCGGGATGGATTCAATCGTGAAGGTTTCCAGGCACGACACCAAGGCTTTGACCTTTTTTCGGTACATGGGCAAGAACCCCGTTTTGGTGTCGTACTGCCAGTTAAGCTGGCGCGCAACCAGCTCGGAATCGGTGTAGACCCTGATTTTCCGGACCCCACTGAGGAGCGCCATCTCGATCCCGGGGATCATGGACTCATACTCGGCCTCGTTATTGGTGGCTTCGAAGGCGAAGTTGAGGGAATACTCCGTCTCGATCGAGGGCCCAGCGAGGAATACGCCAGCCCCACCACCTGCATCACATCGTGAGCCGTCAACGAATACCTTCCACTCCTCCGAGCTTGCGTCTGTCTCAGGGAAGGTGACCTCCACCATGAAGTCAGCGAGGGCTTGCCCTTTCATGGCGGTCCTCGGGAGGTAGCTGATGTCGAACTCGGAGAGCTCGACTGCCCACTTCGTCATTCGCCCGGAGAGGGCGGGCTGGTGGAGGATTTGTCGAAGTGGGAGGTCAGAGAGGACCTGGATGGGATGCGCATGGAAGTAAGGGCGTAGACGCCTTGCAGCGGTCACGACTTCCAATGCCATCTTCTCTGTCGGGGAATATCGCTGCTCCGCGGGTTGGAGCACGCGACTCATGAAGTAGACTGGGTGTGTGGCCTTTCTGGTTAGCATCGCGCTGACCGTCTCAAGGCTGACTGCCATATACAGTTGCAAGTCCTCGCCCGCCATTGGGGGCGACAATGTGGGGAGCTTCGATAGGAAGGCCTTTAGCTCAGAGAAAGCGAGCTCAAGCCCCTCATCCCATACGAACTTGTCGTTCTGCTTGAGAGCTGCCAAAAAAGGGGAGAGACCTCTCCGCCAAGCGGGAGCAAAATCTCCCTAGATAGTTGACGGCACTGTTGAGCCGTTGTACCTCAGTACGAGATCTTGGTGACCTCATTGAGAGGATCGACTCGACCTTGGCGAGGTTGACGTCGATCCCGCGCTCGCTGATCATAAAGCCTAAGAATTTTCCCGACGACACGCCGAAGACGCACTTCTCGGGGTTCAGGCTGAGATGGTTGTGCCTGAGAGTGGCGAAGACCTCAACGAGGTCGATCAATTGCTCTTCAGGGGTCTTGCTCCAGACAAAAATATCGTCGACGTAGGCCGACACGTTCCTTCCCAGGTGATTCTTAAAGACGCGGTCAATGAGGCGGTGAAAGGTGGCCCCCGCATTCTTTAGACCAAACGGCATGACCTTGTAACAATAAGTGCCTCATTGGGTGATGAAGGATGTTTCCTCCTCTTCCCGTGGGTTCATCTGGACTTGGTTGTATCTTGAGTACGCGTCGAGGAAGCTTAATACTCCGTCGGTTGAGTCAACACGCTCGTCGATCAAGGGCCAGGGGTAACTGTCTTTAGAGCAGGCTTTGTTGAGATCCTTGAAATCGACGCACATCCTCCACTTTCCGATGGCTTTCTTGATGAGCACGACGTTGGACAACCACCGGGGGTACTGAACCTCGAATGAATCCCGCGGCCAGCAATTTCGCCACCTCGTCATTTGCGGGGTTCGCCCTTTCTTCATTCATTTTTCTTCGTCGCTGCACCACGGGGTGAGTGGTGACATCGACGTTTAAAGAGTGTTGGGCCACGATCCGCGGGACGCCTCAGAGGTTTTTTTCAGTCCAAGCGAACATGTCGCGGGACCCAGCAAGCAGGGCTTCTAGCGACGTCGTTGACGCCCCCGAGAGGCATTCTCCGAGGTAGATCTTCTCGGACTCGCTCTCGAAGGGGGATATCACCCTTCTTTCCAGCTCAGGGGTGGGGATCGTGAAGTCTCGGACTTCGAGGTCGGCCTCGCCGGGGGGACTCCACCACGAACACCGGGCATTTTTGTTTTGCAGAGGTCGCGTAGCAAACGCGACCCTTTTCCTGGTTTCCTTTTACTTCTCTAACCCCGCCATCGATGGGGAACTTCATCTTCAGGTGATAGATGGAAACCACCGCCTGCAACTTCATCAGGGAAACCCTCCCAATGATTGCGTTCCACACCGAAGGCAAGCGTACCACCGTGAACTCCACCATCTCGGTCCTCCTTGTGGAGCCGGTGCCCAGCGTCATCCAGAGGTCTACGAGACCTGCCACGTCGACCTCGTCCCCCGAGAAGGAGGTGAGCTTCCCTGTGTAGGGCTTCAAGGATGTCTCAGAGATGCCCAGCTGCTCAAATGCGTCGTAGTACATGATGTCCACGAAGGATCCCGTGTCTACCAACACTGGCTTCACCATTTTTGAGCCCATTTGAGCGTGTACCACCAAGGGGTCGGAGTGTGGCATGTGGATCCCCTCGGCATCTTCGGACGAGAAGGACAAGCCTATGTGGGACCGCGAGGTTTGGGCAACGCTAAATACCGAGGGCTCATGATGGCTTTTCCTCGCGTACCTCTTCCTTTCTGCCTGGATTGATCCAGCAGGCGATGGTCCGCCCGAGATGGTATGGATATACCCATCGGGTGCCGTCGCTTGCCCAGACCGGGCCTGCTTCGCGGAGGTCTGCTGCTTGACGTTGTTGTTGTTGTTATTGTTGGCCTGAGCCTGACTCGGGCCTTGCGGCACGGTGTTGACACCCGACGCGGGGTTGGCGCGACCCTTTTCATTCAGGTTATACGCAGGACCACCCTTGCCTCGATAACCCCGTGGTTTCCCGCCAAAGCAGTTCCAACCTCCGTCGCCGCCTCCACGGTTGTTGTTATTCCTATTACCGTTGTTGTTGTTCCGGTTATTATTGTTGTTTCTATTGCTGTTGTTATTGTTGTTGTTGTTGGCGGGGTTATGGGCCTGCGTCACATACGCATCCCTCGCGGCCGGCGCGACCACTTTTACCTTCCCCTTAGCCTCGGCGACGATTTCTTTATCGGTCCTCGGTCGCGAGCTCTGGTTGGCGGCATCCTCGGCATATACTTGGGCCGTGACCCGGGCGCACAGGCTGTCGTACGTTGTCGGTTTCTTCAAGAAAATGTAATTCTTGAAAGCCCCGATGCTTAGGTTGCCCATGAGGGTGTCGCGTACCGACGACTCGTTGGCATGCGCAATTTCTGCCACCGCGGTTGTGAACCTCGTGAAGAAGGCGCCCAAAGACTCGCTCTCTCCCTGTTCAATTCCGAGGAGATCCCGCATGTTCTTCTTGCGCTTCCTAGAGCCGCTGAAATATGTGATGAATGACTCACACAACTGGGCGAACGAGGCCACAGAGCCGATCTTAACGCTGGAGAACCATGTCATCGCGGCCTTTTCCAGGGTGGTTGGGAAGACTCGACAGAATATCGCGTCGTTATGGGCGTTGACGTTCATCTGGACCGCGAAGTGCTTCACATGCTCCTCCGGGTCCGCCGAGCCGTCATAAAGCCCCATTTGTGACCTTAGGAAGCCCTTGGGCATTGGCGCGTTCCGGATCTCGTCTATGAACGGAGAGGTACTCTTGGCCTCCTCCTGGGCTTGGGGCGGTGGCCGCGACTTGTGCGATCGTGATCTTGGGTAGTGCACCGCGCTCCCCGCTGTTTCGGACAACTCTGGGTCCTGCAGCCTCGATCGTCGCGATCGAGATCGCGAGATCTGCATGGGATCTCGGGGAGGCCTCTCCGTTGACGAGCCGTTGGTGGAGGACTCGGGCTCCAGCACACGCCCGGGGACGTACGCAGGTACGTACTCGGAGTGAGGTTCACCCTGGGGGGAACTGGGACGTACGAAGGAACGAAGCCCTGCTGGTATTGTCCATAAGTAGGGTAGGGGTATGGGTTCGGGGGTGCGCCGCCCTGCTCGTAGCCTTGGAATGGGAATGGGTTTTGCGGGGCGGCGTACGTCCATCCCGGAGGGAACACGAACGGGCAGCCCGGAGGCCCCGCGACCGTCCACTGCGCAGTTTCGGGCATGTTGTCGGGGTGTTGAGGGAAGAAATTGTTTGGGCAAGCCATTTTGAGGGAATCGAAGCCAAGGTTTGCACGAATCGAGGAACTGCTTAGGATGAAGAGGTTCCCACAGACGGCGCCAGTGATGAAACCCGAAATTAATCATTCGCTAAAAGACAAGAGACGGGATTATTATATTCGATTGTGCGAACACTTGCTTCTTTATTTATGATTTTCTTTATAACGAGGTTACAAGCCAACTATAACGAGGTTACAAGCCAACTATAACGAGGTTACAAGCCAACGAGGCCTACAAGCACTGAGATTTACACCCTAGACCCCCTACGATTATTCGAGATCTCGACCTAACAACGTTCGATATCTCCTAGTTTCTAGACGATTCTATCTCCTAAGTATCGCTTGCTTGACCTTGCAGCGAGGTTGATCTGGGAAGGCGGTGTTGATGACTTGCGAGATTGGGTAGCAAGGTCTTTGATGTGAACGAGATCTTCGTGTGACTTGAAGTCTTTTTATGGACTTCACTTGTCTATAACGAGGCCTTTTGACGATGTTTCGATCACGTCGATCTTCAACGAGCAAGATAGTTCTTGAGTTCAAGATGTTTTTCGACCCTTTTTCCATACGAGGTTCTCCTCTATTTATAGAGGATTGGAGAGTCAAGTTTTGATCATGGTCCGATATGGGATGCCCGAGATCAGTGCCTCTGATTGGTCTAGAGGCGAGGCAGATGGTGATTGGTTTAGGGGAGCAGCGTTAGCTGAGTGGCTCAGGTGGGCGGGCGTGTCAAAAGAGTCGGTTACGAGGTCTAGGTCTCGTTCTGAGGTTTCGGAACCTCGGAGGACCTTGCGGGGGTAGGAACTTTTTGTTTAAATAAATGAGGGGTATGGGTGTGGGACCCAGAATCAGCTTTGGGAATCCCATTGGGTCTGTTTGTTCCTTGTACCCCGGGCCCACATCCTATTTTACCATTTTGGACATCATCAACTGACTTCTTGGAACCATCAAAACTCAAAACTTCTAACATGCCTAATCCTTTGAACTAGGATCTTAGAAATAATTTTTAGGACTATATTACAACATGAAATAGGCCTATACTCTTTAACATCATTTTGTCCACCTTAGGAATTAAACTCACAAAAGTTGCATTGAACTGTTTGAGCATTTTGCCATTTCTAAAAAAATTCAACATAGTCTTTTTTCAACATATGTCTTCATCAATCTCCAAATGTGCTTGAAAAACATAATCCCAAATCCATCATGCCTTGAAGATTTGTTATTACCAATATCAAACATAGCTTGTTTAATAGCAATGGAATCAGGCAAAGCACACAATCTATCATGATCAAAAATATCAACCAATATGCCATTGTACCTAGGGAAATATATAGGATTATCAACAAAATCAGTTCCAAAAAGGCCAATGTATAACCTTAATATTTCCTCAACTCCCTCTTTATCATCAATTATATTACCATTTGCATCTTTGAGCACAAAGATAGAATTACCCACCTTCCTTGGATTTATACCATTATAACAGGTGGTTGAGGTCTCCTCTCTTAATTTGATCCAGTAAATTTTAGCTTTTTGTGCCACAAAGTTGTTTAGTTGCTTTATTTTCAAAGTTAATATTTTCTTAACCTCATGCCCTGCTCTTTGCTTCTCTCCATTAACATAATCAATTGCAAATCATCATGATACTTTTTCAACAGTTGAGTACAATCCTCAACCTGCTTTTCTAAGCTTTGGTTTTTTATTTCTCTGCCAATACCTTAATCCCTACTTAACATTTCTCAATTTACACACTAAAACAAAATCATATGTACCACTACATTCTCTTTGCCAAGCATTCCTAACAACATCTTCATGGTTAGGCTCTAAAATCCAATATTTCTGAACTAAAAGTGGATTTTTTTCATAAATTTGGAAGGATTTATGTTATAATACCCGGTGTGTGATATGAAAGTTCAACATTTGAGAAGAAAACTGTGGCATTTGGAAAATTCATATTCCAGGTTCAGTACTCAAGACTCTATCTAGTTTGCAATCCATTCTATCCATTCCCTCCTACTTATTGTCCCAAGTAAATCTAGCACTAGAAAAAGGAAGGTCTTACACTTCCAAATCATCACAAAGAATCAATAAGTCATTTGAAATAAATTATTCATTTCTTCTAAAAGTCGTTTTTTCCTGTAGAATTCAACACACAATTGGAATCTCCTAACAATATCCAAGGACTTGTAAACTGATTTCTGAAACATTTCAAATTGTCCCAAGCCTCTAATCTTCTAATAGAATTATTAACAGAATAAATGTAAGAAGCACAAAATTCTTCTTGCCCTCTTTTATGGATGACTTTGTAATTAATGACTTGAGGAGAAATGCTCAGAACTTGTTGATCAACAAAACTATCTTGCCAAGCCAACCAAATACGACCCTTTCTATCAATTGTACTGTTATTAAAAAAATCAACCTCTGAGTAGTCTCAAAGCAAAATGAGCATTATAAGGTAGCAAAAGTGCATTGTAGAGTTGCAAAAAGTGCATTCCAAATAGATAGAATAGGTACATTTAAGAGTAGTGAAATTAATGTAACACCCCTATTTTTCCCTCGGAGATATTACTGCAAGTGACCTCGGAATTTACACTCCGAAGCCACCCAAGGCTTTCACGGTATTCAAGATATAAATAAATAATGATAAATCAATCAATATTAAAACAAAATGTCCAAATTTCACAATCTTGAATAATCCAAATACTTGCGGAAAAAAATGAGATTAAATATTCTTGAACAAAGCGGAAGTAAAATTCTTGAAGGCGGTCCTTACATACAAAGGATCTCGACCTTAAACTAAAAAGTTATTCAAAAGAAACGTGCAACAACTTCAACAGCTTCAATCTCGAATCACCACTCTCTGATGTTCCGTATAGGGACGGTTGACACCAGCCGGCCATGCAAAAGAAATAAAGCGGTCGGTCAGTCTAATGAAAGACTACACAAGTGGAATTTTATGTGAGGTTCTTGTGATCTTAGTTGCATTATGAACATCGGTCTCCGAATGAAAGCCGGTCGATGACATAACCCAAATAATCTCACGGAATGGAAATATGATGAAAAGATTAGGACACCACAAAACTATGGTTCCTTAAGAATGAGAAAGGTTATGTTGGGAACTTTAATTATCAACCAATATTTTGAAAAGCCTCCGTCGACTTATCAAACCTACAACCAACCTCACCTAATGCGTGTTGTCCGAATTCAGATTGGAAAATAGATTAATCAAAGCTGGGAGCCAGAGTGGTTTTCCAAGTTGTAGTCACCACCCTAAACACATTTTAATGGGTGTGCACTAGCACTTATCTTATTTAATTACAAAACATTGCATTCAAGTTGGTAGCTTTTAAGACGGCAACGCGATATGCCATAAGATATAGAATCCCACAAAAGGGAGGAACGGGTTCCTAAGTCCCGATACAAGGCACTAGCTAGGTGCCAAACACTCCTCAAAACGGTTGAGAGAGCAGGGTCATGACCAGCATTAGGGTCTAGGTCCATCCTAATGCAAAATATTATAAAGAGGTGTTCAGGGGTTAGTGAACCCCCACCCCTAATTCTACGCTAGTCCAAAACAACGAATCTCAAATGAGACCGTGAAACAAACAGGTGCACAAACATTGCAACCTAAATATATCATCTAGCGCATAATAATAATAATAATAAAAATAAGCTACCAGGGGGTCATTATTTCTATGCATAATAAACCCTAATTCATTTATAGATTTCACATGGTCATTAGTTCTATAATAACCTAAGTTCATTTTATTCAAACAAGGGTTCCCAACATAACATGCAAACATGAATAAAGGTATGCATGATAAAAGTATGAGAGCGAACCACCACTTGCCTTGTTTCGAAGGCGAGCGAGAACTATCTTAGACGAGTTTGCAATCCAACGATTGATTTCCTTTTCCTGATTCATACATAAGATACAAAATAAACTATAAGCAATTTATTTTGTTCAACTTTTCCTCGTAAGTTGAATTCTTATGACTCGTTTAAGTTTATATTTCTAATAAACTTATCTTATTAACATTAATAAAATCTTTCTTTATTAATGTAGGACCTTTATAATTTCTTTGTATTGCATATTGTGGATTCTTTATCTTTATGCATACATATTAATTAAAAATATTTACCCATATGTTATTTCAATAAAAATCATATCTTTTTGCAAAGTACATGTTTTTAAGACATAAAATCAATAATATTCATCATTTTCTTTCTCTTTGCAAGTTTTATCAAAATATATACTTGCTACCTTTCTTTCATAAAAATATCACAAAAATATTTTTAACATCTTTTAAATTAAGATTTAAAAATATTTATTTTATTTTAAATACCCCAATTAATAAAATACCAAAATAAAGCAAGAATGGATAAAGAGGGTCAGCCCAAACCGGCCGGGTCGGGCCCGCGGGCTGCTGCACATACAGCAGAAACAGCAGTGCGCGTCTCCGACTTCAGCAGCCTCGTTCTCCTTCGTCTGGAATCGGTTCGAGGCGTGTGAGGTGTCGTTGGAACCGGGACGAGAAGCCCTACCTACTGTTGGCAAAATCGGCGGCTGAGGTGGTCTGTGGTGACCGGAAAACGCCGCTGAACAGGCCGTTCCGGTGAGGTCGTTCGAAAACAGAGACTGGGTTTTATGTGGGTTTCTAGATCGTTTTTTGACCAAATTTCGATTGGAAAGGGAGTGATTTTGCTTAAGGATAGATAGGAAATGGGAAGAGCTATTTATAGGGCCAAGAATGAGCTTCAACGCTCCAAAAACGAGCCCGAAATCCTCAATTAAAGCATTAGACACAATCCCGTTGATTTCGCCCATTTATGGGTGATTTATCTTATAATTGAATCAGGATTAATTCTCTAATCCGTCCTTTGACTTCTCCCAATCCTTTACATCTTAAATTCGACCTTATCCCTCTTCAATTCGAATTTAATTTGAAGGATTCCAAAAAGGTGCACTTTGACCTAAAACGAGATTTTCGGGATGATTTTGATTGATTGCTCCCAAATTGATTAAGGGAACTTGTAGAGGGTTAAAAATGTGACAAGTAGGCTTTTACGGAATCCATTTCCGTTAAGAAACGAGATCAAATTTTCCATTTGAAGTTAAGAACAAGTTGGGGAAGAAGAACCCCCATTTTTGAATCTATTTTCAAGAATTTGCACAAACAACCCCTCTAGTTTAAGAAATGGATAAAAAATGCCCTTGATATTAATAAATATCCTTAATTTCTTTTTAAAGAATAAAAACTTTTAATTCAAAATATTTTTACAATAATTCTCTTTGTTTATAAAAATATGTTTAAATACTTTTGAGGTCTTTCTCATAAAATTCTAATTTTATTTATTTCTTTATTTCTTTTTAACATATGGGTAAGGTCTATTATTATTTCAAATAACCCTTTAGGGGTTAGTTATTAATTTTCACTTAATAAAATAACTTAGGTAAGCAATATATCATTATTATGAGGATATTGTCATAATTTATTTTATTAAACAAAATAAAAAGGAAATTACATAATTGTCCTTCTTGAAAAAGAGGGTTATTACAATAGTACCTCTTTAAAAATAGTTTCGTCCCCGAAACTAGGTTCGACTTACTAGATTTCCATCTTAGAAAAAGGAAGATTATTACAATAGTACCCCCTTAAAAATAGTTTCGTCTCCGAAACTAGGTAGAGAACAATTCTGGAAACTTTCTATGCATATCATGTTCTGTCTCCCATGTTTCCCAAGTGACTTCTTCCCCACCGTTCTTGGACCAAAGGATCCTCACTAGTGGGACTTCTTTATTACTTAAACTCTTCACTCGTCGTTCCAGCACGCGAACAGGTTTCTCCTCATATGTACCATTGGGTTGAATCTCAATATCATCGTAGTTGAGAATATGTGATTCATCCGGAACATACTCTCGTAATAGCGATACATGGAAGACATTATGAACTGGATGCGCAGATGGCGGGAGATCAAGCCGATAGGCAAGCTTGTCAATCCGTTCTAAAATCTCAAATAGTCCAACATAGCGAGGGTTAAGCTTTCCTCGTTTTCCAAAGCGTAAAACCCCTTTAGATGGAGACGCTCGGACGAAAACCTTGTGTCCTACTTCAAACTCAATATCCCTTCGCTTCAGATCAGCATAAGATTTTTGTCGTCTCTGAGCTGTCAACATTCTCTGTCGGATTAGAGCAATGTCGGTAGTAGTCCTCTCCACCAATTCTGGGCCTAGCAGAACCTTATTAGCATTCTCGTCCCAACAAATCGGTGAACGACATTTCCGTCCATATAGAGCCTCAAATGGAGCCATCTTAATGGTCGAATGCCAACTGTTTTTGTAGGTGAATTCTACCAAACTTAAGCTGGTATCCCAACTAACAGGAAGGTCTAGCACGCAAGCACTAAGCATATCTTCCAGTGTTTGGATGGTCCTTTCGGATTGTCCATCGGTTTGGGGATGAAAAGCAGTACTGAACCTTAGCTCTGTCCCCATGGCTTGATGAAGCTCCTTCCAAAATCCCGACATGAATCTTCCATCACGATCAGATACTATTGTCTTCGGAGTACCATGTAAACGAACTATCTCATGCACGAAAGTCTCAGCTAACTTTTGGACTCCCCATGTTTTCTTTATTGCTATGAAGTGCGCACTCTTTGTGAGCCTGTCAACGACTACCCAAATAGCATCCTTCTGTCCTTGAGTCTTAGGAAGGCCCGTCACAAAATCCATAGCAATATCTTCCCATTTCCATTCTGGCACTGACAATGGTTGCAACTCGCCACCTGGCCTCTTGTGTTCAATCTTCACCTTCTAGCATACCAAACATTTTGCTACAAACTCTGCCACATCATTCTTCATGTTTGGCCACCAGAAATTCCGACGTAAGTCTCTGTACATCTTACTTGATCCCGGGTGGACTGAGTATGCTGATGCATGTGCTTCTTTCAAAATCAAAAGGCGAATCTCCTCATCGGTTGGCACACAAACTCGATCTTGAAACCATAGTGATCCATCATCTTGAATGATAAAACTAGGTGCCTTTCCTTCTTGCACCTCACAGCTTATCTTAACTAGCATGACATCTTCAACCTGTTTTTCCTTTATTTGGTCCAAAAGAGTAGCATGAATCTCTAACATATTCATACTACCAAGTTGACGTCCGAACCAAACCTCGATCTCACACTGGATCAATTCTCGTTGTAGCATTGGTTGAGCAGTGAGCGCTGCCACCATGGATTCTTGAGAGGTTTTGCGACTCAGTGCGTCAGCTACATCATTAGCTTTACCCGGATGGTAAAGCAATTCGATGTCATAGTCTTTGAGTAGTTCTAACCATCTTCGTTGCCTCATGTTCAACTCTTTCTGGGTGAAGACATACTTCAAACTCTTATAGTCAGTGAAAATCTGACACTTCACACCATATAGATAGTGACGCCAAATCTTCAAAGCAAACACAACTGCAGCTAACTCCAAGTCATGAGTCGGATAGTTCACCTCATATGTCTTCAGTTGACGAGATGCATATGCAATAACCTTCCCATGTTGCATGAGGACGCATCCTAAACCTTGTTTAGATGCATCACTGTATACTACATACCCATCCAATCCATCAGGTAGAGTCAAAATCGGAGCACTAGTCAAACGCCTTTTAAGTTCTTGAAAGTTTGCTTCGCATTTCTCATTCCACACAAACTTCTTGTGAACCTTACGGAGCAAACTAGTCATAGGAAGAGCGATCTTTGAAAATCCTTCCACAAATCGCTTGTAGTATCCTGCAAGACCAAGAAAGCTACGAACTTCTTTCACATTCTGAGGTTGCTTCCAATCTGCAACTGCTTGGACTTTCTGAGGGTCTACCATTACCCCTTCTTGGTTGATAACGTGGCCTAGAAATGCAACTTCTTTCAGCCAAAAATCACACTTTGACATCTTAGCATACAACTCATTTTGCCTAAGGATTTGTAGAATGATCCTGAGGTGTTCTTCGTGAGCTGCTTCGCTAAGTGAAGATAAGAATGTCGTCGATGAAGACCACTACAAATTTGTCAACATATCCTCGAAAACACCGATGCATCAAATCCATAAATACTGCTGGGGCATTTTTAAGGCCAAAAGGCATGACCACAACTCATAGTGTCCATACCGTGTGCGGAATGCCGTCTTCGGGATGTCCTCCTCACGAATTCGAAGTTGGTGATATCCTGACCTCAAATCGATCTTGGAGAATGCCCTTGCTCCTCGCAATTGGTCAAAAATATTGTCAATCCTTGGCAATGGATACTTGTTTTTGATGGTTACCTTGTTCAATTCTCGATAGTCAATGCAGAGTCTGAAGGTTCCATCTTTCTTCAGAATTGGCGCTCCCCAAGGTGAAGCACTTGGCCTGATGTACCCTTTTTCTAGCAGTTCTTCCAATTGGTCCTTCAGTTCCTTCATTTCCAATGGGACCATTCTGTAGGGCGCCTTGGAAATAGGTCCGGTCCCTGGTTCTAACTCAATATATGGTGAACTCCACTTCACGATGAGGTGGCAATCCTGGAATCTCCTCCGGGAGGACATCAGGAAACTCTCTAGCAACGGGAATCTCTTGTAATTTTACCTCTTTCTTTTCAGTCGTTTCCATAAAACACAAGAATCCCGTGCACCCCTGTCGAAGCATCTTCACCGCCTTCATAGCATTTACCATTTTCCCGTTCTCAGCTTCTCGTTGTCCTTTGAACTTACAGACATATTTGCCTCCTGTTGTGATTGTAATATCCGCGATATTCCAAGGTTTTAAAACTGAATATAATATAATATTTATTTATTTTTATAAATTCTTTTCTCTAAGTAAAAAGAGAATTCTTAATATATTACAATAACCCTTATTTTCTTTAAAAAGAAATTATTAAGTAAATCAAATTAAACAGAATTCAAGAATTTAATTACGAGGGTTATGGAGAGTTGAAATCATTTAAATAAAAATAATGCTTTATATTTTTCGAATAAAAAGTTGTACAACTAGCTAGTAAAAATTCAATAAAAAGGATGCAAGAGTCGGGACTTGAACCCGAGACCTCTTGCAATCCCATCCCACACGCCCACACACAATTCCGCTAGACCATTACAATTTCTTGTTCACTTAGCCAACCATTATTCTCTTATAACAAATAAACTCTCTCTACTAACTTCAACATTAGACAAAAGTGTGATTGATGTACATTGATTTGAATGGTGGCCATTGCATGCCATTCTCACCTCCCTCTTGCTTGTTGACTACCACCTTATGACCTCACTTCTCATCACCATGGAAGAAGCACACTCTTGACCAATGCATGGACTTCTTCTCCTCCTCCATTGGTCATCCACCATAGACATGGATTGAGAGCTCCACAAACTTGTCTACAAATACCCTCTTCCATGCACACACTCAAGCCTTTGCTCTCTTCTACTCTTTCTAGCAAGAACACCTTCTCCTTCAAAGAAAAAATCAGCACCTTGCACATAAAAATATTCTCCATTCAAGTCCATAGAAAACACCACAAAATTTCCTCTTCTCCCTTTGGAGCTCCCGCCGGACCACCTCCCAACCCCCGCCGGACGTCGCCGCCCCCTCCGCGCCACCGTCCGCCCACGCCGGAGCCGCCCCGCCTCTGGTGGTGCCGCCCAAGACCGCCGGCCTCCTCCTCCGCTCTCTTCTCCTACATTCCGTAATACTCCAAAAGTATAAAATTCTATCCTAAAGTCTATTTATTTAATTCATGCAAGTATAAATTTATAAAGTTCTTATATGTTATTAGAAATTATTTTAGGAAAATAAGAAATAAAATTATTTTAGTAAGATCTTGTTAGTTAAAAGCTAGAAACAAACTAGTTTACCTTGATAACTTAAGATATAAACAAATAGATAGATTTTTATGGATTTTATTACATGCATGCCTCTTTCATAATATCATAATAGTGGATTTTATGAAATAACTATAGCATACAAGATAATAATTATTATTGTCATCTTTGATCAAATAGGAATTTTAAAAGTTATTATGCATGCATGAAACAAAAAGATAAAATCATACTATATGACCTTAGAAATAAAAAGGTTTAGAAAATAAAACCATTACTATTTTTATATGAAATTAACAAAGTCCCTAAGTTAATAAAAGTTGTTGCATGGCCTAATCTATAAAAGATATAGGATTAATAAAAAATCGAGTGAATAAATAAATTTACGAAAATAAATATTTATTCAATAAAAATATGAACTTTAGCATATCTTTATATATGGGAGTTATTACAAGATATCATCTATTATTAGGATATAATAAAATAGTATATTATAAGTATATGAGCCTTGATTATAAAATAAGATAGAGATCTAAAAACTATAATTTGACTTAGACAATGATTTCATGAAAATATGCTACTATTAATAAAATATTATTAGAGTCATCTATATAAAAATATAGGTTTGTTAATAAGCTTCTAGTGTAGAGAATTATTAAAAGACCTAAGTTCAAGATTAAATGTATCAAGTATGATAATATAATAAAGCTAGTATTTTATATAGTATAAAGTTGACTTGCTTGAAAAGAAATCAATTAAATATAGAAAAGATTCTATGTTATGAACTAAAATATCATAATATATATAAGCCTTATAATATAAAAAGGTTATAGAAATAGAATAAATAAGATTAATCTAAATTAGAAGTATTTTAGGCAAGTTACCTTATAAGGAAAAGTAGAAACTTCTAATTTAGGAAATTTCCTTGTAAAGAGAGTATATGCATGACAACTTTATTTAGAAAAGGATTATGTAAGTAAATACTTTTCTATTAAGAAAATATTATTAATAAAGTATTTTAGATAAGGAAATCAATATTATAAGGACCATCCAAGAATAAATAGGAAATTTAAAAGTAATAGTTTATTATCGTAAATAAGTAAAAAGGATAATTTTTAATAATTATTTTAATAATTACTTTTAATAAAGATTTTACGGAATAGTAAGGATATTACAAATCCCAAAATAATAATAAAGGAATATTATTATTTTAGGGAAAATAACTTTCTAAATTATTATTATAATAATTTAGAATCTCTTCTCTCTTATAAAATATTATAAGAGATAATCCAAACCTTAGAAAGAAAATCATGATTTTAAGCCTTTTCGTAAATTTCCGTATCAATAGGTCGGAATCCTCGCTAGTAGTGGGAAATCGCATAAGTCTCGTCAAAGCTCGTTCGCTAGAACTCGTTACACTAAGGCAAGTGGAATTTCCCCTTGTGCCCTTTTAATCCGTCTTTATACTATTTCTCGATGTTGGGAACGACTTGTATGCTTAAATAAAAATGAATCTAGGAAATATCGATTGCTAGAAATAACGACTATTGTTAGCATAGATTGCGTTACATATTCCTTGATAGGATTATTTATGATAGTGTGGTATTAGCTTGATTGTTACGATCTCGTTTCGAGATCGATGTCGAATTAGTGAGGGGCGGGGGGATAGCCAACGCCTCTACATAACCCCACTAAGTCGTAAGTGCCTAGGCGTTTGAAGTACGACTTTCGGGATCATGATCCCATCCGCTCCGATTGCAAGGAGGGATGAGCGCACTCTAGCTAAGTGCCGGGAAACGGAGTTTTCCCTCGGGTGGCTCGGATTATCCGTGTCCCACCACATACTCTTTAAATCATAAATGGAAAGCGAATGTCTTTACCACTAAATAAGATCAGTGCTAAAGCACAACTAAAATGACTAGATCGGACCGGTCTCTAACGACCGATCCGGACCTCGGTCCATTACGGGCGCGAGTGGTATTTGATTTGATTGAATAAATGAAAGTTCCCAACATACCTTCTACTCTAAGGAAGACTACAATCTAGTAGTACTTCTCTTGCTCTTCAAGCTACCCCTTTCGGGATATGCTATCGTTAATTCTCGTATCTTAGCTCCACATAGTCAAGCCATCGTAAACACAACCTTTATCTTCTCATTACACCGATAAGTTGAAATTACCAAAGTACCCTCGGGAAGTTCTATTCCCGCTTGCTTAGTCTCCTAGACTAATTCTTCTTTCCGCATGTTTGCCTGGCATTCTATCGCCCCTCGCGAATTATGTCAGATTCAGGAAACCATAGCAAGGCGAAGTGAAGGGAGGTGAAGGAAGTCAAGATTGCTCAAGATGTACTTTTATTTCCGTTTTAGTGTTAACATTACTCTATCTCCGAGATATGATGGATTTGGTGTTTGTTTTCAAGTAATCCTAAAGCTAAAGACAATGTAAGACATTTTGTAATGAACTAAGTCTCCTTCGGGAGCATGTTTTCCGACTTATGTATTATGTTTTATTCCGCATTTTAATTGTTCTATATCATTCTAAAAGCCTTGGGTGACTTTGGACGGTAAAGTCTGAGGTCACTGGCGGTAATACCCAATGTTGTAAAATAGGGGTGTTACAATGGTGGTATCAAAGCTAAACGTTTTTGTTTTAAAACCGAAAAGTTTTAAAACCAAGAATTTTCGAAAACTGAGAACTTTTAAAACCTTAACTTTTACTTCCGCTATTTAGGACTTCCAATTTTAGAAGATTTCCTTCTTTACTCTTTTAAAGAAAACCTAGAAATAGTACCCTTCCAATTTCAAATTCTTAGCTAAGAAAATATTTCCCGAAAATATTAGAAACCTTAAATAGCAAATACTTAGTTCTAGAACTAACTAACTTTTTCTCAAAATCTTTTCTATCTTTTGAAAAACTTAAGTGGTATGAACTTTTCAACTTATCAAGAATGTAAGTGTTCCTTTAGGAAACTTATAACTAGAACCTTATACCTTCACCCTAGGAAACTTGTTAGTAATCCCAAAATTTACTTCATAAAGTCACATATTCTAGGAGAAAAATCTTAAGACCTTTAATAGGACCAAGAAAATGAAAAGTATTAAATAAAACTTTGTTTTAGTAATTTTCAAAACCTCAACTTCCTTCAACATGTCTTCGCCTTATAGAATCAAGGATATTCTATAAACGCCTTCTTCTCCTCTACAAAAATAGTTCTCACTAGAAGCCAAACCCGAATCGGGGAAGATGCCAAAAAAGCCGCTCAAGAGCTTGACGAGGCTTTCGCTCAATGGCCGTTTTTGCCAAATGGATACCTCGAGGACAACCCCGAATTAGCTCCACAAGAAGAGATGCATGAAAATGCACCCGAGGCGAATCTCGAGGAAGAGAACCTTGAAGAAGCATTCCTCGAGGGAGGAGTTAATAATTCACTTCCCGGCCAAGCAAGTCCGGAAATCTCTGAGCAAGAATTCTCGAGATATCATCCATGGGGACGCATGACGGAGACTCAGCATCACCAAATCACAAGTCAAGTTCCAATGACCTATCAAGTAGGTGGATGGGCTAATTGGACTCAGGGGAGAGTCATCCAATCACCAAGCAAAGGGTCAAGCAAGAAACCCATCTCCAATCAGCGACCCAAAACCAACGAGGATTCGTCATCCAAATTACGACGACCTCCTCCAATGTAAGGGGGTAGGATCGAAAGAGATAAAGTCCTACCAGAATGTGGATGTTCTTCCCCATGAAGGCGTTCATCCAAGACGAACACGTTACATGAACTATGACCTCTTAGAGAAGCGCAAAGAAGGTTGGCTAAACAAACAAATAGCCGAACAAGACGAAATGTTCAAAGTCGAAGTCCGACTAAGCGAACTTCGCGCAAGGAGTGTGTATCGTCTCAGGCAGATTGAACAAGCCAACTTAGTATTGGACAATGAGAGAGGGATTCTGGATGAGAATCTCTTTGACGACCATTTCCTCGATAAGTATAGTTACCCCAACTGTCCCTAGGCGTTGTCTTAATTATATCCTCTCGTTGCAAAGGAGGGAGCTAGTCCGCTCTTTCGTTTTGTCTTTGAAAGGTCGAGTTGACATTGTTTCTTTTCCGTCCCTTAGTGTAATGGATTCTTATGTAGAGCTTTTGTAATCCGTTTCCATAAAAAGTTCTAATAAAAAATTTCTCTCTTCTTTAAACTTACGCGTCATTTCTTGCCTATACTTGGCAACAAAAACAACTATATCCTTCTTTAAATATATAGAATTACGGATATTCTATATGAATGTCGATTATTAGCCATTTTCAGAAAAAGATTCTACCAAAAGATAAATTCATGCTCATAAGGAATTACAAGAAGTCACGCCAACTAAAGGTAAGACTTACGTTTCCATAAGAGCCAAAATTACCAAGCCAGTGACTCACGGGAAGATAGAAATTTCCAAAGAACACACCAAGGAAGGCTTAGTCGACTAAAGATCTAACATGTCTCCACGTAACCAGATCTCGAAACAGATTATCGAGAGGTATGTGTGGGACAAACAATGATCTAGCAATAAAGGAGTGGTAGAGAATTTCGACCAATGAAAGATATATTAATCCGACGTACCGACAAGTAGATAGGAATTTCTCAACTAGCATATGGAAGCTTGGCGTGATATTTGATGTTTGTCAACCAATTAAGCCAACCATAATAAAGCTATGCGAAAGCCACGTCATGGACTTTTCTTCGCCTCGATTTTGATAAATCAACACGGTGACAGATGAAGTTAGAAAAGATGTTGCTAGGACCGAGATATGTTGGACATGGATCCCTATGACATCATTCTCGGAAGAGATTGGTTGTCTCGTCATGGAGCGACAAACCGTGACCATCAACTCAAGAGGGAAGCACATATGTAAGTTCAAAGGAAAACGAGAAGAAGAAAATGGAAAGGTCATCAACGATAAGAAGGTCGGGAAGCTACACTGACAAGGCTGTGTTGGGTATCTTTGTTACCTCCCCAACAAGAAGTCGAGTTTTCGATAAGCCTCAAGCCAGGAACCGCGCCAATCCCCAAGGCACCCTACAAAATAGCCCCGCTAGAAATGAAAGAACTCAAGAGTCAGCTCGAAGAGCTGCTTGAGAAGGGTTTCATCCGGCCAAGTGCTTCGCCTTGAGGAACACCGATGCTCTTTGTAAAGAAGAAGGATGGGACTTTCCGCTTATGCATCAACTATAGAGAGTTGAATAAAGTCACCATCAAGAACAAATATCCGCTACGCGATCTCCTAGACCAGCCCCATGGTGCAAAAGTCTTCTCAAAGATTGACCTAAGATCAGGATATCATCATCTTCGGATCCGCGAGAAGAACATACCGAAGACTGCTTTTCGCACCCGCGATGGCCACTACGAGTTTGTAGTGATGCCAATTGGACTGACCAATGCACCTGCGGTGTTCATGGACCTAATGCACTGATGCTTCCATGAATACCTCAACAAGTTTGTCGTCGTCTTCATCAACAACATTCTAACCTACTTCGGAAATCAAGCTAAGCATGAGGAACATCTCCGAACTGTGCTACAGATTTTAAGGCACAACCAACTTTACGCCGAGTTGTCCAAGGTGACTTATGGCTTAAAGAAGTGGCATTCTTAGGCCACATCATCAACCCAGACAGAGTTATGGTGGACCCGAAGAAAATTGAAGCAGTCTCAGAATGGAAGCAACCTAAGAATGTCAAAGAAGTTCGCAGCTTCCTAGGACTCGCAGGGTACTACCGAAGATTCGTCGAAGGGTACTCAGAGATCGCCCTACCCATGACGAAACTACTCCAGAAAACCCACAAGAAGTTGTGTGGGATGAAAAATGTGAAGAAAGCTTCCAAGAACTCAAGAAACGTCTCACAAGTGCACCCGTGCTGACTCTGCCCGATGAACACAAAGATTATGTGATACACAATGATGACTCAAAGCAAGGCTTGGGATGCGTGCTAATGCCAGAAGGGAAAGTAATCGCTTATGTATCCCGACAGCTCAAGGTCTATGAGGTGAACTATCCGACGCAGGACCTCGAACTAACAACAGAGGTGTATGCTTTAAAGATTTGGCGACATTACTTGTACGAGGTAAAATGTCAGGTTTTCACCGACCACAAGAGTTTGAAGTACGTGTTCACTCAGAAGGAGCTGAATATGAGGCAAAGGAGATGCCTCGAACTATTGAAAGACTACGACATCGAGCTGCTCTACCACCCAGGCAAAGCTAACATCATAGCCGACGCTCTCAGTCGTAAGACACACCAAGAGGGCTTAATCGCAATGCTAACAGTTGAGCCAAAACTCCAACAAGAACTGATAAGAGAAGGCATCGAGGTCTGGTTTGGAAGACAACAAGGTTGTCTCAACACCTTAGGAATCCAATCTGACTCACCAGTTGAAACCCGAGAGAAGCAAACCGATGACCTCATGCTGATAAGGATTAGTGGCGAAGTACAAGAAGGAAGGGCACTCAGATTCGTCATTCAAGATGAAGGTTCCCTTCGGTTCCGAAATCAGATTTGTGTGTCAGCAGTGGACGTGCTTCAAAAGATCACTCTGAAGGAAACCCACGCATCTGCCTATTCCGTACACCTAGGAGCAAGTAAGATGTACAAGGATGTACGAGGGAACTTATGGTGGCCAAACATGAAGCAAGATGTCGCAGAGTTCATATCTAAGTGTTTGGTCTGCCAGAAAGTAAAAATCGAGCACAGAAATACGATTATCTCTGACCGAGACGGTCGTTTCATGGCATCCTTCTGGAAAGAATTACATAAGGCTATGGGTACAGAATTGAAGTTTAGCACAACTTTCCATCCTCAAACCGATGGTCAACCGGAAAGAACCCTCCAAACCCTTGAAGATATGCTTCGAGCCTGTGCGCTAGACCGCACAATGAATTGAGATGACAACCTAAATCTTATAGGATTCAACCACAACGACAAACTGGCATTCCACCATCAAGATGGCTCCTTTTGAGGAGAGACCGCTTAAGATAGTAGAGCACCGAGTTAAACAGCTACGCAACAAAGAAGTACCTCTAGTTCAGGTACTTTGGTCCAAAGATGGCAATAAAGGTACAACTTGGGAAACCTGGGAAACCAAGCAAGACATGCAGAGACGTTTTCCCCAGTCAATGTCTTCTTAAGTACCATTAGTATCATCTTTTTAAGGGGGTACTAGACCCCGTAGTATCCTCATAGTGTGAGTTCAGTAGCTATCTTGCCATCCGCATGTAATCTTCGTAATCATATTAGTGTTGCCCTTAAGGCACTTTTGTATCGCAACAGTAGATGCTAATGTTGAAACATTCTGGTGACACTCTTCCTCGTAAGAGTGCCTCATTTTGAAATCTATGTTATGATTATGGTTATCATATTATATCCTTGCGTATCAAACCAAAGACCGTGTTCCACTGATAACTTATATAAGAGAACGTTCGAGCTAAACCCTAATTTAACTTGATGATATATACATTGTGCTACTTAGTTCACCTCAAAATGTTACTTATATACTATAATGAATTTGTAAATTATAAATCAAAGGTTTCGGTATAGATTCATGGTGGTGAATAAGAATGGACTTGTACCTCCCATCTTGGCCACTTGGTTGAGGTAGAATTTCAGGTCTTATTCCTATGAAGATATACACTTTAGGTGATTATGTTGGAAATCGCTCCCCGGTACTGATCACATCGGTGGAATGAAACCACGTAGTCCCTCGAGTTTAACCTTGCTTACGAAAAAAAAAAAAAAAATTATTACATTTTTTTTTTACAAATACTGTATAATATAATATAAAGGGACGCTCGAACCATTTCTCGATAGTAGGATATATATTGGAATACGACATCGTAACGATGGTTACTCCCTCTTGGAAGATAACCATTCCCTATCCCAGTAGTAACTTCTCTAGAAATCGCGACTCGAAATTCTTTTTCCAAGGCAGAACACTGGCATATTCAAACTTCGTTTCCATATCGTCAGTTATCGAATGGTCACCTAAAAAGGGTTCCTCTGCAATGACCAAATTCCAGAAATATAGAATAGATTAGTCATGGACTTACTCGCTTCCTAGAAACACCTAAGTGTTCATTTCAAAAGAGAAGCTTACTCTATAAGCAATCAAACCTGTAAGTTCGGGAAGGTCAACCCAAGACATTCGTAGGTTTGACCACAACTTTCGAACAAAACCACTGGACCCCCGCCTACTTCGCTAGCCAGATTGATCGGATTTCCAATCCTCTCCCTTGATTCCAATTAAGCTGCATAAGCTCAAATGTGGGAATCTTCTTAAGGATTTCTAATTTAACGATTCCTTAAGATAAAGGTACAATAGTAATTATTCTACTTGTACAGTCATCTTAACTAAAAAAAAAAAATGTTCTTTAAGGGGGTACTAGACCTTTTCTCGTTTCCTCAAGGATGAGAGTGTTAGGAGCTTTCCGTGTTAATCTTGTACCACCCTAAGTCTTTCCTAGTTTCGGGGACGAAACTAATTTTAAGGGGGTACTATTGTAATATCCGCGATATTCCAAGGTTTTAAAACTGAATATAATATAATATTTATTTATTTTTATAAATTCTTTTCTCCAAGTAAAAAGAGAATTCTTAATATATTACAATAACCCTTATTTTCTTTAAAAAGAAATTATTAAGTAAATCAAATTAAACAGAATTCAAGAATTTAATTACGAGGGTTATGGAGAGTTGAAATCATTTAAATAAAAATAATGCTTTATATTTTTCGAATAAAAAGTTGTACAACTAGCTAGTAAAAATTCAATAAAAAGGATGCAAGAGTCGGGACTTGAACCCGAGACCTCTTGCAATCCCATCCCACACGCCCACACACAATTCCGCTAGACCATTACAATTTCTTGTTCACTTAGCCAACCATTATTCTCTTATAACAAATAAACTCTCTCTACTAACTTCAACATTAGACAAAAGTGTGATTGATGTACATTGATTTGAATGGTGGCCATTGCATGCCATTCTCACCTCCCTCTTGCTTGTTGACTACCACCTTATGACCTCACTTCTCATCACCATGGAAGAAGCACACTCTTGACCAATGCATGGACTTCTTCTCCTCCTCCATTGGTCATCCACCATAGACATGGATTGAGAGCTCCACAAACTTGTCTACAAATACCCTCTTCCATGCACACACTCAAGCCTTTGCTCTCTTCTACTCTTTCTAGCAAGAACACCTTCTCCTTCAAAGAAAAAATCAGCACCTTGCACATAAAAATATTCTCCATTCAAGTCCATAGAAAACACCACAAAATTTCCTCTTCTCCCTTTGGAGCTCCCGCCGGACCACCTCCCAACCCCCGCCGGACGTCGCCGCCCCCTCCGCGCCACCGTCCGCCCACGCCGGAGCCGCCCCGCCTCTGGTGGTGCCGCCCAAGACCGCCGGCCTCCTCCTCCGCTCTCTTCTCCTACATTCCGTAATACTCCAAAAGTATAAAATTCTATCCTAAAGTCTATTTATTTAATTCATGCAAGTATAAATTTATAAAGTTCTTATATGTTATTAGAAATTATTTTAGGAAAATAAGAAATAAAATTATTTTAGTAAGATCTTGTTAGTTAAAAGCTAGAAACAAACTAGTTTACCTTGATAACTTAAGATATAAACAAATAGATAGATTTTTATGGATTTTATTACATGCATGCCTCTTTCATAATATCATAATAGTGGATTTTATGAAATAACTATAGCATACAAGATAATAATTATTATTGTCATCTTTGATCAAATAGGAATTTTAAAAGTTATTATGCATGCATGAAACAAAAAGATAAAATCATACTATATGACCTTAGAAATAAAAAGGTTTAGAAAATAAAACCATTACTATTTTTATATGAAATTAACAAAGTCCCTAAGTTAATAAAAGTTGTTGCATGGCCTAATCTATAAAAGATATAGGATTAATAAAAAATCGAGTGAATAAATAAATTTACGAAAATAAATATTTATTCAATAAAAATATGAACTTTAGCATATCTTTATATATGGGAGTTATTACAAGATATCATCTATTATTAGGATATAATAAAATAGTATATTATAAGTATATGAGCCTTGATTATAAAATAAGATAGAGATCTAAAAACTATAATTTGACTTAGACAATGATTTCATGAAAATATGCTACTATTAATAAAATATTATTAGAGTCATCTATATAAAAATATAGGTTTGTTAATAAGCTTCTAGTGTAGAGAATTATTAAAAGACCTAAGTTCAAGATTAAATGTATCAAGTATGATAATATAATAAAGCTAGTATTTTATATAGTATAAAGTTGACTTGCTTGAAAAGAAATCAATTAAATATAGAAAAGATTCTATGTTATGAACTAAAATATCATAATATATATAAGCCTTATAATATAAAAAGGTTATAGAAATAGAATAAATAAGATTAATCTAAATTAGAAGTATTTTAGGCAAGTTACCTTATAAGGAAAAGTAGAAACTTCTAATTTAGGAAATTTCCTTGTAAAGAGAGTATATGCATGACAACTTTATTTAGAAAAGGATTATGTAAGTAAATACTTTTCTATTAAGAAAATATTATTAATAAAGTATTTTAGATAAGGAAATCAATATTATAAGGACCATCCAAGAATAAATAGGAAATTTAAAAGTAATAGTTTATTATCGTAAATAAGTAAAAAGGATAATTTTTAATAATTATTTTAATAATTACTTTTAATAAAGATTTTACGGAATAGTAAGGATATTACAAATCCCAAAATAATAATAAAGGAATATTATTATTTTAGGGAAAATAACTTTCTAAATTATTATTATAATAATTTAGAATCTCTTCTCTCTTATAAAATATTATAAGAGATAATCCAAACCTTAGAAAGAAAATCATGATTTTAAGCCTTTTCGTAAATTTCCGTATCAATAGGTCGGAATCCTCGCTAGTAGTGGGAAATCGCATAAGTCTCGTCAAAGCTCGTTCGCTAGAACTCGTTACACTAAGGCAAGTGGAATTTCCCCTTGTGCCCTTTTAATCCGTCTTTATACTATTTCTCGATGTTGGGAACGACTTGTATGCTTAAATAAAAATGAATCTAGGAAATATCGATTGCTAGAAATAACGACTATTGTTAGCATAGATTGCGTTACATATTCCTTGATAGGATTATTTATGATAGTGTGGTATTAGCTTGATTGTTACGATCTCGTTTCGAGATCGATGTCGAATTAGTGAGGGGCGGGGGGATAGCCAACGCCTCTACATAACCCCACTAAGTCGTAAGTGCCTAGGCGTTTGAAGTACGACTTTCGGGATCATGATCCCATCCGCTCCGATTGCAAGGAGGGATGAGCGCACTCTAGCTAAGTGCCGGGAAACGGAGTTTTCCCTCGGGTGGCTCGGATTATCCGTGTCCCACCACATACTCTTTAAATCATAAATGGAAAGCGAATGTCTTTACCACTAAATAAGATCAGTGCTAAAGCACAACTAAAATGACTAGATCGGACCGGTCTCTAACGACCGATCCGGACCTCGGTCCATTACGGGCGCGAGTGGTATTTGATTTGATTGAATAAATGAAAGTTCCCAACATACCTTCTACTCTAAGGAAGACTACAATCTAGTAGTACTTCTCTTGCTCTTCAAGCTACCCCTTTCGGGATATGCTATTGTTAATTCTCGTATCTTAGCTCCACATAGTCAAGCCATCGTAAACACAACCTTTATCTTCTCATTACACCGATAAGTTGAAATTACCAAAGTACCCTCGGGAAGTTCTATTCCCGCTTGCTTAGTCTCCTAGACTAATTCTTCTTTCCGCATGTTTGCCTGGCATTCTATCGCCCCTCGCGAATTATGTCAGATTCAGGAAACCATAGCAAGGCGAAGTGAAGGGAGGTGAAGGAAGTCAAGATTGCTCAAGATGTACTTTTATTTCCGTTTTAGTGTTAACATTACTCTATCTCCGAGATATGATGGATTTGGTGTTTGTTTTCAAGTAATCCTAAAGCTAAAGACAATGTAAGACATTTTGTAATGAACTAAGTCTCCTTCGGGAGCATGTTTTCCGACTTATGTATTATGTTTTATTCCGCATTTTAATTGTTCTATATCATTCTAAAAGCCTTGGGTGACTTTGGACGGTAAAGTCTGAGGTCACTGGCGGTAATACCCAATGTTGTAAAATAGGGGTGTTACAGTGATGGTTACGGTTCTGGTGTTGAAATCTATCATAGCTCCATGACGAGTTAACCAGTCCATTCCCAAGATTATATCATATGGAGCCATCGGTATACAGATAAGATCCGCATCAAACTTTCTCCCTTGGATGGTGATCGAAAAGTCGGTGAGTTGCTTGGTACCAACAATCTTCTTCCCATTAGGAAGATTCACAGAAAAAGGCTAAACGAAACTATGTTCGTGTTATGAATGTTGATCCTTTGAACATTCATAAACTACACTCTATCCATTTAGACATTTGATCACCAAATGATAATCTCATAACATAAAATCCAAATTCTGTATTCATAAAGGTAGAATTGTTTAACATTTTATCATAAATGAGTTCAACATGACTCAAAGATGACACAACTCCACTAACAGCAAAGCAAACCAACATATTTCGGTGAAACTAAACCAAATACGACTCAAAACATAACTAAGGCAGAGCTCGAAGTACTAATGAATGACACCCTATGGTTTAGTCTGGCGGAACACCTTCCTATACTTAGCAGCGGGCATCATATTTATCTTCTTGGGCGGCCCCAAACGATAGCAGTACATATCCAAGAATACGGGGTCAAACCTCTTAGGGTCCTTGACCGCCCCGTTGTTCTCCAACAACTCTAAGGCCTGTTGGATCTTGCGACGTAGCGTTGCTGCACCGGTGCGTTCTCCTTCAAGGCGAATCTCATGATGGTTGATCGCCACTTCATGACGAGCCAAAATCCCGTACCAAGACTCCATATGGGCACCCAGTAGGATGTTGTCAGCCCACAAATGCCTAGGCCTAAATTCACCAACAGCTGCATGAGCTTCCCATGAATGATACTCGTACTGCTGCTCTCCTTGGTTAGCGACTTCCTCTTGAGGATGGTACTCCTCAGTAGCCTGGACATTAGCGGGTGGTGTGTTGGGAGTGTACTCCATCTCCAACTCCTTTTCCTTAGCTTCCTCCTTTGGCTCCAAGGGAACCACATGAGTTGTTGGAGACTTAACTTCCATGGAGGCGGCTTCGCCTTCATCAATGAATTCCTCATAGGTCAACAAATCTTCAGTTTTGGTGGAAGGTGGAGGGCTAGCTTCATGGACAGGTCGTAGGGCTTTGGCTTGACTCCTAGTAAACATCATTGTCTGCCAAATAGACAAGGTAAAGCATGGTCAATAACTTATAGAACAATCCATATTTCTATAGTCATAGAGTGGGATTATGAAGTCGTTGAAGAATAAAAGATGAAAACAACTATTTTATTTCAAACATAGTTTTCAATCCAAAACGAAAACGAATATTTTTCGAAAACAAGTATGAAGACTTGGTTTTAAAAACGTTTCGCTCTGATACCATAATTGTAACACCCCCGTTTTTCCCTCGGAGATATTACCGCCAGTGACCTCGGAATTTACACTCCGAAGCCACCCAAGGCTTTCACGGTATTCAAGATATAAATAAATAATGATAAATCAATAAATATTAAAACGAAATGTCCAAATTTCACAATCTTGAATAATCCAAATACTTGCGGAAAAAAAATGAGATTAAATATTCTTGAACAAAGCGGAAGTAAAATTCTTGAAGGCGGTCCTTACATACCAAGGATCTCGACCTTAAACTAAAAAGTTATTCAAAAGAAACGTGCAACAACTTCAACAGCTTCAATCTCGAATCACCACTCCCTGATGCTTTTTTTTTGCTGTTAAACTAAAAAGTTATTCAAAAGAAACGTGCATATCTTTTTTGCTGTAAAAAGATATGCACCTCAAAGAGGTGTTACAAACAAACACAGGTCCCAACAAAACCAAGGTAGACCCGAAGGCCTCCAAATCCAAGTAAACAACAAGCGTTAAGGGCAAGCACGTAGGCCTCCCTAGCACGCACTACCAAATATTATCAAAACCATGCATCAACAACACAACATCAAGCAACTCAAGCTATGCAACAAACAACAAACTAAATATCCGGAGGTCGAGAGTGGCCACGAGTGACACTACGAGTGACACGACCCGGGTGATCGTTAGGCCACTTGGTTTGCGCCTTAAGAGCAAGGACGGTGCCTCGCGTAGGCGGTGGTCTTTCCGTATTATCTTTAGCCAAGGATTGGTTCCCTTGACCTTGGATCTCTACCTCGACCCTATTATCCTCCCTTGCATCCTTAGAATCATTCGAACTTGAATTACTTACCTCGGCATCCTTCTCACCATCACTAGCACAATCAGAGGAATCACTCTCAATTGTATCCATGGACTCACTTGCCAGGCTAGAAGAAATGTCATTATCATTAGAAACATCCTGAACTTGAGCCATTTCAAAGTCCTTTGCCTCATTATTCACGGCCAGCTTCTTCTTGTTCTTCTTCTTAGGCTTGGGCTTCGTCATTTGGTTGTCAAGGTCAGGGAGTGAAGTGTTTTGGCCATGGATAGCCTCAGTAGAAGAGGGAGGAGGGTCTAATATAGACTTCCCTTTGTCAACCAAGGCAGCCATGGCATTACAATCCACCATGGGTGTATCTATGTGTGTAGGCATGGTCAAATTATCCTGCACACCATGATTTTCTGAACGAACAACATCACCATCAACAACTTTGGCAACTTTCCCTTGTCTCCTCGCCTCGATTCCCACATTGGTGCGTTTTCCTTGGAATTTGCAATCCTCAAGAGCATGACCAAAAGTGCAACACTCTTTGCAAAACACCGGTTCATTTTCAATCAAACACGAGCACTCCACCGAGCTCCCATCATCAAAGTCTACTCCAACCTCACGAACAATATCCTTGGCAAAATTAATTTCAACCAAAACTCGAGCATATGAACCCCTTTTCCTCCCATCCGTAACCAGATCCACATAGAGCGGGTTACCAATATGTGAGGCTACACGGCTAATCAAGTCATACGTCCAAAAGAGTTGCGATAAACCATAGATTCTGACCCAAAGCGGAATAGTAGCTATATTTCGACGATTAAAAGCAAACTTGTCAGGAATGTGTTGAAGAAGTAAAGGTTTACCATGGATGAAATAAGGACCATTACGAAGGACCCTGTCACAATCATCTTCGGAATCAAATTGAAAAATAATCCAACCTTCCTCTTCCCGAAACCGACTTTTAACACCCCAAGACTTGGCTAGTTCCCTGATCAGAAAGTGTCCCGGATAGAACCCGACATACTGGCCAAGTAGAGACCAACCCCACACTTCTTGCTTTGAAAGGCATTCGGAAAGTTTAATGGAGACTCGGGAAGAGGACGGAGGAGTGAAAGTAAGCTTACCACCAAGTCCCGAGTTCATGAACAATTTTTTCACACGACCAGCTCTACCAATCACCCACGCTTCAGCCTCGTCAGACCGTGGGTTCACCCCTGAGTTCCTGGCAACCTTGGCGTACGACAAAGCACCGGCCTTGCTAGTTCCCACATGGCCAGGCACATGCAGCGTGTCTTGGCTGGGACCTGAACCAGTCACGGTACCTTGCAGCAGCGCACCTTGCTCAGACATGCCAGCATGCCCAGCAGACGCACCATTCGGCACGCCAGCATCGTGCGACACTGAACTTGAGGTTCGGGTGCCCTTTGCACCAACAATCAGGTTATGCACATCGACACCAGCATCAGACGCTGCTGCAACGTCATACCCCGGTGCGGACGCCCCCGCAGCAGCATTATTCTCGGCACGGGACTTGGTCTGTCCATCGCCAATCAAAATCGAACTTGAGGTTCGAGGATCCTGGCCAGCATTGATCAGGTTTTGCGTGCCGACACCAGCAGAAGCACATCCTTGTAAGGACGTCCCAACGATAGCGTCACTCTCGACGTGAGTTTTGCCATGGCCCTCGGCAAGCGACGATGCACCTTCGACACCAGCGATTCGGTTTTGCATGGCGTTGGGACGTTTCGATCCGGTGAGACGAGGACCCTGGTGAGTCTGGTGTGGCAGGATCTCCGAATTAGGGTTTGGATCTTGGATGCGATTTCCGGCCGCCAAGGGTGATGCGCTAGGGTTTGTTGTTTCCGAACTTGTGAGATCATCCGAATCAAAATCCGAACTTTGACTGTCGTCCTCTCCCATGAACGAATTCTCATAATTTTCAGCCAAGGATAACTTCAAGACATCCCCAATCGTAGTCTTGGAAGGGATTATGCCGCCATCAGAATCGGCAACCCTAGTGTTATTCTTCATCAAACTTTTCTTTACAGCATCAGCCATAGTAGCCTCCATGAATTCATCTAAGCCATCGAAAACATCAACAACCTTTGGATCATTGAATTTTTTGGATTTAAGGGAAGGGGAGATTGAGTTACGCTTCTTCTTTCCCATGGTGGCACAAAGCAGTCAATCCTCCATGGCAAGGCGAAGTAGCGACAAAGGCGGCACTAGGGTTTTTAGTGATGAGAAGGTTATGCTCCAACTCAGCGGTGGTGCGAGAGGCTGCCACCCCAAGTTCGTGTGCGAAGATCCCGTGAGGAGACCCACGCCGGAGGCGTGACGAAGAGGAAAGAGGACTCGCCAGAAAATCGCCCAAGAATCGCCCAACCTAGAGAGCGTCCCAACTACTGAGAGCTCTTTCTTCACCACTCCCTGATGTTCCGTATAGGGACGGTTGACACTAGCCGGCCATGCAAAAGAAATAAAGCGGTTGGTCAGTCTAATGAAAGACTACGCAAGTGGAATTTTATGTGAGGTTCTTGTGATCTTAGTTGCATTATGAACATCGGTCTCCGAATGAAAGCCGGTCGATGACATAACCCAAATAATCTCACGAAATGGAAATATGATGAAAAGATTAGGACACCACAAAACTATGGTTCCTTAAAAATGAGAAAGGTTATGTTGGGAACTTTAATTATCAACCAATATTTTGAAAAGCCTCCGTCGACTTATCAAACCTACAACCAACCTCACCGAATGCGTGTTGTCCGAATTCAGATTGGAAAATAAATTAATCAAAGCTGGGAGCCAGAGTGGTTTTCCAAGTTGTAGTCACCACCCTGAACACATTTTAATGGGTGTGCACTAGCACTTATCTTATTTAATTACAAAACATTGCATTCAAGTTGGTAGCTTTTAAGACGGCAACGCGATATGCCATAAGATATAGAATCCCACAAAAGGGAGGAACGAGTTCCTAAGTCCCGATACAAGGCACTAGCTAGGTGCCAAACACTCCTCAAAACGGTTAAGAGAGCAGGGTCATGACCAGCATTAGGGTCTAGGTCCATCCTAATGCAAAATATTATAAAGAGGTGTTCAGGGGTTAGTGAACCCCTACCCCTAATTCTACGCTAGTCCAAAACAACGAATCTCAAATGAGACCGTGAAACAAACAGGTGCACAAACATTGCAACCTAAATATATCCTCTAGCGCATAATAATAAGAATAATAACAATAAGCTACCAGGGGGTCATTATTTCTATGCATAATAAACCCTAATTCATTTATAGATTTCACATGGTCATTAGTTCTATAATAACCTAAGTTCATTTTATTCAAACAAGGGTTCCCAACACAACATGCAAACATGAATAAAGGTATTCATGATAAAAGTATGAGAGCGAACCACCACTTGCCTTGTTTCGAAGGCGAGGAAGAACTATCTTAGACGAGTTTGCAATCCAACGATTGATTTCCTTTTCCTGATTCATACATAAGATACAAAATAAACTATAAGCAATTTATTTTGTTCAACTTTTCCTCGTAAGTTGAATTCTTATGACTCGTTTAAGTTTATATTTCTAATAAACTTATCTTATTAACATTAATAAAATCTTTCTTTATTAATGTAGGACCTTTTTAATTTCTTTGTATTGTATATTGTGGATTCTTTATCTTTATGCATACATATTAATTAAAAATATTTACCCATATGTTATTTCAATAAAAATCATATCTTTTTGCAAAGTACATGTTTTTAAGACATAAAATCAATAATATTCATCATTTTCTTTCTCTTTGCAAGTTTTATCAAAATATATACTTGCTACCTTTCTTTCATAAAAATATCATAAAAATATTTTTAACATCTTTTAAATTAAGATTTAAAAATATTTATTTTATTTTAAATACCCCAATTAATAAAATACCAAAATAAAGCAAGAATGGGTAAAGAGGGTCAGCCCAAACCGGCCGGGTCGGGCCCGCGGGCTGCTGCACATACAGCAGAAACAGCAGTGTGCGTCTCCGACTTCAGCAGCCTCGTTCTCCTTCGTCTGGAATCGGTTCGAGGCGTGTGTGGTGTCGTTGGAACCGGGACGAGAAGCCCTACCTACTGTTGGCAAAATCGGCAGCTGAGGTGGTCTGTGGTGACCGGAATACGCCGCTGAACAGACCGTTCCGGTGAGGTCGTTCGAAAACAGAGACTGAGTTTTTTGTGGGTTTCTAGATCGTTTTTTGACCAAATTCCGATTGGAAAGGGAGTGATTTTGCTTAAGGATAGATAGGAAATGAGAAGAGCTATTTATAGGGCCAAGAATGAGCTTCAACGCTCCAAAAATGAGCCCGAAATCCTCAATTAAAGCATTAGACACAATCCCGTTGATTTCGCCCATTTATGGGTGATTTATCTTATAATTGAATCAGGATTGATTCTCTAATCCGTCCTTTGACTTCTCCCAATCCTTTCCATCTTAAATTCGACCTTATCCCTCTTCAATTCGAATTTAATTTGAAGGATTCCAAAAACGGTGCACTTTGACCTAAAACGAGATTTTCGGGATGATTTTGATTGATTGCTCCCAAATTGATTAAGGGAACTTGTAGAGGGTTAAAAATGTGACAAGTAGGCTTTTACGGAATCTATTTCCGTTAAGAAACGAGGTCAAATTTTCCATTTGAAGTTAAGAACAAGTTGGGGAAGAAGAACCCCCATTTTTGAATCTATTTTCAAGAATTTGCACAAACAACCCCTCTAGTTTAAGAAATGGACAAAAATGCCCTTGATATAATAAATATCCTTAATATCTTTTTAAAGAATAAAAACTTTTAATTCAAAATATTTTTACAATAATTCTCTTTGTTTATAAAAATATGTTTAAATATTTTTGAGGTGTTTCTCATAAAATTCTAATTTTATTTATTTCTTTATTTCTTTTTAACATATGGGTAAGGTCTATTATTATTTCAAATAACCCTTTAGGGGTTAGTTATTAATTTTCACTTAATAAAATAACTTAGGTAAGCAATATATCATTTATGAGGATATTGCCATAATTTATTTTATTAAACAAAATAAAAAGGAAATTACATAATTGTCCTTCTTGAAAAAGAGGGTTATTACAATTAAATTCAAAAGTGCATTATAATTTAGCAAAATTGAACTCTAAAGTGCATTTTGAAGTAGTAAAAGTGTGTTACATAGTAGAAAATGTGCATTCCTAAAAGATATAAAAAGTAGATTTCATGTAGTAAATTTGCATTATATAGTAAAAGTGCATGCCATGTTTCAAAAAGTGTAATCCAAATTAGTAAACGTGTATTGGAAATAATAAAATTGCATGCCAAATTAAGTGATTCGGTGATTACTAAAGTGCATTTTAAGTTGGTCTATGTAGGAGCCAAACCTACATCTTTGTGAACAAGCACAACACTTCTATTTGAGCTAATAGGCTATTTGTAGTATATAATTATGATATACTTTTTATATTCAAATTAAAATAATTACTTCTTCGTAGTCCACACATTATAAAAAAAGTGCACATATTGTCGTTAAAATTGAGAGCTTAAGAAAAACATGTCGAGTTTTGAAAAAGTTGTTGAACAATGCATAACTACCCACCCTTTTTAGACAAACAACTCTCAATGCTATATGCCCTTCACTAAGAGCTAAAGGATGCATCCATATCCAAAGTTGAAAAAAATGGTTGAACAATGCATACATATTAAAGTTGTTGATCATGCAATTTACCTGCTTATCTAAGCTCACAAACTTCTAAGAATATACTAGAGGAAAATTAAATGTACTGAAACACAAATGAATGAATCAAGTGTTTGGTGTTTTGTGCATTTTCCTACAAAATGAACAGCGAAGAAAGAGTCTAGAAAGTGTATATATAAAAAATAGTAAAAGTACATTATAAAGTAGAAAAAGTATATTTCTAGATGATTAATAAAAGCGCATAACTATATTGTTATTAAAAGTGCATTACAATATAAGTGAGGTGCAATCCAAAATAATAAAAGTGCATTCCATATTAGGTAAAGTGTTACGGAATTGATAAAAATACATGTCATGTTTTCAATAAAAGTGCATTCCAAAGCATGTAAATTGCGTTGTAAAATACTGAAAGTGGATTCCAAATTTAATAGGACTGAGTATGAAGCTAATGACCATAAATAATTTCGAAAATAAATTCCAAATCCAACCAATTCAGAATTCCCTTAATTTTTCTCTTTAATTGGAGCTTAAAGTCAACAATGGCACCAAACTCCCCTGTTTAGATGATTTTAGTTGAAAATAAAAACCCTAGCATGTAATATAAAGTAATTAAAATCGAAAAAATAAAGAACAAGTACTAATTTCTTTCATAATTTAGAGAGATTATAGAAAAAAATTCAATGGCATCTGAAGAGGGAAAGAACGACAAACAAAAGAAGGTTTATGAACAATTTACAATTTGCAATTCGCATGAGTAGAAAGAACGATGAGCAGATCCATTAAAAATAAAAGGCTAAATGCATATTTTATTAAAAGAGCTGAAATGATCAAATTATACCCGTTTTAATGAAATAAGATAGAACATCAGCCTTTGATCTTTTCGATCCAACAATTTTGAAAGTTCGTTATTTAGTAGGGTAAGAAGGAGTTTTATATGATCCAAACACTAAAAATTACTTACCTCTTCATCCATGTCTTATATAATCCAATAATGAACTTTAATTCTTTGTATTTACACGGCTGTAGAATTTAAACACGTGCCCCGTTCTTATAATTACACAGCTGATTGTATAATTAAAATATGACATTCACTTTCTTTCGATCAGCTCAAGACTTATCCAGAGCTGAATGTCCTCATTCGAAAGGATGCCCTTGGATAAATCTTTTCGATTTATGCCTAACTCTAGGGCTGGGATATTTCGTTTTTTTGGTTTTTTTAGCCTACCCGTAGGGTAAATTTTTTTTTTGCGGTTCGGTTCCTGTATTTTTTAGTGAAGAACCATAATAACCGAACCCGAACTTTTATCGGTTCCTAACTGCGGTTATTTCGGTTAACCGAAATACGAAAATGGCCCATAAATTTCGGTTATTCGGTTCTTTGGTTACCCGAAATTTGGTTCGGTTCCAGGAACCGAAAATGGCCCATCATTAAGCCAACCTGATGAAGGTGACTTCCGCGTCAACCAAGACTTGATAGAGCAAATCTATACAGCAAAAGGTAAACAAGATCTATCCTAATTTGGCATATTCATCTTTCATCATAGTCAGAGGAATCACATCCAATCAGTACAGGATCTATCCTAATTGCAAAGCTCCCTTATATATAGAAAAAAATGTCTTTCTTAAGGAGTCAGGAATTGCGTTCGATATCAAGGATTCCATTGGTTTGCAATTTGAAGCTTGATACTTACAGAGTTACAGTAAGCCGGTGAGTCTGGTGGCTGGTGAGGACAAGGAGGCGTGAGGAGTGGTGGCGAGGACGAGCAGGCGCCGGAGAAGAAGCCAATGGCGACTGGGACGAGAAGGCGCCGGAGAAGAAGCGAATCGCCGAGAAGAATCGCTGGAGAAGAAGCGGCCCTTCGATGGGAGAAGAAGGAAGCGACCCTTCGACTGAAAACCTAGTTAAGGTGGAGTATGACTGGCGCAAAAATTGTTTATAATTTTATTATATAATATTAATATATAACGGTTCTTCGGTTTTTTTTTGTAAAACCGAACCCGAACCCGGAGTTTTTTACAAGAACCGAAAAATATACCTAAACAAATTATCAATAACCGAACCAAACCGAACCGAAATGAGCGGTTCGGTTTGGTTCTTCGATTCCACGGGTATAAAGTCCCAGCCCTACCTAACTCTTTCCTCATTAAAAAAAATCTAATCTAACCTACATGTTAATTTGTATTTTTTTACATTCAATGCTTTGAATTTAAACCATTTAATTGTGTCATATAGACTTAATGTCATACATATCTTACTGAATACTAAGTATTATACATCAAGCATAAATTAATTAGTTAGAAAACCTATATTTTTATAGGTTTTCTAAATAATTGAATGTGAATTGTAAATGCATGTGATAACTTATACTCTGTATGTAAAAAAGATATACAACTTCAAAAGTTTCATTAATAGAATATAATATTTGAAAAAACTAAATACCTAAACATAAACATGTAAAAAAAGAATTTAAATAGAATTATTAACCCGTGCAAAAGCACGGGCATCTATTACTAATAACTAAAGCCGAAGCAATTTCTGCCACCACGTTGCGCCACATCACCCCTTATTAAAATAATAATTTTAAATAGTTAATTATGTTAAAAAAGTTATCTCCAAGTAACCATAAAGATAAAATAATATTTGTAAGAATTTATCCCCAAATAAACATAAAGATAAAATAATATTAGTAGATTCGACCAATATAGATAAAAAGCATATTATATTTATTATTTTTGTAAAAGATAAGAAAAAATATGTACACGCGATCACATCATATATATCTTTGAAATAAAAATAGTCATATCTATATATAATCTATAACTATATATTAAATATATACCTTTTCGAGCCACCGCGTTAATTTTGGCCCGATCTTACATTTAAAAATCAATTTTTATTTATATTAATTTATCCTTTTCAATTAAATTTTTTTCTATCTATTTATGTGAAAAATTATTCTTAAATTCGAAATTTAATTAAAAAATAACAAACATTATTCTAACTTTATCTTTTTATCCATTTATATAAAAGATTTATCTTCAATCAAATTTTGATTAAAAAAATAAAAATTTCAATATCTAGATAATTACTATCCTAAATTAAATTTTGATACAAAATTATATTATATTTTTCTTAATTTCCTTTTTGGCTTATTCATGTAAATATTGAAGATTTTTTTTATCTTTTAAAAATTCAGCCTTTTTTTTTTATCTCTTCTTATTAATTATCATTTTAACTTTTTACTTAAAAGATTTTTAAAGACTTGAATTTGATTGAAAAAATTATAGGGATTTAAATTATTTTTGAGTTTGTAAAATAGTAATTAAAATAAATTATATTTATATTTTTCCATAAATAAATTATCATTGAGTAATCAAAATCATATTGGGTTCATTACAATGATTTTTGCTTCGTCTCACATTATAACAAATGTATATTTTTATAAAAAATAATTTATTTTATCATAACTATAACCTAAAGCGGAGGTTAAAAAAATTATTAAACGACACATGTCACTTTTAGATTGGTCCACACCACCCTTTTTAAAAAAAAATAATCTTTCATTTTTGGATATGATAAATTCTTATTCATGTTTTTAGAATATGAGATAAAAAATCTCATTATTAAATAATCTTTATTTTTACATATGATTGATAGGAAGATCATTAATATAATTCAATCATTTGTTACCTTATATGAAAATATCTTGATTATTTATATGATAATTGTCTTATCTTCTTACACATATCATAACAAAAATTTATATTTAAGCATTTATATTATTAATATTTTATTTAAAAAAAATCCGTACAAGTACGAGAATACATACTAGTTTTGTTATATATTAAAATTATTATTAAATAAATTAAGTATTAAATCCACGTAGTCGTGCATTGCACGACGGATACAACTACTATACTTTTAGTGTAGAAGTATTACATAAAAATGAAGATGATTAGTACTAATTTATTACACTATCATAAAACGGGTTAGAGAAGAAAATAACAAAATAAGTATTGGCGTCGGTGCCGACAGCTGCTGTCCCACCTCACCTTTCTCACGCCCCCATCCCAAAACACCAGCCTGCAGTGAGCACGTTGCTCGTCGTCTATTTCCCCCACTCTCTACTGCACTTGCTAGTTACTACTACCTCTCTAGGGTTTCGATTCCAATTCTCCCCCAAAATTCAACCTGCAAATCGAAATCGCTCTCCATGTTCCACAATTGACCAACCACGTAGTTTTCCTAACCCAATTCCCTTCAGATCTCTCACTTCCGAGTTCCAACCATGGGGCAAGAGGGCTTCACTCCCCAGAAGCGAGCTGGAGCAGCCGCCGGAAACGGGGCCTTTCTCCCCACTACTACTTCCCCCGCCGGCATGCTCGGCCGCCCCCGGACTCGCGGCCGCCAGATCGCCAAGACCTTCAACAATATCAAGATCACCATCCTTTGCTTGTTCATCACCATACTCGTCCTCCGGGGCACGATCGGGATCAACCTGCTCGCCTCACAGCCTGACGCCGAGAAGCAGAATCTTATGGAAGAAGCGAATCGGATTATTGCCGAGATCCGATCTGACGGCAAGTTGCCAGACGATGAGCCGCCAATGAATCCGAATGCTACGTTTACTTTCGGGTATAGGGTCTCAGATTGGGACGAGCGGAGGAGGAATTGGCTCAAGGAGAACCCTGATTTTCCGAGCACCGTGAACGGGAAGCCTCGGATGCTGTTGGTGAGTGGCTCTCCGCCCAATCCTTGTGATAATCCTATTGGAGATCACTATCTGTTGAAATCTATTAAGAATAAGATTGATTACTGTCGAATTCATGGGATTGAGATTGTTTATAACATGGCTCATCTCGATACGGACCTTTCTGGTTACTGGGCTAAGCTCCCCCTGATCCGGCGGCTCATGTTGTCCCACCCTGAGATCGAATGGATATGGTGGTTGGACAGTGATGCACTGTTTACTGATATGGTGTTTGAGATCCCTGTGAAGAAGTATGAGAATCACAATATGGTAATTCATGGGTATCCAGATTTGTTGTTCGAAAAGAAGTCCTGGATTGCTTTGAATACCGGTAGTGTCTTGTTTAGGAATTGTCAATGGACTTTGGATTTGCTTGATGTTTGGGCGCCTATGGGTCCAAGAGGGCCGATTAGAGAAGAGGCAGGGAGGATCGTGACAGCTTATTTGAGTGGAAGGCCATCATTTGAGGCAGATGATCAGTCTGCTTTAATCTACTTGCTGATCACACAGAAGGACCGTTGGATGGATAAAGTGTTTGTGGAGAATTCTTATTATTTGCATGGATTCTGGACAGGATTGGTGGACAAGTACGAGGAGATAATGCAGAAGTATCATCCTGGGCTGGGTGACGAAAGATGGCCCTTTGTTACCCATTTTGTTGGGTGTAAGCCCTGTGGGAGTTATGGTGATTATCCTGTAGAGAAGTGCTTGAAGAGTATGGAGAGGGCATTCAATTTTGCAGACAATCAAGTGCTTAAATTATATGGATTTAGGCATAGAGGTTTGTTGAGTCCTAAGATCAGGAGGACGAGAAACGAAACAACTGCTCCTTTGGAGTATGTAAACCAGTTTGATATACGGCACTCGGGGCAGATCAGTGCATGAGGTTTTGTTGGACCTTCTCACCCTGATGTATTGCAAGATGACCTTGCCCAATGTTGACTGATTCTTACATGTTCAGTGTGGTCGTGTTTGAGATCTTGATGCCATGGGAATTGTTATCTATTTTTAAGTTCGGACGGTTGAAGCGCACTGTGGGCCAGTCTCCAAGCCGAAAGAAGAAAGGCTGTATTGGTTTGCTTAAATTTCCTGTCTTGATCCCTTAAAAAAAGTAATAGCTGGTGACAGTGACTGGGAATGAATACTTTATTTTCAGATGCTCATTCTTTTCACTTTTCGGAATTGTATTCTTACTTATGAAATGAATTTGGAAATTTCTCACGTGTACTTCTTTTTGTTACATGATTTTACTTTCAGTTTACTGTAAGTCAGAACTCATAGTTGATTACTTGATTGATTAAATATTTGGGTTATCTCTGGGAATTCAAGGCCATAGTAGCATGATTTTGAATCCTTCATGTTTACTCATGGTAACTTATCATTTCCACTGCAATTCTGAATGTTGTTGTAGTTAGTTTGTTGTGATATTCACCAATGAATCACCTTTGTTCTTTGAAGTACATGACATGAAGAGGTAAACAGAAGTAACATTTTAAGCTCAATTTTGGTTTTTATGTTATTTGTGAATAGACCAATAGCTTTAAGCATGGATAACAAGCCTTCTCAATTCTTGAGTTCAAGTTGTTATTAGTGCAAATGGGTGTCTTAAGCTTCATTCAGTCTTGCTTACTTTCGGTGCATACATACAAGAAGATCAAGATTTATGTCTTCTTGTGCACAAGCAAATCCCTACTTGCTGTGATTAGTCATATACTAATTCCTGAATTGATGAGAATACAACAATTCTCATCCTTGAGATAGCATTACTGTAATAGAGATCCATATTTACAAGGGAGTGGAAATATTAGATGTTGAATTCATTATAGTGGAGTATGAATCTCTTATAAACAGCTTCATCTCTAATAACCTTTCTAACTTCAAATGCAAAATAAGTAAAATGTTCTATTGTTATACAGAAGCATGCACCTGTTATTGACATTGTTGATCAAGTTTTCTTAACATAACCTGGATCTGAGCTTATTATTCCGCGCAGCAAGCTGCTAATAATAAATTGTGACACCCAGCATCACCCTGACTGTATTGACTCGATTGCATGTTTATGTTAAGTTGACTTGTAGAGATTATCTTTCAAGAAAACATTCATCTTTGTGGGTTAAAACTACTGTTATGTGCTTATGTCAAGCCTTTTGCTTACAGGTATTTGCAGTAGATATTCAGTTTTGCCTAATTTGAAGAAATAGTGCAGGAACTGATTTCTATAAAACCACTTGTATATTAGCCAATCTTACATTTGGTATGGGGAAAAATAAACATAGGCAATAGATGCTGATAACTGTCCATAATTTGTAGGAAAAGTAGTGTACATGCATATTTTACTCAGGGTGTGATAATGTGAAGAGAGGTAGTCTATAATCATCATATCCTTGAATTGCTTATCCCAAAAAGTAATGCATTTCTGCCTCCCTCTTATAATAAATACTAAGTCCAGTTTGTCAGCTATCTCACTTTGGCAGCAGCATCAGCATATAGCTTGTCAAGCAGCCTGGAGCAAACAACTGTTGATTTGGAGAGTGCTGATTAATAAGCATAAATAACTCGGACCCTGCGTCTTGCTGATAGCATTTCATTCATTTGAGCAATTTGAAGCAAAAGTTGGCTAATTTTCTGCAAGAAAACATGTAAGAGTTCAGAATGTCCATTTCAGAATCTTGGCAGACTTGAAGTACGATAGCAATCTATAGAAAAAATGGAGATATTACCTGTTCTTGTTGTCTGAGGAGGATGAGTAATGTATATCTGCTTTGTTCCAGAGCTTGTTTATGCCACCTTTTCATCCTTGCATATGCCAATGTAAAAGCTACTGCTGTCATTAATGCAGTTAATGAATTCAATGTCCATACTTTTGCTTTACATGCTGAACAAGGCCAAAAGGATGAAGTTGCTGAAACAATTCTTCTGCTCAGGTTACTAATCCCCTGTCTCATTTGCCTACCCATCTGGTGAACTGAAACACCACGCCATGGATCTGGTTCTGAAATCTGCTGCAAATCTCCATCCTCAGACTCGGCGGAGCATGCTGAAAGTGAAGAAGAAGACGAACTTGTTTCAAAAGATTCCTCTTTGGAAACTTCTAGACCTTCATGCTCACTCGGTGGAAAAACTGCAGGTTCATCATAGAAATTCTCTTTGACGAACACGCCCAAATCTTCTTCTTGAAATGGGGTGGATGAGGAAGATTGCTGCTGGACATATGGACTCGGGACAACTTCCCAACTATCAAGATCCTCCATTTTTTCAGCAATGTAAGTCGGTACTGCTAAATACAGTAGACCTTTTAGTACTGATTCGTTTCAATTGCAGTTAATTTGCAGTGTTGTTTGCTTCTGATGAAGGTATTGAATAGCTATTTTTATTTTTGCATTGGAATGATGTGAATCACAGGAAATGGATTGGCCTTGACTTACAAATATCAGTCTTGGTGCTTTTCTGCACAAGTACAAAAGTGGGTTGCATTCTAGTGTTGCTAGTTTTGTCCAGCAGTGTTCTCTAACATACAAGTTCAAAAATATCTGCCCAGATATTATAATTGTAATGGATGTCGAAGTACACCTTACTGGTGGTCCATAGGATAGTTGGAAAGTTTGTATTTTTGGTTGATAGATTCCTGCTGGATTTGTACAGTCACATTCACCGCCAAGATATGAACTCTTGTATTGGGCCCATGAGAGAAGATCAATGCTGGTAACACTCAGAACGCGTTTTTGACTTGTAATTTGGTCTTATAATACTTTCATGGTTGGGCATCGCACTGCACAAACAGAAAGATCAGGATTAGATAACAGAAATTAGTGTGATTAATTAATAAGTAGAAAGAAATCTATGTTTCATGAAACTTAGCTTCTATAATGGTAATGAAAGGTTTTAGTAAGATTCTTAGGTGCTTTATTGAACACCATTGTGATCGGGAGATAAATTGTGTTACTGTTGAGGATAAAATGCTCATAAAAACCAATCATTTTTGGGCTGTCGATATATTGATTATCAATCAATCCATTTACTGATCTTAAAAACATCTGTCTTTTTTTGTGGTAGAAAAAACATCTCTTGTATTTACAACAAAAGCAAAATATTTACATCCACTAGAGTTGAACTCCAAACCTCGTGGATGTGGTGGAGCTAGTCGTTTACCACTTGAGCCAACTCTCTTTGATTATCTGAGCAAAATGTTGATTACCTTATTAAAAAAAAAAATTGCGAATGATTACACTTCTAATTTCATATCAGGCACCATTTACATTACACACGTAGTTATTCACGGACCTTGGGCCGTAGCCCGCGTAAGCTGCACATAATTTTTTTGGGATTGATAACTCTTTTTTCCCCTTTATTTTTCATTTTCAAGATCTAAAGGAAAGTGTTTTTATTTATTGATAAAGGAATACTTGAGCTACGAGTCCTTGTTTCGTCTGCAATAATCTGAACATCCCGAAAAAGGAAACCCATAATTTCATCAATTCTCCTTTACTAATTCTGGAATATATCCATGCCAACAGAATTTCAACCTGCAATTATTGATGAACAAAATTTGTCTATTTGAAAGAGAACGATCTTTTTCAATTCGCTTGCCCAACCAACAGACCACAGGATCCTAATCTCACCAGTTTGTGGAATTCGTCTTCTTCAAGGTGACTTGCAAGCAGGTTGATGCGCTTTCTTTTTACCATTTCTTTTTCCCTCTTTTCTCTTTATTATCAGGCGGAATTTTGCTTGATAAGAAGACGAGGTTTTAGTTAGGTTATCCCCCTGTGCAATTTACGTATGAATTGAACCCCCGATCGGAATTGGCATGGCCAAACTGTCATGTCTAGGGTTCATAATTTGAAAGCCTATTTCACCGGCTGTTACTAGAGGCTGTTAGTTTATTTTGGATTGGCTAATTGAAACTTGGAAGCAAATGAAAATTATAGTGAGCTTGTTTAAGTGTATAGATATATGGATCAATCAATATGATGTGATGATTAATTGATTATTCATTTATGTCTGTTCATAATTATCTGCATTGAAGCCTCTTTTGATCTTACAGATGCATCTTTGAGGGTGTTTAGCTACCCCCTTCTTCAAAATTGTGGCAATTTTGTGGAGAGCTATTTGTAATCATGATTGTTTCCGCTCTTCTAACATCTGTGGGAATAAACTCTGGCCTGTGTATATTATTCTTCACATTGTACTCCATCCTAAGGAAACAGCCTGCAAACTTTGAAGTCTATCAGCCACGAATATTGACTGAAAAAGGAGTTCAGCGAAGTAGTAATTTTCACATCGAGTCACTTCTGCCTTCACCTGGTTGGGTAAGGAAAGCGTGGAAACTTACTGAGGATGAATTGCTATCAATTTCTGGATTGGATGCTGTAGTTTTTATGAGGGTTATCATCTTCAGGTAATAAGATTCTGTTTTAGCCCCATAAGATGAATTTGTTAAGCGATGTAGATATTTAATCAGCTACAATTACTTAACATTGTCAATCACATTCCACATCTTCATGTTCTTTCGGTCTTTTTTACTGGTGTATAATCTGCAGCTTTGTTTCTATACAGTATCGTTAGTCTTTCCTCATTTCTTCTGTATCCATCTCCACCATTCATATTTTCATGTGTTTGCAGCTTGCGAGTATTTGCTTTCGCTGGGATTATAGGAGTATTTGTTCTCCTTCCTGTTAATTGCTCTGGTAATCAGCTCACTGAATTTAATATTGCAAATATTTCAAGCGATTCCTTGGACATCTTTACAATTTCTAATCTAAGTAGCGGATCAAAGAGGTGAGATCACACAGTTCTTTAGTGCAATCTACCTTAGTTTCATTAAATTCTAAATTTCAATAATTGAAGCTGCTTTACAAGCACGGCGTCTATATTTTTATTCCTCCTGACATGACTTTGTGGCAGGTTATGGATTCATTTTAGTGCCGTCTATCTGGTCACTATCTTTGTCTGTTATCTTCTGTATTATGTGAGTTATCTCAATTAAATGCGATTTACTGGATAATCCAATGAAACTTTGAACAATTGAGTTGGCTTATCCTTGATCTTGTAATTTTGCAGGAGTACAACTACATTTCTAATAAAAGGATCCAATTTTTCTATTCATCTAAACCTCAGCCACATCAGTTTACAATTTTGGTTCGTGGTGTCCCTGTACCTCCTGGGGGCAGTGTCAGCGAGAGTGTAGATAGCTTCTTTAATGAGTTTCACCCGTCTACGTATCTATCCCATGTGGTGATCCATAGGACAAATAAACTATGGGGTCTTATAGTAAGATTTCTTGCTCCCTGGTTTTGTTATTATAACGTCCAATAAGCTTTGGATTTGCAAAACTTGATGTGAGGGATGAACACGGCAATTATGTAAACGTTATTGATATCTGCTTTTCCTCAGAATGACGCCAATAAATTATATGAAAGACTGACACACTTGAAATCAGAGAATGATCAAAGGAATGTCAGTCGGGGTGGTCTCTTTGGATTATTTGGTCCCAAAGTTGATCTTGTAGATCATTATGAAAAGAAGCTGGAAGATATTGAGCAAAATCTGAGAGCACAACGAGAATCTTCTCTAGTTGCATCAGTAAGTCCCTGATTGATTCCTTCTTTGGTTAAAAAATTATGATGTCTTTTCTATTTTTCACTTTCCCCTTCTTTGGTTCAAAAATTATGATGTCTTTTCTATTTTTCACTTTCCCCAAAAGTTGGTATTCACTAATCTGTTCTTTTTTTTCCCCATGCACATAGGAGGTACGTGCTGCCTTTGTATCCTTCAAATCTCATTATGGAGCTGCAGTTGCTCTGAGTTTGCAGCAGTCAACAAATCCCACACATTGGATTACTGAACACGTTCCTGAACCCGACGATGTTTACTGGCCATTTTTCCAAACATCTTTCTTTCAGAGCTGGATCTCTAAAGTGTTCGTCTTATTGGCTTGCATTCTCCTTACTATTCTATTCCTCGTACCTGTTTTGATCGTTCAAGGTCTGACCAACCTGGAGCAGTTGGAGGCTCTTTTCCCATCCCTTAAAAGTGTCCTGTCAATGTGAGTGGGGTTTTCTCAAGATCATATGGAAATTCTAGCATACTTGCTCTTTATTTATGCTACATATACAAGTTGAGTTGATTTCATAAATGTTCAAGGCACATTAAAACCATTGCTACATTTTATGAATCTGCAGATCAGTTGTGAGCCAAATAGTTACTGGATACCTTCCGAGTCTTATTCTTCAATTATTCCTGACATTAGTGCCACCTATTATGATGTTCCTTTCGTGCATTCAAGGATATATCTCTTTCAGTGAGATTCAAAAAAGTGCATGCAACAAATTCCTTTGGTTCTCGATATGGAACATCTTTTTTGCAAATGTACTCTCTGGATCAATTTTAAATCAGCTTATACTCTTGCTTGATCTCAAGAACATTCCTTCAAAATTAGCGGTTGCTGTCCCAGCACAGGTCAGATTTCATAAATTTATGAAGTAATTAAGAATGCTCCACCGTTCATAGTGTTTTTTATTCCAGCATCATATTTGAACCCACTATACATGGTAGGCTATGGTAGAAAGCAAAAGTCAGATGTGCTTATCAATCATTATCTCCGAACATTGATTAATATTGTATGATATCATGATTTTTTATATGAACTTGTAAAGGACTATTTTGTTCTGCAGGCATCATTCTTCATTGCATATGTGGTCACTTCAGGGTGGACTAGTACCTCATCAGAACTGTTCCAAATGATCCCTTTCATTGGCATGTTGCTGAAAAAATGCTGCTGTTGTAAAAAACATGAAGATGTCAGCGATGATTTTGAAGCTCCGGGTCTCCCATACCATGTGGACATCCCTCGACTTCTATTCTTTGGTCTTCTGGGTATAACCTACTTTTTCCTGGCTCCCCTTATTTTGCCTTTCCTGTTGGTCTACTTCTGTCTTGCTTACATCGTCTCCAAGAATCAGGTTAGTCCCTCTTCCTTTCTCTTCATTCATCTCATTTATGTTTTAATTGAGTGTGCCTATGTGGCCAAGTATATGATCATGTAATAAATCGGTGTTCAATTCTGTATGAAAACAAAATGTGTCATCTGCTATCAACTTCTATAAATAAACTCAATAGAGCTTCTTAGTATCTTTCCTTCTAATAATAAGGAACTAAATGTTCATAATTTTGAAGAAGTGTACCAGAAAATAGAAGGGAAAATAGCTACATTGGAAGAAAAACTGGACCAGAAGATATATACATCATGGGATAAAATCATTAGCAAGATAATTGAGTCTTTTAATCGGCGAATGTGCTGAAGAATCAATATCATATTTGAAAAGAACTTCTTCATATTCGGAACAAACACACACTGATCCAGTATATTTCTACACAATATTCAGCTGCAATGCTCTAAGTGACGCCATATGTATTTGCGAATGCAGTTCATGAATGTGTATTTGCCGAAGTATGAAACAGCTGGGAGGTTTTGGCCAATTGTGCACAACTCAATGATATTCTCCCTGGTTCTGATGCACGCCATTGCTGTTGGCCTCTTCACACTGAAAAATCTTCCTTTGGCATCAACATTAATTTTCCCGCTTCCTGTCCTCACTTTGCTATTCAATGAGTATTGCCGAAAACGCTTCCTTCCCAACTTTAAAGGGTATGCTGCTGAGGTATATTTTTTTCCCCCTATACTCGCTAAAACTCATAAGAAATTTCAACAAATATTCAAATATGTTGTTGATCCTGTAAGGATAAAAATGCTTGATTGATGTGGTTACCAGATGTGAAATTAATGAACATTCATATGAATCAAACAGAACCAGTTGACTGACATATTAACATATCATTCATCCCTATATAGAGTAAAGGTAGGGTATGACATTGACTGTCCATTCCCTGTGTTTTCTCATTACGCAGAGTCTTATAAAAAAGGACAGAAAAGATAGCAAGGACCCTGCAATGGGTGAATTCTTCAACAAGCTGGTAACAGCTTATCAGGATCCTGCATTGGCTCTCAGATTATCACACAATCCTGATAGCCAAACCACCCCGCTGCTCTCTGATCAGAGTTCTTGATACAATTTTTTGCCTAAAGTGGTTAGTTTGATTCTGGGCAACCAGTTTTTCATAGATCAAACAACAATGGTTGCTCCCTTTGGTGTGAGATTACACATGTCAGCAAGCATTTCTTTTAATGCTGTGGCTTTCTGAATTCAGATGAGAATTGTGATATTGCTTTTTTGTTCGAGTAAATCTGGCAGAAAAGGCGTTTGTTTCCTTGTGTTGTGATTTGAAGAGTTTTTGGGAAAACAAAGCAGCGACGGGTGAAAAATCTGGACAGAAAAGTGTATGGCCATTTGTATAATCACGATTTTGTAATATTGACTGGTGCTCAAAAGATTTGAATTTTCCTCAATAATTAATCTTGAATGCATTAAAATTTGAATTTTCCCACAAAATTTCCTCAATAATTAATCTTGGATTCAACGATAATGGAGGCAGCTGTCGGTGGTGGGATCAGTTAATAAGCAATAGCAGGTTCCTTTGACAGAGTACCTACTGCCTTCAAAGGTGGTGTGCGAGAAACTCGGGTGGGGGTTCGCGGCGGGCAATATAGTCGGCTTTACCAGCTGCCAAGCGAAAGAGGTTTCGGGAGATCCATGGGGGACTCGATTGAGGCATCATTTTCGAGTAGGACAGCATTGGTAGCAAGTTTGTGTGTTGCCATGTTATAGTTGCTTGTGTGGGCCACTTTGCAGGGTAAGAGCGATCTCATCAACACCTTTCGTTGGAGGCACCGTGCTTGGTGCTATGGTGGTTGTTGAGAATCTTTTCTCATATTGAAAGTTGTGACGAAACATGTCTATTATATAAGATCTTGGTTACTCTTTTGATTGTCAATTTATTTTACGATGGAAGCCACTGAACTTGACTTTTCACAATTTTCCGTGGCACTCGATGTGGGCCATTTTCATCCTTTGCATTATGAATTATCCCTTGTGACGGACTCCTGCGTATGGTTTTAGGAGGCCCTGTGCGAAATTAGTATATAAAAAAAATATGTGCCCCAATAATTTCGATGGCCTTATAAAATAAAGAAAAAGAGACTATTTATAAAATAAATAAATTAAGATCCTCAATTTTTACATTTATTTGCAAGCTTAAATATAAGCATTTTTATTAGAAAATAAACAATTTTAATAATTAAGTAATATCATAAATTCATAGGTCAATGTATTATAATATTTTGTACCAATTACTATATGATTAGATTTATATATAGTAAGGAAAAAAAAAATCTTCAATATTATCTACAAGAAAAGAGCATGATAAATAATAAATGAATTTGCTAATGACATGATAAATAAATACAACATATACTCTCCAAATCTACATTTAATTAAAGAAATAAATATTTTTAAGTTCCTTATTTTTGCTTTTAATTATGTCCTTTTTCTAAACAAAATTAATTAAACCTTGAATAAAAAAACTAATTAATTGCCTCTCAAAAAGATATTAGCTAATTATCTAATTAGTTAAAATGAAGCAAATTATAGGAACACATTTTATCACTTAAAAAAGAATAGCTAATTACGGGAAGGGATTGTAACTTAGGAAGTGGAGGCGAGTGGGACCCATAGACAAAGAAAAAATTTGTCAACAACAAGCTTAGCGAAGGAAGATTCGAACTCAGAATGTCTGGGCGGAGGATTGAGTGCTTTGACAACTCTGATATATTTTCTTTTTACCATTAATTTAATGTTTTTATATATATGGGGCACCTAATATTTGAGGGCCTGTTACGTTGGGCTTTTTGCACGGACTCATGGACGGGCCTGGACCCCGTTATGGCCTATGGAGTTTTCACAATTGTCCGTGGCACTCGATGTGGGCCATTCCTATCCTCTGCATTATCCCTTGTCATGGGCTCCTGCGTCACCTTGGTCGAGTATGCATCTGCTCGTCCTCTGGCGACACCCAAACTGGCTGCCCCTACATCCCTCCAGATCGTTGAGGCTTGAATTTTCATGATTTCCTAATTAAGTTATCTCACGTGTTAGTCCTTCTTTTTGAAACAAATGAGACAAGTCATTAGCTATCAAGATTCAAGATATTAATTACATTGAAATAGACCATCTTCGACAAACTCTCCTTGTAAAGGATTAATTTTTTTTGTAAAGTTTTTGGTAATACATAATTTTATAAATTGTATTGTACAAACTAATAAGACTAAAATGGATAACGATAATATATTGGAGTGTCAACCTTAGGAATGAGTACACTAAATGAATGATCAACTGATTTAATCTTTTGTTACCCCCAAACCCTAACTTGTTACGCAAGATAGCCTAATCCCCTGCACTCCTATAAAAATGAGGCATGCTTACTTTTTCGTTTGAATAAGCTCTTGGATAACGAATTGACTTGAGCGTCGAAGTTGGATTAGGGACAAATCCTTTTTATTCTTTTATTTTGAAAAGATTTATCAAATTCAAAAAGAGAGACCCAATAAGTTACTAATTAGGGTAGTTACAATACGATCAGATAAAAAATGAATCACGGGAGGTACGGTAGCAAAAGCTACACAACAAGGACCTAAGTAAACCGGAGTCTTAGAAGGAAGCTCACATGAAAATCAAGGTCCTAATGGACCATGGAATTAATCATGGAAAGCCATGTCCTCTCGTGCTTTGTAGATGCCTTCACTCTTCCATTATTTCTTGTTTGGACTAACTACATAACCATCCTTGTGCGGTCTTTAATTAGTAGTGACCACCATGAAAACAATCCTGTTTCGGGCAAACCAAATGTTGTGTACAATTGAGGCAAGGGCAGAGATTCTTATTTTGAAGGGAATTGAATGTTTCTTGCTTCTATGGGAGAACCAAAGGAGCCAATTAGGGCTATCAATTACCCATGGGTGACCAGGGTCGTAGCCAGGAATCCGAATGAGTGGGGGCTAAATCCAACATCTATTCCAAAATTATGGTTCACAATTTGTAGACACTTGGAAGGACAATATCAATCCAATCTTCACAACTAAAAGGCAATTACACACGCAAAACCCAAATCAGACACGCAAAATCCAAAGCAGATATGCAAAATTAAGACAACCAAACAACCCAAACTTCAAATCAATCTAAACCAAATTCGAAATTGAGCATAAAAGGAGAGCTATTGAAGGAAAAAAATAGATGAGTACCTTTGTTAGTTTTGCATGCTTAGACTTTGTTACAATAAAAAACCCTTTGTTACTTTTTTGACACAAACTTCATTACAAAAGATAAAATCTCTCTCCTTGTGGATTCGACCCGGACTTCCTAAAGACTACGGTTCTTAGTTAGTTTGGATTCTTTTGCATAGCCGTGATTTGCACGACCAAATTCACCTCTATCAAATTGGAGTCGTTGCCAGGGAGGCAATAATTTACTTTTGTGTGATTTTTATGCCAATCTTGGTGTGAACCTATCTTATGGTTCACACCCGTGCTACTAATAATTCAAATCTTCTTGTTGATCCATATATTGAAAGGACTCTATTTAAAACTCGCCGAGTTGTGTGTGCACTATTACAAGAGTTTGAAGCAATGTGTGATCAACGTGTTACTCTTGAGAGCTTGATAACTCTTAATCTCAATCAGCCTACTCGTGCAGTGCAATTTCCAACCCTTGGTGATGGGGTGAAGTTTGAGCTTAAGACAAGAGTAGTCCATCTGTTCCCAAAATTCAATAGAACTCCACTTGAGGATCCCATTCAACATCTTGATGAGTTCCTCGATGTCTGCACTAGCATGTGTCCTTCTGATATAACTGAAGAGCAGTTGATACTGAGAGCCTTTTCTTTTTCTCTAAAGGAATCTGCTAAAGACTGGTATCATACTTTGCCTCCTGGAAACAGTAATACTTGGGTGAACTTGAAGAAGTTGTTTCTTAACAAATACTTCCCTGCAATCAAGTCTAATCAACTCAAGAAAAAAGATCTGCAACATAGAGAAATTCCTCAATGAGTCTCTCTATGAATACTTTGAGCGCTTCAAGAAACTAGTGAAGATTTGTCCTTACCATGGTTATACTAATCATGATTTCATTCTCTATCTCCATGGAGGACTCCAAGAGGATGATCATCGATTGGTCAATTCTTCTTGTGGTGGGAACATTATGAAAAGAACTTATGAAGAGGCTCTGGACATCTTTTCCAGATTGGTTGATTATTCTAGACAATACAATGGAAGAGGTTCCCAGAACTTATCAACTGCCAACTCTCATTCTAAGATTGATCAAGTTAATTTTGATGTGCTGAAAGAAGAGGTGAGGTGTTTGAAGCTGAAAGGTACTACTCAGCAGGCTAAGGCTTGTGAGATCTGTCATGACCCCCTGCATCCTACTGATTCATGTCCTACACTACAAGAGAAAGTGAATGCAGTTGGAGGGTATCAAGGCTATGTTATATTTGGAGATCCAGGTATGTTCACTCTCCATATAATTTTTGGAGGTACTAAGCTTGAAAAGGATATGTTATATTTGGGTGCTTCCATTAATGTTATACCTTCCTCTCTCTGTGATTATTTGAAACTTGGACCTATGCAGTGAACTAATTTTTCTATTCAGTTAGCTGATAAGTCCACTGTGCATCCTATAGGAATGGTAGATGATGTTTTGGTTATGGTTGGTGATCTTACTTTTCCTGATGGTTTTTATATGCTTGATATGGAACATGATAATCATGCAATCCCTATTCTTTTAGGGAGACCCTTCTTCAAAACCGCCAATACCAAAATAAATGTGATCATTGGTTCTTTGACTATGGAATTTGATGGCCAAACTATTAATCATAACATCTATGAAGCCATGAAATCTCCATCTAATAATCATTCTGTGTATGTTGTTGACGTGCTTGAGCCTATTATGAAAAATATTCTTGTTGGAAACCACCTAGATGATATGAAATCTCTTGTTGATTCTAGTTTGGATTTCACTTTATCACCTAACATGCAATACACTGTCAATGAGTTGGATGCTTACTATAAGCTTCCTCCTGAATTATTGGGAGAAGCTCCTTTACCACTTACCTTGCCTAGCAAGGAGCTTTTGTCCTCTAATGTGCGGCATAGGTAATTGAGCTGAATGTTTTTCCAGAGCGTATCGGGCAACCCCCACCGCCACCCTTGCAACTGCCGCAGCCGCGACCACCACCATTCCCTTACCCAAATTAGTAGTTGGTTTCTGAGTTTTTCTCTTTCTCTTTCTCTTTACTTTTACTTTACATTGGGGACAATGTAAGTTTTAAGCATGGGGGAAGGGGATGACTTGCTTTGCATTCATGTAGTTGCATTATATTAGGCATGTTTACTTTATGTTTTGCATTGACTAAAATCTTGAAAAAATGAAGAAAAAAAATATTGCATTTTAGGTTCCTATTTCCCCATTGTGTAACACCTCTTGTGTTTCTAAGTTAAGTATGGATTCTAACCCATGACTTGCATGATGTGCTGAAGTTTTTATGATATGAAGTTCTAGACAAATTAGCCTTGTGAGATTGTTTTTGGCCTTTTATTGTTTAATTGTTCTCTAATTCTTGAGTGTATCACTTTGAATTGATAGCTCTAGAACTTGCATTATGACTCTTTTTCAAGGCTGCTTTACTTTTTTTTTTGTTGAAACAACGATGCTTTACTTGACTATAATGCATGACATTAAAATGATTGAGACATGTTTCTTATTATCCTGTTATTTCCCTTCCTACCTTGACAAGATCCATGTTTTTGACACTCCATTTCTTTTGAGCCTTAAAGCCTATTTTGATAGCTCCACAAAATATTTCCTAGCCTATATAAGCTTAACTCATCCAAGATTTAGGACTTTAGGTGGTTTTGTTTGTGTGGGTGTGAATAAGTATGGGGGAAGTGTGATGAAAGGTAGAAGGAAAGACAACTCTAATGTGAAAGTTGAGAAAAAAATGAAGATGAAGAATAAGTTGGAAAAAAAGTGATGAAAGAAAAAAAAATTGAGCTTCAAAGAAAGTAGTCTTCATAAGATGAGAAAAGAGAGGAGTAAAGAAAAAAGAAAAAAAGAGCTTAAGTATGTGATTGGAGTTGGTAAGGGAAGTTGGAAGTAAGAAGAATAAAAAGTGTGAAGTTTGGGTTTAATTAGTTCTTTATCTCGGATTTAGCACCACATGACCAAATATGATCCCTTCCAAATTGTCCTTACCTTGGCCCCATTACAATCCTTGAAAAGACCTTGCGAATTTTGTTGTGTGTTTGGTCCATAGCAGTGGAGAATTAGGATGCTGATGCAGTCCTATGGTGGTCTAGTTTTTCAATGTTGATTTTGATGAAACACATATCCTTAAACACTTTTTTAAGAGTGCAAACACATTACCTTGGTGTGGTCTAGAATAGATGAATTGTTTATGCTCTTTGCTTTAGTCAATTGCATGCTAGGAGATCTTGATCAAGTTATAGATATATGTTGACTTGCACTATGGATTATGAGATGAATGCATGAATCGTTATATTGTGGTTTGACTTGGATATATTTCTTACTTGAGGACAAGTAAGGTTTAAGCATGGGGGAGCAGCAGTCATTGACATCAGACTCCAAAATCATTGACCCTGTCCTCGATTGCTTTGATCTTTGTAAGCACAGTGTCGCACGTGTTTTGAAGCCTCTCAATCAGCCCCTTGAGAATCAGATTCTACTCCTTAATTTCTTTCAATTCACCGGCCACTTGAGCAGACTAAATTTCCTCTTCTTGTTGATCCTTGTCACCGACCTCAGAAGTCTTCGACACCCACTTGCCATCCACCAGACTCCAACCGAATTTCCTAAGAATCGCTTTGTTCAAGAACCTTGAGTTGATAACCTCACCACAATTCTCGTATACCTTATGATTAGACATTAACATGAAGGTCAGAGTTTCATAGGGAAGAGCATGCTTTGTAGTCTCAATCACATACTTCATGTGAAGCATCATCAACCTGGGCATATTCACCTTCTTACCCTTAAGAATCTTGTCCATGACAAGAAGATCTTGAATATATGCAACATTCCTTGTAAGCTCTCGTGGCAGCAAGTTATTGATCAAATAATTGAACAAGACCTTTTTCTCAACTCCCATTTTGTTGACTAGGTAGGGATTGGAGAAGTTATCATCCTATCGGAAACTGTCTTGATGATCTCGCGATCATTGACTTCCACAGAGGCCACAATCCTTTGTAATTGTTGAATCGTTAGTACGTCTAGGTCGCTGACCTCAACTAAGTCGTCGACCTCTTAAGTAAATGCAGCGGAAATAAAATAAAGGAAGACTTACTTGCACACAAAGATTTTTATAGTGGAAACACTTGATCAATTAACTCTATCAATCAAGTGTGAAAACCAATCCCTTCCATGTTCTCTCTTGGAAGGATTAAAAGTCGTAGCTTGCTTTATTGATCTCTTGAACTATTTACAAGAACACCCAAGATCTAGACCTACTTCCCAAGCACTCCAGAACTCATTGTGAACCGAGTAAAAACAACCCTCAACCAATCTAACAAGCCTACGTCCCTCGAACTCTCAAACTATCGTTTTCTTTCTTAACACAAAATGGAGTATGAGTTTGTGTATCTTCTAACCTAAAACATTAGACTAAATAAACAAAAACTAGGTCGGATAAGAGAGAATATTATCTTCAAATTCATTTATGGAAAGATAATATTTCTTTTATCTTTACAATCTTATCCTAAGCATAAAACAAGATAAAATAATATATGGCTTAGGACAAAGGCAATAATCGGCTAACTATCTTATCCAAGGAAGATCTTTCCTAAAACAAGATAATACAATCCAATCTTCAAAGATCACACGCGTCTTCAAGATTTTCGAGATTTTCCTTCATCTCACGTTGACGACCTTACTGACGTTGGCGACTCTGTTCACAGAATCGAGGTCGTCCACGTGACAGAAGTTTGGAACTATCAAAATCAAAGCCTCCAGCTTTTCTAACAGATTCCCCCTTTTTGATGTTGACGAACTCCTTTCATCCCGTTTAAACATGGCAAGATCAAATATCGAACAAGATATGCAAATATTTCAAGTTTGCCAAAAGTTCTCTCTAAGTTGGATGACCCACATGTAATTCAGTATAGATATTCCCATCATGTTATCTACCCCCATCATTTCCCCCCTTTTGACATCATCAAAAAGAACAACTCTAAATAATCATGCGAAAAGAGATAATCAAACGAAGGTAAATAAAGAAATTATCCAACGTACATACGTAAACCACAACAACAAGAGCAAAGTAGTCTTAAATATGCAACAGAGAAAGCAAGAACACATATGAAACTGAAGAGGTCATAATCTATGTCCGCTCCTATTCGTTGGAGGGACGTTACACCCTAGCTAGGTGTCGGAACTCCGTTCCTTTAAGTGGACTTCTCTCTTTCACAACCCCCAAACCCTTAAAATTCATTAATAATATGAAATATTTTGACACGTATTAAAGATAAGTGCTAGTGTACATTAATTAAATTGAACCGGGTTGGATTAGTACAACTTGGAAGACCAACCCGACTCTCGTTTCTTTGACTATCGTATTTCCAATCTGAATGCTTATTCGGGCTTGTCAAGGTGGGTTTGGTACTTAAATGCCTTCGGGCCACCTCCCCAATTTGGAGATCTGAATATGATGAGGTTTAGGGCTAAGCACAGTTCGGTTCAAATCGAAATTTTAAGACGAACCGCCTGAACCAAAACCGATATAAGTCGGTTCGGTTTTCGGTTTAGGAATTTTCCAAATTTCGGTTTTGGTTCGGTTCGGTTTCGGTTTGGTTTTCGGTTAAATTTCGGTTCGGTTCGAATTTTCCAAAGAATAACCTTCTATTTATCTAAAACCGAAAAAAATCGAAACCGAACCGAACCGAACCAAACCAATTCGATTCGGTTTTCGATTCACATAAAATGGAATTTTGGTTTTCGGTCCGGTTCGGTTTTTGTCGGTTCGGTTCGGTTTTGAACCGATGCTCAGCCCTAATGAGGTTGGTCGAGGTCCGAAAAAGAGTACAAGAGGTATTTTAGCACTTGATGTGTAATAAAATGTCGCAACATTAATTGTACTCTAGGAGGAACTACAATCTCGTAGTTTCATTCGCTTTTCGATCCAAGTTTATCTCTATTCGAGATTAACTAAATTCCGTACTTATAAGCTCCACAAAATAATTATAATATTACCAAACTACCCTTGAGAATTTCCATTCTCACTTGCTTATTCTCTTTGGACTAATTCCGCCATTTCCGCATTTTGCCTGGCATTTATCGCCCTTTGCGACAAATGCCAAACTCTAGGAAGTTCTCACCGAAGTTTTGAAGACAAAGGCTAGAAGGTTTGAGAAGAGTTATGCAAGGATAGAAGGTCAAGACAAGACGACATTGAAGGAAGGAAGGAATTTTCATAAAGCAAAGCATTTAGAAGATGGTGCACCAACTCTTGCATTTTAAGCCAAACAAATTATCAGCATATGAGTTGTCTTGGGGAAATATAGCTGTATTTTCAATACGTCTTTTCAACCCATTTATAATATGGGCTTTATTTTCCGCTGCTACATTCTTTGTAAAATAACTACCAGTGTAATGAACGGATGTTCTTCTTAATGAATAAAATTCCACTTTTAGTCATTTCTACTTTAATTATGTCTTATTATATAATTTTAAGCCTAGGGTGACTTTCGACGGTAAAATCCAAGGTCATTGTTGCAAAATAGGGGTGTTACAAAAGCGTCGTTGAAGGTTTGCAGCACGGGAACCTCAAGTCGAGTGCAAGTACGCGCGACCCAAGTGCTAGATCGGGGAGCAATGCACCTACGCCTCCCACAGTGGCGAGCAACTGGACCCGAGCGTCGGTCTTGATTATGCCTTGGCACATGGTACGCGGCACACAAGGGATTGTATAGCGTGTCCTATTGCTTTAGCGCATGCTCTTGTCATGGGACCTTGTGAGAGAATTCGCATGGCATCCTCCTCTTCTAAGGCAACCATAGGTGGGATCGCATCACCCTCTCCTCTTTGAGTGGGAAGCGTTCCTGCTTCTTGATCATCATACTCAGGCTCGACATAAAGGGTGAGATCGAACAAATTGAATGTGCCATGAACACCATAAGAATATGGTAGCTCAGTGCGGTAGGTGGTGTTGCCCACATGCCAAAGGACTCGAAAAGGAGCATCTCAACGAGGATGTAGCATGGTTTTGCGGGCTATTGGAAAGCGATCCTTGTGAAAATGTAATCACAATAAGTCTTTGGGCTAAAATCATCTTGCAATGACCACCATTATAGTAGACAGTGTGCTAGGCGGCACACTGCTCAAGTTACCTATATCATATATAAATTAACATATTACATCTTTTTAAAAAGATCTTCGGGTAAGACTCGAGCCATCAACTAGTTTAACTAGTTTAATGTGAAAGAAATTAAACTCTTTTTCCTATTTTCTTACTCTTTCAACTTATTATGGATTGTGAAAGAAATTAAACTTTTTTTTCTATTTTTTTTACTCTTTCAACTTATTATGGATTGATTGAATCCTCCTCCCATGTGGCAATAAAAACCCTAGATTGAGCGCAGGCTAGAACCAAATCCAAGCCCAGACCCACAACTCGGCAAAGACGGTAAACCCTCCAATTTCTCCTTCCACGACGTCACAAGAGAAGTCGAGAGCGAGGCTCGTGTTGCTTCTACCGATTTTCTCAGTCAACAAGGCAACCACCAATTCTCAGTCAGCATCACCCGAATCTCAGGAATTTTAGGTCGTCCTTCTTCCGATTTTCCTTCACTGTCACCGATTTGCTGCTTCGCAGATTTTCGCACATGTGAATATGCAAGCTATCAAATTCCCCCATGCTTAACCCTTGCTTGTCCTCAAGCAAGACATAAATCCAAATCACACCATAGAAATGCAATCATACATCCATCTCAAGTCAAACAAACATTTCACATATAATTAAAAACCCGACCAAGACTTCCTAACATGCATTATAATAAGCAAGGAGTAAAGACCATTCATTCATTCTAGACCTCACCAAGGTAATTGTGTTTGCACTCAAACTCTCAAGTGTTTAAGGGAATGTGTTTCGCTCAGAATCAACCATGAAACTAGACTACCATATGCTTGCATCAGAGTTCTAAATCTCCACTGTTGGGGATTAAACACATAACAAAAATCAAGAGGTCTTTTTAAGGGTTGTAATGGGGCCAAGGTAAAGAGAAATTTGGAAGGGATCATATTTGGCTTGTGGTGCTAAATCCGGGATAAAGAACTAATCCTAACCAAAACTTCAACACACTTCTCATCTCATCTTTTCCAAACTTTCTTTTTCAACTCCATACACTTTCATTCAAACACTTGTTTCTTTTTTTTCTTTCTTTGCCTCTTCTTCAACTCTTTTCTTTCATACTAATAAAGACTACTAACAATTAAACTGAAGTTTTTCTTTTGCTTTACACAAACTTTTCATCTTCATTTTTTCTTCACTTACACAGAAGAGTTTTATTTCCTCTTTTCCTCCTTTTCTTCCAACTCCCCCATACTTATACATAACTCACACAAAACAAAACCAACCTAAAGTCCTAAATCCCGGATGGGTCAAGCTTAATAGGCTAGGAAAATTTTGTGGAGTTATCAAAAATGGCTTAAAGCTCAAAGAAATGGGGGTATCAAGAACATGGATCTTGTAAGGTAGGAAGGGAAATAATAGGCTAATAAGAAACATTGCCTCAATCATTTTAATGTCATGCATTCAATCATATAAAGCAGCCTTGAAAAAGAGTCATAACGCAAGTTCTAGAGCTAGATAATCATGGTGATACACTCAAGAAATTTAGAGAACAAATATAATCATGAAAGGCCAAAAATCTCACAAGGCAAATTTTGTCTAGAACTTCAGAATGAATCTAAAACTCAAGCTAAATACACATGCTCAGTCCTATAATCAAGGTAATCAATCAATGATCTTGCTTATATCATATCAACTTCAGCATATCATGCAAATCATGGGTTAGGACTTATACTTAGCATAGAAATACAAGAGGAATCAAACAATGGGGAAATAAGAACCTAAATGCAATATTTTTGTATTTTTTCATTTTTCTAAGATTTTAATCAATGCATGCAAAAATTGAAATATGACCTAATCTAATGCAACTACATGAAATGAAAAAGTAATTTCGTTCCCCCATGCTTAAAACATACTTTGTCCCCAAAGTATAGTAAAAAGGTAAAGGAAAGAGAAAAACTCACAAAACTCTAGTTGTTTGGCGGGTAATAGGGCGGAAAATCCTGTGGCGGCGGCGGCGGATACTCAGAAGGAGGTGGCATGTATGGCAGAAACTGAGGATAAGGCGGATCGGGGAAATCATACTGAGGGTAAGACCGGTGAGGTGGATAGCCCGCCGAACTTCATCCATCTAGTCTAGCATTGAGCAGTCTGAACTGCTCATCTTGGCGGGCCTGATACGCAGCAAACTGCTGATCCTGATGAGTCTGATAAGAGGTGAACCTCTCATCCACATAACCCCTCATGTTCTGATAAGAGGTGAACCTCTCATCCACTTCATCCATCTAGTCTATCATTGTAACGTTGTGTGTTGTCCAGCTGCATCTGTCTCATCATGTCCATCATCTGATTGTACTGATAAGAAAATGTTATTTTCCTTTTGAACCGTTAGGAGTCTAAGTTACTAGCTGTAGGGATTGTGAGCCCTTGAAATAGGAGTCTAAGTTACTAGCTGTCACCACCAGCACCTTGGTACATCTCAGCAATGATTGGGTTGCAAATGCTCTCAAACTCCTTCATTTTGTCTTCGAATTCATCAGCCTCAGCCAGTTGGTTGTTGTCAAGCCATTGGATAGAAGCGTCAATGACGTCCTCGAACTTCTGCTTGTAGATGATGCATTTCCTTACAAATGTGCAGTAACATGGCTTTGCAATAGGAGTTTGAGAGCATTTGCAACTTAGACTCCTTTTGAAAATTGTTATATTCCTTTAGAACCGTTCATACTAATAAGAAAATGTTATTTTCCTTTTGAACCGTTCATTCTTATAAGAAAACGTTATATTCACTTAGAGTCGTTCATTGTTGTAAGAAAACGTTATATTTCTTTAGACTCATTCATTCTTATAAGAAATCGTTATATCCTTTTAGAATCGTTCATTCTTATAAGAAATCAATATATCCCTTTAGAACCATTCATTCTTATAAGAAAACTTTCTATTCCTTTAGAGTCGTTCATTGTTGTAAGAAATGTTATACTCACTTAGAATCGTTCATTCTCATAAGAAATCGTTATATTCCTTTAGAACCGTTCATTCTAATAAGAAAATGTTATTTTCCTTTTGAACCGTTCATTCTTATAAGAAAACATTATATTCACTTAGAGTCGTTCATTGTTGTAAGAAAACGTTATATTCACATAAGAAGTCGATATATTCATTTAGAATCGTTCATTCTTATAAGAAATCGTTATATTCACTTAGAATTGTTCATTCATATAAGAAATTGTTATATTCCTTTAGAATCATTTATTCTTATAAGAAAGCGTTATATTCATTTAGAATCGTTCATTCTTATAAGAAATCAATATATCCCTTTAAAATCGTTCATTCTTATTAGAAATCGTTATATTCCTTTAGTTGCATTCATTCTTATAAGAAATCATTATATTCCTTTAGAACCGTTCATTCTTATAAAAATCGTTATATTCATTTAAAATCGTTCATTCTTATTAGAAATTGTTATATTCATATCGATTTGTTCATTCTTATAAGAAATTATTATATTCCTTTAGAACCGTTCGTTCTTATAAGAAAACGTTATATTCGTTTATAATCGTTCATTCTTATAAGAAAACATTATATTCCTTTAGAGTCGTTCATTCTTATAAGAAACCATTATATTCCTTTAGAGTCGTTCATTCTTATAAGAAACCATTATATTCCTTTAGAGTCGTTCATTCTTATAAGAAACCATTATATTCCTTTAGAGTCGTTCATTCTTATAAGAAATCATTATATTCCTTTAGAGTCGTTCATTCTTATAAGAAATCATTATATTCCTTTAGAGTCGTTCATTCTTATAAGAAATCCTTATATTCCTTTAGAGTCGTTCATTCTTATAAGAAACCATTATATTTCTTTAGAGTCGTTCATTCTTATGAGAAACAATTATATTTCCTTGGAGTCGTTCATTCTTATAAGAAATCATTATATTCCTTTAGAATCGTACATTCTTATAAGAAACCATCATATTCCTTTAGAATCGTTCATTCTTATAAAAAACCATTATATTCTCTTAGAGTCTCAATACCTAAACCTCTATGATGATCTTCACGTGCTTGATGTTGATAAGTAACCGCCAGGGGTTCGGGGGCGAAGCCCCCGACAACACCAGCGGTCCTAGGGGTGGAGCCCCCTAGTAGGGGGTTCGGGGGGCAACACCCCACGAAGGTATACAATGTTTTCTGTCTTGAAAATTTATTTTATTATCATGTTAGATTAGTATCAGTTTATATAAAAAAAATAATTTCACACTTTTAATTATTGTACTCTCTAGATAGGAAAATTTGGATTATTTGTATATAGAAAAGTATTTTAATTGTTTAGATTATTTGTTGATGTTCGTATTTTTGGTATAGTTTTTAGTATGTTTTCTTAGTTTATTAGGATTAGTTTTGAAAAGTTTAGGATTAGTTTTGTGTGTTTTTGGATAGTTTTGCATATTTTGTGAAAAGTATGGAAGCTACTCCGTTTTGTGTATTTTTGTAGGTTTTAGCCAGGAAAAGGTGCTGTTTGGAGCTGAATTTGGAGCGCTACGATGAAGGATGGAGGAATGCAAGATGAAGAAGTTGAAGTCTAAGTTTTTGGAGAAGAAGTGTTGAAGAAAGCCAAGCCCAGGCTCGTTAACGAGGCTGTGAGGGCTCGTTAACGAGGTCACGAGATGAAGTTTTCGAGAGTTTGATTCTTTGACTCACCGATCCTGTGCGGGAATTTATTTCCGTGTCGGTAGAGTGTCTTTTTATAATTTTAGGGTTATTATATTATGTATTTTAGGTCTTGTTATCTTTCTAGATTTTATTTCTATCTTTTAGGATTTTATTTCTATCTTTTTAGGAAAGTTTTTATCTTTTAGCCTTTTTATTTTCTAGCCTTATTAGTATAAATAGACCTCTTATTTAGCCTAGGAGGGGGAGACGAAGTAGAGAAGCAAGGAGTAGAGAGAAGAGGAAGAGCCGAGATAGAGAGAGAGGATCGGAAGTCGAGATCGAGAGCTTCGGTTCGGTGCTTTGTGTTTTTCGGTTTCTTCTGAATTTCTGTAAGACGATATTTCTTATTAATTTGAGTAGTGTTTTGTTTTCAATGATTTCTTTTGTTGAATTTATTTGTTTCTTAGTTATGAGTAGTGAGTAGTCTTCTTTTCTAGGGTCGGGGTTTAACCCGACATAGTTATGCATGTTTGAGAAGTAAGAGTATGTGTTGATTGCCTTTTATCTATTTTTGAGATTGTTTGTTGTGCTTAGACCTAGATGAAAGTCAAGGTGATTTGAGTTTTTAACTTGATTGAAAGAGAAAGTTATAGACTTGAAGGTTGATATTGTTTGAATACGAAAGTTTCAAGCTTTAGATCCAAAACAAGCAATTGAGTGAATTGGTTTATGAAAGTAGATTAATTTACTTTCTAGTCAACGAAAGTTGATAATTTATCTATTTAAAGGCATGATCTTATCTTCTTACGAGTTTATATGCATGACTATGTTGTGGTATCCCTTGTCCTAGATCTTTGTTTTTATTTGAATTCTCTTTTAGTGATATTCGTTACTGAGTTCGTAGCCTCGGTACCAAACCTGTTTAGGTCGTTAGTTTTAGTCTTTTGTTTACGGTGGTTCGTTAACGACCCTGACAACGTCGTTAACGAGGCTTCTTGTTAGTGTTTTGCTTGTTTTTGTTTGATTGTTAGTAGTCGATAAACAAACAACCTTGCTTCTCGTGGAACGATCCTGACTCCCCTATACTCAGCGGGGTCTTGACTTATAAATTTATTTGTTGTCCCGAGTGAAGGTCCGTCCAACAAATTGGCGCCGTTTCCGGGGAAGCAACGAGTTTGTTTGTTTATCTGTGGGTCTGGGAATAGCCCGACCTCGTTTTTATTTTTAATTTTTGTTTTCTTTGTCTGTTTTCTCAGCGCATGCCGGTAGGACATCGAAGGCTCGAATTTGACAACGCTGGTTATTATTCAGAACCTGAACGTTCCCATTATCGTAGGCGCCGAGAGAACCGAGCCATGGCCACACCTGAAGAGCTGGCTTGTCAGTTAGAAGTCCTCCAAACACAGATCGAGGCATTGAAAACCGAGAAGGAAGGCGCTGCTGCTGAGGCTGAGCGTCAACGAGCTAACAATGCTCGTCTACAGGAGGAGATGAATGCCTATCCGAGGAATGCCAAACAATACATGCATCCAGAACTGAGGGTGCCAGAATCCCCAATCGTGCTTCCGGAGATAGAGAAGCCCTTTGAGATCAAGTCTCAATTCATATCCTTAATTAAACGGGCTCAGTTTGAAGGGAAACCTACTGAGTGCCCTATGGAGCATATTAGAAATTTTCTTGATCTCTGTGACACCATAGCTGCTGAGAGTGTCTCACTTGAATATGTTATGTTAAAATCTTTCAGGTGGTCTCTAGCTGGAAAGGCCCTGAGCTGGTTGGAGAATCTACCTCCTAAGTCTATCAGGACTTGGAAGAACTTGTATGATCAATTTCTTACAAAATTCTTCCCTCCTGCCAAGAAAACGGAGTTGAGGAAATGCATCACCTCCTATCACCAGCTGCCTAATGAGACTTTTGTTGAAACATGGGAAAGATTCAAAGAGATGCTTAGACAGTGCCCCACTCATGGGCAACCTTTATATGTTCTGCAAGAAATCTTTTTCCAGGGTATCAACGCAGAAACCAAGAACCGCATCAACACGCATACTGCGTGCGGTTTTATAGAGATGGACCCTACAGCTGCATGGGAATTGCAGGATAAGCTGTCCAATTATGATGCCATGTATGGAACCCAGCAAACTCCACAGCCGCAGAAACGTCTCTACGTGCCTAACCGAGAAGAAGTTGACCCAGACGTGAAGAATCAATTTCTACAAGACGAGGTCAACCGCCTGAAGAAGCAGGTAAGTTTTCTGAAATCCTCTCAATCTTGTCAAGAGTGTGGTTCTTCTGCCCATAGTACTTCTGCTTGCACTAACATAGAGCAGGTAAGAGCCGTTGAGACAATTGCTGAGATGAATTACATGAGAGGCCCATACAGGAACCAACCTAGCAATTTTGACAGGTCGAACAACTATCAAACGTGGGGCAATCAAAATCCAAATCCAAGCTATACAGCGCCTCCACCAGATAGATGACCTGCGCCTTATCGACCTCCAGGCCATTAGGAGCTACCATCTTGGGTACAAGGGTTACAGGAAAGCATCAATGGAGTTCACAACAAGGTCAATGAAGTTCAAGCTAACCTTAACCACCAGAATAAAAATGGGGAGAGTTCGATGTATGGAAGAAGAATGTTGATTCACAACTAAGGAACCTTGCTGCACAGATTCCAAGACCACAAGGGCAACTTCCGGGCCATCCCGAAGAAAACCCTAAAGGATAAATAGAAGCAGTACACCTTAGGAGCGGAAAGACACTACCGGAGCGTGTCGAAGTTAAGGACAAGACGGAAGAGGACACCACGGTTCAGCTCGGTAACGAGCCAGCGAGGGCGATTACCGAACCAGCGTACCATGGTGACGAGGCTCCGAGAGTACCTAACGACCCCAGCCCTGGTAAGTTTTCTAATCCGAGCCTTCCTCTCAATCCCAGGGTAGTTAACGACCCTATCAGGGTCGATAACGACCCGCCGAGCGTACCTAACGACCCTAATGTCGACCCGGTAGCATCACCCTTCAAGCCTAACTTGGTTCCGAGGATGGTGAAATCTCTTCCATTTCCCACTAAGAAATCCATGGACTCTACTGAGAGTAAGTTCAAGCGTTTCGTAAATATTCTTCAAGGCATTAATATTTCCATCACATTCACTGAAGCCCTAAGCGAAATGTCGGCTTACACAAAATTCTTGAAAGATATTCTTAGCAGGAAAAGATCCATTACAGAGCTGCAGGATGAAGTCAGATCTATAGCTCTACCAGTAAAGCTGGGAGATCCAGGGAGATTTGCAATAACTATTGGTATAGGTGACCACAAGTTCAAAGCTTTATGTGATATGGGAGCCAGTACTAGTTTGCTTCCTCTCTAAATTTGGTCCAAAGCCAACATGGGACCACTAGAGCCCATCAACATACGGCTTTACATGGCATATGATTCTTGCATCAAACCTACAAGGGTTGTGGAAGACTTTCCGGTTCAAGTGGGCAAATTCTTTGTTCCAAACGACTTCATCGTCATGACAATGCCCGAAGATCCGATAGTTCCCATTATTTTGGGAAGACCGTTCCTCGCCACAGTTGGAGCCATAATTGATGTTAGGAGGGGACTCCTAACTTTCGAAATTGGGGATGAGGTGACGGAATTCCGATTCAAACAATCAATTAAGGAGACCGATAGAGCCGAAGTCAAGATGCTTAGCACCCACAAGGAGATCATTGAATGTGGAGACCCTATTGGAAGATTGGCGTCAGTTGATGAAATTTCAGGTCAAAGATGGGCGAAAATAGCTCTTGCAGTTTCGGTAACGAGTCCCCCAACCTCCGTACCGACTCTACTGGCAGAAGAAGCAGGCTTGTTAACGACCCCACCAACATCGTTAACGAGCTTGGCCGACGACAATGAAATTTCAGCATTTGAATACCTCGAGGAGGTGTTGAAGACGGAGCCAGAAGAACCGATTCTAATCCCAGCTGATCCGTCCCCAACACTTAAACCCCTTCCAGATTTTCTCATGTATGAATTCCTTGGTCCTAATTCTACTTTGCCGGTCATCATTAATGCTAAATTAAAAGATGAGGAAGTAGGAAAACTACTGAATGTGCTTAGGATGCATAGAAAAGCCATAGGCTACTCCCTAGATGATATAACTGGCATAACGCCTTCCCTTTGCATGCATAGGATATACATGGAGGATAATCATAAACCCACCATAGAGCATCAACGTAGGTTAAATCCTAACATGAAAGATGTGGTTAAAAAGGAAATCATTAAATTACTTGATGCTGGGATCATATTTCCTATATCGGATAGCCAATGGGTAAGTCCGGTCCATGTAGTCCCAAAGAAAGGGGGGATGACTGTCATAGAAAACGAAAAGGGAGAGCTTATTACGACTAGGACCACCACTAGTTGGAGGATGTGCATTGATTATAGGAAGGTTAATAGTGCTACTAGAAAAGATCATTTTCCGCTTCCTTTTATTGATCAGGTGTTAGAACGCTTAGCCCAGCATGATTATTTTTGTTATTTAGATGGCTATAGCGATTTTTGGCAAATTCCCATTCATTCCGATGACCAGGAGAAGACAACCTTTACATGTCCTTATGGAACCTTTGCTTATAAAAGAATGCCATTTGGGCTTTGCAATGCCCCTGCCACCTTTCAAAGGTGTATGATGGCCATTTTTTCGGATATGATAGAGGACATTGTAGAGGTTTTCATGGATGACTTTTCAGTTTATGGTTCTTCATTTGATTCTTGTCTTGCTAACTTTGCATGAGTGCTTAAAAGATGTGAAGAAACCAATCTTGTGTTAAATTGGAAAAAGTGTCATTTCATGGTTCAAGAGGGGATAGTACTAGGGCATCTTGTCTCTAAGAGAGGAATAGAGGTAGATAAAGCAAAGATTGAGCTTATTGAAAAACTACCTCCCCCTTCCTCTGTAAGAGACATAAGGAGTTTCCTAGGGCATGCTGGCTTTTACAGACGATTTATTCAGGATTTTTCTAAGATAGCTAAACCCTTGACTAACCTACTAATGAAAGATGTAGTGTTTAAGCTATCTCCAGAATGTCTTGAAGCATTTTACAAGTTAAGAGCTGCCCTCGTGTCCGCCCCCATTATCCAGTCCCCGGATTGGACACTACCCTTCGATATTATGTGCGATGCCAGTGACTATGCAGTCGGTGCAGTCTTAGGACAACGGAAGGACAAGAAACTCCACGCCATCTACTACGCCAGTAAGACGCTGGATGAGGCGCAGAGTAAGTATACCACAACGGAGAAGGAGTTCCTTGTTGTGGTATTTGCCTTTGAAAAATTCCGGTCCTGCCTTGTTGGATCCAAAGTGATTATTTATACTGACCATGAGGCTGTTAGATATCTAATGGCCAAAAAGGATGCCAAGCCTAGATTGCTTCGTTGGATGCTCTTACTGCGGGAATTTGACCATGAAATAAGAGACAAAAAGGGAGCAGAGAACCTAGTGGCGGATCACTTATCCAGATTGCCGGTTGAACACATCATTGAATCCAATAATGAGGTGCCAATAAACGATTCCAGACCTGACGAACACCTCCTGCTGAACGAGGTCGAACTCAACAAAACCCTCGTTACCGACCCCTTTAGGGTCGTTAACGAGGCATCGAGGCTGAAACGCATGGATCACGAAGGTAAAACTCCAGGGTGGATCGACATATCAGTTGGGCAGGTCGTTACCAAGCCACGGGAGGTCGTTACCGAGGTTAATACTGCATCCCTAGGCTCGTTAACGACCCACTCGGGTCTTATGACAACCAAGTCAGGTAAGATTTCTGAACCCGAACTTGCTCAATTCCATTCAATTCCATCTCCTCCTTCTACTTCTTCGATATCAATCCATGCTGCTAGAGGATCGAAAGCCCCTTGGTTTGTGGATTTCGCTAACTATCTTGTAGGAGGCGTAATTCCCGAAGGTCTATCCCCACAAAAGAAGAAGAAGTTCCTCCACGATGTAAAACAGTACTATTGGGGTGATCCTTACTTGTTTAAACAAGGAAGTGATCACCTCTTTAGACACTGTGTCCCAGAAGAGGAGATAGAGAACGTAATTCGTCAATGTCACACACTTCCTACTGGAGGTCATGCAAAAGGGTTCAAAACCACAACGAAGATTCTTCAAAGTGGTCTCTATTGGCCAACCATGTTCAAGGATGTACAAGCTTATGTGACAGCATGTGATGGGTGCCATTGCTCAGGCAACATCACTTGGAGACATGAGAATCCACTAACCGGGATATTAGAGGTCGAATTATTCGACGTATGGGGCATAGACTTCATGGGACCGTTTCCCGCATCAGGCCCCTACAAGTACATCCTAGTGGCGGTCGATTATGTCTCTAAGTGGGTAGAAGCCGTTGCTACAAGGACTAACGACGCTAAAACTGTGGCTAAGTTCATCAAGAACAACATTTTCCCCAGGTTCGGCGTTCCAAGAGTCCTCTTTAGTGATGGTGGTTCTCATTTCATTGAGCGGAGTTTTGAAGCACTTTTGGCTAAGTATGGGGTATCCCATCGGGTGGAAACACCATATCATCCCCAAACCATGGGCCAGGTTGAAGTTTCAAACAGGCAAATAAAGAGCATATTGGAGAAGACAGTGTCCCGTTCTAGGAAGGATTGGTCTTCCAAATTGGATGACGCTCTATGGGCATACATGACAGCATACAAGACGCCTCTACGCACCACTCCTTATAATCTAGTGTATGGCAAGGCATGTCATTTACCGGTTGAGATGGAGCATAAAGCATTATGGGCTCTTAAGGAGCTCAACATGAACCTCGACGCGGCAGGAGCAAAACGATTCATGGACTTGCAAGCATTAGAAGAATTGAGGCTGAAGGCGTACGAAAATGCTGAAATTTACAAAGAGCGCACCAAGCGGTGGCATGATCGGAAATTAGTGCCCAAAACTTATGAAGTTGGTGATAAGGTACTTCTTTTCAACTCCAGACTCCTATTATTCCCAGGGAAGCTTAGGACACGATGGAGTGGGCCATTCGTGGTTCATCACATCTATCCTCACGGTGCGGTGGAGTTGATCGATAACTAAGGCGTAATCTTCAAAGTTAACGGCCACCGGCTGAAGAAGTTTCACGAGCAACCCGACCCGGATGAAGAGATTAGAGTCACTATGGCTCTTACAACGTCGGACTAGTCAAGGAGTACGTCGGGCTGACGACGTTAAAAATAGCGCTTACGGGAGGCAACCCACTTTTAGTATAGACTAGATTTTTCTTTTCCTTTTTTAGATTCTTTTTCTTAACATTCTTTTGAGTTCTTTTTAATAGTTTTTAGGATAGAAAATTAGGACAAATTTAGAGCTAACGAGATGCAGAAAAAGGGGCTCGAAAATCACTCAAGGAGGCTACGGTGACTCGTTAACGACCCACCCAAGGTCATTAACGACCCGGTTTGGCGAACCGACTCGGGTAGGTAAGTTTTATTTCTAACCCTAATCTATCTTTTATCTTCTACCCTATTTCTTACCCCTCCTCATCCGCCACTACCTATCCCCCTTCCTATTTCTACCCCCTTCTATTTAACCCTTCTAAAACCCTCAAACATCCTACCCACAAATTCCAAACTCCAAATCTCTCAAAACCTCCACCGAATACCCTCACCACCGATCGGAATCCTTCACTCCACCGACCGCCGGAGACGCCGTCGTTACCGAAGCCCGGAACCCCGTTTTTCCCACCGACGAGATCCAAGCTCGTTACTCACCAAATCCAATCTCTTGTTCTTCAATTTCGCGATTTTCCGGTATGATTTCTACACCCTAACTCTTAATTGCATAATTCATGGTTTTTAGGGTAGAAATTTCATGTCTCGGATTATGTTTATAGAGAGGATCGATTTGCATGTTTGGATTTTGCTCATGAAACTTTGATTGTGCTTAGTTGTTCTTGATCTTGGGAAGGATATTCATGTTAGATGTCTCCATTATGAAAACTTGATTAGAAAAGCATGAATTTTTCTTGTTCTAGTATTAAGTTCGATCTTTGCCATATCAATTTCGGGTAAATTAAAGCATGTTCGGGATGGGTAATTGAGCAAGTATGGGGTACATATACCCGATTGTGTGTCTAGTGAAGGATTATAGAGGATTGCATGCTTGATTTATGGGTTGATTTTTAAAATTGATAATACTCGGAATTCTGTGAACTGGCTCTCGGCAGCTCGTTAACGACCCACCTAGGCTCGTTAACGACCCTGTGCAAATTCAAAGTGCAATAACCAGTCCAGATTCGTACAAGACACATGGATCTTACAAGAAATACCCAGGGACATATATGAAATATACAAGAATCCTACAAGAAAAAGGAGAACACCACAAATACAAGACACGTACAAGAAAAAAGAGAAAATTATACATACAAGACACATGCATGAAATGTACAAGAATTCTACAAGAAAGGGAAGAACACCACAAATACAAGACATGTACAAGATATTAGATATATACAAGAAATGTAAAAAAAAAGAAGGAAAAAATACACATACAAAATATATATAAGACATGTACAAGAATCCTACAAGAATAAAAAAAGCACCACTATAGAATTATACCAGAAAGATATAAGATTAATACTTTAAGAAAAAGCAAGAACATACATTTTTGCAGCATATTTTTTTTTAACTCACGTTACTTTGCAGCATAAATTAAGGATAGGAATATAGGATGGATAGTTAAGGGGCAAATCTGTCCAAAAAGATATTGGCAGAATATATAAACGGCCCCCTGACCTTTGACCAATTGGTCACTTTGGCACCCCACCTTTGAAAATGTTCGATTGAGTACTTGAACTAATAAATTCAAACCTATTGAGTACCTCTTCGCTGATGTGGCTAATTGTTTGAATTACATGCTCTATTAGGCGAGTGGAAGGTGAAAAAACGATGATGTGGCCCTCATATAAATCTTATTTGACAAGATTTTTTCTATTTGTTTTTTTTTCTAAAATTTCTTTTTCTTTTTACTTTTTCAATTTTACTTTTTCCTATTTCTTTCTTTTTCATTTTTCTTTTCTAAATTTTCTTTTTTCCTATTTTCGTTTTTTTCCTATTTCTTTCTTACGTTTTCCAGTAAATTGATTTTTCAGCAAATGGGAGATTCTTTTTCTTATGTTTTCTATTGTGCCCCATTTTCTTATATGATGATTTTTCAGTAAACGGATTTTTCCAAAATTCAGCAAATTGTAATGTTTCGGAACACTTGGAGTTCAACCATGGATATATGAAAGCAAACTGAATCCACCTCAATAGAACCCTAAACAAAACTCGAAAAATCTCCCAATTACATCGATTTCCAGATCTGAGTAAGAGAAAGCTCAAACGGGAGATTTGACATTGAATACCTGAGGGAGAGTGCCCTGATCTGGACAATGAACCCTAGCACAACAATATTTCCAGATCTGGACAATATGACGAGGAGAGAACCCAGATCTAGCGTGAATGCCATAGAGAGAACAACCACGAGAAAGCAACCAAAATTTGAAGAAAAGGGATCGAAGAGCCCAGATCAGACAAGAACATCGACCCTTTGTCAAGAAATGTGCAGGGCACTCGATGGGGGTGGAACGACTCTTAGATTTGCCAAAACAAAAATCTTTCACAACCAGATCTATAAGATGGGGTACAAAAACGAGGCAAAGGCAAGGATTAACAAGATCCTCTCTCTGGTTTTGTCCTATGCCGGCGGTGAAGATCCTCTCGCTGGTTCGAAAAATTTGTGCCGAGTTCGTCGCTCGGCGGTGAAGATCTTCTCTCTGGTTCAGCAAATCCAGAATTATTTATTAGACATAAATGAGAAAAAGAAGAAAAGGTAAAAATTTATTAAAAAAAATTAACGCCTATGTGGCATTTAAATGTTAGTGATGTGGCACCTCATTTATCCAAGTAAGCGCGAGTGTAAAACACTCCCAATAAATCTGATCGCGTGTGTTCAATAGGTTTCAATCTAACCAAATGAGTGTTCAATAAGTCACAATATACAAGTTTAGTTACTCAATTGAACATTTTCAAAGGTGGGGTGTCAAAGTGACTAATTGGTCAAAGGTCAGGGAGCCGTTTATGTATTCTGCCAAAAGATATTAGGGTATATTTTAGTTAATAAATTTAAGAAGGGGTATATTTAACTTAAACCACTATAGAAAGGGTATAGAAAACCAATTCCCTCTTCTAGAATATTTATTTTATTTAAGTTATAATAGGATAGAAAATCGCATTATTAAATAATCTTTTATTTTTAGTCAAATTGTACATAGGATAGTTTACCGGAAAAAAATTGGAATATATATTTGTTATATATATATTTGTTATTGAAAATCCCATTATTAAACAATCTTTTATTTTTGAATAAATTTTTTAATGTTATTTTGATAAAAATAAACTTTTCCTAAAAAAACAATTATAATAATTTTTGTTCTAAACCATTGGATAAGATCTAGGTAAAATATTTTGTATAAAGATAAACATTAGAGTAAAAATAAATGTGCAATATTCTTTTCAACTATGACTCTCTAAAACCAATTTTTTTCCTTGAAAAGTTATAAACTTGTTCAATTAAACCATAAACGTTGAAGAATATTATTTTTGACTCTATATTTTTCTAAGAAAAAAAAATCCATAATACAAAATGTTCTACTCTTTAACGATTTACTTAGTTTATTTATATTTAATAAAACACGTACAAGGTACGGACCCGTATAAGGTACGTACATATATATATATATATATATATATATATATATATATATATATATATATATATATGATCACGTGCACATATTTTTTCTTATCTTTTTTTAATGTATCTTTTAAAAATATAATAAATATAATGTACTTTTTAATCTATTTTGGTCAAATTTAATAATATTATTTTATCTTTATGTTTATTTGGAAATAAATTTTTACAAATATTATTTTATCTTAATGTTTAGTTGGAGATAATTTTTTTTTGCATAATTAATTATTTAAAATTATTATTTTAATAAAAGGATGATGTGGTCTAACGTAATGGTAGAAATTGTTTCGGCTTTAGTTATTAGTAATAGATTCGGATAAGGGCAATCTTTGCGTTCGCTCGATTCTCAGCCGCAAGAAAGGGTCGTGGGAGAGAGAAAGAGGAATAGAAACGCTTTCTCCTTGCAACAGCACCGCGACTTTTAGGGTTTGTAAGATCCGATTTTTTTTACGTATTGAGGCTTAGGGCTATGTTTCTGATGCGAATTGATTTTGAGAATTAAATTCGAATGTCGTGATTCGGTCAGGAATGGAGGTACCACAGGCGGAATACACAGAGGCAAAGCTATTCGCTCCAACGGGAGAGGCTTATGAGAGATTTCGACAAGAACTAAAAACCTACTTGTATGAGCGGATCGACTGGATCACTCTGGATTTTATATGTAGAGATGTCATTAAGCCCGAAGATCAAGAATCTGCAACTCGTGATCAACTGGCTTCCGATCTATTCCAAGCTATTCTTTCTTTTTTCGGCCCACGTGTTCGCACAGGTTTGTTCGCAGAGGATTGATTATTAATACCTACACTACACTTTACACTAGGTGCTTGTTTTGATGTTTTATATATATATATATGCTCTTCACATGCAGAGGCTCCATGCTGGATAGAGTTGAGCAACCTGCTTGAAGAAGGCTTGGAATCGGTTTATCCAGGCTTGGCCGTGTCTAACCTTGTTCATACGGTCCGCTACATGTTACAATTATTATATATATAAGCAAATTGTTTGTTATAATTAAGATCGATCATTAATACATATAATATAATATAATTGTAGACATCAAGTAGAATGATGACTTTGTATATTGAGGCTTTGGGGCATACACGAAGAGACGTATGTGCTTTGTATGTAGCTGGAAGGAAGCCTGATATCAAATGGATAGAGAATGACCTGGATCGGCAACAGATCGAAGCGCACTCTTCCATCTTGACGGCGGCATCGTCATCATCAAGAGGCCCCTGCCTTTTGCCTTATGATTTCTGCCCTTTATTTGGTAAACTCTTAACTCCTCTTGAGTTGGTTTGTCTGGGTCTGTTTGCGTTTTTGTTACTTTTCTACCAGTTGATAAATATACACTATTAATATGAATTACCAAGTATATTCTGTTTCCGTCCGTTTGCCTTTTTATTACTTTTCTAGCAGCTTATATATATAACTATAATATAAATTTTATCCATAATTTAAAAACACTACATATGCTGACATGATCAATTACTGCGCTAGCTAGACATGCATATATCATATATATATATATATGATTTCTTGCTGATTAAAGTCATTGCATTGAAGAGAAATTGTTGCTTACTTGCTTTGCTTGTAAACTATATATCTTCATGGAATGCGCGTGTTGATGAATGTAGTTGTATAATATTGATTCTGATGCATGCTTCGTTAGTGTTATTGTATGTGAACTCTCTCTAGTGGAGTTAAAACCTTCTAACACTAATATTGCTTGATGATTGTGATGCCTTATGTACGTATAAGAATCCGATATGCCATCACATCACAAACATCAGGCAACAAACCCTTTCTAAGAGTACCCTTTCTGAAACAAGCTCACTTTCTGGCTAGGTTTTTCAAAGAGCTTTCCTTCGCCTCCCAAGATGGCGTCTACGAGCAACTCAAGGCAGATAACCAGCGGTTCCGACCACAAAAATGGAGCAGTCCTCAGCTCTTCGCGAGCTGCAGCCTAACGAGCTCGAGCTCCAACAGGCCAATCTTCTCGGTACCCCTACACACCTCGCTCCTCCTAAGTAGATTTTCGCAAAATTAGGGTTTTTTTTCCTACTTTTCTTCTCCTCCGATTTGGACTGCGTTTGAATCAGGATGTTGATAAAAAGAAGTCCCGTGAGTTACCGTTTCGCCAAGCTATTAGATATTTGGCACTGTTTTGTTGTGTTTGCCGAATTTGACTTCGATTTTGATGTTATGAATATGCTGCACCTATTTGGTTTGGTGGCCCGCTACTATATTGAATTTTTGGTTTAGCTGCAATGAATGAATGAATGTTTCTTTGTCAAAAAAAAAAAAAAGAGCACTCTAAAACATTCTTAGGGTGTAAAGAGAATAATAAAGTCATTAGATCAATATAACTGAAATACTGACTTGAATAACAAAACCCTGAATAATATAAAATTGTAAAAAAAAAAGTTTCAAATGTTTTTTTTGACCTTGCAAACAGTATACATTGGCCCTATCAACAACAGTCAAATGTTGACCATAGGATCTAATTGAGTGTGAGAGGGTCTATATGTGGCATCAGAGAAATAAACAAGGTTTCATACTAACAAAAATATGGAATGAAGATGAAGAACAAAGTAAAATAAAAAATAGGAAGATGGAAAAATGAAAATCAAAACAAGAGTCATGGAAAAAACTACATATGGAGTTTACCAAATGTAAATTTGATGGATCTAAATTAAGCAATGGAAAAACCGCATGACCACAATGACAATATGACAGACTTAATATCAAACAAGTATGGAAACATTTCGGTGCTTAAAAACAAAAGCATTAGCTCTCAGAGACGGTGTAAATTTGGCACGAAAATGGAAATGTAAGAATATAGAAATAGAAGGGGATAATATTCAGGTTATAAAAGCTGCTCAGGGATGTAGAAATTGCCCATGGGAAATTGAAATGATTATGGCTGATGTTCTGACCTCATTCCAAGAGTTCAAAACATTAAAATCCTTCATGTTAACAGAGGGTCTAATACTATGGCTGACGACCATATTGCCAAAATGGGCCACATTATCTTTGTTACAGATATTCGGAATCACCCAAAACTTAAAGTTCTCATCCATCAGGATGCCCTAGGATGACCTTCTTAGTGAAGTGGTCCTAATCATTACCTAATAAAAAAACAAAAAAAACAGGGTTATGTACTTGTGTGTGCTTGTTCATGGCAACGAAGATGAAATTACAAGCCTGACCATGACTTTCCATTATTCACGTGCGCATCTCACATTTTTGGTCATTTTAAATAAATTACTCAAACTTCTGAGTTCAAAATATTTGCATCCATGACCATAACATAACTAATTATAACTATTTTAAAACTTTGTAAAACGTAATTGTCCTCACCGAAACCCATCCTTATACAATTATATATAAATTGACACTAATTAACCATGTCCATGCATGCATGCATTACCAATTTACTATTGGTGACCAACGGTGCGTTGGTGCAGTGGTATGGGAGCTGCACTTGGAAGGGCGAACCCCGTGTTCGATCCCCCGCAACGTTATTGGGAGGAGTTTAAAGCCGTAATTTCCTACCCCGCTCCGAATCCGGATGTAGTCCTGGGCTTAAGTCTGACCCGAATCAACTGGGGCAGGGCGAACCGGATGGGAAACCAAAAAAAAAATTGCTATTGGTGTCTTTTTTTAAAAATACTCCGTAGCTACTTGCTACATGTTTTTTCATACTAGCAAAGGGCCCCTGGAAATGCATGGGTGGTTGGCTGTAGTTATTTTGCTAGCAAGGCATAGCAAGAAAGCCTTCAATTGATTTAAATATGTTATTATTACTGACATTCCATTTGTTTGCCTACCTTAGAGAATACTACAGTATATGTTTCCTTCTCTCGTCTAAAATTACAAGACAGAAGAGGATTTAATTTCACACGAATTGATCAATATGTCCAAGTAAGATTCTCAAATGGTTGAGCTTTTCACCTTTGAGCTTAGCTTTTGATTCTCATCTTCCAAATCAACATTCCTCCTTTGAAGGTGTTGTTATTGTGTCGCTAAATTGCTCACATCAATGACATCATTCTACACCAACTAAAACAAGACGAGTCATAATCTAACATTTTGAATTAAACAACGACTCATAAGTGGCTAGAGAAAAAAAAAAACAGAATAAAAGGCTAGAGCATAGATTTAATAGATATGGGATCAATGAATGAAATCTTGAAAAAGCAAGTATTCCGTGCAAGGAATGCAAACTCATTTATTTTGAAAAAGAAAGTGCAATGTTGGTGATATAGACCTATATCTGAGCCTAGAATTGGATACACATTTAACAGAAGAGAAAAATGAACAATGCAATCCATTTCATCCTCGGATGATAAAATTTGCTTTGTATTTAGGTAGGAATATGCCGATAAGCCATGTTAAAAGAGGTCAATATATGTGTTTTTCTTTTTTTTTGTGATTTTCTTTTGGTACTCCGAGGTTTTGACTTTTCGTTTTGGTGTCCAAAAAAATTTGTATTCCTTTGGTGCCTTCGTAGTTTTGACAAATTCCTTTCTATAAACTAAACTTAGTGAAATGATAAATTCATCCATTTTTCGTCAAAATAAAATAAAATAAAATAAAATACCTAGAATTCTCAATATTCCTCTCCTATATCAATCCATTTTTCCACAATGTCAAGATCGAGCAGGTATCTAATCTCTCATTCATCTCCTCCTAATCACCAAACCAAATCCAAACCAATTGCATCACTCTCCCACCAAACCAATAACAAACCCCTCAATTGTCAACCTTACGGATTAATTTAGTAGCCTAATTCTCAAATCCATCATCCAATGTAATATAAAATCTCAATCATCCAACGCGGAACTTTGGATGGCGGTGTTGATGGTGGAGTCGAAATCGTTCCGCACCGTCACCGTTTTCTTTTATTCCACAATTCATCCATTTTTGGTGTAAGAAGAGATGTTGCTGGATTGATTGGGAAGTCTATAGAGATTACCATCTCTTGATGGATTGTCAAGTCGGAGCCATTTAGGAAAGGGTGTGGGACTTTGGCAATTAACAGAAAAGAGAGGGAATCCTTATTAAATAATTTTGAATGTTGGTTTGGTGTTATTTTGCCCGGTTTCATTTGTAATAATTTTTATGTGTTTGGTTCACCTGAACCGGCCATATAAATAGGACTCTCTTCCTTGTTTTCCAAGTGTTAGAACATTTGAGAATGTGCGTAGCATTCTGTTGGTGCTCGCTCTCAATTCACTGTTCTATCCATGAATGAATAGCTTCAATCGTTGATTGAGCTTTGTTTATTTTGATTGTGTCTCGTTTTCCCTTTGGTTTGTCAAAACTCTACATGGTATCAGAGCAATCAGGGTTTTGACGACCTAGATATTGCGATTTGAGTTTTACTGCTTGTCTGCGCTTGGATCTGAGTCTGGTTGTGTGTTGTTGCTCGTATCTAGTTGTGTTTGCTTGTTGTTGCTTGAGTCTGGTTGTTTCTGCTTGTTTCTAGGTGAACGATGACGAAGGAACCGAGCAATAAGGATAATCTGCTGGTGACAAACATGATCGATCCATTGTTGCTCAACAACTCAGATTTCCCGGGGATGTCTCTGACTGTTGTGATGTTTGATGGGAGGAATTTCCTAGCCTGGAGTCGGCAGATTGAACGAGCATTGATGGCCAAAATGAAACTCTCGTTCATCGATGGGAGTGGAAAACAGCCCGTTTCTGGAACTGCAGACCATGAGCGTTGGAAAAGGTGTGATTCGATGGTTGCCTGCTGGATTTTGAACTCGATGACTCAGGAGATGTCAAGTGGGTTCGTGTACACCAGATCTGCCAGAGCTTTATGGATGGATATTTGTGAACGTTATCGGCAAAGCAGCGGGCCGATGATTTTCCAACTCAGGCAAGAGTTGTCATAGATTATCCAGGGTAATTCCTCCGTCACTCACTATTATTGCAGGCTCAAGAGATGTTGGGATGAGATTTCTAATTTGATTGGCTTGCTTGTGTGTTCTTGTGGAGCGGCTGAGCTCTGCAAGTGTAATCTGGCTTGTAGAGTCATGGAATTGGATAATCAAAGTAAGGTCATGGAGTTCTTGCTGAGACTCAACGGAGAGTATGAGGTTGTGAAGAGCCAAATTGTGTCCATGGATCCTCTCCCAAACATCAACAAGGTGTACAAAATTATTCTTGGGGTTAAGACACAAAAACAAGTTACTGGAGCTGTTAGTGTCGAAACTTCAGCATTCATGGCTGGCCAAGGAGGAGGAAATAGAAACAATAGAGACTTCGAGAATGGCAAGGGAAGTTCAAGTGACACTAGCAGAGGCAACAATTACAGTGGGGAAAAGAGAGATTTCAGGAGAACTAAATACAAGAGGGTGTGTTATCATTGCAAGGAAGAAGGACACATCAAGGACAATTGCTTTGAGATAGTGGGATACCCGGATTGGTATAAAGGAAAAAAGACAAAAAGGGGAACGAGGACAGCAGCCAACGTTGAAACTGATGGGCAAGGAAACTTGGATTCTCCTCTAGAGCATCTAAATGGAGGAGACCAAAGGAGTGGAATGGAACAGCGGCTTGTACAAGCTGTTTCCACACTGTCAAGTGCTTGTCAGGAGGTAATGAGGGCTTTCAAAACAGATAAGGCAATGACATTTGAGGTCAAGGGAGGAAAACTGAAGCAAGAGGCAAAGGGTGGAACTACAAGCTATGGTGGCAAGGGAGCTAGGACCAACTTCGACTTTGCAAGTATATCTGTTTCAGTTTTGAATGTGATTCATAACACTAGTGAGGACTGGATAGTAGATGTTTTATATGTGCTTGATTTTAGATACAATTTACTATATGTGAGTAAGTTAGTATCTAGTGGGAATTTAGATGCACATTTTCACAAGGAGTGGTGCATATTGCAGGACCATTTGACTAAAAGATGTGTCGCTCAGGGACAAGGAACATGAGGGTTGTTTCGGATCAAGACAGAGCATGGAGCTGGAAAGGCTTTAGTTACCAGTTTTGATAAGTCTTTGTTAAGACATAAGAACATTTTTAGTTGCACTTCTGTTGAGAATCAGAATTTTGCTTTATTGCATAGGAGATTGGGACATATATCTATTGGCAAAACGAGTCATTTGCCTTTGTGTAAAGACCTTTCAAATTCTGAGTTTATATGTGATGCTTGTTCCATGGCTAAGTTTCATAAATTGAGTTCTCCCCCTACTAATTCTTATGCTGAGCATTTGTTTGATTTGGTGCATGCTGATTTATGGGGATCCTATGGGGTGAAAGCATTGAATGGGGAAACCTATTTCCTCACCTTGGTTGATGATCACAGTAGAGCCACTTGGGCATACTTGTTACACAAGAAATCACAAGTTCATGAGATCTTAGATGCTTTTCTCAGATATGTTCAAACACAATTTGGGATCACAGTCAAGGTGTTCAGAACAGATAATGGGAGTGAATTTGTGAATACTGAATGCAAGAACATGTTTGACAGTTTTGGAATAGTTCATCAAAGAAGTATGGTTTACAGGCCTAAGAAAAACGGAGTGGTGGAAAGGAAACACAGACATTTGCTAGATACTGCAAGGGCTTTAAGAATACAAGCAGGTTTGCCTAGAGATTTTTGGGGAGAGTGCATAGTGGCAGCTACCTACATGATCAACAAGATGCCTTCCTCAATTTTGAATTGGAAAACACCATATGAGGTGTTATTGTCCAAACTACCAGAGTATGGTAATCTAAAGGTTTTGGGATGTCTATGTTATGCTTACATGGCTCCTAAACCAAATGACAAGTTGGAAGCACGAGGGAGAAGATGCATATTCCTTGGATACCCACCCAATGCCAAGGGGTATAAGATGTATGACATGGAAACCAAGAAGGTGTTTCTAAGCAAAGATGTGGTGTTCTATGAGGACATCTTTCCATTCAAAACTGATGCAAGCAGAGGAGAAGGGACATCAAAGCATCCAACACTAGCTTGGGAAGGATTAGAAGACATTGATGAAGGAATGTTGGTTGCAGAAAGTTCTGACAAACATGGAGTTACAGGTCAGCTGCAGCAGATAGAAACTGAAAGTTCAGAGACAGAAATTGAATACATAGGAGGGCTGGATGTTGATGAAAATTCAGGGGTAAGGGACACCAGCTCACCCATCATACAACTGCCAAGTCTCAGAAGATCTGAAAGGACAAGGCAAGCGACAAGGCAAGCACCGGTTTGGCACAATGATTATGTAGTTAATCAAGTGCAATCTGAATACTTTGCCTCCCTAGCAAATGTGATGTGTGTAACGGAACCTCAGAGTTACAAAGAAGCACATGGAGATCCTAATTGGATTGAAGCAATGAAACTTGAGTTGGAGGCTCTCAAGAAGAATGGAACATGGTGTGTAACAGATTTGCCACTAGGAACGCACGCAATTAAATCAAAATGGGTCTATAAAGTGAAATATAGGCCTAATGGAGAGGTGGAAAGGTACAAAGCTAGGCTGGTTGTTAAAGGATTTAGTCAAAAGCTGGGAAAGGATTATAAACATACCTTTTCACCAGTTGCCAAGGTACCAACAATGAGGATGTTCATTGCCATAGCAATCTCAAAGGGTTGGAATTTACATCAACTGGATGTAAACAACGCATCCTTCATGGGCATTTAGATGAAGAGATATACATGGAATTGCCAGAGGGTTATGAAGAAGGCAAAGCCAAGCAAGTTTGCAGAATGAAGAGGTCTCTTTATGGATTGAAACAAGCTTCTAGGCAATGGAATGTGGAGTTAACCAACTTTCTCACAAGCCTTGGGTATGTGCAATAACATTCTGATTATTCTCTGTTTACTAAATGTAATGGAGATATGTTTGTTGCCATGCTTGTATATGTGGATGATGTCTTGATTATTGGGAATGATGCTGAAGAAAAAGATTCGATAAAAGATGCTCTTCATTCCATGTTTACCATCAAGAATCTGGGGTATGCTAGGTATTTCCTAGGCATGGAATTATATAGAGATGACACTGGGGTAATACTTAGTCAGAAAAAGTACATCCGAGACATACTTTCTAGTTGTCACATGGAAAATTGTAAGGCAGCCAAGACTCCTCTGCCTGTTGGTTTGAAGCTGAGTTTAGATGAAGGGAATTTGCTTGAAGAACCAGAAAGATATAGAAGAATAGTGGGAAAGTTGTTATACTTGTCTCTCACAAGGCCATATACTTCATACAGTGTACAACACTTGAGCCAGTTTATTTCACAACCTCGGATGCCACATTGGAATGCAGTGTCTCATGTTCTAAGATATCTGCGTGGGACTATTAGCTATGGACTACATTATCCTGTACAGAAATCACTAAAGCTTACATGATTTTCAGATGTAGATTGGGGATCATGTCTTACAACCAAAAGGTCCCTCTCTGGCTATTGCGTATTTCTAGGTCACTCTCTTGTGTCCTGGAAAACTAAGAAACAAAATACAATGTCTAGATCCTCAACTGAAGCAGAATATAGGAGTATGGCATCAATGACAACAAAAGCTTATATGGTCCACATACTTGTTAAATGATCTGAATGTAGAAGTGAACCTGTTGGTCAAATTGTTCTGTGACAATAGAGCTGCGCAACAGCTTGCAGCAAATCCATGATACCATGAACGCACTAAGCATGTTGATTTGGACTGCCATTTCATTCGTGAACGCGTGCAGTCTGGTATTCTGGAAACTTCCTACATACCTACTGGTTTGCAGCTCGCTGATCTCATGACAAAGGCATTGAAACACGACCAACATACTTCCTTTCTAACAAGTTGGGCCTCTGTATGGCTCCAACTTGAGGGGAGGATATATAGATTACCATCTCTTGATGGATTGTCAACTCGGAGCCATTCAGGAAAAGGCGTGGGACTTTGGCAATTAACAGAAAAGAGAGGGAATCCTTATTAAATAATTTTGATTGTTGGTTTGGTGTTATTTTGCCCGGTTTCATTTGTAATAATTTTTATCTGTTTGGTTCACCTGAACTGGCCATATAAATAGGACTCTCTTCCTTGTTTTCCAAGTGTTAGAACATTAGAGAATGTGCGTAGCATTCTGTTGGTGCTCGCTCTCAATTCACTGTTCTATCCATGAATTAATAGCTTCAATCGTTGATTCAGCTTTGTTTATTTTGATTATGTCTCGTTTTCCCTTTGGTTTGTCAAAACTCTACAAAGTCGACCAAAGTGGAAACAAATCTGAATTTTGAAACCGATTTAATCAACAAAGCGAGGCAATCCATCAAATTGAAGAACAAAGGCGATTTTTTGATGGAATCGACGATTTTGGCCGGGTCAAATTTGTAGTGTTTGAGCTTGGATTCAATACTCTAGAATTGAGGAGTCTCAAGATGCTGAGATTTTTCGATCGAAGAAAGGGTTCTCCTTCGTCCTTCCTTCTGTTTTATTTGTACATATCTGAGTAAATGTGGAAATGGGTTTTTGACAGAAATGTGAAAAAATGAGTTTATTTTCTTTTTTCTTTAACCGAAATAGATGGAAAATGGGTTTTTTTTTGAACGATAGGTTATGGAGATAATTTTGTAAAAAGTAGAGGGTTACCAAAAGGAATAAGAAATTTTTTAGGTCACCAAAAGGAATTTCCCTTTTTTTTTTTAACGAAAAGAAAGATTACACCACCAAGAACTGGGCACAATTGGACATGTACAAAGCATGTAGTAAGATAAAAGAGAAATGTCGACCGAGAAAAATTCCATAGTACTCCACTTTTCATTCTTTTATTCCAATAATATAACCCTTGTTGTGAGAATTTGGGAGAGAAGCTTATGAACTCAGATATGATTTTTTGCTTCATTGTATTACTTTGATATGTACATGCTATTTATAGGGAAAGATTTTGGTTTGATCTTGCCGTACAAAGCTAAACAGATAGAAGGTCATCAAGCTGTATATTACCATCTGTATGAAACAAAGCCTACTTAAAAAAAATGTATGGATATAGGTGAATTATTCATCTTCAAGTTTATCTCATAACACTCCCCCTTGAATATTCACCTTTTATTCATGGTTATGTATATGTTGCCTCGTTAAAAACCTAGCTAGGAAAAACCCAGTGGGATAAAAACCATAGCATAGGGAAAAAGAGTACAACTTGTCTTATACGCTTTCATAGTATTGCCTCATTAAAAACCTTGTCAGGTAAAACCTAGTGGGAAAAAACCTGAACGAAGGGAAAATTAAAAGAGTGCAATGCGTATAATTCTCCCCCTGAAATCAACATACTTCTCGAAATTTGCACATTTCGATCTTGTATACAAGTTCTTCAAAATTCTTGGGTTCTAAGGATTTTATGAACAAATCTGCAACATTTTCACTTGATCGGATTTGTTGATTTCGATCTTGCCCTTCTTCTCTAAATCATGAGTTGAGAACAATTTTGGTGAGATGTGCTTCGTCCGATCTCCTTTGATGTAGCCCCCTTTGACTTGTGTAACACATGTAGAATTGTCTTCATATATCATGGTTGGATTACCTACAATTGATCTTATTTTGCATTCTTTTTGTATGTATCCAATCATTGATCTTAACCAGACACATTCTCTTCCTGCTTCATAGAGAGCGATTAATTTTGCATGGTTTGATGATGTAGCGGTAAGTGTTTGCTTTGTTGACTTCCATGAGATCGTCGTATCTCCATATGTGAATACATAACCATTTTGAGATTTTGCTTTGTGCGGATCTGATAGATATCCTACATCTGCATATCCAACAAGAGTAGCACTTTCATTTCTACGATAATATAACCCAAGTTCAAGAGTACCTCGTAGGTATCGAAACACATGTTCAATTCCGTTCCAATGTCGTCTTGTTGGTAATGAGCTGTATCTTGATAACAAGCTTACGGCAAAAGCAATATCTGGTCTTGCATTGTTTGCGAGACACATTAATGCACCAATTGCGCGTAGGTAGGGGACTTTAGGATCAAGAATCTCTTCATCATCTTCTCGAGGTCTGAATTGATCATCCTATATACTAAGAGAACGAAATATCATGGGTGAACTCAACGGATGTGCTTTGTCCATGTAGAACCTTTTCAAAATTTTCTCGGTGTACTTTGTTTGATGAATGAAAATTCCATCCTTTAAATGTTCAATTTGTAAACCGAGACAAAATTTGGTTCTTCCAAGATCTTTCATTTCAAATTCTTTCATTAAATATTTTTTAGTATTTTCAAATTCATCGGATGTACCGATAATATTAAATATCAACATATACTGCAATAATAGCTAATCCAGTTTTGGATCGTTTGATGAAAACATATGGACAAACGGTATCATTTTGATATCCTTCTTTAAGAAGATATTCACTAAGCAGATTGTACCACATCCTTCCAAATTGTTTTAAATCATATAATGATCTTTGCAATTTTATAGAAAACATTTCCCGATATTTTGCTTTATATACCTCGGGTAGTTTTAATCCTTCAAGAACTTTCATGTAAATATCACTATCAAGTGAACCATATAAATATGCAGTTACGACATCCATAAGTCGCATTTGTAGTTCCTCTAAAACAGTTAGGCTAATTAAAAATCTTAATGTAGTTGCATCACCTACAGGGGAATATGTTTGTTCAGAATCTATCCCTGGTATCTAAGAAAAACCTTGAGCTACAAGTCTTGCCTTGTATCTTACAATTTCATTTTTCTCATTAAGCTTTCATACAAATAACCATTTATAGCCTACTGGTTTCAAGCCCATTGGTGTGGGCTTTATTGGACCAAAAACATTACGCTTTTCAAGCGATTTTAATTCAGTTTGCATAGCCTCTTTCCATTTTGGCCAATTTTGTCTAGCACGACACTCATCAATAGTTTGTGGTTCAATGTCATCGTCATCAACCACTATTTTGTTGGCAACAGAGTATACGAACACCTCATCAAGGATAATGTCTTTCATGTTCCACTGTATTCCAGAATAAACATAATTTATTGAAATTTCATAATTATCAATGCTTTTGTCATTATCCGGAACAAGTTCCATCTTGTTCTTGTCCGGAACATTCTCTGTTTTGTTCTTATCCGGAACACTTTTCATTTCTGACACATCCCCTAAATTTTCGGAGGTATTTTTGTCATGTTCTCCCCCTGAATAGGAAATCGGTGCGGCTTCATTTGGATTATTCAGCCGCCTATTCTTTCTTGGTTTTAGATCTTTTGATCTAGGAAGGCGGTCGTGTTTTCGGCGTGCTATACATTCCTTTTCAGGAATCTTATGTAGTTGTCTAACAAGAATTTCAATCCTTTCAGGGGCATTTACAGCTGGCACATGTGAATTTGTCACTTTCTTTGTATCTGTGAATGAGTCAGGTAATTGATTTGCTATACTCTACAAATGTATAATCTTTTGTAGTTCTTGTTCACACATTTTTGTACATGAATCAAGATAAGATAACGATGAAGCATTACAAGTAATTTCTTTATTCAATTTTCCACAAAGATTTGGAAATTCATTTTCATTAAATGACAATCATCAAATCTTGCCGTAAATAGGTCCTCGGTAGTTGGTTCAAGATATTTAATAATTGATCGGGATTCAAAACCAACATATATTCCCAATCTTCTTTGGGGACCCATTTTTGTGCGTTGCGGTGGAGCAATAGGAACATAATCTGCACAACCAAATATCTTTAAATGTGATACATCTGGTTCTTTACCAGCCACTAATTGTAACGGGGAATACTTATGATATGCAGTAGGTCTTAATCAGACCAGAGCTGTGGCATGCAATATAGCATGTCCCAAACTGATGTTGGTACTTTAGACTTTATCGTTAATGGTCTAGCTATTAATTGTAACCGCTTAATCAAAGATTTGGCAAGACCATTTTATTTGTGAACATGAGCCACCAGATGTTCAACTATAATCCCAATTGACATACAATAGTCATTGTATGTTTGGGAAGTAAATTCTCCTACATTATCAAGTCAGATTCTTTTGATTGTATAATCGAGAAATTGAGCTTGTAAGCGAATGATTTATGCTAGGAGTTTAGCAAAAGCTGTATTTCTTGTTGATAAGAGGATAACATGTGACCATCTTGTTGATGCATCAATTAATACCATAAAGTATCGAAATGGTCCACATGGTGGGACTATCGGTCCACAAATATCACATTGTATTCGTTCTAAAAACATTGGATTTTCAATCCCAACTTTATTCTTGGAAGGTTTGATAATTAGTTTACCAAAAGAACAACCACTATAGTTAAAATCACTTGATTTAAGGACACTTTCTTTCTTTATTGAATGCCCAGATGAACATCCAACGATTCTATGCATCATTCCATTACCTGGATGACCCAAACGATCATGCCATAATGTAAACATCTCTTTATGATTTAATCTCCAATAAGATGTTTTGTTTGTCTCTATTGGACTTATATATGTATGATAAAGTCCAGAAGAATGGGCTGACAGTTTTTCTAAAATCTGCTTCTTGCCACATAATTGTTTGGTGAAGCACAAATATTCTTTGTTGTTTTCATTCATGGTTTCTACATGAAAACCATTCCGACACACATCTTTAAAGCTTAGTAAGTTCCTTTGAGACTTACTTGAATATAATGTGTCATTTATGATCAGTTTTGTCCCTTTAGGGATCAAAACACAAGCTCTACCAGAGCCTTCAATCAATTTTGTCACACCAGAGATTGTTTTAACATTTGCTTCAAGCAAATTTAACTAAGTAAAGTGGGGGCTCGGCACCGAACCCTACTGGGGTCGGTAACGAGGTGATTGTACTGATTTCTTTCTTTCTTTTCTTTCCACCTCTTCTTCTTTCTTTCCCAACTCTTTTGTTAGTGCATTCAGGAAACCAAACTCCTTTTACATGATAAACTGCAAGATCTTTTACTTTACCCAACCTATATTACCCCACACTTGAACCAAACAACTCACTCAACAAAATCATCACAATAACCAACTCTAAGTCCTAATCCCCGGATAGGGTCAAGCTTTATCGGCTAGGGAAATAATTTTGTGGAGCTAAAAAAAAGGTTTAAGGCTCAAATTGTCTTCAAAAAGAGGATAATGATAAGGGTGGATATGGATTAATAGGGCTTATGAAAAATAAGTTCTCTATCGTATGATTCCATATGCAATGAACTAATATCTCATATAGGTCTCAAGTAATAGATAACCATATCAATGACAAGAGATAATATGCATAAGGAGAGTAAATCATACACGAAAAAGAAGAGGGATTTTTGATGTTCTCCCTATAAGGCCAAAAATAACTCACAAGGTAGCAATTTTTGTTGGATTTCAGTCACTTCTACTTAAGATCATATGTGCTCAATTTCATCACATGCTAAATATCCATATAAAAACAAATTTCAACATGATTCAGGCAAAGCTATCCAAACATGCTATGGAATTACATGATCAAGCAAGTCAAAGCATATCATAGGACATCTAAGTGGAATATTTATCAATCCTAAGAACACAAACAAAGACACAAACCTGAGTTTCCTTTTCCCATACCCCATACTTAAACCAAACAATGTCATCACTGTTTAAAACATAGAAATATAAAGAGAATAAGGAAAAGGGAACTCACAAAATAAAACTGAAGCTGTTTGAAACCATTGATCACTGGAGGAGTTATCTCAATTCGGTAGAGGTCGGTACCGACCCTGTGAAGGTCGGTAACGAACCTATTGCTTGCTTGTACACCGATCTCTTCGTTGTTCCTCATGTTTAGCACTTCATCTTCTTGTACCTGAGTCACCTTAGAAAAACTTCTATCCTACTACACTAATCTAACCTAAAAACAAGTCAAAAGAAAACTAGCAAAAAGATCTAAGAAAGAAAAAACTAAAAAAAAAAAAAAAAAAGCGGGTTGCCTACCGTAAGCGCTATTTTTAACGTCGTTAGCCCGACGAACTTACCTTAGCTTACCTAGGGAGGTTGCCATCCAGTATCGAAGGGATCATAAGAAACCCCATACTTAGCCTGAAAAACATTATAGCTTCTCTCCAAAGTATTTGGTCCTCTATCATCAATAAGTATGCTTGGTAATCCTACAACAGAGTTAGTATAGTCTGAAAACCAAGGAGGTTTCGACTCCTTCACAGTACTACCAATAGGATTTAATATAGAACAAGGATAGGAGAAGGGATCATGACCAACTGGATTGGATAAGAACAAGAAAACTCACCAGGGTCATTCGGGAAGTGGCTCGTTACCGAGGTGTAGGGGGTCGTTAACGACCCTGCTAGATCTGGAAGTGGCTCGATGTCGTGCCTGGATCCACTTCCCACCTCGTACTTCTTCAGGAATGGGTCGTTACCGACCCACCCTAGGTCGGTAGGCTCTTTGATATGTGTGTCTCCATCGAATTTACCCGTTTTTGTACTCAGTGAGGGGTCAGTACTGAGCCATGGTGGGTCGGTAGGCTCCTCAGTACTACAACTAGCCACTTTGCTTATAGGCGAATTGAAATGAAATTCGACCTTCTCTTCTCCAATATCAAACGTGAGAAGTCCTTTTCTGACATCTACACGTGCTCCTACGGTGGCTAAGAATGATTGGCACCGCATGGTCTTCAGGCATATCTCGCACAATGAAGTCGTTTGGGACAAAGAATTTTCCAACTTGGATAGGGACATCGTCAACGACTCCAGTTGCTTTTATAGAATATCCGTCCCCCAAGTAGAGATTCATATTAACAAGCTCCAGTGGTCCCATGTTAGCCTTAGTCCAGATAGACAATGGTAATAAAGTGGCACTAGCACCTAGATCACATAGAGCTTTAAAACGGTGAGTCCCAATACCAATTGAAATTGCAAACTTTCCTGGATCACTGAGTTTTTCTGGAAGCTTTATGGATCGGACTTCATTATTCAGCTCTAATATGGATCGTTTCCTGCTTAAAATCTCCTTCAAAAATTTAGCGTAGGCAGGCATTTCATTAAGGGCATCAGTAAATGGAATTGAAATATTTAGCCCTTGAAGAATTTTAACAAACCGTCTAAACTTTCCTTCCGTAACATCATTAGACTTCGTAATCGGGAAAGGAAGAGTTTTTGACGGATTCAGGATAGAAAGAGACTCTGATCGAGGCCTTACCGAATTGACAAGAGGGTCGATCGGTGCAGATAAGGGGTCGGTACCGACCCTGAGGGGGTCGGTAACGAACTGAGAATTTGGTTCAGAAGACTTACCTGGTATGGATGGCGCGTTATCGAGCCGGGGAGCCTCGTTAACGACCCTGTTGGGGTCGGTAACGAGCCTGACCGGGGCATCATCTTCGTTGTCGTGCTTAGTGTGTTTAGGCTTAGCTCGATCTGGCAACTCCTTGCCACTTCTGAGGTGTATGGCTGCAATTTGTCCTCTAGGGTTCTATTCGGGACGGCCTGGAAGTTTCCCTTGAGGTCTTGGAATCCGTGCAGCTAGGTTACAAAGTTGTGAGTCAACGCTCTTTTTCCAGATCTCGAACTCTCCCCACCATTTCATTTGATTGTTAAGGTTGGCTTAGACTCCATCAATCTTGATATGAACTTCATTGAATTTTTTTATGGACTCCGTTACTGCCCTCATGTAACCCTTGTACCCAGGATGGTGGCTCTTGGTAGGTTGGGGGTCTGTAAGGTGGAACTCTCTGTTCTTGCTGAGGAAGTTGGCTCCCTTGGCCGTATGCATAATTGCCCAGGTGGGCTGATTGTAATTCCTCCTTGCATAAAAAGTATCACCTTGGTTCCTATATGGACCCGTCATGTAATTAGCTTTTTATATGCCTCAGCAGCTATGGTTTTCCTTTCTCTCTGGATCTCCTCTATCTCTAAACAGAGTTCAACAATCTGCTTAGCTAATTCTTCAGGTGTAGCTTTGGCTTTGTTTGCTCGACGACCTTCAGCTGACATACATTATAAGCAAAAACAAAAACAAAAACGAAATCAAAAGCAAAACGGGGTCTCGAACAGGGTCGGTATCGAGGCCCAGGGGGTCGGTAACGAGCCTGGAGTGATCCCGTAAAAACTGAAACTAAAAAGTAAGAAACAACTACGTGTCGACAAGGTCGGTACCGACTCGACAGTGACCTAGAAAATAAAATAAAATAAAAAACACAAAAAACTGGGTTACCCAGCAGGGTCGGTACCGACCCTAGTGGGGTCGTTACCGACTCGGCGAAGTCCTAAAAAACGCAAAAAGAACAAAACTTGGCACTATTGAAATCTCCCTGGCAACGCGCGCCAATTTGTTGAAAGGGTTTCTTGACAACAAATAAATTTATAATCAAGACCCCGCTGTGTATAGCGAAGTCAGGTTCGTCCGCACGGAGAAAGTCAGTGCTAAGTTTTGTTACTTGTTACGCAAGCAACCAATAAAGTAAGGGTTTTTATCAAGTAAGAAAGGGAATCTAAGGTAAATGTATCACCACAACAATAATCATGCATACAAACGTTTATGAAACATAAAGATCATGCTTTTATAACATAAAGGTGCCAACATTCGTCAACCTAAGCAAGTACATCAACTAACTTACGTTCAATCAATAAACTTACTATCTAATCTCTTCTACTTCAACTAGGATAAATCCGCTTTCGCTTCAAAACCCTAATTTTAACTATTTTGATTCAGGGTTTCCGCTTTCGCTTCAACTATGAATGAGAAATTCCTATCAACTTTCGTTTCAAGGATCAAGAACAAGAGAATAGATTCATGTAATAAAAACAATCAAGACATGATCATAAACAAGCATGCACAACCATTGTAGTGTTCAACCCCAACCTTAGAGAGAGACTACTCACAATTTCATAATTGGAAACATAACAATTAAATAAAAGAGAAAGCTTACAACTGAATACACAACGATAGTTCTTCCCACAAATCCCACTCGTCTCTCCCTCTCACACGCCTCTCTCCTCTCTTCTCCTTACTTGCCCTCCAAGGCAATTGATTGTGTGTTGTTTTGTGTCGTGTATATGAAAAACAAAGGGTAGACAAGAGTATTTATAGAGAAACTAATCTATCTTAAATCTATCTCTAAGGAAATAATATCTTCTAATAAGATATATCCCTTCTATCTATCTAATAACATAAAAGAAAATAGGATAAAAGCTTTTAATTTCACACCGACTCGGATCTCGCTGCGCCACGGAGTGCCTCGTTAACGACCTGAGAGCCTCGTTAACGACCCTGTTCAGCACTTCAAACAGCCTTGAGTAAAACTTGCGTAGCGGATTCGTTACAACTCCGTTTGACTCGATTCTTTTTCCTATGTTCTTGTAACGAAATTCTCTATCTCTTTACAAGCTCAAACTTGATCTTCAATATCTTTATGAACTTCATTTCTTGAGCTTTTCCTTAAGTGCTCCTCCTCGGTTTTGCTCTTTTCCTCAAAAGTGCTCCAAATAGCTTCTAAAAACCTACAAAACACCACCAAAACTTATGTGGACTCCATATCTTAAGATAATATGAAAACCTACACAAACGCTCAAAATAAAACACAAAACTAAAGAAAAAGACTCAAACACATTAAAAACACACCCTAAAAACACGACTAAAAAGGCGGACATCACAAATCTCGGAGATCTTAAAGACGCGTGAGATCTTTGAAGTTTGGATAGTATAATCTTGTTTTAGGAAAGATATCATGTGGATTATATTGTTAGCCGATTATTGCCTTTGCCCTTAGCCATATTTTATTGTAATCTTATCTTATGCTTAGGATGCTTTTGTAAGGTAAAAGAAATATTATCTTGCCATAACCGAATTGGAATATATTATTCTCTTTTTTATGACCTAGTTTGTGTGTATTTAATCTAAGGCTTTAGGTTAGATAGAGCACGAACTCATACTTCTTTTTGTGTTAAGAAAGAAACGAGAGTTCGAAAGAAAGACGTACGGTTTTGTTAGATTGAGTGAGGGTTGTAGTTACTCAGTTCACAACGGGTTCTAGAGTACTTGGGAAGTAGGTCTAGATCCAAGGTGTTCTTGTAAACAATCTCACCGATCAATAAAGCAAGCTACGGATTTTAATGCTTCCAAGCGAGAACTTGGAAGGGAGTGGTTTTTACACTTGATTGATAGAGTTCATCGATCAAGTGTTTCCACTAAAAAAAATCATTGTGTGCAAGTAAGTCTTTCTTGTAGTTCATTTCCGCTGCATTTACTTTAGAGGTCGACGACTTAGTAGAGGTCATCATAGTATGCATTCCTAACGATCCTACAATAAACACCCCCAGTTGTCTACAAATACATGCACACAATCTATGCATTCCTTCCTTAAATAGATTTATTGTCAGTTGGTCATGTAAATGACTTTGTCGAGTTGCTGACTCGACATGCAAATTCGAAGTCACTGACTTCTTGGAACCATCAAAACTCAAATCTTCTAACAAATTCCCCATTTTTATGGTGACAAACAACCTGTCCTAATATGATCCTTAAAGCATACAAGAGACATCATAGTATAAAGAGCAAATGCAAAAATCATAAAAAGTCCCCCGTAAGCTTAATATCCACATGGTTTCAGTTTTTAGATCCCTCCCTTTAAATCTATTCCCCCCGATTAATTCCCCATTTTGGCATCATAAAAAAGATTGCTTAAACAAGAAAAGAAATTAGAGGCAAGATATGGAAACTTAATGCATAAAATCCAAACAGTCATATATAGTCATCTACCAGAGCAAAAGAGAATGTACGATGCAAACACAAATAATCCAAAATATGCGATACAACCAAATCGAACTAAGCAAAGAAGTCTTTTAAAACTGAGAGGATAATACGGTAAGGATAGAAGATAGGGGTCGAGAGAGTCATGGATATGCAGTTGATAGCTTGCATATGGTAGTGTTTAGAATGCATGTTTCCATTTCGTTTGCTTTGTTTTTAGATAGTTTTATTTAGTTTTTGTAAGTTATTAGAGTGTCTAGGAGTTTTGGGTTTTTGCACTTGTTCTATTTTGTTTTACAGGTCGTAAAGTGAACAAGTGTGAAAGGAATGGAAATTGGAAAAAGAACTTGGGCCATCCATTGGAGTTGTTGGTTCGACACCTCTGTCTTGCTAGGGTTCTTTCGGGAGCTATTGTGGTCTGATGAAGTTAAATTTCTTATCATTGGAAAAATAATTCAAAGAGCTACAATTCGTGTTTACTTCGAGTCAAAAGTCCAACTCGATGGAGTCAAAACAGCCCCTGAAGTGTCACTTGAATCCTATGGTAGCGGGTGCCACCTTTTACAGGGTCGAGAATCCTATAAGGGAAAGAGTTGTATTTAATCTTCAACCATGTTCGTTTTTGTTCGATTTTAATTAAAATTGTCCAGTTCAACTTGTTTTAGGGTTCATAAAAATGTAAATAAACCGGTTTCTTAAAGCTTATAATTCTTATGATTTTATGAAGCTATAATATATGATTTTTTGTATAATTTATTATTTTATAAATAATAATTTCATGTCGAATTTATATAATTTGGATTGGAATATGGTAAAAGGGTCTGTTTTGGACTTTATATAATATAAGGTATTTTATCATATAGTTTTAAGAGATTTATTCTTGGTATAGGTATTCTTGGCATAGGGAGACAGACTTGACCTTCTCTCTTGCTTGAATATTTATGATTTATTTCAACATTTACTAGCCTGATCAATTAGGGTTTGTTGTTATTGAGTCTATTGCTAGATCTCGAGTGTTACTGGTTGAGCATCTTTTGATTGAAGTAGCAACTGCATCGTGCTAGTATTTGGTTGTGCTAGTCTTATGTAGAAGAGATTTAATGTACATTCTAGGGTAAAAGCTAGTTGTTTTATGCTAGAATTGTATCTTATTATATTCATATCCTTAATGCTGCTATTAAACTGAATCATTGATGGATTCATGGTTGTTTAATTAGTTAGAACTAGTAGTATCTGGTTGTGTTATAAGTTAAAATTGAAAAGGAATTGCAAATTCCATTGCATGTGATATTAAGGATCAACTTTCCATACGATTGTGGATATTTGTTGCCTAAGCTATCTTTCCAATTACTGTTATTCATAACCTTTATTGCAAATTACACTTCACACCAGCCACACACCTCAAATTTCAACAATCTAAACCCTAAAATCTTAAATCTAAAATTGGTCGGGCATGCCTTAATAGCTCTATATTATCGAAGAATATCGAAGATGACCATTGGTGGAGTCAGGAGTAGACGCCCTCGCCCTGGAGGCTACCGCAGTTCTACTGGACGCCTGGACGACGTGTTGCGGACTACTCGGGGGAGCAAGTAAGCAATTGTTGCGGGGAGCGAGGGCGAGACTCAGGGAAGCAAGACTCGAGGGATCGAGAGAGAGTAGGGCAGGCTGCGCAATCCAGCTCATGTGACTATGTGAGAGAGATTAAATTGTCTATTCCTTAAATTTTTCTTAAAACATTTCAGTGGGGGCTATAGCCCCCACTGGGCATCACGTGGCATCGCCACTGTGGGTGACTGACCCACCCGTTTAAACCACCTAAAATAAATGGGTGAAAACTCAAACAAAGCGGGTGGCGGGCAGTTAGGGTGATGCAAAACGAGTTATGAGTCAAGTAATATTGAGATTTATCACCTAATAACCCGACCCATCAATCGACCCGTCAACCGACCCATCACCCGTTTCACCCAAACCACCTGTATAACCCGTTTCAGCTCATAATTCTAATATGTGTGGGCCTTTGAAGTCACCCGTATAACCCATTTTGGGCCTTCGATAAAGGAGTTCATTTGTTTCTCAATAACCCATATATTTGCTTTTGTTCTACTTTCTAAGTAATTCTAACCCTAGGATATATTTTACAAGATAAATATATTGTTGTTGTTCACCACCTCTCTTGATAAAGATATTCTAAGCGTAGTATATGTTTGTTTCCCAAATAACATGATGTCTTGAATATTATTGTTTATGAGATTTTTTTTTGTTTATGTATGGATCGGATTATGGATATTTGTTTTAGTTTATGTATGAAAATTTATTTATAGACATAAAATACAACGGTTATACATGGTTATACGGGTGAACATGTGACTCATATAATCAGCGGGTGACAGGTAGTTTGGGTGACGAGTAGAACATTTTCACGGGTGACAGGTAGATCGGGTGGGGCATTTTAACTTGTGGGTCAGGTGGTGGAAATGATCCACCCACCTATAACCCGACCCATTGATAGTCCTAGAGCCAATCGTGGAGATTGTCAATATAGTGTGTGATACTTGTCCACCTCATGACTATTTGGAGAACTTGGTTGGAGTAGGTGCAGCAAAACCAGACATGTGCCTTAGTTTCAGGAGCTTTGTTGCAAGGAATGCATTGATTAGAGTCGACCATGTTCATGTACATCAAACAACTTCTTGTGGGGACTCCCTCCTTGGCAACGAGCTAGGTGGGAAAGGCACATTTTAGGGTGATACAACTAGGCAACTAGCCTAAATAAAAGTGCACCATGGTATGGCATCGGTCGCAAGTCTCCACAAGTCGTAGAGGCTTTGGATAGTCATTTTGGCCGGGTTATTCCCCAAATTATCCAACTTGTCAGAAGTCATAGATCTGTTGGATTAAGCATGGTAGAAAATATTATGTATTTGTTTTGTTATTAATAAATTAGTGTTAATGACGTGTAAACACTAGTTAATCAATTGTCTTAGACAGAAGTTAAGTAGCTGTCAGGACAAACAGTTGAGGGTAGTTATAGCAATTGAAAGTAGATACTAGGCATTAGTGTGTATATATATAGTATAATCTTGTAATGTTGTACCCTGATGGGACCCAGAAAATTTACACATACTAAAAGTAACTCCGTGTGTACACATGCATTTCAAGTCTTCTTTGTTATTCTCTGTTTTTGAATCTTGATCAATGAAAACGTCTTAGAAGTCTACATGATCTTTCATCATTAAGGAGGAGGTCGCGAACGCTCACGACGGATCTCCTAGGCCAATAGGCATAGTTGAAATTGTTGGCATTCCAATTGTTAGAATGGCCAAGGATAGATTTCTTGGCCCCTTTCACCCAGACGTTGATGCGGTTATCATCAATGTCGGATACACTTGTTGACCCATTCTTTTGCAGGATAGTGAATTCAAACCCAAGGGTTATTTTTCTACAAGCATAAATTTGCGTTTATACAAGTCATTAAGGTAGGTTACTTGGTTAGGTTTTAGGGGCATTCAAACAACCTAAGGGCTATTAGCAAACAAATCAAACACTACATGTTGTATAGAGATCGATTTATTTGCATTTTCAATATTAGTAATGTTTTGTCCAACCAAATGTTTTTAGATTAGGGATCACAAATAAAAAACATTTTGCATTATTAGCACAACATGCTGCAAAGTATGCCAACCTCTCTAGATATATAATCAATTAGAAAACAAACAACCACAACCGTAATTATAAAAAGTAAAAAAAAAACATAAATAGGAAAGGACTTTTGCACTCCAATTTTGATCGACCTCTAATTATTACCTAGCCTATATATAATCTTTTCTTTCCCGCTATGACCTTTTCAAACTCAATTCTCAGCAATGATGACGATGAATGATCATGTTGCAAGCCTTGTCTTTGCCCTAGCTATACTCGCCGCCCCCCTCCCTCTCCCGTCTTGTTGGGCGGCTGGGCTCCAACCAGACTTCTATAAGATGACATGTCCAAATGCAGAGACAATCATCTTCAATGTGATGAGCAAGAACAAGGACAAGAGTGGCACCCTCCCTGGCATTACGCGTCTCTTGTTCCATGATTGTTTTATTACTGTATGTTTCATTAGTTTACATTGCCTCCAAAATCGATCATAAGTCTAATGCAAATTGGCGTGCAATTAACTTATGTAACGCTACGAGTATATATGTGGTTGCAGGGTTGCGACGCATCAATCCTCCTAGAAACGTCGCCATCGAACCAAACAGAGATTTCGTTCCCGGCCAATGGCGTCTCAATCCGTGGCCTAGACGTGATCTCTGAGGCAAAGGCGGAGTTGGAAAAGCAGTGCCCAGGTGTGGTCTCCTGCTCCGACCTCCTCGCCTTCGCTTCCCGGGACGCCGTGGTCCTAAGCGGGAACCCAAGATTCCAAGTCTCCGGCGGGCGTCGCGATAGCCTCACGTCCAACATGGAGGACGCCAAGGCCCTCCCGGGGCCCAGCTGGACCATGGACCACATCTTGACCGAGTTCGGCAAGCGCCAGATCAGCCTCGAGGGGGTCGTCGCCCTCCTCGGGGCCCACTCGATCGGCGTCACGCGGTGCTTCAACACCGTCGCTAACAAGGACCAGGTCGCCGGCGTCCCGGGCGCCGACAAGGTGCTGGACCCAGAGACCAAGACACTCGTGGAAGGGAAGTGCCCAAATTTGTCGGAGGGCAACGTTCCGTTTAATTTTGTGAGTGAGAAGGGGCCTTGGGGGGTCTCCTACTTCACCCGAACGTTGCAGGGGAAGGCGGCGATTCCGAGTGATTTGGGGCTGGTTTTGAAGCCGGAGGCAAAGGCGGTGGCGGAGAAGTACGCCGCGGATCCGAAGTTGTGGGCGGAGAAGTTTAATGAGGCCATGGCTATCATGGGGACCTGGAATGTCTTGACTGGGAACCAAGGCCAGATCAAGAAGTGTGGGTTCGTTAATTGATTTCAATAATGCACTATCATCTTTGAGAAATAAAAAGTTTAACCATGATAAATGTGTAAAGTTAGGAGGACCCTATGATGAATTGTGGATTCATTATGTGTATTTCTTTTTTGTCAATAAATTAGCATTACCTTTTTTCTTTAACATTTCTCATAATATATATTCAGTTATCGGTAATTAAGAAAAAAGTATACAACAAATTAATGAAGCCAAAATAATTATTTATTCCAAATTTGACCAATCTAAAAATGTATAACATTTTTTTATTGTTTTTATAAGTTTAAATTGTTATAATTATTAGTTACATAAAGTAAACATTTTAACTTAAAACCTTTGCTTCACAAAAACTTTAGAGAAATTTACCGAAACTACCCATAATATGTGGCCATGTTATCAAAAACCACCCACTTAAATACAAATTATCAGAAATCACCCGTATATTGTATTCCATCAAAAAATTACCACCCAAGGCCAAATACCCGTTAAAGGTCGTCAATGCGCGTGGGATCACTTTTTTTTTCATTTTCCCTTTTCTTTTATCCGGTAGTATATGTATTTCATAGATTACCAAAAACCACCCAAATACCACAATCTCCTCCCTCCCACCATCAAAAGACGAGACGACGATCGAACCCGTATATTGCCCTATTGATTGAATGGGAATGAGCAGACCACGATCAAAGCAAGTAATGTGGGCGACCAGAGGGCACTAAGAAATCGAGCAACGACATAGGGCTTGCAGTCGAGTGGAGTGACGACATAGGGCTAAGTTCCATTACGAAATCGAACAACAAATTGGGCAAAATCAAACATATTGTGCTGGCTTCTTTGAATTTCTGGGAAGGTAAGCAACTAATTCATAGTCTTGTACTGAGTGAATTTGTTGGAAGGATTGTGCTTGCATTTATTGGAGTTCTAAGCATGCAGGTAATCGAACGTTATGAAATATAACGGTGGAAAAGCTTTGCTTTCTTGCTTTATGAGCTCCAATATATGTGCTGGTGTATTCCACCATTGAGTGTCTATGTGTGACTGGGTTGCATTTGACTGGTCTGGTCTTGCATTTGACTACTCTTGCCATCTTTGTCTTGACATGTATTTTATATTCATGTTTTATATAGATATTTATGAAAGATTCCTTAGTTTGGTGTGGTCATCAATGTTGCATTGATAAAGGGTTGTTTGCTTTATGTCTTGCTTATCATTCACTATTTGCTACCCTATTATAGATGAGTTTAACATTTAGATTTCAATATGAGGGTCAATTTTATCTATCTTGATGAACGAAATATGATATAGAAAAGCTATGGTTCATTTGTACAAAGGTATTGATCCAGATATGATATCTAAAGTTATGATGGAAACTTTATTAAGAGAAGTTAAGTTGATGGATGTGAAAGAAATTTGGTTCTCACAACCAAGACAAAAAATTCACAATGGTTTAGGGCTGGTTAAGGGAGATATTGTTGTCATGGAAATGGTCCAGAATTGTGTTGGGAATGATGTACTTGTTCACTTGTATGTGGTCCAAGGAAGTGAGACTAGCTCAAACTCTTTGAGAAGAAAAAGCCCAATTGCTTAGCCTATGATAGATATTAGTGATAAGAGTGTTGTGGCTGGAAAAACAAGCCAAACCCTAAGCTAAAACCGCAGCCAACTCCTACTAACTGCTCAAGCCACAATTCCAAATGTCACAAAGGCAGAACAAGAAGAAGAATCAGATGATTTGTCTATTGAGTCAGGTGAGGAAGATGTGTTAGGGTCTGAAACTTTAGAATCAGACAATGTGTAACACCCCCAATTTATAACCAAGGGTATTACCGCCAGTGACCTCGGATTTTACCATCCAAAGCCATCCGAGACTAAGGTAAGACAACACAATTTTAAAAACGATAAAAATATGAAAGATTCATTCATATTAGAATTATATTTGATTACAAAGTTATTGTTTATGAAAGAAAACGACAACGGAATATAATTTTAATGATATAGGCCCATATAAGTAGATGGTGTAAAACGCCAAAATGTTATAAAATTCTTCCTTCAATTCGACATCTCCTCTGTAGTCTTCACATGAGCTTAGGTATCACCCTTGATACGTCACTCTGAGGTGAATCCTTCCTTCCTTTGCTTCATCTGATCTTCATCTTCAGTTCCTGAGTAACACTCCTCTGTTGTCTGATGTTTCCAAAAAGAAAGAGACGGGAAACACCATGCAAAAGTGCAGAAGAAAAAGAAAGGTGAACGGATTAGTCTAAGAAGACTAGCAAGTGGAGCACGAAAAAGGTCTCCATGGTTGTAGCTAACCTTTGTGGCACCGAACTCCGAATTATAGTAGGTCAATCATCCAACGGTTAGTACATCCATCAAGAGAAAGGGATATGAGAATCCAAAGGTAGAGGAAATCATCTTAAGAGTGCGATCTCATCAGAGCAAAAAGGAATACAAACTTAAGACATATGGAATATCACAAGAGTGTGATTCTATCGAAGAGAAAAAAATTACGAAAATTCTTTAGAAATAGGACACCACGAGAGTGGGGTTCTATCGAAAGAAATAATATTTGTGAGAACTTTACTGTATCATAACATTAATTCGAGAAGTCGTTATCGGTTAGTCAAACAACTACTTATTTAAGTTGGTGACTTTTGGATTTGGCAACTCAAAGGAGGCTAGGCCAACATAATAGAGGAACAGAAATTCCGAATATTATCTTGTACTATAATTCTCAATAGTACAATTTCATTTTTTTCTCTTATGATTTTTAGTTTGGTAAGCAACCAATGCCGAAAATACAAGAGACAATGTTCAATGCTCGTGTATACGGACTTTTTGCACTTAGCTAAGGTCATGAACCGATATTAGGGTATAGGTACATCCTAATAATATTATAAAGAGATGTTTTCAAGAGACTAAGCTCTCATCCCTGAGTTTATATTTGAAACAGACAGAGTCATTCTCATTAGACCTATTAGTTTATTTCTAATGAGTATGCACATATAATAATTAATATAGCATAAAATTGTTAATTCTATTACGTAAATTATCGTAGATTCGTTTTTTTAGCAGTAATTTCCACAAAGCATAAATAGACATAAGTCGGTTGATTTCGCAGTAATTTCCACAAGGCATAAATAAACTTTAAGTCAATTTATTTAGCAATAATTTATTATTGGAAGAAAGGAACATTAAACGGAAAGGAAATTCACGTTTAAATAGATGCAAGAGAGAAAAATCCACTTGCCTTGAATTTCTTTCGTATGCTTACGAAGCTCGGGAATTAGAACGACTTAGTGAAATTCGAACGCTTTGAGCTAGTCATTCGAAATAAAATAACGAACGAATTTATATTAAAATTCTTATTTTTATTTCTCAAACAATCCTTTTTCTTATTTTCCTCTTTTAAGAGAAAGGATGTTAATCTAAATTATTTAACTTAATAATTTAGCTAGGAAAAATAAGTAATAATAATCCTTTATATTATTTTCAAAGTGATGTTTTAAATAACTTTTATAGAATTAGAAAATACTTAATTTAAGGAATTATGCAAGGATGGATTTAATCAAATGGAAAAATCCTTTTTAAAATCACATGCAATAATTTATTTAAGTGGACTAAAATAGTGTTGTTTTCATAAAACTCACTATATCTAAAATCACTTATATATATATTCCAAAAATTATATTAAGGGTAACTTTGACATGCAAAAGTGATTTTGAAACCAATAAAAATCCTTTTACAACCACAAGCACTTTTATGCATTTTTACTTAAATAAATATTATTCTCACGAGTATAAGTATTTCTAGATGTCATATATAATTTTATTACAAAATTATAGAAAGGTCAAAAATTGACATGCATGAATGAATTATTTCATAAAAACCCTTTTTTATTTCCACATGCATTACTTATTATGTTATTTAAGTATAACTTTTTTGTGTGTGAAAATCATTTTTATCAAGAAGGTCATAGCAAATTTTAGTTCAATTTATACTAAGCTTTAAGTTAACATGCAAGGGTGGATTATTTCTTAAAACCTTGTAAAATCCACATTCAACAATTTATTTAGATTACTTAAGGGGATAATTACATTTAGAAGTCTACTTTTAATTAAAAAGGGTCCCATATAAATTATTTAAAATTTATATTAAGTCTAAGTTGACATGTAAGATATTTTCTTTCATAAAAACTTTATTCAAGTTTCATAAAAATTTATTTAGATTCACACAAGTTGTGAATCTAATTCTAAATAAACCCTCATGTAACCCCGATCCCAAGCTAAACGAAGACCCCTGTAAAGCTCCCCAAAGTTCAGCCATAGGAACTGTGCACATACCAATATAATGGACAAAGCCAACCTGCCATTGTCCATTAGAGTCTCGTATTACTCCTCCGGCCGCCGCCGTACCGTCTTGTCTAACCGATCCATCAATATTGATTTATATTTCTTAATGGATAAAATTTCAAAAAAGAAAATTACAAAAAAGGAAAATTACAAAAAAAAGAAAATCAAAACTTATGCATTTCTCTCTCTGGTTTGCAATGAAGAATCACGACGAGCAGAACTCAAGTTCCGCCTCTTCCTCCACTTGCTCCAACAACGACCCCTTCTACCGGATAGCGATCATCCTAATCATCTCTATTGTCGAAGGAGATTTAAAGTGCGTGATTAGCAAGATGAGATCAAGGAGACGTAATCAGATTTTCATGATAATGGGTATTTGATTTTGCAATTGATGGTATTAGGTTGCAATCAAGATATTTTTTACCATTAGTTGACGAAATTTGATTACTTGTAATAGTGATTGATTAATTTCGTCCTTCTTAATTTGACACTAATCAAGAAATTAGGGTTATTGTGCAGAACCAAATGTTAATTATTGGGGTTTTGTGCTATTTTGGAAATATTACCAATTGTTGATAAATTTTGATATTCTCACTGGGAACTAATTTTTTTGCTGAACAATTCTATGACTTGGTTTGCTTGCAGTTTGGAGTTGATATCCTCAATGGAAATTGATTAGGGCTGATTTTTGGTTGTCCTCATTGGACTTCAAATTCTTAGGGAGTCACCTTTGCTCAGTTGTGGTGGAAACTAATTATATTGTGGTGGTAAACTTGTTGTCTCAGGTCTTGCCCCTCACTCATCCAGACTGAACTTTGTTCTCACAACGCTACTCCATAGTTCGTGATCTTGGTTGGGACTTGGGAGATCAAACTCGATCAGTCATGTACCCTGTCGCTTTAACTTAGTTGCTGATAACCTAGCTAGTTTGTCGATCAATCATAATTAGGGAAGAGTTATAATGTAGCTTAAGTTGTGTTGGCTACTTTGGTATTGCTATCACAAAGTTTTTCTGGTTTGACTTGTGTTGTAGCTTAAGCTGTCCTACTATCATGTACACAATTGATCAGATTTTTTGTGTCTTACATTGCCAATTGTTTCATTTAGAAATTGAGTGATGTATCTCTTAGGAAGGTTGTTTGTCTCCTTAAGAAAGCCTGTTTTATTTTACACTTAACTTTCTCTTAGTTAGGACTTATGTATATACTTCACCAGGTTGTATACATTTACCCATGTTGAATAAAATGCTAATACTTACTGAATTTCATCTGAGTTTAATTATTTTATGTTTTGTTCATAATATATAGTATTAACCTATAAATTTATTTGTTATCATATGGAAAGGCAACACACAGTCTTCACTCTATTTAATTTTATAAGAGAATAGCTAAGAGTCAATATACAGTATTCAAATAACTAATGCAACATACTGAACAACATTGATGTTCACTCTATTTTAAGTAGTTTAAGCTTGTCATTGAAATGATTCAAAGAGTTGGAGGTTAACAGGATCCATATGCTACAGTCCAATTGGATTTTATTGCTTTGACCAAAAAATGATTACTTTTAGAAGTTCTAAGTAGATGTTAGTTGAAACTTGAATATACTTTTTTGTATTTTTAAAAGGGGAAAATGAACTTAAAACTTCAAGCTAGTGTGCAGTAGACTAACTTTCACCTTCTAATTGTTTTTGGCATTTTATTATGAAAGAGAGAGTAGCCAGCAGGGTATTTCTATTTTTAAGGTCTTAGTTGAAACTTGAAAACTTGAATATATTTTGTATTTTAAATGGGAAAATGAACTTAAAAATTCAAGTGCAGTAGACTAACCTAAGAAGTTATTAGTCTATTGAATACTACAAGCATTCTCCAGTAGACTAACTTTCACCTTTTAGTTCCTATTAATTTTTTTATTTTTTATATGTATTATCAAATAAGAAGTCATTTATAGGTTCTATTGAGTTTATTAAATGCTATAGAATAAAATGCTATAGAATTGTATAACAGTTCAGAAATTAAGAATATGTTGAGTTTACTAAATGCTATAGAACAAATAGAGATCTATGACAGTGAAAAACAGAAATGGAAGACATCAGTCAAGCAAAACTGTATGACAGTAAAAAAAAAACTTAAAGACATCAATGCTAAAATTTTGACAGCATAAGCTTGAAGACAACAACTCTATAATTTCATGATAGCAACACTTCTTCATGACAACAACACTTCATTGGCACCAAACAACACATTGCACAGAAGCTTTATGAATGCAAAAAACACTAGATACATCAGCAACGAGCCTTTATGATAGCATCACTTCCTCCACAAATTACTCAGCCGAAAAAGATTATTAGAGCAGAATGCAAAGAACACGAGACACATAAGCAACGAGTCTTTATGACAGCATCACTTCCTCCACGAATAACTCAGCCAAAAATAGATTATGACAGCAAGCACATGATCAACATTCATAAACCTACAATAATTTACTTTTGATGTTAGAGGTAAAGCTTACACGTTATATAAACAAAAAGAAAAAGCAAGAGAACTATTATACATACCAAGGTCAATATTTGATGTATCATTGGAAACATTTTGATGAATAAATTGAGTACAGTTTAGATTCATATCCTGTAGACAAGCAGCTCTTATTATAACCATTAAAAATATCTTATAATCAAATATGCACTAATTATGGTGAAATTATACATGACTTAAAAGATTCTCCTCTAAGAAATTTAAAGTGGGCTGTGTAACAAGACCTTCATTCTTGACCCATACAAAATAAATGATAAACATTGTTAACAAAAATTAAAAGTAAAGAATTACGAGGCTTATTCTTAGTAGATAGATGACATACCTCAGCCAATTGGTGTTCTTTGTTATGATTAACTTGTTTCTTCTTTTGTCTCTGATTTGGGTTATTCTTTCTCTTCCTCTTATGTAGCTTTTCAGTCCAACTTTCTATTCTTTTTCCTCTTTTCTTACCCAGTTTTTTCTTCAAACTAACATTCAATGGGACTGAGGTACCTTCCTGCTCAACACTTTTATTAAGATCGGGAACTGATGAAGCACGAACCTGGGCAGATTTTGTCAACAACATCTTATCAACCTCATCAATAATAATATTCAACTTGTTGTCTAAAAACAAGAATGAATCTTCAAAATTAGCTGCTCGAGAAGCTAGATTGACAAACTTGCGACATAGAGATATATATCTTCGTGTAGCATTCAGCCGAGGGTCCTCAACAACATTGCTCCCACAAATATTCACTATACCACTTTGCGCTTCTTTAGTCCAACGCTTTAAAATGTATTTATCAGGAACTAACTTGATATTCATCGTATCAAGGACCTTTAAAGCATGTGCACATAATATTCCCAACCTCTCAAACATTTTGCAACTACAAAACACTATTTCCACTAAAGGATCACAAAAAACTGTATGCTCCACATCAGCAAAATCACCATCACCATAATTGGAAATTGCAACAACGTACGTATTATTTGATTGACCTTCAGTTGGTGGCTTGATATATGCAGCAATAGACCAATCATACTCATCTTGAAATCCTTCAAAAACCTTAGGAGTATATAGCTGACCCACTTGCTTGAGTAACGGAGTCCTCTTCATCTTCATTCTAGGCAGTTTTTCTCGACAAGAAAATTCGGACTTGATCTCATTTTCACATTTCTGCCTAACAACATGCTCAAAGTGCTTAAAGAAGCGCATTATATCCATTTTGCAATGCAAATAATCTTTCAAATCTTTGTTGAAACTTTCACTTAATTGTGTGCTTCGCATGCCCAATGAAAGTACATCTTTCATATAGCATTCTGCCCACTTTTTCTTCAAGGCATAAATACTATCCAACCAAGAACCACTTTTCACCTTTTCGCGCAATGCACTAAATGCTTGTTCAAACTCAACTTCTTCACTATAGTCATACATACAAGTCTTGAAATCTTGAAGAACACTTGACCCATCATGAATCAAATGCTTCATTGCATTTTGCATTATATGCCATGTACATAATCTATGTGAAGTATCTGGCATAACCTCACTTATTGCCTTTCCCATAGCAATCTTGATCTGTGAAAATGGTCTTTGGATGCTTCTTATCATGTGTTGCAAGAAAAGTTTCAAACAACCATTTAAAAGATTCTATGGTTTCATTATACATAAGTGCAGCTCCAAATATAACAGCTTCCTTAAAGTGGTTAAAGCCTACAAAGATACCAAGAGGTCTATGTTCCTTATTTGTACCAAATGTAGTATCAAATGCAACAACATCTCCAAAAGAAGAATAATATATCAACATTCTTGCATCTGCCCAAAAGATGTTAGTTATTTGTTCCTCATTATCCAACTGAAGTGAATATTGAAATGAAGGATTCTCTATTGTTTGCAAATGAAAGTACCTTAATAAGCTTCCTGTAATATCCGTATTCGTTTTAGGTCTTGTAAGTCGGTAAACGGGTTCCTTCGCTTACAAGCATTTGAGTTTCTTGATCCGCCAGTAAACTCGTAAAACAAATTAATTAGTAATCCGTTTTGACAATCAGTGGACTATACCCTTGTCTTTCTTATATAAATTATATCTAATATTTTTGTACAAATAATAAATTATATTCCATTCTAAAAGCCCTATATATGTATATATTATTATCTAGTTATGTGGCTAGAATAACTAACTCAACCGAGAACTTAGATTGATATTGGGAAATCTATCTAAAATCAGTAGCGATCTATCCAAATCTTTCCTAGCCGCCTTATTTTAACATACCCACCCTTAGGATAAATCCAAAAGAACGACTCGGTCGAAGATTTCATCCAAACTTTCTCTCCCTGGCTTGCGTAAAAGTGTTGGAGATTGAATCAGGCTGTTGCCGTACATCAACTGACCAGACTATATTCCGTGTTTTCCACCAGTCAACTGCACAACCACCGGCGACACTTCCTCCTTGTCGGCAGTCCGGTACCGACGTTTCCGGTGAGTTCTTGTCCTCTCCATTCAGCGCTTTCTTCTATTTTCTTCTTCGGTGTAGTTAGGGTGTCGTTATGGTAGAGTCGGGATTGGGAGCGGAGTTAGTCGCCGAGGGCGGGAGGTCTGTGCAGGCCGCCGACGAGATTAAACGGGGAAGGGTCTGGAGTTAGTGGAGGAAGACAACTGGAGGCCGCGTTTTATAAGTTGCCTTTAATTTCCTAGAGATAGGATTTGTTTGCCTTTATATTTTTGGTTTTAGTGGGGTAAATTAGATCTTCTAGTTGGAGTTGGGTTGATCAAGTGCTGGAATAAGGAATTAATTAGGGGCTTGAATGAAACAATTAAGTGAGTGGTGAGTTAGATGCTAATCTGTACAAACAAGTAATGGGGTGTTGTAATTTAGTTAGTTAATTAGTAATGGGTGGATAATTAAATAGATTGGTTAGGATCATAGTTTCTATATTTTACTGGTATGGATGTAATTAATGGATCAAGTTGGTTTAATGAATTAGTCAATTAGTTTAGTAAGGTAGTAGAAGATTAGCTAATTATGGGATTATTTTGATCAGGAAGAATCCGAGGGGAAGGGAGAAAAATTCGTTAACAGTATGGTAGTTTTGTCCATAAGTTGTTGTTTAAGAGTCATGTAGTAAGGTTAGGGTCGTATCTAATCTAGCCTCACGCGCTAACTTTCTATTTAGGGAATCACTTTCATTCACGTTTTAGTCCCGTCTTCTTCAAAGGATCCCTAATTTCGAGGTAAGTCGTTTTTCGACTTGCTCGGTTCTCTTCTCCCTTGTTAGATTGCGTATCGATATTGTAGGACGGGTTTTGGGAACTAGTCCCGAATACCTTTTTAAATTGTTTTGAGCTCCTTGAGTGTTGTGTGCGTAAATGATTTTAAATGTGTTTTATCGGGAAATATTTTGGAACGTTTTCTCTGTGTTGGTACCGTTTCCGACACGGCCCATCGTAGCTGGTGTTGAGGAAGAGTTGGCTACTTTGACCCGTGTGACTGGGAAAATCGTACCCCTTCAAATGAAAATTATTATCTGTGTGTTTTTGGCAAGCGCTCCAGTGGAGGCTTAGCCCGGAGTTAGAAGGGAGATTGGGAAGTGAAGTGGGAGGGCCTGCCTCTGCACTCGGCGCGGTGATGAGCGCCATGGAAGTCGGATCGTGGACAAAGGAAGAATTGCATTGCTGTGTGATTGTGATTGTGAATGCGTATGTGACTTGTGTGACTGATATAACTAATTTAGGTATTGGCCTCTAGAGTTATGATTGCGATTGTGGATTTGTATGCTGACTTTAGATACCTGATTTCAAAACATTCTACAGTTTCCATATTCTTTCTAGCTTGGTAGATTAGACGCTGACCCTTCGGGGAACATTTTTCAGTTCCAGGTATGAATCAGGGAGCCGTGCAGGAACCGAGGCAAGATGGCGGGCCGGAGCGGTAAAGAGCGCGTGTCATAGTGGGATCGGTTTTTATTAGTTATTTATAATAGTTAGGATGTTGATTTTGATATTTGTTAGACGGAGTTGGTATTTTGTTTCAGCTATTATCTTTTGGTTCAGATAGTTCAGTTTCAATAGTCATTGTGACATATTTAATTGTTTATGATTTTCGGGGATTCATACATGATAACGTTTTCTAAGTTTTATCAAATAAAGGTTGGATGTTTTATTATGTTTTCTCGTCGTGCCCGAGTTGTAAGGTCCTAGAGTGTAGCTGTCAACCTAATTAATAGTACCTTGTAAGGTCTATTTCCTAGTAGCGCCTCGACGGAAGTCGGGGTGTTACACTTCCAGCTTCACCATACATCAGATTTCTTTGACGCTTTTTTTGTAGATAATTTCTATGATCTTGATCAGTATAACCTAGATTAGTTGATCCCCCGACATGTGCACCTATAAACTCATGAGCTGCTCTAGGATTAATTCCATAATCATCGGCAATCTCAATTTCAATTGCTTGGACTTCAGAAATATTTCTTTGTGATGTTAACAAGTAACTGGTCTCTGGTAGATGAAGTTGATGGTTGTGCTCGGATACAAAATCATGTATTTGGTATTTTTTTGTCGTCTTGATCAATTGAAATCCAATCCGTGCTTTACAACCAGTTCTAGTTTCAGCTTACTGCGTTGGCCTAAGTTTATTCAGTTACTAACCACACGATGACCTTCTTTAGCACAAACAAACCTCCTCGAAGACACATCTCCATTCTTATTCTTATTTACATAAGCCTTACGAACATTAAAACCCATTTTCCCTCCATATTCTACCCAAAATTTCCAAACTTCATCAACAGAATCGAATTCCATACCTATTCGAGGGGACTGATTAGCCATTGCCTCCATGATTGTAGATGAATGCACTCCAAAATTTTAATGAGATCGATTGAAGGAAGGAGAGATAGAATAATTGAATTCTGGAAATGTAGGGTTGAGTAAAGATACGTATATTGCAAATTGGCGGGATTGATATGAGCAAAAAGGAAATAATATTTTGGATAATTTATATTCTTTATTATATTAATTTATATCCTAACGAGAGATTACAAGATCTTAACCATTAAAACAAATCAAGGGTTACAAATGGCCTAACTCTATGTAGAGTTATTATAATAACTCTACGGTAACTGGATCCGTAATGGATCGGGTGGATTTACCAAATCCCAATTATTACAAAGGATCTCCCCAAAATCTTGCAATATCTTATAAAGATATTAATCGATGTCGGTACCGAGTATTATTACACGTGTTGGATTGGGACTTGTATTTAGGACAGTAAAAATATATACCTCAGATTAAAATACTCCTTTTATATAAATGATCCTAAAAATTATGTAGACTAATAAAATCAACTCAAATGATTTTTATTTGCTACTTTTAATTTCAAGGTTTACGTTCTAGAGTATATAACCTTAACGGGTACATAATTAATTAAGCGGGTCTCACCCAATGTTATCAGAATCCCAATCCGATTCTACGATTCTAGCGATCCTACGATCCATAACACGCGAAACGATCCACGATCCCAAGTAGGATCTTATGGAGTAGGATCTTAAATGATTTAGAATACAATCTCGATCCGATCCCGATTTTACATATGATTTTAACGATCCTACAAACGATTCTTACGATCCTATAAAATGACAATTATGACTATATATTATTAATACTTTCACGGTTATCGTATCATTTCAATTAAAATAGTTGACTAGACCATCCTACAACATTTTTAATAATCAAATTAATAATGTTTATCATTTTCTTACTTCATATATTAGAAAATATACAATCTATTAGGTTATCCTTGCATCCTTTTAGTTATAATGTAGGATCTTACGATTCAGCGATCCGATCTTACGATCCGATCCAAAAGGCCCTCAACGATCCAACCTAGAATCCTGATTCTGATAACCTTGGTCTCACCCGATCAAGATACTTCCTTCATGGAAGTGATCCTAAAAATTATGTTGGTTAATAAAATCAACTTGAATGATTTTATTTTGTCACCTTGAATTTTCTAGGAATAAATTCCATTAATACGATCGTAACGCGTAACGAGTTTATAAAGCAGTTTTTTGAAACTTGTTCGGAAAATTCTAAAAATTGTCCGAGCGGTCTTATAATTTATGTGAACTATGAAAATCATTTTACATGATTACTTTCTGTCACTTGTAAATTTATAGAAATTGGTTCCTAATTTACGGTCAACAGGGGTAACGACTTTGCTAAGCGGGTCTTAGAAAGTCGTCTAGAAAATTTTCAAATTTATCCTAAAAATTACGGATATTACACAATGATTTTGAATTCACAGAGAGTGATGGTGAAGATGATGACCTATTTTTGGGAAATGTTGATGAGAATGTAGGTTTGTTTGAATCTGATGCTATTATTGATGAAACAAATGATGGAGAAGCAATTTACATTGATGATCAACAAGCCTTGGATGATTATGATGATCTGAGAAGTGTGACTAAGTCAGATGGGGAAAGACAAGTCAAGTATCTAGAGTTTATCCCTATAGTAGACTTTAAGAAAAAAAATTAATCTTAGGTCTGGCTTGATATTTGGCTCAAATGAAATTGTTAGACAAGCATTGAGGCAATGGGCTATAGAAAATAGTGGAGATTATCATTACTTGCATAATGACAAGACTAGGGTGTATGCTTATTGCAAGTATAAGTGTGATTGTGCCATGAAGCATGCTAGGAAAAACTGTGTATGCAAGAAAGTTTATTGTAACTTTAGGTCATGTGATAGAAAATTTGGAAAAGGATGGGAGTTTTTAGTTGACGAAGGTGATTGCAAAGCATGAGTGTGGTAACAACATAAGAATAGTAAGATGATATCAAAGTGTTTAGCACAAAAATATTTAGAGAACTACAAAGATGATCCAAATTGGAAGTTGGTAGGTTTTATTAACTCTGTGAGAAGAGATCACAACATAGACATCATATACATCCAAGCATGGAAAGCTAGGTTCAGGACAATGCTCATGACACAAGGTGATGCTCGGGTACAATATGGAAAGGTTTGGGATTATGTAGCAACCATAAAGAAGCTAGTGGAATATAGGAAGCTTTGCTTATGTCCATGTGTGCAAAAACAGTCTAGATAAACCATTATTTTAGAGACTATATGTCTCTTTTGACGCTTGCAAGAGAGGTTTCATGGTTGGATGTAGGCCAATTATAGGGATTGATGGGTGTCACTTGAGGGGGGCATATACTGGGCAAGTTTTGGTTGTTGTTGGAAAGGACGGGAATGACAATATATATCCCATTGCTTATGCAGTTGTTGATGCAGAGAGGAAGGAGACTTAGGGATGGTTTTTAGAGATTTTGATGTGAGATATTGGAGAATGTAACCCTACTTTCATGTCAGATAGGCAGAAGGTGGAGTACATTACACTTTATTTGCATTTCCTAGACTTATGTAATTTTCATTGTGTACTAAACTACTAATCATTGTGTTTTTTCAGGGCTTGATTGAGGCATTATTCCAGGTTTGTGGAAATGTTGAAACAAGAGTGTGTATCAGACATTTGCATAACAATTTCAAACCAAAATGGCATGGCAAGACTTACAAAGATGTTGTCTAGGCTACTGCAAGGGCATTGAACACAACTGATTTCATATTTGCCATGGAGGAAGTCAAAAAACTGGATGAAAATGCACACAACTACTTGATTGATGCCGACCCTGCTACATGGTCAAGACATGCCTTCAAGCATCACACCAAAAGTGATATATTGCTAAATAATGTATGTGAGTCCTTTAATTCAGTTATTCTTCCTGCAAGAGAATTGCCAATATTGTCTATGTGTGAGTGGATCCGAAGGTGGATGATAAAGAGGTTTTTGGCTAAGCGTGAGGGTATGCTTAAGTTTGAGGGTTTGTTCACACCAAATACAATGAAAAGGATTGAAGCTGCCAAAAAAGAATTGTTGACGAGTTGTGTACCTATGTATGGAGGTGGACATAAATTTGAGGTTGATTAGTATGGGAGAGCTTATGTTGTTGACCTGGCTGAGAAGACTTGTGGGTGTAATAAATGCGATCTTTGTGGTATCCCATGTGCACACTTGACTGGAAAGAGATATTGTAATGTTGTAATGAAATTCTTAGTTAAATCATTGTAAAGCCCTTACGGACCTGGAAAGAGATGGCTAAGTTGCAAATGTAATATTCAATTTTTCCTTTTACGATTAAATCCTTACTAAATTCGTAATATTTGTTTTTGTTTTCAAGATGTTGATTTTCGCTTGTGAAATTTTATGATTTGTGAGATGGAAGAGATTTTTAATGTTCCATGTCTATGTAATATTTATATATTCATTTTAGTAATGTTAGCAAATTCCATCAATCCGACGTTCCTTTTTGGGAATTGTTGTATATAAAAATATTCGTGCAATTTTCGTTGGGTTACTTCTTTTGGGCCTATCTTTATCTCACTTCTTTTTGGGCCAAATTTTAGGGGGGGGGGGGGGGGGGACAAGCCCGTTTCTTTTCTCTATCTTTTATTCCTTCCTATATTTCTCTATTCTCCTTTTCTTTTCTTAATCTACTATAGTCTGTATGCTCGTGCCTAAAGCAAGAGGTAAGATTGAATAGTTTAATTTATTTTTTTGTTAAACAATGATAAAGGCATGCACATATTTATTTTTAGATGAAATTTTAATAAGTTAAAAGAATGGGATTTAAAATGAAGGACCCCTACCAAATATTGTCTCGACTTGTAGTTTGAGCATACAAAGAATGAGATTTTCATCCATCAATCACATTATACAAGAAAAGTCTTGAAGCTATTTAATATGGATAAAGTTCATCATTAAGTACACCGATGGTAATAAGGTCACTAAGTGTGGAAAAAGACTCAATTCATTCTCCCTCGATCCAAAAATGAGGAAATATTACTATATCTCAATTCTCAATGCAATAGGTGCATCAATATATCTTGCTACCAATACTCGACTTGATATAGCTTTTTGCGGTAAATTTTTAAGAAGATACATCTCAACACCAATAAAAAGATATTAGAGTGGTGTTAAGCACATTCTAAGTTATTTACGTGGAACAAGTGATATGGGGCTATATTTTCAAAGGTCTAATTAATGAAGACAAATTGGATGATTAATGGGCTATAGTGATGCTACCATAACTCAAGAGATTCATTGATCAATGACTTATATGTTCATGCAAAATAATGACATTTTCCTCAATACATTATATCAATAATGCCATATGATGTGAAAAGGAGTCATTTGTCTCCCAAAATATGCAATAAAGATTGTCCGTCCAAAAGTACCAAATCTTTTACGATAGTCCCAAGATGATGTATATCAACTGCATGAAGAGTGTATGTTTAATTGAAGGGGAGTATTAATATGTGATTGTACTCTTTTTCCCCTGGCAAAGGTTTTTATCCCATTGGATTTTTCCAAGCAATGTTTTTAACAAGACAGTTCGTCATGTAAGATTTCTAACAAGACAATCTCGACTTGTAGTTCAAGATTTACAAAAGATAGAATTTTTTATCCATTCATCAAATGAAATTGAAAGGATCCAACATTGATATATGAAGAGAATGCAACATGCATTGATCGATCAAGCGTTCTCAAATTGCAAGATTCAAATCAAAATTGGGATGCTCAATTCAATCAATTCAAGCAAGAAAGACGTATGTTAAGTTCAGAGGGGGGTTGCAAGTGCACTTTTTTTCCCTTAGTCTTCGTTTTGTCCGATTGAGTTTTCTAAACAAGGTTTTTAATGAGGCAGCTAGGGATATATCAAATGGGGGTATTATAATATAATTATTTTATGGTTGTATATAGGTTCTACTCTATTCTTCTCTTCTCTGTTTTATCCTCTCAAATTTATAACATCTCTCTCAATCTTTAATTTATTTTAGTAAAATTTATTTTTTTTAACAATTTTAAAAATATAAGTAGAATTTTTTTCTATAAGTCCATCAAGCATCAACACATCAGATTATGAGAATCCTCCAAAAATCGAACCCTAAATCCTCGAATCTCCCAACCTTCTTCGTTCTAACCTGGTTAATCATCATCCCTCAAATCTCCTTTAGAAGGCTTGTTAAAGTAAATTGCCTGCCATTTTGGTTCGTAGTCGACACCAATTTGAGAGATAAGGATCTCAATAGTTACCCTATGTTGCGATTTTGAGTGAATCGAAAGAGGAAGCTTTAGGGGCTTTAATGGAAGGTGAAATCGAATACAAATCAACAAGGAAGACAAGGGTTTAGGAAAAGAATGTTTCTCCATTGGAAGACCACTGTAAGATGCCTACAAGGAAACTTAGGAGCACATCGTACAAGTCTGAAGCAGGAAGACAATTTGGGGGCCAAGCAAAGGAGATATGGTGAATCGAGTTAACACTTGACCGCTCTTTGCATTGATAAAAAATTCTCATCTAGAACTCCATCTACTATATAATATTTTAGAACAATGCTCCCTGAGCAATCTAAACCCAAGCTCACCACGGTTGAGGAAACCAAAATGGTGATGCTTTCATGAACAAGGCCAGTTTTGCTAGCCCCAAAAAAAGGAAAAGAGGAACCAAAGATTGACATGGAAGATTTCCAAGCAAAACTTTTTGGAGTCTAGGAAAATTGTATCCATTTGAAAGAAACCTATCTCTTTGGAGTTATCTTTGGGGTCCCCATTAATATAATCAAGGTTGGACCCAAAATGCTCAATCCTTGAAAATCAAACTTTAATCCTTCCTTTGAATCCATTGCACAACTTGACATATGAATAAGACTTCCACAATAGAGTGGACCAATTTGGACACTATTTTAGACAAAAAATGACCAATTAGTGTCCTTGATAGGGTTTGATAGGCAAAAAGATACGATTCGGTCGGGTTGATGGGAGAACCGATGAAAATGATTAACAAAAACAATAAGTAAGTAATGAAACTAAATGCAAAATCAATACAAATGAAGAAGAAATGTTTATATCCTTTTATTAATCATAAACAAGCGATTACAAGCTTAGATCTGGGATTTAGGACCCGTATTCATGCGAAAACTACAGGGAAGACAACGGTCAGATGCTAGCAGTCTTGCTCAAATGACAACGGTCTCCGAGAGCAATGTAAGCTACGAGGGTGTTCAAACTACAAGAGAGGGGTAATAATTGTGTATCAATGTATATGAGTCGTGGGCTGTGTTATTCTATTGGTTGTTCCCCCTTTTACAAGGCTGAGATAACTCTTATAAATATTTACAAGCTAGAGAGAAATTAAAAGTAACCGTCTCCTAAAAATAAGCATGTGACCATCCCCACCTTCGTACTAGGGTTTGGGCTTATCCTTGCTGAAGAATAGGTCATGGACGTTGTGGGAGATATGGCCAAAGGCGGTTGTAAGTTGTAACTGACCCGGAGATCTCGGGATCTCGTTAGCGCTGCGGGATAGTCAGATGACGATGCCGGTCTTCGATATTTGTGAAGATGACGGTCTTCGGTCTTTGTGACGATGACAAACTTGAAATTGTAATTGGATTTTTTTTGTCCAACAATACCCCAAATCCATCTTGGTCGTTGAGGCGAGGAGACGGGCGAGATGAATTTAATGCCTTTCGTCGGATGCTTCATTGTCTTTGTAAGAACAATTGCGTTTGGAACTTGTTGACCTACTAGACATCTGGCGTCGTGACGATGGAAGTCAATGGTCAAAGGCACGGACTTGATCGAAGTCGTCAGCTAAAGGCATGGACCAAACCGAAGTTGTTTAGCCATGAGCGTTTAACTTGATGAAAACCATTGGCGTTGGGCGTTAACTTGATCGAAGTCGCTAGCCAATATCCTAGACTCGGTCAAGGTCGTTAATCAAGAGTATAGACTTATTGTCTTGCGAAGATGCAACTATGTAGAAACTTTTGAGTTGTGCCTCAGGAGCCGAGGGCTTTTAGCAGACAAAAACCCCTGCAGAAGTCGTTTGTCAACCATTTGATTTGCAACTGCTTAAGATCAGGAGTGCTCAGCCAAGTGATGACCAGTGTCTTCCTTGGCAATAACTAGCGTCTTCAGTGTTCCGAGCGCTGTTCTCAGGGGAGTCCATATTTTGGCGAGTACCACCCTAGCGGATAAAGCCTCATTTGCTAGTGATAGAAGCTACGGTTGCTGGCGAGAAATGCCTCATTTGTTCTAGCAAATAGTGCCTTATGATCGTAACTGGCGAATAGTGCCTTGTGATCGTGACTGATGAGTATTGTCTTCTAACTGTGGTCGATTGTGACCCTGACTGGCGATTAGCATTTTATGTGCTTTCATGGCAAAATTCAAAGAACTAGGAGGGTTGGTCGTGGGTTTCCCCAATGACCCTCCGACACTCAAGTCAGTATTTTATTCGAAAGAAATCATAAAGGAAAATATAATAGTAAACTAGCATTTTTTTTAGAAATGATATGGATGAAACCTGCGTTCCTTACGATTTTGAGTGACTAGACCGTGACCGTGACTGTGATCATGACCGTGACCGCTCTTGTCATCATCTAAGGTCTCACGGTCAGATTCATTATCTGTTGGATTCTGACGGTCATCTTCTAGGGTCTTGGGATCAGATTCCAGAAGGTCATCTTCAGGGAGGTTAGTTCCCTTATCTTCTTCGAGGTGAATTTGGGCCATTGCCTTAGCTTGAACATCTTCGAAGGTTGCACATGGGTACATGATCAACTCCTTGTAGAGTTCATTGCTCATTTGAAGACCTTGACAAAATGCTTCAATGGATGTCGAGACATCGCAATTGGGGATCTTGATTTTCTCATGAACGAAACGGTTCATGTAATCTCGGAGAGTTTCATCATACCCCTGCACAATTCGAAATAAGTCATCAGAATACTTTTCAAGTCGTCGACTACTCATGAATTGAATTTTAGAAAAGTCGGCGAGATTCGCGTATGATTCCACGAATCCTCGTGGCAAATTAATGAACCATCTTAGGGTTGGGCCTTTAAGAGTTGCCCCAAAGCTTTTGCACATGATGGCTTCACAGTCTTTTTGAGGGATGGAAGTCATTATCATCTTTTGCTTGAAGATCAGAAGATGATCGTTAGGATCATCGGTGTCGTCGTAGCTTGACATGTCTGGAACAAGAAACCCCTTAGGAAAATCGACAACGGAAATGGATTCCACAAAGGGAGAAGCTTCATATCCATCTTCAAGTTCCTCCTCGATGGGACGTAGGATTCTGGGGATCCTTGTAAGCGTCACATACAGAGGCTTTAATTTCTCTTGGATCTTTTGCTTGGACCCCCAGAGAAGAAGTATCTCGGGTCGTCATCATCATTCCAGGAAAGGTAACCACTGGAGGATTTTGGACGATCACATTCTCTTCCGGGAAGGCTCCTGCGGCGGTCATAGTCTTGCTCGTGTGTACCAACAATCTCAAAGACTCATTTTCAACTATTAGTTGCGCCACTCAGGCGTTGGATCTGGCTGTTTCGGCTTTGAATTCATCAAGGTCTTTTTGGAGGGCATTGAGACGAGCAAAGAGGTCACGGTTGGTGTTTGGTAAGAGGTTGATCGGTTGGATTTTAGCTATCAGCCCCATGGTGGGCGCCAAATTGTTTCGGACAAAAAATGACCAATTAGTCACTTTAGTGTCCTTGATAGGGTTTGATAGCCAAAGGGATACGATTGGGTCGAGTTGATAGGAGAACCGATGAATATGATTAACAAAAACAATAAATAAGTAATGAAACTAAATGCAAAATCAATACAAATGAAGAAGAAATGCTTATCTCCTTTTATTAATCATAAACAAACGATTACTAGCTTAGATTTGGGGTCTAGGACCCGTAGTCATGCGAAAACTGTTGGGAAGACAACGCCAGATGCTAGCAGTCTTGCTTAGACGAAATCGGTCTCCGACAACAATGTAAGCTACGAGGGTGTTCAGATTACAAGAGAGGGGGAATTATTGTGTATCAATGTCTATGAGTCGTGGGTTGTGTTGTTCTATTGGTTGTTCCCCCTTTTACAAGGTTGAGATAACTCTTATAAATATTTACAAGCTAGAGAGAAATTAAAAATAACCATCTCCTGAAAAAATAGGCATGTGACCAGTCCCACCTTCATACTAGGGTTTGGGCTTATCCTTGCTAAGGAATAGGTCATTGATATTCATGTTTTTAGTATGTTTCTTAGTTTTTTTAGTCTAGTTTTAGTAGTTTTTAGAGTTAGTTTTGTGTGTTTTTGGATAAGTTTGCATATTTTGTGAGAAGTATGGAAGCTACTCCGTTTTGTGTCTTTTTGCAGGTTTTGAGCAACAAGGAGCGCTTTTTGAGCTGAACTGGAGTGTTGTGGTGGAGGATGGAAGACATGAAGAGGAAGAGGAAGATTTCATAGGAAGAGTGAAGAGAAGTTCAAGTTTTAAGTCAAGAGAAATAGAAGAAAAGCCAAAACCCAGGCTCGTTAGCGATCCTGTGAAGGTCGTTAAGGAGGCTTAGAGATAGATTTTTCGAGTGGATTTTGTGATTTCTACCGACCCTGTGCGGGGTCGTTAAGGATGGCTCCGTGTCGGTAGGGTTTTTAACTGATTTTAGGGTTGTTACATCTTATATCTTTTATCTTGTTATCTTTAGTAGAGTTAGTTTTTATCTTTTAGGCTTTTTAATAGATAGTTTCTTAGTATAAATACCTTTATTCTAAGCTTAGGATCAGGGGGACGATATTATTTTGAAGAATCGGATTTGTTTTAGGGGAGTCGAGTGGAGAAGGTTGTGAGTTTGGTTCGTTCGATAGAAGAGCTAGGGTCGTTAGTCGGATTTGCTCGGGGTATTGTTCTGTGTTTTCGGTTTCTTCAAGATAATGTAAGACGATTTTTTCATATTAATTTCAAGTAAGTTGGTTTTTGTTTTCAATGTTTTCTCTTATTGAATTTGTTTGCTTTATTAGGAGTAGGGAGTAGTTTTTCTTATCTAGGATCGGGGATGAAACCCGACATAGTTATGCATGTTTGATGAGTGAGTTGATATTTTGAATGCCTTTTATCTATTTGGAATTGCTTGTGTGTTTATGCTTAGACGATAGTCGAGGTAATTTGAGTTCTCAATTTGATCGAAAGAGAAAGTTGTTAACTTGAAGGTTGATATTGTTCGATTACGAAAGTTTCGAGCTTTGGATCCAAAACAAGTGATTGAGTGAATTGATTTATGAGAATTGATCGGTTTGCTTGTTAATCAGTGAAAGTTGATGAATTTATCTTTTTAAAGGCATGATCTTTATCTTCTTATGAGTTTATATGCAAGGCTATGTTGTGGTAACCTTTGTCCTAGGTCTTTTATTTTATAAGAGTTATCATTCGTTATATTCGTTATCGAGTTCCTTTTCCTTGGTACCGAACCTGCGTTTTAGATTGTTCGTTATTTTGTGTTTGTAGTTTATCCAGGTTCGTTAACGACCCTGACAAGGTCGTTAAGGAGGTTGGTCGTGTGTGTTTCTGCCTGTTTTTCTTGTTTTTCTTATTTTTGTTAGTTGATAAACAAACAACCGTGCTTCCTGTGGAACGATCCTAACTTCGCTATAGTCAGCGGGGTCTTGACTATAAATTTATTTGTCATCAAGTTAAATATCCCTCTCAACAAATTGGCACCGTTGCCGGGGAAGCAACAGTATTCATTTGTTTATCTGTGGGTCTGGGAATAGCCCGACCCCGTTTTTGTTTTTAATTTTTGTTTTCTATGTCTGTTTTCTCAGCATATGCCAGCAGGACGTCGTAGGCTCGAATTTGACAACACCGGTTATTATTCCGAACCTGAGCGCACCTTGCACCGTAGACGAAGAGAAACGCGAGCCATGGCTACCCCTGAAGAGATGGTTCAACAGATGGCAGAACTCCAGAGGCAAATGGAGGAGTTACAAGCTGATCGAGACGCCGTTGCTGCCGAGGTCAAACGTCAACGAGTCAACAGTGCTCGTTTACAGGAAGAGCTGAATGCATATCCGAGGAATGCCAAGCAATATATGCATCCAGACTGAGGGTGTCGGAGTCTTCAATTGTGCTTCCGGAGATAGAGAAGACTTTTGAGATTAAGTCTCAATTTATATCCTTGATCAAAAGGGCTCAGCTTGAAGGGAAACCTACTGAGTGCCCTATGGAACATATTAGAAACTTTCTTGATTTATGTGACACTATAGCTGCTGAAGGTGTCTCACTTGAATATGTTTTGTTAAAAGCTTTTAGGTGGTCGGTCTCTTACTGGAAAGGCCCTGAGCTGGTGGGAGAGATTACCTCCTAAGTCTATCAGGACTTAGAAGGCTTTGTATGATCAATTTCTTACAAAGTTTTTCCCTCCTACCAAGACAACGAAGTTGAGAAAACACATCACCTCCAATCACCAGCTGCCTAATGAGACCTTTGTAGAAACTTGGGAAAGATTTAAGGAAATGCTTAGACAGTGCCCCACCCATGGGCAACCTTTATATGTTCTTCAAGAAATCTTTTTCCAGGGTATTAATGCAGAGACGAAGAACCACATCAACACGCATACAGCATGCAGTTTTATAGAGATGGATCCCACAGCTGCATGGGATTTGTTGGACAAGCTTTCTAACTACGATGCTATGTAAGGTACCCAACAATCACCCCAGCCCCAGAGGCGTCTCTACGTGCCTAACAAGGAAGATGTTGACCCCGATGTCAAAAATCAATTTCTACAAGACGAGGTCAACCGCCTGAAGAAGTACGTAAGTTTTCTGAAATCCTCTTAATCTTGTCAAGAATGTGGCTCTTCTACCCATATTACTTCTGCTTGCACTAACATAGAGCAGGTAAGAGCCGCTGAGACATATGCTGAAGTGAACTATATGAGAGGACCATACAGGAACCAACCTAGTAATTTTGACAAGTCAAACAATTATCCAACGTGGGGCAACCAAAACCAGAATTCAAACTATGCAGCGCCTCCACCGGATAGACGACCTGCACCGTATCAACCTCCAGGCTATCAGGAGCCACCATCATGGGTACAAGGGTTACAGGAAGGCATTAACGGAGTTCAAGCCAACCTAAATAACCAACTAAAAAGATGGGGAGAGTTCGATGTGTGGAAAAAGAATGTCGACTCCCAATTAGGGAACCTCGTTGCACAGATTCCAAGACCACAAGGGCAACTCCCGGGCCAACCCGAGGAGAACCCGAAAGGACAAATAGAAGCGGTGCACCTTAGGAGCGGGAAGACACTACCGGAGCATGTCTAGGATAAAGAGAAGAGCCCCTCAACTGATAAAGAATGCCACGACTCAGCTCGATAACGAACCAGAGAGGGTCGTTACCGAACCTGCACACCATGGTGACGATGCTCCCAGGGTCGTTACCGACCCCAGTCCAGGTAAGTTTCCTATTCCGAGCTCATCTCTCAATCCCAGGCCCGTTAATGACCCTACCAGGGTCGGTAACGATCCTCCGAGTGCACCAAACGACTCTAATGTCGACCCGGTAACATCACCTCTCGAGCCCGATTTGGTTCCGAGAATGGTGAAATCTCTTCCTTTTCCTACTAAGAAATCAAAGGACTCTATTGAGAGTAAGTTCAAGCGTTTCGTAAAGATTCTCCAGGGCATAAATATTTCTATACCATTCGTTGAGGCCCTAAGCGAAATGTCGGCTTACACAAAATTCTTGAAAGATATTCTTAGCAGGAAACGATCCATCACAGAGCTGCAAGACGATGTCCGATCCATTGCTCTACTAGAGAATTTAGGTGACCCAGGGAGATTTGCCATAACAATTGGCATAGGTGAACACAAATTCAAGGCTCTATGTGATTTGGGAGCCAGTGCTAGTTTACTCCCTCTATCAATCTGGTCAAAGGGCAACATAGGACCATTGGAGCCAATCAACATGCGGTTATACATGGCAGATGGCTCCTGTATCAAGCCAACAGAGGTTGTAGAAGACTTTTCGGTTCAAGTCGGCAAATTCTTTGTTCCAAATGATTTCATAGTTATAGCAATGCCGGAAGACCCGGTGGTTCCTATTATCTTGGGGAGACCATTCCTCGCCACAGCTGGAGCCATAATTGATGTTAGGAGGGGACTCCTAACTTTCGAAATTGGGGATGAGGTGACGGAATTTCGGTTCAACTAGTCAATGAAGGAAACCGATAGAGCCGAAGTCAAGATGCTCTACACCCACAATGAATTTATCAAATGTGGAGACCCCGTTGGAAGATTAGTGTCGAATGATGAATTCTCCAGTCAAAGATGGGCCGAGATAGCCCCTGCAGTTTCGGTAACGAGTTCCCCAACCTCGCTACCGATTCTCTTGGCAGAAGAAACAAGCTCGTTAACGACCTCACCAGCATCGTTAACGACCCTAGCCGAGGACAATGAAATATCGGCGTTTGAATACCTTGAAGAGGTGTTGAAGACGGATCCAGAAGAACCGATTCTCATTCCAGCTGAACCTTCTCCAACACTAAAGCCTCTTCCAGAATCTCTCAGGTATGAATTTCTTGGCCCTAATTCTACCTTCCCTGTCATCATCAATGCTAAATTAAAAGATGAGGAAGTAGAGAAGCTGCTTACTGTGCTTAGGACACATAGAAAAGCCATAGGTTACTCTGTAGATGATATAACCGGCATATCCCCTTCACTTTGCATGCATAGGATATACATGGAGGATAATCATAAACCCACTATAGGGCATCAATGTAGATTAAATCCTAATATGAAAGAAGTGGTAAAAAAGGAAATCGTTAAATTACTTGATGCATGGACCATATTTCCTATATCGGACAGCCAATGGGTTAGTCCGGTCCATGTAGTTCCTAAAAAAGGGGGAATGACCGTAATAGAAAATGAAAAGGGAGAGCCAATTCCCACTAGGACCACTACTAGTTGGAGGATGTGCATTGATTACAGGAAGCTTAATAGTGCTACTAGAAAAGATCATTTCCCGCTTCCTTTCATTGATCAGGTGTTAGAACGCTTAGCCCATCATGATTATTTCTGTTATTTAGACGGCTACAACGGTTTTTGGCAGATTCCCATTCATCCTGATGATCAGGAGAAGACTACCTTTACATGTCCCTATGGGACTTTTGCTTATAAAAGAATGCCATTTGGGCTTTGTAACGCCCCCGCCACCTTCCAAAGGTGTATGATGGCAATTTTTTCTGATATGATAGAGGATATTGTAGAGGTCTTTATGGATGATTTTTCTGTTTATGGTTCTTCCTTTGATGCTTGTCTTGCTAACCTTGCATGTGTGCTTAAAAGATGTGAAGAAACCAACCTTGTGTTGAATTGGGAAAAATGCCATTTCATAGTTCAAGAGGGGATAGTATTAGAACATCTTGTCTCTAAAAGAGGGATAGAAATAGATAAAGCAAAAATTGAGCTTATTGAAAAAATACCTCCTCCCTCTTCTGTAAAAGACATTAGGAGTTTTTTAGGGCATGTTGGCTTTTATAGACGCTTTATCAAGGATTTTTCTAAGATAGCTAAACCATTGATGATTAACCTACTAATGAAAGATATAGTGTTTGAGCTGTCTCCAGAATGTCTTGAAGCAATTTACAGGTTAAGGGCAGCCCTTGTCTCCGCCCACATCATGCAGTCCCTGGATTGGACTTTACCCTTTGAGATTATGTGTGACGCCAATGACTATGCTGTTGGTGCAGTCTTGGGACAACGGAAGGATAAGAAGCTCCACGCCATCTACTACGCAAGTAAGACGCTTGATGAGGCGCAAAGTAAGTATACCACAACGGAGAAGGAATTCCTCGTTGTGGTATTTGCCTTTGAAAAATTCCGGTCCTATCTTGTTGGTTCGAAGGTGATTGTTTATACTGACCATGAGGTTGTTAGATATCTAATGGCCAAAAAGGATTCCAAGCCTAGATTGCTTCGTTGGATGCTCTTACTGCAGGAATTTGATCATGAAATAAGAGATAAGAAAGGAGCAGAAAACCTGGTGGTAGACCACTTATCAAGAATGTCGGTTGAGCATATCACCGAATCCAACAACGAAGTGTCAATAAATGACTCCAGACCAGACGAACACCTCATGCTGAACGAGGTTGAACTCGACAAGTCCCTCGTTACCGACCCCTTTAGGGTAGCTAACGAACCACCGAAGCTGGAAATCATAGATCATAATGGCGAAGATTCAAGGTGCATCGACACAACAATTGGGAAGGTCGTTACCAAGCCACGGAAGATCGTTACCGAGGGTAACACAACAGCTTCAGGGTCGTTAACGACCCAAATACATTCAGTAACGACCTAGTCAGGTAAGTTTACTCAACCGGAACTCATTCAATTCAATTCAATTCCTTCCTCATCTCTTGCTTCCACTTCTTTCAAATCAATTCATGTTATTAGAGGGTCAAAAAACCCTTGGTTTGCGGATTTTGCTAACTATCTTGTAGGAGGTGTAATCCTAGAGGGACTAACCCCACAAAAGAAAAAGAAGTTCCTTCACGATGTAAAATAGTACTATTGGGATGATCGTTACTTGTTCAAGCAAGGAAGTGATCACCTCTTTAGACGTTGTATTCCAGAAGAGGAGATAGAGAGCGTGATCCGTCAATGTCACACACTTCCTACTGGAGGCCATGCAAAAGGATTCAAAACCACGGCGAAGATTCTTCAAAGTGGACTCTATTGGCCAACCATTTTTAAAGATGTACAGGCATACGTGACGGCATATGATGAATGCCAACGCTCGGGTAACATCACTTGGAGATATGAGAACCCGCTAACTGGGATACTAGAGGTCGAGTTATTCGACGTTTGGGGCATAGACTTCAGGGGACCTTTTCTCGCATCGGGCCCCTAAAAGTATATCTTGGTTGCGGTTGATTATGTCTCTAAGTGGGTGGAGGCCGTTGCTACAAGGACCAATGATGCTAAAACCGTGGCCAAATTTATTAAGACTAACATTTTCCCAGGTTTGGCGTTCCAAGGGTCCTCATTAGTGATGGCGGATCTCACTTCATTGAGCAGAGTTTTGAAGCACTTTTGGCCAAGTATGGGGTTTCACACCGGGTGGCAACACCATACCATCCCCAAACTAGTGGCCAAGTTGAGGTTTCAAACACGTAGATCAAGAGCATATTGGAAAAGACGGTGTCCCGCTCTAGGAAGGATTGGTCATCTAAATTGGATGACGCTCTGTGGGCATATAGAATGGCATACAAGACCCCCCTACGCACCACCCCCTACAAACTAGTGTATGGCAAGGCATGCCATTTACCGGTCGAGATGGAGCACAGAGCATTATGGGCTCTTAAAGAGCTCAACATGAACCTCGATGCAGTCAGAGCAAAACGATTCATGGACTTGCAAGCACTAGAGGAGTTGAGGCTTAAGGCATACGAAAATGCCGAAATCTACAAAGACCGCACCAAACGGTGGCACGATCAGAAACTAGTGCCCAAAACTTATGAAGTTGGTGACAAGGTACTTCTCTTCAACTCTAGGCTCCGTTTATTCCCAGGAAAGCTAAGGACAAGATGGAGCGGGCCATTTGTGGTTCACCACATCTATCCTCACGGGGCGGTAGAGTTGATCGATAACCAAGGTGCTATCTTCAAAGTTAACGGCCACCGATTGAAAAAGTTTCATTAGCAATCCGACCCGGATTAAGAGATTAGAGTCACCATGGCTCTTACAACATCGGACTAGCCAAGGTAAGTACGTCGGGCTGACGACGTTAAAAATAGAGCTTACGGGAGGCAACCTGGTTTTAGTTTAGTTTAGTTCTTTTCTTTTAGATTCTTTTTCCTAGCTTTCTTTTGAGTTTTTCTAGTAGTTTAGGAGGTAGCAAGATAGAATTGTTTTTAGGCTAACCTGAAACAGGAGTTGGGCTCGGACAATCACTCGAAACAGGTCACGCAGGCTCATTAACGACACAACCCAGGGTCGTTAACGACCCATTTCGAAGACCCGAAAGATGAACGGGCAGGTAAGTTTTTTTAACCTAATTTTATCTTCTATCTTTTACTATTGTGCCGCCTCTTACTCCCTTCCCCTACCTCTAGCCCTCTACTATTTAACCCTCTCAAAAACTCCCAAATCCCACCACTTAATTCTCATAATCCAAATCTCAAATCTCTCAACCCAAATCCACCGAATTTCCCTCACAACCGATCGGAACCCACACCATTGAAGCCCCGGAATCCCACCCCGTTCAACGAGTCTTCCACCCTCAAACTCGTTACCGGCGAGGCATTGAAGCTCGTTAACCATCCCAAAATTCAATCCTTTTCTTCAATTCTTCAATCTAACGGTATGCTTTCTAAACCCTAATTCTCTATTTGCAAGCTTCATGATTCTAGGGGTAAAAATTTCATATCTTGATCTTGTTTGAAGAGGTTGAATTGCATGTCTATATTGCTCAATGATTCTATAGCTTCATATATTGGTGTTCGATCTTGAATTATGATTCTTGCTTGATTTTCCATAGAAATATTGATTAGAAAAAAAGCATGAACTACCTTGTTCTTTGAATTAAGTTGATCTTCACCATGTGTTTTTAGGCAATTTTGACATGTTCGGGTTGGATGATAGAGCAAGTATGGGGTGCATGCGCTTAATTTTGTGACTAATGTGGGATTGTGTTTGATCCATGCTTGATTTATTGGAAAATTGTGGAGTTTAGAACTCAGAATCAATTGTGAATGCTCTCGCACAGGATCGTTAACGACCTATTCAGGTTCGTTAACGACCCTGCATATTACCCAGTTTTAAACACAAGTCCAGGCTCGTTAACGACCCAATTGGCTCGTTAACGAGGCACTTCGAGAGTACTTCCAAGAGCAAGTATGGGGTTTCCTTTCTATTGATTTGTGTGGATCTTATCTTGGACAATTCGTATTTTTTGGAGGTCCATATGGCAAGTTCTAGCTGAGCTGCAACAAGAGCCCAGAAGAAGAAGAGGAATCAACGGTCCCTGTCTCCACCCCGCATGGACAACATGATTTTGCGCACCCAAGCACAAGCCGATCGCTTTAATACCATCTTGGATCGAGACCACTACACTAGGTGGTTCTCGAGGTCGAGTGCAAAGTCCATGGGAATCTACGAGGATGTCAAGGAAGCCTTCGCTATTTTCGGAGTACCTCAATTGCTAAAGAAGGAGGCGACACCACACTTCCCAGCTCTTACTTCTGAATTCTTGGCTACTCTGGAGACGAGATTCCCAACCAAGACCTCGGTTGGACGGATCCGATTTGGGCTCGGCAATGTCAGTCACGAGTACTATGGCAGAGTTCAATGGTATTCTCGAGCTCCCTAACCCTTCTCGGGATTACAAGATTAAGGACTACAAGGTGACAAGGACTTGGAGCTATATTTCCGGAGAAGTAGAACCTTCCGCTGCAGCGCTTTCCGGGGCTAGCATCATCAACCCCATCTTCCGGATCATTCTCTGAGTACTAGTCGCTACTTTTTGGCCCAAGAGAGAGTTGAATAGGCCAACAAGGAGGGAAGTTCCATGCCTCCGAACCATACTCTTTGAGGATCCCGCCCCGTTGAACTTGGGGTACGAATGGCTACAATATGTTGAGAATCAAGGGATCAAGTCAAAGGAGGTGTGGTGTGGAAATTTAGTTAGTCTCTTGGAAGCCAACCTCGATGTCGACCTCTCCCTTTACACGCCGAACCATGCTCAGTTGCTCGACAAGAACTATTGGTTCGCTTCCAACATCTTTGTACGGACTGAGAGAGGCCATGCTAACAAGATCCTTGGCCAAGACGTCCTTCTTACCCAAGCCAAGATGGAGCTTCTTTACGTGCCAAATTGGTACAAGTCATGGAAGGGTCATGCATTCCCGTTAGAGCCCAAGCCACAAGATGAGTTGTCATTGAGGCCGTGTGTATCAAGATTCAATCGGGAAGAAGATGTCATGGACGAAGATGATGATGAGACTGAGGCAGGAACAAAGGCGGGCACTGAAGAGCTCGATACCAAGGTTCTGGGCAACACGGACAGCTTCGTTAACGAGCCACCCAGGGTCGTTAACGACTACTTCGAGGCGACTACCGCGGCACACAACTTCGGTAACGACCCCCCGCGGCCACCTGTCGAGCCACATTCTTATGGTCTTATGCCCTACAATCCAGTAATTTTTCAAGACCACTTCCAGCCTCACAACCACTACCAACCACCTCCTCAGCCCGATTACACTGGATCGAGTATCCCACCTCCATGGGCCAAAGATCTCTCGTCTCAGATGCAACAACTTAATTTGCAGCAGACTCATATCCACCAGCGGATGGATAGATGGGAGAGTGTTTATTCTGCTCGTATGGCGCTAGATGATGCGAGGCACCAGCAGCGGGAGGTGGATGATGCAGAGCGTTGGAGGACATTGTACGACTTTATGGGGAACTTCGAGCAACGGTGCCCACCACCAGGGCACTGATTCAGTTTAAGAGTTGTTTTTTCTGCTTCAACGATCTTGTAAGTTTTTCTTTTTCTTTTTGCTTTTCTACTACTTATTTTTATTACAGTGGGGACACTTTAATTTTAAGTATGGGGTGGGAAAGGGTAGAAAAACTTGTGTCTTGTTCGTCTTATGTGTCTTGTGTGTTTTTAGTAGTTCTTTGCTTTAAAAAGTATATATTGAAAAAAATTGAAAACAAACAAAAAAGGGAGTTCTTATAATAGATAAATATCCTCTTTCTTAAGGTTCTATGATAGTAGTTGCTAGCATGATCATGTAATTCCTTGCAAGCATGTCTTTGATAGTATAGCCTGATTCTTGATATAAAGTTGTTTTTATAGAGGAATAGCATTTGATGAAATTGAGCATGTATACTTTTTAGCATAAGTGATGCAATCCAACAAAAATTACCTAGTGAGTTATTTTTGGCCTTAGAGGGAGAACATTAAAAAATCCCTCTTCTTTTCTATTGTGATTTACTCTCTTTATGTAGATTATCTCTTGGAATTGTGATGGTTATCTATTTCTTGAGACCTATTTGAGATTTATAGTTCATTACTTGTGAAAGTCATATGATAGAGAACTAATTTTTATAAGCCCTATTTATCCTTATCTACCTTATACATTATCCTTCTTTTTGAAGCCAATTTGAGTCTTTAAGCCTTTTATTTTTAGCTCCACAAAATAATTTCTCCAGCCTAGATAAGCTTGACCCTATCCGGGGATTAGGACTTAGTTTGGAGAGGATTGTTTTGTTGAGTGATATGTTATGTTTGGTTTGAAAATCAAGGTTTTGGGAAGGGTAGATTGGAAGTCTCTTGTGTTAATTTGTAAAAAGATCTCTTGGTAAGGAAGCATGCACAAAAAGAAAATTGTTGTTGAAAAAAAAAAGAATGAGTACACGATGAAGCTCGTTAACGACCTAGTTGGTTCGTTAACGAGGCTATTCGAGAAAAAGAGAGCTGAAAGAAATATGTAAAGAAGAGAAAGAAAGAGAGAAGTATGATGTGCATTTGTGTTTGAAAGATAAGCCAGAGATTCTTTTGAGTTGTTTTATGAGACTTTTTAGGATATTAGGGGTTAAAAGAAATAAGTGTGCATAAAGAAGAGTAAGTTCGGTATATTTTTATGTGTTTTGGTGATATGTGTGAGTTTTTAGGAGCCTTTGATTCCCGGATATTATTAGCATCACATAGCCAAAATATTTCCACTCCTTATTATCTTTACCAAGCCCCATTAAAACCCGACCGAATGGAAGCTTCTATGAAGTTTTTCATTGAGCCTAAGTTATCTTGATGATTTTTGCTTGTTTTGACAAATATTAGGTGGAAAGTTTGATGATATAAGTTCCAATTTCTATGAGTTTTTTGCATATAAGATGAGTTGAGAGATTGAATTTATAAGCCTAAACACTTGAGAGTTGAGTGAAACACATATATCCCTGGTGAGGTTGGATTGTATTTGCTTATGTCTATTTAGTGTTTATATATGTGTGATGACGTTAATAGTCATTTGCTATTTTCTGCTATGTTTTGATGTTGCTTTTTAGATTGATGGTTATTTGCTTGATGATATGTTTGGTTTGGTCTTGGTTGTTGTCTAGTGATTGCTTGAGGACAAGCAAGTCTAAGTATGGGGTATTTTGATATTCATGCTTTTAGTATAGTTTTTAGTATGTTTCTTAGTTTTTTTAGTCTAGTTTTAGTAGTTTTTAGAGTTAGTTTTGTGTGTTTTTGGATAAGTTTGCATATTTTGTGAGAAGTATGGAAGCTACTCTGTTTTGTGTCTTTTTGCAGGTTTTGAGCAGCAAGGAGCGCTTTTTGAGCTAAATTGGAGTGTTGTGCTGGAGGATGGAAGACATGAAGATGAAGAGGAAGATTGCATAGGAAGAGTGAAGAGAAGTTCAAGTTTTAAGTCAAGAGAAATAGAAGAAAAGCCAAAACCCAGGCTCGTTAACGATTCTGTGAAGGTCGTTAAGGAGGCTTAGAGATAGATTTTTCGAGTGGATTTTGTGATTTCTACCGACCCTGTGCGGGGTCGTTAATGATGGCTCCGTGTCGGTAGGGTTTTTAACTGATTTTAGGGTTGTTACATCTTATATCTTTTATCTTGTTATCTTTAGTAGAGTTAGTTTTTATCTTTTAAGCTTTTTAATAGATAGTTTCTTAGTATAAATACCTTTATTCTAAGCTTAGGAGGAGGGGGACGATGTTATTTTGAAGAATCGGATTTGTTTTAGGGGAGTCGAGTGGAGAAGGTTGCGAGTCTGGTTCGTTCGAGAGAAGAGCTAGGGTCGTTAGTCGGATTTGCTCGGGGTATTGTTCTGTGTTTTCGGTTTCTTCAAGATAATGTAAGACGATTTTTTCATATTAATTTCAAGTAAGTTGGTTTCTATTTTCAATGTTTTCTCTTATTGAAGTTGTTTGCTTTATTATGAGTAGTGAGTAGTTTTTCTTATCTAGTATCGCGGATGAAACCTGATAGAGCATATAGGTATAGGCTTTATAGCATGTTTTTATTCCAATTATATGCATTTTTAGTTAGGATTTCGTTCTAAGTTTTAGTTTAAGTTTTATTTTCTTTTAGTTCGGAATCTACGCGTCTTTGTGCATAAATGCAGGTAGGAAGGTGGAAGACGGTAGATGGAAGGCTTGGGACGGAATCTCGGGATGCATAGGAGGCGTTGAAGTGAAAATCCAAGGCGGAAATTACAAGACAAGGATGAAGGACCAAACCGCGGAGCCAAGACAAGACCGCGCCTGGAGGAGCCGATTTTCTGCGGCGTCAGCGCGGGCAGAACTGGGAGAGCGCGACCGCGCTCTGGGAAGGAGCAAACCGCGCTCCGGCGCGTTTGCTCGATGCTGACTTGGGCTCCGTAATATCTTGTGGGTCGACTTAATATTGTCTTTTAAGATATTCTTAGACATAAATATAAATACTTTCTTTAGATTTTATTATGAGGATTATGCTATCTATTGCTTGTGTTCTAAGTTTGATTGAGATTGGAGATTTGTGGGAGACAAACCCTAGTTTTGCAATTGAAGATCAATTTGACTCTTGTAAGTTTTATTTTTCTTCAATGACAATGTCTAACTAATTTTCTCATGTCCAACTAGTTAGTTGAAGTTGTATGCATGATTGTTTGTGAGATTTGAATTATTTTAGTTTGCCTTGACTAGATTGAATCTCTCCGTGCTTAATCGATTAAATTCACTTAGGATTATAGTAGCTTGATCACCTATTTTACTTCTAGGTTGAATTATAACTAGAATAATTAAATAGACGGTGGAATTTGATTATTCATGGATGAATCCTTTGATTAAACTTATAGACGGTGGAATAAGGTTAATCAAAGGCGGAGAATTTAATCACAAGACGTCATGAATAGACGGTGGAATTCATGAATTATTGTTTCTATTGAATGCTTTGAACTTAATTGCATGATCAATTTGACATAGAAGGTTTTCTAGGTTAATTGGTTAAAAGGTTGTTAAAGACGGTGTATATTAACAACCACATTAAGCTTGAATTCACAAATTCACAATAGATTAGTCAAGGGAAATTAAGATAAGGATAATCGAGGATCAAATCTCATGTATGCAATGGATACGAAACTAGTTGGACGCTTTTCCCCATATTTGAATCTCAAATCACTTTGCTTGCTTTGTTTTAATTAGATTTAATTACTTAGATTTTAGTTTACAATCACAAAACTCCTCTTAATTTAGTAATATTACATAAATACAAATATTTCGAGTCTTTGTGGGTTCGACCCTTACTTCCACTTTACCAAGGTTAGGAAGTTAGGAATTTTCTTTGGCAGTGCTTTTATAGCGACGTAAAAGTGCTCGTCAAATTTGGCGCCGTTGTCGGGGACTCGGCAAATTATTTGTGTTTATCTAGTATTACTTTTTATTTTTCTTTTTGGGTGTGAACCATTTGCATGGTTCAGACCCGTGCTACTAATCCATCTCTTGTTGAATTTGATTCAGAAATCGAAAGAACAATCTCCAGGTTGCGCAGGCAAGCTCGTGCGATTTCTCGGGAACTACCGTTCAACCTGGCACCTTCTTCTTCTTCTGGTTCTGATTCTGATTCTGGTTCTAAAAGTGTTACTGAAATCACAGGGATGGCTAACCAGACACTGAGACAGTTGACTGCACCTGATTTGGCCCAACAACCATTGGCGGTGAAGATACCTGCACTCCTTGACGGTGTCAATTTTGAGCTGAAATCAGGGCTGATTCACCTTCTTCCTCAATTCTATGGGAAGGCAGGTGAAGACCCCAACAAACATCTATCAAATTTTCACGCTGTGTGCACTAGCATGAAACCAAACGGTGTCACTGATGAGCAAATCAAGCTGAGAGCTTTTACCTTCTCTTTGAAAGAGGCAGCGAGTGACTGGCTTTATTATCTTGCTCCGGGCAGTATTGAGACTTGGGAGGAATTGAAAAAGGCGTTTCTTGAGAAGTATTTCCCACCTACAAAGCTCTCAAGTATGAAAAAGAGCATTAGCAACATTGAACAACTCCCGAACGAATCGCTTTACGAGTATTATGAGAGATTCAAGAAGCTAATCTCAAGCTGCCCCTATCATGGTTATTCCAAGATGGATCTTGTTATGTACCTTCATGAAGGCTTATTGGATGAAGAACGCCGACATGTTAATGCAGCCTGTGGAGGAAACATCCTGAACAAGACTCCTAATGAAGCTTTTGATCTATTTCATGAACTTTCTGAAGGCTCCCGTCAATTCAGCAAACGAGCCTCAGCAAAGGCAGCTAATTCTGTCGATGTTACAACTTTGCATGAAGAGGTGAATGAGTTGAAGACAATGTTCAGGCAGTTCATGCTGAAAGGACAACCACAAGTCAAGCCTTGCGGTTTCTGCTCTGAAGTGACTCATAAGACAGATGCTTGTCCTACTCTTCATGCTCAAGAGGAGGAAGTTAATGCACTTGGAGGCTATGGGCCAAGGAAACCAGCATATGATCCTTATTCAAACTCATACAATCCGGGCTGGAAGGATCATCACAATTTGAGGTATGGAAACCAAAATCAACAATATGTACCTCAAAACGGGCCTCCAGGTTTTAGACCTCCTTTTCAACACCAACCTCAGCCTCAAGCACCGACTCAAGGGCCATCCTTATCCACAGATGAAATGATCCGTGCTCTTACTCAAAATATGAATCTGATGCAGCAGTCTGTGGGGCAATACCAGCAAGATAACAAGTCAAGCATCACCAACTTGGAAAATTAGATGAGCCAACTTGCCAAGGCAATGAGCAAACTTGAAGCTAAAGATTCCAACAGGTTACCCTCTCAGACGGAACTCAATCCAAAACAGAATGTGAATGCAATATCGCTCCGTAGTGGTAAAGTGTTGGAAACCAGAGCCGACAAGCAACAAACCTTGCATGAGGATGAAACCGAGGGGGGCAAAATTTCGGAGTTCGAATCACATCCCGACCGCGGGCAAACCAGCCAGAGTGCCCCCGCGCCACCAAGCCATCAACCGCGCTCCGATGGGCCAAGTTTCTGCGGCCAGAGCGCGGTCGAAACCGGCCGGAGCGCGGTCACGCTCCGGGGCGACCAAACCGCGCCTGCGGTGATCCACGAGGATTCCTCGATTCCTTCGACCTCGACTCCCAAACCTCTTCCACCTTTTCCCGAAGCCTTAAAGGAAACCCGTAAGATCGAGAACGACCAAGAGATCTTCGAGACGTTTAGCAATTGCAAGGTGAACATTCCACTTCTCAAGCTTATCAAGAGCATTCCTCGCTATGCTAAATTCTTGAAGGAGTTATGTACGGTTAAGCGGAATCAAAAGCAAAAAGGGAAGCAAAAGATCAAGGTTAGTGAGCAAATCTCAGCGGTCTTCCAAAGACGATTGCCCCAAAAATGCGAAGATCCAGGTATGTTTACTATTCCTTGTATTATTGGTGAGACAAAATTTGAAAAGGCTATGCTAGACTTAGGTGCTTCTATCAATGTCTTGCCTTATTCAATTTATGAGTCTCTTGAGCTAGGTCCATTGCATGCAACAAGCGTAGTCATTCAATTGGCTGATAGGTCTAACGTTTACCCAAAGGGGATTATAGAAGATGTGCTTGTTATGGTTGATACGTTGGTTTTCCCTGCTGATTTTTACGTACTCGAAACGGAACATGACAAGCATGCAGCTCCTATTCTCTTAGGTAGACCATTCCTTAAAACAGCCAAAACTAAAATTGATGTGTGTAGTGGTTCATTAACCACGGAGTTTGATGGGGAAAAAGTGGAATACAATATCTATGATGCTATGAAATTCCCCTATGATGTCCATTCCTTATGTTCAATTGATGTGTTAGATACTCTTGTTCAAGACTTCTTTGACATTAATGATCATGATGAATTGCAATCTACTCTACAAAATTATGTGGTTGATAACGATGAAGTGGAATTTATGCTGAATGATAATATGCAAGAAATTGTAGCCAAGTTGAACGCTCACTATGAGCGACCACTCTTGCTACCGGGCTCAAAGCCCATTCTACTAACATTGCCAAGCGAGAAGCTTGTTCCTTCTATTGTGCAGGCCCCAAAGTTGGAGCTTAAGCAATTACCGGACCACCTCAAGTACGCTTTCCTAGGCGATGGAGATACCTTACCGGTGATCATCTCAAATAAGCTGACTCAAGATCAAGAGAACCGGTTGTTGGATGTTTTAAAGGAGCATAAATCCGCTATAGGATGGACTATTGCCGACATTAGAGGAATAAGCCCCTCTACATGTATGCATAGAATCTTATTGGAGGATGAAGCAAAGCCCTCAAGACAACCACAAAGGAGATTGAATCCGCCTATGATGGAAGTTGTGAAGAAGGAGGTCCTGAAACTTCTCCAAGCAGGTATGATCTTTCCTATCTCAGATAGCAAATGGGTAAATCCTACTCAGGTCGTTCCAAAGAAAGGTGGAATCACAGTAAAGGAGAATCAAGATGGTGAGCTTATCCCAACAAGAGTTCAAACCGGGTGGCGTGTATGCATCGATTATCGAAAGCTCAACACGGTAACTCGTAAAGATCATTTTCCTTTACCTTTTATTGACCAAATGCTTGAGCGACTTGCGGGTCGTTCCTTCTATTGTTTCTTGGATGGGTATTCAGGTTATTTTCAGATAGCGATTGCACCCGAGGATCAAGAGAAGACAACATTTACTTGCCCATTTGGCACATTCGCTTACCGAAGAATGCCATTTGGTCTATGTAATGCACCCGCAACCTTCCAAAGGTGTATGGTCAGTATATTTTCTGAGTACATAGAGAACTTCATTGAAGTCTTTATGGATGATTTCACCGTTCATGGCAATGATTTTGATTCTTGTTTAACTCACTTGACACTTGTGCTAAAACGTTGTGAGGAAACTAACCTATGTCTTAATTCTGAAAAATGCCATTTTATGGTAGAACAGGGCATAGTTTTAGGTCATATAGTGTCATCTCAAGGGATTGAGGTTGATAAGGCAAAGGTTGAAGTAATTCAATCCTTGTCTTATCCTACTAATGTTCGGGAAGTACGCTCTTTTCTTGGTCATGTAGGTTTTTACCGCAGGTTTATCAAAGACTTCTCCAAGATAGCTTCACCCCTTTGTGAGTTACTCAAGAAGGATGTCACCTTTGACTTTAATGAAGCTTGTAAAAGAGCTTTTGATGAGTTGAAGGCGCGCCTCACCACTGCACCAATAATTCAACCCCCAGATTGGTCCCTACCATTTGAGCTGATGTGTGATGCAAGCGAATATGCAGTAGGAGCAGTTTTGGGTCAAAAGATTGGTAAGGCTTCTCATGTTATCCATTATGCTTCTATGACTTTGAATGAAGCACAGAAAAATTATTACACGACCGAGAAGGAACTCTTGGCGGTGGTTTTTGCTTTGGAAAAGTTTCGGTCTTATGTTCTAGGTACAAAGGTGATTGTCTACACGGATCATGCAGCCCTTCGTTACTTGTTGACGAAGAAGGAGGTGAAGCCCAGGTTAATTAGATGGATCTTGTTGTTGAGTGAATTCAACATTGAGATCAAAGACAAAAAGGGGGCAAAAAACGTGGTAGCGGATCATCTGAGTCGCTTAGTTCATGAGGAGGAACGATATGCTCAAGTCACACCGATTAGAGAAGAATTTCCAGATGATACTTTGTTTTCGGTACGTGTACTTCAACCTTGGTATGCTCATTTGGTTAATTTTCTCGTTTCGAGTGTGTTTCCTTCTAGCTTTAGCAAGGCCCAAAGGGATAAACTCAAGAGTGAAGCACGGTATTATGTGTGGGACGATCCATATCTTTGGAAACATTGTTCCGATCAGGTAATCCGGCGTTGTCTTCCGGATAATGAGGTAACTTCAGTTTTATCGTTTTGTCATTCTTATGCTTGTGGGGGCACTTTAGTGCTAGGAAAACCGCTAGGAAAGTGTTGGATGCAGGATTCTTTTGTCCTACCATCTTTCGGGATGCATATGCCTTTTGCAAATCCTGTGACCGATGCCAAAGGGTCGGAAATATATCCCGAAGGGATGAAATGCCTCAAACTTCAATTATCTTTTGTGAGGTATTTGATGTTTGGGGTATAGACTTCATGGGCCCCTTTCCTAGCTCTTACGGGAATAATTATATTTTATTAGCGGTGGACTACGTTTCCAAATGGGTGGAAGGGAAGGCCACCCGGACTGATGATTCCCGAGTTGTGGAAGATTTTTTGAAGGGGCATATATTCTCAAGATTTGGGATTCCTAGAGCTTTAATTAGTGACAAGGGGCATATTTTCATGCTAATTAATCTAGGTTAGTGGGGGAAGAGAGTGTTTTGAGAGCTATTATTGTCTATTATTACTTGTTTGGTGGATTGCTCTTGTCGGGGCAATCGAATTGTGCTTGCTTGTGGTGTTGTTGATTGTTGTGTAGGTACTATCTACAATGGGTAGAACTAAAGCACCGGCTAATGCTCCGTCAAGCTCGAGTCGTCCTCCAAGAGCAACCCGAGCGGCATCTTCTAGGGCCCAAGCCGTTGTGCCTGCTTCATCTCGATCCCGAGCTCCACCTAGAGCTTCTTCATCAAGCAATGAGATCACACCGGCGACTTATGTTTTTCAATTCCGGGACATGAGGCATCTAGACCGGTTTAATCAATTGAAAGAGCGTGAAATCCAAGCTCCGAGATACATTGATTGGGATTTGTTGGAGGAGTTGGGTTTGGCTACAGAATTGCGGCAGTTAGAGCGTAATCATAATTTGACCGTGTTGAGCATGAGATTGCCAATTTACCGAAGCCTAGTGTTGGAGTTCTTGAGCACATTAGAGGCTCATATCTTAGAAGGGCGGTTTGCTAATAAAGGGCGGTGCACTTTTCAGTTAGGAGGGGTGATGAGGTGCATGACTCTTACAGATATCAACAAGCTGTTCAGATTTACTCAATACCAAAAGAATGTTGATAGGTGGGAGTCCATGACTACATGGATGAACAACGAACAGTGGGTCCGACTTTCTGGGACCGATGTGTATCAGGCTTCTAGAACCAAGGCGTTAGGTATTACTCATCCAATAATTCGGATTCTTCAGAGGTTCTACGCTCATTCTATCACGGGCAGAGGAGAGGGTGAAAATAACTGTCCTAGGAAGGATATCTTTCTCCTTAGAGGTCTTCTAGAGGATCAAGATATTGATATGGGAGTTGCCATGATGCATAACATAGACCTCATGGTTAAGAGAAGCAATGGTCGGATCGCTGTGGGTGGTATCATCACCCGGTTTGCCCAGCATTTTGGTATTGATTTGGAGCGATGTGTGGGTCGGATTGATCCTCTTCCAATGAATTTGCTTTTCTTCAACAAGATGAAGGTGCTATATGTAAAGAACAATCGGTACTATTAGGTGATTGGTAATAGCTCTTTTGCTATGAAGTTGCCTAATCCAGAGAGGGTGAAGATAAAGGTTGGTCTAGCCAATGCTAACACATGGCTTATTCACCCTCAAGATGGTGATTTACCGGTTTCAGAAGTGATAGGAGCGACTAAGAGAAGAAGACAATTAGGGAGACAGGTTGAGGAGGCTAGCTCTTCGATGGATGTTGATGAGGAGGATGAGGATGAGGAGTTTGAGGCTGCTCCTGAAGATATTGCAGCTGAAGATGATGAGGATAATGAGGAGGATGGTGATGATGAGCACACTGAAGTGCCACCAGTTCATGAGTTTGAGCGGCAAGGCCAAGGGGATTACATGACTACTCACCAATACAACCATTTGGTGGAGTTGATGGGAGGCTTGTCTACACAAGTGAGTGGCTTGCACACTCGTATGGATGGCATGACGGCTGATTTCAACCATTTCCGGGGTTATGCGACGAGCCGTTTTGATTATGTTGATGAGCAGACCCGGTATTTGCATCAGAGGATGGACACATACACGTCCGAGCAGGGTTATCATCCATTTGCTTATCAGCCTTATCCCGGATATCCAACTCCTGAGTATCCATACCCGGGATACCCACCACCACCACCGCCCGAGGAGTAGATTCCCGAGTTTGACGAGTTCTTGTGATAAGGTCAGTTTTCTTTTACTCTTATGCTTTTTCTTACTTTGGAGACAAAGTAATGTTTAAGCATGGGGGAAGGGGATTATTTATTTTGTTATGAGAGCTTGGCTTTAGATAGATCATGTAGTTGCATGTGCATGTTTATGTTTTTGTATGCATTGATTAAAAGCTTGAAAAATCCATAAAAATTTGAAAAATTCAGAAAATTTGAAAAAAAAATGGTTTGTTTGCATTTAGGATTCATTTTCTCCTCGGAACCACTTGTTTGAATAGTGAGCATGAGTTCATATCCCATGACTTGTTAAGTTTATGATGGAGGTTTTAAATAAGAATTGCTTAGTTATGAAGGAGTGTACATGAAAGTGAAAACTTGAGCTAGTTATGAAGTTCTAACCAAAAATTTGCCTTGTGAGAATTCTTTTAAGCCTTTACATGCCAATTTTGCATGAAATTCTTGAGTGTATCTCTTTGCTTGTTTTAACTCTAGAACTTGCGTTTAGATTCTTTTTCGAGGCCACATTATATGTTTTGGATGCATGATGTAAAAGTGATTGAGGCAAGTTTTCTTTAGCTCATTTATATCCTTATCCACCCTACATTATACCTTTGTTTTTGTAGCCCCATTGTTTTGAGCCTTAGCCTTGTTTATTAGCTCCACAAAAATTGATCCTAGCCGAATAAGCTTGACCCTCATCCGGGAATTAGGATTTGACTAGGGGACGTTTGTGGGTTATTTGTGTACTTTGGGGTTGTGAGAAAGTGTTAAAGGTGTAATAGAAGGGATTATCCAAAATGAAAAGTGTTGGAAAAGTTTAAGGATGTTGGGAATGTTATTGAAAATCTTTAAAGAAAAGATGGTTTGAAAGGTTGATTGAGATGAGTTGTGTGTAAATTGCAAAGTATTCTTGTGAGAGATGAATGAAAAAGAAAGAATGAATCTCAATTGGGGTTGTGAAAAGAAAGAAAGTCAAAAGTTGATCAAAAGAAAGAAGTGCTCACAAGAAAGTAATGGAAGAAAAGGGAAGTATAAGTTGGGAGGAAGTTTTGAGAGAGAGTGTTGATGTAATTCGGGTTTTTGGTTAGTTCTAGTTCCCGGATTTAGCACCACATGGCCATATAATGATCCCCTCCTACTTGTCTATACCTTGGCCCCATTACAACCTTGAAAAAGACCTCATGATTTATGTTATGCATTTGAACATTCGTGGTGGAGATTTAGTGCACTGATGCAAGCATATGGTAGTTAGCATTCAAAGATGATTTTGAGCGAAAACACATACCTTTAAACACTTGAGTGTTGAGTGCAACCACATATACCTTGGTGAGGGTTAGAATGGATTAATATCTTGGTTTGAAACTTTCGATAAATGTATGCAAAGATTTCATGGTTAAGTTTGTGCTTCTTGAAAATGAATTGAATTCATAGCTTGCTAGTTTGTGGTGTGGTTGATTTCTATGTCTTGCTTGAGGACAAACAAGGTTCAAGCATGGGGGAATTTGATAGAGCATATAGGTTTAGGCTTTAGAGCATGTTTTTATTCCAGTTATATGCATTTTTAGTTAGGATTTCGTTCTAAGTTTTAGTTTAAGTTTTATTTTCTTTTAGTTCGGTTTCTACGCGTCTTTGTGCATAAATGCAGGTAGGAAGGTGGAAGACGGTAGATGGAAGGCTTGGGACGGAATCTCGGGATGCATAGGAGGCGTTGAAGTGAAAATCCAAGGCGGAAATTACAAGACAAGGATGAAGGACCAAACCGCGGAGCCAAGACAAGACCGCGCCTGGAGGAGCCGATTTTCTGCGGCATCAGCGCGGGCAGAACTGGGAGAGCGCGAATGCGCTCTGGGAAGGAGCAAACCGCGCTCCGGCGCGTTTGCTCGATGCTGACTTGGGCTCCGTAATATCTTGTGGGCCGACTTAATATTGTCTTTTAAGATATTCTTAGACATAAATATAAATACTTTCTTTAGATTTTATTATGAGGATTATGCTATCTATTGCTTGTGTTCTAAGTTTGATTGAGATTGGAGATTTGTGGGAGACAAACCCTAGTTTTGCAATTGAAGATCAATTTGACTCTTGTAAGTTTTATTTTTCTTCAATGACAATGTTTAGCTAATTTTCTCATGTCCAACTAGTTAGTTGAATTTATGCATGATTGTTTGTGAGATTTGAATTATTTTAGTTTGCCTTGACTAGATTGAATCTCTTCGTGCTTAATCGATTAAATTCACTTAGGATTATAATAGCTTGATCACCTATTTTACTTCTAGGTTGAATTACAACTAGAATAATTAAATAGACGGTGGAATTTGATTATTCATGGATGAATCCTTTGATTAAACTTATAGACGGTGGAATAAGGTTAATCAAAGGCGGAGAATTTAATCACAAGACGTCATGAATAGACGGTGGAATTCATGAATTATTGTTTCTATTGAATGCTTTGAACTTAATTGCATGATCAATTTGACATAGAAGGTTTTCTAGGTTAATTGGTTAAAAGGTTGTTAAAGACGGTGCATATTAATAACCACATTAAGCTTGAATTCACAAATTCACAATAGATTAGTCAAGGGAAATTAAGATAAGGATAATCGAGGATCAAATCTCATGTATGCAATGGATACGAAACTAGTTGGACGTTTTTCCCCATATTTGAATCTCAAATCACTTTGCTTGCTTTGTTTTAATTAGATTTAATTACTTAGATTTTAGTTTACAATCACAAAATCCCCCTTAATTTAGTAATATTACATAAATACAAATATTCCGAGTCTCTGTCGGTTCGACCCTTACTTCCACTTTACTAAGGTTAGGAAGTTAGGAATTTTCTTTGGCAGTGCTTTTATAGCGACGTAAAAGTGCTCGTCAAAACCCGACATAGTTATGCATGTTTGATGAGTGAGTTGATGTTTTGAATGCCTTTTATCTATTTGGAATTGCTTGTGTGTTTATGCTTAGACGATAGTCGAGGTAATTTGAGTTCTCAATTTGATCGAAAGAGAAAGTTGTTAACTTGAAGGTTGATATTGTTCGATTACGAAAGTTTCGAGCTTTGGATCCAAAACAAGTGATTGAGTGAATTGATTTATGAGAATTGATCGGTTTGCTTTTTAATCAGCGAAAGTTGATGAATTTATCTTTTTAAAGGCATGATTTGTATCTTCTTATGAGTATATATGCATGGCTATGTTGTGGTCACCCTTGTCCTAGGTCTTTTATTTTATAAGAGTTATCATTCGTTATCGAGTTCCTTTGCCTCGGTACCAAACCTGCGTTTTAGATTGTTCGTTATTTTGTGTTCGTAGTTTATCCAGGTTCGTTAACGACCCTGACAAGGTCGTTAACGAGGTTGGTCGTGTGTGTTTCTGCCTGTTTTTGCTTGTTTTTCTTATTTTTGTTAGTTGATAAACAAACAACCGTGCTTCATGTGGAAAGATCCTGACTTCGGTATACTCAGCGGGGTATTGACTATAAATTTATTTGTTGTCAAGTTAAATATCCCTCTCAACAGCCATGGACGTTTGGGAGATATGGTCAAAGGCGGTTGTAACTGACCCGGAGATCTCAGGATCTCGTTGGCACTGCGGGAAAGTCAAATGACGATGACAGTCTTCGGTATTTGTGACGATGACATTCTTCGATCTTTGTGACGATGACGTTCTTCGGTCTTTATGATGATGACAGACTTGAAATTATACTTGGATTTTTTGGGTCAAACAGACACTACTATTAAATTAGATCAATTCACTGAAAATTGTATGGTCACGATGAGAATGTTCAAGAGCATGTATACAAAATCTGGTCAGAAGACTTTCTAAAAAAGATGTGGAAATTATGGGAATAAGGCATACTCCTATGGTGACAAACCTATCGTATTAGCTATCTAAATTCGTATAAAATTAGCTTAGAAAGTGGAGTATGTGATGATCTCCATACTAAAATGAAATGGTGGAAGTGGATAAGCATGTTAAGGGTGAATCATTGTAAGGTTTACTTAGACTTTGTTGTCAAAAAATAAAATAAAACATGATAGAATATGCTAAGTAGTTAGATTCAACGATAAACGAAACCTTGCGGTGCAAGTTTCAGCTACTTGTGGGGCAAGCTTGTACTTGACTTGCGCTGCAAATTTGAGCTACTTGTGTTGTAAGTTTGTACTTATGGTACATGGTTAAAAACTTTTTGCAGGATGGATCGTATTTAATTTGTGCGCTAATCTTTCGAGGAGTCGGAGCCGTGTTTGGTATCGGATCGAGTTGTATTAGGCCCGGTTGTTTAGTGCTTTGAGGCTTCTGAAGATCATTCATTTCGGTGGAGGGAAATTCAGCTATCCATTTCGCACACCCCAAGATGGGTTAACTTGCTGCGTGCAATGCTATGCATGTTAGTACTCTACTAACTCCGATCTCAAACTCATTTTGCTATTTCTTTTCAAGGGTTTATACAACCTTTTGTCGGTTCTACCTATCTTTTTATATGGCTCCATTGTTGACTTGACTAGCCATTCATAGCTATTATTTTCCATAATTTCATAACCAAGTATATTTGGTACTCCAAATTCTTATCTTTTCAAATTAAAAAACAGTAGGTATCGTGACCAAACCCGTGTACATTTGTGCATAAACACGCAAGATATTAGATTTTTTAAAAGGGTCATTTTAGCACATTTCCCCGTTTTGTTTTTCTACTGCAAAATCCGTAGACCAGAAGGCATCCTTATCATCATCATCATCTACTTTCTCAGACGTCGTACCACCGTCCACCGCCATGTCCACCGTGCTTCCGCCTTCCCTGGCCGACTTCCGCGGCGTTTTATCGGAAACCAAGCGCATAGTCAACGCGCACACGCGCCACTTCTTGGCTCTCTCCGTCCTCTTCCTCCTCCCTCTCTCCTTCTCCATCTCCGTCTTCCCCACCCTCCTCCGCTGCTTCTCCTCCTCCGCCGACCAGAACTTCCCCGTCCACACCCTCCTACGCCTGGCTTCCTCCTCCTTCCCACCTCTCCACCACCGCTACCATTTCTTCCACCTCGGAATCCCGCTCAAAACCCTAGGCTTCGTATTCCTCTTCTCCGCTTCCGCCCTCCTCTTCTTCCTCTCCGCCGCCGGATCCCTCACCTACTCCTCCTTTCACGGCTTCTACGGCCGCCCCGTCAAGCTCGCCGCCGCACTTTCTTCTCTCTTCAGCAATTTCCTCCTCCTCCTCGCCACCGCCACCGCCGGCCTCCTCTACATCTGCGGCGCTTTTGCCGCCTTCGCTCTCTACGAATTCCTCGCCTGGAAGGGGATATCGCTCATCGGCGGAGTCTCTACCGATTCGCCCTATTTCTTCGCGATCTCCTTTGTCGGAGCCCTAATTTTAGGTTCCGTGCTGACCAATTTGGCTGTCAATTGGATCCTCGTGAGCGCGGTCGTAGTGATCGAGAACAGATGGGGCTTCGACGCCCTGACTCGGAGCAAGGATCTGGTGAGAGCAATGAGACGGACAGGGATGTCGCTGTTATTGTTCTGTGGTCTCCAGGTGGTGTGTCCTGTTTGGATCATCTCGCCTTCCGTTGTCAATGGCCTGAAGAATTGGACGCTTTCGGTGCACATTGTGCTCACCTCGGCGATGTTGATGCTGATTCTGCTCCAGGGGATATCGGCGGCAACCGTGTTCTACGTCTACTGTAAAGCTGTGAGAGGAGAATTGGAAGATGAGATTGCAAGTGAGTACTTGAACTTGCCCCTTGATGATGACAAGGCTCCCCTTCTCATCTCTGTTCTCCATAACTGAGGTTGTTTTAGTACAAGAATACAACTTCCAAAATTGTGAACTAAATAAGATCAACTTTACTAGATCCAGGAGAGTGCCCTTAAGCTACAAATTCGTACTTGGATGATTTTGTTCAAGGGAATAGACTCTAGATGTAAAAAGAAAATTCTGTATTATTCATGTAATGCTTCACTTGCTGTGATGTAAATAATTTAGCATTGAAGTTTTCTCCGGCACTAATTTCTTATTCTTGTGTTATGTCTAATTCTGCATCCTATTTTCATTCATGTTATGTCCATTACTATATGTTTATCAACAGGGCTGGTTCTGGTTCACCAAGTACCAGTGTTTGAACCTAGCATTTTAGATAAGCCTTGTTTGTGCGGTTGTGCCTGTGTAGAGTTCAAGATTGGTACAGAAATGAATAGGATCACTTAATCTTTTCTCAAGGCAAGTTTTGAACAAAATTATATACATAATGTTATCAAGAACTTTCAGAATCCAGGTATGATGAAAAGGGTCAGTTCCAATGACAATTGTTGGAGTTTACTGCTAGATAATAGAATTCAAATTACAATTCTGCGCTTTTCGCCCACTGATCTTGAAAAATTACCATGGAAGTAGAATAAATGAAGTTTTTCTGTTAGCAAACCGAGTAACACCAAAGATAGAATTCTAGACCCTACTACTTATTCACATTACATTAGTTGTTTCTGTTACTGGTCTTGCTGAATGAGGATGAGGATGATGCTTCTAGTGTGACAATGGCACTTTCATACCAGTCACCATCATCTCTACCAGTCAGCCTCCTCGACCCACTTTCACCTGCCAAACCGGTCAGCCTGCTTGACTCTTCACCTCCAGAAGAAGAAACCCAAAATGGGTGGAGGTCATGGGAGTCCAAGCTACTCTCAGGAGACGACCTATTATTACATGAGACTGAAAACTGCTCCTTGCTTCAATCTGAAAATTGGCCATGGCTAGATTACTTGCACACCTGTTGGAGAGTGCTTCATCCTGGAGTCTCATTCTCTTGCTTTGTCCTGATGAGACTGGCTGAAGTATTTTGGACTTGTTTCTTGCTTCTGCAGCAGCCTTTGAAACCTCTTCTCCACTCAGACGTGCCAAATTCCATGGACTGATCTAGTGATCTTCACTGATGGATTCTTCTTCATGTTTGGCTCATCCATGGTTGCCCTATTCCCGTACAAGCCCATTGACCCTGTGTCTGAAGGCACCACATCAAACTGCAGAAAACAAAGAATCGTAGATGTCAGAACAACAAGTTACTGAGTGTTTACTGGTTCGCAACCTAACCAAACCAAAAATGGATTTGTTTCACTTGGTTCGATTCAATTTTTTCAGTTCGAGTTTGGTTTTGAACTGAAGAAACATGTATTAAAGCAATAGGAATAATGAGTCGGGTTGGGTAGGGTAAGATATTTAGTGGTTTACGGTTTCTTTTTTCAAGTTTGGTTTCGAGTCCAACCAAACTGACCCGAACCGAAAGTATGGAAAAATGTGAACCAAACCATGAACCGCCCTAAATATCATGTAGCATTTAACTGGTTATAACAAATGCAGGTGTATTTTCGCAGGTAACAACTATCCTGAGAAGATAACCATTCTGATGTGAAGTCGGACCTAACTGATCCCCCGTAAACAGCTGCGGAGGTGTGCAAAAGGTGCCACGTTGGAATGTATTGAAAGAACCCACACTGCTTAACCCGGTAAGGGAGCTAACTTGTGACATCTGAGGACTCTGCTGCCCTCCATTTGCCTCAGCTTGCTTTTCTTGTTCCCTAAGAGCTATGATGTAGTCATATGTGCTTAGTCCCTGTAAGTCATGTTTGGTAGTTACTCTGGTGGGTGATAATAAGAACATTGGTCAGTACACATACCAGGAGAACAGATTACTAACCTTCTTTATGAGAAGAATATGGAAGGAGAATAGCTGACCTATTGGTAGGGTTGCTAGCATTGCCAAAATGGTGTACACAACCTAACACATTCGAAGTTTGGAATTCATTTGATTTATACGAGTACTTTTGAAGCTCTGATAAGCTATTTGATAAAGTTAGATGAAATTTGTGTAGGTAGAGCTATACAATTGAGCAATTGGAGGAAGAGAGGTTTGTGAGTACTAACCACCACAATGACATATGGAAGAACGGTGAAACTGTTTTCAAGCTTGGAGGCGATATCTGCACTAAATCTCTTTCGATCATGAAAACAGCTGATCAATGCAAGGATTCCGGTTAACCATTGAAGAATAAGCTGCAATGTGCAAAGGCTTTGTGAACTATATGTGCTGCAATGTGCAAAGGGCTCTCTTATGGAAGACAAGTAAGTTTGTCTTACCAATAACAAGGTAGAAACCATTAGGGTCAAGAACTTTCGGTAGTTCTTTTTGCCTATGCAGTTATTCAGCCACTGCATGCGAACAAATCGATATAAAGAGTTAAGTTGCCATCTCAGAAAAACCTTGGGGTTTGTTTGATTCAACTTTGAGTTTTTCAACTTTATTCAAAACTCAGAAATTGAAGTTAGGAAACACCTTTTCCTGGATTTCAATTTGTGTAGTTCACCCTTCAAATTTAAAAACTGAAAGCTCAAAGCTTTACTTAGTACAGACTCTACAGTGCTTGCTGTACTTGGACTCCTACAAACAAACCGAATTCAAGAGCACGCTAAACTGCAGTAGAAAATGCCATCTTCACGAGTACCTGTACATCTATCTGAAACTTCTTGACTCGGACTGTTTTGCACTTGAAGAGTAAAGAACATGGGAAGCATAGTGCTCTTAAAAGCCAAGATGATGTATGAAGGTACTTCTTAGACTTGAAGACTCCACCATCTGCTGGATCAGCTGCAGAGCGCCACATATACAGGCCAAATACTGATAGAAGCTGAAAATGGGAATTTTATTATTTGGATATTATTGTTCAGGCAAATGAGCTCAGAATTCTTTGTAAAACGAAATTAAACTGCCGAATAAAGGCGGCCAGACAGCCAAAAGAAAGCAAGTTTACGGAATCTGTATTGCTAAAAGAATGCATATGATTGTCAAATTGCTTTGTAAGAAAGTTGTTCTGACTTCTAACTCACTTTGGTGTCAAGTAAATGACTTTGAAGATGTGTGAATTTCAAGTAAAATCAGCAATTTAACTATAGTTTACTTGGACTTTCAAGTCTTTTTAGTTACTTGAGTTTACCCATAGGATGAGATGATAAGAAGATTTGGTTTTTCATAATTGTATAGCAAAGAAAAACCAAAAAGACATTCAAGCATCGTAATTTTGGTGGAACAAGAACCAGCCACTTAAAAATTGAGAGCTAAAAATGGATCTCAATATTAAGTGAAACAGGTTGTGAATTGTGGAATTGAATTTACTAGTGGAGAGTAGAGCCCCATTACAATGTGGTACTGGAACAGCTTCTTCCAACAAAAGGGGCAAAGAAAACAGAGAAAGCAAAGACCAATGCAAGGAATACAAAAACAGCCACCACCTACAGAATCCAGAATTTTGACAAAACATGAAGTATATTCAAACTGAAAATTGGTAATAAGAGAAAGAAGAATAAGAAACACACATTTTGAAGAGCAAGAAAAGGGTACCTGAAGAGGGTGATGAGGAAGTGATGCGACCCCGTTATGGATGCTAGCCAGGAGGCCGAGTCATTCACACTTCGCTCGGATGGCCCCATCATCCGTGTCAGGGCTCGCGCCATCGAGACCGCGACGCAATCACTCGTGTCGCACCTTTCCGCGGGCCACGGTGCGCCCCTCTCCACGCCGATGCACGTAGCCTTGTGCGTCCTCGGCATCGGGGAACCTCAGATCGAGCTCTCGGAACCAACCAGCCACGACTCGTCTCTCGCACCGACACTCGGATCGCATCTTGAGGTTCTCGCAAGCGTCGACCAATCCAGCGTGCCAAGACTCGAGACCGGATCGCAAGTTGAGGTTCTCAGAAGCCTCGGACAGCCGCGCGCGCCAGCGCCGTGTCACGACCTTGCCAGCGCCGCGCCAGACTTGCGATGGCCTTGTCGCGACACTGCGGTGCCGGCCACGGACGACCTATCCTATTTCTAGTATTTTTTGCATGTTTTCTATTTCCGAACATTACTATTGTTGGTTTTATAGAATTAGGAAGTATTTATTGGGCCTTGCGCCGATAGATTTGGACTCGCGCCGCTGGGCCTAGCTTGCATGCTAGCCCTAGGCACGCCTTAGGGTTTTCTCATATGTTGTTTGTGCCGCACCTATATATAGGGTGCTATGTTACTTGTTTCAATTCAGCGCACATTTAGGATTTAATTAAGTTGAGGGTTTCTCCTTGTTTTATTCTTTGTGCTTGCGCCGCCACATTAATATCTTCTAAGCTCTCAAATTCTCGCAATTGCTCTCGTGTTCTCACAAGGTTCGATCAATCCAACGTTGAATCGAATCATTCAAAGCCTTCCGCCGCGTATGTCGAGACCCAATACTCAAACAACGCACCGATTCGTCGCATCCCGTAACGAGGGACACATCAACTGGTATCAGAGCCATGGTTTGAGTAAGTCTCGCTTCACCCTTTCTAGTTCATTCTCACACGATCCATCCGGCTGCATTAACCCTAGATCCTCACCCTTTCTAGTTCATTCTCACACGATCCATTCGTTAATTGTTATAAAAAAAAAATCAACCTTGTCCTTACTCACTTGATCTATTGATTTCGGTGAAAATTACTCATTGTCTTGCTAGTTGCTCACACATTAGGTCTTGTTTTGCCGATTTCTATCTTGCATCATTGCGTATTGCTTGTGTTGATTGCTTCAATTGTTTGATTGCTCTAGAAGAGAAAGCCTAGAGTCGTAGTTGTTTAAAAAAAACAAAAAGAGTGCTTCGACTATCACAAACCAAAATAAGGTAAGGTAGTCGATTGTGATTAAAAAAACAAAAAAAAAGTATCTTGGAAGATCGCAAGCCAAAATAAGGCAAGATCTATCCGACTCCATTGATTATATTCGGCAACCCTATTTCGCCGAGTGCATTGCTTATGATTTCGGTTTTACTTGCCTAATTTGTGTCTTGTCGTGCTTGCTTTGTTGTTTTCGTAGCCATATTGGTAGATCGAGTTGAGTGACCTTAGCCTTGCCAATCCTTGTTCGTGTGGTTTGAACATTAAGGGTCGGCTTGACTTAAGCAAACCTTCAACTCGTTGTCTTTTGTTTGTGAACATCTTACTGTGATGACTGGTGTTACTATAGGTACGGTCTCGGAGTCGGGCAGTGAGGACAACCGAGACAACAACAACAACCCGGCGTCGCAACAAACCAATCAAAGTTTTTCCCCCGAGGCTTTAGCTCGCATCCAAGAGCTCGAGCGTCTCCTAGTAGAGAGCCAAGAGAAATCGAAGCACACCGTACCCGGGGCTCAAGTGCTTACTTCCGAAATTCATGCCAATCTGGGAGTCACCGCGGACGACGTTGCACGAGCTCGTGCCAAGGGAAAGCAACATGCGCAGCCTTCATCCCAATTCGGCACCATCAATTGAATGGAGTCGATCAAAGAGAGTCGCCACAATGATAAGCACGATGGTGGTCCACGTACCGCGGATCGCTATCAAATGGTGCGAGATTATAGGGACACGCAAGTGTACGACGTATATTCCGGTGAGGAGTACGACTCCGAGGATTATAAACTAACACACGAGTGGTGACCCTAAGAAGCAAAAGAAAAGGCATAAGCAGTCGGCGTATGTTTACGAAACCCCAAAGCGGAAGCACGGGGCCAAGTACTACGACGCCGACGCTTATAGAGTCGAGGACGATCTCGAGCATCAAAGTGCTCGAAGTCCATATACTGATTTTGAAGATAATTATGAGGATTTTAGTGATTATTCTAATGAATCGAGTTTTGATCACCCGCTTGTTCAGGATCACGAAGAGCTTGACAATCGGCCTTCCGATTGGATCCCGCCGCCGCGCCGCGCCAAGAACCGCAAAGAGTACGACAGCGCCTATGGCACGACATGCAAGGATGGCTCGAAGCATCGGTGCGACAGGGATCGAGAAGCGAGGCGTCCTCAGAGACCGAACGATGGTGACAATCCTAACGATGGCGACGACGATTCCAATCGAGGCCCGCCTCGGCACCGGCACGATCGCCGCGGGCACTCGCCTCAGCGCCGCAGTCCGCGTCGCGACACTGATCGTCGTGAGGCTCGTGATCCAAGACACAATCGCTAAGACATCAAGGTAAAATTCGAACCCTTCTATAGCACTTATGATCCTGATGTTTTCATTGAGTGGTTGCAAGGCACGGAGCACACGCTCCGACATTTAGGGTATGAAGACAATGAGAAGGTTGAAGTCGTGACCCTACACTTTCATGGTGCCGCTCGAACGTGGTGGAACCGATTCGAGTCCGAAAGGATTCGAAAAGGCAAGCCCCTCATTCGATAATGGCATCAACTTGTCTACATTTTGAAGAAGAGATACATCCCGGCTGATTATAAAGACAAGATACACAACGAGATAATGCGCATCAAGCAAGGTTCGATGACTCTGGAGGAATTCTTTGCCAAGCTCGAGGATATGTTCTTCAAGGCTGGCATGAGCGTCACTCCATCGGTTATGCGGACACGATTCATCTCGGGATTGAGGCAATCGATCCAAGATCGTTTGGAAATCTTGCCGAATAAGGATCTTAACAACTTGGTTCATACGGCGATGCAAATCCACAAGAAAGAGATGCGAGCCAAATCAAATTGGTCCACTTTGAGGTATGCATTGTCCCCTAGTCAATTAAATTTTTCTACTAACCGTGTGCCTTCTTCCGTGCCAAGTGCTAAAACAAGTTCGCAATCCAAATCGGAAGCCGCGCCTTCGAAGGCGCCAGCCGCGCCACGCTCTACCGAGGCTAGCGCCGATCGAGCCCGAGATATGGCGTGCTACAAATGCGGGGGTCGTGGCCACATCATGAGGAATTGCCCGAACCAAAGGAAGGTCTTATTCACGGCACAAGGGGAACCGTATGAAAGCCAAGAGGAAGACGAGAATGACGCACCAAGTGCCGAGACAACCGAACTAGAGTGCGATCCATCGGATGCTATTGGAGTCTCCGAGCTTCAATTGGTGACTCGTTGATCTTTAAGCATGCGAGAAGCACCTAAAACCGATCAACAGGAACAACTCTTCCACACCCGTTGTTTGGTCAATAACGTGTCCTTGAGCGTAATTATAGACTCGGGGAGTTGTGCCAATTTTTTCTCTAAGAAGGTTGTAGATCACTTCAAGTTACCAACGACGCCACATCCGCATCCATTCAAGCTACAATGGATATCCAACGATGGCGGCGATTGGGTTGACAGGCAAGTAATCTTTTCATTTTCTATTGGTGCATATTCAGATTCTATATTATGTGACGTAACGCCAATGGACGCCACACACCTCTTGTTGGGGCACCCATGGCAATAAGATCGCCGCGTGCTTCACAACGGGTTATTGAACACTTACATGTTCAATTTCCACGGGAAGCGCGTGACTCTCTTACCAATTTTGCCTAGTGAAGCCTTGCAGGATGAAGCCGAAAGGCAAACACAACGCACTAGCGACACCGACACCACCGCACCGAGCACAACGCCAACGGCGTCACCAGCGACGCCTTCCGAATCTAGCGGCATTTATGGTGCCCACACCCCTCATTCAGGTTTCCAAGATGTTGAAGAAGGAAAGCGCCAACAGAAGTTGGAGTCGGGCCGACAGATTGCATCGCGTGGCAACGGTAACGCGTCGAACGCCACAGATTTTTCCAAACAAGGGCTCCAACAGATTTCTGACGGTTCTAGAGGTGTTTCTGGTGGAAAACCTATTAAATTAGAGTTTCCAATAGAATTGAAGAAAAAATGCCCACAGGAGATGAATTTAAGCAAGGGACCGCCGACAACTTCGTCTACCGTTGCACATCACACCGTCGCAGCACGAAAATTGGGCTACCAAGAGCTACGGGACGAATTTACAGGCGTTTCCAAGGCCATTTCTCCTCAAATTCCAGGATCTATCAAATACCAAAAAGGCGCCCTAGAACCTGCCCGAACCAGTGAAGACGCCGAGCCACCCCTCCTTGGGACATGCTAGGATCGTCTCCTTTTGGACAGGCATCGTGACATCGATAAATCTATCCAGGGGAGTCTTTCTTGTTTCATTTTGTATCATTTATTTTCTATAACTAAATCTTTGGATAATTCATTGATGTCTTGTATCGTTTCTCTTTTGAAGGAATATGAAGACGTGATGCCGGACGAGCTTCCGAAGGGTTTGCCACCAATCCGTGGGATCGAGCACAAAATCGACCTCATGCCAGGCGCTTCCCTTCCAAATCGGGATGCATATAGGACCTCACCTAAAGAAACACATGAGCTTCAGCGACATGTTCAAGAACTTTTCGACAAGGGCTTTGTCCGGGAGTCTTTGAGTCCGTGCACGGTTCCGGTGATTCTCGTGCCAAAGAAGGATGGTTCATGGCGCATGTTCGTCGACTGCAGGGCCATTAACCAGATCACAGTGAAGTACAGGCACCCGATTCCACGGATCGACGACATGCTTGAAGAGCTCCACGGCGCCGCCTTGTTTTCAAAGATAGATATCCGGAGCGGATACCACCAAATCCGCATGCAAGAAGGCGACGAGTGGAAGACCGCATTCAAAACCAAACACGGTTTGTACGAATGGCTTGTCATGCCTTTTGGCTTGACAAACGCCCCTAGTACTTTTATGCGGCTTATGAACTTTGTTTTTAGAAAAAATTTAGGACGTTTTGTCATCGTGTATTTTGACGACATTTTTTTTTCTAAGGATTTGGATTCTCATGCGAGGCACCTTAGGTTGGTGTTAGATTGCCTTCGCGAGCATTGTTTGTATGTAAACTTAGACAAGTGTTCATTTTGCACGGACACGACGAACTTTCTTGGTTTCGTCGTGTCCAAGGATGGCCTTAAAGTGGACGACGACAAGATCCGCACCATCCGTGAGTGGCCCACCCCTACAACCCCGACGATGGTTCGCTCCTTCTTAGGGCTCGTAGGGTTTTACAGGCGATTTTTCAAGGACTTTAGTTCCATCGCTGGGCCACTCCACAACCTTACCAATTAGGAAACCACAATCAAGTGGATGCCCATTCATGAGGCCGCCTTTCAGGCCTTAAAAGATGCATTGTGTAGCGCTCCAGTCTTGTAATTTCCAGACTTCACTAAGCGCTTCGAGGTCGAGTGCGACGCTTCAGACTATGGCGTAGGCGGCGTACTCCTCCAAGATAGAGGCCCCATTGCTTACTTTAGCAAAAAATTAACGGGGGCTACTTTGAATTACCCGATGTATGACAAGGAGTTATATGCACTTATTCGGGTTTTAAAGACATGGCAGCATTACCTATGGCCTAGCGAGTTCGTAATTCATACGGACCATGCCGCCTTAGCGTATCTCAAGAGTCAAACGACTCTAAACGACGCCATGCAAGATGGGTGGAATTTATGGAAACCTTTCCGTATATTATCGCCCACAAGAAGGGAAAAGAGAACGTCGTGGCAAACGCTCTCTCGCGCAGGTATGTTCTTCTGACTCAACTCTAGGCCAAATTGCTCGGGTTCTCCTTGATTAAGGAGTTATACATGCATGATCAATTTTTTAAACCGATCATGGAGAACCTAGAGCATCTTCGAATCCATGAGTCCTATTTTTTGGACAATGGATACCTCTACCGAGCCGGAAAGCTTTGCATTCCGAACTCGTCCGTGAGGCATCTATTGCTCAAAGAAGCTCATGACGGCCGAGGCCATTTTGGCATAGCCAAAACCCTAGCAGCACTTCGTGAACATTTTTTTTTTGCCACACATGGCATCCGATGTTCACAAGTATTGTCGCGGTTGTGTGCCGTTCCAAACCGCAAAATCGAGGTCCCAACCTCACGGCCTATACACGCCCTTGCGTATTCCATATACCCCATGGGAAGATCTCTCCATGGATTTTATCACGGGCCTTCCAATGACAATGCGCAGTAAGGATTCGATTTTTGTAATTGTGGACCGTTTCTCCAAGATGGCTCACTTCGTGCCATGCAAAGGTAACAACAATGCGACTGAAAATCGCAAACTTGTTCTTTGAGCATGTCGTGATGCTCCATGGTGTGCCTCACACTATTGTTAGTGATATGGACACCAAATTTTGTAGCCATTTTTGGAGAACGCTATGGGGAAAGCTAGGCATGCAATTACTCTTTTCTACATCATATCATCCCCAAACTAATGGTCAAACTGAAGTGACCAATCGGACATTGGGCACCCTTCTTCGGACGGTGCTCAAACATAACCCACGCCGGTGGGAGGATCTAATTCCTTTTGTTGAGTTTTCCTATAACAGATCCACACACTCGGCGACGAAGAAGACACCATTCGAGATTGTTTACGGCCTCAACCTGCACTCTCCGGTGGATTTAGTCCCTTGGCCTTTGAAGAACGGCGAGCACATCGACACGACCAACCGCGTCGATGCCATCAGACGCTTGCATGAGCGGACTCGCCTTCAATTGGAGCGTCAGGCTGCACAATACGAGGCACATCACAACAAGGGTCGCAAGCGTCTTGTGTTCAACCCAGGCGATCTCGTTTGGCTACATCTTCGCAAGGACCGTTTTCCGGACGCACGGAAAACCAAGCTTCACCAGCGGGGAGACGGCCCTTTCAAAGTCTTAGAATGCATCGGGGACAACGCCTACAAGATCGACCTCCCAGGCAAGTATTCGGTCCATTCTACTTTCAACGTTGCCGACCTCTCCCCCTATGTCGACCCTGCTTATGAGGAAACGGGATGTTTCCCAACCAAGTGGAGGAGGGTGATGCAACCCCCATTATGGATGCTAACCAGGAGGCCGAGTCATTCCCACTTCGCTCGGATGGCCCCGTCACCCGTGCCAGGGCTCACGCCATCAAGACCGCGACGCAATCACTCGTGTCGTGCCTCTCCACAGGCCACGGCGCGCCCCTATCCACGTCGACGCACGTAGCCTTGTGCGTCCTCGGCGTCGGGGAACCTCACATCGAGCTCTCGGAACCAACCAGCCATGACTCGTCTCTCGCACCGGCACTCGGATCGCATCTTGAGATTCTCGCATGCGTCGACCAATCCAGCGTGTCAAGACTCGAGACCGGATCGCAAGTTGAGGTTCTCAGAAGCCTCAGACAGTCGCGCGCGCCAGCGCCTTGTCGCGACACTGCGGTGTCGGCCATGGACGACCTATCCTATTTTAGTGTTTTTTGCATGTTTTCTATTTCCGAAAGTTACTATTGTTGGTTTTATAGAATTAGGAAGTATTTATTGGGCTTTGCGCCAATAGATTTGGACTCGCGCCGCTGGGCCTAGCTTGCATTCTAGCTCTAGGCGCTCCTTAGGGTTTTCTCATATGTTGTTTGTGCCGCACCTATATATAGGGTGCTATGTTACTTGTTTCAATTCAGCGCACATTTAAGATTTAATTAAGTTGAGGGTTTCTCCTTGTTTTATCCTTTGTACTTGCGCCGCCACATTAATATCTTCTAAGCTCTCAAATTCTCGCAATTGCTCTCGTGTTCTCACAAGGTTCGATCAATCCAACGTTGAATCGAATCATTCAAAGCCTTCCGCCTCGTACTTCGAGACCCAATACTCAAACAATGCACCGATCCGTCGCATCTCATAACGAGGGACGCATCAGGAAGTTACCATCCATGCTTCCTCATTTTCCTTTTTACTTCTGGCTTCACTACTAAGAATCACATTCACTGATTGACTAGGAGAGGTTTTCCACTTTTTTACTTCTTACAAAGGCTATAATTTTATAACCCCACACTCATGCAAAAAGCCAACTACCATACATTTTTTTTAATCGGATAAGATTTAGGGTAAATCAAATACTACTTGAGACTAGCCTAAATCATTCGTTAACAGACAAGAATTGTAATGATTTAAATTCAGGGTTCACCACCAGTGTCGAAGTGGAGACCTCTCCCCATGAGATCTCAACCGCTAGACTGAGTGCCTCACGCGATCATCCCTGCCAACCACCTTGCATGATACACCCTCAAAGTAGAAAGCTTTGGGATTTTCCTTAATTATTAGCAAAATTTTTGAAAACAATTGCAAAGTACCTGGTAGAAAAAAAAATTATTAGAAAAAATTAGTTTTTACTCCTCTCTAATCTACACGTAAATTTTGGTTGGTGTTTTGAGGTTTAACTTAACTTTATTTGGAGTCTATAACTTTGGTTTCACGCGGCTTTGGTTTCACGGTTTCCTGTGTTTGCTTCACAAACATTGAGTAATCTTGTTTGGAATGAGTGAATCCCAACTTAACAAGATGTTTTGTAATCAGATAGTAAATTAAACAGAAATCAGTTAAAATATAATCACGGAATTCATGTAACATTTTTTTAAGCAAAAAATATTAGTAGTAATAAAAATGAAATCCATCACTTAACCAACAACATGTTTAGGTTCGGCTACATCATATCCAGGGCCGGCCCAACAGCAAGGGCAGCCTGGGCGACGGCCCAGGGCCCAAGCTAGAGAGGGGGCCCAATAAAATTGTAGTAACATTGTTAAGAGTTTAATAAGAGATAAAATAAAAAAGCAAATGTACAAATCAGCACATATGTACGAGTGAATGGGCTATATGGGCCGATGGGCCCTTTTCAAATTAATTGTGCATATAATTTATGAGAGAGGTTTTTTTAATTAATTGTCAAAAATATTAAAAAAATCAAATTTGTATGAATCTGTACGAGTGAATGGCTATATGGGCTGATGGGCCTATTCAATTGTGCATATAATTTACAACTGGGATTGCTTAAATTAATTATTTTTTAGTTTAGATTTATTTAATTTTTTCTTAGCAGTATATACTTATTGTATTAATCTTATATTTGAAGAAGAGTTTTAATTTAGACTTATATATTATAAAAAGAAATTTTACTTGAAAAAATCATCAAATTAAAAAAAATGAATTTTCTAGAATTGTGATGGATGTCACTCTAATTAAAATTTAAGAGATTAAACATAGATTAATAGACATGGTAATGTGCCTTATATAACCGATATTTAAAATGCAAGTATTGATAAAAATAAACCCCTATTATGGATTAGAAATCTCTATTAATATTAAAAGTTAATAAATCTTTGACTTTAACATGGGGCCCTATAATTTATTTTCGTCCAAAGGCCTCTAAAATATTAGGACCGGGTCTGATCATATCTTACACTACCTATTTATTGTGATAAAATATGATAATGGTTTAAAATACTATTTGGGTGTTTATTCTATATTTATTGTGTCTAACATATCTCGACCCCGACCTTAGCTGTGCTTGCTGCAAAAGAAGGAAACAAGAAATGAAGAACAGGGCCCATGGTTCTAACTTCTAATGCATGTAACAACCATTAAATAAGTGTTTGTTAGCTGAATACTTGAATGTGGATTGGAAAGTTATTTTCTAGAAGTTATATTTTTATTAGAAATGTTAAATTATGCTTGACTAATATCGATCTAATTTTTAGGTGATTGTATAAAAATTGATAAAATATTGTTTAGTTAAAATCCAATTCCTAAAAATTTAGGAGAGAGAAAATCTTACTCACATTTAGCTAATTCTTATTACATACATTCGACCAAAAAAAATTCTTATGAAATACGTGAATCGGTCAATTCATATATGTTAAGTTTTACAAATTTTTTAATAAAAAAATCTCCAATCAATCGCATATATTAGCTAAATTTTCGGTAATTTTCAACTTCCTAAAAATTTATTTATCTATCAATCAAATACGCACTAATACCTTATATGTAGTTTAATTAAATGTTATAAATATTGCACCCAAAAATTAAAACGTTACCAAATACCAATATATATATATATATATATATATATATATATATATATAGTTTTGGTTTAATGTATTTAGGTTTATCATATGTGGATATTTTTATTTTTTGCGTCATTATTGTGTTCTTTGATTTTTACTATTATTTTATATGTGCTACACTTCGAATTAATAATTACGTGGTAGCTACTAGCTAGCGTGGTACAAATAATTGGTATTTGTATTTGAACTTCGGATCTTCCGTCTGACATTGTTGAGTAATGAGGGTGTAGCTTAGATGCTTTATGTTAGTAACTAACACACGTGTTATTAAGTGTGTGGGTTAAGACAAAATGCAGTTTAGAATAAATAGAGCTGGACAATGTACTCTGTAACTAACTCAGAAAAATCAATGAAACATTGAGTATTACAGAGCGAGCTATCAAAACTTTTTCCTCTTTTCTCTACGATCCTTACACAACTAAATTCATTATGGTATCAGAGCCACGAGAGTTGAGGATTTGATCTCGTTCGCGTTGATTGTTCTAGATCGGTTGCAATCGATTGTTTGATCAAGTATCATGTTGACGAAGAATGACAGGTGACGAACGCAATCAAGCGATGATTCAAGCAGCTGGAATTGCAGCTAGTTCGCAGGCAGATCCATTGAATCTGACGAATTCAGATGCACCGGGAACATCCTTGACGACAACTCTGTTTGACGGTAGCAACTATATCGTCTGGAGCAAGCAAGTCAAGCTCGCCTTGGGAGCAAAGCTGAAGTTAGGGTTTGTGGATAGTACTCTACCACGGCCAAGCGACAACTCAATAGATCTAGGACGGTGGGAGCGTTGTAATCGAATCGTCGCGTGTTGGCTTTTGAACTCGATGACGTCTAAATTGGCGAATTCTCTGATCTTCACTAATTCAGCGCAAGCGTTGTGGAAGGAGATTCAAGAGCTTTATCATCGAGGTACGGCTCCTGTGATTTTCCAATTAAAACAGGAATTGATGAAGATAACACAGGGGAATCTATCTGTTACGTCTTATTACGCTAAGCTTCAACAATGTTGGAATGAAATTGATTGTCTAAGTGAAATTCCTACTTGCTCGTGTGGAATTCTGGCTAAGTGTGAGTGTAATGTTGTCTCTCGATTTTTTGAGCTGGAAGATCATAATCGGCTCATGCATTTCTTGTTGCACTTAAATCAGGAGTATGAGGCAGTTAAGAGTCACATATTGTCTTTTGAACCTTTGCCAAAACTAAGCAAAGTGTTCTATATGGTGCTGAATGTTGAGAGTCATAAAAATTTTAAGACTCCAATGGTTGATTCAGTAGCCTTTTCAGTTCGACAAGGAGACAAAAAGAGTAACATGAATGTTGGAACTAACAAGAAGTTCACTGATGGCTGGAAGAAAGATCAGAAAAAGAGCCAAGGAGATGGTGATAAGCTTCATTGCTCTTATTGCAACAAGGACAATCATACTGCAGAAGGTTGATTTGAGGTAATTGGCTATCCTGATTGGTGGAAAGGGAAGAAGAAGAAGAGAGGGCAGAAAGTTGTTGCACGGGTTATGGGAGATACTCCACTGGATTCAGGAGAAGGCACATCTTCAGGAAAGTTCATTGAGATCAATCCAGAGTTAGTGCAAGCTTTGTGTCGGAAAATGGTTAAGGCATTCAAGGGGAAAGGCATTGCATCTAGTTCAGCTGTGAATTTTGCAGGTAATACTTTAACTGCAAGTGTTTCTAATTTAAGCAAGACTGATTGGATCATAGATATAGGTGCAACGGACCACATGACACCCTACTATGATTGTTTGGATGATATTAAAGATCTCGTTGCACCTATATCAGTGAGATTGCCAGATGGATCCGTTATAGAGGTTACACAGATGGGATCAGTTGAATTGATACCTGGATTTCACTTACACAATGTGTTATTTGTGCCCGTTTTTAAATTCAACCTGTTATCTGTGAGTAAACTGATTGCACAGAATGATATGTTGATTATGATTGATGGGACGCAATGTGTATTTCAGGACCGTTTGACTAGGAAAATTGTGGCTAAAGGAGGAGCATATGGAGGTTTATACAGACTGCAGAGTACAAGCTTTGCCAATCACATCAAAAATAGTATTAATTCCTTTTCTGTTGCAAAAGATTTACAGTTGTTGCATAACAGACTTGGTCACATTTCGTTTTCTGGTTTGAATCATGTGCCTGGATGCAAACTCAATTCAGCTTTTGATCATGTGTGTGAAACTTGCCATTTAGCTAAATCTCATCGATTGCCATTTTCACTCAGTGATTCTAGAGCTCTTAATGCTTTTGATTTGCTACATATGGATCTATGGGGGTCGTATGGTGTTGCAGGTTTGAATGGTGAAAAATATTTTTTCACTAGAGTAGATGATATGTCAAGAGCAACTTGGACATATCTTATCAATTCTAAGGGACAAGTGTTCCAAATTGTTAAAGAATTTGTGCAAATGGTGAGAACACAATTTGGTGTTACTCCCAAGAAAATAAGGTCTGATAATGGATCTGAATTACAGAATGGTTCTTATAGACAATTATTTGCAGACTTGGGAATCATTCACCAGAGGTCTATGCCTTACACTCCACAACAAAATGGAGTTGTAGAAAGAAAACATAGACACCTCTTAGAAACAGCTAGAGCACTCAGGTTACATGCTAACCTACCTAAGGAGTTTTGGGGAGAGTGTGTTCTAGGAGCTACATATTTGATTAATAAAATGCCTTTAGCAAGTGCTGGATGGAAGAGTCCTTATGAGTTGCTCTTTGGAAAAGCACCTTCTTATGATAATCTTAAAGGCATAGGATGTTTATGCTTTGTTACTCGTCCTAGGAGAGGATTGGACAAGTTTGATGCTAGAGGAGTTAAGTGTGTGTTTTTGGGATATCCTTCAGAACAGAAAGGATATAAAGTCTATGATCTTAGTACAAAGAAGGGATTTTTTAGCAGAGATGTGTTGTTTTATGAAGATCAATTTCCTTTTAAGGAAATGCAAGGCACAACTGATGTTTTACCACAACAGAATATATTTCAACTAGTCAGTCCAAGTGTACCAGAAGAAGTGGTGATAATAAATGCAAAGCCTTCTTCTAGGAATGTACCTGAACATCAGCCTGTGTCATCTAGGGACGATGTGAGGAGATCCACTCGACATAGGCAATTGCCAGTTTGGTTGAATGATTATGTGGTGACTGCCAATGCATTACTGGATTCAAAAACAGAATTCAAAGCTTCATTCTCTGCTGTCCTAGCTATTCCTGAACCAAGTTGTTATAGGAAAGCTAAAGGTATACTAGAGTGGGAGGAGGCTATGGAAAAAGAATTGGCAGCTTTAGAAGCAAATGGTACATGGGAGCTGACTGCATTACCAGACAAAAAGGAAGCTATAGGTTCCAAATGGGTTTATAAGGTCAAATATAAACCTAATGGAAGTGTTGAAAGGTATAAAGCTAGATTGGTTGTGAAAGGTTATAACCAAAAGCTTGGGAAGGATTATAAGCATACATTCAGTCCAGTGACAAAGCTTCCTACAGTTAGAATTGTCATAGCAATGGCTGTTGGAAAGAACTGACCACTATATCAACTGGATGTGAATAATGCTTTTTTGCATGGATTTCTTCAGGAGGAAATCTATATGAATCCACCAAAAGGGTATGCAAAGGCAGAACCAAGGCAAGTATGCAAGCTAAAACGATCTCTTTATGGATTGAAGCAGGCCTCTAAGCAATGGAATCGGGAATTGACACAGTTTCTGGTTTCTCTTGGATATACTCAATCCAATAATGACTATTCATTGTTTGTCATGGCTAAAGATACATCATTCACAACAGTTTTGGTTTATGTGGATGATATTCTTCTTACTGGCAATGATGAAGGTGAGATTGTTAAGGTGAAAACAGCTTTGCACAATCAATTTACTATCAAAGATCTGGGAAAAGCAAGATATTTCTTGGGCATGGAGATATTCAGGTCAGAGAAAGGTGCTTTTTTGAATCAGCACAAGTATATTCGAGATATTCTGGAGGATGCTCAGATGTTAGACTGTAGAGGAGCCTTATTTCCATTTCCAACAGGATTAAGGTTGGAACAGAATGTTGGTGAAATGGTTGATGATGCAGAACAGTATAGAAGATTAGTTGGGAGGTTGTTGTATTTAGCATTAACATAACCTGACTTGAGCTATGCTGTACAACATCTTTCTCAATTTGTTTCTTCTCCCCGGACACCTCATTTGAAGGCAGCTATACATGTGCTTAAGTATTTGAAACATACTATGCACAAGGGGTTGTTCTATCCAGTTCAGAACAGCTTAAAGCTCACAACTTTCAGTGATGCAGACTAGGTTGCGTGTTTGACAACTCAGAGATCCTTGACAGGGTGGTGTATCTTCATGGGACATTCCTTGGTGTCTTGGAAGACGAAGAAGCAGACTACAGTGTCGAGAAGCTTAGCAGAGGCTGAGTATCGTAGCATGGCTAGCACAACTGCTGAAATTGTGTGGGCTAGTTATGTTTACACTGATTTGAAGCTTGAGTTGAATTGCCTATCACTTTGTTCTGTGATAACAAGGTTGCTCAGCAGATTGCTGCCAATCTTTGTTACCATGAAAGAATCAAGCACTTGGAGATTGATCTCCATTTTACAAGGGAGAAAGTTCAGGCCAATTTCTTGCAAACAGCATATGTGGCTTCTAATGTTCAGCTTGTTGATATTATGACCAAAGCATTAGGTGTTAAGCTACACAATTTCTTTTGTGACAAGTTGGGTCTTACTGATGTTCCAACTTGTAGAGGGGATAATAAGAGTGTAGCTTAGATGCTTTATGTTAGTAACTAAGACACGCGTCATTAAGTGTGTGGGTTAAGACAAAATACAGCTTAGTATAAATAGAGCTGGACAATGTACTCTGTAACTAACTCAGAAAAATCAATAAAACAGTGAGTATTACAGAGCGAGCTATCAAAACTTTTCCTCTTTTCTCTACAGTCCTTACACAACTAAATTCATTATTGAGGCCACCCATTTTTCATAATGAAAGAACATTAAGCCTGTACATATTTCATATTTGTATGAACTGACTCATTATACTTGTGAAAATGTACATAATTTAATCATTTGGGTTTTAAATTTAAGGGTCCAATTAATGTGTGTCCATAAGATTAAACAAGAATATTTGATTTTGGTAAGAATTAAACAAATTTAAGATTTTTATTCATTCGAGAATTATGGAGTACTCTTCTACTAGATAGGACATGCATTAACCCGATTCTACGTACAGATCGAATTTGGCATGAGAATAACACGTTTAAATCAGGGGAGTGGTACTCTTACCCTGAGGGTAGACTACCCTCTTTGCCATATCATCAAAAATTAACCAACTCATTTATATTTTGATGACTTGTATAACAGAGGAAAAAATATTTTTACAAAAATGTTTTAAGCAAATAAGGAAATTTATTTATTGATATTTTCACGTACAAGGAAGTTAAAGATATTAATAAATTCACCTTCCCTTCTGGTAAAATAGTTTTTTTTTTATCAATTTATGCTTCCTTCTTCCTTGCTTTGCTAAGTAACTTTTTTTTGTAATGGAAGTACAAGTGATTGGTTAAAAATGAATTAGAAAAATTAAACTTTAAAACTTTCAATCGAAAATGAAAGATGTTCGGACAAGATTAAACAAAGAAAAAAAAATCGTGTTTTAAGTTTGAAATATTTATAGGTTTTGATCTTATAAATATATGTATTTTTTAGTCTATATATTTGTATTATTTTTTAGTCTATATTTATAGGTTTTGATTTAGTCTATTATAATTGTATTATTAAATTATTTTTTATGTTAGACAAACTTTTATAATTCTATAATTCTAGAGAGTAATGCAGATTATATGGTGTACAAATGTACAATTAGATAAATTGTAGTTTATAATATGAAAATTAATTAATGATCGATCTAAAGATTACGTTACTATATGGTCGAACAAAGATCAATATAATATATCAATATATATTATAACTAAAGTCGAATCCTTCTATCCTATGTGGCGTCATTTTATGTATGTCATGTAGGCGTTTTAATTTTTTCATTTACCTCTTTACCCTTTGTTAATTTAAGTATTTACAATCATTATTTTAAAATAATAACATTCCTTATATCACTAATATACAATTATATTTAGATATCTTAAATTTTGGCAAGTTGGATTAAGATTGTAATTAATTATGGAAAGTTTTTATTAAATATAATAATGTTACTAATATTACTAATATACAATTATATTTAGAGATCTTAAAATTTGGCAAGTGATATAAATATAATCTTTATTATGAACTAATTTCTTTAAATATAAGAATATTACTAATATGTTATTATATTTAGAGATCTTAAACTTGGCAAGTGATAGAAACCTAATATTTATTATAGAATATTTTTTAATATTAACAATAATATTACTATTTTTTAAAATATTAGGAACATAATTATTATATTTGATTTTTTTTGAAATGATTATTAAAATTCAATTTATAACATTAAATCGTATATAATTAGTTCATTACTATATATTGAAGAGGAGATTGAAATAATATTTAAAACGGTTCCCCATTGAATTACACTACCCATCATTGTTAAATCAATTTGATTTTGTAAAAATTAATTAGATTATTTTTAATTAGATTATTTCATATTATTTTTAATATATTAGTTTTATTTTTGAATAAGATAGTTTTTACGATAAGATACATATTGTTTCTTAAAACAAATCCTTAATTGTATAAATAATTAATTTTTAATAATTAATTTTAAAATGATAATTTTTTTTAATAACAAACGTATAGTTTTTTAAATATCAATTTGATCAAATTTATAAATAAATAATAAAATACTTTTATAAACTTGTGCAGGGCACGAAAACTAAGGCTAGCAATATAACTAAAGTCAGATCGCTCTACCCTTATAATTTGATCTGTTAAGCAAAATAAAATAAGCGATTCGCATAAGGGAATCTTAAAATATGAAATTATTAAAATAATTAATTTAAGTTTATTTGATTTATTTTTTAATTATTATTCAATTTGTATTTTAATAATAAAAAAGAGTTCAAAATTCTAGAAAAAAAAATAAAAGAACTGGCATGATATATTTTATTATTATTTTAAATTAATTTTGTTTATCACTCAAATTTAAGTATTATTTAATTTAAATAATATTTAATAATCGTTATGGTGTTAACCCATTCATTGATATGAACTCGCATGATTACTTGATGTAACCCAACTCAATTTCATCTATCGATTGAACTACACCCATACTCAACCTAAATCGAAAATGGCCAAAGCCGAACCCAACCTAACCAACATATTTGACAGATCTAAACATATATATAAAATTAAATCAAATTATTCAACCTTAATACTTTCCTAAACACACTAGTTTATTATTATAAGTAAAATCTTTAAACCCTATCCCTTACCCTAAATTATTAATCCCTAACCCTAAACCCTAAGTTTGAATTTCTAAAACCTAAAACTATTATTTACCGGGTTTTTTGTTCATTTTTTTTAAAAAAATTATCAATCATGATTGATTTAACAATTTAAGTCCTAAACCCTAAACCCTAAACCCTAAACCCTACACCTTAAACCCTAAACCCTAAGTTGAATTCCAATACCCTACAACTTCAACCCTAAACCCTAAGTTGAATTCCAATACCCCACAACTTCAACCCTAAACCCTAAGTCAAGTTCGTAAATACTAAACCCTACACCCTAAACACTAAACCCGAAGTTAAATGCGTAAACCCTACAGCTTAAACTCTAAACCCTAAGTTGTATTCCTAAAGTCCAAACCATACACCTTGAACCCTAAACATTAAATCATAAACTATAAATCTCAAACTTAAATATTAAATATTTAAACCCTAAATTATAAATCTCAAATTATTTTAAACTCAAAACTAAATATTTAAACCTTAATAACGCATAAATTCTAATAACTTACTATTGTAGTATATTGTATATGCTAATGATATATAATTTCATACACACTTCTAAATATAGCATATAGTATATTATGCAACTTATATATTGTAGCTCAGTAGTATATAATATTATATATTCAATGTAATATCACTTAACTTATACACTTTAATATTTATTTTTTTGATTATGGTATAAGATAAATGTAATAGATTTTAAAATAACAATATTGTACTATAAGAGAAATGTAATAAAGTTCAAAATAACAAATACTCCGTAGTATTTAAACTTAAATCCCAAAAATATAAACCTTAAGTACTATTTATTTTATTTATTTTTTAATTTCTAAGGTCTAAAAGCTAAAATAAAAATAGTATTTACTAGTTGTATTAGATATGGGAATTAGAATGCACTGTCATATTTAGAGGGGAGGGGTTGAATGTGATTTGATAATTATGAAGATATGAAGAAAAGTTTGACCATTAATTAATTGAAGAGAGAAAATGATTTTAAATTAAAAAGTAAAAATGATATTTTAGATCATCATTTCACATGAGAAGATGTCACCTAATTGCCACCTCATTGTCATGTATAGAGGGTATAATTTTTCTTAAATCAGCAAGCTAGGGAAAAAATAAATAAAAAGATCGATCATCATTAATTAGCTTCTTTATTAGTTTAATTCTCACCATCGTTTGGCCTTTAGCTCTTTTGATTTGATACTTGATAGCTAAGTTACTTTTTTCCAGTTCCTTAAATTCCCCTCTTTTAAATATGTATTCATTACCCAAGTTGTAGTGTAAAATGAAGTGACAAGGGGTCCTTTCAATATAAAATGAAATGAAATAACAAGGAGTATTGCAAGTTTGTAGTCTTTTTTAAGCATTTCATTTTTTTTTCCTCAGATTTCGGCGAGAATAAAGGGTTTCAATTTATTATAACACTGTCTAACCATTACTGAATATATTCTTAACTTTTCTCTGGATATATTATAATCCACAAACACAAAAAAAATCTGTTAGGTAAAATTTCACTTAGCTAGCTACGCAAAAATTCATAAGTAGGCTATATAGTTTATATGAATTATATAAGAGATGATTACAAGAATGAAAATTCTAGATTAGTAATCATTTTTATTTTTTATTCAATGACATGCTTTTTATAGCTTATTTTTCTTTTCCCAGTTTTTTTTTTGTTTGAAGGAGTACATTTTATTGTTCTTATTGTGGAGAAGAAGAGGTGTCCAAAAATTAATGGTTATTGAAGAAAAATGGGTCAAGTCACAAGTTTAAGTTGTTATGATTTAGGCTTCGTTCGGTAACAATGTACTTATATGAGTTGATGCTGATGTAGTTGATGATGATGTAGTTGATGCTGAAATTATCTGTTGAAATTTGTAGTTGAAATGAGATGTTTATTTTTTATATAAACTATATAGTGTTCGGAAAAGAATAATTTATCAGAGTTGAAAATTGATGTAAAATTACAATTAAGGGCATAAGTTGTAGAGAAATCTGATGGGCTCCTTTTCGTAAGTTTAATGGTGTTTTTGTTTGTTTGTTTTTTGGTAATTTCTTATACACTTGCATGCACTTAGTCTGGAAGAAAAAAAACTCAGTCTAGAAGACGTTAACTTAGCTATTATCGAGAAGTTGTACATGAAGTTTAGTGGTGTTCTTTTTTGTTTTTTAGTGTCGATATATGCAGAATATAAAGAAAAAATGGAGAATAGAAGTCGAGAACAGAGAAGAGAAAACCCGACGTGAGAGAATTAAGCGAACGAGAAAGAAGAACAATGGTGAGAGTATCGGGGTTACGTATGGATAAAAAAAGGAGGGGTAGAAAAAGGAGCAAATTTTTAATGGGGGAAAATAAACTCATTTCAACTCCTTAAGGTCCCTCCCCCCACCTTATTTTTTTCCTAAGATTTCAACTAGTATCAACAACATAAACGCGTTTCAACTCTATCTACCAAACACTCACGCTAGTTGAAATTTTTATAATATCAACTACATAAACGCATTTCAACTAGCATATCAACACTAACGAACGGAGCCTTACTACAAATATCTAAGTCACTAAGTGAAATTACTTAGGGTCCGTTCGGCGGGCCTTATTTTGACCTTATACAGCTTTATTCAAGCTTATGGTAAAAAAATAAAGTCGTTATTATCTGTTCGGCAGTGGGAGTTGATGATGATTATGATAGCTTATGGGAGTTGATGGTAGTTTATATTTCACCCAAAATTTAATCTACCCCTCCCAGCCTTATGCAGCCTTATGAAATTTATTTTCTTCGATTGTCCTTCACTAATTTAATTTTGGAAAATTTTAAAATTAATCTTCTCTTTATAAATTTATAAATATATTCTTTTTGTTAATTTTACATCCATTTTTTATAAAATCAGTCTCCATCAATTTTAGTCTACCGAACACCTACATAATTTTTCATAAAAATAAGCTAATAATTTCAACTCCTAAAATTAACTTGTAAAATCAGCTTCAACCATTAAATCAGTATCAACATCAACATCAACATCAACTCATATCAGGTTTGAAGCGCCGAACAGACCCTTAATCTGCCTACTTTATAATCCTTTTTCCCGTAATTAGTAGTACTTAAACTCCAAAAAGGAAAAATTAGAGCATCCTAATCCACTATCAAATGTGTTACACCCAGCATTCCTCCACCCGCCAAAAGCCACTTCGTCTTTGCTTTTCCTTTTCAAATAAAAATGATTAGAGAAAAGGCCACACAAATTATAAAGGATTAGAATTTTGTCAGCTGGAAGCAAATTCACACGTAAAAGGCAGGGCCCCGCGAATTTCAACCGTTGGTTTTAACACACAAAAATAGCACAAGCTTATTTTTAAGTGTTTCTTATTTTAAGCATGTAAATGGAACGCAAAAGTAGAGACAGAAAAACAAGGGGGGATATAAAAGGGCGCGGCCAACCCCAACAATGGCGGTGTCCGAGTAACTTTGGGATCCGAATTCCGCGGACGCCAAAGCAGAGAGATTACCTCTCTTCGCTCTCCCTCTTTTCGTCCGCAATTTATATATATCATCTGGTTGTTTCCGGGGAGGATCTTCAGACGCTTCTGGTGTTTTCCGGCGAATTTTTTGAGAGGGGAGAAGTTCGAATTGTCGAAGGTGACGGTGTTGCCGGCTTTTTCGGCCACCTCCTTCGCCGGAATTCGTCTCTTCTCTCTCTCTCTCTCTCTCTGAATCATCCTTTCTTCTCAGGTTCCGCTTTCCCCCTATCTCTCTCTCAGGTGCACTGCTTTTTGAATTTCATCTACGATCGCAGACTGATTGAATTTGAATGAGGATACGGTGTTAGGTTTTGTTAATCCGTCGCAAAAATCTCATCTCCTCTGGCTACAAAAAAAAAATCGCATCGACGCCATTGCGTGTGTGTTTTCGATTTTCATAACATTCTTGATGATGATCACTTTGTTTGGTGAGAATTTCGTGATTCATCTGGTTGTGGTTAAGAAACTTGAAATATTTGTGGACAGACAAATGAACGCCATTAAAAATATACTTTGGAATGCAATTAATATCTGAAAAGGAAAAAAGAGGGGAAAGCGGAAATTGCTTTGCATTTTTGTGTTTGTCCCGACCTTTTCCAGCTACATTCCCTTCCCTTTTCTTCCTAAAACATCTTTTCAATAAAAAGGACTTGTTGTTTTTTATGCTTTTCCGTAATTTGTTGTGTGTTCATCTCCTCCATTAACTACATACTTTTATCAAATAAGAATAGCGATGCCTTCTTTATTCATGATCACTCATTTCAAAAGTGAAAGCTGCTCTTATTTGCCTCTCTAGGTTTCATGCATCATTTGAGCAGAATAAACATTCAAATTTGGCTCCGTTCTCTTCATCTTTTTTTACCGATGTTGTTGTTTTGTTGGAATGCATTGCAGTTCGCCAATATTCAGGTACTCAGTTAAAATTTGTATTTGGATACACGTATAAAGTAAAGGTTAAAGCCATGGGTGGGTGTGTTTCAACTGTACATACCGCCACCAATGCTCCAAGGACGCATAGGAAATACACGCGCAGGACAAGAAAGTCACGCACCGTGACCAACATAAGGGAGGCGCCCATGAAAAGGATCAGCGATGCAAGCCGTGTATCCTTCAGTGGTTTCGTCCAAATCGATTTCGACAAGGGCTCCAACAAATCTTACCGAGTCACCCAGCTTCAGTACAGCCAGATTGATGCTAACGGTATATCATTACATTATCCACTTCTGAACAGGCCAGCAATACTTATCAATGATCATTGATCTTATACCATTCAAAATTTGACATTAAATCAGGACTATGCCAGGAAGAATCATGGTTTGACTCAGTGAGCATACTGGATTCTGATTCAGATGATGATGATGATGATTTCAGCAGCGTATTCGAAGGTAATAATAATATTACTGCACACAATTATTCATTGAGCTAGCTGTTATGTTCTTTTTTCCTAAATTTAGGGTCATTTTTTGTGTCAGATGTGTTCGATGGCAAGGTACTCAACATTGCAAATATGGCGACCATGACAAACATACCTAGTGTCACAAGCCTATGGACTGATCCAACAGAGAAATACCTCTCACGTCCCCAATCAGGACTCTTGATTCCTTGTGCAACTGGGGATAAGGCATTTCCAGGTTCTTGGTCTGCTATTCCACCTTCAGTCTTCAGGGTTCGTGGTGAAACGTACTTCAAGTATGATTCTATAAATTTTATGCCTCTTCTACATTTTTGGCCCTGTAAAAAAAAACAGTCTGAAAGCTTTCTCATCTCTGACAACCCATTTGCAGAGACAAGTATAAGAGTCCTGCTCCAGGCTACTGCCCTTATACCCCAATTGGTGTTGATCTGTTCACTTCCTCCAGGAAGATTAGTCACATTGCTCAATACATCAAACTCCCCTCTTATGTTTTGCATGAGACAATGCCATCTCTTCTGATTGTAAATATACAGGTATTTTTCCCAGTTTGCCTTCACTTCAGATTCCCTATATTGTAACTGTGATGATTACTAGTATTAACACACAGCTGAAGCTTGCTGATTCTGATTGAATTGTTTTTATTTGACTTCATGTGTTGCTCAGGTGCCTACATATGCAGCTAGCATGTTCCTAGGTGACACTGATGGAGAAGGTTTGAACCTTGTGCTGTATTTTAAACTCAACGAGGAATTAGACACTGTCATTCCTATTGAGTTTCAAGAAAGTGTGAAGGTATTTATAGTTTGTGTTTCAAGAAAGAACTGAATAGGCATTAGGCAAACTTTCTAGCCCTGAAGGACAAATTTTTAACTCATTTGCTGCAATTGTTTTGTTTCTCTTGACACAGAAACTGATTGATAATGCAATGGAATCAAAGGGGTCAAAGAAGGATTCTTACAGAGATAGACTGAAGATCTTATCCGGGGTTGTCAACCCGGATGATCTCCAGCTCAGCTCTACAGAGAAGAGGCTTATTAATGCTTACAAAGACAAGCCAGTTCTTTCACGGCCTCAGCATGAATTCTTCCAGGTTTTTCTTCCACTTATATTATGATTTTTTTCCTTCATCAGATGAATATTTAAGTATCAATCTTGCTTTCTTCTTGACCTTACATACTTACCAATATTTTTACATCTAGGGTCCTAACTACTTTGAAATCGACATCGACATACACCGCTTCAGCTATGTAGCTAGGAAAGGATTGGAGTCACTACGGGAACGATTGAAAAATGGGATTCTTGACATGGGTTTAACCATCCAGGTATAAACATTCATCAATCAACTCCTATAAACTAGGAGCTGCATTCTTCAATTTCAAGTATTCACATTTTTTTTGCTTTGCAGGCTCAAAAGCAGGAAGATCTACCAGAAAAGGTCTTATGCTGCCTGAGACTGAACAAGATTGATTTTGTAAACCGTGGCCAGATACCAAAACTACTTGCCGCGAATGAGGAAAAACTTGGAAACAAAACTAATTAGACGAGTGTAAAAAAACAAAATCCCATGGCCAAGGTGCAGTTAGCTCTCTTTCACCATCGAATTATGAGAAAAGGAAATCTAGTCCTTCAGTATCTCAATAACTCTCTTTCACCATCGTTCTTTGGAATTTAAGTCAGCGTGTATTTCTCTTGTTTTTGTGCAATCTATGATATCAGCTAAAATATCCAGAAAAAAATCATAAACTTTTCATGTTTCACTCCAAAAGTCATAATAAAGTACCATAACTTTGAATAATCATATGTAAAACAAAAGAATTAACTTATACTATATGCTTATACTAAGCTACTATCTGTATAAAACAACAACAATCATGAGTAAAAGTACATACCTTGTTCTGAGTTTGAGCCTTCTTGATCAGCTCATGTATATGCTATTAATTTTTTCCTGTATGTACAAACACAACCAGCAAATTTAACCGTGTTTGACCAATACAGCCTATTTATGATATTTATGATAAGCTTTCTTCTTTCAACTGCAGAAAGGCAACCGGCTGATGAGTGTCGTTTGAAGAACTTGGGTTTCCATGGAAGACATTTTGATTGGCCACATTCTGTGGTCTAGGTGGTGGCTGTGGCATATTGTTTGTAGCGGTGTAGTGGCTACTTGCTCTAGGCGCTGGTATGTCATGGTTATGCTTGCCCTCGTATGTGGTTATAACTGCTTTCGGATCTGTGGAAGCCCTCTCAATATGCTTACGCACATTGCACCCCTGGTAGGTGCATTTATAGTAGCTCCTAAATAGGACAAAAAACAAATACAGGTCAGGAAGATTCGATTTAGTTGCATGAGAAATGAGCGATGTAACATGATCGTGTCTTTCTTATTGAATATTACATACAACTCATATTTGAGATGCATCATTTGTTTCTTCTCCATTCGACACTCTTTCTGCTACTTACTTTGTTATCAAGATTGTCTTTACACGTCGACTTTCCATATCTTAACATGTCAATGGGTCAATGGGACTGATATTTGGGATGAGTCAAAAGTTCTATTAATGTTGAACTCATCCAGCAGCAAACATTATATTACAAGCATTATTACCCTTTCTGGATCACTTCCCATAATTCCTTTTATCAAGGGACGAGAACACAATATGATTGATGAGAAGCTAAAACAGGAATCACATCAAACACACAAAACACTAAACAAGGAACAAGAGCACAGACTAAAACAGAGCCAAAGGAATAAACCTCTCAAGTTTACTCCCAAATCCAGTAGGAAAACCCTAACTGGCCTAAGGCACAAAGCTAAATACAAACTAAGATTTCTAGATGGCTCAAACATAGGGATAATACCTTAATATACTATTTCCCCTACTCAAGTCACCTAAATGTGACTATAACAACTCCAGTTTCACAGCCATAACTAAGTGATTTCTAGATCATTCTAGTGTTCTCCTAATTTTCCTATTATATTTTGTTTACGCATAATCATGTCCAAACACAATACTTGTTAAAGTTGATTAAAAAATGAGGTAGGGAACAAATGCTACCTTGGATATGGATTGCCTTTTACAACCTTCTGGCCATACTTGCGCCATCTAAATCCATCATCCAACAAATCAACTTCACTTGTTGTTTGAACAACTATCTTGGGCTCTGTCACCGTTCTATGGGAGGCAGTCTGCTCAGCAACCCCAACTTCCAAGTTCCTTCACAATAAAAATACAATTTATATCAAAAAATGTCATCAATGATTAAACAAAAAAAAATTACAAACCCAGACAAGCTAAAAAGAAACTTTAAGAAAACAACCTTCTCTTGGCACCAGGCTCGTCTCCATCTCCTTCATATTGTGTAGTAGTAGCCACTTCATCACCCACGTCCTCACTACTAGATAAACATTCACCGGTAGCTTGGCTAGACTCTGGATCTCTGTTTGTGTTTTCATTTTGACTTTGCAAGCTCAAATTCCCACTTTGATTGCTTGTATCTTTCCCACGCTTATTTGTTTGAGGAGGCAGGTGATTGTGTTGACCCTTGTAAATTATCTCAGTCACCTGGCCATCGTGTGAGCGCTCCACCTTTTTTTTGACGGGGCAGCTGGGGTGAGTACATTTGTAGTAGCTTCTTGGGAATTCACTTCCCTTCACTGGCTTCTGTCCATATTTTCTCCAGTTGAAACCGTCATCAGCTGGCTTAGCAACAGTAATGGAAGAATAATGGGGTCTTTCATCAGGGTGTTGAATTTGAGGCTCTTGTTTTGGCTCTTGTGTTGTCGTTGATGAAGTGGGCAAGCTGCCTTGCATGTATATGTTGGATTGAGCTTGAGCAGTAACATGTGCTAGTGCTTGTTGGTGCGACATACCAAACGGACCCTAGAATTGAGCACCCGGATACAGGAATAAGCTTATCATCAAGTGGAATTAGAATTTCTCATCCTACGCAATGAACCAACTCAAATTATATACGCATTTCTCATTTATGAAGAAGGGTTGTCAAATGTATGGAATTACAATAAGAAGGCATCACAGGATAACACTAGAAAAGCCAAATAAGTTACAATAGCAAACCAAATTGAATACCACACGTGTGACATAAATCATGATATTGTGGCCTCACACCACCTTACAAGTCTCTCATTCCATGTTACAAAATGAAAGATCATGCCTTCTGTATAAGTTTATTTTAAGTACTTGGAATGTAAATTCTCTCTAAGAAAGTGACGAAGTAAACTCCTAGTTTTGTATCCGGTGCAAATACACCAGAAATGAGGACTCTTCACCATCTATACTAGGATCTTTGGCCTAATATAAGCTAAAATCTTGTGCTGAAGAGGCAACTAGTCTGAGAATTCAATCCTCTATACTGTCATAATATCCATACTTTTAGTCACATACAAATGGAAGCTTGAAAGAACTCTTATATGTATATTTGCCTAAATGCGTTTGAATCCATTCCGAGATTTGAGAAGTTCAAGCATTTTAACATGCTAAAACTGAACATAATACAGATATATCCTTCGAAGCCTGAAAATCAAACTCTAAACACAGCTATGAAGCTTCAAAATTTTCCAGGTCTCTCAAGTAATTCAATCTCATTGAGGAATCCACGAAAACAGATTACAAATCTATGCAAAAGCAGAAGTTAAGAACACCGCACATTTCAACCCCAGAAATTCAATCCTAATCTGTACAAGTCACAATCGGTAGAAAATCCATCTCCCAACAAATCAAATAATTTCCAATCAAGCGCAAGAATACAGTACCTGGCCCGGAAACAAGCCCGGCGACCCGAGCAAAGTCGCCGGGCTGAGCCCCGGCGGGATCGTGAAAACTTGCGGCTGAGTAACCGCCAAGCCCGCCGGCCGATTCTGCTTAAACCCCAAATCAGCCCCCGCGGGGCGCGTGCTCTCACCCGCCGAAGATGCGGCCGGAGACGCCATGGCGCCAGCGAGTAGCTGGGAGAAGGTGCGGCCGTCGGATTCAGGATCCGCGTCGGAGAAGAAGCTTGAGACGAGGGTCAGCGGACCCGGGCTCGCCCCGAAGCCGCCCGACCCGAATAACGCTTCGATTGGGGCCCGAGGTGGGAGTGCGATAGTGGGACGCACCGGCGGTTTTGTGGACGAAGAGGCGTCGTTTTCCGACATCTCTGAAGCTCAAGTTGCAATTAAAACGAAAAATGCTCCACGGATTTTTGGTTCCGATTTTCGCGGTTGATTCTGTTTTTGTAGATTTTATTCTTTTTATGATTTCTGTCCCGCCATTGGTGGATCAGAGAAGAAACAGAGCAAGCTTTTTGCTATCTCTGACGGAGGGAGATAATAATTTGGAACTGTATTCGAGTTTCGATTTTCGATTGTGCTTGGAGACTAGAGAAGTAGAGATAGAAAGTGAGTTTTGGGCAAGAAAGTCCACGCCGCAACTCCCTAAAAATAAACATTTTTATTTTCATTTTTCTAGAACACTTACATTTTAAAAGTAAAATTAAAAAATCCTCCTCCCTCGGTATAAATCTAATTGTTACACTTTAAATCTTGTTCAAAAGAACTTGCCCTTAATCACGCAATGACAACAAAAAAACTTGTCCTTTTATATATTTTGAAACCAACTTTTTCACTTTAACACTTACATTTAATAAAAAAGTAAACTAAATTTGCTCCATTTTCATTTTCAATATATAAAGTAAACATTTAATTAAGGACATTTTTGTTTAATTTAAAACTTTCTTAATATATGTGTCCAACTCTAAAAAGACAAGTAAACTTATACGGAGGAAGTATTTATTTTGGGTTCGCGTGAAAATGTCGATTAGGTAAGAAATAAGAAAGAATAATAGTCGTGATCATTTCACATAAAAAGGGGAAAACTGCACAGACGAATTTTTGGCGAATTATTCGCGTATTTTTTAAAAAAACAAATTTAGGTCACGCGTCCAAATTATTCATCAAAACTTTGATTTTGTTCCTCAAAACCTATTATTTGTGCATCAAAATTGTGATTTTGTTCATCAAAAAACCTATTGTTTATGAATCAAAAACCGTTTGTGCATAAAAAATGGTCGAATGTGTATCGAAATTGTATCCATTAATATATATTTGTGCATCATAATTAGTCGTCCTATGTGAGACAAAACTAATTGTTTTAATGTCAGTCTTGGTATTGTCTTGCTTTACTCGTTTGGATTCGACATTGTTGCTACTGTGAAACGTATGACTGCTTCTTGGGCTCCGAATATAGCTAAGGCACAAGCACTTCTTTTCGGTTGACAAAACTAATTGTTTTAATGTCAGTCTTGGTATTGTCTTGCTTTACTCGTTTGGATTCGACATTGTTGCTACTGTGAAACGTATGACTGCTTCTTGGGCTCTGAACATAGCTAAGGCACAAGCACTTCTTTTCAGTTGACAAAACTAATTGTTTTAATTTCAGTCTTGGTTTGTCTTGCTTTACTCGTTTGGATTCGACATTGTTGCTACTGTGAAACGTATGACTGCTTCTTGGGCTCCGAACATAGCTAAGGCACAAGCACTTCTTTTCGGTTTGCGCTTGGCTCTTTCTCTTAGCATACATCATATTATTGCAAAGTCGGATTCTTAATCTATTATCATTTGCATTCAGGCTTATACATCAAACTTATCTTATTTAGGTACTATATTAGATGATACTCCATCCGTCCCATTTTGTTTGTCCATCTTTCCATTTCGAGCGTCCCAATAAGTTTGCCCACTTTTCAAATCTTTCCATTTTTATCTATACATTTTTACACTCTTATCCCTACCCAATCACTTATTTTACCTACAATTACCAACTCTTTCTTCTCTAATAATCTCTCTCCATCTCTTTAAATCATAAAAATCTTTTCACTTACACAATTCAATATCCAAAAAATACACACAATTAATTTTTTTTTCATTACCATTAATTTTTTTTGAACAAAATGAGATCCATCATTATGGACTTTTGAATTGGGTCATTTTTCGGACTCTTATTTTGGACCTCCATTGATGGATGTTGAAGTTATTGGGACTGATCCATCTCCCTCCCCCATATATACCCGAGAGAAGCTCGGATTAACCCTAGCTCTCTTCATTTGTTGCGCCGCTTAGCTTCCTTCATCCATTTCTCTCTCGAGAAACCCTAGCTCTCTTCATTCTGGTGCGCCGCTAGTGTTGTCTTCATTCTTGTCTCTCTCAAAAGCTCTCTTCACTCAAACCTCTCTGGATCAAAGCCTCGCCTCTCTCGATCTCACTCAAACCTCTCGATCTCACTAAAAACACTCTCGATCTCTTCCTTTGGTTCGCCCTCCACTGTTACTTGGATGGTTGTTGGTTGGATCGATCTCCCCTGGTTGGATCTTTGTTGAAGCCACCGATTACGGGTGTGGTGAGTGTTGTATTGCTTGTTTCTTCGATTCATTCATTTTATGTAGATCCCTTTCTTACCATGTGCTCTTTTGCGTCTGTCTCCTTTGTTTTGTGCATGTTGGCTTCTTGGTTCGATCGATCTATCTTCGATCTTCTCTGGTTGGTGCATATTTGTCGATTGAATGGATCGAGCCTTCATCAACATCTCAGGTTGGGTTTTTTGCTTGTTGATTTGATCAATTTCTGACATTTTCATTTAATTTGTTCTTTGATCGATTGATTAGATCGATTTCTCACTTTTGCATGTTTTCTATTCTATTGGTGCTTCGTCTATACCATCTGCTGTGTGCACGCTTGTTGGCTGGTTGGATCGATCGATCTTCTACCCCCTCTGATGAGTTTTTTATTGGTGCATTTTCGATCCATACTGAATCTCAGTTTCGACCTGCCTTTTGCACATGTTGTCCTCACTCTTTCTCATTTTTATTTTTTGGTTTCTTGCAGTTTGCTAGTCCCCTAAGCTAAGATGAGTCTTGATTCATTCTTTGTTGGCGATGAAAGTCCCCGATCATCCGATTCATCAACCCTTGCATGCTCTTATGAACCCAATTGTGAGTGGGGGCCTGATTGCAAAGGTGTGCACTCCTATAGTCCCAAAAAAGTTGAGGTGGAGACAAATGATGAGGTCGATGGCCCAATTAAGTCCCTTGATTTTGAAGAGGCCCTTGATAATGAAGAGAGATATGGTAATTTCGCTGAGCTTGATGGTGAATTTGCCCCTGATTCCGAGGAAGAGAATTAGCTAAGTCCCCGTGAGCTATCTTCTTTCCTTTCAATTTTATTCTTTGTCTTGCAATGTGCTTGCATGTTGTGTGGTGTGTGCTTTGTTCTCTGATCTCTGTTCTATGTTCTCTGTTCTTTGTTCTCTGTTCTCTGTTCTCTGTTCTATGTTCTATGTTCTCTGTTCTCTGTTGATCTGTTCATGGTTGATTTGTTCATGGTTTATGCATTTGAACTGAGATGCTTGCTCTTCTATGACAATTTTTTGTCTTTTTTATCAATGATGAAGCTATGGTCAAGTGAGATGCTTGTTCTTTTTATGCCTCTTTACCAATGACTTATAAGTGGAAGCCAGCCATGATAGTGGCTCTGGCATGCCACTTGTTGTCCTGTGTGATAAAACCCGAAATAAACCGTTCGCTAAAAGACAAGAAATGGGATTATTATATTCGATTATGCAAACACTTGCTTCTTTATTGATAGTTTCCTTACAGCGAGGTTACAAGCCAACGAGGCCTACAAACAATTGAGATTTACACCGTAGACCTCCTACGACTATCCGAGATCTCGATCTAACAATGTTCGAGATCTCCTATTCGCTAAACGATTCTACCACCTAAGTATCACTTGGTTGATTTTGATGCGAGGTTGACCTGAGAGCGTGGTGCAGAGAGTCTTGTGAGATTGTGTAGCGAGGTCTTTGATGCGGGAGAGATCTCTGTGTGACTTGAAGTCTTTTTGTGGACTTCACTTGTCTATAGCGAGGTCTTTTGACGATGTTTCAATCACGTCGATCTTCAACGAGCAAGATAGTTCTTGTGAGATTGTGTAGCGAGGTGTTTGATGCGGGAGAGATCTCTGTGTGACTTGAAGTCTTTTTGTGGACTTCACTTGTCTATAGCGAGGTCTTTTGACGATGTTTCAATCACGTCGATCTTCAACGAGCAAGATAGTTCTTGAGTTCAAGATGTTTTTCGACCCCTTCTTCCTACGAGGTTCTCCTCTATTTATAGAGGATTGGGGAGTCGAGTTCTCATCATTGTCCGATGTGGGATGCCCGAGATCAGGGCTTCTGATTGGTCCGGAGGCGAGGCAGTCGGTGATTGGCTTGGGGAAGTGGCATTAGCTGAGTGGTCCTGGTGGGCAGGCGTGTCAGTACAGTCGGTTACGAGGTTAGAGATCTCGCTGAGTGGTCCGAGGTTTCGGAGGACCTCGTGCGGGTAGGAACTTTGTTTAAATAAATGAAGGGGTATGGGTGTGGGCCCCAGAAACACCCATACCCCTTCATTTATTTAAACAAAGTTCCTACCCCCACGAGGTCCTCCGAAACCTCGGACCACTCAGCGAGGTCTGTAACCTCGTAACAGACTCTACTGACATGTCCGCCCACCAGGACCACTCAGCTAACGCCGCTTCCCCTATCCAATCACTGGCTGCCTCGCCTCCGGACCAATCAGAAGCCCTGATCTCGGGCGTCCCACATCGGACAATGATGAGAACTCGACTCCCCAATCCTCTATAAATAGAGGAGAACCTCGTAGGAAGAAGGGGTCGAAAAACATCTTGAACTCAAGAACTATCTTGCTCGTTGAAGATCGACGTGATTGAAACATCGTCAAAAGACCTCGCTATAGACAAGTGAAGTCCACAAAAAGACTTCAAGTCACACAGAGATCTCTCCCGCATCAAAGACCTCGCTACACAATCTCACAAGACTCTCTACACCACGCTCTCAGGTCAACCTCGCATCAAAATCAACCAAGTGATACTTAGGTGGTAGAATCGTTTAGCGAATAGGAGATCTGGAACATTGTTAGATCGAGATCTTGGATAGTCGTAGGAGGTCTAAGGTGTAAATCTCAATTATTTGTAGGCCTCGTTGGCTTGTAACCTCGCTGTAAGGAAACTATGAATAAAGAAGCAAGTGTTTGCATAATCGAATATAATAATCTCGTTTCTTGTCTTTTAGCGAACGATTTATTTCGGGTTTCATCAATGTGTAAGGATGAACAAGTATTGATGATGTATGGGAACTTCTGAGATTTTTTTTTTGATCCATGATGATGCATGTTGAAACTGAGATGCGTGTTCTTTTATGGCTTACAACCTTTGGCATTTTAGTAGAAGCCAGCCATTAAAATGGCTTTGGTATGCAACTAATTGTCATTGGTAATGTGAGTGAACTTGTGTTGATGATGTATGGAGACTTCTGAGATCATTTTTCATAATTGTTTATTTCATTCCCAAAATTTTTGTACATAAAGCAAAATACTTACACATTCTTAATGTAACTACACAAAATATATCCAACCCCATAGTTTTCCTACATGGAGTTTGTTTTTGCAAATGGATCCTCTTGACTTCCTTCTTCTGGTTGCATTCCCTGATCTGGTTCACTTGCTTGTGTGTTGTCTTCAAACACTTGTTCTGGTTGCACTCCATTTCTATTTGCATGAATGATATCCCATGCTTCTTGCACAACCCACATTGGTGCTTTAACTATTGTTGGTAGATTTCCCTGAGCTTCTAGTCTCTTTTTGTTGACATGTGGTAGTTCATAGTCATTTCCACCTTTGACTTTTAGAACTTCATTCATTACATATTGAAGAGACATCCAAACATTACTTAGAGTCTTAGGTTCTAGCTCATTGAATGCTCCATGAACAGCATCTAACATTGCATCAATATCCTTAGGCATTTTTTTTACATCAAAGATTGAATGCTCCTAAAAAACCCTAGGTCTAATATATTTAAATCAGGACTATTTGGAGGCTGTTGAACTAAAATGAAAGTGAATCCATCTTGCTTGTATACCTGTTGCCATTCTGCATCTTGTTGACTTATGTGTGCCTTTGCATTGTCCTGTTGTATGAAAATGACCATGTGAGCTGCACAATCTTGTGGCCACTTTGCCTTGATTGCTGGTACAATTTGTTCTATCAACATGGTTCTTGTGACCTTTATGCTGATAGATTCAACCAGCTTGGTCACCATAGTCCCCTTGACTTTGTTTTTTGAGTTCCTCTTTGCTGCCTCCTTGTATATAAATGGGAAAATACCAATCTTGCCATCAAATGTGCACTGTCCACTTGCATCAAACCTAGGTCTAGAAACTACAGCTATGAACATGACCTTGGGAATGAACTTGCTTGAACTAGCTGCTCTGTATTTTCCTCTCTCGGTTTGTGCAAGATATACACGCTGAGTTTTTTTGCTTAAATTGAACCATTTCTCATCTATGTGCACAAAGTCAAACATGGGATAATAGTTTGTCTTTGTTTCTGGTGTGGCTCCATTTAAAAGGCTTATAATCCATTCTAACCTCGTAAGCTTGTTTGCATCCATGAGTCCTGGTTTGAGAGCATTTGTATGTGGTCGTATGAGTCCCCTTTTGAGTAATCTGTGTGTGCTGCTCTTTGACATTTCTAGCTTGGCTGCCAAGTCCGTTATGCAAGTTCTGTCTCCCATGTTAATTGCTGTGATTTTTGAAATATCTACCTCGATTCTCTTTCTGCCTCCGTTGTGATATTTTGTGCTGACATTAGGCCTTTGACTTGCTTGAGTTTGTTGTTTGGCCATGTTCCATATTCTTGATGTTGTCCTTGTTGAGACATTAAATTCTGTTGCCACTCTTTGCATTGCTCCCCTCATAAGATGTCCCCTTTTTGTTGGAATTTGATGCAGTCTCATGTGAATTTAGAACCTTTTTTCATTGCTGAGCTTTGCCTTTGATGCCTGATGAGGTGAGCGTGGTTCTGGTTGCTGTTGTGTCGCCTCTGGTGTGTGTAGTCCCCCATCTTCCTCCATTTCCCCTGCTGGCTCATTCAGATTGAATTTGTAATGTCCCTGTAATGGTGGGACTTCAACATCTGGAGGTGGGTCTTCATTTAGGTCCAGAACTGAGGCCATCAAACCGAAGCAATGGTGCAAAAAAAAAATTCAAATTCCACTTTTTTTTCCTTAAACTCAGATTTGTATTTATTTCTTTGCTGGTTTTGTAAGAGAATGTTCTCCTCTGTTTGTAAGCTTTTGTGTTGTGGGTTGGTGTTGCATTTATAAAGCCATAAATTGGCTTTATTGAACAGATCCATGTGCATTGAATGCTTGTTTCCTATTGGTCCCCTTAAAAAAAGACTCACTTTATTTGTTTTATGGACAAATGTTTTGGGATAGAGGGAGTATATGTTTATTGGGCACTTCATTTGTTTCTTTTTTTTTGTGCTCATATAGGTAGACATGTCAATTGTGTAGCTCACTCTATCACACATTTGTATCTTAATCCAGGCATGAACAAGTCTTTGCAACTAGTATTCCGTCATCACACTTTTTAAAGGGAAAAACTGGTAAAAGGTGTAAAATTCTTTAAAAATAAAGGGGTAATTTGGTAAGATCACACTTTTTTAACGGGAAACCTAGCGGAGTAGATGGTTGGATGGTTCTCCACAACAAAATTAAATTTATTGATTGTGTCAAAATAAATAGTGATTTGAGATCAAGGAATAAGTTGTGATGCTTGAGGAAGAAGAAAAGAGAGAGAAGAGGTGGGAAAAACCAGAGAGCAAAAGTTTTCTATTTTTGTGTGTGTAGAACAGTCATTACAAGCCTTTTATACAACAGGCTAAGCATGATATAAAATGTGCCACGTAGGCTTACACAATATAGCATATAAACTACCCCAATACCCCCCTCAAGATGGAGGCGAGTCTAGAAGTCCCATCTTGGGCAAATTAGCATGTATCTGAATTCTTGGCAAAGACTTTGTAAGAAAATCAGCAAGTTGTTGATGAGAAGAACAATCTTGTAAACTGATAAGGCCCTCAAGCAACTTTTCTCGAGCAAAATGACAGTCAAGCTCGATATGTTTTGTTTTCTAGTGGAACACGGGGTTTTTGGCAATATAAATGGCGGCTTGATTGTCGTACTTGACTGGTATAGGAGTAATGTCTGAAACCTCCAATTCTCCAAGAAGTCTACTTAAACACACCAATTCAAAACAAAGCTTACGCAGGGATTTATACTCAGCCACTGTTGAAGACAAAGAAACATTACTTTGTTTCTTAGATTTCCAGGAAATTAAACTCCCTCCAAGAAAAATAACAAACCCACTAACAGATTTGCGAGAAAAAGGACAAGTGGCCCAGTCAGCATCACAAAATCCTTGCAATTTGAAACCTGACCTATTGTTAAGAAGTAAGGCCTTGACCATGCAAAAAAGCATTGTTGACATCGAGTTGATAAATTGTCCAATGTCTCTTCAAAGCAACAGAAACAAGGACTCTCATTGTAGTCATCTTTATCACAGGGGAAAAAGTTTCAGTATAGTCTATACCTTCCCTTTAAGTAAAACCTCTGACCACCAATCGTGCCTTATGTCTATCAATCTTCCCCTCAAAATTCCTCTTCACCTTATATACCCACTTACAACTGATGGCCTTCTTTCCTTGAGGCAAAGGAACAATATCCCAGGTATGATTTGCATCCAAAGTTGTGAACTCATCAAGCGTAGCCTTTTGCCAAACCTTATACTGACAAGCTTGAGAATAAGTATAAGGTTCATGTTCTGGCTGAATAGAAGACACATCAGAAACATCATCAAACTTTACTGTGGAGGTCAAAGTATGCCCACAAAACAGAGATGAATCAGTGGCCATAGAGCAAACATAATCTGTCAAATAAGCCGGGGGTGAGAAACTCTATCAGATCTTCTCAAAACTGGTGGATGAGAAATAACACTCCCTGATGAAGAAACAACTGGTTGTGGAGAGAAGTCATCATCAAAAACTGTCAAGACTGTTGCAAAAAAACTGGATGGAATTGGAGGCAATTTGTTTGAATGGAAAGGGAATATGGACTCATGAAAAACTATGTTCTGGGACACAATAATCTGTTTGGTTTCAAGATTATAGGTTTTGTAATCCTTTTTTCCTAAGAGGATAGCCTAGAAAGATAGAAGGAGATGCTCTTGCTTGGAATTTATCTCTTCCTTGCTTAAGGGTAGAGACAAAGCATAAGCATCCAAAGGTTTTGATATGTGTATAATAGGGTTTTATGTGGTATAATAGCTCAAAAGGAGTTTTATTGCGAAGAATTTTGGAGGGAATTCGGTTAATAAGGTAGGTTGTAGACAAAATGTTGTCACCTTAAAATTTGAGAGGCAATTTGGCTTGTATCATGAGTGATCTAGCAATCTCCAAGAGTGTCTATGTTTGTGTTCCACCACACCATTTTGTTGTGGTGTGGCTACACAAGAGGTTTGATGCTCAATGCCTTTAGACCTCAAAAATTCAGATGCCTCTATGCTTGAGCCAAGCTCAAAAGCATTGTCAGATCGAATGACTTGCACAAACCTCTAGAATTGTCTCTCAACCATAGCTAGAAAAAACTTTAAAATTGTGAAGGCATTGCCCTTATTGGATAAAAGATGCACCCATGTTGATCTCGCGAAGTCATCAACAATGGTTAAAAAATATCTATGACCATCATAGGTGTTGGTATGATAAGGACCTCAAACATCTATGTGGATCATTTGGAAAGGCTGCAAAGTGGTAATAGAACCGGTAGGAAAAGATAACCTTGTTTGTCTAGCTTTTGCGCAGACTTCACAAGAAGAAAGATGATCTTTATGTGTTGGTAAAAGTAAAGGCTTAAGGAAAGGTAAATTTTGAAGGTTATAAAAAGGTAAATGTCCCATTCGATTATGCCAAATAGCAATGTCAACATGGCAAGCAATAGAAGTACTCATCATAGCATTCCCATCAGCTTTATTATGTTCGTGTTTGTTCCCAGGAACCAGGAAATAGAGCTCTTTATCAGCTTTACCAAGCTCCAGAGGCATCCTCATAAAAGGAGCCTGCAATAAACACCTTGGCACTCATATCTTTGATAAGCTTTCCAACAGAAATTAAATTGCACTTAAAACTTGGCACTAGCAAGACATCTCTTAACACCAAATCAAGAAGAACTTGTACCGCGCCTGAAACTTGTACAATAGTTGTCTTCTCATTTGGTAGAGAAATAACAAAAGGTCTAGCCAACTGGTGTGTTGAATCAAACAAAGCAATGTCACTACACATATGGCAACTTGCTCCACTGTCCACAATCCAGTTGGCTTTATCAAACAACTTTGTAGTAAAGAGAGTACCTGCAAAGCCTGCGAAGTCATCTTGAGCACTCTCTTTTCCTTTATCAATCCTGACATGAAGCAATCCAAGCAACTGTGAGATCTGTTCAGGAGTGAAACCAGAAGAATTCCCACCAGATTGTGCAGAACCAGTAAATTTCTCCTCCTTTCCTTAATTTTTGGTTTTATTGTTGCCTTTATAATCTGGTGGAAATCCTATAATGAAGTAACACTGATTTATGGTGTGATTAGTCTTTTTGCAATTCGTGCAATAAAGAGATTCTCATTCACCACTCTTTTTCTGCTGGCTAGTAGAAGCATTAGCCTGATTTGGATGCTTAGCAACAGCATTCATAGAAGCAGATTCTGAACATATCTTCCAGCCATTATGTATTCCTCTTTGTTTTCTTCTTGTAGTAGAAGGTTATAAGCATGATTCAACTCAGGCAAAGGCTTCATCATCAATATAGCACCCCGTTCCACAGTAAAACACTCATTCAGCCCCATAAGAAAATCAATTAGGCGCTGATCATCCTCTCTTTTGAGGATTGCCTTGATCGAACCACATGAACACTTAGGAATATCCTGAAAACTGTCTAACTCATCCCATAGTGATCGCAATTTAGTAAAATAGCCAGAAATAGAACTCGAATCTTGAGTGATCGAGTTAAGCTCCTTTTTTACTACATAAAGTTGTGCTCCACTGATTTGATTGAATCTGGCCATCAGCTCATCCCAGATTCCATAAGCTGTAACTATGTAGAGCACACTTCGACGAATCTCCGGACTCAATCCATTGAGAAGCTAGGATTAAACCATATCGTTGCATCTACACCATCAGCCATGCTTCGGATCTGTCACCGCTAGTTCCTTTAGGGTTCCATTGATGAAACCGATTTTGTTCTTCGTCGATAAAGCAATTTTCATTGAAATTCTCCATTCGTCGAAGCTTGATCCGTCAAAAATCTGAGTAAAAAGTGATAATCCTGGATTATCACCTGAGGCTAAGTAGAAAGGATCATTTGTATCAATCAATTGTGGTGTTTCTCCCGTCATTTGTATCAATCTGCTCGATGGAACAATTAAGCAGTCAAAAAGTTGCGGAAGCGTGAAATTCATCAGAATAAACACAAAATCGAGCTCGGATCGAGGATCATGTGCTCTGATACCATGAGATCAAGGAATAAGTTGTGATGCTTGAGGAAGAAGAAAAGAGAGAGAAGAGGCGGGAAAAACCAGAAAGCAAAAGTTTTCTATTTTTGTGTGTGTAGAACAGTCATTACAAGCCTTTTATATAACAGACTAAGCATGATATAAAATGTGCCACGTAGGCTTACACAATATAGCATATAAACTATCCCAATATGATTTAATATGTGATATATTGCAATGTCGACCATTTAACAAGTGGTTGTATGCAAAAACCTCAATTTATAACGCCATTTTTTATGTTATGAAAAACATATTTTAATTATTTTATAACTATTTTATAATTTATAATAAATATTTATATTTGTTTTAATGTTTTCAAGACATATTAAAAAACTAAAACAGTTTTAATCTTTTTTATTAAAATTGATTATTTTTTAAAACATATTCTTTAAAAAAAACAATTTCAAACCTTCTCTTTTATTGAAATCGATTAATTTTTTCGTTAAAAACAATTACATACATACATAATGCATATGTATATCACTCGGTTCAAAGTAAAATTTAAAAAAAAAAAAAAAAAAAAAGCCTAAGGTATTGAGTATTGACATATCCAAATGGAAAAACTATTAAAAAATAAAAATAAAAAGCGAAAGGTATAAATATCCAAATGGAAAAACTCCAACCCACCGAGCCAAGCGGCTTCACTCGGTCACTCCCGACCTCTCAATCCAGCCTATGTCTGGAAACTGTTTTTAGTGGAGCCTAGATATAGAAATAAATTTTTCAGTGGGCGTATATAGGAAAAAAATCCATAGATGGATAGGTTATGGTGTGGTAACTGGTAAGGGTGGAAAACTCGTTGAAATTGTTTTGAAATTTACAGCCTAATATGTATAGATTTAAATGCATGATGAAAAAGGATGAAGATTTGCATTGGAAAGAAGAAGGGTGTTTAGCCAGAAGGGGGAAAAGGGGTCCAGCTTGCTCTGATTGATGGTTGAATTCAATGGCTATGGTTGAATTCGGGGACTCAATGCCATTCCTTTCAATTGAAAACGTACATTGCCGGAATTGGAAGCCGCTGCTGCACAGGGTAATATACTTGATGGTGCTTCATCATGTCTCAGTGTTACTTCATCTCTTTCTAAGCTGTCCATGTTTCATTCTCTCGATCGGATCGGATCTCCATCTCCAATGGCAGAGGTACATCTCTCTTTCTAAGCTGTCCATGTCTTCCTCCAGTGTTTTCAAATGTGAATTCGCTGTTTAAGATTCCAATCGATGGCCGCGAAATTGTGTTTGCTTGACATTCATCTTCAGTTCTCTTTGACGGGGTTTCTGAATGGCCTAGACATTTTTTTAGTTAGTTGTATATTTCAATATTATTAATTTTTTTTTCCCTCCCGAGAAGACTGTGAATTAAACCTTGCTCGTTTGGGACCCTAAATTGGGATCTGAAGCTTCAGTCTTTTCTAAGGTGTTCATGTCTCTTGTTGTAGGAAGTAGGCTCTGGTATGGTCAATATCAATCCAACAACAAGAGACATGAACACCTTTGTTGATGCCCTCATAAATCAGGTCAGGTTCCTCAATTCAATTGATTCTTAATGTGTGTTATTATACCTACTTGAATATATGATGGTGCTTTATGGTCTGATTTGGGAAGCGCAGAATTGCAAGAGCTGCAGGGAGACGAGTCTCCCAATTTTGTAGCAGAGGTGGTCAGCACGTACTTTGATGATTCCGAGAAGCTCCTCCAGGACCTGCGCTCACTCATCGACAAGGATGAAGAAGCAGACCTCAAGAGCGTAAGGGTGTGTCTGACGTCGCTCAAGGGCAGCAGCTCCAGCATCGGTGCAAGACGTATCACCCATGCATGCCTCGCCTTTTACCACGCATTCCTACAGGAGTCTCAAGGACAAACTGACCCGGTACTTGCAGGTAATTAAGCTACTACTCCGTACTCATCATCATTAGTATAATCATAAATCAAAAACGTGCAAATTAATATATATATATACACTAATATACGTACATTGCATTCGTGCAGATGGAACAACAACAAAGAGTCGTGGATCTAGACGTGCTGCAGCCTCCATTATCTCAAGAGGACCATGTTGTTATAGACATTTTGGAAGATCCATACGAGGTTGCTTGATCCATCTATGTAAAGTAATATATGGTATATATAGGTACTTAATTAATATGTTGATCTAGCTTAATTAGTAGGCTACGAATATAGTTAATCGGTCATCAAGGATTAGTATTGGTTTATTAGAAGATTGTCAGAGGTGGTATCAGAGTTTTATAGTTCGTTTCAACATTAATGTGTATATATATATATATATACATATAATAATTAGTGCATATACGGCCTTCATGGAATCATGGATGGTTTGAGTTAATCAATTCTTGTTCAATCAACCGTACGTATATATGGAATGTCCGAATCTAACAATTTAGCCTCCAGTATCCATAACATGAAGCTGGGTCGGTTTCATCACGTTCTTGAGGTTTTGATCATGGTATGACCCACCCTCCTTTCTCCTTTAGGTTTCAAGGACCGGTTTAGGGTGCTTGGTTGATGAAGTTGTGCAATGATTACCGATATCCAAATGCCAGGGAACATTTAACTTTTCAATCACCAAATCATTATCCTTGTACATCCTCAAAAGATTAAATCAAAACATTCAATAAATAATACATGTCTACTGACCAACCGCACCCCTTGGCTTAGTAATAGCTTACACATACATAGCCTGGTGCATATATTCTGACCTTCCTAGGCTCGCTCATGTTCAAATTCTGACTTAATCTAGGTTTTGCTGTCAAAGTTGAACAGCATATGTAGAGCAAAGCAACCAGCAAGACATAAACTGAGGGACAGTTTATCTTTTGCATGATGAATTCCCACTAGATGAACATCTCCATAAGCTGCTGTTTGTTTTTTGGACGAACACTTGTGGAGGGTCTTCTCTGTTAGAAGCAAACGAGGTATCCACATGTTAAGAGCCAAGCCAAAAAAACATTAATTAAGCTGATAATACTTATCAGATTCTTGTGCATTCATAGTCTTGGTATTTTTATAAATATTTGGTTTCCCAAATAAACTGAATAGCCATGGCAATGTTTTGAATGTCACAATAAACAGCAGATACTAAAAAAACGTACCTTTCACTTGCTTCCTTGAAGCTATGGCTCGAGGCAACTGCAAGAAGTTCTCCAGTGCAGTTGTATGACAAAGAAGCCACACTATTAGGAAATTTTGGCAGCTGCATACGAGAGGAGATAATAAGAACACAACTGAAGTTCAGAAAGACAAACAGCACTGAGCAAGACAGAAAAGGCTCCATCTACTGTAAAGATGACTACTTAGGCAAGTTGTGTTGGTTACATACATGTAGATTCACCTCATGTCAGAAAAGCACAATGATATAAAGGTTGAAGTTGAACAAGTAAAATCGTCCAACCAACGCCAAAGGTAAATTTTGCAATACAAATTATATCATTTATCCGAATAGAACAAAAGAAAACGACGTTTATTATATATGAGACGCACATCAAATAGCCTCTTCCTGCTTTGAGCATCCCATCCAATTACATGGCCTTCATAATCACCAGTGACAAAAGCACCATGCACACTACAAATGCAAAGCGTTAATATAAGTACGGAAGCATTCTAGCGGCAAACACAGCAGAAAAGAAATAAATTTGAGCACCCTGGGCGTACACTGGATCAAATGTGATGTCATTCACTGCCACGTGATGGTTCTTTCCATTCTTGACCTTCGGTTGGCATCGAAATGTATATCTGCAGTATCAGCAAGAAGCACAGCCATAATATATCTACATAGACCTATATGAAAGTAATGAAACAAGACACTTGCAAGGTTGAAAGGAAGAAAAGAAGAAATCATGAGATGGAAATGGAAAGATATAGGCAAGAAAATGGTCCTCACATAAGAGTAAGATATTCCAACTTCATTGTATAAATTTAAAACTCATCTTGTCAACGATAAGTGTTCTTTAAAATCTCAGTTCCAAAATGGAAATCTAGGATCTGACAGAAGGACAAGATTCTGCAGTCATGAAAAAAAAAATCACGATAAATTAAAATACAAATTTTCAAAAGTTGCTACATTATTCAATTTGAAACATATCCAACGAGAAAGCATATCACCACTCAATTCCATGTTCTGTTACAAAAAGTCAAGTGCAAATAAAAAACATGAGGATTGGATTTCCAATCGGACAAACATAAATTATATATCGGTTTTTCTATCCTATGCCCTTAGGGCATAGGATAAGAACCCGAATTTAGAAACTAAAACCCTATTTTCGAAATGAACCCTTTACAAAAATAAAAAATAAAAAAACTCTAAATATAAAATCATTGATTTATTGCTATAATTAGGTTCTTAACCAGGTTAGAAAAATCGATTATATATATATAGACCATGTTAAGTGTTCTAGTTTTTTATCACCAAAAAAAAAAGAAAGCACAGTCTCTATACCCCATTTTCTCTGTGTTGGATGAGTAAGGAAACTCCAGTGCCACACGACCATCAACTGAGCCAACCGCAAATCCTGTATATGAAAAGAATAAAGATCAAAACAATAAATGTGGGACTGAAGAATCTAATATTGCGATGCAGAATCTAACAAGAGGCTTTATTGCTCAAGGTTTTAAGTATCTGAGACTTCTCATTAGCATAACAAGAGAGATGTAACATACACAAGACTATAATAGTACCTTTAATATGTGGGCTGGAACTGATACACCTTATCTGAATACCCATAGATGATGTCTTCACTTCAATAGGTACATCTGACATGCGCAAGTCATATGTGCTTACTGAGTTTCCAGAGGCTACAAACAAGTGACATCCGTATAGAGAGATAGACTCCACATCAGTAGTTAGCCGCCCTAAAACCTTTGATGAGCGCAAGTCCCAGTACAGTAGTTGTCTATCCCAACCAGCCGTGATCAACTGATCTGAAATTTTGAGATGGAAATTAAAAATACTACAGTTCAGATTTTAAACATGATATATAAACTTTTACCAACCAGGACCAAAACTTTACACATTTACAAATTAAAATATTTGCAGTAATTTTTCAGTAACACTATAAAATATGAAAAAATCAACAACATCAACATCATTGCCCACTATAGTCCCGCTCAAGCGGGATCTGGGGGGTCAAGATGGGGGCACCCATAACCTGAACATGTCAGGAGGATGCGCCCAATAGACCCAAGGAAAACTGGAATTTAGCTATGTGACAATAATAATTGAATTTAGTTAGAATACACCAAAACTGATATAGGGGCTAAATCCATCTCAAAGGCACTGTACAAAAGCCAATGAGCGTGAGCATGAAACAAATATGGAAAGAAAATGTTAATAGGTAAGATGTAAGTTTCTAGCCTCCAGAAGGAGGCCAAAAAATAAATGTCACGAACACAAGCTCTATATGGATTTGGTTATATATAAACAACCAAATTTTAAGTAGACCATATGCACTCAATTCTTTAAGGTCAATGATCCATTTAGTAATTAAAAAAAATGGAAACCAGCTTGGAAACTTTACGAAAATTGTGAGAAGTCAGAGGATGAAAATCAAACTGTGTAACCGGTGACATGCAACTCAAATTTTGTTTATCAATGTGGTATCAGGTATGTATGTGGATGATAAGCTGCCAGTTTCAATTCTCTCTTATTTAACAAAATATTATCTTTCAGGGCAAGAAGATCAATGCTATAATTGCACAAGTGTCCGAGCAAGCTCAAGATATGGAGAAATAGACCAGTGCAACATAACATTACTTACCTGTTTCAAGAGAATACTCGACACAAGTTGCTGAATCATCATGACTTCCTATATTGGCACAAGTTGCAGATTGCAAATCATACCTAAGAAAATCCAAGCATCAGAATCAGCAACCGGGAAATACAACTTATCTAAGAGGAAATTCATTAATTGGCATAAAGATCCATTCTTGCACTTGAATTAAGACTATAGAACCAGGCCTCATTTTGTTAGCTCATTCAACTGCAGCTGACAGAAATAGAAGTCGCAGAATTCCAGTATATGCTCATTGTCATCAATTTAAAGCTGCAAACAAAAATACTCCTGATCACTGCGTCTACAACTTTCAGAAGCAATTAACATGTATTAAGGTTTGTTACTGCATATAAAACAACCATCAATTGATATCTTTTTTGCATCATTGAATAATTACATTCACTAAATTTGGCATTATCAAAATCCTTTCACTCAACTTTGAATAAGAGAAGATCAAAAGTACTCAGAGAAAGAACCTGTAAATGGCACCGTCATTACCAGCAGCATAGGCGACCAACTCGTCCCGGAAACAACAATCAAGCAGCTGAACGTCTCCTTGAAAATCTAGCCTAAGCACAGAGCCACTTACATCAAATAATCGAAGACTCTGCCCAAAAAAATTGGAGAAAAGAAAATTCAAATTTTCAAAAATTCACCTAAAAAATTAGACTCGTAGTTCAAGTAGAGAGATGAGTTGCTTACAGAATCCCAGGAAGAGATGAGAAGATTATTGGAAGTTGGAGCGAACCGAACCCGGGAAATCGCATCCGTGATTGGACTTTCAAAGTTGAGCATTTCATGCATTGTAGTCTATTCTTTGTAATTGACTCTGGAATCTGCAAAGAGATATCAAATCAGGTTGTCATGAGTGGCGGAGGCGAGGGGAGGGAGTTTCAGCCAGGCGCCAGCGGCACAAAACAAGTGGAATTTTGGATCTTTCTCGATTAAGAAATAAGAATATAAAGACATTAGGAAATAAAATTCAATTGAGAACGACAAGTTCAAACCGAGAATTTGTAGACTTTGACGCGGCAGAGAAGATGTGCCGGCGGTGAAGATTTCGAATTCTTTCTCCCAAGTCCGTCGTTCCGTCCTGATTCTCCGGCTTTTCCTAGGGCTGATAATCACTTGACTGAACTTGGGCCGTTTAAAAACTTTAAAGTCCCGGAAAAAACAAGGAAAAAAAGGAAGAAGAAAATTAGTAGGTTAGCATTTTCAACAAATTTTCTACTATTTTTTCTATAATAAAGAACAAAATTTTATACTATTATCTAAACTAGTTTTACCCGTCGTATCATGTACGACTACGATTCGATATTTTATATACATTATAAATAGGATATTAATAAATAAATAAAAATCTTATATACATATAAGATTAGGTTTTGCCACAATTTATTGCTCTCATTAAAGATGCTCACAATCATACCTACATAATTACCATTGACAAAAACAAGTTAAAAAGTTATATATAGCTTAGTGGTGAGAGTGCTTTCTCATGACCTCATAGGTCATTGGTTCAAATCTCCATGATGCCTACTTTTGTTAATTTTATTTTTTTCAATGACACTTATCTACTCATTAATTTTCCTATTTGTTAGATTATTTCCTCATTTATATTCTATTTTAAATTATATCATAAACTTTTTTTGAAAATCAAAACCCATCATAATTAATTTTTTTGTGTAAATTTTATTTTCATTTTATAATAAATCAAATGTATTTTTTCAACTCAATGGTTATGGTAATTATGTATAAACTAAAAGTTATGATTCAAATTCATATGGTATCATTTTATACATATTTTTTTCACATAAAAATACCTACAACCACAATTTTAAAATAAAGTATAATTTTTTCATTTGCAAAGTAATTTAATTTTATTATATGATATAAGAAGCTTAAAAATGAATAAAAACCCATGACAATTGAGGAATATGTTTTGTGTGTATTTTGTTTTCAATTTATATTAAATTAGATATATTTACTAGTTGATGACCCGGGCCTTGCCCGGGGATTTTTTTAAATAAAAATTATAATATAATATTTAAATATGATATATGTATTATAATTTATATAATAAAACAATATTATAAACATTTTAGTTAATATTTATGTAATAATCATACAAAAGTTGACGTTCTTAACTCATTGGGTTGACACGAATCCGCACAAAAACCTCAGTGAATTGACTCAATCACTTAAAAAAATGAAAACCTACAAAAGAAAATTACCAAAATAAAAATATCATATTAATATACTTATAGATAGAAAAGTTATAAAAAAATGATTTTATATTTATCATATTTATCGATAAAAAACTTATCTATTTTACTATAATATATTAAATTAGTATTTTTTATGTGTCATACATTTGGATAGAATTATTGTAATATTTGTTTGTATTTGTTAAAATTTGATTAAATTAATATATGTAAGGATATTTCTAAAAAATTATACCTATCTTATCTACAAAAAACTATCATTTACTGTATAATAAACATGTGCAAAGATAAAAATAATGAAAACTCGTACCAAATTTTCAAATTGATAATTAAACATTAGAATTTAATGAAATTTTTTTCAAGATAAGTTAATATCCGTACAACAAATCGTAATCGTTAAAATTGATCAATTTTAACTATACTTTTTGCAAATTTCGTTATCCATATAATATAATTTTTATAAATATTGTACGTACAAACCGTAATTGTGAAAAAATAACCATACGATCAATTATTTAGTATATTTTATCTATATTATATGGATAGAAGATGATTAAATATTACAATATAATGAACATGAACAAAGATAAAAAGAATGGTAGAGATAAAAAGTTATCCAATCTCATAGTAAATTAAAAAAATATATAAATTCTTATATAGTATATTTTATTTAAAATATGGATATAAGATAATTAAATATTATAATATAATGACCATGAACAAAGATAAAAAATAATGGATAGAGTAAAAAATTTATCCAGTCTCAGATAAAATTGATAAAAAAAAGTTTTATTAAGTAAGATGAGTGGATAAAATTGGAAATTGCATAAGGTAATAGAATTACAAAATATATAATTTATTAAAAAATGATTATTAAAAATAGGTTGGTTGGGATATAAATTCATAATGAGGAATCTGCCCAAAAGTGTTTCATGTTTAGAAGATATACTAGTATGTATTCCCGTACCTTGTACGAGTTTTTCTTAAATAAAATATTAATAATATAATATTTTCAAATATATTTATTATCCGAGAAAAATAATCATTAAATGCTTAAATATAAATTTTGAATAAATATTTAAAATCAATAAACTATAAAAGCTGTTTATTTAAAAAAATTATTAGTATTACGAATTAAATTAATATCCAAAATATGATAATTTATTTAATTATGAAAAGAGATAAGTAATAAGATAAAAACTTATCAATTTATTAAATACATGGGGCTGTTCAAAATAAACTTAATTATAGTGATATAAGATTGTACGTACATTAGACTATTTTTATATTAAACTTAATTATCTAAACCTAGCATATGCATTCTATGTAAAAATAAAATAAATATCCTAATGTTTCTATAATATATAGCATAAAAAATATCTTAATAATCTTCCTATTTATAATATACAAAAATAAAATATTTTTTAAAAAATTAAGAATGGGATTTTCTATCAATTGATTATAGTGATATAAGACTGTATGTACATTACACTACCTTTATATTAAACTTAATTATTTTGCCAAAGATTGGTTTTAATAAAAGTGGTGGTATGGTCCAATCTAAAAGCGACATGTGTAGTTTAATAATTTTTTTAACCTCCGCTTTAGTATATAGTTATGATAAGGAGGGGAATGCCGAAGGCAGGGCTAGTGACTAGAGTGAAGTCGTAACAAGGTAGCCGTACTGGAAGGTGCGGCTGGATCACCTCCTTTTCAGAGAGAGCTAATGCTTGTTGGGTATTTTGGTTTGACACTGCTTCACACCCAAAAAGAAGCGAGCGACACCTGGGTGAAACTTGGAGATGGAAGTCTTCTTTCGTTTCTCGACGGTGAAGTAAGACCAAGCTCATGGGCTTATTATCCTAGGTCGGAACAAGTTGATAGGATCCCCCCTTTTCGCCCCCGTGTTGCCACACGGGGGGGCAAGGGCACGTAAAAAAGAAAGAGAGGGATGGGGTTTCTCTCGCTTTTGGCATAGCGGGCCTCCCACTGGGGGCCCGCACGACGGGCTATTAGCTCAGCGGTAGAGCGCGCCCCTGATAATTACGTCGTTGTGCCTGGGCTATGAGGGCTCTCAACCACATGGATAGTTCAATGTGCTCATCCGCGCCTGACCTTGAGATGTGGATCATCCAAGGCAAAACGACAATTAAGGCTCTCAACCACAATTTTAAAATAAAGTATAATTTTTTCATTTGCAAAGTAATTTAATTTTATTATATGATATAAGAAGCTTAAAAAATGAATAAAAACCCATGACAATTGAGGAATATGTTTTGTGTGTATTTTGTTTTCAATTTATATTAAATTAGATATATTTATTTAACTCAATGGTTATGGTGATTTTATATAAACCAAAAGTTAAGATTTAAACATATAAGGTATCATTTTTCAGCTATTTTTGATATAAAAAAATTGGATCTATAATTTATTTTTATAAAATTTACGTTTTCCAATTGTAATGTAAATCTATAGTATTATAGAAGATAGGAAGCTTTAAAATGTAAAAAGCCATCAAAATATAGAAAAAATTTATTGTGTATATTTTGTTTTCATTTTATAATAATTAAAAGATATTTTATATTCAATAGTAATGGCGATTGTGTATAAACCAAAAGGTTAAGATTCAAATCCATATGGTATAATTTTATTGATTTTTCATATAAACATCGCAAACATAATTTTAAATAAAAAAAATTTGTTTTCTCATTTGCGGAGTAAATCTATTGAATATATTATATGCGATATGAACTTTAAAAATGAACAAAAAATTTACTTTAATATGCAAAATCAACTATTATGAATCATCATGTTTATGAACTTTTTTTGCTCTTCGCTTGATTGAAACTATTGCTTTGAATTTTATATAAATACCCAACATCAAAATCCAAAATAAAAACGTTAAATCACACAGAAAAAAATGGCTCAAACAACCTCTCAAAATTTATGGCCGCTATTTATCAATGATTCATACTTCGTAAATGTTAATTTTCATTAATTTGTGTTATCCCCTCACATTCTCACTTTTGCATCTCTTTCAAAGAAAATAATTAAAAATTAAACGCAATTTACAATTGAAAGATGAAATTAACTCTACCTCTGCAAATTTCGTGCATCACATATGCTCCAAAATAACGCCCATTTTAAAATCCTATAATTATTTTCAATTCATTTCCCCTCAAACCTTCTTTTTATGGTGATAATTAAAAAGAGATCTCAGACGATCCTTAAAAGCACAAAGAAAAAACTCTGAGCAGCACAATTTGAGGTACATTAGACGAACAACGACCCAAAACTCAAAATGAGGTACTGCATCTTCTACAACTTCCAACCTCTCTGTCATACTGAAACGATATTGATGACCATATTTGGTTTAAATCACTATATTTGTTGGTCAATATAGCAAAATAATAACCATGCGTATATTCAAGGACCGATTACTTAGCCCCGTGCGTATGCACGGGCATCACCACTAGTATAATATAAACTTTAATATAAGTAATTTATTGTTCGTAGAATTTATATAATTTTTTAATCAAATATTATATTCTTCCTATTTTAATACTTTTCATGTAAGTAAATTTAGAGTTTATCAAATACTTCAATATCTATTAAATATTTTATTATCCATTTTTATTAATTTTAAAAATTTTAACTATTTATCATTAATTTTTCTATAAAAGAAAATCACTATATTTCTATAAATAAATTCGTTAAAAGATATATGATAAAATATTTATATTTATTTTTAAATATTTAGATATTTTATCTTTAATTTTAAATACTTGTTTAAGGAAGCTTTCAAAAAATATTGTTATACTAAATAGATATTTTTTTGATGTTAGAAATAAATTTAAATAGTTAAAAAAATTAATAGAAAGAAGTTATAATAATAGAAATAAAAATTAATTTTTTAAATATAAGGTGTGGCTAGAATCGTTCTGGTGATTCAAAAAGGTACAACTTTAATATATAGTTATAGATATTAACTATTTTTTATTTTTAAACATTATAAGTATTTATCATTAACTTTTTATTATAAAAGAAAAATATATATTTATAAATAATTTCGTGAAAAGACGTCATGCTAAAAGGTAAAAGATATTTATACTTATTTAAAAATATTTTAAATTTGTTATCTTTAATTTTAAATATTTGTATAAGGAAGTTTTCAAAAGATATTGTTATACTAAATAGATATTTGTTTGATGTTAAAGATAGATTTAAATAGTTAAAGAAGAATATAATAGAAAAAAGTTAAAATTTAAAATATAGTTATAGATTTTGGTGGCTCGAAAAGGGATAGTTTTAATATATAGTTATAGATTTTTTATACTCTAACTCCAACAAATTCTCTATTTTGAAGAATCATATTTATACTAATATTATTTTTATTTATATAATGCTATAAAATCTAATTTAACCAATAGGAAGAAGACATGATTATATATATACATTTAATTCATTCTCTAAATATTTTTGGGAAATTCCCGAAATGTAGACATGTCTAGTCATATTTTGGAGACTCTCTCCATTTTAGAGAAATAGATGGAAAAACTGTTGGATTTAAAACATACACTAAATTCTCCAAACTCAAAATTTTTGTTGGAGATGCTCTTAAAGATAGTCGTTGGATGAGGAGAAGAAAAGAGGAAAACAATACCCTGAAGATGGTTAAAGATCACAATGAGGTTGAGATAGCTAAGGGGAAAAAATAAGAATTTAGTGACGACTGAAAGTTAAGGATTAGGAAATCCTCTTTATGAAAGAATCCAAGTATCTTTGTGGAAGAGATCGTGACTTTCAATGTGGCCCAATTTTGTAATTTTATCAGTCACAACATTACATTTCTTAATAACATTTTCACACGAATAGTCTCGAACCCTTGAAGAGAAACCAAGGTATTTGAAACTAACATTTAAATTTCCAAGGGCACGTACCAGTTTCCTTTAATATGTTTATGACAGTAAGGTTATCACCCTCGATTTTAATTTTTCATGAACCCAACTGATGGGCTTATAATTATGATTATAAAAAATAATTAGTAGTCTATTAGTTAAAATAGAAATGCATTGTGTGCATATAGTCATATAGATGTGCGTTCAAATATCAAATCCCACAAATAATTTATGTATTTTGGTATATAATAGTTGTTAGTTGTTTCATGTCTTCTAGTTCATGACAATTGTTCTTTTGATTTATTACAATTGTTCTTTTGGTTCATATTTTTGAAGGCTTAAGTTCATAATAGTTTATCTTACGATTCATTTAATTCATTATGGTTGTTAATATTGTTCTTTTGAAGTGTATTTTTATAAGTACTAGGAAAACAGGCCCGTGCATACGCACGGGACATGAAGTTAATTATATGAATAATAGTTTGTATATTTTTAAACACTAAAGAGAATATAATCATTTCATACTAGACTTAATTAATGAACTTTACAACGGTGTTGTATATAAAATAATAATTTAGGAAATAAAGGGAAAAAACAAAGAGTAACTGTCTAGGGTGCTTATGTTGTGTGCTTGATTGTGAAACCGTAGGGTGGTGTTGCAATGGGATGCGTGTTCTTCACGGCTTGGAGGAATCTTTCGGCTTTGTCTTTGTAAGCGTCGTCATCTACAAATTGGGCTTCTTATCTGCTTTATAAATGTAATATTTTATTATGAAGTTGTAATAGTTTTTGTATTGTTCTTCATATTTGAGATGTCTGGTAGGAGGTTGATTCGTGGTGGATGAAAATCCAACTGTTGTTTTGTTTGGTGTATGGTAAGATGCTATCCATTGTAAGCCTTGGATTGTAGGCATTATAATATTTTTTTGTGAAGTAATAGTAATGTTTTTAACATGCATTCGTTTATTTTCCGTAATTTATAAAATATGCACGAGACACGTTTTTTAACATGCATTCATTTATTTTTCATAATTTGTAATATTTTATAAAGTATATTTTTTACGGTTTGAGTTTATAAAAATAGTTAGAACTTGTAATCGTGTAAGAATTGAGAGTACATGTGACTATGTTAGTTGTTTAAGCTAAAAAAACATTAAATTTCAATATGTCCAAATTTTATATGAAAAATTATATATTTTTTACACAAACTACTTGTAATTTATCGCCCAATATGAAATTAAACCTTTACACATGCTACAAAATTTTTTAATTACTACTACATAATAATCTTTTCATTTAATGATCTTACTTAAAGAATGGTCATGTAGTTTATAAATGAAGTAGTTGGATGGAGATGAGTTAAAGTATTGTATACTACGGAGTATAAAATAATTAAAAATGGACTAAACTAAAAAGGTAAAGGCACTAAGGTAGGCTTGTTTATCGCACAAGTTGATCGCCTTTAGTTCCCATCTTCCATCTTTCCTCGGTTCCTCTCAAACCTCAAAACCTACAGATTTACAGAAGAAAGTAAGATAAAGGTGTCAACATTTGAATACTTTTCTCCTCTTACTGGTATCGAGACTCGCATCACCTCTTACATTGCCGGTACTTCTTCTCCTTCCAGTTACGCTCAGTGAATGTTCTGCATCGTCCTTCCATTACTCTAGATCTACATTCTCTGGCCAACCATAATCTTTAGATCTGCAAGTTTTATGCCTTCCACCTCTTAATTAATTGCCGGCAAAATGTACAGATCGATCGTTGTTGCTAAATTGCTAAATCATGTGGAACTTATTTAAGATTTGGGTTCCATTTGGGTTTCTCTTAATTAAGATTAATTAACTGATTTGGGTTTTATTTTGATAGCAATTTCTCCGATCGGGTCCTTAAGATTGAAATCATGGTAGGATCTTTTGATACCAAGTCCGGTTTTGAGGGATGCATCAACCTTGTTGATTGGGCTCACAATCAGAAGCGTAAGAGAGAGGATTTGAAGAAGGAAAATGGTTGGTTTAAATTCTGTGTTTTTAGCTCTTGATATATGAGGTTTTGTTCATTTCTAAATGGTCGACCTGTTCTTTGAAAATTTTAGTATGTATTTTTTTTTCCCTTAACTTGGAGACCTAATCTTATGTTAGATGAAATGGGAGGCTATATTGCATGGTACTAAGGGAGGGGTCCTTTTACTTGCTTATGTAATTAGAAAGTTGTGTTGTGGGTCTTAGGTTTAAGGTTCAATATGCTTATGAAGTCATGTACAATTAGCTTCCTGCTCAATTGAAAGATGTGATGCTTACTTTTGTCTATCCTCTCTTTTGTATAAAAGTATCTTATTTGTGTATGTTAGGTGCAAATGTTGCAGTGTCACGAAGAGCATGTCTTATACCAGCTTGAAGCAGATGATGATTTGCGGTGTGAAAATGATGATGACAAAAGCAGTTGTTGCTATGCTTGAAGAATTTCCATATGATATGTATATATTTGTATTCTAAATATTGAATTTCTTACTTTCTAGAAAAAGTCAATGGTTGTGTGATCATTTGTTGAATGTATGTGGAGATTACATAAGATTTGGGTTTCTCTTAATTAACTTATTTTTGTTCCAATCGGTCATAGCTTGTGGAAAAAATATTTTTTCGTTGGGCTTTTTTCTTTATTTATCCTTGCACTCTTCAGTGTTGTTTAATATCTGACTATAAAACTTATCAGGTCTAGGAGATCAGGACAATGATCAATTGGGAGACTACAACTCTAAGTGTACTGCATCGGACACCTATTTTACAACTACATTCAAGTTAATTCTAGTTTCTTGCATAAGGCATTGCATATTTGCTTTATTTGGATATCATGTTGTTACATATGGTGTGTATTGGTTGATGATTAATGAATTGACTTGAATTCAGGGATGGTTGGATAAATATCCAAAAAAGGCTTCGCTCATAAGATTAGTCTATGAGGGTGATTGGATGAACCAATTACAAGATGTTGTTTTGATAAGAGGTTTGCTTTTCCCTTATATCTTGTAATAATATTGTGTTGTGGCCGCTAATGTTGGGCATATTGCTTCACAAGGTTCATCTAGACTCTTTGTTGATTTTTCTAGTTGAAACGTATCAAATATTGGGCCAGCCGTACTTAGTATCTGCACAAATCTTCAAGCTTTGAGTTTCAGTTACTATGAGCATATATTTGGAATTAAGCTGAAGCACGGTAAAAAAAATTTCCTTGTACCACACAAGTGTCTTTTATGCACTTGTGAAGTTAGGTGAATATCATTGCCGTCTTGTCTATTGAACATGCTACAATGTTTGGATAACTTGATTTCATGTAGTACACTTTTGTCTCCTAAGAACACTTGACCTCACAGACCACCATCCTTCCCACTTTCAAGTTCACAACTTTTTGCTTTGTCAGCTCAACCATCTCTCGATTAAGTTTAGCTCTTACAAGTACAATGTAAACAATGTGTAGGATAAAGTCCAACCTAAAAAGACATAAATATGTCAAAAATGTGGAAAACTTTACTTGGCCTTTTGTATTCTTGAGGTTTATATTGCATGTGTTCTTAAGATTTGATCTTGAGAATGCTTTAAGAGGTGGACAATCTTTATTCTATTAAGTCTCTATGTCAGTTCAATTGTATATAGATGTTTGATTTGATAATTTTAGGTGTTCTAATTTAGAATGCTTAAGAGTACTAATTTTCTAATCTTATTCTCTTTTTCTTTTGTACATAAAGCGCCATAAAGAATGCATTAAATAGTTTGTCCTGTTGGGAATAATTCTGGAGGTTTTCGTTACAATCTAAATGTACGTTCATCTATTAAAGAATGCATTTTCTTGTGCACTTATATTTATGTTCTAATGTCTATAAATAGTTTCAACTAATGTTAACGTTTTAGGCTTTTCTGAATTGTACCATTAACTGAATTATAGGTTCCATCACAATAACAACAATTGCATTGACTAATTGATTACTTGAATTTCTTCAAAGAAATGCTTATTCTTACAATCTTAATGAATAGTGTTTTCCTGCTTTAGAATATCATATGAGAATTAGGATTTCAACACATGCATAGAATGGTGTAAATACTTATGAATAATATTTCATTTGTTATATTTATTTTCATAGTGTGTTTATTACATTAATTACATAATTACCCAAGTCTAGTCCTTGCATGCTCATAGTTTTGCATTTTGTTTTCGTTTTTGTTTTTGTTTCCAAGCAAAAACAACAATAAGTACAAAAGTTTTGTTTAAGAAGTCATAATGACCATCATCCTTGAATTTATGGTTGATAAAAAGAAGGCATTACATATAATATGATTGTATTGGTATGTCTATATTTTACTTCCATGCGGGACTAATTATATCTTTGTATGCATGGCTTAAGTGAATAATTATGGACAATATAGAGAGAGCATGCAAATGTACCTTAGAGTTAGAGAAAATGAAATTTGTGCTCATGAATATATCAAAATGGTTGCCAACATTCCATTTTCTACAAAGCATGACCCTTAATCTTGCATTGGCATCCTCTGTCAGGTCATTTATGAAGATAGAATCAACTGTTGGGTTAGTGTCGTAGCTCGTAGTACGTCATGGTTGAATTGATTTGGGGGTAAAGGTAGGCATGAAAGGGTATGTAAGTGGTTCCCTCGTGTGTGGATGCTTGATGAGAGGAGTATTGGTCGATTGATTTATATATATGAGTGTCTTGGTTTGAATTTTGAAGTAGCTCCAAACGTTACAATTTGCAACGGTTGTTCACTATTGTGTTTTAATTAGGGTAGTAATGTGGGATGCATGTATTTTGAATCGACACATATGGAATGACTATTCTGTTTTAATTAGGTAGTAACGTGGGCTGCATTTATGTATTTGAAATCGACACATATGGAATGACTGTTCACTGTTGCTATTTTGTATTAATTAATTCACATAATTTTGTATTACCAATTCATCAAACGTTACGCTTGAATTGCACTATTTTGGTTTGGATGTGTGTGATTTGAATGACCCTAATATGGAAACATTTATTATATTAATATTAATTATTCAATATAATTTCCTATTAACTATTATCCAAAATGATTTGTCATGATTTGGCCTAAATACAATTGGATAAATTAAAATTGTCCAATTTTCTTATGGGTGGATTATTCTATTACAGAGTCATATTGTATCATTAACAATCTTAAAATATGAAAACAAAATTGAACGTAGTCTCTTACGAGCTAAAGACGTGGATAATTTTATAACTTTTGAACCCCTTGGTTCAACACTTCAACCCCATGGGTTAACATAAAAGATAAGGTTCAAACCTATAAAGAAATGCGAAAAAGATTAAAGTCGAGGGAAAAAATAAATAATTTATTAAAACTAAAAGTAAGTATATGGAGATTTAATTTTCCGTGCAAAATTATTTATTATTGATTAAAACTAAAAGTAAGTAGATTGAGATTTATTTATTAAAACAAAATTATTTATGAAAAATTACGGAGTATTTTCTTATATTAATTTTCCGTGCATATGTCTGGTAATTTTTATGCGTGGCTCATATATTATTTCACACCAAAAAAATCTAAAAGTAAGTAGATTGAGATTCGAACCTTAAACCTCCAATACAAATGACATGGCCACAACCATTGAGCTAAAGAATTTATCTTGATTTATAACACAATTGGTTTAATATGAGTAAGATGTATGATATGTGCAATAAATGCACTTCGTACACAACTTTTTATTGTTATATATAGATAGGTTCATAATACTTTATCTTACAATTTATGTCTTTTAATTCATGTTGGTTGTAATTTTGTTTAATTTCATGTATTTTCATTCATGACATATTTTTTCATGTTTTTAAAAGCTTAAGTTCATAATAATTCTTCTTACAATTCACGTCTTTTAACATATGAATGAATTGATGCCTCGAATGTTATAATTCGGAAGACATGCTTTTACTCTCATTGCCGATTTTTCTCTCATTACCTATGTGGGATTTGAATCCACATCTTGTACATGAGATAAATTACTTTTTGTTTGAGCTAATATGCTTTCAAAATTATTTTGCACAAACAACAAACAAATCAAGCTTAGAGTTATTTCTTTGTTGTTGAGGTTAAAAATATATGGTGCTTTATTATTTGGTTCATGTATAGAGAAGTGTAGGGTTATAAAAAGTGAATGAAATAAAAATGTAATTGGATAAAAATATATCCATATATATATATATATATCTACTATAAAATAGAAAATTTTGGGCAATCAATGCCTTATTAAAAGACCTAATATTTATTTTTAATTTTTTTTTAATCTTCTATCTATAAATCTATATTTATATCTATCTATCTATAATCTATAATCTTTTATCTATCTATCTATCTATAAACCTATCAGATTAAATCTCCATGGCAATTAATGCCCCCACATTTTATACATATTATATGAATTTTATACAATGTCATAACCTACTTTAATTCGGCATTGAATGTCAATAAAAGAAATTTAATAAAATCAATCCACCATTTGACTAATCTCTTCAAATTCCAAAATGAGTTTGTAATCTTTTTGTAACATCCCCTCCTCTAAATGCTACTAATTTTCATATTTAATTACCTATACCTAAATTAGTTTACCTATTCCCAACATCCTTTTTCCATCCCAAAAAACATACCTACATTCTTATTATCCATCTTCCCTCAATCTATTATCTGTGTTCAACATGGCATCCCGATGTCACACCCTAAATTAGTCTATATTTTATAATATAGGGCTGCTATTGTGACCAAATCGAATAGCAATTTGATTCCCAATTCATGTTTATTGCCACAATCCACCCTTCTAATGATCAAGATCGACCACAACTCTTGCGTTCTAGAGATATTTATACAATACGAAACTTGACAGGTATGAGTTCCTATAAATTAGCTCACAAATCCGTAATTATCAAAAGCATCTGGCACAATGTACTAGTAATAATTTTGTTTTTTGTTTTGCAATCAAAGCTCTTACCTAATTGGGACTAATCGGTGCAAGAGGTTTCTCTGAGTGTTCAAGATCGATCGATGTGAGGCCACCGAGATCAAGATAAGTGAAGACTCGATGGTGTATTCGCAGTAAGAGGTCAAGAGTTTGTTGCAGCGGATCGTCGATGGCAATCGCGCCACTGGAGGATTGTTTTCTTTAGCTAGGGTCTTCAGTGTTATTGGTAGGGTTGGTTTTTTTATGTTTTCAATTCAAGTTCAGAAAAAAATGCTAATATAAAAAAATATAAATATTTTTGAAGCTTTGTCTATATATTAGACCTTTATTAATATTTGTTTCAAATGCAAATAATTTTTTTCAATGTTTTAGATTTATTGTAGATTCATTTGTCTCTTCTTTCAAGTATTTTCATGGATTTATTTTATAAGATAAAACTTTTATTTGGTAGTAAAATTTTAACCTAAAAAATATTTTCATAGATTTATTCTATGAATAATTGATAATAAAATATAGCGATAAATTGTACCACTAATATCTTTTTTATATAAAATTTATATGTATATTATTTGACTAAAATATCCTTTTTAATTTAGTTTAGAAATATTAGTTTATTACTTTTTAACATCAAATTACATTTGTTAAGGTTAATTCACTTTCAAATTTCAAATTTTCATGAATTTTCTTATTTTTAAAATAACTTCTAAAATATATCACTTAATAAGTTAAGGGTAATTTGGTCAACTAATACAAATCTACATTAAAAATGGTTATCGGTGGTATAATATAATTTTGTGAAATATACTATACAAGGTAATTTAAGATAGAAATAAATTTTAACAAAAGAAAAAATTGTTTATTAAATATTTATAATTAAAATTTAAGATTATTCACCATTATATTTTATTGAAATTACCGATTTCACAAAAAATATAAGCAAGACGATGAGAAATTGTATCTTCATCATGCATTAAATGAGATTGATTATCAATCTATAAAAATAATCAAATTAAATAAGAAGAAAAAAATTGGTCATAAATACTGAAATCAATGAGATTATTGACTATTATTTTACCAAATAATTAAATTGCATCAAATGAATAAATAGTTACATCCTTTTGTTTATGAAATTCATGAAACTAGCTATTTATAAATAAAAAAGAGAAATATTATAAAACAAAGTTTGCGTGAGACAATAAATTAAGAGGGTGAATATTGATTTCATTTTCATGTATTATAAACCATTTAATAAGTGACTATATAGCATATGTGAAGTTTCGATAATACAATCTATAATACTTTCTATCTATAATCTATAATAATAATATTATAAGACTAAATGTCCTTGACAGTTATTAATACTATTATACTTCATACAAAACAAGAACATTATTATAATAGGTTTAATCAATATCATATTGTTATCCGATATAAGAATAGGTTTTGGTCAATACATGTTATAATTATTTTATAATTATCAAAAATATACAATTTTTAATAATAAAACAGAATATAAATTTGTCCCGTCCAACGGACGGGTTAAAAATTCTAGTAATACTATAAGAAAAGCTTTTGACAATCCATGCCAATGCAATTATTGCGTCATCTTATTTCAATCCAAATGACATTTTATCTTACTCTAAACTAAAATTATGTAAAAACATATAAACCAATTTACTTATGTACCAAAAGTTGCACAATAACAACTAACAACCATAAAAGTAGCACAGTAACAACTAACAAGGGATCAAATTATTTTACTTAATTTTAAAATGTTTATAAATGAGATTGATATTTAGGTAAAAAAATTAAACTAGTTGTCCCCGTCGTGCCCTGCACGACTATGACTCGATATTTTTCTTAAATATACTATAAAAAAAAAGATATTTATAAATATAAAATTTAATATAAGTAATTTATTGCCCGTAATATGTATAAAAATTACTTTTTTAAATAAAATAAAATAAAATAAGTATAGATTATTAAGTTTAAAATTGAGAATAAACATTATTAACATAAAATAATCTACATTGCTCATTTTCCTTGACAATATTTGATAAATAGATTTAATTTAAAAGAAGGAGATAAAATATGAAAAAATAAAGCAAAAAAGATATATTTTGTAAATATGGAAGAGATGAGATTGAGCATATATATTTTATTGGCTTATAAGGAAAAAATCCAACCCTTAGTTAAATTTTTTTAGTTAATCTTCTGCCAAAAATTAAGATACTACCTAAATTTGGGAAATAAAAAAAAAAATAATTAAGTGGAAAAAATTTGGCATGTGGAATATGAAGTGGAAAGAATAATTAATATATATAGTAGATATGCTAGAAACTTCCAAAATTACAATTTTGATTCTTTCTAATATATTGAATGATATTATAAGATTTGTTTCCAAAACTACCAATTTATTTGTATAATTTCTATGAATTAATGAGGAGATGACACGTGTCAAAATCTGATATGGCGCATTTTAGGAATGACATGTGGCAAAAGATGATGTGGCGCAATGTGGTGGCTCCAAGCCTTATTGCTTTTATATATATAGTAGATTAGTGAAACTTAAAATTACTAAAAAAAATAAAACAAATTATCTAAAACAAATAAAATAAATTATTTTTTATTATATATAATATATTGTAAATTTTATGTCTTTCTTTTGGCAATCAATTGATGTATATTTAAAACAGAATTTGAAAGTAAAATTATTTCATATCATAATTCACAACAACAACAACAATATTGACTCAATTCAGTACCCCTCAAGGAAGTATTTTGGGGTCAAGATGGGGCACCCCTGGCTTAAAGCTGAGGAGATGCGACTGAGAGACCCAAAAGGACCGAAAACCCACGACAGTTGTAACAAGCATAGAGGCAAAAAACAAGAAGCGAAAGCAACACAAAACGAAAGCGGGACACGAGGCAAAACAAAGAGAAGAAAAAACACAAGTGCAAATAGTGCAAGATACCCAAACTGGCAAAATCCTAAGCGGAAACCGTCTGTCCCGGCGGCTAGATGTTGTCTCTCACTCGGATTGCCTACCTAACAATGTTGAAATAACACAAACAATTAATAATTTAATAGGGGGCAAGTAAGAATAATGAAATCACAAATAAAAACACGAAAATATTAGCAAATTCATACAATTCAATGTAACATAACCCTAATATCATAAATCTCCAACTTTGAAATTGAAACCCTAACGAAATATATAACAATGAGATCCATGAAATAAGCAATATAAAGGAGGTCAAAACCAACAAAAAAAAAATGAGGACTAATGTCATAACTTAATAATACATTTTATGAAAATACAAATGACAATTCATACAAAGTAGATAAAATCAACACATCAATTTGGATCCTTATAGTAACAAAATCACAAAGAAATCAGTTGAATAACATGGAATTTAACAAAATATTACAAAAATAATGTCCAATGACGCAATTCAGAATAAAATAACATCAAAATCAAAAAACCCCAATCTCGATAAAACTAGATATGGAAAAAGCCTATGATAGGTTAGAGTGGGATTTCACCTTTGAAATACTTGAAAAATTCGGATTTAAAAACATATTTATAGGTTGGACAAAGCAATGTGTACAAACAATATCGTTTTCAGTCCTAGTTAACAATAGCCCTACTGAAATATTCCTTTCGGAACGTGTTCTGAGACAAGGAGACCCGCTATCTCCTTTCCTATTTATCCTTGCTACTTAAATACTGGCTAGGAAACTACAAGAAACGAGCAATATTGAGAAAAACACTGTTGGATTCCCACTTTCCCGGGCCGGAACAAAAATACCATTCCTTGCCTTCGCAGATGACATCATTATTTTCTCCAGAGCAAACCAAGTAGCTTGTGCAAGAACAAAACAAATTATTGAGGAATATTGTGCAATTTCAGGCCAAAGGGTCAATTACCATAAATCGGCCTTCCAGACATCAAGAAATGTGGACAATCAACAAAAAAACAGAATTCAACACACTCTTGGGATAATGTCAATGATCAATCTGGAATCCTACCTTGGATGTCCAATTGTCAATGGCCGAGTCAACCGAGATACCTTCAAAGACACAATTGGAAAATCTAAGTCACAACTCTCGAAATGGAGAGCTAATGCACTCTCACAAGAAGGAAGATCGGTCCTTATAAGATCCAACCTGGCTACAAAACCTAACTATCCAATGCAAAGTTTCATGCTCCCAAACCAAGTACACAAGGAATTGGACCAAATCAATAGAAATTTTTTCTTGAACAAGGATATTCACCACAAACCGCTCATTGGCTGGGATAGAATATGTAAACCTAAAACTTATGGCGGACTTGGAATTAGAAAAACTGAACATATGAACAAAGCCTTGCAAATGAAACTTCTTTGGAAACTACTAGTGGAACCGGAAAACATTTGGGTCAAGCTCATGAACGAAAAATACCTTAAGGGTGCTTCAATTTTATCGTATAAAAAACAGACTAACACCTCGTGGAAATGGACTAAACTGATGAATTTACGAGAAGAGTTTAAAAAAGGCCTTATTTGGCAAGTAGGAGATGGGAGAACCATAAAATTTTGGACATATAAATGGTTATTTCAGGATACGCTGGACAAATTTGCGCTTAACGTTGAAGCGGTTAGTGGAGCAACTCTTGTGGAAGAGTTCATAACAAATAATAGAACATGGCGTCAAGATGTCTTAAGACGACTACTTCCGACTAACCTAGTTAACCAAATCATGATGGTCCCAATCCCTGAAAATTGGATCCGGGATCGACTATATTGGGCCCCTAGTAAAAATGGCTGGTTTTCGACGGCTTCGGCAATAGAACTAATAACAGGTGTGAACCAACAAACACCTCACCCAAATAATTGGATATGGAAACTAGATACATACCCTAAAGTTAAGAACTTTCTATGGAAAGTCGCCTGCAATGGGCTACCCACTAAAGCAAGGCTATTGGAAAAGCACATATCTACCCCTCCAGGATGCTTAATGTGTAACTGCACTCGTGAAGATACAGAGCACCTCTTCATTGAATGTCCTCATACGACCAAGCTGTTACATAACATTAATACAAAAACAGAAAGCATCATAAAAAACTATGACATAGGAAATAAATCAACGAGTACCATTCTTAACGAGTTATACCAAAGCTTGGGAAAATCTGAATTTGCAGAAATGGCAGTGTGCTGGTGGTGTATCTGGCACCAGAGAAACAAATTAGTCTTTCAGCAAACCCCCAATGACTTTATCCAGAATCTTGAACAATACACAAAAAATCAAATTAACCAATGGAAACGATCAAAGACTTGGGAAGAAGATGAAGAAAAAGCTCAAAAACGATCCCAAAATGGACACAAAAGGAAGAAGAGAACGAAAAAATGGAAGAACCCCCCCAATCTCGTCAAATTAAATTTCGATGGGTCCAAACTTAACTCCAACCAAACAACTTCGGGATTTGTGATCCGGGATCATGAAACACAAGTAATCGGAATGGGAACCAAGAAACAGGGAGATATCTCAATTTTAAGGGCGGAAGCCCTTGCACTGAAAGAAGGGATCAAGGAAGCTAAGAGAATGGGAATTACAAGACTCGAAATTGAAGCAGATAATCTCATAGTAATAAATGCCATTAACAATGTCGGACACTGTCCGTGGGAAATTGAGATGTTGATATCAGATATGATGGTCTCACTCTATCAACTCGAGACTGTCAAAATCCGTTATGTTGGTAGGGAATGCAATGTTGTGGCCGATAAAATTGCTAAGCTGGGCCACAGCATCCCTACTGACCTCCTTTTGGATAACTCAGAACTTCAGGTTCTCATCCGCAAGGATGCTCTAGGGCGCCCTCCTAAACCTTACCTTATCAAAAAAAAACACCCCCAATCTCGACATTTAAACCATAAAAAACTTTAAAAAAAGGTCCGTGGAAAAAACAACTCGAAAGAGGTTGAAAATAACATCTAAATCAACTTAAACATGCAAATGGAGACGCAATTGAAGATTGAACGCATCGAGTAAAAAATACTATAGCGTGATGGAAGAAAGAGAAGACCCTAACATCAAATTTTATTTGATGCCAAACACCCACCAATGACTCCTATGGACGTCGAGGACAAAATGAATGTACCATTCTACGACCAATCACAAGGTCGCGCACGAGCCAAGAAGATTTAAGAGGCGACTCACGCTCTTCTAGATAGTTTAGGAGCCAACATAAACCAAACACTGCACCCTCCATGGATCATTATGCTTAGCCACTAACTTTCGTCTGAACCAAGCCTAAACTTGTGCATTGCTCAGTGAAACAAGCTTGGGTCGCATGGTTCTAATGCACGGTCGTGCGCCTCGAGCTAGTAATGGCCTTTGGTCGTGCGCCCACAAGTGGCTCATATGGCGCCGAAAGTTTAGCCTTGGTCGTGCATCATTGATCGCACGATTGTGCACCATCCCTTAGTTACCCCCTTAGGTTGTGCGTTTCTCCTTTCCATCAATCTCAACTTTGGGTCATGCGTCTTGGGTGCATGATCATGCTCTTGACCTCAAGTGTTGCCTTAGGGCATGCACCTTGGTCGAGACGGGATTTTTGGGCCACACTTTCGAAAGCTATTTTCTTAAGACTTTAACCTAGTCTGTTTACTGTTTTCTTTTATAAACTCATGTCTTTCATTATCATTAAGTTAAGTGGAATTTAATTGAGAGCACTTTGGCTAAGGTACTTCTCGATTTCAACTCAAAAGATTCTTATTCTTCTTTCTTGATTGAATAAGTATTTCCGTTTTGTGTTCATTGATTCTACAAGAGATTAAAAAGGTTGAGTGTTACAAGAGAAATTCGGATCCAAACCAATGCATATAGATCCAAATTCAAGAAGATTCATTCTAGTTCGCGAATACACTCAGCAAGAAAAAACTTTTTTTTTGAACGACAATAAGAAAAAACTTTCAATGCAAGATAGGATCATCACATATCACTATTTTTAAGCCAATGATAAAATTACCTTTTGAGTAAACACCATTCGGACTCGTTTATTTCTATACAAAGAATAAAGTTGGAATTAATAATCGGATTAGAATAAGTTTCACTCATATCCATCTTAAAGATAGAATATGTGCTTATATATATTGTAAGAGAATAAAAATGAACTATACATAAACTTTCTTTCCTACTAAACACCAAAAATTAAATAGGTTATACCTAATCCCATTTTATATGCCTCAAGTATAGAACTAAACCGGCCTAAAATATTATCCCATTTTATATACCTTCACAACCCAAGGCCTTCATAAAAGCCTGGCTTTGCTCTCTTCACGGCTGAAACCCTCTTTAGTTTTCAATTTTCTCTATCAATGGTTATCATGGCTTTCTTCTACACAGACTGCTAGAAACTAAAATTCGGTTGACATCAAATCCAAATCACACGATCCCGGCGCCTTTTTTATTTCATTTCGGGCGGGATTTCTCTTGTGAATGGGGAGGTGGACAGCGTGTCGCCGCCTCCTCGTCCATCTGGCTTCCTCTGCAACGCCCAAATCATCGTTCTCGGCTCCGGCTTCCAATCGTATCGTGTTTCAAAGATACCGCTCTCGTCTTTGGAGTTCGGGGCCCAATGTTTTCTGTTCTAGGGCGTTCTCTTTGATGCCGTCGTCAAATGCTTTTTTTGAAGACGATTTCGATTACGGGTCGGCCGCTGTTGTTGAACGGAATGATGGGTTGCGAGTTGAGTCCAGGGAGGATGCGGATGAGGCTGGGAAGATCCCCGTCAAAGCTTTCTTTTTGTCTACTAGGTTTGTTCTTCCTTTCACTTCTTGCTTGTTTGATTTCGTGTAGTTTGCTTTTTGGATTGAGAAGTGAAAGCAATAAGCAATTTTTTTTTTAAATGTTTGTTGGCTCTTATCATGCTGTTCATTGTGGGACTGTGGGAGCAACTGATTTGGCGTTTGGCTTGAAATTAGTAATCGGGTTTTGAGGGAATCAGTTTGAACTTGGTGGGCGTATGGTTAGATTAGGAAAATTAGGGATACAGTATGAGGCTTTTTTTGCAATTTCATTTTGAAAATTTAGCAGCTAAGCTGGATATAAAGAACCCTTATTTATTTATTGTACTAGCATGATTTCTTTCTTATTTTTCCCTTCATCAAAACATAAGCTACTTGTAGATATGTAGATAAAGAGTATTAAGGAGAATAATGCTTCACCTTGAACTGCTATAAAAGGGAAGAGAATAACTTGTTGGCTTTCTTTCCCTAAAATGGTGTCTCAATCTTGATATTTCAGCCACTAGATCATGGTTTTCTTTTACTCTATATGCATTTTGTAACTGCTGTGCAGGCTTACTTGTCTTGATTGCTTTGTTCTTTTGCCTTCAATGTTTGGCTTCTCAGATTCATGGTTTTGGCAGTATCAATTTGAAGAGCATGCAAGCAGAGAATGTGAGGAACATTATTCCTCCCGCTTCTCGTACCTATAACTACATTGCACTTCGATTCCGTGATGAACCTTCACCCCATGTAAGAAATTTCAACAATGCTTTCGGCTTTCAGAATATTATCTCCATCTTGTGTATGTCCTTTTTTCCATACATATTGACAAACTACAAGCATTTTGCATATTCCTCCCTTCCTAGTTCATATGTTTTGCTAAACATACATTTGTTGGAATTTACTCCTAAATATCTCCTCGAGTCCCATGTGTTCAATAAACATTTACATAAGTATATACAGCATCTAAGTTGTAGATGGTTCACTCCTAGACTTTTTTGAGAATCCTGTATAGTAGGCATATACTCCCTCTGATTGGAAATACGTGACGAGCACTTGAATTTTGATCAACTTATGTGTCATTTTAGTTTTTTTAGGCAATTATTAGTCAGGAGGTATGAGAATTGTTTGGAATTTGTTTTGTTTGACCAATACTCTTCATTCATTGGCTAAAAAAGGTGGTGAATATTTAAAAAGTGATATGATTGAGAGAAAAAGTTAAAGATTTTGAATTTAATTAATATCTTTCTTAAAACTTGTGTCAAAAGCTAAAGCGACACTTATTTCCGATCAGGAGGAGTAATAATTTGGTCACTGTTACATTCCTTTAGGATTGTAATGCTGCTTAGCAAGCTCAGAGTAGTTTTTTCGACTGTAAATGTCAAACTAGGGACATGGATGAGAAAATGCGAAGTTAGTACTAGCAATGCCTGACTCTGCTGATTTGGCGTGCTATTTCAAGTTGTAGACAGAAAATTCAATCAAATGGATTATGTGTTTTTTTATTTTGGAAAATCATGCTTGTGCTGCTAACCAAAACAAAGCTTTAACGATCTTTATCATGTCTTTACCTTGCTATTTTTACCAATTCCAGTATACTGTTAGGTTGTGTAACATACTATCTTCTCATACAAACTTTGTAGTTAGCTGGTATTTTTTATTCCCATGATGATATTTAAACATTTAGTCATCTTTGTTGATGTGCATCCATTATTTCAGGGAAACGCATTTCATGATGATGACTGTTTCCGATACATGGTGGTATTCCAATACGGTTCTACTGTTTTGTTTAACATTGAGGATCATGAAGTTGATTCTTATTTGGCTCTTGTTAGACGACATGCTTCTGGATTGCTTGCAGAGTCGAGAAAGGATGGTAATTTTTTTCTCCTAGGACTTTGCTATGTCATGATATATTGATATCTTTACAAGACAATTCATAACTTGCTTTTTTAATATAATTCCGTATTCATGCTCAACCTTTTCCCAAACATCATGAAGTATTGAAGTTGTTGCTCTATTTGTTATTTGGTCACGCTGGGTTACCTTAAAATTTTGAAGAGACTTAAAAACTCTGTATTAATTTATTTTCTTTTCACATATCTAACAAAGTTGGGATCAATTCTAACATTCTCTTGGATACAAGGTATGTTCGCATTGCCATAGTTCCAAATCTGCTCTTTTCATGCTTTATTAAGTAATTATGGAACTAAGAACAGTGTGAATGTGCACATTTTCAGCTAGCTCCGGGCATTTTGCTTATTCATGTCATTTGTATGACAATATAGCTATCTTTCTCAAATGTCTCTGTTAAGAACTAGCTAATAATATTTTTGATCCAGGCTTATAATTCAATAACTTGTTTTTCTTATGAAACTCTTAAACAGTTGCTAATTTTGAACAGACTATGCTGTGAAAGAGAAGCCGAAACTGGCTGAGTATATGCAGGGAGGCCCTGATTGTATTATTATTAAACATCTTGATACTGACGCTATTCGTATTATTGCAACTGTGCTTGGCCAAAGTGTTGCTTTAGATTACTTTGTATCCCAGGTAATTTCCATATCAGGGTTACTTTGCCTATTTATACTCAGAATTCATATCAGCTCTTACTTGTAATATATCTCCTCCCATGAATGTGGTTGGCCAAAGTCTCTTCCTTTAGCTTCAGTTAAATGTGCGCACTTTCTTTCTTCTAGATTGATGGTATGGTTCAAGAATTTGAAGTTATAAACCGAGAAATGGAGATAAGTGGAACATTTACATTGGAAAGGAAGAAGCTTTTTCGCCTTGTCGGGAAAGCAAATTCAAATCTTGCCGATATCATCCTCAAAGTTGGTCTGTTGGATAGGTATCACTTTTCGTCCCATTTTTTCGTGCCTCTGAAAATGCTGGTGAAAACAACTTCATGAGATTGATATGATTGATTGTAACATTGCTCAGATCAGAGATTGCTTGGAGAGAGGCAAAATATGCACAGATAAACGAGTACATCAGAGAAGAATACGAGGTCACGCAGCGTTTTGGAGACCTCAATTATAAGCTCAAGTTTGTTGAGGTTTGTTGTCCCTCTCCATTTAATTCCTGCTACTCTTTCATGGTGTATAGTGATGTGATATCTTTACTGATCTTCATTTACAGCACAACATTCATTTTTTGCAAGAAGCCCTTCAGAATAGGCGGACCAATATCGCAGAGTATTGCATCATCATTTTGTTGGCGATTGAGAACGTGCTAGGAATATATGAAATTCTCCGTGATGCTGGTTCCCTGTGATCGAGTGCCCATGTCTTCAAACCCTAAATATATCATCATCGTTTATTCCTCTATTGGTTTTCAAGTAAAAGGCATAGGGTAAGTCTGTAAGGACACCTATGATGGATCCACATCAAAAAAGAGTTTTAGATAGATGCAACTTTTTTTTTTTTAATATAGGAAAGGTAGAATAAACCGCAATGTAACTCAAAATGAAAAACTCGTTACAAATTCTTTTGTTAAGAGTTGCACACAGAGATGCAAACTGACTTGAAGAGTTGAAGACCACATTTTCTAGGTTCCATTAACTGTCAAAAGTTTTCTTCATTGCCTCGTACACTGACTCAACATAAAACCATAAGCCATATCCATATCAAGACGCAATCGTTACCGTCCTAACAACAATTAATATCAAAATCTTCCGTCAACAAATTAAAGAACGTAAACCATGATTCTTCAATATGCATATCTTCTGTCAGGCAAACTGATTGGAAATGTAAACACCCACTAATGTATTTTTTCTTTTTTTAAATTAAGGGTAAACAAGATATATGTTGCTTTAGAGTCTCTTCCTTGTTTGACATACTGCATATAGAGCTACCACACCCAACATAACATCATAAGCCACACTAGAAGACAATGTTCTATATATAGAGCATGTCATCATAGCTCATTGATTCAGGCTTCCTGGACCCTAAAAGCATATCTTGGAACATCAAAGGAGCCCTGGATTTTTATTTTACCCCTGTGATGAATGATACCTTGTCTGCCTTGGAGCCTTCAATAGCGACGGCCCTGACCGTGACCCAGGAGACTGTGAACAAGGAGCTGCACTTGATCTTCATACCCTCGATTCCTATAAGCTTTCCCCTTTGTATAATGGCTTGCACTGTGGTTGTATATTTTACAAACGAAGATTCTTTGAAGACCACCCCACAGGGATAGGGCAAATGAACAATCAGTTTAGCCTTTCTCTCATCAAATTCATAACAAGTTATCTTCAGTGGAAACAGGCCTGGTGGTTAAGTAGTTCTCTCTTAGGAGTTATGGTAGCCTCTTCAATGGCTTCCCTGTCAACAAACCGAACCAAGCATTTCAGATCATTTTTTCCGACTTCAACTTGTACCTTCAGTGCTACATATACATTAGTTACCATTTAGCTTGTCGAAAATCCATTTTGCATTCTGTTCCACTGTGTTTACCAAGATCTGAATAAACAAAAATGACCGAAAAACTAGTTATCTTCATAAGGGAAAAAAGTCATAGGAAAAACCCTTGCATAGTTTCATTGTAGTTGAACAGTCTTTCATCAGCTAGGTAACAAAGGTGTCCATCTCTATCAAAACAGATTGATTCCAAATGGGTCATGTTATTTGAAAGTTTTGATATAAATGAGACTGGTTTCTGTATGATTTAAGCATTTGATGTTGATATATACTTGAAAGAGAGATGCTCTTGGCTTATGAGTTATGACTATAAAAATGCTTCTCTTAGACGGGAGTTTCGACACAAATTTTACTTCTTGTAGAACTAAAATTCTACTTTAAAAGGCACAAAAGCTAAAAAAAATTAGGTAAATCTTGTCTGGACTATCTATAAATTTGGATCAGTAGACAGATACAATACTGTATGAATAAACTTCACTCTATAATGAGATAAACAAAGTCTGAATGAATTTCAAGTGAATCAAACACAAGGGCTTGATTGGAATCAGATTAGACAACTTTCCAGTTCCTTGTCTCCCAAACTAGAAAGTAGAAACCCAGATCAGCATTACTCCATCCTTCTTTCCCACTTCTGAAACATAAAAAATTGCAAGAATCCAAAAAAAAGATAAAGGGAAGAGAAGTACTAACAGAGGAGATGTCTTTGAGATCTGCCAAGGCTTTCTCCATCCTTCTTTCCCTTTCACTTTATCTCTCTTTGCCTTCTTTAAAAGTCCAAAATGGAAAATGGCATGAAAGTGAAGCAGACGCAGAACTAGGGAAGTCATGAAGAAAGTGGGAGTGAACAAAGAGCACCAAAAGTCAGCTGATTTCATTAAAAAGAAAACAAGGCTCCCTCATTCAAATGTGTCATTATAGCTCTTCTTTGCGTAATTGCATTTATTATATCATAAAAACTGTATTTGTGAATAAAGTTGCACGTTCATGTCTCCCATCCATGGATGTGGTTGAGTAGTCAATAAAATATATTCCATTATGATTTTAACCAAAGACCAATTGTCCTCTACATAAACTTAAATGAGATTTCAATCCAAACCAATTGGTAACAAAAGAAAAAAAATCTAACAATTTTCTTTTGGCAAGCTAAACCTTACAATACAAAGAAGCTTTCATTTTGGAAACCTCAATTAAAAGCTCAAGTAGCACATCTATGATTGGAAATGTAAGGACCCAATATTTTTGTGATCAAAATATCAGGTATGCTTTATGTTATGTTCCTTGTTTCATTTTCTGCCTATCTATTCATCACCACCCTCAATATAACATCATAAGCCACAGCAAGACACAATCGTCACCATCCAACCAATCCATTAATATTAATATTTTCCATCAACAGACAAAAGAATCTAAACCACGACTCATCTAATCTCATCCAAAGATGTCAAAGACAATGCACTATATAGAACATATCCTAATTCATTATTTTAGAGTTCGTCAACCCTAACAGCATCTCTTGGAACATCATATGCGTCTCGGGGCCTTGATTTCTTAACCCCAGCAGTGAATGATACCTTGTCAGACTTGTAGCCTTCAACAGCAATGCTAGTGACCTTGACCCATACTAAAAACTTGGTCTTCATACCTTCAATTCCCATAAGCTTTCCCCTTAGTAGAATGGCTTTCACTCTTGTTGTGTATCTTATAACTGAAGAGTCCTTGAAGGTCACTTCACATGGATACGGCAAATGGACTATCAGCTTAGCCTTTGTCTCGTCAAATTCATAACAAGTTATGTTCTGAGGAAATAGGCCAGGTGGTAAGTTGTACTCTTTAAGCAGTTGTGATAGGCTCTTTGGCGGCTTACCTGTCAACAAACCAAAACAAGCATTTCAGATCATTTCCTTGGGCTTCCCATCACCATTCATTTGAAATTTTAGCATGTGAGAGAATCCTATGTAACATTTTTCACATATACAGTTATCTCTCATGTCCTAAATCACATGTGATAAGAGTAGTACAAGCAAGAGCATTGCAGTTACCCTTTAGCTTGTCGAAAATCCATTTTGCTTTCTGTTCCACTGTGTTTGAGATGATCTGAAGAAACAAAAACGACAAAAACTAGTTATCACAGGTCATAGGAAATTCTGCTTGATTCATTGTATTCCATGCTACATATGGCTTCATTTGTATGCTACAACATACAAATTGGAAAACAGTCTCCATCAGTTAAGTAACAAGGCTGTTCATCTTTATCAGAACAGACTGATTCCACATGGGTCGTGTTATATAAAGGTTGAGACACCAATGCCGCTGGTTTCTATATGAATCAAGCCATTTATGTTGATACATAGTACTTGAAAGAGACCCCCTTTGCCTTTTTGGATCATCATAGGTTCATGGTCATATAAAATGCTTCCTTGGGAGTGAAATTATCGACACAAATTTGGCTTACTAAAACTAAAATAACTACTATGAAACTTTTCAAGTAAACCCTGCTCGGACTGTGTAAATCTTGATTCGTAGAAGAGTTACATTATGAATAGACTTCACTCTATAGTGAGAGATATATAAGTCTGAATTTCGATTGAACCAAAAACATGTGTTTATTTTGAAACCAGATTAGGACAATTTTGCATTACCTTGCCTCCAAAAGAAGAAAACCCACATTTTCTGATCTGGAACACCTTACCCAGATCAATATCTTAAACACCCATTTCACAATTTGCCCAAATACCAAAAGGAAAAAAAAAATCAAATAAATCGGGGGAAGAAGTCAGCATTATCATCATCCAGAGCGAAAAACTAAAACATAAAATTGCAAGAATGCAAAGGAATCGAGGGAAGATAAGGACTAACAGTGAGATCTTCGGAGATGTCTTTGATTTCTTCCTTGGCCTTTTTGGTAATCCAGAAGCTCCCGGCTTTGATGCTCCCTACTTTTGCCAAGGCTTTCTCCATCCTTGTTTCACTCTCTCTCTCTTTCCCTTGTGCAAAAGTCGAAAATGGAGAATGGCAAGTGCGGAGAAGAAGAGTGAAAGTGAAGCACAAGTAGATAAATGAAGAGAAAGTGGGAGTGTGAACAAGAACACACTAAAACTAAAAGCACAAGCCAGCTGGTTTTAGGAAAACGAAAACCCGGCGCTCTCTGTCTCTCACTCACTTTCCCCGATGCTCTATAGTCTATACTACCGGATTTTCTGTTCATTTTTTCTTCTTCTTTTCTATTTTTGGGTTATATGATAAGTTGATAAATAATCCGACTGGCGACTAAAATTAAAAACACCCTTAAGTTAAAAAGCAAATAAAAAGACTTTAAACTAATGAAAATAGTTAAATAGGTTGGGTTTAAGTGCTTTATTTATTGTTAAAGCAAATTTTTAGCAATTACTTTAGTTAAGCCAATTTGTAGAGTTAATGTTGATATGCCTTGAATACAATATTAATTATGTTTGGGCCTCTCATAGTCTGTTTGGGCCTTCGGTTTATAATCTGTACTAGGGTTGTACCAGAATTTCTTGAGTCACTATATAAACTCTTGAAATGTCTAATATTGTAACACTCTGAAATCAACCTCCATAATAATATACACTTTCTCTGCCCGTGGATGTAGATAACACACTGTTACCGAACCACGTAAAATCTCTGTGTTGATCTTTTCTTTATTGTTCTCGTTCGATCTCTTGTTACAACAGTTAAATTGTTGATTTAAAATGTACTCCATAGTCTCCAACGGCATCTCATATTGATCCGAAGTGAGAAAAATTAGGCCGTAGCAAAACTAAAGGGCTTGCCCATTCCTATTACAAAATTCAAAGCAAATCAACCAAAATGTGTGCATTTTGAATGATAAAACCTCAACTAATGCTAAACGCGGAAAAAAATGGAAACATGAAAATTTAATGACAGTTTATATTTGAATGAAAATACATATTTCATTACATATAGATATGGAAGATCTCATTTTTAGGAAAAAGACACTTTATTTTTTTTTATTTTTTTTTGATTAGGTAAAAATTCGGTATACCGGACATACCCGGTAAAACCGAGAGGCCGAGTAAACGGCGGTCGGAAACCGACACAAAGCAACCTGAAACAGCAAAAGCCACACAAGGAAATACAAAACTCGAAAAAAGGCACTAGACGAGAGGAAAAGTGGGAGAAGTGAGGGGCTAAAGAACAACGTCTTTAGCATTCGGGTCAAAGCGGACAAATGATGAAGTGGACTACTGACGTTGCCTCCACCGAGATGAAGGATCTTCAGGAGCCTCGAGAACGTCCATGCGACCTCGCCAATCACAAACTAGCCACTCCCAAATCCAGAACCAAATCTCGAAGTTGTACAAACCCAAGCACGGGTCAACCTGCCAAAGAAAACACGAACCAAAACCCAAACAAACCTCGGCCTAAAAGCCAAAGGAAAGCTAGGACGGTTAGAAAGTGGCTTAAATAAGAAATGGGCCAAAGGAGACAAGAGGCTCTCATCAGCCCAGTCCACTCAAAAGTAACGAGCAGCAGCACAACAAGAAGAGATGTCACAAAAGGTAAAAGAACTGTAGCAGTCTTCAACCTAGCTCGTCTCGTCACAAAGGGGCAAAAACCTTTAGCAGCCACCAAAAAATACAGACAAATTTGGCAACGCATCAGGTTAAGACAGAGAAAACGCCGACGGCAGGAGGCCACAAGCGATCGATACCGGAAAATAGAAGACACAGGGAATTTGATTTCTGAGTACGTCGACAACCGCCAAGTACCGATCAAGCGACGGATCGTCGAAGAGACCAAAGGGATCTGGTGGAGCAAGTCCAAATTCACACACAAGTTTTGTTTGAGGACATATCAGAATAACAAGTCATGAACACCTCGCCAAAGGAGACTGGTCGACGTCAATAAGCACAAAATTTCAGTAGATCTAGGTCTAGCAACAACAGAACGATCGATCTAGGCTTTAAGCCACAAAATCGTACAATCAATCGATAAGGACAGATATCGACCTCGGTCGGAAACAATCGAAGAACAAGTCTCGTGTTGATCAAAATTTCTAGTTGCTAAAAAAGACAGATGAGTGTCCTTAACCATTGAATCTCAAATCCTTAACCATTGAAGAGGACATATTGTCTTTGTATATAAGATTGTATAGTAGAGGATAGCCTTCTCGGCAAATTTCGTTGCCTTCTTGGCGAAGACGGCGGCCTTCTCGGCCAATTTGCCCTTCTTCTCTCTAGACTATTCTAGAGAGAAGAGAGAGCTTTTTTTCCTATGTTAATTGCTCGTTTTGGAGAGGAAAAAGACACTTTATTAATTCAAAGCAATGTGTTCATTGGAAAAAAAAACTCAAAATAGTATTACAATTTTCGGATGAATGAAATGTGTTGCTCGATTCGTTTGTCGGCGAATATGGTGTAATTTCATTTAGATCTCATAAGATTCTAAATTTTACATGACGTAAATGTTGTCTTACTGGTTGGATTAAAAATGTCAATGACGCGACCTAAGTTTTATAGTTGTTTTGGGCAGGATAATCGCATTAACGCGTTACCTGCTATAATATGGGAAATCCTAACCAAAAAATAGTCGCAACACATTACGAACTACAGACAAGGTGTAGAATCAAGTAAAGGATAAAGAACAAAGAGTAAGCAAGTTATAATGTGTATATTGTGATCGTAGTTGTAGATAAATCCCTCAAAAATATAGAAGAACACTTGAATGAAATGGAACGAATAATCAGAGATGAATTAAGCTTCTAGTTTTGTTCAGAGTGCTCGTGTCGATCGTGCCTCCATTTTCGCCTCAGCCTTGTTTTATAGTCCTTTCCTTGGTTTGGACCGTTGGTGGGGTGCTCAACGTATCCCGGAGATCTCGCCACCGGAATCCATGAATTAGCCGTTTTTGCGTATTAACTATGGGATCCGATATTTCCGTCACGTCTTAATTGCTCCCTCCAACGTCTCATTCCCGCCACGCCTTAAGCATCCATTCGGCCCTTTCTTGCTAGCGAACAATACAGGCTGACGTTCTTGGGCTTGCTTTGTCTTTTCGGGCTTAATTCTGGGGAGGCCCAACAATACCCCCTCTTCCGCATAAATCTTTCTTCCTCCCCCTGGGATTTGGGCTGACTTTTACAGTGATGACTGGGTTTGTTTGTACGAGTACCCTTTCCGCATCGCACATCGCTTTCCCTTCTCCCCACTAGTTGTCGATTTCCTCTCTACTCTTAACGTCTCCCCTGGTCAAATACTCCCACAAGTCTGGAGATTACTATTGTCGGTTGACCTGCTGTGTTCCTCCAATGGTCTTCCTTTTAAAGCTGTCAACTTTTTCCACAACTATCGCCTTTCCAAGGGTGGCCCGGGTCGATTGACTCTAAAAACCTTCCAAGACAAATCTGACCTAATTTTCAACATTTCCAAGTCTGATCGGGGCTAGGCCGACAAATTTTTCTTCGTGAAGCTTTCTTCCCTGGGGATTGACACAACTTTCTTAAAAACTCGATGGAGACCAACAGGTAGCGGTTCTTTCTTTCTCTTTCATTTTGTTTAATTCTTTCTAACCGTTGATCACTTCTATGCTGCATGCAGAGAATTTGTCTTCCCCTCAACCACGCTCAGTGTCGGTGCAAGTGATATCTCACATTGAAGCTATTCCGTTGGAGGAGAGGTCTTACCCTAAACTGGTGCAAGCGTGCTTTGCTGATTCAGAAGACACTGAGATGTCGAGTATGCTACGTCTTTCTTTTACCCTTTACGTTATTGTTTTTTCCCCTTGTAACTTCTTTGTCTCTCTGCTAACAGGTTCCAGGACCACCCGTTCCACTACTGCGCTTACCACCATGGAACGAGTAGAAGCTCGGAAGAAGTGGAAGGCTGAATCAACTTCAACTGCGGATACTTCATTAATGGTCTCTGACCCCAAGAAGTCTTCCGAGGCTCGGGTTTCCTCTCCTAAGAAGAAAACCGGTTCGAACCTTTCCGATCTCCCAAAGATGATGATGTCTTTAGACATGGCCGATGAAAAGTGTCTGAGCTCCTTGGTGCCTCTTCACGTGGACTGTTCTCGAGGCAGGGAAAATCAACCTTCTTTCCCGGAATTCTTCGGCGAAATTCTTGCGGCACAATGGCGGGTATTTTTTCTTCAGTTGTTGTTACTCCATGATCCACTCTTTACCTGATTCTCTGCTCTTCTGTGCAGGTCTTGCAACTTTCGCTCTCCGCTTTTGAAGCCTTTAAGGACTTGTCGGGTCAACTGGCTCAAAGCAAGATGAACCTTCAACTTGAAAAGGATAAGAGTACTATCTTGGGACATGAGAAGGCTGCTCTGGAGAAGAAAGTACGCGACCTGGTGGATAACCTTGAGAGGGTTTCGAAGGAATCCGAAGAGTGGAAGGAAAAGTTCGTAGTCTCTTTCGGTAAAGAAGCCGCTCTGGCTAAGGAAATCGGGGATACTGTGGATTACTGGTCATGCCGAGCTCGAGTAGAGATGATGGAAGAATTCGCAGCAGGGAGGCACACTTCTTGGGATGCGTTGAAGGAAAGAGAGCTGTTCGAGAGTTTTTTCTCTGATGAAGTGATCGCAACTAAGAAATCTTCGGTTATTGACGATATTGCTTCTGTTTCCAAGGAGGTTGCTCAAGTGGAAATGGAGAACCGGTCCAAAGAATGATTTTCTTTTGCTCTTTCGTACTTGTTAAACTCTGAACATTTTCCTACCCCCAGTGTGTTGGGGCTTTAAACTCTTGTTTTGTGCGGCCGCCCGTTCTAGGGCCTTAGTGTGGACAAGTTTTACCCCTTGTTGGTTTTTAGGGGTTTATGTTTACTTAATGCTTTAGTATTTGCCATGTTCTTGGATCTGTTGTTGTCTTTTTTGCAAGCAAAACAGGTTTGCCGCAGAGAAATGAAGATCGACACGTTTGTGACAGACTAACTTGTTTGTAAAAATGTGTAGTTTAGTGGTAAACTTTTTGTTGTACAACGCTTCTTATGTAAGATGCAAAGGGAGAGAGAGAATAATGTACTTGTCTGAATGTAGATACTTGCAATAAATTTGTGAATCGTGTTACAAATTTTTGGTGAAAACTCCACTTGCTCTAGAACTCATGTTACATGTTCTCGTCTCTTGCATCTTTTTGACTAGTCGTTGTGTGCACAGCGTTGCCTGATCATAAGGCGAGGGCCTATATTTTGTCCTGTAACGTCACAAGGCTTCCCTTGTTAGTTTTTTCAAAATCGTTGTTATCTCATGTATGTGTGGAGATGATATAATGTGAAAAAGAAAAAGGTTATGAAGTATACCTTATCGTGACTCGTTCGTTTTAAAAGTGATACAACTTTAAGTTCATCGCGTTCCAACTTCTGGGGACCGTCTTCCCTTCTTGTGACATCAATTCGTAGGCTCCTTGTCCTACGATCTTCGTGATCTGATATGGTCCTTCCCAATTTGCTCCCAACTTGCCAGCATTCAATTCCTGCGTATTTTGAAAGACTTTCCTCAATACCCAATCTCCCACTTGGAATGCCTTTGCGTTAACACGTTTGTTGTAACTCCGAGCTACCCCATGTCTATATGCCGCCATACGAACCGATGCCTCATCTCATAACTCATCTACTGTGTCTAAATGGTGTAACAAGTTAGGTAGGTTTGATTCCTCGGTAGTGAGTCCATATCGAACTGTGGGCAAAGTTACTTCTACTGGTAACACGGCTTCGCATCCATAAACTAAGGAGAAAGGTGTATGGCATGTGGCAGTCTTAGGAGTTGTTCGATCTGACCATAGAATAAGGGGTAACTCGTCTGCCCATTTTCCCTATGCCTCTTTGAGTCGCTTCTTCAAGTTGTTGATGATCACTTTATTGCTTGCTTCTGCTTGACCATTGGCTTGAGGATAACGTGGCGTTGACATCACCAACTGAATGTTGTATTGCTGGCAAAATGATCTCGTCTTGTCACTGATGAACTGGGACCCGTTGTCGCATACTATGGTGGATGGTATTCCGAATCTACTCAGGATGTTTCTTTTTATGAAAGAGATGACTTGGGTGTCTTTGACTTCTTTGAAGGCTTCGACTTCGATCTACTTGGAGAAGTAGTCAGTCATTGCTAAAATGTAGGCACGTTGTCCTGAAGCTGGAGGAAGCTTTCCCACGATATCCATTCCCCATTTCATGAATGGCCAAGGGGAAGTTATAGGATGTAACAACTCCAAAGGTTGATGTGGTATAGGTCCATGACGCTGGCACGCGTCACACTTGCGGGCAAACTCCACTGCGTCTTTGTTCATGGTGGGCCAATAATAACTCATCATGCTCGCCTTCTTCGCCAAGTTGCGACCCCCTGTATGATTTCCGCATTCTCCGTCATGTATATCTTGTAACACCTTATATACCTCTTCCTCTTTTACACATCGGGCGTATATTCCTGACGACATCCACTTAAACAAGATGTTATTCTTAATAGTGAAAGTGGAAGCTTTTACCTTAAGTCGTCGGGCTTCTTCCCTGTCGTCTGGCAGAACTCCATCTCGTAACCACCTTAAATAAGGGGTTACCCATGAGTTGTCCTCGTCAAAACCTCGAATCTCAAACATATCTGCCTCCTTGGTTATGGATGGCGCATCAAGGTACACGAAAGGTATCTTGTTGTATTCTCTTGGGTCGATTGCGGATCCGAGGTTGGCTAAGGCGTCTGCTTGCGTGTTGGCATCTCGGGGAACTTGCTTTATCTCAAAATGTTTGAAATGTTTTATGATCTCTTGAACTTTTTCTAAGTACGCCTTCATCTTTGAATCCCCGGCAACATATGAGTTCGTAACTTGATTTACAATAAGTAACGAATCGCAAATTACCTCAATTTCTTGTACATTCAAGTCCTTAGCAATGAGTAACCCTGCTATAAGCGCCTCATATTCTGCTTCATTGTTGGTAGCTTTGAATGTGCATCGAATAGATTGGGCTATCCTATCCCCCTGTGGTGACTTCAGGACTACTCCCAATCCTACGCCAATCTGATTCGACGCCCCGTCTGTATGCATCAACCATTTGCCACTTCATGTTACGTGCAACACATCTTGGTCTTCTTTTTCTGAAGTGTTAGAAGTGAAGTTAACCACAAAATCTGCCAACGCCTGAGACTTCATCGTTGTTCTTGGCTCGTACGTGATGTCGTAACCATTTAAGTGGATCAACCATCTTGTTAGCCGACCTGACAATTCTGGCTTTGACATGATACTCTTCATTGGATAATTAGTTCTCACGATGATAGAATGACTTTCAAAATAAGGACGTAACTTTATTGAAGCCATTACCAAAGATAATACTAGTTTCTCCATGGAGGAATACCTGGTTTCTGCATCAAGCAAAGTTTTACTTACATAGTAAATGGGCAACTGGTCTCCATTCTCTTCTCGGATCAAGAAGGCGCTCACTGCCACTTCAGTCACGGCCAAGTACACGTATAACTTCTCGTCTGGCTTGGGTTTGGATAGTACCTGCGGGTTAGATAAATAATTTTTCAATTCCCCAAAAGCTTTTTCATGTGCTTCCGTCCACTCGAACGACTTGTTTTTCTTCAAGATGTCGTAGAACAATTTGATTCTATCTGAGGATCGTGATATGAATCGGTTTAACGCAGCTACTCGTCCTGTTAACCTCTGGACGTCCTTGACGCACTTTGGTGATTGTAGTTCCATTATGGCTTTGATCTGTTCTAGACTCGCCTCGATTCCTCTCTGAATCACTATGTATCCAAGGAATTTCCCTGACGTCACTCCGAAAGAGCACTTGGTTGGATTCAATTTCATCTTGTAACTTCGCAGGATCTCGAACGCGTCTTTCAGGTGAGCAATATGGTCCTCCGCCTTCAGTGACTTGACTAGCATGTCATCTATGTACACCTCCATTGTATCCCCCAGTTTTTCCTGAAACATCTTATTAACCAATCTCTGATAAGTAGCACCTGCGTTTTTTAACCCGAAAGGCATAACTTTGTAACAATAAGTTCCCTGATTGGTTACGAATGCAGTTTTTTCTTGATCGTCAGGGTGCATCATTATTTGATGATATCCACTAAATGCATCAATGAAAGTCAAGAGTTCATGCCTTGCCGTCGCATCCACCATTGCATCAATATTAGGCAAGGGGAACGAGTCTTTGGGGCATGTTTTGTTTAAATCGGTAAAGTCTACGCAGACGCGCCATTTACCATTTTTCTTTTTAACGACAACCACGTTCGCAAGCCAATCAGGATATTTTACTTCTCTAATTTTTCCAGATTCAAGTAAGGATTTTACCTCATCGTTGATTACCTGATTTCGTTCGGGAGCGAACTTACGCCTTTTCTGTTTTACTGGTGGCACCTTCTTGTTGACATTTAAGGCGTGAGTGATTATGTCGGGATCAATGCCCACCATATCCTTGTTTGACCAGGCAAAACAGTCACTGTAGGACCGTAGAAATTCCACCATTTGCTCACGTAAAGTTGGTTCCAGGTCTGCTCCTATTTTGATTTTCTTGGATGGTTCTAGTGGATCAAGAGCCACTTCTTCAAGTTCTGGTGTCTCCGGCTTTACATAGTAGGTGGTTGTTCTACAGTCCTTTAATTGCTAATCTGACGTCTTCCTCCCTGCTTCAAGCTGTAAATTCTTGGAAGTCGTTGCTTTCATTGTTATGGAATAACACTCCCTTGCTAATTTCTATTCTCCCTTAATTTCTTGAACTCCCCATGATGTCGGGAACTTCACGCATTGATGGTAGGTAGAAGGGATAGCCCTCATCCCGTGTATCCACGGCCTGCCCAAAATGACATTAAAAGGTGAAGGGAAATCAAGAACTTGGAATTTTACCTGAAAGTTAATTCCTCCTGCGACGGTGGGTAAGGATATCTCCCCTAATGTGTTGCGTGATTCCCCACTGAAGCCTACTAAAGTCTTCGACTTCTTGACGATATCATCCATCCCAAAATCTAAGCTGTACAAGGCATCCAACATGAGTAAATTAGTAGAACTTCCATTCTCAACTAAAATTCTTTTGACAAGGTAATTAGCTATCGTTAAAGAAATTATTAAGCAATCATGGTGAACCTCCTCTTCTTCGACATCGTCGAAGATGATTGGCATCATGGCAAGACTTGTTCGTGAAGGAGCTTTAGGGCATTCTCTTCTTGTATCCCTCGCGATCCTTTTGGCTGCGGAGTACGTTATACCGTAAATTTCTGATCCCCCTGTGAAGACATTGATTACTCCGATGTGCTTCGGTGGGGGCGACGGACTAGCCTTCTCTCTGTTGCGCTCCAGCTGCTCCTTCTCCTTTTTCGATATTAATTCTCTAAGGTGCCCCCTTCGTAATAATTTGCTCACTTCCTTTCGCAACGCGATGCACTCGTCGATCCGGTGCCCCTGATCAAAGTGGAAATCACACCATCTAGACTTGTCTTTCTGATGTGAGGGCACATTACTCTTTCGAGGCCATTTAACAGTATCCCCCATGGTGTTGAGGGTTCGGACTACCTCGGTTGCATCCACGCGGAAATTGTAGTGAGAGAGTTTCGGAGGTAGTCTGGGATTCTCGTATCTTTCACTTTGTTTGGCTATCATTGCATTGACGGTTGTCTTGGTATGAGGTGAGGTAGGGTACGGAGCTTATCTTGTTTCTCGCCTTCCCTGTCTCCGGTCGAGTTGGTGAGGGCTGATCGCTTTTTCGACGAAGAGGTCATCTTCTTCTAATCGAACATGGGCTAACGCTTTTACCTGCACTTCATCAAAATTTGAACAAGGGTATTTAGTTAATTCACGATATAACTCGGGATTACACACCGATATGCCTCTTCGGAATGCCTCCACAGCTGTAGCGGCATCACATTCTTCAATGGTCACCAGTTCCTCGTTATAGCGGTTGAGGAAAGCCTTCAGAGATTCACCCGGTTTCTGGACCAGGCGGTATAAATCACTTGATCGTTTCTTAGCATGTCGACTGCTTGCGAACCTGATCCTGAACTTGTCAATTAACTCAGCAAAAGATGAGATACTCCCAAGAGGTAAGTGCGGGTCCGGATAACGTGTTCCCGAACCAACGGCACATAACAATCTCCTTCATGTCGAAAGGGACTGTGCTAATATTCATAGCCTGTTTGAATGCGGCTATATGTTGATCAGGATCTATTACCCCTTCGTACTTAGGTACGTCGGGGACATGATACTTCCGGGAGATATCGACCCTCGCGATAGCGGGCACGAAGGGAGAATCGGTGTAACTGTCTCTCCTTTCCATCGCTATCGGTTGGGGTGCCCCTGGGACCTGAGTGATTCGGTCCTCCAAGGCTCGGAGGCGTTCCCGTAATTGAGTAACCTCAGTATCTTCCCGTATCTCCCTTAAGGAATTACCATTTACCTGATACCCGATTACTGGTCTGACGACATCGGGTGTCACAAGACTTGGATCGTCCATATCTAATCGCCTAGCGACTCCTTCCACCACATCGGTTCCTCGGGGACGGGTTGGAGCTGATTGTACCTGGGATCGAAGCAAATTGCGTTCATTAGTTAAAGTTTCAATTTGCTTCTCATATACCTCGGTGAATTTGGCATTGGCCTCTTTCTAGCTTTCTAGGTCTTTCTGGAGAGCAATCATTGTTGATCGGAGTTCCATGATGACATCGGCATCGCCTCCCCCAACTCCTCGTTGCTCGGAAGTACCAGGATTGCCATTGGTGTTTCCGGAGCCTTGCTCGACTCCATCCACATTCCCGACTCCATCTACGTTTCCAGTGTCGTTTACGTTTCCAGCGCCTTGATTGTTTGTTTCCTCGTTGACCTCATGGTTATCGAGATCTCCCACGTGACTGTAAGTAGTTTGGATTCCCTCCATTGACGGATTTTGCAGTTGTTTTAGCGTGACTTCTTTTTGGCTAGGGCCCCACGGTGGGCGCCAATTGTTTTGGGCAGGATAATCGCACTAACGCGTTACCTGCTATAATATGGGAAATCCTAACCAAAAAACAGTCGCGACACGTTATGAACTACAAACAAGGTGTAGAATCAAGTAAAGGATAAAGAACAAAGAGCAAGCAAGTTATAATGTGTATATTGTGATCGTAGTTGTAGATAAATCCCTCAAAAATATAGAAGAACATTTGAATGAAATGGAACGAATAATCAGAGATGAATTAAGCTTCTAGTTTTGTTCAGAGTGGTCGATCGTGCCTCCATTTTCGCTTCAGCCTTGTTTTATAGCCCTTTCCTTGGTTTGGACCGTTGGTGGGGTGCTCAACGTATCCCGGAGATCTCGCCACCGGAATCCATGAATTAGCCGTTTCTGCGTATTAACTATGGGATCTGATATTTCCGTCACGTCTTAATTGCTCCCTCCAACGTCTCATTCCTGCCACGCCTTAAGCATCCATTCGGCCCTTTCTTGCTAGCGAACAATACAGGCTGACCTTCTTGGGCTTGCTTTGTCTTTTCGGGCTTAATTCTGGGGAAGCCCAACAATAGTTAAAATAACACTTATAAACTTCACATGGAGATGTTATGAGGTTTTAGATTCGATCCTTATCACCAAAGTTAGGTTCCTCGTTAGAAAAAATAAATAACATGTACAATATAAAGGCAATAAATACATCACAGCGATTCAAGAAATTATGTCACAATGTACACCTCAACACTACGTTGTAAAAACAAGGAGATGAGTGATCAAAAAACAAGGAGATGAACATATCTTCACCAAAAAAAAGGAGATGAACATACATTGTAAACCTAAAACTTGGTCATTCATAAATTTAACCATCATCGCATATACTATAATTTTAATACAATAGTTTATTACTGAACATATAAATCTAAATGCAGTAGGAGTCTAGTAGATCAATAAATAATAATACCACACAACAACGATCCAATTAAGATTTAAGAGTGTGAGAATTGAGATAGGTACAGCTTTGCGTAAGATAGCCGCACCGGAAGAGGCAAAAAGGGGACCAACATACCAACACGAAACCCTACACATATAAGTTACTCCATTGAATTAATTGTATTCCTCAATGGCAATGAAACTACATAAAATTGAGCATTACAAGACAAATGTTTCATTGTACACACAGCTCAAAAGTGATAGCTATACCTCTTGATTTGCCTTTATTTTATCATAATATACTAGCTCTATCAAAAAAAATGCCATGTTCATGTCTCATTCATTCATTGCCAAATCTTATTCACTTTTGTGTTTCGCTTCATGTGCTTGATTACTAGTTTAGAGTTCATTTTTTCTTACCCAAAAAAGTCAAAAGTTAAATTTTTACTATGAATTATTAATTAGATATTAATTTGTCTATTTAAAATGAGAAAACATAGGGTTTGATACTCCACCCTTAAAATCAATCTTGTGAATGGGGGGTAATTGGGTTTGGCCAAGAGAGGCGCACACAGCAGACATCGGCTGGGCTTTGTAAGGGCCCATCTGAAATGAAGCCCAATATTACATATGAGATTATTATGCGGGCCCAATCTTAAAGCGCAAATCCGTAGTATTAGAGTAATTTGTGTATGGTATAATAAGTCTAATATAGTCGTTTTGGACGCATTTACCATGTAAACGCGTTATCCGCTAAAATGATGGAACTTTAGTCACAAATCAAGTTAAATACGTAAACACATTAAGATATACGAGACAAAATAGATGAAAAGTAAGGTGCTCCAAATAGCAATATTGATATTAGATTGCAAAGGGATGGATTAAGAAATATAAAAGATAACAGATGTAATTCGAGACTAGAATCATTGAATGTAGCAAATGAATTAACAATGATGTAATCGAAGAGCTAGAATGAGAGCTTGGCAGATCTTGTGCTTGCGAGTGGTTTGGTGCGTCATCACACATGACAAAAAACAACCCATGTACACTCTCTTTTATTACTTCAAAGAGTTCTTTCGATTCGGTGAAGCAAAACGCTAATTTTTTTTTTGTGAAGCAAAACGCTAAATATTTATATATACACATATTAGTTTTAATGCACATACGATTAATTTTGATATACAAACATATATCTAAGATGCCAGTTTTGATGCACATTCGACACTTTTTGATGCATTTACAACTAGTTTTGTTTAAAAAGTCAATTTTGATGCATATCGGTTGCATTCTTGTATCCATTTTTTCGAAAAATACGCGAATAAATCGCCAAAAATCCGCCTATGCTGTATTTTTCTCATTTTTAAGTGAACGATCTGCGTCCTTGAATTCTCTTTATCAAATGCCTCATAATCATTCTCATTTCTCATTGTAGCGCCCATTCACACCAGATCTGGACTCTTTACCTTCCAACATATGATAATAATATTATCTCATATATTATTATTACTTACCATATTCAATTATTATATCAACTATATTATTGATGAGTAAGAAAATATTATTTATTTTTTAATTATTTACAATTTTTACATATTATAATAATATTACTTCATTTATTATTATCACTTGCCACATTTAACTATTATATTATATCAACAAAATTAGTAATAAGTAAGGAGATATCATTTAATTTTTGCAGTAATTACATTACCTATATATTATAATAATATTGTCTCATTTGAATATTATAATAATATTACTTCATTTATTATTATCACTTGCCACATTCCTCTGTCTCGTCATCTTCCTCTGGTTCATCAACTTCTGGTATCGAGGTAAATGCTTGTCCTGGCATAGAACGAGCACCTTTCACAGCCCTTTTGCACTGGGGAGGTTGTTGTTGTAGATGCTCCAACCTTGTCAACCCTCTTGCCTGAACATTCGATTTCTTCCTTAGTCTCCCCCTCTGCTTCTTACAATCAGGTTCCTCTAATCTGCTAGTATCCTTGCTCTTAAGATAATCACGGATCACCTCACGTTGCACGCGTTTGGGCATCGTGCCTGCATTGTAGTCTGCTATCATCTTCACCCATTCAGCATCGTCATCTTCTATGCGATCATTCTCGGGCTCTATCGTCGGATGGCCTTCCCATACCAATTGCTTCCAAAAAGGATGGATCATTGAAAGCTCAATAGGCTTACATTGGGTGATGCATTGTTTGACTTGGTGAGGGAACGGGAGCCCACGAGCTGTTGTCCACCACTGATCGTCGCATATCGATCGATATCCACTCTCTTCCTTCATAGGGGCCATGACATGCTCGAACAAATGTTTTATACAATCGTTGGATACCTTCGTTGGGAGGAGAGAGAATACCGTTCGGAGTGGTTCAACCATGTCATTGATGGCCAGTGGAATAGTGGTGTGATCCCTCTCCATCTGCCCAGGTACGTCATAATCTGGATTCTGATCGCGATGTGTATCTTCCTCATTATAGTACTGAACCCTCCAACAGATGATCTCAAGTAATCCTTCAACATAGAGTGTTGTGACTCAACCCTACAAATATTTGGATATTAAAACTCAAAATTTTAAATTGGAATTAGAGGCAAAAGTAACTTATTTTACCTATTTGTGGTCCTCGTAAAAAGGTTGAAGCGGTGGTCGGTGAATGTCCTCACAATCCAACCGCGCCAAGGTGAGCCAGATGGTTTGGAGATATGTAAATAAGATTGGCTTCACGGCTTCTTTCACCATTTGAAGTCGTTGCTCGTCCTCCCACATAGTCGTCGAGCAAAATAGCTCCCATGCTTTGTTCGCAAAAAAGTCCGCCGTCTTGTCTGAGAACCCACGTCCCAACGTGTATGCCCTACAGTTGCGTTGGATGTGCACCCAACAAAGCATATGTTTGGCATTGGGAAATAAGATATCAACATCATTCACCTCAGCAATATCCCGATCGGTCAGTATGGCTTCTGGCTCTCTTCCAACCAACTTATACACCTCTTCCAATTGGAGTAATACCCATTCGTAGTGGTCTTGAATCTCCCTTGTCATAAACGCAGAAGCAATACAGAAATTCTTCCCGGTGCATGTAAATCCAACCATTTCGCACAAAGGCATGTTGTACCTACAATGTCAATTGAATAAGATTTAATTCGTGTACTTCAATCTACTACTACATCATAGGTAATAAAGACTTACATGTTTGTTTTGTACGTCGAGTCCATCACAACGACATAAGGGAACAACTTCAGCAATTGCATCAAATCGGGATGGGCAAAGAAGATGTCTAGTACCTTGTCGATACCCTTCTCAGTTCGATAGTCGACATAATATTGCTTAGACTCTAAGAAATGAATCGCAAATTCGCTTACCCCCCTTCCGTTCATCTCCTCTTTAAACACTTGATATCGAAAATCATACAATTATTTCATTGATGTGGTCATATCCGGACACTTTTTCCTTAGGAATGTCATGCATTGCCTAGGATCTATATCTGTCAAAGCCATTTGTCTTGCGTCAATCTTTTGAGCCTTAGTCAGTCGGCCCGCAAATGGATAACCCTCTAGACTAGTGGAAAGGTCATGATTGTGGTTACCGCATTCCACCCTTAAGCGCCATTTCTTGATCTTTCTATCCCTCCAACCTATCAACTTGAACGGGCACCCATTCTTTCTAGTACGAGGTCCAGAATTAAGTTCATCACCGACCCCTAAATTCTTAACCATTTTACGCGGTTTGCCCTTTTTCCCGCTTTGTACTCACCACCTAAGACACATCCCAAACTGATTTTTCCCGGCCAAGAATTTTTGGTGGTGAGTACAATGTTTAATCCCCTCCCTATCTCACGGGCCCACTCTTTCTTAGGTTCTCATTCTTCCCACTCACAATTATTTTCAAAATAACTAGAATAATCTGGAAATTGAATAACCTATTATAATAAAAAAGTAATTAGAATTTGATATCTTAATTTCTAAACTTAATTTCTAACCTTAATAAAAATGACATTTACATACCGAATTTGATTCTAAATTATAAACGACACCGTTAGTGTGCTCATTTGAATTCCTGTCTCCTCCATCATCGTCCTCCATGTACTCTTCGTTTAAATCAAATAAAGCTCCTCCCATCTTTAACGACTACATACAAGTACGAAATATTTAGAAAACAATATCGTATTGTATTATATTTAACTTAAAAAATGTAAATGCACATCTTATATTAAAAAAAATTACTTACATCAAATTTTGAAGTGAGCCAATCCATATTGTTTAGAGGAAGTTTTTTTTGGACAATTTTGAGATCGAGATTGTGTGCTCAATTTATGCCCGGATACCCATTTATATAGACCGAAAATCCACCCGTTATTCCAACGGGTGGCGCGTCGGTCGAGACAACCGACACTTGCACGTCGGTCGAGACAACCGACAATAGTGTCGGTCACCTCGACCGACGCAATTGGTCAGATTCCGCCATTTCGAGGCAGGTGCACGTCGGTCGAGGTGACCAACGTGGGCGCTCGAAATGCAGACTTGGGCGCTTCGCTTGCCCGTATATAAAAAGTAGGGACCCCACTGCACGCAAGTCGCCGCCAACGACACGTGCGAGGGTTGTCCATGCTCTAGCTTAATTCAACCATGAGCAGGTAAAAGGCCTCTTATAATATATTGGTGCTCAATTGCCCCAATTTCTCGACGTGGGAAGACCCACATAGACATGGTGACAAAGTCACTTTGCCTTCCACCTGCTCAATCACTTCTTTGCATTAATCATAGGTACTTATACCTTCAATAATAATCGTCTTTGTTGCTGGATTGGTGGTCTCCCACCTCTCATTAGGTGTATAATTGAGAACTTGTTGACCTTTCTTTCCACTTGGTCTTAGATTATTCTAGGTGTTGTTTAACAAGTAAAATTACAACCACTCAGATTGTATCCGAACTACGAAATTATGGATATTTTCTTCAAACGAGTGATGAGTATTTTTGCGAAATTTTACTATATATTTGGACCTTTCGCCAACCCACAATGAAATTTCTAATGCAACCACCGACACTTTGAACTCTCTAATTAAAAAAACCACTCCCCTTGACCTACATGGAGGAAGACTATTACTCCCACTCCAAACCACCCGCCTCCGCCGCCCACCATGGCGGCCGCCACCACGGCTCCGCCTCCTCGAGCGAGCTGATTGCGAGCGCGAAGGTGGTGGCGGAGGCGGCGAGGTCGGCCATCAGCCACCACAACGCCTCCGGAATTGACAAGGCCAGGGTGTCGGAGGCCGCCGAGGAGCTCCTCGACGCCGCCAAGCAGTACGGGAAGCTCGAAAGCTCCGGGATGGGGCAGTACCTCGACAAGGCCGAGGATTATCTCCACAACCTCCACTCCTCCTCTTCTGCCCCTGCAACTCAGCCCCACCGCCGCCAGGAGCACCGCCCTGCTCACCGGGAGGAGGAGGAGTACCGACGACACGGTGGCAGTGGCGGCGGCGGCGATGGGATTGGGGATTACATCAAGATGGCTCAGGGATTCATGAAATGAACATCCACTTTCATGATGGTTAAAATTAATTAATTAGGATGGGCTTGTTTGTTACATACTCCGTATATATGTAATTACTTGTCCGATCCCTAGCTAGCTGGGTTGAATTTTAGGGATTTTGAACTCCGATTTATCTTGTTTACGAATTGATTGCTGGGTCAGAAGTTTGTGTAGACGAGTATGTATATTGTATTGTAAGTGCGACATTATGTATGCAATGTTTGATTGCCTCTACTCTTATACAATTACATAACTTGTTGGGTTCTACCAATATATATATATAATATATAACTTGTTGGGCTTTGTTTCTACGAGGTTTCAGTATTTTCAAGAGTTATATGAATCTTATTAAACTAAAAAATCTATAAAAAAAAAATTAACTACATATGCTCTATAATTGGTGAAATCTAATTTCTAATTAATTTTAACTAGTTGAAGTCCCGTGATATTCACGGGATAATTTTACTAAAAACTATACAATTTTGCGATATTAATTTAAAATACTAAATATATTATATAATATTATAATAAATTATGCAATAGACAGATTATTTTTTTAGATTGTACTCCATATTTTAATTGAATATATTTTTAAATGTTTTTCCATTATTTGTGGAGATCTTGTCCAAATTTAGATTGAAAATATTAAAATATTGATTTTAATTTTTATAAAATATTTTTAAATAATATTTTATTATTTTTTAGACACTAATATGTACAAAATACTTTTTTTATAAATATAATAATAATTAGGATAGTTTATCTACAAAGGATAATATAATTTATTAAAATATTTTTTTAAAGTTTATTTATTAAAATTATATATTAGGGTTCTTATCTTTTACTCTATAATAAAAAGAATGTTTGTAAATATGAAAAATACAATATAAAAATTAATATAGAAGAGAACATTGTCCTTGATTTAAGAGATAAAATATAGAGAAAATTATCTATATATTATTTTGTAAATTCAATCCATGTATAAAGTTGTTTTCCATACTAAATTTACATAACAAAGAAATAAAATATAAAGGAAATTAATGTATATGAAAATTTATAAAATTTAATGTATTAATCAACCTATCATCCATATTAAATTAAAAAAAAAGATAATAAAATTTAAATGTAAGGTGGGGCTAGATAAAAAAAATTCTATATTTACATAAATAAAATAAAAAGGAAATTAAGAAAAATGTAATGTGAATTTTTATCAAATTTCAATTTAAGCAAGTATTCATCAAGATTTGTAAATTTTTCTATTTTTTTTTATCAAACTTTGATTTAAGAAAAAATCTTTAATATAAATGCATAAAAAGATAAAGAAAATAAAATTTTATTACTTTAAATTAAATTTTGAATTTTTATTTTGACATTTAAATATAATCTTAGTCATCAACATAAAATTATTTCTTTTTCTCAAAATAAAAATATATCAACATAACAAAATTTATTATTTAAAATTATATCATTATATAGATATAAATTTTATACTTGGAGCTCAAGTCTTGTTAAAAGATAAAAAAAATATATTAAGACCCTAAATCTTGTTAAGAGATAAAAAGTATTAAATTAATATGAAAAATATCATCTCATAGGAATTTATATATATAAAAAGTATATAAACATATTATCTATTTAGTATATATAGCAAGAATACTATAAGTTGTTATAAAATTTATTAAAATATAATTTTACATTAATTTATTCAAAAATGTCACATGGCGCAAATTTTACCATAGACTTGGGTTCTGCTTTATAATGTATTAGTATAGATGTCTCTGTCAAATCGGTAGACGAAGAGAGAAATAAACCAGTACTATAATATTTACAAAATTCTGCCGATTATACGTGTGTTTGGACAAACAAAGATATTATTGTACATGTTGCTAGGATAAAACATAAGAAAAATGACATAGGTCGATTTATTAATTTTTTTGGGTTGAAAAATAGGTCGATTTATAAAGAATAACATGTAGTACACTTAGACCTGTCAAAACTCGACCCGACTCAAAAAACCGACCCGACCCGTCCGAAGTTTTTTGGGTTTGAACCCGACCCGAAAATCAATGGGTCAAGACTAACCCGAACCCGATCGACCCGGAAAAAACTGGGTTGGGTCACCAACCCGTTGGGTTGACCCGGCCAACCCGCAAAAGTATTATTTCAATTAAAAATTTAATTTTTTATTATAAATTTTGTATAAAATTATTATTTTATTATTATTAAATAATATTTTATATTATATAATATTAAATATTTTAATAAATATAAAGATAAAGGTTAACAAAATTGACGATTATGACCCGTTGGGTCAACCCGAACCCGTACCAAACCCGTAACAACCCGGTCCATATGAACTCGGAAATTTTATGACCCGACGACCCATGACCCGTTTTGACCCGAACCCGAACCCGACCCGCCCGACCCATTTGACAGGTCTAAGTACACTACATTCCGGATTCTAGGAGCACAGATCGTGGACCGTCAAAACCAAGCCCAAGCCGCCTTACGAGTACCGCCAAACTTATTTTAATACGACGCCGTTTCAGTAGGTTGGGTCGATCAACGACCGAAAAATTGGGATCATGGACCTACGTTCTTTCCGCGAGAGGGAGTGGTCCGAGTGACTTCTCCTCCTCCTCCTCCCTCCCATTCCGACAATTCTCTCCAAATCCTTCCAATTTCATCTGTAACACCGCACAGGTTCAACCCCTCTACTACGATCACAGCTTCTCGAACCCTAATTTTTCTTGTTTACTGGATTCGTTTCTTGTCACAATCAGACTATCAGTGTTTTGTTGTTGATTAATCAGAGTCCCAATTTCTGTCTCCTTGATTTGAATTTGGTATCTTTCGGCGAAATCCGTAGAAAATCATGTGATTGCCAAAGATCCGTCGTTGCAACAGTCCTCGCATCGCAGCTTTTTCTAGTTATTATCGTTTTGCTGATTTCGTTTCGTCCTTCAATTCTCTCTCTTTCCGTTTTTGTCAGAATGTGGAGCTTCTCGAATTCCATCTCGAAGATCAGGCTCAGAAAAAGCTCCACTGAGCCCAATATATGCTCTTCGGAGTTTTCGGACGACGACGCAGGTTCGAGTGCGAGCAGAGATGAAGGATTGGAGTGCCCTATTTGCTGGGAATCCTTCAATATGGTCGAGAATGTCCCTTATGTTCTCTGGTGCGGTCACACTCTTTGCCACAACTGCGTGCTCGGACTCCAATGGGCCGTTCTGAGACTACCTTCGCAGAAAATTAAGGTGCCGTTCTTCATTTCATGTCCATGGTGCAATCTGCTCTCGTTGCGATTAGTCTACAGAGGAAATCTCAAGTTTCCTTGTAAAAATTACTTCCTTCTGTGGATGGTGGAGAGCTTGAATGGTGAACGGGCAAAGTCCTTTCCTGTGCGTGGCGGAGAAAATCAGTGGGTTTCGTCACCAACGACAAGAGGTTTGCTTCTAGGAAATCATGGCAGTAGTAATGGTTCGTTGAGAGCTTCAGGCCGATTAGGGCTAAGCGGTAATCAGGAGGGGCGTGCTGGGAACAATTTCAGCTTGGAGAGGCCTCAGTTCTCACTTCAGAAGTCGCTTGATTACTTCATTCGATTCACTGCAAAGTTCCCTCTGGTTATTGTTTTGCTGGCTATAGTGTTTTTGGCTCTACCTGGAAGTCTTGCAATCTTGGTTCTGTATTTGCTTGTTACTATACTTCTGGCTCTCCCATCTATCCTGGTGTTGTATTTTTCATACCCCACGTTGCGCTGGCTTGTGAGAGAAATTACCAGCTGAGATGCTGTCTCAAATCCCATCTCATTTTGTAAAATGCCTTGTAAAACTTCTTTGCGCCAATCATGTTGATTCGACGCTTCACAAATCTTATGGGCGTAGATTGAGGTTTGGTAGGGTTTATTTGTCATGTGTTTATCATTTGGGTTTGTATTGTGCTGATTGAAATAAAATGAAATGTTGAATTAATTTGATTTTGTCTTCTTAATCCTTACTTTATAATTGGTGCTCAATGGATAAATGTTTGCTTATGTTTTGCTTTGCTGGTGTACCCTATGCTAGATTAATGGAATGCTTGAACTCATTTCATCAGTTTCTCATGCCAGTTTCCAAGGAGTTTGAGAGTTTCATAAAATAACAGTATCTTTTTCCTTACACATTGATTGAAGTCACTGATAATCAGGTAGGAGCAGTAGATATATTCTTACTTCCCTTCTGTGCATATCTTTGCTATTCCCTTGTGGTGTTATTCCCTGTGAACCATTACTTTACATGGTTACTGAACATTGACTGCAAACAATTTTCTATCACAGTAGTTCTCTTTTATACGTAGATGTTGTATTCTACTTGGTGTTTAGGGTCTCTTATGTATAAGCACAGTTTCTTCTAATAATCTCTGGTAGAGTTGCAATGGAAAAGATTATTTTTTCTTGTTGCATACAGAGGGGGTTGGGGCTGCCTTTCTCAGAAACACAGACATGTTGCAGGAGGCTCTCCAGTTAGTCGGTACTTATCTGCCTTTGCTCTTACCTTCAACTCTTCATTTCTTTGCTTTTCTTTTGCCTGGGCTCTTGCTCCTTCAGTGATTTGTCTTATCCTTTCTATGTCTTCCTGGTAAGCTTGCAAAGCCTTGGCTCGTTTCCTGCCGGAATCACCCTGCATGTTTTGAGTTGAACGTATTAGAATGAAACATGCTAAACTATAAAATGATAAACTTATTTTCCTATAAGCAAATTTTGAACAAACCTCTGTTTTATCAAGTTTGCCTTTGGCTTTCTTTTTTCTCTTCTGCTCCCACTCATGAATTGTCAAGTTCAGTTCTTCATACCTGCACTTTCCCATGATAAGTAGAATGCTGTTTACAGGATGAATGACTTCTAATTTCTAACTGATAAGGATCTGTTTTGGAACTTCATGATGCCAATAATGATAGGACTTGACTACTTGCTGATAATTTATGGATCTGGGAAGAGTAGAAAAGCTAAAGATTACCTCTTTTTTATCTTGTCCAACTCAGCCCTTTCCCAAGCATCTGCTTCTGATTCCTGGAATCTTGGTATCTGTGCTTCTATTGGTCGCGAAACAGGCCGTGAGAATGGTGGAGGAATTGAAGGTGCGGGAGGCGGTAAAAAAGGAGGATTTTGTGAGTCATTATCTTCAAAATCCTTGCTACCAAGAGAAAATGTCGGTCTCCATCTTGTTGATGGAACAGGCGGTGGAGGCGGTGGTGGAGGTGGTGGAAAACTTGGTTTTCTTGTGTCGAACTTTGGCTTCATTGTTCCAATTTCTTCAAAGTCATTGCTGCTTAGAGAAAACGTTGGTTTACGCCTTGTTGATGGAACAGACGGTGGAGCCGGTGAAAAATGGGGTTTTCTTGTGTCAAGTTTTGGCTTCATATTTCCAATTTCTTCAAAGTCGTTGCTGCTAAGAGCAAATGTTGGTCTCCGCCTTGTTGATGGAACAGGGTGAATGATCTTCTCAGGCATCTCAATTTCAGCATCACTAGCCGGCTTCAATGAATTCGCCCTGCCTGGACCCAATTTCTGTGTTTTCTCATCATCTAATGCAAATAGCTTTATCAGCTGTGTTCTCCCAACTACTACTTACAATAATGTAATATTAGGCTATCAGCATATGAGAAAGTTGCTATTGCACTTATAATGCATTAAATCTTAACATATAATAATGCAATATAATGTATTTTAATACAGGAAAATGCATAGTGAGGTGCAATCTAAACGCACTCTAAAAAGTGAGAGCAAGCACCTGATGAACTTTCTGATTCATTGTATGGTTTTGCTGTTTGATCTATTTTCTCGTTTTGGCTTTTGATCCTGTCCAGGGAAGGTCCAATGCCTTCTACATTTTGTGAGTCCTCATACGGGGTTGCTAAATCAAGCGTACTGATGGCGAATGCAGCTGCTGCAAGTGCTGCTGCATATTCAATTTCTCCGTTGTAGTGATTGTCGCTTGCAGTGCTCATTTGGCGGGAATTTTGTCTTCTGAACCACCTCCGAGGCCTTATCTCTGTGATGCCATGGTAGAGGTTCATTTTTCTCACTTACTTTTTAACTTCAAGATAGTGTGAAATATGGTTACAGAAAAATTACCCATGCCTTTACATATGCATATATATGTGAACATTATGTAGCATTTGGTACTTGTTAAAGGATTGAGAAAAACAAAAATTGGACATATGTGTGTAGTTATTTCTCATTCCATGACAATGTTATTCTTATAGTTGGTGCAATAAGATTGACTCCCTGATCATATATAACTATAAAGCCTAATTGATGTGTTATCTATAAGCATGTAGAAGAAACCAGATTACTCAATAGCATTTGCTTAGACACCTTACAATGGGTATTGTAGTTTCAGGCACATACCTTGTTCTTGATTAATGCCGTTTCTTGCTCTGGGTATGCTTACAACGAACAATAAAACACCGAGAGAGTTCCTATTTTGAAGGCAATACATTGGGCAAGCAAAGTTGAATTTATTCCTTTAGCAGACAGAAATGGTTAGAGAAGGATCTTCAGAAGGCCAACCGAACAAGAAATGGGAGTTTACTTTTGTGACAGGTTTAATATTCTGGGAAGAAGAAGAAAGGTGACTACTTTTTCCAGAATATTTTCCCTGTTCTGCAGGTTTCTTCTGTATTATGCCATGGATGGCTTTTTGTAGAAACTTTTGCAAGATTCTCACTTTCCAGGATTCTGTCACCTGAAAATGGACTGATCAATCTCCTTTGCATGGGTTTTCTCTGAATTTTTTAAACCTTCTAATTTCCTTCATGCTGGGCTGCGTTTTGATTAAGACAGGGTTTATCCCTAATCTCAAGTTGTATTAATGCTATAAGCTCATAAGCAAGTTTCATGACTTGCGTGTGCATTTTACAAAAGCCTTCAAGCTCAACTGCTCAAGGGACCCATTCGGTATATGAAATCAGAAGAGGAAGGAAGCTTTACATTCCCTTGATGGCGATCCTTAAATCTCTATGTTACTAACACACGCTGACCATCCAATACAAATCGAAATATAAAAATGGTTCTTTAATTTCTTGCGAAGAAGAAAATTGCTTGTGACAAAATGCTACCAAATTAAGTAGTTGAAAAATGTAAGAAAACAATGTCTTGCATATAAGAAACTTATCTAAGGATATTGAAATCTGGTGAAAAAATTAAAAATAATTAAAAAAACAAAAATTGCTCTCGTTGAGAGTTGAACTCAAGACCTCCCGCTTACTAAACGGGTGCTCTAACCAACTGAGCTACGAGAGCATATTGTTTATAGTAATTATTTATTTCACAATATCAATTTAATACCGTTTGTTCAAGTTGACAATTAAGATCATGCTACTACGTTTTTTTTGTTGTGAGAATTTGGGAGAAAGCTTATGAAATTAGATCTGATTGTTGTTTGATTTATTACTTTGATATGTACATGTTATTTATAGGGGCAAGATTTTGGTTTGATCTTGCCGTACAAAGTTAAACTGATAGAAGGCCGTCAAGCCGTATATTACAATCTGTATGAAACAAAGCCTATTAAAACAAAATATGTATGGATATAGGTGAATCATTCATCTTCAAGTTTATCTCATAACACTCCCCCTTGAATATTCACCTTTTATTCAGGGTTATGTATATGCTGCCTCGTTAAAAACCTGGCTAGAAAAAACCCAGTGGGATAAAAACCATAGCACAGGGAAAAAGAGTACAGCTTCTCTTATACGCTTTCATAGTATTGCCTCATTAAAAACCTTGTCAGGAAAAACCCAGTGGGAAAAAACCTGAACGAAGGGAAAAAGAGTGCAATGCGTATAATTCTCCCCCTGATATCAACGTACTTCTCGAAATCTGCGCATTCCGATCTTGTACACAAGTTCTTCAAACTTCTTGGGTTGTAAGGATTTTGTGAACAAATCTGCAACATTTTCACTTGATCGGATTTGTTGGATTTCGATCTTGCCCTCCTTCTCTAGATCATGAGTTGAGAACAACTTTGGTGAAATGTGTTTCGTCCGATCTCCTTTGATGTAGCCCCCTTTGACTTGTGTGACACATGCAGAATTGTCTTCATATATCATTGTTGGATTACCTACAATTGATCTTATTTTGCATTCTTTTTGTATGTATCCAATCATTGATCTTAACCAGACACATTCTCTTCCTGCTTCATAAAGAGCGATTAATTCTGCATGGTTTGATGATGTAGTGGTAAGCGTTTGCTTGGTTAACTTCCATGAGATCGCCGAATCTTCATATGTGAATACATAACCATTCTGAGATTTTACTTTGTGCGGATCTGAGAGATATCCCGCATCTGCATATCCAACAAGAGTAGCATTTGCATTTCTATGATAATATAACCCAAGATCAAGAGTACCTTGTAGGTATCGAAACACATGTTTAATTCCGTTCCAATGTCGTCTTGTTGGTAATGAGCTGTATCTTGATAACAAGCTTACGGCAAAAGCAATATCTGGTCTTGTACTGTTTGCGAGATACATTAATGCACCAATTGCGCTTAGGTAGGGGACTTCAGGACCAAGAATCTCTTCATCATCTTCTCGAGGTCTGAATTGATCATCTTGTATATTAAGAGAACGAACTATCATGGGTGAACTCAACGGATGTGCTTTGTCCATGTAGAACCTTTTCAAAATTTTCTCGGTGTAATTTGTTTGATGAATGAAAATTCCATCCTTCAAATGTTCAATTTGTAAACCGAGACAAAATTTGGTTCTTCCAAGATCTTTCATTTCAAATTCTTTCATCAAGTATTTTGCAGCATTTTCAAGTTCATCGGATGTACCGATAATATTTAAATCATCAACATATACTGCAATAATAGCGAATCCATTTTTGGATCGTTTGATGAAAACACATGGACAAACGGTATCATTTTGATATCCTTCTTTAAGAAGATATTCACTAAGCCGATTGTACCACATCCTTCCAGATTGTTTTAAACCATATAATGATCTTTGCAATTTTATAGAAAACATTTCCCGAGATTTTGCTTTATATACCTCGGGTAGTTTTAATCCTTCAGAAACTTTCATGTAAATATCACTATCAAGTGATCCATATAAATATGCAGTTACGACATCCATAAGTCGCATTTGTAGTTCCTATGAAACAGTTAGGCTAATTAAAAATCTTAATGTAGTTGCATCAACTACAGGGGAATATGTTTGCTCATAATCTATCCCGGGTATCTGAGAAAAACCTTGAGCTACAAGCCTTGCCTTATATCTCACAATTTCATTTTTCTCATTACGCTTTCGTACAAATACCCATTTATAGCCTACTGGTTTCAAGCCCATTGGTGTGGGCTTTATTGGGCCAAAAACATTACGCTTTTCAAGCGATTTTAATTCAGTTTGCATAGCCTCTTTCCATTTTGGCCAATCGTGTCTAGCACGACATTCATCAATAGTTTGTGGTTCAATGTCATCATCATCAACCACTATTTCGGTGGCAACAGAGTATGCGAACACCTCATCAAGGATAATGTCTTTCCTGTTCTACTGTATTCCAGAATAGACATAATTTACTGCAATTTCGTAATTATCAATGCTTTTGTCATTATCCGGAACAGGTTTCATTTTGTTCTTGTCCGGAACATTCTCTATTTTGTTCTTATCCGGAACAGTTTTCATTTCTGACATATCCCCTAAATTTTCAGAGGTATTTTTGTCATGTTCTCCCCCTGAATAGGAAATTGGTGCGGCTTCATTTGGATTATTAAGCCGCCTATTCTTTCTTGGCTTTAAATCTTTTGATCCAGGCGGGCGGCCGCGTTTTCGGCGCGCTATACATTTCTTTTCAGGAATCTTATCTAGTTGTCCAACAGGAATTTCAATCCTTTCAGGGGCATTTACAGCTGGCACATGTAATTTTGTCACTTTCTTTGTATCTGTAAATGAGTCGGGTAATTGATTTGCTATACTCTGCAAATGTATAATCTTTTGTACTTCTTGTTCACATATTTTTGTACGTGAATCAAGATAAGATAACGATGAAGCGTTCCAAGTAATTTCTTTATGTATTTTTCCACCAAGATTTGGAAATTCATTTTCATTAAAATGACAATCATCAAATCTTGCCGTAAATAGGTCACCGGTGGTTGGTTCAAGATATTTAATAATTGATCGGGAATCAAAACCAACATATATTCCCAATCTTCTTTGGGGACCCATTTTTGTGCGTTGCGGTGGAGCAATAGGACCCTAAACTGCATAACCAAATATCTTTAGATGTGATATATCTGGTTCTTTACCAGTCACTAATTGTAATGGGGAATACTTATGATATGCACTAGGTCTTAATCGGACCAGGGCTGCAGCATGTAATATAGCATGTCCCCAAACCGATGTTGGCAGTTTAGACTTCATCAATAATGGTCTAGCTATTAATTGTAATCGTTTGATTAGAGATTCAGCAAGACCATTTTGTGTGTGAACATGAGCCACCGGATGCTCAACTGTAATCCCAATCGACATACAATAGTCATTGAATGTTTGGGAAGTAAACTCTCCTGCATTATCAAGTCGGATTCTTTTGATTGTATAATCCGGAAATTGAGCTCGTAAGCGAATGATTTGTGCTAGGAGTTTAGCAAAAGCTGTATTTCTTGTTGATAAGAGGCTAACATGTGACCATCTTGTTGATGCATCAATTAATACCATAAAGTATCGAAATGGTCCACATGGTGGGACTATCGGTCCACAAATATCACCTTGTATTCGTTCTAAAAACGTTGGATTTTCAATCCCAACTTTATTCTTGGACGATCTAGTGATTAGCTTACCAAGTGAACAACCACTGCAGTTAAAATCACTTGACTTAAGGACACTTTCTTTCTTTATTGAATGCCCAGTTGAACTTTCAACTATTTTATGCATCATTCCATTACCTGGATGTCCCAAACGGTCATGCGATAATGTAAACATCTCTTTATCATTTAATCTCTTATAAGATGTTACATTTGTCTCTATTGGACTTATATATGTGTGATAAAGTCCAGTAGAATGGGCTGGCAGTTTTTCTAAAATCTGCTTTTTGCCACATAATTGTTTTGTGATGCACAAATATTCTTTATTACTCTCATTTATGGTTTCTACATGAAAACCATTCCGACGCACATCTTTAAAGCTTAGTAAGTTCCTCTGAGACTTACTTGAATACAATGCGTCGTTTATGATCAATTTTGTCCCTTTAGGGAGCAAAACACAAGCTCTACCAAAGCCTTCGATCAATTTTGTCACACCAGAGATTGTTTTAACATTTGCTTCAAGAAAAGTTAATTGAGTAAAGTATTCTTTATTTCTCAAGATGGTGTGTGTAGTAGCGCTATCCACTAGACATTGATGCTTGCTACTTGATGTATCTTTAATCGTTTCCATATCTTCAAGATAAAGAAAAACAGAATTGAAAACATTAACAACAGATTTATTTATGATACATAGATTATTTTACAAGGATGCCGGGAATGGAAAACATACTGCAATATTTTACATAATATTACATGGATCAGGATTTTAGTTTTCATTTATCTCAAATCCATCATCTATGATGAAATCAGAGATGTCCAGGCTCGGTGTAGGTTCAGTGTCGTCAACAAAATGAGTCTCCACGTTCTTCCCTTTATCTTTCTGAGAAGCTTGGTACAACTCAACCAAGTGTTTGGCTGTGCGACACACCCTTGCCCAGTGACCCGACATACCACATCTATAACATATAGATTTCGGCTTTTGGGAGGGTCCTGTAGTACCTTTCTGGACCATTTGTTTATCATTCCCTTTGGATGTGGATGCATCAGAAAAGTTACGCTTCTGATAATCACCAAAACCTCTACCACGGCCACGTCCTCGACCATGGCCTCGACCAAGACCTCGACCACGGCCACGACCACGGTTACCATCTTGTCCACGGTTATCTTGATGCCTACTATCATTTCTTTGAGAGGCATATGTGGCATTTGTTTCAGGGTACGATGCAGTACCAGTTGGCCTCAGGTTGTGGTTTTTCATGAGCAGCTCATTATTCTGCTCAGCTACAAGTAGTACTTGTATCAAATCTGAATATTTCTTAAAATTCCTCTCTCTGTATTGTTGTTGTAACAACACATTAGTAGCATGCATGGTTGAAAAAGTTTTATTCAGCATGTTCTCTTCAGAGATTTTCTGCCCGCATAAGCGTAATTGAGAGGTTATTCGGAATAAGGCAGAATTATAATCATTGACTGATTTAAAGTCTTGAAACCTTAAAGTAGCATATTCATAGCTTGCTTTAGGTAGCAAAACTTGTTGTTGATGCCCATACCTTTGTTCTAGGCTTTCCCATAATTCTTTGGGATCTTCAACCAACAAATATTCAGATTTTAGGCTTTCATGTATATGATGGAGAAGAAAGATAATCGCCTTAGCCTTTTTCTGCGGGGAAATATTATCATTATCTTTTATGGTCTCTTGTAGACCATTTGCTTGGAGGTGAGACAGTGCATCAACCCTCCATTCCAAATATCTCTGACCCGATAAGTCGAGAATATCAAATTCCCGCTTTGCAATATTTGCCATTTGATCAACTACACAATTAAATCGAATATTAATTAGTGATTCACATGTATTCATATATAAGAAATTAATATTTTATCAATATTTATATGAATATGTAATTTAACAATTATATTAAATATACATGTAAACCCACAAAAGAAACATATCTATATATAATTGTACCTTAATAAACTTCCATTTCAAACATATCTATATATAATTTGTATAAAGACAAAAAAAATCATACGTACATACGTACGCCAAAGCAAAAAAATCTTAATATGAGTACATGTTTTTATTGTATAAGGACAAAGTGGAAAGATTCATATCATAATTCAATATCCACGTGTATCTTTGTGCAGTAGTAAAAGAGTGTAATGATATCATGAAATAGTAGAGTTTATTTTATGTGTACACGCAAGCCAGAACGTTCAAACTAGTCTATGAGTATATATCTAGAACAGTAGTTTAGGTTATTCAATTGTCTTGTCAAGTTAGTAGATTTGAATGAATTTTATTCACGAGACAGGAAAGCTAAAATTTAGAATAGTGTTCAGTAGTATTTAGATCAAGTGTCTTGTACGTGAAAAACTATCTATCATATGAATCTTTAAAAACTCTCTATCCCTTTTCAGAAAAACACTCTCTTTAAAATTTCTGCATTAGAACATGAAGAAGAAGGAGGTTGTATATTCAATACACATGAAGAAGAAGAAAGCCATGTTTATATGCAATCAAAGGAGAAGGTTCTTAATAAACATACCCTACAAATTCTTATAGGTATTTTTACGTTTCATCTATTTCTCCCATCTTCTTAATCTCTAACCCATAACCACTCTTTTTCTCCTTTATATTTCCTCCACATATTGTCTGCTCCCTTGTTATCCGCTCTCGACTTCTCCTATTCATCTTCTTCCTCCTCATCGTTTTTTTTCGATCGACATGTCTCACTCCGACCAATTTTTCATTGAAGCTTTCGTATGCCTTACAATTATCATGATAATCCTATGGATCCTCATCTGGATCAACCGACCTCAGTTTTAATAGGTATGTAAAATCCCTTTTTTTTCAAGTTTAGTTTAGATCTGATGTAAACTAGGGGTTTTATTTCGATCTTGAATGTAAAATTCGATCTTGTTGTAAAAGCCTTTCAGATCTAATAAAATACCGAGGTTTATGCTCAAAAATCTTTCGTTTCGTATGAGAAAATAATTTTTGATGCAAGCTCTCATATCATTCAGCTATTAAAACGGATGATCTATAAAACTGGTTTGAAAAATTGAAAGCAGTATGAAATATGTACTACCTTCAAGAGATTTAGCCACTCAGTTGGTATTTTTTTTTGTTTGAGAAATCTCTCGTGCTGATAACGTGTTGTGAGAATTTGGGAGAAAGTTTATGAAATCAGATCTGATTGTTGCTTGCTTTATTACTTTGATATGTACATGCTATTTATAGGGGCAAGATTTTGGTTTGATCTTGCCGTACAAAGTTAAACTGATAGAAGGCCGTCAAGCCGTATATTACAATCTGTATGAAACAAAGCCTATTAAAACAAAATATGTATGGATATAGGTGAATCATTCATCTTCAAGTTTATCTCATAACATTTTTAAATTAAAAAAGGTGGATTTATAGAGTTATCCCATCCAGATTTTTTTTTTATAAAAGTACCACCTAATCTACCAAATTGTAAATAATGTATTTTTGCAATAAATTTTTATTTATTTTATATTTATTTTTAAATAAAAAATAATTGATAAAATCTTTCATTATTTGAAACTAAATTATTAATGAGATTTTGAAATAGGTTATTAAATTAAAAGAACGAAAACTAGAATTTTTTTTTAAAAGATAAAAAAAATGTAAGAGATATTGTAAAATAATTAATTGGTTATCATTTTAAACAGTATAAGCGAATAATCAAAAGTGAAAAAAAGATAAAAATAAATAAATTAACAGATAATGTAAAATAATTAGTTGGTTATGATTTTAAAGTAAGAAACGAAAAATAAAAGAATAAAAGATAAAAGGAAAGTAAAAGATATTGTAAGTTACTTATGATTTCCGTCAAAGTCTACAAAAACTAATTGGTAAATTGTCAGCCTTATATATTATATTGTCGTCCTTATATATTATCCTTCCACGTATTTAAAAAGAAAAAGGGAAAAATGTATGCAATTAGATTTGTCATGAAACATATCTTTTCTTTTACAAATAGATGGGAAATATTACAAAAAATTTAAAAATATATCAATCTGAATGGAAAACAATAATAAACGCGTACTATTCTGCATAATCTTTCCCCGGTCTTCTAAGTTGCTTTAACTTTTATCCTAGAGTTTTATCTATATTTCATCTTTTCATCCTAGCGTATTCTGATATACGTTGAGGTCTACCATGGGTAAGTCATATACTATTGACTTTTTTAGATAATCCTTCCTTGCTTCTAGTAATTATGATTTGTGTATTTTCAGGTCGAAGTGACGCCTTACGTTAATTACTAATGGTGAATGGAAGATGTTGGGAGATAAATGATCTTACGAAGGGGATAAGAAGGCAATAGTACTCGTTGTATCTGAAAGTATAAAATTTGAATCCTAAATAAAATAGTAGAATAACTTTCCCTTGATTGTCTAAAGTACAATCTACAATTGTACTATGTTTTGCCTATAAAGGTAAACTTTCCACCCTTTGAAGTTAATGGTTATGATGATCTTGAAGCCTATAGATTTGTGAATTCAAAATTATCAAAAGAAGATTTATGGATGATAGATCTATACACAAGGGTTAAATTGGAAAAAAAAATTAGTTTATGGATGAGGGCATTGATAGGAAAGAGTTTGAATTTCAATCTCCAAACTCTATGAAAGAGATGAGAGCCTCAACAAGTGCATCGCTTGTAAGCTAGTGTGACCGAACACCAGTTAAGGATGAAAAGACTGTAGATGAAATCATCGACGATGATAATAACGTCTCCTCTATTATGAATGGTAGGGTATCAGAGAATTGGGGCATGATCTCATAAGACAGTGACATGTTAAAAAGAAGAATATTTCCCAGATTAATTTCGTATATCATTAAGCAACAACAATGATTTAAAATTTTCTTTAAGTAAACACACCTTTTATAATACATACACTCAAATTGAATCACCTTGAGTGATTTTTCGGCAAAATTATACTCTAATTGGACCGAAATTGCCCTTTCAAACATATTTTCTTTTCTTTTCTTTTTTAATTATTCATTTATACAAAATAATTAAATTATTTTTTAAAAAATGTAAGGCGATGTTATAAAAAAACTACACTAACTTATTTTTTTCAAAATAATTAAATTTTTTGATTATTTTGTATAAATGAATTATTAAAAAGAAAATAAAATAAATTGAAAAGGGCATTTTGGTCCAATTAGGATAAATTTTTGCGGAAAAGTAGCTTAAGGTAGTTTATATTGAGTGTTTGTGTTATAAAATATGTTTTTATAAAAAATTAAATTTTTTTTTAAAAAATAACCATACTTTCAAAGGTGATTTTTTGAAAAAAAAAAACCTTTTTTTTCGAAACAAGCCAATCTTTTTTTTGGTTGAAGAAACAAGCCAATCTTTAACAAGGTCATCATTAATAAAATGGATCCCTAGCCCCTAATTGAACGGTTCAGATCATTTATTGGGAAAGCACGTACACCCGAGCACATCTAGATTTACCTTCCTGGAAAAGAAAAGTATTTTACTCCCTCCGTCCCATTTTGTTTGTCCAATTTCCATTTTAGTTGTCCCAAAATGTTTGTCCAACTTTTTTTCTTTCCTTTTATATCCAACTTTTCTTACAATATTACCCCTATTCAATCTTAATTTTTACCTACATTTTCCAATAAAAAATCTACCCCCAATCAATTTTTTAGTCATTTCCTTTTCTTTTTTCTTTCTTCCCATCTTTATCCATCAACATCATACACTCTCTCTTCTCCCCATTAGTTACTTTTTCTCCCATTCCACTTTCTTAATTTGTGTGAGAATTGTCCTTTTGGACAAACAAAATGGGACGGAGGGAGTATCTTCTAAAAAAAGTTATTATATCCGTGACAGCGAAAAATTACACGTGGCGTGCATTTATTGGTTGTAGCTTTCTCGAGTCGGTATAACTGCCCTTTAAATTCTCCGCTTTCTCGTCGACTGCTCATCGTCATTCATCAGATATCCAAAAATTCTCTCTCTGAGCGTTCTCGTTAATCTTTCAAGGTCCGATATTCTTCTCTTCTCCTTCCGTGTTCAGTTTACGCCGTTGTTAGGAGATCTGTTTTCAAAATTACGAATGAAACGCGCTCTCTTTGTGCGGATTTAATTTCTTTGATGTTTGGTTTGGTTGATTTGCAATTATGGATTTTGTTTCGGAAAAGCCGCTTCTTTTCGAGCGATTTCAATCTCAAAATTAGAATTTTGTATCGTTCTTTGATTTCTATTCTTTCATCTAAAAATTAGGGTTGATTGTGACCTAATCTAGCGTTGAATCTTTATTACAGATGCAAATCTTCGTGAAAACTCTCACCGGAAAGACTATCACTCTCGAGGTCGAGAGCTCCGACACCATCGACAACGTTAAGGCCAAGATCCAGGACAAAGAGGGGATCCCACCGGACCAGCAAAGGCTGATCTTCGCCGGAAAGCAGCTCGAGGACGGCCGCACCCTCGCCGACTACAACATCCAGAAGGAGTCAACTCTCCATCTGGTCCTCCGTCTCAGGGGAGGGATGCAGATCTTTGTCAAAACCCTCACCGGGAAGACCATCACACTCGAGGTGGAAAGCTCCGACACCATTGACAACGTCAAGGCCAAGATCCAGGACAAGGAGGGGATCCCACCGGACCAGCAGAGGTTGATCTTCGCCGGCAAACAGCTTGAGGACGGAAGAACCCTAGCCGACTACAACATCCAGAAGGAGTCGACTCTGCACCTGGTCCTAAGGCTTCGTGGAGGGATGCAGATCTTTGTCAAGACCCTCACTGGGAAGACTATTACCCTAGAAGTCGAGAGCTCGGACACCATTGACAATGTCAAGGCTAAGATCCAGGACAAGGAAGGGATCCCGCCGGACCAGCAGAGGCTTATCTTCGCCGGGAAGCAGCTGGAGGATGGAAGAACCCTAGCCGACTACAACATTCAGAAGGAGTCCACCCTCCACCTTGTGCTCCGTCTGCGTGGTGGTATGCAAATCTTTGTGAAGACCTTGACCGGCAAAACCATCACCTTGGAGGTTGAGAGCTCAGATACTATTGATAATGTCAAGGCTAAGATTCAGGACAAGGAAGGCATTCCCCCAGATCAGCAGCGTCTGATCTTTGCTGGAAAGCAGCTTGAGGATGGACGTACTCTTGCTGACTACAATATTCAGAAGGAATCCACACTTCACCTTGTTCTCCGTCTCCGTGGTGGCTTTTGAGTATCTCTCTCTGGTGTCTGTTTGTTGATGTATTTCTGAAGTTGCTATAATGTCTTGTGTTTAGTTTGGATGGACATGTGTTGCTTAATTGTGGACTTGGTTAATTGTGGTTGTTCTGATGAATTGCTATTGGAAGTTTATGATGAAGTTTATCTGAATAAAAGCAAGCCTTTGTTGGGTAATTTTGAAGCTATTGTGCTCTATTTCTCAGTTTCTCTCCTATGTGTTTCTCTTTGTTGGGTAAATTTGAAGCTGTGTGTGAGAATTGCCGAAGTTTGTTCATGATACTGTGATTGTTCATGATACTGTGAATGAGATTTCATGATAACCTATGTAGCTTTACCAAACATAAAACTGACATACCAATCCTACTACCATAGAAAATGTGGCCGGTGGTCTGATAAGAGCACCCCGCTTCCTGAGGAAGCGGGTGGCCTGAAAATGTAAAAAAAAGAAGCCATGATCCATTGTAAATTGCTTCACTTCTTCCTGAACGGTGGCCTGAAAATGTGAAAAAAAAGAAGCCATGATCCATTGTAAATTGCTTCACTGACTTGCATAAATTATGTGTAAATAAGGTCCTTTCCTTTAGTTTACAACAAGAGCACCCCTTTTCCTGCACTACAAAATGTGACCGGTGGCCTGATAATATGGGTCCTAAACCCCTTTCTTTCTTGTTTTCTTGTTGTAACATATGGTGTGTTCTATAAATAAAAGAAGACATCATCGAACAGTGAACAATACAGGGGTTTCTCTGAACTTGTAGGTTAATCTCTCATCACAAAAAGCTTGGAAATTACAGCACAAGACATCATGAGTCATGTTTGCTTCACCTGCACAGCAGAATAACTAAACTGTTATAACCCAATTCAAAGACACCCCCATTCATTGATCTCAACCATTCACTTAGACATGAATTCCCATCCATCGATGTGCAAAATACTGCTAACTGTTATAAACCTACTTCCGGGTTCTGATCAATTTTTGGAATCAATATAAAGAATTTACATTCTTTAAATATGTTCTGTGAAGCTTCATAGCACCCGTGCAGGCTTTTTTGGCATCCAAAGTTCCAGTCAGCTCAGCCAGAGTATCTGGACAGTGCAAGGAGAAAAGAGTAAGAAAATCAGCATAACCGGCAAATCATATGGCACATCATTAAATCTATTATGAATATTGGGCTCTTTTGCTTCAAAACACTGACAACAAGGAAGATAGAGAAGCAAAGATGGTGAACATTTGCATCATTTTTCAAAATTTCCCTCTTTTACTTGCCATATTGACGGAATGATTTTCTCTCTTTTTTTTTATTAGTTTAGACTTCGTATTCTATTCACCAGACCCACCTAGTTTTTCATACGTTGAGTAGATAGATATTGGGAATTATTTGGGATCATAATCCAATGCCCACATCATTCTTGATTCACAACAAAAACAATAAGGTGTCAAGAAACCGCCAAAAGGGTAAAATAATACAAGGGAATTCTACCAAATCTTCAAATTGATTTAAAAAGACTGAGATTCAATAGCATGATCAGCTAAGCAACTACTAATGTGTAATCAGGCCATGAGGCATCTCCATTTATAATCTCTAGTAGCATCTACTAATGTGTAATCAGGCCATGAGGCATCTCCATTTATAATCTCTAGTAGCATTTCATTGGTCAAATCATCCAAGAAAGGAAATCGAAGATAAATGAAGAATCTCAGTCAAATCAAACAGATGATACGTTATTACTCATACCACCCTACGATACAGTGAGTCACAAAATGAGAATTCTTGACGAAATAAGACCATAAAGGACAAAGAACAAACCTTTACACCAAAAGTTCCTCAATGCAGGAATATATCAGCATATCTCAAGAAAAGGTCACAAATAAAACTTTTTTTATATTAGGGATATGAGTCTGCTAATTTGGTGATCCATTGAATTTCTTCATAGGATGTGGATACTGTAAAATTTCTCTTCCGTTACTTGACAAGTGCCCGGATTGTATATTTTAAAACCAAAAATAAAGAAAACCAAGATGGGGGCAATTAACTTCCATATAACAAGACCCTGTTTACCATGCATTCAGCAAAGACTACCTAGTTGATCTAAAATTTAGAACTTAGAACCTATACTATCTCAGTCAATTGTCCAAGAATTTAAGTAAAGAATACTACAAACCAAATAGTAACTCAAAATCTATGAACTCTAAATGCCGGAGGCCAATGGAATAAATTCAGGAAGTCATCCTTATTCTAGTATTTTGTGACTAGAATAAGGATGAATTAAATAATCTGGTTCATACTGTTGCATCAGCTTAAACTCTGCAGAAAGAGAAGCCAAATTAGAATATTTGACCTTCTCATCTCAGAGGGGCATGCTTTGTAGCCTAAAATTAGGACATGATAAGGAAAGGAACGCAATAAAAATTTGAGGATGTCATTGCATCTAAATATAATTCATAGCATCTTCACAACCCTGATTTATTTATTAGCTATAATATGTTTTGGCCTTTTTTTTTGGTAGAAGGAGAGGCGGCACTCTCCGGCCCTTCAAGGGGGCATTTTATTAATAATAAAAATGGGCTAAGTAGTCAACCCCTAACATCAGCAGAAAGTAAATGAACAACACCCTTGGGAGGGTCACACAATACATGAAAACCTAAGCTAAACGAAAAAGCTAACGAGGCAAGAAAATCTGCAACACAGTTGATTCTCTATAAATGTGACGGAACTGGATAGTCCAGTTCCTACTAAGTAAGCCTTGACATTGAGCAACCAGGCTGAATAAGGGGTGATAACGATCCACAGGTTTGCTTAAAAGTAGACACACAAGCTGTGAGTCTAACTCTAAGCAAACCCTCCTGTAACCCCGATCCAAGGCTAAGCGAAGACCCTTCCGCGCTCCCCATAGCTCAGCCATAGGAACCGTACAAATACCAATATAAATAGCATTAGTTTTGGTTTCACTTGAGCTCAGAAGAGCAGCTATTTGGTTTCCAAGACACCCAATCCCGCACATTTCTTTGATGGCAATAGTTGTTTGATCCGCTTGCATACACCCAAAAGCTTGTGCCACAGCTTATCTTTTACAGCTGAAAACACAAGAAACCAAATGACAACTCTGAGGAACCAAGGAGCTTTATATATTATTCAACGCAATACAGTGTGTTTTTTGGGGCCTCAGTCAACACAATCATACCAATGTTAGATGACGAATTGAACGGAAAGAAAGAAACGGCTTTTGAACGAGGGGATGGCAAATTGTACGTAAAAAAACGGACATTGAAACCTAGCCTTATTCAGTTACTCGTGTGCTAGCGTCGTCTCCTCCGACCTTCACCTAATCTCCGGCCTCGTCTCCAGCCTTCTCCGGTAGGTAATTTTTTCTAGTTGAATGAAGAGGGAAATAACAGGTGCTAAGGTCTCGTAGATTAGTTGAATTTTTCAACTTCATTCGTAGATTAGTTGAATGGAATGTTAATCTTCAATTTTGAATCTTCCTGGAATCAATTCTTAGAATTACAATGTTTTGCCTCCTCATCACTCCTCAATCGTGATTAATTTGTTCAGCATATATAACAGATATTAGTTCACTCATTCTTGCTTCATTAGATAAGGAGATACATAGGCAGGCTAAGATGGGAAAAAAAAATCATAATCATACGAATCTATTGTAAGAGAATCCGATCCATTGTCATTCCTATGCTCAAGACCATCAACTTTATAATGAATGTTATGCATCTGTGTTGCTAAACTATAGACGGTACCACCACCAGCCGATGAAAATGTGATATGTGATGTTGCTTAATTTCAAGTAAGGATGTAGAGGTTCTGTGTTGTGTTAATTGCAGGAAAATCAAATGAGGATTCGTTCGTGTCTCGACGTGTGGAAGATGGGAACCGTAAACTACAAAGATGCCCTCAAATTGCAAGAGAGGCTGGTTTCAGATCGAAAAGCACAAAAGATCTCTGATACTTTGTTGTCACTCCAACATCTGCCCACATACACGCTTGGCAAAAGGAAAACTGATCACAACCTACTAATTTCCGAGTCTGAGTTAAAGAACATAGGTGCCGAGCTTCACTATACAGAACGAGGAGGAGACGTTACTTTCCATGGCCCTCATCAAGCTGTATTATATCCTATAATATCCCTTCGCGACGTGGGTGTTGGTGCGCGGAGCTATGTGGAAAAACTCGAGTCAACAATGATTGAACTGGCCTCTCTGTATGGTGTTAAAGCGTATGCTGGGAGAAAAGGCGAGACTGAAGTTTGGGTAGGGGACAGAAAGATTGGTGCAATCGGTGTTCGTATTCAATCTGGGATCACATCTCATGGACTTGCATTCTATATTGATCCTGATCTTGCCTATTTTAAGCACATTGTTCCTTGTGGGATTCTTCACAAAGATGTGACGTCGTTGAGTAGGGAGACAGACTTGGAGCTTCCTTCAGATGAGGTGATTCAACAACAGTTGATTTCTTGTTTTGCTGGGCAATTTCAGTACACTATTAATCTATTGGATAAAAGAAGCCTTCAATAAGTGTGTGTTTGTGCTTGTGATGATGCTTTGAAAGGCATTTGGAATCTGAGCTTGATTAGTGACCAGCTCCGACCAATCTCTTGTTGCAACACAATCCTGAAAGAGTGAGTCGTCGCAAAGGTACTTGCAGGCAGACAAAGTGAACTTTCCTACTCTGAGAATATAGTTTGTTTTCAAGTAAAAAACTGAGATGTATCGGAACTTATGCAACAGTGTGCTCCAAAGGAGCTACAGCATCATGAGATAAAGTAGATGCTAGGGACATTCATTAATAGGCAGAATACATATATAGACACTTGTACTTACTTGTGTAAAATAGTCGTTTAAATTCAAGTGTTCAATAGAAAAAATCCAAAGTTCGGGTGTCTAAATGACTATTTTACACAAGTACAAGTGTTTGTATATGTATTCGCCTTCATTAATAAGATCACAATGAAAATCAGCAATAATGGTTATCAGCTCCATACCTTGTTCATGATAAATAACTTACATGGCCGTCTCGAGTTCCTTAACAAGTGCATACATGCGCTATATCCTCCAATCTGTGCTAATGCTCGCCTACATGTCTAAACCCGGATCCTTTGACCATCCGTTCATATAGCTCTCAGCCTCACAACTCATGGCAGGCTCAACGTCATCTTCCCATGCTCATACTTCATCACAGTTCACCTTCATCTTCCCTTGTTTCGTTCACAACGTCCATTGCTTCATTGGATCCATTGTGTGAGGGTGGAGAAACCAAATTTTAATGCGTTCATTGATCTTTTTTAGTGATGCCATCCTGTTCATAATCCTCCCTCTTGATCAATTGCTTCGGATCCTTCGGTTTTGTCCCCGAAATACACTTCTACTACCACATTTGTTGATGAAATTGAACATGGAAACTAGAGTTCTTAACCCGGTTTCAAGATAGGAAGGTTTAAAAGTTGTCATCAGTAGGAGCACAATCAACCACATCTTCACTCGGCATTTCAGTTGATATTTTTCAATGCAAGAATCAAACCCTAAGTGGACAATACAGTTTATGATATATGACATGTTCTTACAAATATAGATGGATACGGAAGGGGAATTAAATAAGCAATTTAAACTCTAGTTTCTTGGGCATATTCAGAAGATATATTCTCAACTCTAGAAAGGAATTTTTTGCATTACATTATACATAAGCCTAAGTCGAATCTTGCTCACGGCTAAATCAGCAAGAAGCCACACCATGTTTGTTTGAAACCACAAAATTAGATTCCCCATATTCCTTCCTATAGGGAATCAGCTACATATAGGCATATAACATTACAAATTTTGAAGAAAACAAAATATTATGACTTGTGTTTTCGATTAAACAAGGAACTCCGTGTCAGAGCTTAGCTCGAGAACTTTATGGATGCCTATAGGGTTGACACCGGGCCTGAATGCATTCCCTTCAATGTACCTGCAAAAAAGGTAGAGATTATAATCAATTGGGTCTTGCATAAAATTGAATTAGTTTCAGTTCAGAATATGGAATTGCATGGTCTTTTGATCAGTAATTCAGAGATCTTACATTTCTTTCAAGAAAGGGTGTTTGTAAAATGCATCAGGAATTCGCCCAGTAAATTGATTGTGATCCAGATACCTATTATTTTTCAAAAATAGGTTTAGACAAGATGAAAATACACTACATTTATCATAAATGATATGAAATAATCCATCAACGGCTGAGACTGAGTGGAAATTTGGATGTAACAGATGACTAGGCCAAAAAAAAAAGTTCGTTTACTTTTGTCAGTCTATCTTACGGAGTATAAGTTAATTGGAACCAGAACTGACAGCTTGTCATGAGAATAGCATACAGAGAACAACTACTAAATGGACAAATGATGTTCATGCTCCTGAAGCAGATAGAGAGTGGGAACAAGAACTTACAAGTATGTTAATCTGGGAAGACGAGCAAGAGCAAATGGTATGATTCCAGACATCTTGTTATAGGATAGGTGCCTGAACCAAGGACATAATGGATTGGTGAATGTGTAATTGAAAATATAGCAGTGTCAAGCAATATATCAAGCAAATTTCATCTCCAAAACAAATACTTACAGTATTTCCAGGTTTGTTAAGTTTGCCAGTTGAGATGGGATTCCTCCAGACATATAATTGTTGTTCAGATATCTGAAAATCAGGAACACAGGAAAAAATGAACCAGAAAGAAGTGAAATAAACAAAAATTTTGGTTTGGTTTAGTAGCAATAATATGCATGAGAAAATCAAAATGAACTTACAGGTTGCGAAGTGATGGAAAACATCCATCAATTCTTATCAGTTCCCTAATTGTACCTGTTAGATGATTGTTACCGATATCCCTATAAACACAAACATGCACATTATAGAAAATGAATCTAAGAAACAACTCCTGCTTTCAAAGATGACAAAAAGACAAGTAAGTACAAGTGGCGCAGGTGCTGTAGGGTGCCCAATTCTGGTGGGATTCTTCCAACAAAACGGTTCTCGTGCAGATAAAGATAACGGAGCTCAGGAAGGTTTGCTAGCTCTCTTGGAATTTCACCCTTGAAATTATTGAAGCTAAGGTATCTGCAGGATATGAAGTTAAGAATTTAGAATCTCATGAAGATATAAACTTGAGAAATAAGAAACATATACAGGTTTTAGTAACTCACAGATGGGTCAAACTTTTCAGTTCACCGATCTCAGGAGGTAGGACATCTTGTAGTTTATTCCACCTCAAATTCCTACAAAATATGCAACGTATTATGATATTTATAATGTACAATATTAAAAACAAATTCCCAGAAAACTGAAAATCATACTTGTTGTGGTACAAATTATGGTTTTAACTCGTTCAATTGCCGATTCATGTCACAAAGTATAGGACTAAGAATCTTGAATAAGGTAGAACAAGAATATCCAATAGCGGAACAATGTCAAAGGACTTACAATACTTTAAGGCGTTTCAACCTTCCAATCTGAGGAGGAATTGGACCAGTCAACTTATTGTTATGAAGATCCCTAACATAGGCATTTTATCAGTCAAGGATTTTGTTTTCAACAAATAGAAACAAGTCTATAATAGTAATAACCCTACACATTATAAGAAGCTTACAATCTTTTAAGATCCAAGAGATTTGTCACTGCAATGGGAAAAGGTCCAACAATGGACACAGCATAAACTTCCCTGCAAATTCAAAATAAGAATTTCCGGCATTCAGCACAAAAACATCTAAGGAAAATTACTTCATATATCAATTCATAGTGACAAATGGGTTTAAGAAACAATAAAAAGTCATTCATATGCACCGATTAGTTTAACAACTTTGGCTACATGATGGAATCCCCTGGATGTTGTGTCATCAAAGCAATTAAAATTTATTTGGGGGAAGGTCATAGAGAAAATGACATACAATTCAGTGACAACTTTATAATCTCCTTGAATGGAGCATTTGACACCAGACCAAGGAGGCAAATCACCATCCCCACAAGGATCATCTCCAACCCATGAATATACAACTCTCCATCCGAGTGATGACTTGATTTCATTCAATGCTTTCACTGCAATCAACGAACACATACAAATTAGGAAGAGTGTCACATCAAGGTTTTCCTTGAACAGATAACAGCCTCCCAAATGCGGAGTAAATGGAGGAAGCCAAAAGGAAACTCTGTTGAATAATGAACTCTGACAAAAACAGAATTATATCTGAAACTATTAATTCAGCAAATTGGTAAATCTAGAGCAGTTGCCATCATGAAATGAAAACTGATTGACAATCAGCAAATCAAAAAACAAGCAACTGGAAAAACATTGAAAAAGACACTAGAAACAAAATTGAAAACTTGCTTCATACTTCTCCCCGATGAACCCTAAAAATGGATTGGATTAGACAAATAATATAGAAATACAGCTACTTAGAGAAGATCAGATATCGGCATATTCTTTGACACACCGACACCCCCATCTTTCACTGATATGAACACAGATAGCAATTTCAACAACCCATTGAGTTGCGCAGTTCAATAGGACACACAGATCGGATATAAATTAAATCAACAAACACAAGCAGAGGTCGAAAGAGCGGGAGAGAAATACCATCTCGCTTGAGCGTTTTACAAAGAGCGACATGAGAGAGCAAAGAAAGCAAGAGGAGCACCGAAACTCCACGATGCCAAAGCGCCATCCTAGTGAGAGCAACGAATTATCTCCAAATCTGTTTCAGGATCGGGAAATTGCCAGATAATGGCTAGTGAAAAACACTCATAGATTGAGTTTCAAGTAGGGTGGATCAGAACGGATCAGCGCGAGGATCTTCCGCAGTTTCGATCTACGATTGCAGGGTGTCACTTGTCACAGAAACAGGAGAAATGAGGGATCTTACGCTTTGTCGGTTGCAAATTGCAATCCGCAATTCCTTAAACGTTTTCAGTAAATTCAGTTTTTGGGTTTTCGGCCTTCACTCCTTAATAGTTTGTCGACTAGAGGAGACGCGTAATTTTCCGACTTTCCTCTTTTTTTTTCCCCCCTCTTTTTATTCCCTATCACATGTTTGCATGGTGCGGGCCACGCTACTGAGGCCTATTGGGCCGGATCTTATTTTAAGAAATCTTTTTGGCCCACAGCCCGTTTCTCAAAAAAAGAGTGTTACCTCATTAACCATTTCAGCTAGAAATATAGTGTCTTATTGAGTTGTGATTCTTTTGTATGTTGATTGGAATACTTCATTAACCGTTTCAGTTAAAGTCTAGTGTTAAAAACACTTATTCTTTGCTTTTTGTACACAAGCATGTTAAAATTTCTCTTGTCAACTAGACAATTACAACTCTATACAAATTGTTAGAATTTACAATCACCTTGCATTGCAAGTTAAAAGATCCAAAAAATGTCATATATAGCAAAAGTAAAAGACCCTCCATCTCAGGGTGGACATCTTCGAGCTAAGAGTTGCTTCACTTATTCACCAGTTTGCGAGCACGCTCATTCGCACCCTTCACTCTAGAGTTCAATTCATCCACATCATCGCCAAGATGATCAAGAGCGTGGTTTTGCCTGCAATATATATAAAGGCATCAAAGGGTCATTTGGAGGTGGCCAAAATTTCAGTTAAAAATGAAAAATTAGGCTGTAGGCTGCATTTAAGAAGATTGCATATATATATATATATATATTTGCTTTAATAGTAACACTTCTGCTATTTCTTCGGCTAAATTTGTCTCCTGGATTAACCCTTCAATTTAGCATTGTCAATAAACCAATGCTACTTCGGTTTTCAATTGCATCTAAATATGATGGCTCTCGGAAACTTCAACCAGCTTAAATTTAATATTCAACTACTGACTCATAAACTAGAAACCAGAATCCAAGCCGACCTATGCCAAACGACCTCAAAATCCAAGTTCAACCACAATCATAAAAACTGACCTCTCGAGTTCAGATCCCATGTCCACTGCCATACCCTTGAGGTCACCCAAAATATTACTGAGATCATCAAGCCCATCGTCTTGCTTAGCCTTCTCCATCTGTTCATAAGGTGAAAAACATGGCATTACATCATAATACCAATATCGACACACAATGATCATGAGAACTTTCCGAGTAAAAAACTCCAGACCTCAATTTTGTCGTAACAATTCGCCGGTTCTCCTTGAGCTCCTGCTTTGACACTCTTTTTCTCCTTGGGTTCAGGAGCTGTCCCCAGCTTCTTCTTTTGTTCTTTGGTTGCAGCTTTAGACGTTGGCTCTGTGGATTTGACAAACTCAAATGGTCACTCCTTTGATCCAATCATGAGATATTGCAAAAGGAGGAAAAAGGAGGGAAAATGGATTAAGGGAACTAGACCAGGTTGGATCTTTGGCCCTTTGATCTCTCGGGTCTTCTTTGCCTTCCAAGGTTTGGAAAACATGCCTCCAAGACTTCCCAAGAGTTTCTCGCCCTGAAATTGCAAACTCAAAACTATAAAATCCAGCAAGGCTTTTTATAAAAAATTGTAGTGTTAGACTGTTAGTCAACTCATCCTAATATCGAAGAGTGGTTTTACTGAAAGAAAAACACTTACTATTACTATTACTATGTGGTATAAAAGCCAATGAGAAATTTTATTTATCCAAAATTTAGAAAGATTTCACAAACATTAACTTGAATTTTAACCCCAAATTCACAAATTTTCTTCATAGAATTCAAATCCTGAATCCCTAAATTCGAATCATAAGCACAGAACCAGGTGTAGAGATAACTATCACACCATCTTTTGGCATAAATAGAATGTATAGCTGGTGTGCCGATTCTAATTTTAGCTGTCAAATATTCAGCATTCAACTCTAATGAACTAAACTCTGTCAATCTTCATACACTGCATAAAATTCAAGATCCCAACATCATATGAGCTAAAATATATACATACATACCTTGCTAAGATCCTGATCAATGGTAACAGCCATCTCATGAGTCCTGTGAATCTGCTCGCCTTGCTGGTGCAGAGTGTCAAGCGTCCTCGTAGCGTCTCCCTTGATATCCTCGGCGATCTTAAGGCAGTTGTTGACCGTACTGGTGGTCTCCTCCGCCTTGCTGACCGCGTAATGCTCCAGTTCTTGCGTCGACTTGTTCTCCAGCTCCTCCTGATGGTTAGCGCCTGCACTGATTTCGGATTCTGTTTCAGACTCCCCTGGGGCGGGAGCTGCTGGTTTGTTTGGCGATTTCCTAAACCACGACATTTTTCAAACTGCAACGAATTCAAGGATTTTATGAGATTGATTTCATGTCATCATGTGCACAACAACGATTACAGAAACAGAAAATACATGATCGAGATCCTAGCTAGAGAATACATGATCGAGATCGAATCGGAGGGGATTAAAAGAGCGAAAAACTAACCACAGAGAAAATCAAAGCTTCTTGATCGTCTGAATCTCGAGCGCAACAGTTTGAGATGCCGATTTGATCAGTCGGTACAGAGAAGTCGATTAGCAGAATCCGATGGATTCAAAATGAGGAATCGATCGCTCTTTCCTCTCCCGATGGCGGTTGGGAGAGAAGATGAAGGTGCGTGGAAGAGGTGGAAAGGTATGGAGGGAAGAAAAAGCTTGATTCTGAGAAGAAGTTTGAACGAAAATAGATGGAGAAGATGGGTGCGCGAAAAAATAGGAAGAAAATTCCCGAAAAACATCGAATCTTTCTCGACCGTTGGAATTCTTGGAGAAGAAGTTCTCCCCCTTTTCCCACTCATTCCCATGATTTAAAATCCCGCATTTACCCCTCTAGTCTAAATATCATATTTTGGGAAATTAAAATCGTCCGATAATTCGAGCTCTAGCAAAATTTGACGTGCTATGCAAAGTTATGTTCCGGTGACAAACTTTAAAGCTTCAATAATGTGAGGAACCGTGATTCTTGGGCCACAACCTTTGCAAGTTGCAACGATGGTTTGGCATACATGGAAAACTAGAAACAAGCTCATTTTCGATGGATCGGATAGCGTTTCTCGGTTATCTAGGACAGTTGTTTCCATTGCTGAAGCTTTCCAAGAAAGCTCATGTAATAAGCTGATGCCAATTTTAGGTCAGGATCTCTCCAATTCGGACCCTCAGCAACCGGTGCTTGTCTGGAAACCCCCGCCCATAAATTGGCTAACACTCAATATTGACGCTGTTGATACGTTATAATAATTATTTTACATAATTAAGTTATATTAGTTTTACATAATTAAGTTATATTAGTCTTATTTAGAATATTGTGGTTTACTTTAATTTAGGTTGAATATCTTTTTAATATCTCCACTTGTTAGCTAAATGTTAGGATTAGGGTTAGCATTTAGTTATATATATTCATGTATTGTTTTCTATGGAAGAATGAGAAATTAATTATCCCAAACCCTAGTCTATCTCGTCTCCATCGTCTGTCGTCTGAGTCACTCTTTATTCCCGTCTTTGACCCTTCTTCCCTTCACCCGATTATTTTGTCTATTGAATCCGGTACGAGATCTATACGATATCGTATATATCAATAGTTGATACAAGATTGAAGTAATCCTGTACCAAATCAATAGATTGTAACCGGGTGAAGGGAAAAAGGGCCAAAGGCCAGGGGGAGAGTGACTCAAACAGACGAGGGAGAAAACATAGAATTAGAGTTTGGGATAATTGGTTTTCTGATTGATTCCTTCCCTCACCAGAATACAATATAGGGTATTTATACTAGACCCTAATATCTTAACTAATAAACATAATGCTAAAATATTATCCTTACTAAAATATAAAATTATAGCCTTAAATAAAAGGAAACAAATAATATTTTAAATCGTAATAATATAACTCATTATCCCAACATAATCTCTAGTCATAATTGTAGCGTATCAATTCTCCCCCGTTGACAATCGACTTGTCCTCAAGTCGGAAATCAGAAGGAGATTCATTGAACTGATCTTGGAGCTTCATCCGCCAGGGTCCCATTGCACATGTAGCACTACTTGATTCAGCACCATAAACTCATATTGTTTTTGAACCCCACAATTCATGCATATAGCTAGTGCAAAAATTGGAAATTTGGGTTCCACCATTTCATTCATAGCTTCTGTGAAGTTGTTGTCAATCAGCTTAACTCCAAGGAATTTCGGACCTGATTGGCGTTCCTGCATGTTGAAGCATAGAGGCGCATCTTCGTGCACAACCAGTTCAGATCTGGAAGAGGAAAGCGAAGCAGGCGGCGGGCGCGGTTTGGCGAGAGACGGGTGCGTCAGGGTAGGAGCCGCGGGCGTGGGGACAGGTGCCGCGGGCGCGGTGTCAGGCGCCGCGGACACGGGGGCAGGCGCAGGGTGAGGGTTGCGCTCCACCTCGCTCGCATCTTCATGAGGATTTGCCATCTCGTCTAGTACGATGCTGATCCGTTCATCAGGGAACAATTCCATACGACAACATCCATCATAGATGCAACTTCCGTTATAAGAGTTGAAAGCATCTATGGCGGATTCCACGTTCTTGAAACGAAGTCGAAAATCTGAGTCCGGGCGTATTCTCTCAAGATCTTCTATAATTCCGAAGACGGAAAACACTTGCTATAAGATGTTGCAAGAAACCGGGTAGATTTCCTCATGAATCTGAATATACAGAGTGCACTGTAATGTCTCTAGTAGACGCTTCAAATCTCCATCGTTAGACATGGTGATTGTAGAGTTCGGGGATGAAAGCACCAGTTGATACAAGATTGAAGTAATCCTGTACCAAATCAATAGATTGTAACCGGGTGAAGGGAAGAAGGGCCAAAGGCCAGGGGGAGAGTGACTCAGACAGACGAGGGAGAAAACATAGAATTAGGGTTTGGGATAATTGGTTTTCTGATTGATTCCTTCCCTCACCAGAATACAATATAGGGTATTTATACTAGACCCTAATATCTTAACTAATAAACATAATGCTAAAATATTATCCTTACTAAAATATAAAATTATAGCCTTAATTAAAAGAAAACAAATAATATTCTAAATCGTAATAATATAACTAATTATCCCAACATAATCTCTAGTCATAATTGTAGCGTATCAGCTGTCTCCAAGGGCAATCCGGGTAGGGCTGGAGGAGGCGGGACTTTTCAATATGTAAGACTAGACCCAATTAAGGACCCATTTGGTATCCATTTCAGGATATCAGATATGAGTATGGATATGACTATACCCATATCTGGTGTTTGGTATATCCTGATATCGATATCAAACTGATATCTGCTGTTTGGTATAGGAGTATATCGATATCAGCTGATATCAGAAGGATATCAGAGTGATATTAGAGTGTTATTTTCATATACCCCAGGAAATTGGTATATCAAAGATATCACTCATATCCATACCCATATCCGATATCTAGATATCACTCATACCGATATCTAGATATCACTCATACCGATATCTTGATATCCATACCGATACCGATATTCGATATCTCATACCTTAGATATCAATACCAAACGAGCCCTGATAACTTTCAACCTAGAAGGGATCGGAATTGAAGTTGAGTTTTCTACCGGTAGCCTTCTAGCTAGACATATTTCATTAGTCAAACATGCAAAAATCAAACACCGTTATGCTATATAGAATTACAGAAACGGCCATTCTTCAAACATGAAAACTAATCCTCATTGAAGATTTGTCTGGATTCAAATTACATGTGATCAAACATGGACCCAAGTCAAACATCTTTTTTCAGCTTGTATATGCAGGCCAGTATTGGCTTAGACATGCTCTAAAAGAGCCTAATATTCTGCCATTCACCCAGAGCTGTAAATGAACAGAGCCATTCGTGAGAAATTCGGTATTCGGCGCGGTGAAATTTTGTTCGTGTTCGACTAGATTTGTAAACGTGCCGAGCCTAGCATAATTTTTAAGGCTCGAAAGATAAACGAACTGATTGGGTTTGAGCACAAGATAACTCGACTCGTTTGCTATGAACAAACTCGATTATACGCCCATGATCAAGCTCAATTATATGCTCATAAAAAACTTGATTATACGTTCATGAATAAGCTCTACTATATATATATATACAATATATAGTTTATCGTAAATTATATAGTTTTCGTGGTTTCTCTCAAACTACATACTTTAAGTTTTAGTTTCATTTGCTTATATAATTGATCAAGTAAACGAGTTGTTTATAGATTTGTCTAATGAAGAAACTAAATGAAAGGTTCACAAGCTAAGCTCGCCATTTTTAACAGAGCCGAGCTTGAGCAACTCAAAGCTCGGTTCGGCTCGGTTTGATTACAACCCAAGGATGGGTTGAGCTACTCCTAGGGCTACTATTTTTTTCTAAGGTAAACGCATTAAAAAATTACAAAAAATTAATACAAGAATGATACGAAAAGTAATCTAAGTGATAACTTCACACTAATTAATAACATCAAATATACAAAAGACATATAAGAAGTACCGAAGTTGGTAAATATTCAGCAAAACACAAGTAATTCACAAGCGAGAGGTCGGTGAAACCAGACTATATAGGCGCAAGAAGCTTCAGTTACGCAGCTTTAAAGACCACGCAAGCCTCATCCAATACCAATAACCCAACCCTCTTACTCATCTAGGTCGGGTCAGCGCAGCCTGCCGGACTACATATACTGTTCAAACCCGCCCATTTTGTCAGACGGGTTGAGTGGGTGGATGGTGGGTCGGCCCGCGTTTGCTCAGGTCTAATTCAAATTCATTATATTCAAACCTTGTTGTATGCTTGATGGGCCTAATTGTTTGCTCTGTTCAATAGTTTTGGGCTAATCTCCAATCTGTTGGGCCTATGAACAATTGAATAAATTTCGCTAAAACTTCACTTGAAAAGAGAGATACTATTTTAAAATGTCATCATTCAGCAATACACAAAGGTGAGAAACTGACATTTTCAAGGTATAAACAGAAATTCGACGGGCTCTTACCACATTTTCTCGTGGGAAGTCCTGTCTATAGATAAGGACCCAACTTATATTTTAAATTTACCAAATATTCATATCATTAGACTTGTTATTAAAAAACCGAGGGAATATCTAGTTAAGAGAATGTTGACTTTTTTTTGGTGTTGCACTTTTTTACTATTTATCTATGAAGTTAGAGACCAAACATAGAATGAAACTAAAAGGTTGGGAAGTGGGAATTAAACAAATGGAGTAATTCACATTTTGTTGTATATATTAGTTGAACCTATCAACTGGAATTGGATAATGATATAGTTGATCATGCATGCCATTGTCAGTAGAGTAATTGCTCGAGCAGTGCCTGTCTTCGTTGATCATCCTTACCCTTCCACTAAACTTAATTTTCTGAGCTTCTGACAAATCATAAGGCTCTTATTTTTGTATAATCTTTTTAAGAATTTCACTTTTCTTTTTCTGCTTGGAAGCACACTTTTGCAGAAGTTGTTATATGTTGGACTGCTCTTTTTTTTTTTTTTTGAATTCAACTCTCTCAAACCCAACATGATCAGATCTTGAGGTGTGGTACTGGTCCCTTTTCTCATCATCTTCCCCAACAGAGACACATGTTATTTAATTCATATTAATGTGCAAAATTGAAGGCCAGAGTACTTTGAAATAAACCATTCTAAAAGCTACATAAAAAAGAATTATATATTAAAAAAATGGTGTCTGATGTGCTCTTTTGCTCACATGAGTAGGGTTAGATGGTTGACACGTTTCCAATTCTGTGAAATAGAGACCGTTGATGTGCTATACGGTCTTTTATGAGCAAGTAGTGGGTGGAGTGGAGTTTTCAAGAGCCAAAGAATAGGATGGGTTGCAATAAAAACACCAAAATGCTGTAAGATAAAACTAGTATATGAGAATTTTCCACTCTTAAGCAGAAGAATTTCAGCAAGAATATTGAAGGGTTTTGATTTTCCAAAAGTAAGAACCAATGCTATCATCTCAAGGAAAGAATATGAGCTACTTGAAGGTATTTTAGTACTCTTGGGATTAAAAGTTAACATCAGAAGCTGCAAATTGGAGGAACAAAAGCATGCATAATAGTAGTAGGGGTCTGTACACTAGTAAGTAGCCTTAAATGGAAGCCAAAATATGAACCACTAAAAGAAGCAATCTTGGTGATCCATGTTTTCTTCAACAGGCGATGCAGGAAGATTAAGATCAATCAAGAGATGATGATTCTTGGATGAATTTTCCTCAGACTGCATAAGATTGGCCTTATCTAATGAGGAGCAACTGGTCAAATGTGACCTCTTGTGACCACCTAAAGCTTGCCCTGACTTGAACACCTTGTGACAGAAAGGACAGCAATGTCCCTTTGTAAATGAGATCTTGCCACCATATGATTCAAGTTTTGGGATTGATTTTGAACCAAAATTACTTGTCTTTGAACTTCTAGGATCGCTTTTCGTCTTCTTGTTGACTGCTCTAACTCTCTTCTTCATATACTTCTTCAGCTGATCTTCATTGCACAATTCATCTTCCTCTTCCATTGGTGCAACTGAGATCTTCTCGGAGTAGTAGTAATTCCCACTGTTCTTTGATCTCTTGTCAGGTTCAGAAGCATGCAGATCACACCCAGATCCAAACTCGGATTTAGGGTTCTTGATTTCATAGTTTCTAGCATGCCCATCAGCTGAGTCATCAGATTCTAGCTCCTTGACCCCATTTTCAAAATACCCAGAATCTGAACTGTCCATTTCTAGACAATTCAGCTTCTTGCTTGCATTGTTTTTACTAACAGATTCACAATCCAAGTGCTTTCTCTTGGCTACATACGAGGATGAGGATCTGACTTCTAATATGACAGAATTTTTAGCAGAAGACTTGGGTAAAGTACTAATCCTATGGCTAGAATCCCTAGAGAGCATCATCAAGCATAATGCCAACTCTTCTTGCTCAATCTCAATCTCAGATTTATTAGATGAACAACCATTTTCTAGAGAAAAGGAATCAATCAAAGCTATAGCTCTATACCTTGCATCTTTTGCCGATCTCTTGTCATAATGATGAACACCCACCTCATTATCTGAATAGCTCTCCATTGTAAGCTCTTTGAATTCTTGCTTGACACAACTTCCAGAAGCACTAGAACAGCTGTCACCAGCACCGGCAGCAAGAACATTTTTAACTCTCTTATTTTTAATGGTTAGAGCTTTCTTGGATTTGAGCTTTTGAAGTGGTACATAGGAATTGGAAATCACATGAGACCTCATGTGTCCACCGAGTGATTTCCCACTTGGGTACTTCTTGTTGCATAGCCTGCAAGCATGCTTGTACTCTTGTTGCTCTCTTTTCTGCTCCATTCTTTTGTTGATTAGAACACAGGGGAGTTGGACTGCGATTGAGAGAGAGAGAGGAACAACAGTGATTTAGAGAGAGGATGAACAAAAATCCAAGCAATCAAGGAAATGGAGAAAAGCTCTTACCTTTATTTTCTGTGAGTTTGGTAAAAAGGGTCAAGAATGGGAGAAAGAAGAAGCAGACCCAGATGGAATATTAGGCTTGGTCAGTTGGTGGTTTTAGATTAGAGTGAAATTCACCAAATTTTCAGATGACCCAGATGGAAGCTTCATGTTTATTGACAGGTCATCAGATAGAAATAGAGATAGTTTTGCTAACAAAAGTAGAAGATCCGACCCAAGAAAAAGCGACCACATGAATTCCATTTCTCCTAGGGAAAGCCATTTTGTGTTCTCCTCTTTTCTTAAGCATTACAACTCTATTTACTAATAACCTTTTATATCTTCTACGTTATGTCCCTGATTTTTCTACCATCTCACTTTCTATGAAGTTGAAAGATTAAAACTTTTTAAAAAATAAAGCAAAAAGTCTGATGGTTGTTTTTGAACTAGTCCTTGGAACAAAAATAAAAGCAAAAAAGAAAACATAAAGAGGATTTCTTCTTCCAGTTTTAATGGGAAAGGACTATTAATAAGTGGATTGCAGTGGCATAACCTTTATTTTGTCTAAAGTCTAAAACTTGTTGAAAAATGTTGCGAATTTGGTCTTTTTGTCAAATTTATGTAGATAACAGTACACAATGATGAATGCTGCGGTTGGTGTCACGAGAACCTCCACCAATGTCTTCATTGTGTCCAGCACTTCTTTCTTCAAATTGGCACCTTTAAAATTGCAATTTTCCATGCTGAAGCCTGAAATTTCATTTCAAAAGGGTAGTTTTTGATTGGGAGGAGGAAGGAAAGTCATTTATTTTGCTTTGTACAATTCAAGTTAATGTAGCAAACTTTTCCACTGTCAAGTTTACTATGTTCTCTATTTCAAGTTGTTGAGAAGTAAATTTCCCTTTCTTTGTCTGTGATTGCAAAAGTTTAAAAACTATGAAGACTTTGAAATTGAAGTTCAGCTTTCACTTTCTCCTATAGCGTAGTTCAATTCAACCATAGTTATTTGTTAGACATGGACATGCAACTTTACTACAGAACTGGAATACTACAGCAGAATTCAACAGAGACACCATAAAATAAAAAAAAGCTTGCTTGTTTGTGACTCATTATAGAATGATAGTACCTTTCTGAGGCTGGGTGATATATAAGTAAATCAATTACAATTTACACCAATCAGCACAGCAGATGCAAGCATTTTCAAAATGTTTGAAGCTCGTCTTCTAAATTTAAAATAGTAAATTAGTTGAAGAGGCATTCAGACAACAAATATGCTACATTAATATTCTCAATGTCCTGCAATGAAGAGGAACAGCATAAGGAACCATAGCAAGCTTCTATTGAAAAAGGGAGGACTTTATTGAATTGAATGAAGCAATATAGTGTTCAGATTAACCATGCTATTACAGACCACTCAATTGAGCAAAATGTAACAATTAACAGACAACATTACTGAAATATAAGTGCAAAAGAGACTTAATCGTACAAAATGATCACACCCGTTGATATCATATCTGCTAAAGGCCGAATGAAACACATCTCGCTTATGCCACAGCAGGCATGTCCTTGAGCCATGCATCCAATGGCTTACCAATTGAATAGACAATGAATCCAATCTTCCTCAACTTCTCAGCATCAACAACATTCCTACCATCAAAAACAAACGCAGGCTTCTGCATATCGTCAAAGATCTTCTGGAAGTCTAGGGTTTTGAACTCATCCCACTCAGTGAGGATGCAAATGCCATGAGCATCTTTTGTGGCAGTGTATGCATCCTGAACACAATGCACCTGCTCCTTCACAGCACTTGGGTCAGATGGTTGGAGATGAGCTGGATGATCCCAGTCAAACTTGTTCATGGTAAGATCCCTTTGGATCTGGTCCTCAGTAACTTGAGGGTCATAGATGCTCAGCTGAGCCTTGTCCCCCAAAAGACCCTTGCACACATCAATTGCTGGGGTCTCCCTGGTATCACCTGTGTCCTTCTTAAAAGCAAACCCAAGAATTGCAATTTTCTTGTTGGACACAGTGTTGAACATGGAGGAAACAACCCGGTTTACAAACCGGGATTTTTGGTAGTCATTAAGCTGGATGACCTGTCTCCAGTAGTTGGCTACCTCTGGAAGGCCATTGCACTCGCAAATGTAGACCAAGTTCAGGATATCCTTCTGGAAACAGGACCCGCCAAATCCAACACTGGCATTGAGAAACTTGGCCCCGATTCTGGTGTCCTTTCCAACAGCATGAGATACTTGAGAGACATCAGCACCAGTTGCCTCGCATAAAGCTGACATGGCGTTCACAGAGGAGATCCTCTGAGCAAGGAAAGCGTTTGCTGCAAGTTTGGAGAGCTCAGCAGACCAGAGATTTGTGCAAATGATTCGGTCTTCAGGGACCCAATGAGCATACACATCTTTCAATGCCTTTACAGCTTTGTCTCCCTCAGGAGTCTCCCTACCACCAATGAGTACTCTGTCAGGGTTGAAAAGATCACCAATTGCAGTTCCTTCAGCAAGGAACTCAGGGTTTGAGAGGATTTGGAAGGAGATTCCCTTGCTGTTGTGGGTAAGAATCTTTTCAATAGCCTCAGCTGTTTTCACAGGGACAGTCGACTTCTCAACAACAATCTTGTTGGACTTTGAGACATCAGCTATCATACGAGCAGCACTTTCCCAGTAAGTTAAATCAGCTGCCTTGCCAGCTCCCAGCCCTTGGGTTTTAGTTGGAGTGTTGACAGAGACAAAGACAATGTCTGCCTCTGCAACATGCTTTTCAACATCTGTGCTGAAAAATAGGTTCCTTCCCCTGCATTCCTTGACCACATCGTCAAGACCTGGCTCGTAGATTGGAAGGTGGTCGCTGTTCCAGGCATTGATCCTAGGGACAGAGATGTCAACAACGGCAACCTGGATTTCTGGACACTTGAGAGCAATGACAGCCATTGTGGGCCCACCGACATAGCCGGCACCAATGCAACAAATCTTCACCATGGCTTTTTCTTACCACAAAAACCTATCAGATTGCAAACCAGGGTGAGAAATGGTGAGAAGCCAACAGAGAAGATAGATGCATACAAAGAGGTGCATCCCGTTTCATTTCTACAAGCACATGGTGAGCAGCTTGAAAAAACTATTCACCAAACCTTCAAAGTTGTAATGATTCAGAATACATGTTTGCGCCAAAATATCAAAGGGCCCACATTGATTCAAAGCCTTCAAAAAATATGCAATCGCTTGTAACTAGAAAAACTAACATCTGACAGAAAAATAGAAAAACTAGCATGATGCCACTATAAAAAACAATATGATCTCAGAAAGCGGAGTCTCACAACCGCACTTAACCAAGATCCATAGGAGAAAGATAGTTAAGCACGGAAAAATGTCAAAAGTAATAGGAGTAGTAATTTTTTTTATAACTGCAGGAACCAAATTGATCAGATCCAGGAGCGTAGACATCAAAAGAGCCATGACAAGCACAGATCCAGTGATCCAGGAAACAGAAAACCACATTCCACCCATCAAATTTATAAGATGCGATAGTAGTATGTCAATTTATAACTCGTCTACCAAGAGGGAAAAGAACCAAGAAACATGAACCTAATTTGGGAACAGCAATAATTAACACATTTTCTCGGTTGGTTTCTGCCAGATCTGACTATTCCCGAACAGATCAAAGCACGCACACTCGTCAAGATCCGAAATTCAGAACAAAATGCGTGGAATTAAATAAAAAAAAAATCCAAACATCAGATCAAAGCAGTAACTGAAGCAATCAGAATGCAATAGCTTCAAACGGTGTTGTGATCTTTCAAACAACATTATTAGGAACACAAAACTGCAAAATAGATCTGGAGAGATCAGAGTTACCTGCTAATGCTCCTCAGATAGAAAGAGAAAGAGGAAATGGAGTTGGGCTGCCGACGAAGGACACGGAATTAGGGGATATTTATACTGAAACGGGAGCTTCAAAAATGTCAGAAATTTTATGAGAGAGCCCGTTGGCGCGTCAACCATCAAGTCATGAACACGTTGTCCTGCAAACAACTTTTTTTTCCCTTATTTTTCAAGTCTCCGACTCCTTTATATATTAAAATAGAAGCAATATCTTTAAAAAAAAAATTAGTCATTTGACATAGGTTAATTTATAATTTCTGTAGTATTACTGTAAAAGAGAAGTAACATCTCCACAAAAATTAATTAATTAATCATTTGGTATTGTGTAAAATTGATAGATGTGTTAATTTATGATTTAAATTTTTAAAATTTTAGATCTTTTTCCATAATTCATGTTCCGCTACCATTACTAGGTTACTATGATACGGGTTGAGAAATCCCGATTCTAAGATGTGTGGATCTTATCCAAGTCGGCACTTCCGAGAAGTTAAGGAAAGCCTATGCCCCGATATCGTAACTAGAAGCAAGGAAAGACGGCTAAGTATTTTGTGGGAGCTTGATGCCTAAGACTTGGATTGACTTTCTTTTTTAATGCTTGGCAAATGAGGGGGGTGAGGCCTATTTATACTTGAGCCCTCCCTCTTACATGGAATAATTCTAGAGAAAAGACTATCCTAGGCAATTCTATTATCATCTCAAGGAGGTGCGCCTATGGGAGGCTGCATAAGAAAAGTTGCGCCCTTGCTAGACTCCTCGGAACCTTTTGGAGAGGTGTGCCCTTGCATGCGTCGCCATCAAGAGGCACACCCTTGTTGGAAGCCACTAGAAGAGGCGTGCCTATTCTGGAACCTTCATGATGGGGTGTGCCTGCGTGCCAACAACCTCTAGAAAAAGGTGCACCTAATCTAGAACTCTCTAGAAGAGGCATGTCATTGTCTTGTTCTCCAAACATCCAAGATCTTTCCCTATCCCTCCAGAATCATCCCTGATGCCCCTAGAATCATTTGAAAATCCCCTTCCTTGATCAGTCATACCCGAGTGTCTTTTAGACACAAAATCGCAGTCTGTGTCATTCTCCCGCACCGAATCTAGGAACGCCCTCGTTTTGTCGGCTTTGGTCTTCTTTGGCGCGATGTCCCTAGTGTCGTGAGAGATCTAAACTCCTGCGGATGGCTTTTATGTCTCCCCGTGAGACATTCCATTGCTCCCCTTTGGTCAAGTCCCCTCGCGATTGATTGCTTGTTCGCCTTGGAAGACTCTGTGTCCTTGCCCGCGCCTCGGATGTCGGATCCTCCTCCCTTGATCTCGAGTATATCCTTATTGTGCCCAACCTTAGTGTCCTCCGTTTTTGTCCCTCTAGTGACGACACTTCAATGGTCACTTCGGTGTTGTCCCTCTAACTTCTGGTTTGTTCTTTTGTCTATAGAAACTCAAACACATCATATCTTTATTCTAATGTTGTAGAAACCAGTCTATTCGATTGAGGCTTGTTCCTTGTGGAACTTCACCACCCACACTTTGGGATATAAGAAAAATTTGGTTGTAGTTTCTCATATTGTATCCTCTTTTTCTTCGAGGGCAATCATCTCATATCCAAATAGTAAATCACAAGCTTTCTCTGAAAAGATGTAAAATATGAACATCATATTAATATTTGTGAACATATGTAGAATATATATGAACCCTCAACACTTGATCACTTTCTTACCAACATGTTTGTCACTTTCTTGTAATGCTCTTCACTTTTGTTCTTACTTTATTTGGTTATGGAGAAACAAAATAAGTTGTACACGAGAAAGAGTTCATGTTGAGAATACTCTTCCTACGTCGAAAGTAGAGTCAAATTATACTAGTATATAAGTCTATGAGTTACTCCTTCTATTGTCAATTGATTTTATGATGAAATCCCACTATACTTGTGTATTAGGCTTACATTCACACGACCCCCCTAGTTTATGCCCCCACAAACTTTCACATGGTATCAAAGCAAGTCTGGTCATGGGCTCGTTTTCCTGGCTATTTGGGTTTGGCCAATGACCCACTTGTTATTTGGGTTGAGTTGGCTAAAGAGAGATTAAGATGCAACCACTCTTCATTATCACTGTCACTAGACTAGCTATAAAGAGATTGAGATTCTAGACCCATTTATCCAAATGTCACCTAGGCCAGGACAATTGCACTTGTGGAACCCTACTAGGCTTGTGTACTGGACTTACATGTGCACGACCCTCCTAATTTTAGGCCCATAGAATTTCACATGGTATCATAGCAAGTTTGGTCTAGGGCTCGCTTCTTGGCATGTTTGGGCTTAGGTTTAGCAGTTGATGCTACCCGTCCATCATTTGGGTTGAGTTGGCTAAAAAAGAGACTGAGATACCACCACACTAGCCTAGCTATAAAGACATTTTCAACAATGGCGCACCTAAATGACTCATTCCCTTGGTTCTGGGTGCAAAGCAGGTACAACTTTCTTCTGTGTGTTATTATAGTATTTTTGCTCGATTCAACTTATTTATGATACATGAATAATGTATCAGACTATTCTTGTTGGAGATCATTGTCAACTTGGTGACAACTTGTGATAATAGTTGATGACATCAAACCGTCATCAAGTGGTGATGACAAGTGATGACAATTGATGATGGTTTGAACGGTGTCATCAATAATTTTTTTATGACACTTTGAGTGGTGACACATATTTGATGACACTAGAAAAAAATTGTATGTGATAACACATATTTGATAAGACTAAAAAATTAAATGTGATGATACATATTTGATGACAATTTTGTTTTTATGTGTGATGACAATTGTTTTTATATGGTTGAATGCCTTTGATGATACTTTTTGTTATCAAAAAGTTGTCATCAAGACATTTTGATCAACACTTTTTACCTTTTATTACATTTTTTGTTGTAAAAAAATTGTGATGAAAGCTATAAAAGTAGTTTTTATGTGGTTGAGAATGCCTTTGATGATACTTTTTTGTCATCAAGATATTTTGATGACACTTTTTACCTTTTATTATACTTTTTGTCATCAAAAAATTGTGACGACAGTGAAAAATTGTGATGGCGGTGAAAGTGATGATCGTGATGACGGTCAACACCAGTCAACAGTCGGTCAACAACGGTCAACAGGCGAGCCAACTCGGTCAATGACCCAGTCAACTCGGTGGGGGTGTGGTGGGAGATGGGGTTTTTGCTATTTGCCTAATTTTTTGCCCTTGTTTAACACATGCCTAATTATGTATTTATTATTTGACAAATTAGTAGTAAATATACCAAAAAAAGTCAATATTGCGAAAAAGGTATACCTTTTTTCAAAATTGCAACTTTACCAAAATTAATTAAGTGGGTACTCATTTTTATTGCAAAAATACCCACTCCTCCCCCAAATGTAATTTTTTTTGAATTAAAGAAAAAGTTAAATTAAATATTTATGTTTAATTTTGTTTAATACGAAAATTGAATCCTTCTTTCTTTTTCAGATCTACGCCTCCCCCATTACAAACTCGAATCCGACGCCTCCCCCTGCAAGTCTGCAACTCAAATCCGAAGCCTCCAGTGCCTCCCACAGCCCACCCCAGTGCCCCTCGGCCCACTGCCCCGCCTCGCCCCGGTGCCCCCTGCTCGTCCTAAACCCGGCCGAAGCCGGATCCCTGGCCAGATCCCACGGCTTCGCCACCGTGGCCGACTTCCTCCCGAGCCTCGTGGACCTCGGCCGCCGCCACGCCCGCGTCCCGATCTCCGCCTTCCCCGTCTGCGTCGCCGCCCTGGCTGCCGACGGCTCCGTCTTCCTCGGCGTGAATCTGGAATTCCAGAGCCTCCCCCTCCACCACTCCGTCCACGCCGAGCAATTCCTCCTCACCAACCTCTCCGTCCACCTCCAGCCCCGTCCCCACCTCCTCAACGTCGTCGTTTCCGCCTTCCCCTGCGACCATTGTCGCCAATTCCTCCAAGAAATCCGCTCCGCCCCCTCCATCCAAATCCTCGTCCCTCCCAAACCCGATTCGTCCTCCGAACCCGGTTTCCATCCCTTCTCCCACCTCCTCCCCAACCGGTTCGGCCCCGACGATCTCCTCGCCGACGACGTCCCGCTCATCCTCGAGGCCCACAACAACGGGCTCGATTTCAGGAACCAGATCCAAGAGCCGGATCTGAGGCCGCTGGCCTCCCCCTGCAAGTCTGCAACTCGAATCCGAAGCCCCAGTGCCTCGCGCAGCCCGCCCCGGTGCCCCTCGGCCCACTGCCCCGCCTCGCCCCGGTGCCCCCTGCTCTGCGGCTACTCCCTTCATCTTCAACCCTTCTTTCTTTTTCAGATCTACGCCTCCCCCATTACAAACTCGAATCCGACGCCTCCCCCTGCAAGTCTGCAACTCGAATCCGAAGCCTCCAGTGCCTCGTGCAGCCCGCCCCGATGCCCCTCGGCCCACTGCCCCGCCCCGCCCAGGTGCCCCCTGCTCGGCGGTTACTCCTAGTAAAAAAATTTCCGGCGACAGGATAAAGCATACATAATGACAGGATGTACTATATAGAAAGACATGATAGAATTTTCATATTTCTTTTAAAACTCATAAATCAAAAAAAGAATTTTTATTTATTTAAAAAAAGATTTATTAATGTTCATTTTATAGCAAAGATGCCCACGTGGGTATTCAAATGCTATTTAAGTATAACATGGTCATTTTTTCAATAAACACTTTTAGTTGGTGTATTTCTGCAAAATCGCCTTATTATTTGCTATTGACTTAAATCTACCATAACAAATATTTGGCATTAATATTTTAAATTTCTATAGTTTATTTTACTTTAGATAGAATCTTTTTAACTTAAATAAATTGTCTAAAAAATATTTAGCATTAATATTTAATGTTCCTGTAGTTTTTTTTAAAATTAAATCTTTTCAATATATGTAAATTGCCAAAAATACAAAATTTTATGTGGAAAAATCTTAGTTGGATTAACGTGGGAATGCCATGTAGGAAAAATAATAGGTGGCACATGGTAAACTCCTACATGGCATTATAATCTGGTATAAATAATAACTTAAATAAATTATCATAAAAATATTTAACATTAATATTTAATGTTTCTATAGTTTATTTTATTTTAGATAGAATCTTTTTAAGTTAAATAAATTATCATATAAAATATGTAACATTAGATAAAATCATTATTTTAGATAGAATATTTCCTAATTACTTTATCTTTTTTTATTATTCTTAAATAATATCAATATATATAAATTACCAAAATACAAAATCTTATGTGGTAAAATCCTAGATGACTTAACATGAGAATGATGTGTAAAAAAATCTTAAAAACATAATGTGGTGATCTTATTACTTGCGTCTTTTTATTTATAGATTAGATAGATAGAAAATTTGTAGATTGCAAAAAAATATTAGAGTACATGTTGTATTAACCATTTATGTTAAGTAGGTGATATTTCTTTGATTGGAAATTTGAAATCTCTGAATTGTTCTCTTAAACATAAATTCGAAAGTGAAATGTGTCATATTTTAACACATCTTTTCATAAACCAATTAAAAAATCCTTTTTTTGGTAGAAAATTAAAAAAAAATCTAATTACAAATTATTAGAACAAGGAACAAAATTTAATTGAAATGAAATTATGGTAGACTAGCCTCGGTATGCGAACCACTGGTTCGTACCAACAGTAAATAGAACTAGAGATTTGTATTTAGGCCATATCAATTCGATTTTGACCAAAAAAAATGAATTTTAAGAGGGAGGCTATTTTTTTGGTCGATTTTTTTTTGACGAGGTAAAAATTGATTTACCAGACAAGCCTGGTAAATCGAGAAGCCATCAAAAGATGGCAGCCGAGGAAACTCGACTAAAGCTAACACACACGCTAAAGAAACCACAAGCAAAGTACAAAAAAGCAAACGAGAACGGAACAAGAAAGCACTAGGGGCGGGAAGAGTAAAGCACATCAGAGTGAAAAAGTAGTAGGCAAAAAGGTCAACTCGGACAAATCCAGGGTAAAGGAAAATTGACCGTTGATGTTGCCTCCACCAGAATGAAGGATCTTCAGGGAGGCTATTGTATGTTAGTATGGAAATTTGTTTTTCTTCTGAGAACAAGTGGCGGCATTGTAGACAAAGAAGAGCAAAATGGTGGAAAAAAACGATCACCGTTGATGAATTTTCGGACCACAACAGAAAAGTCTGGACACACAACGTGTCAGAATTTCATTGGCAGAAGAATTCTTCATTCTTGCAGTGTGACCCCCACCACAAAGTAAAATATCTGCTTTCGACACGTTCTCCACGCTTCCATCCCAAAAAAGTCTCGAACGCTCTTCGTCGGAGAAAATGGCTACTCGAAACCTCCTACGCCGGTCTCTCACCCTCTGCCACTACTACACCTCCGTCTCCGCCACCCGATCGCCGTCACATCCTCCCTACCCGCCTTCTCCCCCGCCGCCAAATGACCTGATCTATGATCGCCTGGCCGATTCCGTCAAGTCCAAGATAAAGCGCCTCAACAAACACAATCAACGCTTCCTCCATTACACCTCACCGCATCCTGCCGTCACCGACCACACTCCGATCCTCTCGTTCCCTGAAACTCGAATCACTAAGCTCCCCAACGGCCTCCGAGTCGCCACCGATTCGAATCTGGCCGCCAGGTCCACAAATGTCGACATGTTGATCGATGCCGGGAGCCAATTTGAGACGTAGGAGGTCAATGACTTTGCCAATTTGTTGAATCGGCTGGTGTTGAAAGGGAAGGGGGAGAATGCTAGGGCTTTGTGGGAGATGGAGAACGTTGGGGGAGAGTTGAAGGGGTTTACCTCGAGAGAGATGACTGGCTATTATGTCAGTGTGACAAATAAGAGTGTGGCGAAGGGGGTTGAGATTTTGGGAGAGGTTTTGTAGAATTCGAGTTTTAGTGAAGACGTTATCCACAACGAGCGCAAGTTGATTGTCCGTGAAAGGGAGAAGGTAATATTAACGCCCCAGCAAGGCTCGTGTAAAGAGTGGGGTCGGCCACCGGAGGGCCAACATTCGCACCAAGTTTGGTGCCGGGATCAACTGGAGTAATGGCCGGATTACAAGAAGTCATGCCAACATGCTCTACAATCTCCCGAGCATACTTATCTTGAGACAGAAATAGACCAGAGGAAGTGCGTTTGGCAGACACACCCAAGAAATAAGATAGGGGACCCAAATTCGTCAAAGCAAATTCCCGACCCAGTAGAGAGATAATATCATGTCGAAGAGACTCGGACGAAGCAGTCAAAATAATGGCATCCACATAGAGAAGAAGATAGGTTGTAGATTGACCCCGATGAAAAATAAAGAGAGACGTGTCACACCGGCTAGCCATGAAACCAATCCTGTACAAGAATGAAGCAAAACGCTGATACCAAGCCCGGGGGGCCTGTTTATGACCATACATCGATTTCTTCAAGAGGCACACGTGCTTAGGCTACGTAGGATCCACAAAACCCGGAGGCTGAAACATATAAACTGTCTCCTGAAGGTGTCCATGAAGGAAAGCGTTCTTGACATCAAGCTGATGAATAAGCCAAGAACGTGAGACAACCAAGTGTAGAACAATCCGAATAGTAGCCGATTTAACCACCGGGCAAAACGTCTCATCACAATCAACCCCAAGTTCCTGAGATCGGCCATTAGCAACAAGACGAGCCTTATACCGCTCAAGAGAACCATCAACATGAAACTTGTGTCTGAAAATCCACATACACCTCACAACATTGGCCTCAGGTGGCCTAGGAACCAACACCCAAGTCCCATTACTAATAAGAGATAGAAACTCATCGGTCATGGCGGCATACCAATTTGGATCTTGGAGGGAAGTGTTATGGGAGACGAGAATAGGTGAGAGGTTGGGATTTTTGGAGGTTGTGACATGGAGATCAAAGAGTTGTGAGGCCGTAAAATGTCGGCTTTGGCACGAGTGGTCATGGGATGATGATTAATGGACGGTGGTGGTGGGGATGATATCGGTACAAGTGGTGGTGGGGTCGGTACCGAGGGGCTAGAAAGGTTCGGTACCGACGGTGATGAGGTCGGTAACGAGGGGCTAATGGGGGTCGGTACTGAGGGGTTGGAGTTCGGTACCGTGGGGCTAGCTGGGGTGGGATGCAAAGCGGTCGGCAAGCCCGAAATGAAAGGAAAAAGGAGTGGAGAAATGGACTCAGTTGAGTCTAGAAAATTATAGGAAGATGACATGGAGGATTGTGTTCGAAAAGGAAAAACAGTCTCATCAAACGTGACATGGTGAGACAAGATGAATTTGTTTGTGGAAAGGTCAAGACAAACGTATCCTCTATGGTTTTCAGGGTAACCAAGAAACACACATAGGGTGGAACGAGGTTGAAGTTTATTAAGAACTTGGGAAGACAAGTTAGGATAGGATAAGCACCCAAAGACACGAAGATGGTCATATGTGGGGGTAGAGAGATAGAGCAGTTGTGTGGGGCTAAGCTTATTTAAATTAGGGGAGGGTAGAATGTTGAGGAGATAAGAGGCAACGACTAAGGCAAAGGGCCAAAACCGCGGTGGAACCGACGCATGAGCAAGAAGAGTGCACATCATATTATTAATGGTGCATTCAACGTTACCATTTTGTGAGGAAGTGTAGGGACAAGAGAACCGAAATGATGTCGTTTTGAAGGAAATATGACCGAAAATCCGAGTTGTCAAATTCCCGGCCATAGTCACATTGAAATGATTTTATGGAGCAATTGAATTGAGTTTTAATGTATTTGTGAAATTGAACAAAATGGGCATAAACTTGGGATTTGTATTTAAGTGGATAGACCCATAAGAAATTGGAGTAATCATCAACAAACACAAGATAAAACTTATGACCACCAGAACTCAAAACAGGAGATGTCCATAAATCACTATGAATAATTTGAAATGGCATAACAGTAACAGTTTTAGACGGAACAAAAGGAAGACGAGTATGTTTCCTTAACTGACACGCATGCCAACTAGAGGAATCATACAATTTATTACAACTAGACAAAACAGATTTCCTAAGAATGTCAAAAATAGGAGCGCCTGGATGACCACAACGAGCATGCCAGATTGGAGAGGTGACGACGGACAAGGAGACATGATTGGAGTTGGTGGTGACAGGGTAGAGCTCGCCGGAGCTAGTGCATCTAATTCGAGGTGTTCTCGTGATTAGATCTTTCACAGAAAAACTGTTTGGGTCAAATTCAACAGAAACGTTCTTATCGATAGTAAATTGACGAACAGACACAAGGTTTTTGATAAGGTTAGGGGCAAGGAGGACATTTTTAAGGTGTAGCGGGCTGTTGGGCGTGGATAAAAAGGCATTTTCGTAACCCAAAGTTGGTATGCGATGGCCATTTCCAACAATAATCAAATTTAAATTACTCTTAGAAGTAAGGGAAGAAAGAATACCTTGGTTGTTGGCCATGTGAGAAGAAGCTCTCGTATCCATGTACCAAGTGTTGTCGGGTGGGTACAACGTCATTGTATTGAAAGCATTAGCCAAATCCGACATTGGCATGTACCCCGAAGGATCCGAAGAAACAGTGTTGGCTTGCGACACTTGATTCCAAGGAGCCGAGCCAAGAATCCCTTGAGATGGCATAGAAGGGTACGGACATGGGGCTTGATTCCAAGCAGAGAACGGCCAAGCGGGCTGCTAAGGTTGTTGCTGAAAACCCGACATTGGCATTCAACCAAACGGCGTGCGCTAAAACTGGATTGCGCCTCCGCTAGTGCCTCTGCCGTGACTGTGGCCACGCCCGCGGCCCCAACCGCGCCCGCGGTTGTTTCCCCCACGACCGCTGCCATTGTTGGGATCGTTTTGCGGCGGTGGCTGGTGCGGGGGTTGTTGCGATGGAGGAGGTGGGTTCGATGCCGAGGCATTCGTGAGAGCCTTGGCATCGGCCAATGATGCGTCTCGATTTTCACGCCTTGTATCCTCCAAAAGAACCATGGAACGTGCCCTAGCGAAGTCAGGCAATGGAATGGTTTGTTGAATTATGCCAGCAAACAGTGTCATACTCAACATTCAGTCCGGATAAGAGTTTGATGACCATTTGATGATCATATAGCGGCACATCCATATTTTTCAACTGATCTAATAACTCCTTCAGTCGTTGACAATATGCGGAAACATTTGGAAATGATTCCAGCAGGCATCTGTTGAATTCGTGCTGAAGATAAACAACCCGGGATGCCTTGTTATTCTGAAATATGTCTTTCAGTTTATTCCAAGCGGAGAGAGCAGTAGCATCCGATTCGAGGATAGTGAGAAGCAAGTCTGACGAGATCGTCGCATAAATCCATTGAAGGATGACAACATCAAGTTGATCCCATAAGCCGTCGTTAATATCAGCAGGACGCGAGATAGATGCGTCAATATGATCAAGAATCCGATGAGTCCGAGTAGTAACTTTAAACAATTCCACCCACGAGTTGTATTTGGTGTTTGTAACATCGAGAATGAGAGGAATGTTGTTCTTGATATTAAAAACTGTTAGGGCAGAATCAAACGACACCTTAGAGGCGCTGGAAGAAGACGAGGTAGAGTTGAGCGTCTCAAAGAAGATCGGGTCTTTGTGCTTAGGCAAACCGCCATCAGCGGTTTGGTCGCCAGGATTTGTCATGAAGAGAGGTTGATTTGTGTGGGGAGAGTGACGCCGAGGGGGATCAGCAAGCAGAAGTCAACACTCGGTCTCAAGGAACGAGCGGTGGGTTAGGGCAGGGAGAGAGTGCCGACAGGGAAGAGCACGACGGAGCAGCAGCGTCGCAGATGAGAGGGGGGGGGGGGGCGGTTGAGATTAGGTCAAGGAAGGGCTAGGTCTCATGATACCATATTAGCCCATCGGGGTTCCATCCTAAAACCAATTGACGATAGGAGGAGTAACTCAAGGGTATACATACTAGGCAAGTTAATTTCCACACTTTAGATGTGAGAATTCATTCTAACAAGCCCCTGCAAGTGCAACTGGAGCAACTAGCCCAATTGACACTTGGACAACACGACAGGGCGGGCCTAGGATCGAGAGATGCCATTAGGCGAATAGCTCTGATACCATGCTAGAATGGATAAAATCTCCCTTAGGGTTGCCAATCTCATTAATCATAAAATATAGGGTACAATTCCTTGTGGAGCAAGTTAGGTTACAATATAATATATACAAAGGCTATTGTCTTCCAAGGCTGTAAAATTGTCTAATCAGATGATTCTGTGATTTTGCAAAACATTTCGCATCTTGTCCAGAGAGTTGCCATTAATGGAATTGCAGAAGAAATAAAGGCCTTCAATACCAATTACAAGGATGCGGGTCTATTTGGTGTATATGTTGTAGCCAAGGTAAGTCCAAATATATAATACTGGTAAATTTTGAACATATATGAAGTTTGAAAACTTTTCTGTTCTTCAAACTTTACATCGACAACTGACAAACTACGAAAGTTCCATTCTTTTGACAACCTGATTATGTTGATGATTTAGCATACACAATTATGTATGAGATAAGTAAGTTAGCCTATCGAGTTACAAAAGCTGACGTTACTCGTTTATGTAACCAGGTGCTAGTTTAAGTTCATTGCACTAAAATGGCATTTGCTTGAAATTTTATTCTATGCTACATCTAACTTCAATCACATGCTCATCTACAACTAAAATCACACTTGTTGTTGCGCAATAATGGAAATAGGACCATTGTCGACGACATTGGACGTCAGGTACTTAAGCTTTATTTGGTGTAACAAGATATTTCGGATTTATTACTCTTTTATAAGAAACTTATAATTACTCAAAAACTCTTTCTAATGAACTTTGAATTCTTTTGTGTGGACATATGTGATCTTAATTGTGACTTGTAGCTACTCGCTTATGGACGAAGAATCCCATTTGTTGAACTATTTGCATGAATGGATGTCGTTGGTGCTAAAACTGTGAAACGCGTTGCTGAACATTTTCTTGTTGATAAGGTAATTATCATTTATTAATTTCGTTTTCTGCAGCAACCATTAGTATCATACCCAATTCCTGGTTTCAGGACTGCACTACATTACTTAAAGACCTATTCTAACTTTTTTATATGACCAATTGAAACTTTCACAAGTAATTAAAAGCATTTTGAGAACTTGGCTTTAATTTTTGGTGTTGTAGGATGTTGCAATTTCTGCCATGGCACCGATCCAGGGGCTACCGGATTACAACTGGTTCAAGCGCAGGACGTACTGGCTACGCAACTGAAATTAATTTGCATCTGCTTTTGTTTTAACATTGCTCTTTCGGTGATAGACCTTGCATAATACATATCCAGTTCTCCTCTTAGTTCATACACGAGCTCTTTATATCTTATGTAAGGAAAGCCTTTCCTCATAAATGGAAATGGTGATTGGCTGGTTGCCATAATCAGCAATGGTACGTTGCAATTTCCTTTTTTTCGCTATGGTAAAAACTTCTATAGAGGTAGGGAGGGAGGGAGGGGAATTTACTCAAGGGTAACTTGGATCAAACCAGAACAAAAAATACAACCAAAACTGGCCACTTAATATGAGAATCCATCATCTAGCAAGGCCATGAAATAGTATGTCCACATGTAACCACACTCAATACTAATCATTTCACAATGCTAAAACAAGGAACAAGCCACCAAATTTCCTATTTTTCATTCAAAGTTGACTAAATGAATTACATGATTTGGAGGTCCAACGTCCTTGATGTACTCAATGCTTTCGAGTTGAGGTGTTTTGTCACTTCTGACTTCTCATTGTCGGGTGTCATCCGTACTCTAGCGAACAGAGACACACCTGCTTCCAACGATCCAAATCTAGATTATCTTAAATTAAAAAAGAAGAGACAAGTTCGTCCTAATTTGGATGCGTACAACCATATTCGCTCCTCTACCAGGGTTATGTTGCTAGATCTCAAAGTTCTTTTCTGGCATGGAAACAACAACTTAACATTCTCCCAATATGAAGTCTTTGAATGTTGGAATATTTTGAAAAGAAGTGTGGCTAATGCCGATGCATTGGCTGACTGTCTTCACCCCGTTTCAGATTAAGATTTTGTCAATTTTGTTGTTCATGGTTTTGTCACTTTGCACGTCATTTAAAACAAACTCCTTTTGCATCTTATATGGTGTCCGACTCTTGTCTGTCATTGAATAACCGACCCAGGATATTATATGGATTCTGGAGCTATCAATCACAACATTAGGGATCTTGGAAATGTATCTCTTGACATTGATTATAGTGGCAAGGACTAGCTCACCCTTGGCGATGGACTCTTCCCATAACTCATATTGCTCAATCAAACCTTGACACTTATACCCACCCCATTCCTTTATCAAATATTCTTGTTATTCCTCATATTAATAAAATCTTGACCAGTATTACAAAATTAACCAAATAAATCTTGAATTTTATCCCACTTTTGGTTTGTTGAAGGACATGCAGGGACGAGTGCTTCTCAAAACATTCGCTAGAAATGGCTTATATTACATTCCTCTAACTATTCCTCCCATGTTGAAGACGATGTTGGTTGGTGAGTGCATCTCTCCTTTTACATTTCCATCTTCTTTTGTCGTCAAATAAAGCACATAGTTTGTGCTCGTCTTGTCCTTTGGGCAATAGTTTTCGTTTGCCTATTATGTCTAGTCATGGGTCAAAAACAATTCTATTTGAGCTTGTTTATTCTAATGTTTTGGGGCACTGCTCCTCATTTATCAATAAATGAGTCTCATTGCTTTGTCTTATTTATGGATGATTATACTTGGTGTACTTGGTTATCAGAATCTTGACCCGATTTTATGATTCTAATGATCTTACGATCCATAACATGTGAAACAATCCACGATCCTAAGTAGGATCTTAAATGATTTAAAATGCAATCTCAATCCAATTTCTATTTTAAATACGATTTTAACGATCCTATAAACGATTTGACAATCTTACAAGTGATTCTAATAATCTTACAAAATGACAATTATGACTATATATAATAATTTCAAGGTTAGTGTCTCATTTCCATTAAAATAGTTGTAGTTCATCCTACAACATTTTTAATAATCCAATTAATAATGTTTATCATTTTCTTACTTCATATATAACAAAATATACAATCTATTAGGTTATCATTGCATACTTTTAGTTATAATGTAGGATCTTACAATTCAACGATCCGATCCAAAAGACCCTCAACAATATGATCCTAGTATCTCGATCTTGATAACCTTGATCACATGTGTTTCATTATTTTCAATGTTCCAAACAATGGTCAAAATTGATTGGGGTAGGGAATATCGAAGTATTTCCACTCTTCTTCAATCCAAAGAGATCCAATATCGCATTTCTTGACCCTATATGCCTACATAAAATGGCGTGGTAGAGCATGATAATCGCACAATTCAAGAAAGGGTGTTATTCTTCTTGCACATTGAAAACCCACTCCTAAATTTTGGGAACATGCCTTTCATATCCTCATTTACCTACATAACTGAACCTAACCCTTGTCCTACAAAGTGATTCACCTTTTTAACATTCCTACGAAAGAACCCCGAATTACTCCTTAAGGTCCTTTGGGTGTCTCTACTTCCACATTTGGGTCCTTATAGGCAAAACAAACTTGAGTTTAAACCATGCATTTTGTATTTCTTGGTTACAGTTCCTCTCATAACAGCTATATATGAGTTTGAGTAAAAAAAGAATGCATGACAAATGACAATTGTCATGTTTTGTTCCATGAGTTTGTCTTCCCATTAGTGTCTGGTTAGTCATCTCTTCCCATGTTTGAGTCACTACTATCTCTCGAGTTACTCTGATATGTTGCTCCTCCATCTTGCTCGTTGCCTTCTTCGATGCCTCAAGATGCCTCAACATTGCCACTACCAACAACTCCTTTGCCTTTGTTAATTAACGAGCCCTCGTATTCTCCTATTTTGGCTGACAACCTTCCAAGTCAACTTGAAACTTCTCCCACTTCATCTTCACAAACTAATACAACCCCGTCACCTTCCACTCTTTCCCATCTTCATCCCTCGAACAATTCTACTCACTCAATGACAAACACGGGCACCCACATGCAAAATCAAGCCGAAATTCTATAACTCCTCAAAACATCCTCTTCCCCGCATCCTTTACCTAACAATGAACCAAAAACATTCAAGCAAGCCCAAAAACGACCTCATTGGATTGTTGCCATGAAAGTCCGAGTTTGATACCCTCTAGTATTTGGTCTTTAGTTCGTTGTCCTTTAAATACTAATGTTGTGGGTTGTAAGTGGGTCTACAAGGTTAAGTGGAAAATTGATGATTCTATTGAATGTTATAAGGCTTGTCTTGTCATAGGTATCAGGAGGAGGGTTTGGACTATTTTGACACTTTAAGTCCCATCATTCAGCCTACTACCATCTATCTTGTTCTTACTCTATCGTTAACAAGAATTGGCCTATTTGACAGTTGGACATCAATAATGCATTCCTAAATGGTGATTTGAATGAATAAATTTTCATGGAGCAATCGTTGAGCTTTATTGATCAATCTCGACCAATTTATGTTTATTCCCTTTTTAAGGCTCTGCATGGCCTCAAATAGGCACCTCGTGAATGGTTTAGTAAGCTTAAGGTATTTCTTATTTATTCAGGCTTTCACGCTTGTCAGTCTGATTATTCTCTATTTTTCTTTGCCATGCAAGATGTTGTCACCTATGTGCTTTGCTATATAGATGATATTATTACTACAAGAAGTTCTTCTCATGCCCTTGACTCTTTCACCAAGAAGTTGTATGCTATTCTCACCATTATTTCTTGGCTATAAAGGTCTCTCACATAGACGGAAAATTTCTCCTTTTTCAATAGAAGTACATATGCAATATTCTCACCCGTGCTAAGATGAAGGATGTGAAGCCTATCTCTACGCCTATTAAGCCACATTCTCGTTTGACAGCTTTTGGTGATGTTATGATTTATTAATAACAATTAGAGAACCATGGTAGCTAAAAGGGTGAAAAAGGCAAATTAGAGATCAAGACCATTCCGACGATCTCAATCATTCACGTTTAAAATTGCCTTGAATAATCTACATTTTGGCAACAACCTATATCAAGTCAACATTAGAAGATGAAGGTTGCTATTATTGAAACCTACATGCAAGAGTTGTTTGCAAGCTTATCTTAGATAGTTTCCTTTTGTAGATCTCTATACTTAGTATTTGCTACATTTACGGTTTCATGACACATATGGGATTTTTGGTTATTCTAATTTCATATTAAGATATTCTCATTATTTTAATCTTATTGATCTAGATGCCTTAATGGGGCATGCAAGACTATCGGATCATAAAGGGGATGTGTGGCATGCTTTTCTTCCAAGACAAGTCTTCATGCATGCTAAGTAAGATTAAGATAATAGAATTAGATGCAACATTTTATTGTTTTCTATATTAGGAAATAATTTTCTAGTCTTCTAAGTTTGACTATATATTCATGTGTAAGACTTTGTTTTTTCTAGGAATATTGAATAAATACTGGATTAAGTTTACCTAATTTTAATCCTAATTTTCGATCCAATTTACCTGTTTCTATCTTCTTACATTCGTTGTACAACTCTCTCTCTTGTTTTTCTTTCAATATAAGTTCCGAATTAGTGGATGTCGTATTTCACCCAAACACAACCAAAATACACCGATCTCTTTCTCTCTTAATCTCTCTTGCTCTCTTCCATTCAAAACATAAAACACATGACTTCCACAATACAAAACTTAACTAGAGTGTTCTTAAGAGATCTAATCATTTGAATGACTCAAATCAATTGCAAGACACAAGTTTTTAAACCTTGTTGCCCAAGCAATGAAAGGAAGCAACTTTCAACATGTTTCTAGTTTGTGTTCTTCATCAATAATCCTTAGAGTATTCAAGAGAAAAACAATCCGGTAACTTGACAAGATCGGGAACTACAACATTGGAGGGAAGTCTTCCAACAAAGCAGTTTTATATTAAGTTACTCTTGCTTTTTCAATTCACTTGTTATACTTTGGTTCTAAACCATAAAGTTTCAATTTTCTCATCACTTTCTCACAAAACCACCACCTTTTTTACACTACCACTGCCTACAAGTGTTTCGCTCTCCACCACCACATACCACCTCCAACCACCACAATTAATCTTCCGACACCTTAGTCACAAAATCCCCCATGTCACCTCGTCCATAGGTTTAATAAGAGATCCCCTTGTTTCTTGGAGATTTTGTTAGATTTTGTGTTGAATGTGATTTAATTGATTGAAGTAATTTGCATGACTTAGTTCCTCCATATTTTGCAAGATTGATTACTTTCTCGTTAATTTAATTGGTTTATAATATCTAGTTGTAATTACTTGCTACTTGTTCTTGCATAATCACCTTGACTTCTCCATATAAATTAGTCAATCTCATGTCTTTATTTTTCGCTTTGAAGCGGTATTATTGTTGCTATAACTTTCTAAAATCATTCTTAAGAGGTGAAAAAGTTGATCAATTAGTGTGTTTGTTTCTTGCTATTGTTGCACCATATTGAACAAAAATATGAAAATATCCGTTCCTTTAAGTGGACTCAGCTCTTTCATAGCCTCCACCCCCTTAAAATTCATAAATGATATGAAACGTTTTGGCACGTAATAAAGATACGTGCTAGTGCACATTAATTAAATTGAACCGGATTGGATTAGTACAACTTGGAATACCAACCCGGCTCTCGGTTCTTTGACGACTGTCTTTCCAATCTGAATGCTTATTCGGGCTTGTCAAGGTGGGTTTGGTACTTAAGCGCCTTCGGGCCACCTCCCCGATCTGGAGCATCGAATATGATGAGGTTGGTTAAGGTCTGAAAAGGGCGCGAGAGGCTTTCTAAAACTTGTGTAATTACAACGTTCCCAACATTATTGTACTCTAAGAAGATCTACAATCTCGTAGTTCCTTCTTTTCGGATCAAACTTATCTCTCTTCGAGATCGACTCATTTCCATCCTTAAGACCCACATAAAGATTATAACTTTCAAGTACATCTCTTCCATATATATCCTTGATTATATGTTAAAATTACCAAATTACCTTTGAGAATCTCCATTCTCACTTTCTTAGTCTCCTTAGACTAATTCCGCTATTTTCTGCATTTTGCATGGTATTTCTCATCTTCGCGACAAATGCCAAACTCTAGGAAACTACCATCGAAGGTTTAAAGACGAAGATTCAAGAACTGAAGGAAGGAAGGTCGAGTCATTCTCGAAGACGCTTTTTCTCATGTTTTGGTTCCACTATGCTTTGCAAGAACAATATCTTATTAATTCCACTGCCTAAACTCTATCTTAGTATGTCGCTTTTGAAATATTTTAAGATGTAATGACAATACTTAAAGTCTCATGTTTTGAGCACCTTTAATACCATGTATTATTTTTGAATTTCCATATTTTATTTAAGTTTAAATACTTTATAAAGCCTTGAGTGACTTTAGACGGTAAAATCCAAGGTCATTGGAGGTAATACCCATCATTGCAAAATAGGGGTGTTACAAGTGATCTATGGCGAGATGGTGTCAATAATCATGTCAGCCATATAGAGCCTCATATTTAACGGGACCAAAGGACCCATGTTGGTTTTGGACCATATAGAAAGGGGAAGGAGACTAGCACTCGCACCAAGGTCACATAAAACTTTGAAACAATGAGAACCTATACTAATAGTAATAGCAAACTTACCCGAATCGCCAAGTTTCTCCGGGAGCTCTAGAGAACGCACCTCATCGGTCAACTCGGACATCGACCGCTTCCTTGACAAGATCTCTTTAAGGAATTTGGTGTACGCGGGCATCTCACTCAAGGCTTCGGCGAAAAGAATGGTGATGTTGAGCCCTCGAAAAACCTGCACAAAACGTTTGAATTTGCCTTCTGTGGAATCCTTGGCCTTTTTAGATGGGAAAGGAAGCACGAGGGAACGAATGTAGGAACACCGAGAAGAGGGTCGGTCACGACCTGGGGAGGGTCGGTAACGACCTCCTCTGTAGTGGGGGAAGGGTCGGTTATGACTCTGGATGGGTCGGTAACGACCTCTCCTGAAATGGACTGGTTCTCTTCGTCCGTCGTCTTCTTGCTTGGTTCTTGATCCAGCAACTTCTTTCCGCTCCTCAGGTGGACCGCTACAATTTGACCTCTCGGATTCTCATCGGGATGGCCCGGTAATCTGCCTTGGGGTCATGGAATTTGAGCTACTAGGTCACCAAGTTGGGAGTTCACATTCTTCCTCCATGCTTCGAAATCTCCTAATTGGTTTTGAACTCCTTTAAGATCTGTGTGGACGCCATTGATCCCCTCGAGGAGACCTTGCGCCCAAGCTGGTGGCTCTTGCTAACCGGGAGGTCTATAAGGAGGGGCCTTTTGCTCTTGTTGGGGAGGTGGAAATCCTTGGCCTTGGCCACTGTTGTTCCATTGAGGATAATTATTGTTGTTGTTCCTCCCTGGGCAAGCATTGTTTTGGCCTCGGTAGGGCCCTCGCATATAGTTCGCCTCCGCATAAGTCTCAGCGACTTGGACTTGATCCACATTTGTACAAGAAGCGGTGGTATGAGATTGGGAACCACATGCTTGACAAGGCTGAGCGGTGGATTTGAAGTAGCTTACTTGCTTCTTGAGGCGGTTAATCTCATCTTGCATGTATTGAAACCACACATCTTGATCAATCGGTTCGACATTAGGATCATAAAGCTTCTTCATTGGAACCTTGACGGCTTGTTGGGTGCCATACATCTCATCATAGTTGGTGAGTTTGTCTATCAAAGCCCAAGCTTCATCGGGATCCATCTCAATGATTCCGCAATCGGTGTGAAGGTTGATGCGGTCCTTTGTAGCGGCATTAATCCCTTGGAAGAAGATTTCTTGAAGCACATAGGGTGGTTGTCCATGAGTTGGACATTGCGGAAGAAGTTCCATGAACCGCTCCCAAGTTTCCACAAAAGTCTCATTAGGAAGTTGATGATAAGAAGTAATGCGCTTTCTTAGTTCCGTAGTTTTGGCCGGTGGAAAGAACTTCGTCAGGAACAGGTCGTGCAAAGATTTCCATGTAGTAATCGTCCTAGAAGGTAAGCTTTCGAGCCATGTAAGCGCCTTTCCGGCCAAGGACCACTTGAACGCCTTTACGAGCACATATTCAAGTAACACGCCATCGGCGGCGATGGTGTCAAATAAGTCGGTGAAGTTCTTGATATGCTCCATGGGGCACTCGGTGGGCTTGCCCTCAAATTGAGATCTCTTGATAAGAGTGATGAAGTGAGACTTAATCTCAAAGGCGCGTTCAATCGCAGGGAGCACAATTGCGGATTCGGGAACCCTAAATTCCGGATGCATGTATTGCTTTGCGTTTCGCGGAATAGCATCGAGTTGTTCTTGGAGACGGGCAGCAACATCTCTCTCTCTCTGCGCAGCAGCAGCTTGAGCATCACGCTCTCTTTGAATATCTTCCATATGAAGGCGAAGGCCAATCATCTGTCGAGCAATTTCCTCAGCGTTGGCCATTTCTCTTCGTTCTCTTAGCCTGCGGTGAAGGGTTCTCTCGAGTTCGGGATCAAAAGGAAAATACTCGACTCTCCTTCGTGAACTAGAGGGCATACACCTGCACACACAATCACGAGAAAACAAATTAGTAAACACCAAAGGGTATGGGCTATTCCCAAATCCGAAAGATAACTAGACAAATAAACTAGACTAATTCCCCGACAACGACGCCAATTTGTTGAAAGGGTTTTACCTTGATCCTAACAAGCAAATATATTTATAGATCAAGATCCCGTAGAATATAGCTTAGTCAGATTCGTCCACGGGAATTAGAAGAATCAAAGTCTAGCAATTAATCCTAACAAGAATGAAGCAAAAAAAAAACAAAAAAAACACACTTAGGAGAGGCTCGGTACCGACCTAGTCAGGGTCGGTAACGACCTGCAATACAACACTCAAACGCAGGAAAAACTGGGAAAACAGAACGCAAGGTACCGACCTTAGAGGGGGTTGGTAACGATCTAACTGGGTACAACAAAACTCCGAAAAATCAATATAAAAGAGATCTAGGACAAAGGATCCACCACAACAAAGCTATGCATGTAAACACGAATCATAGATTAACCAACCAATAATCTCATGAATGACTTTCGTCACATATAAACAAGCACATATCTCAACTTTCATAAAGATAGAAACATGCAATCCTACTTGTTATCTAAAGATTTTAACTTTCGCTTTAAATCCAATAATCATCCAAATTCACAATTTAATCTTTCAACTCAATTATGAATATGAACATACCTTAACTTTCATCAAGGAATTAAGAACAAACAAGAGGGATAAAGAATAGAGATTAAAGGAACGATTTTGATCAAAGATTCAAGCTTTTATCATACACAACCATGTTGGGTTTCTCCCCAACCGTAGAAAAGTAGACTACTCACAACTCATCATGCAATCAACAAAAAAAGAGAAGAGAGAAAACATGATTCAAAAACAAAGCAAACTTAAATCTAAAGAACAAACTTACAAATCTCCAAACAATCTTCCAAAGCTCTCTCAAAATTGTCCAAGAGCTTGGAATAAGAACCCTAAAATAACGACTTAATCTTCGTCCGTCCGTTCCTTACGTTCCTAGAAAAGTCACCTAAAGGCCCTTTATATAGTAGTAGGAATGTTCTCAAAAGGAAACAAAATTCTATCTTAAAAGACCCATAAATAAAAAATCTATTAAAACCTAACTTAAAACGCAAGTTTCTTCCCGCAAGCCTCAGAGAGCGCTCGGTACCAACCCAAAGTGGGTCGGTAACACTAGTACAGAACAAAGTTCTCTCGGGGATCTTTTTACATTACTCTAGGGGGTTATTGAACCCCCTTATATGTGTGGCCGAGAAATATCTCTCAGGGGTTTTATTAAACCCCCGAGAGATATACAAACGCTCAGGGGTTTTTAAAAACTCCCGAGAGATATTTCTTGGGGACTTTTATAAAAAAATCCCAAGAAATATATCTAATGAGTTTTATCAAAAAATCCCCAAAAAACACTTCTCCGGGTTTATAAAAAAGCCCCTGAGAAATCGTTTTCATTTTTCTAAATAGTGATAAAATCAGTACCCATCTACTACAATGTAAAGATTTACCAAAACAAGATGAATTAATGAACTAATCTTGTATCAATTTCAATAAATATCTATATATTGTCAATAAAACACAAAAATCCACTGTTTTACAACTGAAATTCCTTATTCCAAATACTAAATTTGAAGTTATAAATTTTTAAGTCAAATAAAACCCACACTCAAATTCTAAAAACAAAGATCTAAATTCTAAAATGCAAGTGCAGGAGCTATTATGCATTCTGTGTCTCCAAATATTGCAACCATTCCTCGCGCAACTCATCAATGAGATGTATGCCCTAGCAAGTGGGTGAATCCTTAAAATATTGCAAAATCAAACAAATTGCATCGATAGTAATTGTACTCAAGGATGATAATTTAGATATAGAACAACAATGAACAATTGCATATGTCACAAGAGTTTGGATGAACATAACTTGTGAGATAGAATATGAATATTCTTTCCTACTAATTACATGGATTTAGCACATATGTGATCATGGCAAACATTGCAGAAATGTGCACCTCAGAAATCAAACAAATTACATCATATTATAAATCTTCCAGAAATTCATTCTGCAACAGATCATTACAACAAACATAGAAAACTCAGAAATTCTACCAACAGAGCATTACAGCAGAGTATAAATCTTCCAAAACTTCATTCAGCAATAGATCATTACAGCAAACTTAGAAAACTCAGAAATTCTACCAATAGATCATTACAGCAGATTATAAATCTTCCAACACATGAAATCTCAGAAATTCATTCAGCTTAGAAATTCTATATAATCAAGTTCACATCAGATTATAAATGTTCCAATCAATTACAACTCAGAAATTCTACCTAATCTAGTTTACAGTAGATTATAATCAGTCATGTTAGAAACCAGCAGATTACAACTCAAAAATTCTTCCTAATCTAGTTTACAACAGATTATAATCAGTCATTCTAGAAACCAGCATAAACCAGCAGATTACAACTCAGAAATTCTACCTAATCTAGTTTACAGCAGATTATAATCAGTCATGCTAGAAACCAGCAGATTACAACTCAGAAATTCTACCTAATCTAGTTTACAGCAGATTCTAATCAGTCATGCTAGAAACCAGCAGATTATAATCAGTTTATAGCTAATAATCGGGTTTTAGAAACCAGTTCACAGCTCATAATCAGTCATGCTAGAATTCAGCCTAAATATAAAAAAGACATGAAAAACACTTACATTGACTGGGATGACGGTGCATTGATGGAGTGCCAGGTTCTTTTTCTTCTCTCCTTTGTCCCAAGATCCCCTTTTTCTACTGTTGTTGTGTTGATATCTTTCATTGAGGATAAAAAGATTTTCTTTAGTGTTGTCTGATAAGGATTCTGATGGTTTCTTTGTCTAATATAAAGGAGGGTGACACTTTGTAGTCAACATCCTCTCAAAGTGGAATTTAGTTTCAGTGGGAACATTAATTATCTCTTGTTCTTTTGTTCAAACTTATTTTGGAACAAAATCTACTAGTGATTCTCTTATGTCCTGACAATACTCTAATAAACTCAAGTTTTTGTCTATGCTTTTTGTTAAGAGTCTCTAGACTCTCGAATAATGAAGCATGTATAATAGACCTCCTGTCAATAAACAATATATATATACTTTAATGCTAAAGACACCATCTTCATCTTCTATAATAAAGGTGACATTGTTTTTAATATCTCATTTGACAGAATGTGGGAATTCTCAATAATCCTATACATGATTAGTATTTGGCCAAACTCATTACTCCTCACTGCCATCTATACGACCAAAATATTGACTTTGCAGCAGAAAAGAAATTAATCAGATCAATAATCATGTTAATCAGATCAACAAGGACCAACTTGGAGAACAAGATAAACATCAAAAGTGAATGCAAATAACAGAACTTGAATTGCCAGTGTATTGTACATATCATAAGATTACTTAGTAATCACACACATAAAGGGAGAGGAAAAGGGCAATTTGTACATGAATCATGTAAGATAACAGTCTGCATCAGCTAATGCCACACAACTATCATCAACTCAATAACAATTTATGAAATGCACAATAAGTTGCAAAAGTCCTAAAGTAGAAAGAGAAAAAGCTTCTATTTATTATCAGCTAATCAAATACAAACATTATACAGCTTTAAGAACCTCAATTCTATTTACTAAATGGTACCTTTGCAGCTTCATCAACTAGAGACATGTGCACTAGTGAAATCAAAAGCATGGAAACTTGCACATATAAACGCACTTAGTAGAGAATACAACCCAGCTCAGTTTTGTTTACACGATACAAGAATTTAGGAAAGGACAGAGCTTAGTGTATAATATCTTTGCAAATATTGATTTAACATACAACACAGCTGCAAAATGAACATGTAAGGGAACTTCTAATCTGCTTTGTTTGTGCATAGATAGCAATGAGCATCTTCCAACTCAAGTATCAAGAGATTCAGAGTCTTAGAATTACTTAATGCTATTCTAGCACTCAGAAAATTGCAGCCTATCAGCAATACATTTGTTCACCAAGATGCCTTTGGATTATGCCTTGCTTCCTAATTAAAAACATTTTTCCTAAGCAAAGAGAAATTGAACAACATCATATCCTCAAACAATTACTACTTCAAATCTAACCTAAGAAAAGAGAAATAATTTGCATATTGAAATACTGAAGTGAAAACATATGACATGAGCAAAACTGAATGACATCAACTAACTGGTCAACTGGGAAAACAGAAATTACACTTCTGAAAATCGACAAGACAATCCAACACAGAGAATGAATCTTAAAATTGCTAAATCAAGCAACAATTTCGATAGGGTAGGAGTATGAATCTTACAATTGCAGAAGGCCAGGGCAATATGATAGACAGAGCAAAAGAGGAGGCCGAGTATGGTGTCAAGCGACGGAGAGCAACCAATCGACAAGCCTTGCCTGAAATTAACGGAACTGAAAGATATGAACTTAAAACTTACACTTGTAGGCCGAGTATGGTGACAAGCAATGGAGAAGTCGGTGTTTCTTTGAAGAGGAAACTTACAATTGCAGATGCCGAAACCTGAAGCTTCACAATTTGCCAGAAAAGAAGAGCCAGAAACAAGGTGTGCGGTTTGCCGAAACAACGATTTAGGAAGAGCCAGAGAAGAGCGATTAAGGAAGAGCCAAAGACGAGCGATTTAGGAAACTGATCGAAGGCGATAGCCGAAGTTTGCTTGAAATCGATCAATTTAAACGCACGCTCCTGAGATTTAGGGTTATTTGGATTTTACGCGGGGACCTGAAAAAATTTGCGAGCCAATCAAAAAATTCTCTACGCTATTTCACCAAAAAATTCTCAGCGTTTTTTTTAAAACTCTTGAAAGTATCTATTCATTAAGGTGAGTTAACAAATAACTCCCTAGAGAATTTATTTTAAATTTTTTTAAATTATTAGATAAAAACTCTCAGGGGTTTTATATAATAACCCCTAAGCTTAAATTATTTTACTCGAGTTTAAATAAATCGCTGAGAACAAATCCCCGAGATATATACATTTTGTACTAGTGTAACGACCCTAGCCATCACTTGATTTCTTCACTTCTTTGCTCGAAACTTGTTCCAAAGCTTGGTTCTTCTTCAATGTTTCTTCTTTACAGTTCTTGGTCTTTTTAGACTTCCTTATGCTCCTTCTAAGACATCATCTTGCAATCTTCCTTCTTGAAACACATAAAAGCTCCATAAACTTCTACTCTCGCCTCTCTAGACAACACCGCCACAAAACCACTCCAAGACCACCTCCTAGAAAGCTGAAAAACCCGGGATATCTCCTCCTCAACGCTTCAAATACCTACAAAGACAACAAACAAGCACAAACGACTCCAACTCTCGAAAGAGGGTCAAAACCATATGCAAAACCACACAAAAGATCTAGAAAAGACTCAACCTAACTAGAAAACGACCCACAAAAACTAACTAAAAAGCGTGACATCAAAACACCCCATACTTAGACTTGCTTGTCCTCAAACAATTACTTAACATGCATCAATACCAAATAACAAGCCCAAAAATTGCCTTTAAAGAAAAAGAAGCACAAGTAGAATAGTGAGCACACTACTTCCATATCTAGCACACATGAACATCCTAAACAATCACAATCCAACCTCACCAAGGAAAGTGTCTCACTCAACTATCAATGTGTTTAGGGTATATCAATAATCACTCAACTCAAATTCCAAACACAAAACCTCATAGTCAATGGAACTTATATTAAAAACTCTCCACCGAACAAATCAAAACAAGTCAAATCATCAAATGAACTTAGGGGGGATCAATGAAAACTTCAAAGAAGTCTCATTCGGCCGGGTTGTAATGGGGCTTGGTAATTCAAAGGGTGTGGAATAATTTGGCCTTGTGCTGCTAACTAATCCGGGAACCAAAGACTCCTAGACTACACAACACTTAACCAACACTCTTTCTTCTAACAATCACCAAACACTTAAACTTTTCAATGCACTTCTTTCTTCACCTATCATCATTGTCTTTCTTCCTTTCTTACTTAGAAGGCTTTGGACTCTTGCACTTATTATACAACTTTTTCTTTCTTTTTTTTCCTTCTTTTTTTTACGACATTTTTCTCTTCTGATGGGTCGGTACCGACCCTATGTGGGTCGGTAACGAGCTGCTTTATTCATTACTATGTGCAATTTCGAGCCAAAATACTTCATTCTTTAATTTTCCCAAGACAACATTCCTTCTTTACCTTTCACAATCACTTTATTCTTCACCCAATAAATCCACAACAACCTCCACCAATCCACTCTAAGTCCTAATTCCCGGATTAAAGGGTCAAGCTTATCATGGCTAGGGAAATTTTGTGGGGCTAGAAATAGGCTTTAAAGCTCAAACAAGGGGCTACAAACAGAGGGATCATGTAGTGGGGGAAGGGTCGGTCACGACCTGGGGAGGGTCGGTAACGACCTCCTCTGTAGTGGGGGAAGGGTCGGTTATGACTCTGGATGGGTCGGTAACGACCTCTCCTGAAATGGACTGGTTCTCTTCGTCCGTCGTCTTCTTGCTTGGTTCTTGATCCAGCAACTTCTTTCCGCTCCTCAGGTGGACCGCTACAATTTGACCTCTCGGATTCTCATCGGGATGGCCCGGTAATCTGCCTTGGGGTCATGGAATTTGAGCTACTAGGTCACCAAGTTGGGAGTTCACATTCTTCCTCCATGCTTCGAAATCTCCTAATTGGTTTTGAACTCCTTTAAGATCTGTGTGGACGCCATTGATCCCCTCGAGGAGACCTTGCGCCCAAGCTGGTGGCTCTTGCTAACCGGGAGGTCTATAAGGAGGGGCCTTTTGCTCTTGTTGGGGAGGTGGAAATCCTTGGCCTTGGCCACTGTTGTTCCATTGAGGATAATTATTGTTGTTGTTCCTCCCTGGGCAAGCATTGTTTTGGCCTCGGTAGGGCCCTCGCATATAGTTCGCCTCCGCATAAGTCTCAGCGACTTGGACTTGATCCACATTTGTACAAGAAGCGGTGGTATGAGATTGGGAACCACATGCTTGACAAGGCTGAGCGGTGGATTTGAAGTAGCTTACTTGCTTCTTGAGGCGGTTAATCTCATCTTGCATGTATTGAAACCACACATCTTGATCAATCGGTTCGACATTAGGATCATAAAGCTTCTTCATTGGAACCTTGACGGCTTGTTGGGTGCCATACATCTCATCATAGTTGGTGAGTTTGTCTATCAAAGCCCAAGCTTCATCGGGATCCATCTCAATGATTCCGCAATCGGTGTGAAGGTTGATGCGGTCCTTTGTAGCGGCATTAATCCCTTGGAAGAAGATTTCTTGAAGCACATAGGGTGGTTGTCCATGAGTTGGACAATGCCGAAGAAGTTCCTTGAACCGCTCCCAAGTTTCCACAAAAGTCTCATTAGGAAGTTGATGATAAGAAGTAATGCGCTTTCTTAGCTCCGTAGTTTTGGCCGGTGGAAAGAACTTCGTCAAGAATAGGTCGTGCAAAGCTTTCCATGTAGTAATCATCCTAGAAGGTAAGCTTTCGATCCATGTAAGTGCCTTTCCGGCCAAGGACCACATGAATGCCTTTAAGAGCACATATTCAATTGACACGCCATCGGCGACGATGGTGTCACATAGGTCGGTGAAGTTCTTGATATGCTCCATGGGGCACTCGGTGGGCTTGCCCTCAAATTGAGATCTCTTGATAAGAGTGATGAAGTGAGACTTAATCTCAAAGGCGCGTTCAATCGCAGGGAGCACATTTGCGGATTCGGGAACCCTAAATTCCGGATGCATGTATTGCTTTGCGTTTCGCGGAATAGCATCGAGTTGTTCTTGGAGACGGGCAGCAACATCTCTCTCTCTCTCTGCGCAGCAGCAGCTTGAGCATCACGCTCTCTTTGAATATTTTCCATCTGAAGGCGAAGGTCAGCCATCTGTCGAGCAATTTCCTCAGCGTTGGCAATTTCTCTTCGTTCTCTTAGCCTGCGGTGAAGGGTTCTCTCGAGTTCGGGATCAAAAGGAAAATAGTCGACTCTCCTTCGTGAACTAGAGGGCATACACCTGCACACACAATCACGAAAAAACGAATTAGTAAACACCAAAGGGTATGGTCTATTCCCAAACCCGAAAGATAACTAGACAAATAAACTAGACTAATTCTCCGGCAACGACGCCAATTTGTTGAAAGGGTTTTACCTTGATCCTAACAAGCAAATATATTTATAGATCAAGACCCCGCAGAGTATAGCGAAGTCAGGTTCGTCCACGGAAAACCTCATAGTCAATGGAACTTATATTAAAAACTCTCCACCGAACAAATCAAAACAAGTCAAATCATCAAATGAACTTAGGGGGGCTCAATGAAAACTTCCAAGAAGTTTCATTCGGCCGGGTTATAATGGGGCTTGGTAATTCAAAGGGTGTGGAATAATTTGGCCTTGTGCTGCTAACTAATCCGGGAACCAAAGACTCCTAGACTTCACAACACTTAACCAACACTCTTTCTTCTAACAATCAGCAAACACTTAAACTTTTCAATGCACTTCTTTCTTCACCTATCAGTCTTTCTTCCTTTCTTACTTAGAAGGCTTTGGACTCTTGCACTTATTATACAACTTTTTCTTTCTTTTTTTTCCTTCTTTTTTTTACGACATTTTTCTCTTCTGATGGGTTGGTACCAACCCTATGTGGGTCGGTAACGAGCTGCTTTATTCATTACAATGTGCAATTTCGAGCCAAAACACTTCATTCTTTAATTTTCCCAAGACAACATTCCTTCTTTACCTTTCACAATCACTTTATTCTTCACCCAATAAATCCACAACAACCTCCCCCAATCCACTCTAAGTCCTAATTCCCGGATCAAAGGGTCAAGCTTATCATGGCTAGGGAAATTTTGTGGGGCTAGAAATAGGCTTTAAAGCTCAAACAAGGGGCTACAAACAGAGGGATCATGTATAGGTAGGGAAGAGGAATATAATAGGCTGATGAAAATAAGTTCAAAATCATTTGATTCAACAAGTAATGAACAAATCTCCATTGGTTTCAATGTTTAAGATAACCATGCCATTGACAAGTGGTAAGTGCATTTGGAAGAGTAAATCACACATGAAAGAAAAAGGAATAAGACATACATTCCTTATAGGCAAAAAATATCTCACTTAGGTTCGATTTGTTGGATTGCTTTCACTTAGAAAAATGCATGCTCAATATCCATCATAAGCTCAAAATTCAAAAAAAACAAGATCATGATTTAGGCAATTCTTACAAAGCATGCTATAGGATTTACATGATGATGCAAGCAACTTCTATCCTAAAACATCTAGAAAAGGGCATTCATCCATCAAAAATCAAAAAGAAAAAGACTCAAGCAAAGCTAGACTAAACACAAGCAAACACATGACTTCAGCAAGTAATTTCCCAAACCACCCCATACTTAAAACATCAATGTCCCCATTGATTGGTAAAGTAAAGAGAAGGGAAAGAGAAACTAACTTGGACACCTTGAAGCGTTGGAAGAGGAGGAGAATCACTCTTGAGGAGGAGGAGGTGATGAAGTGTGGAAGAGTTGTTGTGCCAACCAATTGTTGTATTCCACTTGAGTGTTCCACCTCTCTACATCTTGCTTGTGGTCCTCATAGTACTCAATACGGAAATCTCGATGCTCTTTTTGGTGGGCGACGAACTAGTTGTGGTGGTGGTGGTGGTTAAGCGCCCCATAGAGGTGGTGTTGGTGAAGCATGAGGGTGTCCATCTTAGAGGCTAGAAGAGAGATGTCGGGGTTGCCACCTGAGCTCGACCCGGTGTGATATGTACCTTGCTCGTGAGAGTGTGAGGCGCCGGACCCGTCATAGGACCTATCAAAGTCGTAAGGGCTGGGGTAGTAGGGTACCATGTCAGTCTGCGGTCCCATGGTGAAGTCCATATGGTCGGTACCTCCCTGATGGTGGTCGTTACCGCCCCCCGCCTGATCGTTACAGACCCATGATGGGTCGGTACAGCCCCTCCTGGGCTGGCTTCTTGGTGCTTCCCATTCAAAAACGTGTTCTCTTGGAGGTGGGTTAGGCTCGGCTCTCGGGTACCGGCTGGGCATGCATCTAATCATCTCATCAGCTCGAACATTGGGCACCAAGGGGTAGGGTGTAGGAGCCCATGCATCATACCAATTTGAGCGGTAGAAGAGCTCGTGGTTCTTCTTAGTGAGCACCACATCGTGTGTGCCCTCATCGAGTTTGAACTTAGAGACGAAGCCGGTGGCGGTTTGGTAGAAAAATTTGGCATTGGTATAGTACTTCACATCCATGGGAATGACTCTCTTGGAGGAGTAGGCGGAAAGTTTGATCTTCAAAGACTTAGCGAGGATAACCACGAGCCAATCGAAGTAGGTGTTGTTGTGGTGGCCGCGGTGGTTAAGGACTGTTGTGGCGTACTCTAATCCCAGATTCATCTGCTTGGGCGTCTCAAAGAGGATGTTGGCTAAGCATGCAAGTTCTTGCTTGGTGGGACGTGAGAGCTCATACTTGGGCCAAATTGTGGAGCCAAGGATGCGTAGGATGACACTGAAAACGGGGCTAGCAATGTGTTGACCTGGAAGGGCGTTGGTGGGGAAATCCACCCGGCCGGTGATGTAGTGCCACAACCTCTTGATGGGGAAATCCTTCGGTGTGTACACCCCATACGGTGCACGGAAGCCGAGATGCTTGTTGAACTTCTTGATGTCCATCTCATGGCGCATGTTGTCAAGCTGAAAACCGACAATGGACTTGTTGAAGTCGGTGTCGTCCACTCGCATGCTAAAGTCGGACATGAACTTTCACGTGAGGACCACGTGGTGCTCCTCAATGGGATGTGAGATGAGGGATTGAGCCCCGATCCAAGAGAAGGCCTCAAGTACCGCCTCATGGAAGCCGATCTTGTTGGCGCCGTCTCTTTGATATGCTCGCACAGAGACGTCTCCTTTCCACATCTCAATGAACTGGTCTTGTTGCTCATCAAAAGCAAACTCCACATAGTCCTCCTTTTGCTTGTTCTTCTTTTGCTTCTTGGCGGGTCTGCTTGATGAAGAGGCCATTGTCCTACAAAACATTTTAGCTCCCAAGATAATTTCCAAATTTATAAAGGACAAAAGCCACACAAAGATCACACATAGAACCACCAAAGAAGCACCTCATACTTACAATAAGCAACATGCTTCAATATTATAAGAAAAATCTCAACCAAGCATGCTTAATCATGAAAATAGGTAAGTAGAGGGAAATCTCATGCTTAAATCACACAAATGTAGTACACCACTTTATTCAAATAAAAAAATGTGATATTTTCTTTGGTGGAAATTTAGAAGATGAGAGTAGGTGGAACGAGAAGCATCCGAAAAATACATCTTGGCTAAATCCGGAGGCGCAAATATCTGGAGGCGCACTACTACTATCTCTACGCTATCATCTTTTGTAACTTGTATTAGAGTTTGAGTTTCTCTAGTGGCATATATCTTGCTATTATTATTATCATTAAGCACATTCTGCAATGCATATTCCTCAAAATCAATTACAGATTCAAGAATATCAAATCGAGCAATTAGATTGGACAGAAGAATTACCTCAAAAACAAAATTGTAGGTGCCAACTTCAGCATTGTGGAGGGAAAACATCCAAAACATGAAAGTTTATTGGATGCATTAAACTTGAGCTCCTACAATAGAATTTTTTCCATCATGGGAATAAAAAATAAAAGAATTCTTAATATATGCTTGTTTGAAAAATAATGTCAAGAATAGGCTGGCTACTTAGGTTCGGATAGATTTGCTGAAATGTACTGCAATTTTTTTTGTAAATATTTTTTATCGAAAATGATACGGTAGGAGGGAAAGTCAAACTCTTTAAATTTTTGGTTTAAATAAAAAAAGCCTATGATTTTGGACTAATTATATTTTTATACTATTTATTTATTCTTTAATTTTTTGTTTAAATAAAAAAACCTATGATTTTGGACTAATTATATTTTTGTACGATTTATTTATTCTCTTCTCCATTGGATCACTAGATTTGATATTTATTTGTATTTGGTTTGCAACTATACACACTCTAAAGGACTAAGTATGTCTTAATTTTTTAAAAAAAATCACTTTTTCCCAAAATAAGTCAAAGGGCTTAATTAGTTTGAAAATTTTCTTTTTAAAATTAAAACACCTAGCTTGTGATCATTTTTAACTAGTTTAAAACAAATAAAATAAAAAATATTGGTCATTGTGAATTAGTGAATATTTTTTTCTTGTGTAAGTAATTCTTTTTCAAAAAATTATTTTAATAATTCTCATGAGCCGAATCTTTTATTCCATTCCTATTTTCTTACATTTCTTGTTTAAGCAATTCTTTAAAAAAAATATAAAATACAAAAATAATTTTAAGGTAGTTTAACATAAAAAAATACAAATCGAGCTATATTTTTTTTCTTTTCTACATGATAATTGACATATACGACTTGTTCGTCGACAATCTAATGCCCAATTAAAACTCAAAAATTCAATAGTTTTGAGACATTAGGCTAGTATTTGACCTAGCTGATTGGTTTGTTTAAAAATAAAATAAAAAGCCCAACTCACTATATTATAAAAGACCCAATTCACGATAATATAAAAATCCCAAAAGAACTTACAAGCCTAATTGACAATTACTCAAATACAATTTAAAAAAACTTCTTCTCTGAAAAAGTTCTCCCAACACCGATCTCCTGCAACCACTAGCGCCATTGAACTCCGGACTTTGCCCAGTCGCCCACGCCCCAACCTCCGGCTCCCACATTACTTCTTCTATGCGGTTCTTCCCCGCCCTCGCCCCAAGCCCGTGGCCGCTCTCTACGTATCCCCGCTCCTCCGACCACTAGTGGAGTCTACGGCCCCCACTTGCCCCCCTCTCCCTCTTCATTTGATTGCATTGGCATGGGTGTTTACTAAACTGGTTAGTAATATTCATTGTTATAAATGTCATTCAAACAACTAAAGACACTGAAGAAGTTGTCTTTTACTCCATGGAAAAGTACAAGGAATGGGAAGAGAGTATGTCGGGTAAAGGGTAGGATTGGACTTTAAAGGCCTATAAAGTGTGTCTGCTAATATTTTTATTATCACTAATTTATTTGTTGGTACTCTACAGATTTACTCACTTATCGTTTAATTGGTGGCACTTGGATGTTTCACCTCCGAAAAAATGTATGTGTTAATACTTGTTTGGGGATGATCTACGGACACACATAAAAAACTCTTTTGTGGGAAGACACTGAAAAAATATCGAAAGCATTTAAAAACTTGCTTTCAGTAGGGAAAGACAACAGGAAGAAATCTTTGACTTATAGCACTAGAAAGTTTTGGCTTCTAGCATATGATGTTTGGGTCGCTCTCTACATTTCCCCGCTCCTCTGACCGCCAAAGGGGGTTGCGGCCCCCCCTCCCCCCCCCCCCCCTCCCTCCACCCTTAGGGGGGTAGGGTTAAAGTTAAACAACTATCCTTAAAAAACTCTGGCTATTTTAACATATCGACATGTATTTTAGATTCATTTAATATAAAATATAAAAAAAGTAAATTCTAAGTTAGTTTAACATACAAAATACAAATCGAGCTATATTGGTATCTTTTGTACGTGATAATTGACATACACGACTTGTTCGTCGACAATCTGCAAATGACCAATTGAAACTCGGAAATGTAATTGAAGGTATTTTCTAAACTGGTTAATAATGTTAATAGTTATAAATGTTATTCAAGCAACTAAAGACACTGAAGAAGTTGTCTTTTACTCCATGAAAAAGTACAGGGAATGGGAAGAGAGTATGTTGGGTAAAGGTAACGATTGGATTTTTAAAGTACTATAAAGTGTGTGTGTGTTAATATTTTTATTATCACGAATTTATTTGCTGGTATTATATAGATTTACTAACTAATCGTTTAATTGCAGGCACTCGGAAGTTTCACCTCCGAGGAAGGCAAACACTTGTTTGGTGATGATCTACGGACACACACAAAAATTCTTTTGTGGGATGACACTGAAAAACATCGAAAGCATTTAAACTTGCTTTCACCGGGGAAAGACAATAGGTAGAAAGGTTTGGCTTCTAGCATTGGAAAGGTTTGGCTTCTAGCATATGATATTTTGGGTCGCTCTATACATTTCCCTACTCCTCCGACTACTAATAGGGGTTGCAGCCGCCACTCTCCCCCCTCTCCCTTAAACCATAGTCCTTCAAAAATCGAGCTATTTTAACATATCGACATGTATTTAAGATATATTGAAAATATATGTAGTATCCGTGGGTAGAATTTGGGAAAGGAAGAATTGAGAAGAGAGAGAAAGAGTAAGAAAGGAAGAGAACAGAGAGAGAGATAGGAAGAATGATAATTCTGTTATTGATTTCTGGATAGTCTGTTACAAGACACGCCCACTCCTTATAACAACCTTTCACTCTAACAACCAATCCGGTTTACTAAGTACATTGATCATCTAAACCGGTTCATGCACTTCTATGATATTACATTGCCCCCTTCTAAAGAAGCATTGACCTCAATGCTTGTCACTATGAATAAAATTTGGAAATTGACTGATAATGTGCCCAACAAGCTCCAAGGTTGCTTCAGTTATATCTAAATTTTTCCATTGTACCAACCACTCCCTCATAGGCTCACCATTATGACCATAACAAACTCTAGTATCAAGAATAGCCCATGGAATCACTTCAAAACTCACATCCTTCAAGATAGTATGATGGCCGGATCGATGAGGAAGATGATGGTGCAAAGAGATCGCCAAGATGCCTCGGAAACTCTTCACTATGGGCGTGGATGTAAGGACGGTGGTGATGGATATGGATGCTCAAAACCTTGGATATGACTCACCAAGAATTCGAGCAAACTAGGATGCAAGATCGTCGGATATTACCCACCAACAATCGAACAACGAGATTGAACGAAAAATGCAAGTAAAAACTAGATTGAAAACATGTAAAGGAAATAACATGTGTGTCGTCCAAATCTAAGCCAAGAGGAGGAGGGTGGCCGGCCTTATACCTAGAAGACAAGCCTCACAAAATCAGCCCCCTCACTTAAGGAAAATTACAAAAACAACCCATAAAACCCGAGAACTCATTAATCGTCCTTAACCGTTAAATTGTCAATTATCGAACCATGAGGCAATAAGAGACTCCAACCTTCCTCTTTACATCCCTTCGGAAACCTACAACCCATGAGCTCCTCTTGAACTTGAAAAAGAATGGCTTTAGCTCGGGATCGCGTGATATGCCCAAGATAGGGCATGCCTTCTTAACTCGGTTTCCTAGCACTTCGGATTCCGGCCTTTGTTGCTTGTCCTGATGTAGACTTCCCTTGATCATGCCCCAAGGGCTTGTCTTTAGAGCTATAATCCTCACTTGAATCGTTGAACAAGATGCCATCCAAAACGCCCGACAAATTGGCAACATCGAGGTCGGGATCCGATGTAGCGCCAGGCGCGCCAACCCCTTGCAAGGGCACGCCTCCAGCCACTTGCAAGGGCACACCAGCCCCACACAAGGGCGCACCAAGGGCCGGCCGTGGCTCCGGATGTGCGGGCGCGCCAAGGGCAGGCCGTGTCCGTGGCTTTGAGTGTTCTGGCGCGTGCTCCATTGTTGGTACGGTTGTCGATGGACTCACATCATCCTCCTCCCCTTGAAAAGGGTTCGTCCTCGAACCTGGATCCTGCTCAAACTCAACATCATCGTTAGAAAAATAAGAAACAAGATCGGATACGTTGAATACCTCATGGAAACCATAATTCGGAAGAAGATCAAGCTTGTAAGAATTGACGTTGATGCGCTCTAAAACTTGAAATGGTCCATCTCCACGCGGCTTAAGCTTAGAGTTCCGAAGAGTGGGAAACCTCTCCTTTCTCAAATGAACCCAAACAAGGTCGCCGGGTTCAAAAATCAACTCTTTGCGCCTTCTATCAGCTTGTCGCTTATATTGCAAAGTTCGCCTCTCCAATTGAAGGCGAGTATCCTCATGAATCTCCTTAATATACTCAGCTCGGTCACGTCCTTCACGACTCTCTCAATCGGTAATGGCATAAGGCGCTAGATCAAGTGGTGTAACGGGATTGCGCCCATACACCACCTCAAAAGGCATCTTCATTGTAGCGGAATGAACAGACCTATTATAAGCAAACTCAATGAAAGGAAGACACTCTTCCCACCTGCGCAAGTTAGTTTTCAAGATAGAACGCAACAAGGCACCAAGGGTACGATTAACGACCTCGGTTTGCCCATTCATTTGCGGGTGGCAAGTAGTAGAAAATAAGAGCTTAGTTCCTAGCTTGGACCAAAGCGTCTTCCAAAAGAAACTCAAGAATTTAACATCACGGTCAAAAACAATGGACTTAGGGACTCCATGCAACCGAACAATATTATCAAAGAACAAAGTAGCAACATTAGTAGCATCATCGGTTTTGTGGCAAGCAACAAAATATTCCATCTTAGAAAATCGATCAACCACCACGAAAATAGAGTCCCTACACCTTTTGTCCTAGGCAACCCCAAAACAAAATCCATAGAAATATCCTCCCATGGTGCACAAGGAATAGGCAAAGGGGTATACAAACCGTGAGGATGCACCTTAGACTTTGCACGTAAACATATAAAACATGAAGCACAAAATTTCTCTACCAACCTAAGCATGTTAGGCCAATAAAAATTCTAAGCATATGCAAAGTTTTCATAACACCAAAGTGTCCCATGAGGCCGCCACCATGGGCCTCTTGGACAAGCAAACGCCTAACTGAACCACTAGGCACACACAAGCGAGTTCCCTTAAAAAGAAAACCCTCATGCAAGTAGAATTGATCCCGACTCCCCCCTTCAAACAAGCATGAAATATTTCACCAAAATCAGCATCATGAGCATACAACTCCTTAATAAAAGAAAACCTAAGAAAACGAGCATCAAGTCAAGATAATAGAGCGTACCTCCGCGACAACGCGTCGGCGACGACGTTGTCCTTGCCTTTCGTATGCTTGATGACATAGGGAAAGGATTCGATGAACTCCACTCATTTGGCATGCCTTCGGTTCAGTTTTGCTTGCCCTCTCAAGTACTTCAATGCCTCGTGATCGGAATGGATAACAAACTCCCGAGGCAAGAGATAGTGCTCCCACGCCCGTAGCACTAGAACAAGAGCAAGTAGCTCTTTGTCGTACGTGGGGTACTTAAGCTCGGCTCCACCTAGATTCTCACTATAATATGCTATAGGTTGTCCTTCTTGCATAAGTACACCACCGAGCCCGATTCCCGACGCATCACACTCTATCTCAAACATCTTGCCAAAATCGGGAAGGGCCAACAACGGCGCTTGTGTCAACTTAGCCTTAAGGGATGCAAAGGCCTCTTCTTGCGTTTCTCCTCAAATAAATGGAACATTCTTCTTAGTAACGAAGGTTAAGGGCGCAGCCAAGGTGCTAAAATCGCGGACAAACCGGCGGTAGAAGCCGGCTAATCCAAGGAAGCTTTGGACTTGTGTCATAGTTGTCGGTGTTGGCCATTCTTGAATCGCCTTCACCTTCTCTTCGTCCACTTGTAGTCCATTCCTACTCACAACAAAACCAAGAAATACCACGTGATCCGAGCAAAAGTGGCACTTCTTGAAGTTAGCAAATTGGCGCTCCCTTTTCAAAGCTTCAAGCACTTGCCTAAGGTGCTCGACATGGGATGATAAATCATGGTTGTAAATTAAAATATCATCAAAGTACACAACCACAAACTTACCAATAAAAGGTCGGAAGACGTGGTTCATCAAGCGCATGAAGGTGCTTGGAGCGTTGGTTAATCCGAAGAGCATAACCAACCACTCGTAAAGGCCTTGCTTGGTTTTGAACGCCGTCTTCCATTCATCTCCCTCCTTCATCCGTATTTGTTGGTATCCGCTCTTAAGATCAATTTTGGAGAAGAGACTCACCCCATGAAGCTCGTCAAGCATGTACTCGAGCCTCGGAATCAGATGGTGATACTTGATGGTAATGTTGTTGATCGCCCGACAATCAACGCACATCCTCCATGTGTCGTCCTTCTTAGACACAAGAATGACGGGAACGGCACACGGGCTGAGGCTCTCACGCACATAGCCCTTATCAAGGAGCTCTTGTACTTGCCGTTGAAGCTCCTTAGTTTCCTCCGGATTGGCTCGATAGGCTGGACGGTTTGGTAGAGTGGCACCGGGGACAAAATCGATTTGATGCTCTATTCCCCTTAGCTGTGGTAGTTCCGTTGGCACCTCTTATTGGAAAAGCTCCTCAAAGTCCTAGAAAAGATTAGAAATGGAAGGAGGAAGATCAACTAATTCTTGGGAAGATAAATAAGATTCTTGAAAAACAAGCAAAAGACAAACGCCACTTCCCTTGAATGTATGAAGTATCTCCTTCGGTTTGGCCAAAAGCAAGGGCGTAGAAGGGCCGCCTAGAGCTAGCTTCTTGTCCTTCTTTCCCTCTCAAAGCGCATGCTTATTTCTTTTCTCCTTCGTTGCGTGATCCAACATGATTTCATGGGGAGTCATCGGATGCAACGTCACCTTCTTTCCCTCCATTTGAAAGTGATACTCGTTGGACACACCGTCATGAATAGCTCCCTTGTCGTATTGCCAAGGGCGCCCCAAAAGGAGATGACAAGCGGTCATCGGAACCACATCACACTCCACCTCGTCCTTGTATGGTCCTATAGAAAAACAAATACGAGCCCTCTTGATTTGGAGAGGGGTGTTAGAATTCAACCAACACAAGGGATAAGGTAAAGGATGGCAAGTAGTTTGCAAAGAAAAACGATCCACCACCTCTTGACTAATAATATTACAACAAGATCCGCTATCGATAATCACACTACATACCTTATCCATGATTTTGCATCGAGTTTGAAAGATAACTTCTCGTTGACTAGGTGTGGTGGTGTTCTCCTTCATGAAGAGCGTTCGTTGGACCACGAAGCACTCTCCATCCTCGGTGGTGACGTGGAGCTCGTCTACCTCAACCTCGGGGCTCTCATCTTCCTCTTCCGCAGCCCCTTCATCCTCCTACTCGTACTCCCCTTGAGCGTTAAGGAGAATCTTCCGTTCATTGGGACAATTCCGAGCATAGTGCCCATGGCCAAGGCACTTGAAGCACTTCACATCGTTGGCCCGTTCTCCTCCTTCTTGCCGAGGACGTGGAGGGAAATCTTTCCTTGGTTGAGGCACCGCATCCTTCCTAATTTCCGGCTTCTTGAATTGATTCGATGGCACCCTAGGAGCCGTGGAGGAAGGCTGCCACGCCCGAGAAGTGGTAGAACATGAACGCCATTGAGAAAGGTGCTTGTAAATGTGGTTGGTGTAATGAAGCACTTGCTCAACATCGGTACCCCTACTAAAGTGATGCATACTCACAACATTTTTAGTTCCAAATCTAACCCATTGACAAATTTAGAAATCACATACCCGTCGGGAAATTGCATGCCAGAACGAAAAATGAGCATACGCAGTTCGTTGTAGAACTCGTCAGGAGACCGGTTTCCTTGGCGCACTTGTTCCAACTTTGCATGGATTCGCTCCGTATAATCTTGAGGCACAAACCGATCCTCTAAATCCTCTCTTAGATCTTGCCAAGTGTTGATTTGAGGCATCCGACATGTTCTCCTCAAGGCCTTCTCCTCGAGCCACCATTGATAAGCAAAGTTGGTGAAGTGTATGGCCGCCATGGCCACTCGCCGAGCATCATCGTATCCATAGAAGTCAAAAATGGATTCCACCTTGGCAAGCTAATCAAGGCATGCATCGGCATCGGATGTTCCCGCAAAGGTTGGCACGTTCAGCTTAATGCCATGATGGGGATCCTAAGGCCGCTCCTCGTGATGCACCGGCGCGCCTTGCCAAGGCTGCCCGACGGCTCCATAGGCCGGTCCTCGTGGAGGTTGGCCATGCCTTGGAAGGTCCATGGCTGGTGGGGGATGAATAGCCATGGTAGGATTGGCCTCTTGATAGCTTGGAGCTCCATATCCTGAAACGTTAGTAAAACCAATAGGAATATTATTCGGAAATGTAGCAAATGAAGGTCTTACCCCGGAATTGGCCACAAAGTGTGGATTGTGGAAGCTCGTAGGAGGAACGTAAGGAGGAATAGCTCCCATGGAAGCACTCACATCGAGTGATTCTTGAGCCTCCGTGTTTGGCAAGTAAGTCGAGGCCTCTTCATGCATCAACTCCACCTGATTAGCACTTTTTAACACACTTGGTGGATCTCCCGTTTGAGGCACCCGTGCTCTATCACCTCGACCTTGTACTTGACTCTCCAAATCAGCAAATCGAGTCTCCATGGCTTCCAAAGATTGTTGCAAGGATTGTTGCATGGATTGCATCATGGCAGCCACCGAATTAGTGGACGTCTCTTCAACCTGTTGCTTATCCTTCTCGTCACCTACACTTGTCATCTTATAACCACGACAAAAATCAAGGTATAGAGTGCACTTGAAATAACCACCAAGACTTGCCCGAGATGAAAATTCGACAAGTTGCAAGTATGCAAAGGACAACAAAGGACAAAACAAAGAAGAGATTCACCACACACTTGTCTAAGATAACAATGCTAGGAAGCTACCAAACCACCAAGAACAAAAACATCAAGCATAATTAATTAATTAATTTTTTTTGAAAAGGCCTTTGCTAGGCTCTACTAGTTGACTACTCTTTCCGTGCCCGGCCCCTTATTAGCTTTACGCCGCCGGGCAAGGTTTTTCTAGTCTTAATCTTTTTTTATGTGTTTGGCCCCTTATTAGCTTTACGCCGCCGACAAGGTTTTTCTGATTTAGTAAAAAATTCCAAAGACAACTTTAAGCAACAACACAAGATGTTCCGTCTTGGTGTCGTTCCCGTATCCTTGCACCGAACCTTTCAACAAGCATGTAACGAAAAGGATTAAGGCTGGTTTTTGGACACAAAATCCACGTTTTTCAGCTCACACAAATCAGCCAAGACTCATTCAAATCAACTACTAATTGAAGGCATTAAACAAGCAAGAGAAACAACCCTTCAACTACCAAAATTATGAGAATTGTTGGTGTTCTATCCATGGTGTTTTTTTCATGCAGAATTTCTGCCATGGAACCCTAAAAAATTCGACCAAGACAACACCAAACAAAGACAACAATTCTCACACAACACGAGACAATAAACAACACACAAACTCTCTCACCGCACACAAAAGAGATTTCGGCCAAGAGAACTTGCAACAAGTGGAAATTCAAGGTCGGAACAAGGAATATGGCGATACCTTCGCATGGCTCTGATACCACTTGATGGCCGGATCGATGAGGAAGATGATGGTGCAAAGAGATGGCCAAGATGCCTCGGTAACTCTTCACTATGGGCGTGGATGTAAGGACGGTGGTGATGGATATGGATGCTCAAAACCTTGGATATGACTCACCAAGAATTCGAGAAAACTAGGATGCAAGATCGTGGGATATTACCCACCAACAATTGAACAATGAGATTGAACGAAAAATGCAAGAAAAACTAGATTGAAAACAAGTAAAGGAAATAACATGTGTGTCATCCAAATCTAAGCCAAGAGGAGGAGGGTGGCCGGCCTTATACCTAGAAGACAAGCCTCACAAAATCAGCCCCCTCACTTAAGGAAAATTACAAAAACAACCCTTAAAACCCGAGAACTCATTAATCGTCCTTAACTGTTAAATTGTCACTTATCGAACCATGAAGCAATAAGAGACTCCAACCTTCCTCTTTACATCCCTTCGGAAACCTACGACCCATGAGCTCCTCTTGAACTTGAAAAAGAATGACTTTAGCTCGGGATCGCGTGATACGACCAAGATAGGGCATGGCTTCTTGACTCGGTTTCCTAGCACTTCGGATTTCGGCCTTAGTTGCTTGTCCTGATGTAGACTTCCATTGCTCATGCACCAAGGGCTTGTCTTTAGAGCTATAATCCTCACTTGAATCGTAGAATAAGACGCCATCCAAAACGCCCGACGAATTGGCAACATCGAGGTCGGGATCCGACGTAGCGCCAAGCACACCAACCCCTTGCAAGTGCGCGCCTCCAGCCGCTTGCAAGGGCACACCAGCCCCACGCAAGGGCGCGCCAAGGGCCGGCCGTGGCTCCGGATGTGCGGGCGCACCAAGGGCAGGCTGTGGCCGTGGCTCCGAGTGTTCCGGCGCGTGCTCCATTGTTGGTTCGGTTGTCGATGGACTCACATCATCTATAGGTCGTAGGTTTCCGAAGGGATGTAAAGAGGAAGGTTGGATTCTCTTATTGCTTCATGGTTCGATAAGTGACGATTTAACGGTTAAGGACGATTAATGAGTTCTCGGGTTTTATGGGTTGTTTTTGTAATTTTCCTTAATTGAGGGGGATGATTTTGTGAGGCTTGTTTTCTAGGTATAAGGCCGGCCACCGTCCTCCTCTTGGCTTAGATTTGGATGACACACATGTTATTTCCCTTACTTGTTTTCAATCTAGTTTTTGCTTGCATTTTCGTTCAATATCGTTGTTCGATTGTTGGTGGGTAATATCCGACGATCTTGCATCCTAGTTTGCTCGAATTCTTGGTGAGTCATATCCAAGGTTTTGAGCATCCATATCCATCACCACCGTCCTTACATCCACAACCATAGTGAAGAGTTTCCGAGGCATCTTGGCGATCTCTTTGCACCATCATCTTCCTTTCACCGGGGAAAGACAATAGGTAGAAAGGTTTGGCTTCTAGCACTGGAAAGGTTTGGCTTCTAGCATATGATATTTTGGGTCGCTCTATACATTTCCCTGCTCCTCCGACCACTAATAGGGGCTGCAGCCGCCACTCTCCCCCTCTCCCTTAAACCATAGCCCTTCAAAAATCGAGCTATTTTAACATATCGACATGTATTTAAGATATATTGAAAATATATGTAGTATCCGTGGGTAGAATTTGGGATAGGGAGAATTGAGAAGAGAGAGAAAGAGTAAGAAAGGAAGAGAACAGAGAGAGAGATAGGAAGAATGATAATTCTGTTATTGATTTCTGGATAGTCTGTTACAAGACACGCCCACTCCTTATAACAACCTTTCACTCTAACAACCAATCCGGTTTACTAATTACATTGATCATCTAAACCGGTTCATGCACTTCTATGATATTACATTGCCCCCCTTCTAAAGAAGCATTGACCTTAATGCTTGTCACTATGAATAAAATCTGGAAATTGACTGATAATGTGCTCAGCAGGCTCCCGGGTTGCTTTAGTTATATCTAAATTTTTCCATTGTACCAACCACTCACTCATAGGCTCACCATTATTACCATAACAAACTCTAGTATCAAGAATAGCTCATGGAATCACTTCAAAACTCCCATCCTTCAAGATAGTAGGTAGCTGAGACTGTGGTTGTACCAATGCTCCTATCTTTTTCTTGAGAAGTGACACATGAAACACAGGATGAACTTTTGCACCAGCTGGAAGATCCAATTGATATGCTACTCTGCCCACTCATTTCAAAATCTGAAATGGCCCATAAAATTTGGAAGAAAGCTTCAAATTATTCTTTATAGCCATAGAAGCTTGTCGATAAGGTTGAAGTTTCAAAAACACTCAATCTCCTTCTTGAAACTCCCTTTCAGGTCTATTCTTGTCAGCCATAGCCTTCATTCGAGATTGAGCTACCTGCAGATTATGCCTAAGCTGAGTTATAGTGAACACCCTGTCCTTCAACCAATCTGATATTGTTGATGTAGCAATCACAAAAGCATCAACTCCTAGATTAGGAGAAGGATAACAATGCAAGGCTTGAAAAGGAGTTAGTCACTAGTCATGGCTCTCAAATAACCTTCAAGAGACTGATTCACCCGTTTTGTTTGTCCGTCTGTCTGTGGGTGATATGTAGTAGACATATGTAACTTTGTACCCCCTGCTACAAATATTTCCCTCTAGAAAGTACTCACAAAGACTCTATCCCTGTCAGAAACAATCGATTAAGGCATACCATGCAACTTATAAATTACATACATAAACACCATAGCAACTGTGGCAGCCGTGAAGGGATGAGTTAAAGCAATAAAATGAGTGTATTAGTTAGTCTGTCAACCACAACCAATATAGTATCTCGACCACCAGACTTAGGCAAACCTTCTATGAAGTCTAGGCTAATATCTGTCCAAGGTTGGATAGGGATTAGTAAAGGCTGCAGCAAACCCGGGCTCAAAACATGTTCATGCTTGTTTCTCTAATAGTTGTCACAAGATTTCACAAATTCCTTTATATCTTGGCGCATATTTGGCCAATAAAACAGTAACTTCATTCTCTGGTATGTTGGTTGTACTCCAGAATGACCCCCAACTGGTGTCTCATGCAAAGAAGATATCAATCTTGACTGTAATGCCTGATCATTACCAATGTACAATCGACCTTTGAACCTCAATAATCCTGAATGCACAATATAATCACCAGAAGAATCCAAAGCTACAAAAGCAAGCAGTTTCAAGGCAACATAATCATTGATGTAACTATCTTTGACTTCCAACATCCACCTTGGCTCAATTGTGGTAATGCTCATGCCTCTACTTCCTTCAACTTCATCTCTCCGAGACAGAGCATCTACAACTTTATTCTCACTCCCTTTCTTATACATGATAGAATAAGAAAGACCAAGCAACTTCCTAATAGCCTTCTTTTGTAAATGTGTTGAAAGCTTTTGATCTAATAAATGGCGCAAAGACTGATGGTCAGTCTTAATATAAAAATGAGATGGTTTTAGGTAATGACGCAATCAATACTGCCATTAGCTATTTTTCATATGTAGACAACTTAAGATGGTCATTACCATGCAAGGCTTGGTTGATGTAAGCAATAGGATGTCCTTGTTGAAGAAGCACTGCCCCCACTCCAACATCACAAGCATCAGTCTCAACCATGAATGGAACACTAAAATCTGGCAACCTCAACACTAGAGCAGTTGTCATTAAGTGTTTGGGCTGGATAAATGCCTGTTCTGCCTCTTCTGACCAACAAAACTCATTTTTCTTCAATAACTCTATTAATGGCCTAGCAATAACCTCGTAGTTCCTCACAAAGCGCCTATAATACCCAATTAACCCCAGAAATCCCCTCAATTGCTTGACATTCTTTGGTTGAGGCCATGATTCCATAACAGCAATCTTGTGAACATCTATGGCCACCCCTTTTCCAGAGATAACATACCCCAAATACTCTACTTGTTGTTGACCAAATGAACACTTACTCCTTATAGCAAATAGCCTATGTTTCCTCGTAACCTCCAGCACCTGAAATAAATGCTTAACATGATCTTCCATGGATTTGCTATATACTAATATATCATCAAAAAACACCAGGACAAATTTCCTCAAATAGGCAGCAAACACCTCATTCATAAGAGCCTGAAAAGTAGCTAGAGCATTTGTTAAACCAAAAGGCATCACTTTGAACTCATAATGTCCATGGTGAGTCCTAAAAGCAGTTTTATGGATGTCTTATTCCCTCATCCTGACTTGGTGATAGCCTGCTCGAAGATCTAACTTTGAAAACACAATAGCTCCATACAACTAATTTAACAAATCTTCAATATGGGGTATGGAAAACTTATCCTTTATGGTCAAATCATTCAACTGTCTATAATCAATACAAAATTGTCATGAGCCTTCCTTCTTCTTAACAAGAAGAGTTGGAGATGCAAAGGGACTTTGACTTGGCCTTATAATAGCAGATTGCAACATTTCCTCAACCTGCTTTTCAATGTCATTTTTTTTGGAAATGAGGATATCGATATGGTCTCACACATACTGGTAAAGCATCTGGTTTCAGAGGAATAGAATGATCATTGCCTCTCAAGGGAGGTAACCCAGTTGGTTCCTCAAAAATATCCTCAAACTGACACAAAAGCTGCACTCAATAGATTAAGCCTCATTCTAGACTGTCACAAAGAATAACTAAGAAAATTGAGTTACTACCATTGGCACCCCTTTCCTTAACAGCTTATGTAACCTTTTCCCTCTCATGGTGCGTAAAGCTGCCTCTTGTTGTACTCCATTGATATCCACCTGTCGCCCTTCTTTAACAAAAGAAATCTTAACCTCCTTGAAATCAAACAAGACAGGACTATACTCCTTTAACCAATCACATCCTAAAACCATATCACAACCTCCCAACTTCAAAATTCTTGGACTAAACACAAACTGGCAATCTTGCATTTTCCACACAAACTCCTTACAAATTTGATGACTAACCATCTTTTGACCATTAGCCACTGATACTTCCATCAAACCTGTTTCTTGCAGCCTAAATCCTGACTCCATAGCTTTCCTTGGATCTAGGAAACTATGAGTAGCTCCACTGTCAATCAAGATAGTAATTGGTCTCCCTTTGACTTCACCCTTAATCCTGATTGTAGTTAATGGTCTGCTTCCCATCAAGGCATGGACATAAACCTATTGATCTTCCTTAGCTTCAATACTATCACCCTTAAGATTTACTGTCTGAACCATGTTTTCCTTATGTTCTTCAACATAATCCTCATTCATCTGATCCACCAGTAGACTGTGAAATGTATGCGTCTTACATCTATGTCCCACATGATACATGTCCCCACACTTGTAACATAATCCCTCTGCTCTTCTCACTTCTCGCTCATTGCTAGGATTGTTGGTTTGGGTAAGAGGAAGTTTGGATTGGGCTAAAGGCATTGTAGTTGAGACAGTTTGGTTAGTGGTTTTAAGTAGCATTTTCCCATCAAAACTACTTGTTTTATACTATGTAGGGTGACTACATCTCCAAGGAGGCTTGCTAAGCTTGACAATGGCCTGGACAATTTCATTATGAAGTCTGGATTGCTCATACACAACTACCACAGTAGTTGGCCTACCCAACTTAACCAATGACTTAATCTCATTCTTAAGTCCACTTACAAAGCTAGACACAAAATAAGATTCAGGAAGATTCGGATTCAAGCTCAACATACCTGCTCTGAGTTCTTCAAATTTCTCTGTATACTCCTCCAAACTGTCTTTCTGCTCTAATTTATTGAATTCCTCAATAATCCCTGAACCTTGACCATCACAGAATCTTTAATACACCGCCTCTTTCAACTCATTCCAACTAAATTCCATTTTCTGCATTACATAGCTCTGGAGCCACACATTGGCTCTCCAATTGATATACATTGTAGCAAGCTCCGCCTTCTATGCTTCCGGAATTGAAAAGATGGAAAAATATCGTTCATATTTTCGAATCTAGCTACACAGATTTGTTCCATCAAAACATGGAAAATCGACTTTAGGCAAGCGGTTTCCCCTATTTTCACTTCCCCATGAATGACTCGAATTGATAAAATCTTGTATCTTCGTTGATTCTTGCACACATGATACTGAATTTCTTGGAATTTCGCTAAATTCCGTGCGTCGATCCTATCCTGGTAATGGAGTACTTTCTGATGCTAATATTCCCTTACTTCGTGCATCGTCTTCAGCTGTCGCCACTGGAGGACAATTGGTGGTCGGAGACGGTGTTGAACTTCCAGGCAAGAACGGACGCAACATCTCCATGACATGTTCGAAACCTTTGATGGTTTCCTTCCTTATTTCACCATTTTCCTTCCGCAATTCCTCGATGGTTTTCTTTGTCTCCTTCCGCGGCTCATTGATTGTCTCGATGTAAGAATCTTCTTTCTTCTGGGATTCCTCCATGAATGTTCGAGTTGAATCAACGAACGTCTGTAATTGTTGAAGTTGTGACTCCAACGATCTAAGTCTCGTTCCATCCGCCATTGATGCAAGATCAGTGGCTCTGATACCAAATTGTAGTATCCGTGGGTAGAATTTTGGATATGGAGTATTGAGAAGAGAGAGAAAGAGTAAGAAAGGAAGAGAATAGAGAGAGTGATAGGAAGAATGAGAATTCTGTTATTGCTTTTTGGATAGTCTGTTACAAGACACGCCCACTCCTTATAACAACCTTTCACTCTAACAACTAATCCGGTTTACTAATTACATTGATCATCTAAACTGGTTCATACACTTCTATGATATTACAATATAAAACCGTTTTTGCCCCCACTCGCCCCCTCTCCCTCCGCCCTACACTGCATTAGCATGGGTATTTTCTAAACTGGTTAGATCTATCAAAAGCTTACCTAACCCGCTAACCTGACCCGAACTGCCCGATAATTTTAGGGTCAAGACCCAAAAATTTGAACCCGAAACCAACCGAACCTGATAGAACCCGAAACCCGTTGGGTTGACCGATTTATTATATTTATAGAATTTTTATTTTTTATTTTGAAAATTATAATATATTCTATTATTAAAATAAATGAAAATAATATATTATAATTGAATATTATTATTTAATTAAAAATTGATTTTAATAATCATAAAAAAAAGATGTTTAGACCCGCTGGTCAACCCGAACCAACCGAAAACCCGCTACAACCCGACCTGATTGACCCGTGACCCATACGAAACCGATTTAACCCGAATCTGAAATGACCGAACCCGAACCCGCCTGATCCGACCCGATTGACAGGTCTAAAACTGGTTAATAATGTTAATTGTTATAAATGTCATTTAAGCAACTAAAAACACTAAAGAAGTTGTCTTTTACTCCATGGAAAAGTACAATGAATGGGAAGTGAGTATGCCGGGTAAAGGGAAGTATTGGACATTAAAGTACTATAAAGTGTGTGTTAATATTTTTATTATCACTAATTTATTTGGAGGTACTCTATAGATTTTCTCACTAATCGTTTAATTGCAAGCACTTGGAAGTTTCACCTTCGAGGAAGGCAAATACTTGTTTGGTGATGACCTACAAATACACATAAAACTCTTTTGTGGGATGACACTAAAAAAATATCGAAAGCATTTAAACTTGCTTTCAGCAAGGAAAAGACAATAGGTAGAAAGCTTTGGCTTTTATCACTAGAAAGGTTTGGCTTCTAGCATATGATGTTCGGGTCGCTCTCTACATTTCACCGCTCCTCCGACCGCTAATAGGGTTGCAACCCCCACTCCCCATCTCACTTTGCCCTTGGGGGGCTGACCTTAAACAACTGTCCTTAATAAAATTGGACTATTTTAACATATCGACATGTATTTAAGATATGTTAAAAATATAAAATACAAAAAAAAGTAAATTCTAAGGTAGTTTAACATTAAAAAAATACAAATCAAGCTATATTTGTTTCTTTTCTACGTGATAATTGACATGTACGACTTGTTCGTTGACAATCTGTCAATGCCCAATTGAAATGCGGAAATTCAATTGAAGGTTTGAGACATTAAGCTAGTATTTGACCTAAGACTTTTTCTCATAATTTACCATTACAAATATAGTACAAGTAGCCTATTAACGAAAATGGGAGAGTGACGTGCTTGTGCACAAAAATGTATCGCTAAAAATACAAATACTAATGTATATGGGGAATCTCTTTGAGATGCTCTTACACAAATTAATTTCTTAATGTGATTCTACACCTAACAAGGTAGGTACTAAAAGAAATTATATTTTACCATTGTGCGATAAATAACTAATCAACCACTATTTTTCAAAGACGTAAGCACATTGCTCTTCCATTTGATCTCATAAGCTTTTCTTAAATTATGGTTTTAAACATGCACTTTAGAATCCAATGACACACAGCAAAGGACACACAACAAATATTCTTGAAAATCTTCCGCATGATTGCACTATATGTCTTTCAAACTGCACTTTTTCTACTCTATAATGCACCTTTACTACTTCTGAATGAACTTTAGAGTTCAAATTTACTACTCTATGATCCACTTTTTCTATCTAAATGCTTGCACTTTTTTACTTTATAATACACTTTTAATACTTTAGAATGCACTTTTGAGTTTAAAATGAATTGACTTTTATCGATTAACATTGCACTTTTACTACTCTAGAAAACACTTTTACTATATATTAAGAATGCAACTTTATGCCATTTAGCAATGTACTTTTTTATTTTACAATGCACGTTTGCTACTTTATAATGCACTTTTTATCATTTTAGAATGCACTATATAGTTCAATTTTTTTTTATATTTTTGGAATGCACTCTTACTACTTTCAGGATGCACTTTAGAATCCAAAAACACATAACAACAATTCATAGATGCACTTTTTCTGTCTAATTGAAAAAACACTTTTTCTGCTTCACAATGCACTTTTTTTTTATTTTACAAGCAACTATGCATGTTCACACCAATCTCCATTGGTTAGTTGAATATACCACTCTAAAAAAAACATATTAATTAAAATATGTCAGTAAAGAATATACTAGTATTAAGTAAAGAGCAAACAATTGCAAGTCCAGATCTACCCTTGAACCTTATACATACTCACGCACCCCATAAAAACCTCATACATACCTTGAAATCGTAAACTAACTAGTGTAAATCAAGTATAGAATCACAAATTAAAATCATACATTCAATCTCCTATTTAGAAACACAAACTCATTCTAATAGAATTCTAGGGGTTTCGATTTATACCTTTTTGTTGGTTGTTTAGGTTTTGGGCAATATTTTGAATACTAATAGAGAAATTTGGATTTGTGTTATACTACTTGATCAACAATGCTTTTGAAATTGCTTCAATTTTGATCGATATCGAGGTTGAAGAAGATCGAGTTTGAGAAGTGGGGGTTGTGAAGAGAATTTTCGAGAGCGATGGAAGTGAAATGTATTTTTTGTTACTTATATGAGGGGTATAAACTTTCAATTATTTACATAATTGTCACCGTGTCCTAATTTCTCAATTTTTTAATTAAAAACAACTTTTAATCCCCATCTTCCACTTCCTCCATCTGATGGCTTATAATACTCTTCATTTTTGTACTATAAGTCTCTTCCTCACTAGAACCCTACTCATATAAGTGGATATTGTTTAGCATCTTTAATAGAAGGATGATTTTTAGTAATCTTGTTTCAAAGAAGATTGTCTTTTACTCTTCTACAATATTGTAGAGAATGTGAGTGAAAGAAAAGCTAAATCATCACCATTACACATACTATATATATATTTGTGTTAGCACCAATATCAGATTTGATGAATTTGTGTTAGTAGTCTGACTCCTCTCTTTTATGGATTGATAGTTTGATGAATTGTGTAATTGTGTGTGTTAAATTTCAGATTTCAGATTTTATGTTAGCCCCAATTTCATATTTGATGAATTTGTGTTAGCTCCAATTTCAGATTCTAGTTAGGTATTTGTGTTTGTATGTTGAGTTGATGAATGTGTGCTGCATTTATCAAATCTATCTACTGCTGATGTTGAGGTTGGATCTGATGATTTGCCTGCTGATCCAGGGTTAAAAGAGAAATATATTTGACTATGATTTGAAGGATATAGAAAGGGTTAGACGAGTTTATTTGTAAAAGAAACCTTGTCAACCTAAAAATCACGATTTTCTTGCGACTTTATTTGGATAAGGCGCTAAGTTCATATATTTAGCCCCCACTGACTCCGAATCTTGGCTACGCCCCTCGTTACAGTAGCATATCAAATGTACGCTTTGTAAATAAATAATGTTTTTTTATCTTAAAATATATATAATATAATTACTTTTTACATATTTTAAAATAAAAAACATTACTTATTTGTAAAATAAATTTTTTCATGTGTAACTCTCTCTTTTCTTTTTTTGGTCTTTAAAAAGGCCCAAGTTCATTCAAGTGATAAACCAACCCTAGGAAGTAAACCAGAGAGAGAATCTAGGACGGAACGACCGACTCGGCAGAAAGAATTCGAATTCTTCACCGCCGGCGCGGGCATATCTTCTCTGCCTCATCAAAGTCTACAAATTCGTCTCCCAAATTGATCGGTTTGAGCTTGTCCTTCTCAATTGAATTTTGTTTCCTATTGTCTTTAGGCCAACCGTGGTTCTTATTTCTCAATTGAGAAGGATCCAAATTTTCACTTGTTTTGTGCACGCTGGCGCCTGGCTGAGAACTCCCGGCTGGTACGCCCCCACCTGCCTCAGCCACTGTCTGGAGAGTCTTATTTTTTTTTTACTGCAGTTCAGGAATTGTAATTTATGCTTTTGAAGGGAATTTATTTCGCTAATTATTGAACCTAATCTCAACATTTTGCTGGTCAAGATTCCAAATAAGTTGTCTAGGTTCTGAAAATTTTATGTTAGGTTCCAAATTTAAAGCTATATGATCATATACTGCGGCCTTGTTGAATTTTGGCTTTGCCTATTAGTTGTTAGGATCGAAAGGAAAAGTTAGATGCAAAAGAGTAAAACAATCTTTTGAAACACATCCATATATATAGCTTTGATGAAGAATAGGGATTTGTGTCGAGTTCATTTTGAGTTCTTCTCTTGTTCCTCCTGTTTGTTGGTCTCGCAACATTACAACATAGCTCACTTGATTTTTGAAATAAGCAATAGTCTATCAGAAACGCTTTCAGCCTGGAATACATGCTTTTTCTAATTACTACTGTAAGTTCTCAATGGTAATACATAATCCTCTTCACTTTTTCTAGGTGCATAACATTAAAACAGACGAAGCCTCGGTTTCCAAATGGCATTGATCGTAATTTGTGGGCAGCCATGCAGTGGAAAATCCACAGCTGCAGCATGCCTAGCAGAAGCATTAACAGAATCAGACTCAAAACCAGCACCAAGAATCATCGACGAGACCACCTTCCACCTTGATCGAAACCAAAGCTACGCCAACATGCCTAATGAGAAGAACCTAAGAGGCGTCCTTAGGTCGGAGGTCGACAGGTCACTCACAAGAGACAGCACGATCATTGTAGACTCCCTCAACAGCATAAAGGGTTATAGATACGAGCTCTGGTGTTTGGCCCGTGCAGCTGGAGTAAGGTATTTGTTACTTGGTAGAACCCTAAGATTATCTGAAAGCAAGAATCTCGCTGTTCAACCAATTTTGAATAACCCTCATATTTTGTCATTCATTTCAACAATTAAATCTCCCCAATAGAATCTGTGCATCCTCCCTTCATAGTAGATAAGTCAGAACTAATTCATAAGATTACATAATCATAAATCATATGACTAATAAAATTAGTATCTGGTTTGTATCAGGTATTGTGTCTTATACTGCAATGTTGAAGACATAGACTGTCGGAAGTGGAATCAAGAACGGAACGAAAAGGGTCAAGAAAGTTATGGAGAAAACATATTTGAGGATTTAGTGAGAAGGTTTGAGAGCCCTGATAGTAAAAACCGTTGGGACTCTCCGTTGTTTGAAATGTGGCCAGCACGAGACGGGATTGAGAAGACGTCGCCTGCTATTTCTGAAGCCGTGAGTTATTTGACAAAGAAGGTTGATTCCAAAACAAAGGACATTAAGATTTTGCAACCCACAATAGCAACACAAAATGTGAGGTTTTCAGAGGCGAATTCTTTGTATGAGATGGATAGGGCGACACAGGAGGTGATGAATGCAATCGTGGAGGCTCAGTCACAAGCAATGGGTGGTCCCATGAATGGAATTTCACTCGGACAAAATTTGCCGAGTGTTGATGTGTTGAGACCGGTTGGATTGCCTGAGTTGCGTAGGCTTAGGAGGACGTTTATAAAGTTGACAGGTCAGGCTAGTTTGACTGGTCGAGCCCCGCCTTCTGATGCAGAGAGTGCAAAGAGAATGTTTGTTGATTATTTGAATAGAGAGCTTGGAACTGCTTGATTTGCTGCGACAGTTTGTCAGACTCGGGAGGTATTTCTTAAAGAAACTGAGTTTTGAGTGTTATGTTACATTAATTGAGAATCTGTTTTAAAGTGAATGTAATTTCCTAATTGTACAATAATATGACCTCTTTGCAGAAGGCCTTGATTGATTTTGTAGTGAAAGTTTGTATTGCCTTCTTTGAATAAAAGGGTCTTATAAGTAGGGGTTTCAACAGAGTTTGGTGTGGGAATCCCACCCTGAAACCGAACCATGGAAAAATTCTCAATGCCAAATTACGGAGCATAGAGTCAAGAAGAACATATTTGTAATGAACAGTCAGGAAGAACATGGCACAAAAGAAGGCTGGTATTGTCCTGTTACTACAGTTGATGATTTTGCATGCTACTGGAATATGCCAAATTGCTAAGTACATATGCACATGAGGTGAATATCTGTGATTCTGTGAGGAAGATTAAGGAATGAAATTTTCTTTATATGATAGCAAGCTAGAGTTTTACAAGGCTAATTTTCCTTGCCTCAATTGGCAAGCAGTATTACTTTGATCAATGTTGATTCAAAATTCTAGTCCTAACTTTTTGTCAAGTATTTTTTTTTTTATTCCTAGCATAAATTATTTTAAAACAGTGTTTATTCCATTTTAAGTTCTTCCTTTGAGCCGATGACTTACATTAATTATTTTTTCGGGACCATAATTTGAAATAATCTCCATCAGCACCCTCCTTTTTCCAAGCTAAAGCAGGGCATGTGTTTCATAAAAAGATATGGACTCATAACGGGCCGGCTCCAATATTTATAGGTTGTATACCCAATAAGATAAGACCCCGTCTGATTTTTGTGGACGACAGATCCTACACCACCACACATAGAAAGGCATGAATGCATGATCCCGGCTTTCCAGTTTCCACCAATCTATGTATATCTATTACTAATAACTAAAGCCGAAGTAATTTCTGTCACCACGTTGCGCCACATCACCCCTTTATTAAAATAATAATTTTAAATAGTTAATTATATAAAAAAAAATTATCTCCAAGTAACCATAAAGATAAAATAATATTTGTAAAATTTTTTCCTCAAATAAATATAAAGATAAAATAATATTAGTAGATTTGACCAATATAAATAAAAAAAGCATATTCTATTTATTATATTTGTAAAATATAAGAAAAAGTATGTACATGTGATCACATCATATATATCTTTGAAATAAAAATAGTCATATCTATCTATAATCTATAATCTATGTATATATATAAAAGACGCAAGGAATAAGGCCACCACGTTGCGCCACCTAGGATTTTTCCTACGTGTCGTTCTCACGTTAAGCCACCTAGGATTTCGCCACGTAGGATTTTTTATTTTGGGAATTTATATTTGTTGAAATTATTTTAGGATAATATAGAAATAGGATAAATTAATCTAGAAAAGATTCTATCTAAGATAAAGATGTTATATATTATATATTAGGAATTAGGATATATCTAAAAGATTTTATCTAAAATTAAAATAAATTATAGAATAATATATATTATATATTAAGATAGATATATTATTTAGTTTTTCAAACTCTATCTATTATATAAAAAAATAAAATTTCGGATTTTATTTAAAATTAAAGAAAATTGTTTTATCTTTATTTTTTTATCTACTTATTTAAAAGATTTATCTTAAATAAATTTTTGATAAAAAATATAACTTTCAACCTAAAAACTACTTGCCTAAATTGACTTTTGATAATAAAAAAAATTACGTTATCTTTTCCTTAATTTTCTTTTTGAATCAATATATCTATGACTAATAACTAAAGCTGAAACAATTTCTGCCACCACATTGCCACATCATCCCTTTGTTAAAATTGTAGTTTTTTTTATAGTTAATTATGTAAAAAAGTTATCTCCAAGTAAACATAAAGATAAAATAATATTTGTAAAAATTTATCTCCAAATAAAATAATATTAGTATATTTTACCAATATAGATAAAAAAGGACATTATATTTATTATATTTGTAAAAGATAAATTAAAAAAAATAAGAAAAAATATGTACATCGGTACAACAGTTATAACGAGTTAAACCTGGTTATGAAATATTGTCAAGGAAAAAGAACATATAGATTATTTTATCTTAATAATCTATATTTATCTTCAATTTTAAACTTAATAATCTAGATTTAATTTGTTTTATTTGATTTCAAAAACAAAATAAATTTTATATATATTATAGGCAATAAATTACTTACATTAAATTTAATATTATATTTTTCTTTATTAATATATTTTTTTATAATATATCTTAAAAAATACTAAGTCATAGTCGTGCAAGGCACGACGGGTACAACTAGTTATATATTAAAGATATACCTTTTCGAGCCACCACGTTAATTTTGGCCCCACCTTACATTTAAAAATCAATTTTTATTTATATTAATTTACCCTTTTCAATTAAATTCTTTTCTATCTATTTATGTGAAAATTTATTATTAAATTCGAAATTTAATTAAAAATAACAAAAATTATTCTAACTTTTATCTTTTTATCCATTTATGTAAAAGATTTATCTTCAATCAAATTTTGATTAAAAAAATAAAAATTTCAATATCTAGATAATTACTATCCTAAATTAAATTTTGATACAAAATTATATTATATTTTTCTTAATTTCCTTTTTCGCTTATTCATGTAAATATAGAAGATTTTTTTAAAAAAAATTCAGCCTTTTTTTTATCTCTTCTTATTAATTATCATTTGAACTTTTTACTTAAAAGATTTTTAAAGACTTGAATTTGATTGAAAAAAGTATAGGGATTTAAATTATTTTTGAGTTTGTAAAATAGTAATTAAAATAAATTATATTTATATTTTTCCATAAATAAATTATCATTAAGCAATCAAAATCATATTGGGTTCACTATAATGATTTTGGCTTTGTCTCACATTATAACAAATGTATATTTTTATATAAAATATTTATAATATATATTTTATTTTATTTTGATATTAAATTAAAATCTTCATTAAATAAATTAAGTATTAAATCCATGTAGTCGTGCGTGGCACGACGGGTACAATTGGTATCTTCTAAACCTGAAGCACTTTTGGGCATATTCGTCATTTAGAATTTATGATACATCCACCCTATTTTTAATAATGATTTTTTTAATTAATTATATATTATGTAATTCAATCACCTTATGGAACTTTCAATTTTATGCACTCAGCTTATTGAATTATTATTTTTTAATTTATTATGAGAATGGATAAATTTTTATATAAATTACATACATGTAATTTGGTCACCCTATTTATAATAATAAATTTTTAATATTATAATACTACTCTATCTATATATACTACTCTAGATACACGTTAGTTTTCTATCCATATGATTTTTCTCTATCCATATATATTGTACATATCATTTATATACATACTATATATTATTTAGCCATGTAAACATTTTTGAAATTTTGCCTTAATGTAATTTTGTGTTCGTATGATAGTTATGGAGCATATTTTATTTATGGAATTTTAATATTTTTTTATTCTTTATATTAATTTTTTATATAAGTATTAAAATGTTTCTTTTTATATGGTACTAAATTTTTACATTTATTTTTAGATTTTTTATATTGACTTTCTATCCTTATATGACGACTTTTTTTAATTAATGTGTACTAGATTTTTAATTACATATTGTTATATTAATTTTTTTTCTTATATTAATTTTCTATTTAAAATTATGACATCATTTAAAATTTTCTATAAATAAGTATGTTTTTTATTTTACGAATTTCTTAATAAATAAATTGAAAATAATGATCCCTTAATGTTAATCAGGTTGGTTCGGTCATTTCGGTTAGGATCAAGTATGGTTCATATCTTTAAAATTTACGGGTTGAACTGATCAATTATTTGAGGTTTTCTTGCGGGTTTTAGTTGACCCAACGGGTCAAGATCGTTGATTTATTTATGTTTATGGAAATGATATTAATATGGTATTTATTTTTTATATTGATTTTTTAACCAAAAATCCATAATGGTATGACTATATCTTGAATTATGGATTTGTTTTTAATTAATATGTACCAGATTTTTAATTACATATTGTTATATTGATTTTTTTCGTACATTATTTTTCTATTTAAAATTATGACATCTTTTGAAATTTCTATTCATAAGTATGTTGATTTTTTTTTATATTACGAATTTCTTAATAAATAAATTAAAAATAATGATCCCTTAATGTTAATCAAGTTGGTTCGATCATTTCGGTTAGGATCAAGTATGATTCATATCATTAAAATTTACAGGTTGAACTGATCAATTCTTTGAGGTTTTCTTACGGGTTTTGGTTGACCCAACGGGTCAAGATCTTTTTATATTTTTTTTATTCTTTATATTAATTTAGTACACATTTATGGAATTTTAATATTTTTTTATTCTTTATATTAATTTTTTATATAAGTATTAAAATGTTTCTTTTTATATGGTACTAAATTTTTACATTTATTTTAGATTTTTTATATTGACTTTCTATCCTTATATGACGACTTTTTTTAATTAATGTGTACTAGATTTTTAATTACATATTGTTATATTAATTTTTTTTCTTATATTAATTTTCTATTTAAAATTATGACATCATTTAAAATTTTCTATAAATAAGTATGTTTTTTATTTTACGAATTTCTTAATAAATAAATTGAAAATAATGATCCCTTAATGTTAATCAGGTTGGTTCGGTCATTTCGGTTAGGATCAAGTATGGTTCATATCATTAAAATTTACGGGTTGAACTGATCAATTATTTGAGGTTTTCTTGCGGGTTTTAGTTGACCCAACGGGTCAAGATCGTTGACTTATTTATGTTTATGGAAATGATATTAATATGATATTTATTTTTTATATTGATTTTTTAACCAAAAATCCATAATGGTATGACTATATCTTGAATTATGGATTTGTTTTTAATTAATATGTACCAGATTTTTAATTACATATTGTTATATTGATTTTTTTCGTACATTATTTTTCTATTTAAAATTATGACATCTTTTGAAATTTCTATTCATAAGTATGTTGATTTTTTTGTATATTACGAATTTTTTCTCAAATAAATTAAAAATAATGATCCCTTAATGTTAATCAAGTTGGTTCGATCATTTCGGTTAGGATCAAGTATGATTCATATCATTAAAATTTACAGGTTGAACTGATCAATTCTTTGAGGTTTTCTTACGGGTTTTGGTTGACCCAACGGGTCAAGATCGTTGACTTATTTATGTTTATGGAAATGATATTACAAGTAAATAATGTTTTTTTATGATAAAATATAATTTTCATATACTTTTATAATTAAATATATTATACTAATTAAAGTAAATCTATACAATTATTAGTTTCATTATTTTTATTAATATTTTTTACTGTTTAAATTATAATACCTATATTATATACAAATTAATATATTCAATTTTTTATTTGCAAAAGTCCCCGGACAAGGCCCGGGTCATAACTAGTATATAAAAGACGCAAGGAATAAAGCCACCACGTTGCGCCACCTAGGATTTTCCTACGTGTCGTTCTCACATTACGCCACCTAAGATTTTGCCACATAGGATTTTTTATTTTGGAAATTCATATATGTTGATATTATTGTAGGATAATATAGAAAAGGATAAATTAATCTAGGAGATATTCTATCTAAAATAAAGATGTTATCTATTATATACTAGGAATTAGGATAGATCTAAAAGATTTTATCTAAAATTAAAATAAATTATAGAACATTAGATATTATATATTAAGATAGATATATTAATTTAGTTTTTCCAATTAAATTTCTATCTATTTATATCCAAAAAAATAAATTCGAATTTTATTTAAAATTAAAGAAAATTATTTTAGCTTTATTTTTTATCTATTTATGTAAAATATTTATCTTTAAATAAAATTTTGATAAAAATAGAACTTTCAATCTAGATAATTACTTACCTAAATTGACTTTTGATAATAAAAAAAATCATGCTATCTTTTCCTTAATTTTCTTTTTGAATTATTCATGTAAATATAAATGATTTTCTTATCATTAAAAAAATTCATTATTTATTTATATTTTTTCATCATTTCTTATTAAGAATATTTTTAATTTTTATTCAAGTTTTTTTAAAGAATTGAATTTGATAAAAAAATTTACAACAATTTAGATTATTTTTACCTTTTTATATTTTTTGTAAAAGATTTTTAAAATTAAATGACTCTAATTCAAATTATTTTATTTATATTTTTGCATAAATAAATTATAATTAAGCCATCAAAATTATAGTGGGTTCACCTTAATAATTTTGGCCACGCTTCACATGATGACACCAATTGTAAAATTTTATATAATTTTTTTAATAAATAAGTTTTTTATATCAATTTAAAATTATATTCATTAAATAAATTAAATATTAAATTCATGTAGTCATGCATGGCACGACGGGTATAACTAGTTATGATCTTAATTAATTATTTCCTTACATTGGAGTAGTATTTTTTACCATAAACTGTTCGATATGTGGATCAGTTTTTTTAAAAGCTCTAACATGGAAAGCCCAAAATTCTTCCAAAAACTTTAAAAACTAAATTTATTCAAAAAAAAAACTAGTTCTACAACTACTTACTACTTTTATGTATCAAATAAATAATACTTATACGAATTTGTACCACAATTTGAAAAACTTCAACTAATTTTTATTATCCATCAAACATAGCCTTGAAAATCTCTAACACGGAAAGACATGCACATTTAATCACCAACTTGTATTCAGTTATATGCTTAAATTGATAGTATATCATTGTTTGCCGTATGATAACATAAATAAGTTGGTCAAAGGGTGGAGTTTCCTCTTTCATCATTTCAGAAAATCAGATTCTAAATTAAAATTGTGTTTTAATTTACTTAAATATAAAATATTTTTCCTTAAAAAACATACTAATTTAATTATAAACTAACGAAAATTCACAAGAAAGGGCATGCATGAGCCGAACTCTTGTAAAAACATACTACTTCAAGTATGCATGTCAAAATGCCGTGTGTGAAAGTAATTTTATAAATTAGACAACGATTTTTGTTTGAAAGAAAGATGGTGTATTATTAAATATGATGGAGTTATAAATTAGACTACGATGGAGACAAGTATCTTTATCAATCTCTTCCAACTAAACAAACATAATCTTAGAGCATCATATTAAATACAAAACCTATCCGATGAAAAAAAATCATTTTCAAATACATTCCAAAACGTAAAATGTAGGACGCAACGTCGGCAGGATCAAAATACACGCAGAAACAGCTAAAAACGTCATTTTAGAGAATAGTGGATTAATAATAATATTACAAATACAATCAAACAGAGTCGTAACCCCCCCTTGTCTCTCTTCATGTCATCATCCACCCCATATTTTTTTTATATAAGAAAAGTAGTTAGGACGGTCCACTAACAGACTAGCGGACGTCCTAGAGCATTTTGACGGATGAGGTTCCGAAGACCTGGATCAACAGCGAGAGGAACATATGAGACACGACGAAAAGAACCAGCAATGTAGTCCGCCACCGCATTGCACTCCCGAACGACGTGAGAGATACTCCAACACCGAAACTGGGCAAGCAAGCCATGGATATCCGCACGCAACATCTCGATCTCCCACGGACAGCGCCAGTCACCAAGGATGGCATTGACCAGCTGCAAGTTATCGCCTTCAATCTGGATATGGGAAATGCCACGTTGGGTGGCCTCAAAAATTCCTTGCCTTAAGGCGATGGCCTCGGATATCAGGACAGACTGTCGGCCAATCAGTCCTCCGTCAAAGAAGATGGGGGAGCCAAAGTGATCTCGGAGAATAAATCCGAACGAGGCCACACCATCAGCGTTCACTGCACCATCAAAGTTAAGCTTAGTAAAATTTACTGCGGGTTTTTTCCACTTAGCGTATTTCCTCCTATCTTGTTTAAACTGGGTTCTACCACAAGGGCTAGAAGTGTCGACCTTTTTGGCATTTTTCCATTATGCTATTTGGTTGCGAATAAATTCGCACAGGTTGCTTTGGGGTGCCATTTGTCTATTGTTGGTTGAATCAAAGACTGTTTTGTTCCTAAAGAACCAAATGCTCCACCAAGAGCAAACTAGGGCCTCCAGCTCATCCTTAAATGAACATGCCCTAATCGCATCTAAGATTTGACATGGTGTTTTCCCTCCTGGATCAATTTGGTTCACAATCTGGAGTAGTTTAGGGTTGATTGAGTGAAGTGTGGTTTTAGTTCGATTGCACGCTAGTAAAATGTGGTTTACGTCCTCATTAATGTTATTACACGCTACACATCCTTGCACAACTGGGATGTGATTTGCTGCTAGGCGAGTCTTTGTAGGGAGCCCATTCCGAGCGATTTTCCATAAGAAATTCTTCATTTTTGGCGGGATGTCGAGCTTGCCGATCCATTCCAAGTTAATATGGGGTTCACCTTTATTTTGTTGGAGCCATTGCATGGTGGAATGTGTGGAGTACCACCCATTTTTACTTGGTTGCCAATATAATCTGTCCGGTATTTTGTTAACCGGAGTGATAATACGAGACACTCGGTGAGCATCCTCAGGGTTTAAAACCAAACGCAGTTTGTCCACATCCCACGAATTGTCGTCACGAAGGAAATCAACTACATGTTCCTCCCAATTCATGGTGTTTTCACCATTTCCTTTTGGGGTTAGACAACCAGAGCCAGTCCAGTTGTCTTTCCAAAATCGGATGGTTTTGCCATCCCCTACTTGCCAGATAAGGCCTTTGGTAAAGAGGTCTCTAAGACTCATTAGTTTAGACCATTACCAGGATGTGTTTTGTTTCTTCTTGTAGTTTAGGAGGTCATCGAATTTGAGGTATTTTTCCGTTACAATTTTAACCCAAGGGTTAGCTGGTTCAGCTAATATCTTCCACAACAGTTTCATTTGGAGTGCATAATTCATGTCTTCCGCCTTGGCAATCCCCAGCTCCCCTCGGGCAGGCGGTTGACAGATCGTGTTCCAGCTTATTAGCGGTTTATAGTTACTTTCCTTATTCCAAAAGAAGTTTTTGTTTATTTGATCAAGTTCTTTTAGAGTTGACTGTGGTAGTAGGAAAGATTGCATGAGGAAATTTGGTTGTGCCGATAAGTTTGCCTTTATAAGGGTTTTCCGACCTTCTTGAGATAGTGTGTTGGCTTTCCATTTTGATAGTTGGGCTCTTGTTCTAAGAGTTAGAGGTTTGAAAGTGTTTTTTTGTTACCCGACCATTGATAATCGGGCAACCAAGGTATTTATCCAGGAAAACAGAATTAACGATCTGGAGTATTTGTTTTATTTGGTCTCGCGTGCTATTACTCGTGTTCTTTGTGACCTGAAAAGCAGATTTGTGAAAATTGACTTTTTGGCCAGAAATTTGGCAAAAGTCATCGATGATCTCACTAATGTTCTTACATGCGTTGTTATTTGCCTTTGCAAAGATGATGATGTCATCTGCAAACGCAAGGAATGGGATTTTCGTTCCCTTTCTTGAGATTTGGATCCCGATTAGGGCATGTTCACCCTGTCTCAGACACTTCAGCGACAAGGATAAACAGGTATGGGGACAGAGGGTCACCCTGTCTCAGACCCCGTTGAGGGAACCCATATAAAATCAAACAAGCTTAGCTTATGAATTACTCCCTCCGTTTAAAATAGTTGATCTTAGACAAAATTGCACACTTATTAAGGAATTTTTTTTTACCCAAACTACCCCTATAAGAACACTTTGGGAGATTCAATTAAAAAAATAAATTTTGGGATATGTGTAATGTGGGGTATAAATGGAAAAAAAAGTTAGATGAACAAGTATTTTAAAATAAAAAAAATGGCTTTAAGAACAACTATTTTGAAACAGAGGAAGTACTACAAAGCACAGGATAAATATAGTCACAATTAAAATACTCTGTACTCTGTAATAATTAAACCAGTAATCATAATCAGATAATTAATTAGTAGCTGACTTAGTTGTTTGGGCCTTTGGCATCCACGCTCCGACCACTAGTTGAAAGTCATTATTGTGCTTACTACTACAGAAATAAGCTGATTTTTGATGGAGTTGATGCTCTAGGAGAGGTTGCTCAGACAGCTAGAAGATCTGCTATCTATTATCAGGAAGCTCTCAGCAAAATTCAGACCTCTTCGATGGGGTCTCAAGCTGTTAGCGACCAGGAACCGACTCTTTGGCAACCATCAGATCAGGGATGGCTCAAATTAAATACCGATGGCATTTCACAGGGGAATCCGGGCTTAGCTGGTGGTGGAGGGATCTTTAGAGATCATCGCGGTGATTTTATCCGTGCGTTTTCTTTCAAGTGCGGATCTGCTTGTGCTCTTACTGCTGAACTATGGGCAATCTACCATGGGCTCAAGCAAGGTTTAGAATTGAATTGTCCCAATCTTATTGTTGAAACAGATTGTGCTACTGCTTGCAAGCTGCTTGGAGGAATTATGCCTATCACCCATCCAGACTACCATCTCATTGATCAATGCAGACAGTTAGTTCGTGATAATGACTGGCATATTCGCTTCAATTTCATTCTGAGACGTCTCAATACGATGGCGGATAGTTTAGCTAATAACTCAATTAGTATTGATAATTTTTTTGTTACTTATAATTCTCCTCCTCCTTGCATTCAAGCCATGTTTGACTCCTTTGTCTCAAACATTGCTTCTCTTTAAGCTAATAAAAGTTTGAAGGGCTTTGCCCCCTTTTAACCAAAAAAAACAGTAATAATGATTACTTTGGTTTCTCAGGTTCACTTTTTATACGTGCTGCCAATAATTTACGATGATTAATCAAGGATGGATATATACGTAGCCCTCTTTCATGCCACTTAATTTCCTTTTCTAGCTATATTTGGTATTCATAATTGGGTTTTGCTATTTGTCGCCCGGGGGCGACAAATAAGACTCCAAATATAGAAGCTTATCTATTGAAATTTAAAAATTTATAATTCTATTTTTTCAAATATTAAAAAAGGAAACATAAAAATCTTTTCCTAACAAATAAATCACCATATCCAAAATTTCTATAGCTAACATTAATAAATTTCTTTTCTTGTATTAGTTCACTCCCCATTATAATTTCCATAACTAACATTAATAAACATAAAAACCTATTCTATAATCTTAAATCTCTAATTACTTTTTACAAATCTCAAAAATCTTTAAACCAAAAGGAAATCAAAACTGTAACAATAGAATTGATCAATCAAATTTAATAAAAACATTGCTTATTAATTCACTGTAAAAGTGAAAGCATGCAATACGTTAATAAAGTATTTAATTTTTAAAGTTTAGATTAATATGCTTAAGATTATTGTAAGTACTTTTGCTGGGAAAAAAAATTAGTGAGCAGTACACCTACAAGAGATGAATTAACTATGTACATATAGACACCGAAAAAAGAATCACTTACATAAAGTGTATTATTTGCCTCAAATAATATATGGGAAGAAATTTGATTTATAATTAATGAAATAAATCTTAGAATGATTTGTTTGTTAGGAAAAGGTTTCCTTTTTAATAATTAACAAAAAAATTTATAAATTATAAATAAATAAAACTTCTATATTTGGGATCTTATTTATCGCCCCGGGGCGACAAATAGCAAAACCCTTTATAATTTTGTACGTTCTTTTGCTGTAAATAAATGTAAACCTATAATCCCAATTCATTTGAATCTTATTTTTCAAATCGATCAATTGTATTTTTTTTATACGAAGTTCCCTGCATATATTAAAAATATAAGAGTATTAGGGCCATTTCCAACCGTTTTTCCTAATATTTTTTCCAAAATAAAAAACTAACTAGTTGAAGTCCCGTGATATTCACGGGATAATTTTACTAAAAAATTATACCATTTTAGGATATTAATTTAAAATACTAAATATATTTATATAATATCATAATAAATTATGCAATAGACAAATTATTTTTTTAGATTGTACTCCATATTTTGATTGAATATAGTTTTAAATATTTTTCCATTATTTGTGGAGATCTTGTCCAAATTTAGATTGAAATTATTAAAATACTGATTTTACTTTTTATTGAATATTTTTAAATAATATTTTCTTATCTTTTTAGACACTAATATGTATAAAATACTTGATTTTTTTTTATAAAGATAATAATAATTAGGATAAGTTATCTACAACGCATAATATAATTTATTAAAATATTTTTTTAAGTTAATTTATTAAAATTATATATTAAGGTTCTTATCTTTACTCTATAATAATAAGAATGTTTGTAAATATGAAAAATACAATATAAAGATTAGTATAGAAGAGAACATTGTCCTCGATTTAAGAGATAAAATATAGAGAAAATTATCTATGTATTATTTTGCAAAATTCAACGAATCTATAAAGTTGTTTTCCATACTAAATTTACATAACGAAGAAATAAAATATAAAGGAAATTAATGTATATGAAAATTTACAAAATTCAATGTATTAATCAACCTATCATCAATATTAAATTACAAAAAAAATAGAGATAAAAAAATTTAAATGTAAGGTGGGGCTAGATAAAAAAATATTCTATATTTACATAAATAAAATAAAAAGGAAATTAAGAAAAATGTAATGTAAATTTTTTATATCAAAATTCAGTTTAAGCAAGTATTCATCAAGATTTGTAAATTTTTCTATTTTTTTTTTATCAAACTTTGATTTAAGAAAAAATCTTTAATATAAATGCATAAAAAGATAAAAAAATCTATTTTTATTAATTTAAATTAAAATTCGAATTTTTATTTATTTTTTGACATTTACATATAATCTTAGTCATCAACATAAAATTATATCATTTTCTCAAAATAAAAATATATCAACATAACAAAATTTATTATTTAAAATTATATCATTATATATATATAAATCTTGTTAAGATCCTAAATCTTGTTAAGAGATAAAAATATTAAATTAATATGAAAAATATCATCTCATAGGAATTTATGTATATAAAATTATATAAATATGTTATCTATTGGAGTAAACTAATACATAATCTATAGATAGAAAATTATATACATTAAAAATTATATAAACATGTTATCTATTTAGTATATATATAGCAAGAATACTATAAGTTGTTACAAAATTTATTAAAATATAATTTCACATTAATTTATTCAAAAATGCCATGTGGTGCAAATTTTACAACAAACTTGGGTTCTGCTTTATAATGTATTAGGGTAGATTGTCATATTTTCTAAAGAAAATCAACTCCAACTTCAAAATATTCACTATTTTGAAAAATATGACATTTAATACTTATTTTTTACAATATAAAATATTATACAATACTCATTTAACAATAATTAAATTTATCTTACTTGTGGAAATTAAAATATTCTAAAACCGTAACCTAATAAATAATATTTTTTTGTTATTTGACTCAAGTAGAAATTCATTTGTAAAATCATTAATAAAACAATACATGTTGTCACCATGCTAGACCAACAATAGTACATCAAGAATATGTGTGCAGTGTACTAGGTGAACAAGGAAAAATCTGGCTTATAAACATACAGTTCATTAAGATGAAAAAAATCTAGTTAATAAATTGAACAAGGAAAAAAGAAAAGAGGAATGAGGGGCGCCCCGCTTAGAGGTGTAGGGCGCCCCGATATTTACAGCGGTAGGCCCTACCGCTTGATTTTTTTTTAAATACAGTAACGAGGCAGATTCCTGCGTGGGAATCTGCCTCTGAAAATGCAGAGGCAGCGACAGCGGTGGCCGCTGCCGCTGCATTGATTTTTTTTTAAAATACAGACAACGAGGCAGGGAATCTTTCTCTGCCTCTGCATGCAGCGGCAGCGGCAGCGGTAAATTGCAGAATCCCAGTTTGACCGGGTGGGGAGCGAGATTTGTGTGAATTGATCGCTGCGACCACTTGATAGCTCCATTCGGTCCTTTTCCTTTCACCAATTTCACTCCAACTCTTCCTCACTCCCTCTCTATTTTCATCCACCACCATCTCCGAAAGAGCTCTCTCCATTTTCGCCCCAATTCTTTGCAAGGTCCCAAATCCGATTGAAAGTGGTCCAAATTTCGTTAATTCGATTCAAGCGGTTCCAAAAATGAGAAGTTTTTCGCTATCGGTATGTATGATTTTTATTTATTTTAATTGAATTATTTTAAATTATTAAGGTTAAAACTAATTTAATTTTTTTATTAGAATTTGTTTGGCTCGAAGTCATTTTCAAGTAGACGGCGGAATGAATCCCGACGAAATATTAACTTAAATGAGAGCGAGGCAACCTCGAGAGTTCGAGAGGAGGTTGAAGTCCCGCTTGCGGAAGCGACGACGAGCCAACCCGTCGCCCCCGTCGCCCACGTCGCCCCCGTGGAGGGTTTAGGTACGCAAAATATTAAATTTATTTTTATATTATGAATTAATTATTAGTTTGATGTATTAAGTAGTTTATAGGTTAATTACCGAGAGTTTGATCGATTAAGTAGTTTACATGATAGTAAATTTATATGTTAATTTATGTGGTAAAAATAATTAATTAATTAATCAATGTATAATTTATAGACTAATGTATGTATAATTATTAGTGATTAAGTAGTTGTAGAAAATAATTATAAAATTTCATAATTTGAATAGTTAATTTATTTATGGTGTAATTATTAGTTTTTTCTTTAATTATGAGTTTAAATTAGGTTGATACATGTTACTAAGTTAATTTATGAGTATTATAAAAATAAGCGATTAAGTAGTTGTTGAGGGTGAATATGAATTTTTCTTAATGTGCATGGTTACTATATTTACGGATGACTTAATAGTTTGATATATTAATTATGTGTTTAAATGAGCTTTATGCACGTTATTAGATTTTAGAGAAATATTGTAAAAAATGCATGCAGATGATATTTCAGCAATCGAAAGATTGCTGAATAGAAGTGGTGATACTTTTCCGGACCTTTATGTGGACCCTACCCAGCCCACATATGCTAATACGGGTTATGGGCAAACTGGTCCATCATTTGCTCATGGGCAATACGGGGCTTACCAATTTCCCCTGCAATATCCAACACAAGAGGCGTATAACTACGGTAGTACGAGTTATATGCCACCCCCAGAGACTCAGTATGGTGGTAGTACGAGCTATATGCCACCCCCATAGATGTAGTATGGTGGTAGTACGAGCTATATGCCACCCCCAGAGACGCACCATTATGGTAGTACGAGCCATAGCATGCCACCACAAGAGTCGTACATGCAGCTGACGTTGTACACAGACCCGGCTCCTCCGTCGTACACAAACCCACCCCCTCCCATGCGCTACTCGGCTCCTCCGGAGCCCGATATCCCGACCCATGATGATGAGGTCCCGGCTTATGAGGACCCTGCATTCGCGGCCCCGGTCCATCCGGTGGGCGGTTATGGTGGCGGCCCAAGCGACACGTCCTTACTCACCCACTTTCATACCCATAGGGCACATTACATATGGGATCACCAACAGGTAAGAACGGCCTATAATTTTTAAATTTATGATATTACTTATAATGTTCAGAACTTAATTTTTGTTGTTATGTGAACAGTGGGCGAAAAACCTTAAAGTGCAAGGTCGGTCCGAGGCGTTAGACTTCTTGAAAGAATTGGCGGACAACCATTCAAACCAGAAATGGGTGACGCTTGTAAACCAAAGCGGCTTGAGTCATCTGAAGGATTGGAAGTTCCGGGAAATGGACAAAGCGCTGATTTCTGCATTCGTGGAGAGATGGCACCCGGAAACGAATAGTTTCCACTTTCCTTGGGGAGAGATTACCATGACCCTCCACGACGTCTCAAAGATATTGAACCTTCCATTGAATGGCGCTAAGGTCAAGAAAGGGATTTTAGGTGCTGACGCTTTACGCTTGAGGATGGCGGAAATGCTAGGAGTTGAAGTTAGGGAGGTGAACAGGCAGACCTCAAGCGGTGGCATCAACACGGTGTTTTTGAAGGAAAGGTTGTCAGCCCTGGTGGAACAAGAAGCTGACCCATATTTGATCGCATCTCTTTACTTGTTCATGTTGCTTGGAAACACGTTGTTTTTGGACAAGTCTGATGGCGCTACCCAGCTACAGCTCTTGCATCTGGTACTAGACCATACGACGACATCTCATTATGCATGGGCAGCGGGTACATTGGCCTACTTGTACAGGCAGTTGGGTTGTGCAAGCCGCAGAGAGGCTGCGGGTATTAGTGGGTGCATGTACGTCCTACACGTGAGTATACCTAACCTTATATACACTTTAAATATATTGTAACGTTTCGTACACACATCTAACATAACATATTTATATATTTCACAGACTTGGATTTGGAGGTACTTTCCGACCTTTAGGGGTCGGTTGAGCAAATCGTTGGGTGATGATCTAACGCCGTACCATTCAGATCGGAACCGACACGGCAATGATGAAGAATGCCTTGCCATACGACGTCAATTAGATGAGATCAAGATTGATCAGGTTATTTGGATGTCGTGGGGCCAGGGCCTTAACTTTTCCACCGGCGAGCTTGTGCTCTCTCGTTATCGTGGGGTACTCACCTACTTCGATGTGAGGGAGCCGTATATGCCGAACAGATGCTACAGGCAGCTCGGTTACCACCAAAAGATTCCTGTGTTGGACGTCATTAGGCCAAAGACTGTAAAAAGAGAATCGAAATTGGGTCCAAGCAAATATAAAGTGACTTTCAGAGACGAGGATGACCGTTGGGAATCCCGCTATCAATCCTTGGTGCCCGAGGGGGAGATGGCCATATTCCCTTATGCAGCGGACAGAAACTATGCACCATGGCTTCAGCTCCGGTCTCATCCGTATCTTATGAGAGATCAACGTGCTCATCCACCGCCAGTTCCCCGTGAGGTCGAACTTGTCCAGGTACAGTGTCAAACCATATATGTTGTTCATTATTACCTATACCAATATATTACTATTTAAATAATCATGTTTTTTGACGTAGCGCATGGCTTACTTGAAAGGGATTGTTCGAAGTTTCCGTCCACACGCTAGTCAATTGAGAGGTCCATATGCCACAGAATATGTAAATGCTGTTGAGACCGCAACTTTTGGAGAGTTGCCCCAAGCTAAACCGGACATGCGTCCGTTTCCGCCGCCCTCCCGTTACCAGCCTGGACGGCGTAGTGATGCCGGTTATTACCGATAGATGTTTTATGGATTACTTGTTTGGATATTTAGATGTTTTATGGATTATTTATTTGGATGTGTTATGGACTTTTTATGTTTGGATATTTGGATGTTTTAGAGTTTAGTTATTTGTGTTTTTTCAGTATGCAAACCCTAAACCCTAAACCCTTGAAACCCTAGAAAACCTAGAAACCCTAGAACCTAGAAACCCTAGACCCTAAACCCTAGAAACCCTTGACCCAAAACCCTAAACCCTAGAAACCCTAGACCCTAAATCCTAGACCCTAAACCCAAAAAACCCAAAAAACCCTAAACCCTAGACCCGAAACCCTAAACCCTAGACCCTAGACCCTAGAAACCCCAAACCTTATAAACACTAGAAACCCTAGACCCTAAACCCTAGAAACCCTAGATCCTAGAAACCCTAAACCCTAGAAACCCTAAAACCCTAGACCATAGAAATATAAACCCTGGAAACCCTAGACCCTAGAAACCCTATATACCCTAGACCCTGCAATCCTATAAACCCTAGACCCTATACCCTAGAAACCCTAAACCCTAAACCCTAAACACGAAATACAAATACAAGTACCAATAGAAATACAAATACAAATACAAATACAAATACTAGCCCCACAAATAATAATAACCATAATAATATCTTACAAATACAAGTACCAATACAAGTATCAATAGAAATACAAATACAAATACAAATACTAGTCCTACTCTAATAAAAACTAGGAGGCAACCCTTCTGCGTTGTGGTAACTGACGTATCGGGCCATGCGTTCATGAAAGCGAATATCCATCCCATCAACGCTATAATGATGATATTGGGTCCAAAGCTTCGCAGAGGTCGGCATGGGGGCTTCATCTACGAGCATAACCTACAATGACAAATTCGTAAATAATATAATAAAAGTTAGTCCTATGAAATTTATGTAAGTGTATGACGCATACCGGGACATAGTGGTTCCCTAGATGAGCTATCGCCACGACACTGTCCCACACAAGAGTACTCGGAGCTTCACTAGATATCATCGGGAGGCATGTATGAGGACCACGCTCGGATAGTACGACAAGTGCACAGTGGAATCTAGTAGCAAACGCCAATCCGACTGTTGGCGTCTCCATCCAGTAGTAGTCTGTACTGACTTGATTGATCAAATCATCAATATGCGTAATATAAGGATATAAGTGTGCATACGTCTCGTAATGGGTCCTCAACTCCAAAGCCAACTCCTCTCGCATCCTCCTCCAACAATCCTGCCCCCACCCAACAAGACAAGCGAGTGCCCTATACCCGCAATTACCATCTCCTAGGACATCAGGAGCGCTGACGATGAATCGCCTCATGAATTGGGGTACATGGACACCGAGATCAACTTCAATGTGACCTCCTTCTTCAACCGTCGGACGATATACATCTTCTCCCTCCTGCTCCTCCTCCTCCTCCTCCTCCTCCTCCTCCTCCTCAACATGGCTAAGTGCGACCCCAGGCATAGAACGAGTGCCTTTCCCGCGCTGTTGAAGATGCTCCAGCCTAGTCAAGTCTCTTGGTTGAACCTTTGAGTTCTTCCTTGGCCTACCCTTCTTCTTCCTATTACGAGATGGCTTCACCACATCCCCCTCCTCAGGATAATTGAGGTTCAAGTATTTTCGACCAACCTGGTGTTTGACAATAGAATCAATCTTGCCTTCATAGAAGTCTTGTATCATCCTCGTCCAAGTCTCGTCAGTTGGATTTAGGGCTGTGGGGGCCACCTGTTCATCTACTCCCCTTTGGCCTTCCCACACCAATTGTTTCCAGAAATCATGAATCATTGAAAATTGAATAGGTCTGCATTCATTGATACAAGCTAGGACTTGGTGAGGGCATGGTAGTCCACGGGCGGTTGTACACCACGCATCGTCGCATTTCTAACGGAAAGGCTTGTTCGGGTCAAATATAGCGTGGACATGGGCAAACAACTCTCCGATATAATTTTTGGAAACCTTCCCTGGAAGACGAGAGAAGACAATTTTGAGTGGCTCGTCCATATGTTTGATGGACAACAGTTCGCTGGTACGGTCTCATTCCATCTCTCCCCTAATAGTGTGCACCTGAATGTTCACCATGGCGTGCATCTTTCTCAAGACCGTGCTGAACCCCCCAACAGAAGACTCCAAATAATCCTTCAACACAGAGTGTTGGGACTCGACCCTGATAAATATTTCGTTAATTTAGTACATATAGCTAATATTTGTGTTTAAGATTTATTTCATAAGGAAAATTGATTAGCCTACCTGTTTGTGGTCCTTGTAAACAAATGTAGACAATGATCAGTGTAGGCTCTAACAATGTGATCACGCCAAGGAGTAAGCCAGTTCCTCTGGAGGTACGCTAACAACAACGGATTGAGCGGATTTTGTACTCCAATCTCACCAGTCTGCAATAGACAAAGTCGTGCCTCATACTCTGCTACGGTCGTTGAGCAAAATAGCTCCCATGCTTTGTTTCCAAACCACTCCGCAGTCCCCTCAGAAAACCCGTTCGCCAAAGCGTACGCCTTGCAATTCCGCTTGATATGCACCCAACACAATAGGTGCTTGACGTTGGGAAACAGGACCGCAACGACGTTAACCTCGGCAATATCACGATCTGTGACAATAACTTCTGGCATTTTCCCAACCATTTCGAACACCTCCCGCAACTGATATAACACCCATTCGTAGTGATCTTGGGTCTCTCTTGCCATAAATGCAAACCCAATACAAAAAGTGTGCCCGGTGCAAGTAAATCCTACCATCTCACTCAAAGGCATGTTATACCTGAAATGTTAATTAATTTGAATAAGTTAACGTGCAAAACTTCAATTTCAAGTAAAAATGTTTTTATTATAATTACTTACATGTTGGTTTTGTATGTCGCATCCATGATCACAACATACGAAAACAACTTCAGCAGATTCAACGACTTGGGATGGGCAAAGAAAAAGTCTATTATCTCGTTGCTTCCTTCCTCGGCTCGATAATCAAGATAATAGCCATTTGACTTTAAGAAATGGAGTGAGAATTGAGTTAAATTCATTGAGCTCATCTCTTTCTTCAATAAATCGTGCCGAAAAGTGTACAATTGTCTCATCGAGTTGTGATGTCCGGCCACTTTTCGCGCAAGTATGTCATAACAAACTTCGGCGCACCATGTGAGAGGGTTAATATCCTTGCATCCTCCTTTTGATCATCGATTAAGCGGCCGGCAAAAGGATATCCCTCCAGACTAGTGGAAAGGTCGTGGTTGTGGCGACCGGATTTCACGCTTAGCCGCCAATGATGGGTCCTCCTGTCCCGTTGGCCAACCAATTCGAACGGGCAACCCATCTTCCTGCTACGTGGTTTTTCCTTTAGATCATCACCAACTTGTAGGGTCGGCATATTAACACCGGATTTGCCCTTCTTCTTTGACTTGTACTCACCGGCCAACACACATGCTAAAAGGACCTTCGTTTCCCATGAGTTCTTAATTGTCAACACCATGTTCAAATTACGTCCTACTTCTCTAGCCCATTTTAACATATGATTACGTTCCGACCACTCATAATCAGACTCAAAGTAGGTAGAAAAATCGGGAAACTGGAAACAATTATGACAAATACTTCATTAATTAATTCGATTATAAACTCCCAAATTCAACACAATATGAGAAATTAAAACGAAAATTTTGCACTAACACAACTAATTTAATAATTATAACAACTATAAAATATGATTAGTTATAACAACCCTAAAAAATGATTGCTTATAATAAAAATAATAATTTAATAAATAATCGATTACATACCGCTTCTTCGTTTTGATGCAAAACCTCCTCGTTTTGATGTCCACTATAAGGAATTCCTTCTAAACCGCCATATTGATCGTCGCTCACATTCACCGGATTTGAACTAGAATAGCCATGTCCACCATAAGGAATTCCTTCAAAACCGCCATATTGATCGTCGTTCACATTTACCGGATTTGAACTAGAATAGCCCTGCCCTTCGTTGAATGGCCAAAAACCCGACATTATTTTGGTAGAGGTAACTTTGGGGACGAATTTGAGAGCTTTTTTCTTACCGCTTCTCCATTGCTCCGACCTCGCCTCATTGCTCGGTATAAATAGCCGCGGTATTTTTTTTTTACTGAGGGCAAGGGAGCGGCAGCGGTCACCGCTGCCGCTCTATGCAATAATTTTTTTAGAAAAAAAAGGCAGCGGCAGCGGCCACCGCTGCCGCTGCCTTTTATTCAATTTTTTTTTAAATTTGGAGCGGTAGGGCACACCGCTGCTAAAAAGCCGGTGCGCCCTACAATTCTGACCGGGGCGCAATTACTCGGCTAAAGAAAAATAGACCGGCAGACGATAAGCACTAGTCAAAAGACAAAACACATATGGAAAAGAAGATCTAGGGTTTTGGACGCAAATAAAATATCAGTTGAACCGAGAGCTGAAAAGAGGAAAATAGATGGTGAAATGGAACTGATGGGTATTGAGGAAGAGGAGACGATTGGAAAAGATCAAAATCTATGGTATCTACGGGGGAGACGGAGTGTCTCCCTTGCCTGAAATTATGACTACATTAAGCTACAACTGTCGGAGATTGGGGAAGGCCCGAGCAGTTGCAAGGCTCACTAGTTTGGTGAGACAAGAGGCCCCGAAAATTGTGTTCTTAATGGAAACTAGGTGCGACGGAATTATAATGAAGGAGATCAGGAAAAAACTTGGTTCTTAGGGTTGCTTTATTAATGTTAATTCGGTTGGTAGTTCTAGCGGTCTTTGTATTCTTTGGGATGAAGAAGTGAGTGTGGCAATACAATCTTACACTAGGCATCAAATTGACTCCAAGGTCGAGTTCAAAGAAGGGGGTGGAATTTGGCATTTGATGAGATTTTATGGTTGGCCTAGAAAGGAAGATAAACATCAGTCTTGGAGCCTTCTTAAGAGACTAGCGGAGGATGATCATGGGGCGTGGTTGTGTATAGGTGATTTTAACCAATTTCTTCATGGGGAGTATAAGGAAGGTGGTGTTCCGGTTGAAAGTTCTCTTATGATGGACTTCAGGGGTGCTTTGGATTTTTATGGATTACATGAAATGCCGTTTTCAAGTACAAAGTTCACATGGGATAATGGACGGGTGGGTGATGAGTTTATCCAAGAACGGTTGGACTTCGGGGTTGCAAATGAAAGTTGGTTCGATCTTTTCCCGAGAGATAATATTAGACATCTTAAGCAGGAGGGCTTGGATCACTTACCTATCTTGATGTAGTGTTTTAAGGTGGAAGATGAAGGTATTGATGAATTTAGAGGTCGTAAACCGTTGCGTTTTGAAGCTATGTGGTTACAGCACGAGGGTTGCCAAGTCGTGGTTGAAAATATGTGGAAGAATCCTAGTACTCAAAATATCGAAGGGTGAGTGATGGGAAAATTGTCAAAGTGTGCGGATGAGCTTGGGGATTGGAATAAAAAGTTTGAAACTAAAAGGGGTTAGAGAGGAACTACGGTCTCTACAAAAAAGGGGAATGCAAGGAGCATGGGTAAACCGTAGACGGGCTTTAGAAGAGGAAGAACGAGATTTAATGGTGAAGGAGGAATTGCTATGGTTGCAACGGGAAGGGCTCTCAGCCTTGATCCGTAAGAGTGAGAGGGAAGGAAGACTTAAGGGAGTCTGTATTGCCCGAAATGCGCCAATGGTCTCCCATCTTTTCTTTACAGATGAGAGTATGGTTTTTGCAGAAGCTACTTGTCAACAAGCGACGGAAATTGCAACTATTCTCCAAGACTATGAAGCTGAATCGGGACAACAAATTCATTTTGAGTTGGGGCTCGCGATGTTGCTCATATCTCCTTTAGAATAGGTTTTGCTATAGCTAGAGGAGTGGGGGCCCAGATTGTATCTCGACTTCCCACTAATTTTATGTAATTTGTTTTGACTTTGAAAATTATAATAACAACAATAATAATAACGGGCATAGGATAAGCTTCCTTGTTTTATGGAAACTAAAACCCTAAAAAGGAAACGAATAAACCTGTCGTAAAAAAATTTAAATCTCTAAAGAAATAAAAATACCAAATATTTCTAAAACAAGATGTTTATCCTATGCCCTTAGGGCATAGATTAGAAAATCCGTAATAATAATAATAATAATAATAATAATAATAATAATAATAATAATAATAATAATAATAATAATAATAATAATAATAATAATAATAATAATAATAATAATAATAATAAAAAAATAATAATAATAATAAATCCGTCTGGTTTCGAAGGTCGGTGCTGTTATGGTTGGCCAAACGTTGGGAAGTTATTTTGACGGTCTTCAATTTGTTGTTGGGGTTTCTGCAGGTGGTGAGGCAATTCTCCATGCTATGAATCGGTTGATTGAAGATCGCGGCACTGATGTTGGTCTTTCTATGTTGTTGGTGGATTTTCAAAATGCCTTCAATTTAGTTGATCGTGCAATCATGTTACGTGAAGTTCGTCTTCGTTGTCCGACCATTTCGTGTTGGGTTGAATTCTGCTACTCTAATCCAGCCAGGTTGTATTATGAGGAGCACACCTTATGGTCGTCTCAAGGGGTGCAACAGGGTGATCCCCTTGGTCCTCTACTTTTTGCTTTGGTTTTACAACCCCTGATTTGTAAAATTAGAGACACTTTTGATGTTTGTCTTCAGGCGTTGTATTTGGATGACGACACTATTATTGGTGACACCTTGGTGGTGGGGAAGGTTCTGCAGTTGATTATGGAGGAAGGGCCTCGTTTAGGGTTACATCTCAACGTGGAAAAAACTGAAGTTTTTTGGCCTACAGAAGACCCTCGGAGCAGGCTTGTAGGTGTCTTTCCCACTAATATTGCTCGACCTTTGCATGGTGTTAAGTTGCTTGGTGGTCCTGCCAGTTCCAATTCTGTTTTTAGTGGTGGGCTTGTGATGCAGAGGGTGACCAAAACCGTTATACTTATGGATAAAGTTGCTAAGCTTAATGATCCTCAGTGTGAGTTGTTGTTACTTAGGGCATGTACCGGAGTTTCTAAACTCTACTTTGCTTTGCGTACTTGTCCTCCTGGTATTTTTAAGGCAGCTCAGCGCACATTCGATAGAGCTCTTCGATCTTCCTTGGAGCGTATTGTTACTGCTTCGGGACCTGGGTTTGGCGATTGGCAATGGCGACTTGCCACCTTACCTTTTGCATTTGGAGGGCTTGGTGTCTATTCTGCATGTGATGTTTGCCATTATGCTTTTCTTGCTTCTCGGTTACAATCTGCTGGTTTGCAAACTAAGCTTCTTCAAAATGCTGGCATTGTTGGTCTTGGTCATGCCTTTGTTGATGCGTTGAGTCTTTTTAATAGAATTGTGGAGTCTGATTTTTTGAGTAATCCTAGTGAGGTCGCTGCGCCTAAACTCATGAAGAAACTGGCAGATATATATTTCACAAAGGTTACTAGTTCTGCAGAATCCACCTTTTCTTTATCTCCTCGGCAATCGGCATTGTGGAAATCGCAACAGGGAGATCACACCTCTATTTGTCTTCGGGCGGTCCCCATCTCAGGCTTGGGACAGACTATGAATGGTAAGACGTATCAATGTGTGTTGTGTTATCGGTTGGGTGTTCCTTTGTTCTCTATTTCGACACCATGCTCTGCTTGCTCCAGAGTTTTCGTTGGGGATATCTTTGGTGATCATGCGGTGTCGTGTGCCGGTATTGTAGGTATTAAACATCGGCATAATGTTGTTCGTGATACCCTTGTTGATATTTGTTATCGGTCGGGGATTTCGGCAAGGAAAGAGGTTGATATTGGACTGTCTGGCGGGAACGATGGAGCTCTCAGACCTGCTGATGTGTTACTTTATTCTTGGGATCAAGGCTGTGATGTTTGTGTTGACTTGACAAGATCTTCTCCTTTGACACAATCTAGTTTGTCTAACTTTGTTTCGGGACGAGTTGTGACTGATGCGGCTAATCGAAAGAGGGTCAAGTACGAAGCTAGTTGTCGGGCTTTTGGCTATCGTTTTCTTCCTTTCTCCTTTTCTTCTTTGGGAGAACTGGATAAGGATGCTGTGGCGTTGCTGAAGCGGGTGCAACAATTTTCTAAGACTCAAGACATTGGGACTCGTGCTGCTGCTCATATCTTCACCAGAATTGGTTTTGCTATAGTTAGAGTGGGGACCCAGATTGTATCTCGGCTTCCCACTAATTTTATGTAATTTGTTTTGACTTTGTAAGTTTTGAAATAATAATAATAATATTAAATAAAAATAATAAAAATCTACTATATATATAAAAGCAATAAGGTTTGGAGCCTCCACGTTGAGCCACGTCATCTTTTTCCACATGTCATTCCTAAAATGCGCCACATCAGATTTGGACACATGTCATCTCCTCATTAATCCATATAAATTATACAAATAAATTGGTAGTTTTGGAAACAAATCTTATAAATTCAAATATTATGTTAAGAAGTTTTCATATCATCCAATGTTTTGGAAAAAAAAATCTAATTTATAATTTTGAAAATTTCTAATATATTTAATTAGTTAATTTAAATATAAAAAAATTATGGTGTTTTCTAACAAATAGATTAGCTTCGATAGTTTACTATTTTATTTAAAATATAGAAAAGATGGTGGTGGCCAAGTAATCTATTAATCATTTAAATATTAATAAAAAATTTACGTAATTGTATCAAATATAAAATATTAATAAAGTTAATTTGTTTAATTAAATTTTGTTTCGAACTTATACTCTATCAATTGTTAAGCCATTGGATATTCATATATATTATTTTATTCAACTCACCAACAATATTGATTTTAGTGCAATTTTACTAAAAGAATTTTCAAAATTCAAATTTTATTCCATTTAAAAAATACATATAATTGTAGAGGTTTCTGAGTATATAGTTTGAATTTTTAAATTAATTCATCATAGCCTACAATTAACTTAATTTGCTTATGTCAACTCAAAATTACCTTAATTTACAAAATATTATACCTTTTTTCTACCTTAATTTTGAGCAAAATTATACTTCGTAGACTTTCCAAAAGTACTACTTATAGTCATAGATATTATGAACTTTGTTTAAAATTGAAGATTTGGGGTATAAAATTTTTTTAATAATGATATTTTTGAAAAAAAAATGAAGATTTTGTTCAAATTTACAAAACCTTTTTTCTATTTTTCAGTGAAATATTTTTATTGATAGAGATATTTTATATAAGAATCTATTCTGAAATAATTTGTTCAAACTACTTAACAAGGAAGACTTCGCTCAAATTTCCAATACCGATATTTGTACTTTAATATGTTTTATCATTGTGATTTACTTACGATTTTTTTTGTACTTTATAGATAAGGTGTTAAAATATAATTAATTAATTAAGATAGAGTATTTAGTTACCTTAATTTACTAAATATCCTACCTTCTAAATTTTAATTTTGAGCAAATTTTTTTAAGTAATACTTTCTAGAACTACTACTAAGAGATATTATGAAATTATTGAAAATTGAAATATTGAGATATTCTAATAATTTTTTAGCAAAAGTATTTTTTTAAAGTGAAGATTTCGTTCAAACTATAAAATCTTTTGCTTCCATATTTTAATGATTTTTTAGAAAAGTATTTTTATAAAAATGAAGATTTGGTTCAAACTATAAAATCTTTTGCTATCCTTTTATGGAAATATTTTTATCTTTAGAGATATTTTATAGAAATATTTTATTCCTAAACAATTATTAGAATTATAAAAATTATATACTTAGAAGATATCTATTAAAACATACACCATTAGCGATATAATAGAATTAGCGATAATTTATGAACCGAGTCTTTTTATTGATCAAACATTTTCAATTGATTTTCCAAACTATTTTTTGAATTATATAAGAAATTTAACTATTTAGTCACCTCTTTTTTTATTGATAAAAATTTTTTGTGTATAATACTAGATATATATTTGTGGAAGATGACTGTATTAAATCAGTACGTAAAGTGATTATTTTTCATATAAATTTAATTAAAATTTTAAAAAAATTCGCGCAAGGCGCGGGAAACTACACTAGTAATAATAATAGTAGTAAATCCAAAATCAGCGGCTTCCCTCTAATTTGATTTGCCTTTAATAAAAGTCCCTTCCCGTTTTGCTTTGCTCAGATCTGAATTTCCGAATTCTCAACCAACTAAAAATATAAATTCTGTCCCACCCTCTCCATTTCAACAAAAATCCGAAATTACTGGATCTTCTTACTCTCTTTCTGCGCTTTTGCCAATCGCCATTGCTTGAATCCTCAACTTCTTTGTCTCGCGCGGTCTCGTTTCTTAAACACTGAATCGACATTCTGCGCTTTTGTATGTTTCCATCTCTTGGGAGGTTGAATTTTCCTTTTTTGGTCGGTTTTCGGAATTCGAATATCGGATCGCGTTAGAGCTCTGAGACGAAGAGGAAAGCGAATCTGAGTCCGCGATTGCAAATTTGCAATTGTTCCTAACGCTCTTAATCTGCAATTCAAGCAGTGAAGTTTCCGGGAAAGAGGAAGTTCAACTGTGCGTGACAGTGGGGGTGGGGGAGTGTATGTCATTTGTCGGAAGTGTTGCAAAAGTAAAAAAATATCCAGGTTTGTTCTCTTTTCGAGTTGAGGGATCCGGTTTCCAATTTGTTTCTTCCTGACTTAATTTAGAGCTTATTTTCAATGCAATGCTGGCTATTTCTGAAACTCAATTCCCGAATTTTGTGTTTATGCAACGCAACTGTTTGCTTGTGTAGTTGGATCTTCTTGAGAGAGATCTGTCCACATTGCGAAAATTCCATACTTGCAAACTGAGCTGCTGCTTGTTGTTGGCTTGTAGGTGTTTGCTCTCGGACTGCTGACTAGTTTTGGTTGATGCGGTTATGGTTTTGGACGATTTTTTGAAGTGGATTATACGAATTGGACATGAGAAGCTCTTGGTTTAACAAACGCCTACTTACCTTTTTTCCCAGGCCGCGGCATAATTGGTTTCTGCTGACTATTCTTGCCATCGCTGCTGTAGTTGTTCTTTTAGGATCTTCGCCGTCGAAAGAATTTGATCTTGTAACTACTTCTCCAGTACCTGATATTTTGACCAATTATAGAAAGCTCAAGCAACAGGCAGTGGTGGATTATTTTGATTTGAGAGCTCTCTCTATTGGGGTCAATAACAGGCAGAAGGAAAACCCCCTTTGTGGGAGGGAGAGGGAACACTATGTGCCATGTTACAATTTGACTGCAAATCGATTGGCAGGTTATGAGGGTGCTGATGAGTTTGATCGTCACTGCGAATTGTCAAGGAATGATGAGCGGTGCCTGGTTCGACCTCCCAAGGACTACAAGATCCCACTGAAATGGCCGGCTGGTAGAGACGTGATATGGAGCGGGAATGTGAAGATTACCACAGACCAATTCCTTTCTTCAGGAAGCATGAACAAGAGGTAAATTCTCATAATTTACTATATGTTAGAGTAGAGTTATGCTGTTTCACTGACATCTTCATATGGTAGGGGACTCATTTATTTTATAATCAAGTGTAGGATCATGTTACTTGAAGAGAACCAAATAGCATTTCACTCTGATGATGGACTTATCTTTGATGGTGTCAAGGATTATGCTCGCCAAATTGTAGATATGATAGGACAGGGCAGTGAATCTGGATTTCTCCAAGCTGGTGTAAGTCTTTCTGGCGAAAGTACGCATTTTGGTAGCTTGACTGAGATATGCATTTGGCACTGAACATAATTCACCTTTTCTCCTAGGGTCTGAATTATAATAAGCATATGTTTCATGATAAATGTAGCAAAGAAAAGTTAATCTAGTTCATGAGACATTTCCTTTTAATTGCAGGTTCAGACAGTCCTAGATATTGGCTGTGGGTTTGGTAGCTTTGGAGCTCATTTAGTCTCTCTCAAAGTGATGCCTGTTTGTATTGCTGAATATGAGGTAACTGGTAGCCAAGTTCAACTGGCCCTAGAGAGAGGCCTACCAGCACATATTGGAAGCTTTATTTCAAGGCAGCTTCCATATCCATCATTGTCATTTGACATGGTCCATTGTGCGCAGTGTGAAATTGACTGGGATGCAAAAGGTATCATACTGTCCTTTGTAGTTTACCATGTCCTACAATGTAAGTGTTCAGAAACTCGGCTGCATGCAGGATTATGCCTTAGAAGTCCCCTGACTAACATGTAGCATCATAAAATCTATTAGGCATATCAAGATATTTATTGGCTTTTCTATCTTTCCCCATAACTATAAAGAGGCTTAGGCTATTGTTCAAGATTTAAGGGCTCAATATTTGACAGCTAGAGCTTTTTTATTTTGTCTTTTGTAGCTTAAGGGCCTTGAAACTTAATTATTGATGTAAGGCAACTGTCATGAAAATATAGAAAGTAGAATATAAGGATCAAAATGCAAGCTGCAATGTGTGCACTAAGTACTATTTGTTTCTTTGAATAGCAATCTTTTTCATGCTGGTTACTCATCTCCTCAAAAAAATCTCATTATAAAACAGATGGAAGATTTATCATCGAAGTGGACCGGGTACTCAAACCTGGGGGATACTTCGTTTTGTCCTCACCAGCAAGCAAGGCACAAGGAAGTTCGTTGACTATAAGAAAAGGCAACATGTTGACACCTGTTGAAGAATTCACTAATAAACTTTGTTGGACCCTTCATGAACAGCAAGACGAAACTTTTATCTGGCAGAAAACAAAGGATGCTGATTGTTCTAGGTGAGTATAGAACCAATCTATGCACTCGAGAATTTTTGGTTTATTTAGCCAGTATTTAAATGATTTTTGGTATATCTTTTTATATGGATCCCTTATTTCTTTCTAACAATTCCTATGTGAAAATTGAATTGATAAACTTTTCTTCATATATATTGCAGCAACCAGGGTGAAATACCAGTTTGCAAGGATGATCATGATGTTCAATCATATTATCAACCCCTTGTGTCTTGTATTAGTGGGACTAACAGCCAAAGATGGAAACCCATTGACAATCAATCTATTGGTCATCATCTGTCTCCAGAAGATCTTGATGTTCATGGAAAGTATCTGCCCAATATGCACATGCTTTTGTGATTATGCCATACTTTAATCCAGTGTGTTGAGCTATATTCATTTTTACAGGTATAAGACCTATAGAATTTTTTGAAGATCGGGAGTATTGGAGATCAGCCCTCAAAAACTACTGGTCTTTACTTTCCCCGCTGATATTCTCTGACCATCCAAAGAGGCCTGGTGATGAAGACCCATTGCCTCCATATAACATGGTGCGGAATGTAATGGACATGAATGCACATTATGGTGGTTTTAATGCTGCCTTTGTTGATGGAAAGAAGGCAGCATGGATGATGAATGTTATCCCAGTTCGGGGACATAACACTCTTCCTCTTATACTTGATCAAGGATTTGCCGGCATTCTGCACGATTGGTAAGATCCTTTCACTTGTTCTTTAAGCACTTCTTTTAGATTATAATTGCAACTTCACAGTTGCTCGCATAATGGGTGGCTTAGTTCTAACAGAAAAGAAATGAGTAAGGCATAAAAATTGTGAATGAAACATCAGTCTTGTTTAATCAAGGATTTGAAGGAAAACTTAATTGTTTTCCGTTATGGGTTGAGTAAAAGGTTAAAATGTTGAACTGATATAATAAAAATTTAAAAAGGACATGGAATACTTGATTGAACTTGTTTGTTTAAAGAAGGAACAAATCCTATCAGTCTTAAACTTCAGTATCTGGTTGATTAAAAAAAATAAAAGCTTCCATCACACATCAGTTCTTTTCTTAACCTCGGCTTCTTTTGACATTTAATTTACTTTTAATACCAGGAATAAGGTAATACCCCATTTTTCCAAGAATTGAATATCATTTTCTCCTTCCACAGGTGTGAACCTTTCCCCACATACCCGCGTACCTATGACATGCTTCATGGAAGTGGGCTTGTATCACACATTACTTCGGTTAAGTGCAGTATGGTGGATTTGTTCTTGGAGATGGACAGAATTATAAGGCCTGAGGTATGGCTAACAAGTGACTCCACCTTTCTTTTCAATTCATGGTTTATTTTTTTCTTCATAATCTGTTTTCTTATATTCCCTTCTATTTATATGCATGAATTGTGCCTTGGCTTGGAATTGCGCTTTGATAAAATATGGACGTTGTGATTTTGATTCCTAGGGATGGATAGTTCTTGTTGATAGTATTGGAGCAATCGAGATGGCGCGTATTCATGCTTCACGAATACGGTGGGATTCAAGGGTGATTGACCTTCAGAATGGAAGCGACCAGCGATTGCTTGTTTGCCAAAAGCCTTTAGTGAGAAAGTAATAGAATAAAAAAGAAATTATGAGTTCATCCAATGGGAAATCTTCCCCATTCACTAGGGGTAATTCTTTCTTCTTTTCCTTGTGACTGCATAAATATGAAATTACTTGAATCTCTCATATGTGTACTTATTATCCACATTTACAACATCTAAAGCATAATTTTGCTTTATGCCTTTTCAGCTAGCTGATCGATTGTCAAGGAAATCGATACATAACGATATCTCCAGCATCTGCTTGGTGGGAGTATTGATAGATTAAAGACACTCTCAACCTTATAGTGATCACGAGGTCAGGACATGTAGATTAAAAGGATATTGATGCAGAAAATACCTGCAAAACTTTATCCCCTTTTTTGTTTTTCATCTGGTTTTTGTGTCTAGGGTTCTTTTTTCTTATAGCAAATTCATTCATCCGATTGATTTCCTCTTCATTCTCCCATCCTCGGTTTTCTTCTGGTGGTTGATTCATTTTTTTGTCGATGAGCTCCACGTTTGTGTGTACTGAGCAGAAAAAAAGACTTTACACAGCCTCTCAAGGGTGTAACGTAGCCACGAAAATGTACCTTGTATCAATAATTGAAAAGTCTGTCTTTGCATATATATGTATTGCTTTTGCTTCTAATAGTTAGTGCAAAAATGAAGCCTTGTATCGCTAATGCCATTCTCAAGGAAGGCATTCTGTCATGTGCTTTTCAAAGCTCCGAAGATGAAAGATTGTTGGCTGAATCTGTTCAAAATCAATATGCAAGTCATGGTCAATGCTCAATGGTCATCATATGTTTTTGACAAACAGTAAATATGCCATCATTTTCGACCGTTCTTTTTTATCAAATTAAAGTAGGGTACGCGCTCAACTCCTGGGCCCTGGCATCAATTCTGTCGCCAACCCATACACACTTCTAGAAAGCACAGATTTTTTTTGCCTTAAATATAACAGGGAACTAGCCCTCTTTATCACCAAAAAAAAAAAAAAAAAAAACACAGCACAGAAGAACCAACTGTTTTTTTAACAGGTGATTAGGAATTACGCAAAATTACAAAATTACGTATAGTGGAGATGCGGGGGATCGAACCCCGTGCCTCTCGCATGCAAAGCGAGCGCTCTACCATTTGAGCTACATCCCCACTTTGATCTTTTTCATCAGTTCTGTAGTTTTGACAGAAGTTTAATTCCAACTCCACCCATAAACTAGAAAAGCTCTATTGGGTAAAATTGGTTGAAACTTATTGGTAGCCGTAGTCAATGTTGTGAGTAAGGATGATAACGAAGAGGAAATTCTCCGGTAATCGCATTATATGAAGGGAGATGAGAACGAAACGAGGTCGAAAATAAATCCACGCTTAGGTTTGAAAATGGGGTTACTACTTTTCAACTCGATCCCCGCTCAGCCCTCGCCTCCGATGGAGAAATTACGGGGATCTCAAATGGAAAATTTTAATTGATAATTTCTAATATTATTTGTATAATGTTTAACGAGATTTTAAGTTTCTTGATTAATTATGATCATTTTTTTCTTTGTTTATTATTTTATTTTACAAAATAATATTAATATTTTTGAAAATTTTAACTTTAATATGTTGTATAATGGGGCGGGTTCGAGGCGGGGAGTACCCTCCCCGTTCCCATCCCCATTTGGCATTATCCTCCTAATCTCCATCCCCATCCCCGTTGGTCGTTGGGGATTTAAATTTCTCTCGTCCCCATCCTCGTCTAAATTTCCCCATTTAAAATACTTGTTGGGGTTTCCAAGAATTTCCTTAAAATTTCAATTTTACTAATCATATAAGTTAATTATAAATGCGTATGTGTATATACAACTTATTTAAGTTGAAATTAGAAAAAAATATCATCATCTACATCCACAAAGCCATATGCTAATCTTATTTGTAAAATAAAATAATAAACAAAGAAAATATTATTAATATTAAATTTAGAAACTTAAATCTCGTTAAAAATTATAAAAATTCTATTATAAATTACCCATTAAAATTCCCCATCTGAATCCCCATGGGTTTCCCCGATGGAGGTGGGTGCTGGGCGAGGATCGTGTTGGGGACTATTAACCTCATCCCCATATCGAGCGGGGATTGAATTTTGGCCCCGTTTCATTCCCCATCCCCACCCCCATGATGGGGATTCCATGCGGGGATCGGGGAATCCCCTCCCCATTTCCGTCCATACACGTATGTATTTGTAACTAACTTATGGAAAATTCAAAGGGGAAATTCTTGGGAAAATCCGACGGGAAAAATTAGGTGAGGATGGGGACGAAGATAAATTTAAATCCCCGAATGAGTATGTGTATGGGGATGGGGAGGATAATGTTAAACCGGGAGGGTACTCCTCACCCCATTGCCATCCCTAGTTGTCAGGATCGGGATTTTTGGATCGGATCGTAATCGCTAGGATCGTAAGATCCTATTGCATTAATAAAATGATGAAAGGACAAATATTAATATATATGTATCACTCAAATATGAAAGTAAATCATAAAAAAATATAAACATTAGTCATCAAACATTTCGTTGGCAACAAATCCATATAAGATAGATTATTTTTTCAATGCTCCAATACGTTTTTTTAACAAGAGATAAAAAAGAACGCAATGTCCATATTTTGACTTTTTATTTAATTTTTAAGTAAGAAATGAGCCATTTATGAATTATTTAATACATAAATTAAATGAGTTTAATAGCCAAAGTGCGAAAAAATATCCAAATGATATTTTGTAACTTAATTTCTGTGATTTAGTATGATCTTACGATCATACGATCCTCTTACGATCCCACCATGATCCGAATAACTCGGATCACGATTTTGATAGTATTGGTTGTAGTTGATATCTCTATCTGTAATTCATAACTTATTTTAGAAGCTGATATTTTAGAATAAGCCAATGGGTGTTCGATAAAACAACCAAATGTTTTGTAAAAATGGATGGTAAATGACAAAAATAGGTTTATAAAATATGTTTTTGATTTATTTATAGAGGTATTTGAATACCCAATTTATGTACCCACATAATATTTTTTTTAACAAGCTACAAAAATCTCCATAATCTTTATCCTTTTAGATTAAAATTTGGCCCAAAAATAAGTTAAAAAGAGGTACTTTAAGTTACTTTAAGCTTTTTTTTGCCAAATACCAATTCACAAGCTTTTATTTTACCTAGAAGCTAGTTTAATCAACAAACAACTGTAAAAAGCTTCTACCAAATGGTCCCTAAAGCTCAGAAAATTGGTTTTTTCTTAAAAATAAGATAATGATCGATTTTTACCTTTTTTTTTCTTACACATTAGAGACAAAAAAAATAGCTATTTTCAAGGCCAAATAAATGTAAAAGGTTTTGTATTAATATCTTGCAATATTTTAAAACCTTATTTGTTTTAATTGGGGTAGGGTGGGGTAGGGGTCCTCCTACTCATTGATAAATACAATGCCTTTGAAATTGATATATCACTTATATTAATTTTGGTGTATTTTAACTAAATTTTGATATATTGTCACATAGCTGATTTTTTAGTCTTCCTTTGGTCTATCGAGTGCATTCAAAACAATAGAAGAAGATATTAAACATGGGAGAAGATATGGTTCATGATTTTTTATTGAAAGATTATTTTATACAATGGAACACAAATAAATCGGTTGCCTACTAATAGGACTTAGTTTACAAAATTCCAAAGTAAATGCAACGATCTTTCATTTTCTGTATGATATTCACCTTCATTGTAACCTCCTCTTCGATTCTTCAATAAGGCAGATATGCTCTTACGTTTCCGGTTCTTCAATCTCTTGTTTCTTCTCCTCTGAATCCTGATGTGTCGTATAGAAGGTGAAGCACACCAGTCGAACATACAAAAGAAAAGAAAGTGGATGGGTTAGTCTAATGAAAGACTAAGAAACTGGGGAGGATGATTGGTTCTTATGGAAGAGTTTGAACATGTTGACATCGAACTCTGAATAATGACGGCCGATGATTCAACAATTAGTAGTCCCATCGAAAAGGAGAAGAAACCATAGAATATAATTTACAAAAGTCGGACACCACTATCGTGGTTCCATTTAGAAAGTATGAAGAATGTTTGGGAACTTATATTAAACACCTAATGATGTCGAAAGGCCTTCCTCAATTCGACGAATCAGAATTTACTAGTCAATCCTAATCAGGGTTGATTAAGGATTGCTCATAATCGGAAACAAGAATTGGTTTCCAAATTTGCGCTAAGCATTTGAATCTACTACTTAATATGCATAACCACTTATTATATCATAATTTCAAAATCGTATCTTATGGTTGCTAACTTTTAATCGACATCGCGAGAGACTTAAGCTGAATAAGGCGGCATTGCAACTAACTTTAGTCGATTAAATTAAGGGAATCAATCCATCACGAGTACTTAGATAGGTTGTTTCTCTTGATTGACATCTCGAAGACTTAAGCCAAATTCAACGACATTGCAACAGACTTCCGTCGATAGAATAGTTGTAAATGATCCGTCCTAGATACCTAGCTAAATTGTGTCTTCTAATCGACATCACATGAGACTTAAGCCGAATCGAAACTGGTAGTTGTACTCTCTTCCACATAATACGATATTCTAAAGAGGTGGTTAATAACAATGGACTAGGTTGTTAATAATTCCTCCCCTTAACTAACTAAACTCCTAACTTCTTTGCCTCTTTAGCTACATTGTAAACCAGACTAGTATAAATTTGACTCACAAAGAATGCAACCCCATCTAACTCGCCAAATTCAAATAAATCTATGATATATGATATGCTATTGTCTACTCATTATGTAATACAGTATTATGATTTCTCTCTCATTCTAATATTTGCTCTAATATGAAAATTATAGTATATGTTCTCACTTTTTCTACCCAAGATTGAAGCTTTACCTTTTCATTGAAATCTATTTTGTTGTCCATAAAGGTACTTAAGCCATACAACGAGGAGGGGGGGGGGGGGGGGGGGATTCGAACTCGCAATCTCGTGGTCATGGACGTCATTACCTACTAGCTAGACTAGTGAGAGTTGACATTCACTTAAATCTATTTGCAATTTTTAAACACAACAACTATTTGCAATTTGGAAAACAATAAGACATCTTTTTACTGCATGAAATTAGTTGCTCTAATTGATCAATTTTGAATACTTTTTTTTATGGACAAAATTGCTCATTGAAGAGTTGAAACTGATTGACATTTTTTTCATTTTACCATTATAAATGTTTTATAATTTAAAATCTATGCAACTTATCAAAGGTATAGTAACTTATCAAAGGAAATCCCCTTTTGTGGGAGGGAGAGGGAACACTACGTGCCTTGTTACAATTTTGGTGTATTTTAACTAAATTTTAATATATTGTCACATAGCTGATTTTTTTAGTTTTCCTTTGGTCTATCGAGTGCATTCAAAACAATAAAAGAAGATATTAAACATGGGAAAGATATGGTTCATGATTTTTATTGAAAGATTAATTTATACAATGACAGCGAAAACAAATAAATCGGTTGCTTGCAAATAGGACTTAGTTTACAAAATTCCAAAGTAAATGCAACGATCTTTCATTTCCTGTATGATCTTCTCCTTCGTTGCAACCTCCTCTTCAATTCTTCAATAAGGCAAATATGCTCTTATGTTTCCGGTTCTTCATTCTCTTACTTCCGCTCCTCTGAATCCTGATGTGTCGTAAGAAGATGAAGCACACCAACCGAACATACAAAAGAAAAGAAAGTGGATGGGTTAGTCTAATGAAAGACTAAGCAAGTGGGGAGGATGATTGGTTCTTATGGAAGAGTTTGAACATGTTGGCATCGAACTCTGAATAATGACGGTCGATGATTCAACAAATAGAAAGATAGTGAAAATAGTTGGATTTGGGAACTAGATGCACCCCCAAAATTAAAATATTTTTATGGAATCAACATAATAATGGACTACCTACAAAAGAACGCTTAGTAAAGAAACATATCAATGTGACCCTTGGATGATTATGCAACTACCACCTAGAAGATAGTAGACACCTATTTCTTGAATACCCATGCTCCAAAGGGACTTTAAAATGGGTTAAAAATGAATTCAACTATGAATAAATAACATGGTAATAATCAAAGAAACAACATGCATTCTAAACCAAATGAGGACGTAATAATCAAATGAACAACTAGTAGAACTCTTTATCAAATGGTGATGCTTATGACAAATAAGAAATCAAACCATTTCAACCAACAAGGAAGCAATATCACCATTAAACCCGAAGTGTGCATCAAATAAAAAATTCATAGTTGGCAAAAGACTAAGAAATAGATATAGGAGAAGAATACAACAACAATACTAGCAAAATTAGGACATGATAACGACATAAATAGAATATCAAATGGGTAAAACCACATGATGCCATCAACATTAACTTTGACAAATCAAAAAAGAAAATGGTGTGGCTATACCAAGCTATGTTACCAGAAATCATTTAGGGGATATAATCCACTTAGACACTCATACTAATAAAACCTAGAGAACATTACAAGCTGAATCGATGGGCCTATATTCCGCGGTAAAAGAAGCTAAGAAAAGACATTTCACTAAACTTGAAATTGAAGGAGACAACATCACTATAATAAAGGTCATTCTATGAAATAGATCTTGTCATTGGCTGATTGAGACGAATATCACATATACTCATCTAAGTTTACAACTATTTGAGGATGTTAAATTAAAAATGTTCCTTGTCGATGTAATTTAGTGGTTAATGAAATGGTTAATATGCCATATTTTTCCACTTATGATTAGATCAAAGACAACACATAGTTTCGCACTCTCATTTGCAAGGATGCACTAGGATGAAATGTGGTTTTCTTCTTAATCTTTACCTTCTTCAACAAAAAATGAACTCGTACATAGGCTAACACCATAAATTCTTTAGTACACAAGGATGAAACCAGCCCTAAAAAACTTGGTTGGCTAGATTATAGGAAGGTGGGGTAGAAATACAATTAACAAAAAAGTAGAAGTATGTGAGAGGGGGAAAAGAGTGAAGCATTGGGGGGCTAACTAGATTCGACCATGGGTCTCCATAAAGCACATGCAACCTCAATATCACTTAAGCTAGTTAAAAAATTATAATTTTGTCCCTTCTACTATTGCTAGTATTTTATTTTTAGAGTGGATTAGAAAAACCCTTTGTAATATCCGATCTTTTTAATAAAGAGATAATACATTAATTCTTTCGAATTAATAATATGCAAAAAGTTACACTTAATTTAAATCCGCTATAAATGGATAAAACTTGCAAAAAGAAAATTCATTTCGTATGACTAAATTTTTGGCAAGTTAATTATCTATTTTAATAATTTTTTTCTCGTCAAATAATTAATTTAATGATTAAAAATGTAAATTATTTACAGGATCAAAATTTATATTATTTACAAATTTGTATTATTTTTATTTAAAAATATTAATGCAAAAAATTATTAACGAAAAAAATTAACTACAATAATGAAAATTTAAATTTTGAATTATTTAAATTTTGAAGATTTTCTTTTTAAAATTAAATTATTTGATCCTTATTTATCACTGAATAATAAAGAATTAAATTATTTGATAAAGTTTTTTAAAAAACATCTTAACTTTGATAAATGAAAAAAATATTTATTTTAATATCTTTTTAGTTGATTAATTTATAAGATAAAAATATAGTAATAAATGTTGGAAGAAATTAAATTAAATAATTAATTGATATTAAGGCAGTGAATAAGATTATATTTTAAGATCGTTAAAAAATCAATGTTTTATAAAGAAAATGAATGATAAAAGTTAATTTTAACCTTTTTGTGCATTTGATGAATTTCGTACAAATCTAAAGGTTATTATACAAATTTTATATGAACCTTAGTATTACCATGTGAATTATGTCAAACTTTGGTACACCTTATGAATAAGGTCAAATTTCCGTTAAAGCTTGTGGTTAGACTTGAACCCAAGCTCTCGTGCAAAGAGATAAGATGGTCCAAACCAATTTCACCAACTTGTTTTCAAGTCTTATGAGGAAACAAGTATGTTATAACATTTGCATTGCACCTTGTCTTCTTCACAAAATTGAGCAGCCACCTCCTGCTTCGGGTTGTGATTCTGGTGCCGCATTTGTCCTTGTAATCACTTGTGAGCGTGGCCTCCTCCGCGCGAGCCTAGGTGTCCTATGCACCTCCTAATTGCTTCCTTATCTGTAATAACTGTGGTTTTTAAGGATATTTTTGAATTTTTCTCAGATATCCTTTTAACCTCTTTGTCCGTTTTTAACGCTTAACCCAATATTTTTTGTTGGAGATTAAATCCTAGAAAATTCTTGGTGATATCCTAAAATAACAAAGAAATGATTTTATAGATCGACGTGAATTCTAGGATTTTTCAATGGAAAAAGAATATTTATTGGATAAGCCGTCTTTTTAATTATGTACTGTAAAAGGGTTTAAAATACGAAACGAAAGCCTTGAAAGTTGAAGGTAGCAAGATAAAATCATGGAAAATTGGTTTTATTGGTCTACATAATTTACGAGACGTTTTATATTTAATAAGTTTTTCCACCCGAGGTACATAATTTTACCGCTTTAACGCGAGTCCCGTTCCGAGACAGGAAATCCCGTTATGCCGACGTTCTTTTACTTAAAGGGGGAGGCAAAGTGATAGAAACGGATTGACTTTTTTTTCCATATTGCTCTGTTTCAACTGGAACAAAAAAAGAAAAACAGAGGAAGAGAGAGCTGAAAAGATAGAGCAAAGGAACGACAGAACGACCACCAGATTTTTCACCGCCGCACACCTTCCCCTTCCTCTGCCACCTCCTTATCGTCTTTTCCCTCTCTTCCATTTGTTTTTCTGGGTTCTTTAATTACTGCAAACCAGAACCAGTGAGAGAATCAGGAAGAACGACGTACTCGGGAAGACAGAAATTGAATTCGTCACCGCCGACAATCTTCTCTGCCTCGCTGTGCGTCGTCGTCGGAGGCTACTCCTCATGGGCCAGCCACGAACAGACGCGTCCCCTGACCCCCATAGTCTGAGCCAGGGTGAGCTTAGTCGTGCCCAGCCTTGCTGCTTTGAACCGTGCAAGCTCCCTCGCCCTCTCGTGATGTGTAGACTCCGGTGAGTCTTTCGGGCCGCCGTCGACCACCTCCTTTAGCCACTTATGGACCACCCACCACGAGGTCCATCACCGGACAACACCCATCCACTCTTGGGCTCTTGGATCGAGCCATTAACGAACCAAACGAGCCATAGGCTCAAGTAAAGGTAAAGGTTGCGCTTAATTAATTAGCGGTTTGGTTGCGGAGCCACCGTAAGGACCTTTTGGTTCCAGTTTGCTAATTAATTTTGAAGTTTTTAAGATCTTGACGTTGATACGGTCTCACAGGTTCAAACCGCTCGTGAAACGGACATCCGGATCTTCAGTTATAGCGAATACAAATTTTAACATCGATTGGCAGGTAAAGGACTTCGGACAATTACTCAGGATTCGTTGTTAATCAGTATGATCCGAGATTTGATCACCTTTAAGAACCGTTACTAATGAAAAAATTTTATTTAGAAAATTGTTTCAAAAGTGAAACAATTAGTTATTTATAATTTCGCCAAGATGGCTCCTTAAAGCCTGATAACTAAGGATGAATTATAAATCGATATACGGAAATCAAGTCGTTCATCGATTAAGAAATTGTAGAATTTGAGTATACAACTAAGAAGTGTATCCGTGAGCTCGTTGTTGAGGAATCTCTTTGTTATATTTGGCAGAAGGGTGATAAAGATTCCTGTTGGAATCACTAAGAACGTTGAGCACGCCTTCTAAGGCAAGTGGACGATTCTCTCTTGCGTTATTGTTATTAATGAGGAATTGAATTCCATTTGATCTTCATGTTGGGAATTTGTGTGTTGAATAAAGTTTGATAGGTTGTTATTTTGTTAGAAATAACGACCATGTCGTTATTCTCTCTTGTGTGTTGAATAAACTTTGATTAAGTTAAGCTAATTAGTCGTTGAAGACATTTGTGAATGTTGTGTGGTTAGTATAAGTTTCCATTAATCGTTTATGCTTCTTAAAGGAACCACAAACTGTGGTGTTCTCTCTCTTGAATATGCAAGTCTCCTTCTTATTCTCTATAAGACTGCTAACTGTTGGATCATAATCCGAGTCTAATCGGATTTTGATGCCAATATGTTTAGTCACAACCATAAGAACCAAGTTAGTTTCTCCGATCCACTTGCTTAGTCTTTCATTAGACTAATCCGTCCATCTTCTTTTCTTTTATATGGTCGGCTAGTGTTCACCGTTGGTATACGACACATCAGGCTCTTCTTGGAAGTTGATTCAAGAGGTGGATCCAGAGGTTTGAAGCTTTAGAAGTTGAAGAAAGGTTTCCAATGGCTATACTTGAGTGAAGTTCTTGTTTAAGTTGTTGCAAAGCGAAGTGGGAAAGAAGTTAAGAACTTACGGAAAACTTTTTAAAGACTTTGTTCAAATAGAAGGTTGCTCTATTTATTAATTTTATTTTTTTAAGTTAAGGTTTGTATAAGACCTTTTACTTGTTTTTTCGCTGTAATAGTTTACTGAAATTTTATTAGGTTTTAAATGAATTCATTATCCAATTCTAGTACTTTCTGTCAGTTTAAAGCCTTGGGTAACTTCAGTTTAGTACTAATCGGGGTTACAGGCGGTAATACCTCCAGGGTAAGTAAGGGGGTGTTACATTATCTCTCTGGAGTTGTTACAGTATTACCTCACTCAAGATATATCTTATTTAGCCGTTATGTCGAATACTTGGGTTAATCCCTTTTTATGTGGTTTAGTTTCTTTAATGGTAGCTCCGGTTCACTAAAATGTCTAAGTGAAACCCGGTTTTAGATAAGTTTCCCTTGTATGGAAACCTAGTATCCCATCTATAAAAGTTGTGCTTATGTCACCAGCCGTTTTGTTTTTATCATCAATCAATGAAACAGTATTTCCTTCTTTATTCTCTCTCAAATTCATCAAATTCCACAGATTGTCTCATCGGTTAGTGTTCTAAGAATCCCACTAGCCCTAGCTTTCTGTAGATCGGGTTTTTCGAGCAAGATTGTTCCTAATCCGATTATCTATCTTGTAGACCGCATCATTGGTATCAGAGCCACTCGTTTCTCCACCTTTGACATCGGAAAATGACTGTCGCCGACTTGACGCAACAGTTCGAAGAATTGAAAGCTGAAATTGCTTCCGATCGCGAGTCTACCAAGGCAAGGCACGAAAACGACATCCAAGATCTCAAGGATGCCATCGCCTCCGTTGCTCAGCTGGTCAGACCTCCAGATGTCCCATCGTCATCTCAGCAAGGAGTTCCGAGCAGCTCACTGTCGGTACGAATCGGCTCTCACCAGGAACGAGGTAACCAGAACTCCACCATATTACCTCCTTTCTCAACTTCAGCCGGCGGCTTTGTTTTTCCGGGGGGGGGGGGGGGGGGGGCTCTCCTCACGACTAACAAAGGTCGACTTTCCCAAGTTCGACGGCTCCTGTCTCAATCTATGGCTCTACCGTTGCGAGCAGTTCTTTGCCCTGGACAACACACTCCCCGAATACAGGGTTCGTCTCGCTTCACTTCACCTGGATGGCCGCGCCCTTCAGTGGCACCACAACTATATGCGAGAGAGGTATAACCAATTTCCATCTTGTTCTGAATATGTGGTGGATGTATCTGCTAGATTTGCAGAACTTATTGATGATCCCTTGGCTGAATTAGTGAACGTTAAGTACCAAGGGGATATTGAATCCTATTTGGATGCATTTGAGGGAGTTCTCACTAAGCTAACCCTTCCACAATCCCAAACACTAAGCATTTTTTTGGTCAACCTAACCCCCCCTATGCAATTGCACGTTAGGCAGTTTGCTCCCACTACCATTCACCGTGCTTCACATCTTATCAAGTTAAAAGAAGCCTCCTCTAAATATGGAAACCAGTCCACCAAATTCCATAACCACCAATCTTTCAAACCTCTGTCCACAATCTCTTCACCCACCCCTACAATTTCACCCACACAAAAGCCAAAAACCCTAGCCATTTTACCACCACCAAAGACTCCCTTCAAACCAAATCAAGATAAACCAGTAAATGAAGGGAATGAGAAATCTGGCCGCTCGTATACTTGGCCAGAAATGCAAGAAAGAAAGGCCAAAGGCCTGTGTATGTATTGTGACGAGAAGTACTCACCGGGCCATCATCTCACTCACAAAAAACCTATGGTTAACTTTATGGAAGGAGAGGATGATAGTGATGTTGAAATGGAACAACCTCTCACGACAGATGCAGAAAACACTAATACAATTGATCTGCACATCTCCCTCCATGCCTTGACTGGAGTGGCAATGTTCAACACAATGAGGGTGACAGGCTTTTATAATGGGAAACCTCTACATATCGTTATTGACTCGAGGAGCACGCATAATTTCATCGACATCAAAGTAGCTAACAATCTGGGTTGCAAGCTAGAGGCAATTAAATCCCTTTCTGTATCTGTTGGTAACGGAAGCAAGTTGAGCACCAATTACGCCTGTAAAGAATTCACCTGGCGTATTCAGAAATCAATTTTTGTAGCAGATGTGGTAGCTCTTCCTCTGGGATGTTGTGATCCGGTTTTAGGCATACAATGGCTAGCCACATTAGGCCCGATTTTATGGGACTTCTCTAATCTGACAATGGAGTTCACAGTAAAGGGTTACAAACATGTTATCCGCGGCGTGATCAACCAAAGCAACTCAACCATTTCTAGTTCTTCTATAGCCAAACTCATGTGAACTGGAGCCCAACTTGCTTTTATTCAGGCTACAGAACCAGAATTACCATCTTTTAGCCCCTCCCTTCATCACATTACAGCTGTTGACCCCACCCACGAACTACCCCCTAAACTAACCCAGCTTCTCCAAGAGTTCCAATCCTTATTCCAAGAGCCAACCACATTACCACCATTCAGACCCGCTCATGACCACACCATAACCCTCCAACATGGTTCCAACCCCATCAACAAAAGCCCTTATCGATACCCTTCCCTACAAAACGACGCCATCGAGACCCTCATAGCTGAAATGCTCACAACAGGGGTCATACAAAACAGCTGTAGCCCTTATGCATCTCCAGTCGTCCTTGTCAAGAAAAAAGATGTCTCCTGGCGCCTTTGTGTGGACTATAGGGATTTAAATGCCCAAACTGTCAAAAACAAATTCCCAATCCCTTTACTCGATGACCTTTTAGATGAAATGGGAGGATCCACACTTTATTCTAAGCTTGACCTCAGAGCTGACTTCCATCAAATACGAATGGCTCCACAAGATGTTTATAAAACAGCTTTCAAAACCCATTTAGGCCACTATGAATTTTTGGTCATGCCATTTGGCCTTACCAATGCCCCTTGCACATTCCAACACCTCATGAATGACATTTTCAAAAGCCACCTACGAAAATTTGTGTTGGTCTTTTTTGACGATTTCTTGGTCTTTAGTAAAAGCTGGAAAGACCATGTTTCGCACCTCCAAATCATATTCTCTATCCTCCATCAAAACCAACTCTTCCTTAAAAATTCAAAGTGCACATTTGGAGCATCCAAAATTGAATATTTGGGGCATTTTATCTCAGTTGAAGGTGTCAGTACAGATCCATAAAAAATCAAAGCCATCTCTGATTGGCCTGTTCCAAACACAGTCAAAAAGCTCCGGGGATTCTTAGGAATAGGCAACTACTATAGACGTTTTGTGCAAGGCTATCACCTTATCTCCAGACCTCTCACCAACCTACTGAAAAAGAAGCCTTTGCCTGGTCTGATGAAGCAATCACAGCTTTTACCAAACTCAAACAAGCCCTCTCTTCCACCCCTGTTTTAGCCATGCCAGACTTCACAAAAACCTTCATCATAGAAACTGACGCTTCAGGAACGGGTATTTGTGCCGTCCTCATGCAGGATCACCATCCTATTTGCTTCATTAGCAAGGCTTTGAGCCCCAGAAACCAGCTGTTGTCTGTTTATGAAAGAGAGTTGCTAGCCGTAGTCTATGTTGTACAAACATGGAGCTCCTACCTCACTCAGAGACATTTCATTATAAGAACAGACCAAAAAAGCTTGAAGTTCCTACTTGATCAAGCCGTGACCACACCATTCCAACACATGTGGATAGCAAAGCTTATGGGATTTGATTATGAAATCCAATACAAAAAGGGCAAGGAAAATATTGCAGTCGATGCCCTATCAAGACTGTCTCATGCTGATTTGCTACAAATACAACTTTCTCTGCATAATGATTAGGGTTACTCAACGAGTCGACCCGACCCGACTCGTAACCCGAATTACGGATCACGGGTCAACCCGTCGGCCCGTAATCTCAAAAAACTCGACCCGCGACCCGACCCGTAACCCGGATTACGGGTTACGGGTTTTACAGGTCGGGTTACGGGTAACCCGTTTGACCTGTCAATCTGAGTCAAACAGACCATTTTTTACCCATTTAATCAGGTTCCTGTCAAATGGCTTATAATTTTTTCCAGTTGAACAAACAATGATTATCAATTTATCACAAGTTTTCTTTGATTATTATCAAGGAGTGTAGCCACAAAAATTGTTTCCACTTTCCAGAGATATAGATATGCAACAACAGGGAACAAACAATGAGATTCACATTGCCAACATCAGAAAAATATAAAATATTAAAATTTTAACGGGTTTTACGGGTCGACCCGTAACCCGTAATCCCTGAAATATGTGACCCGTGACCCGACCCGTAATTTACGGGTCGGGTCGGTCCGGGTTACTGGTCGCCCGGACCGCTGAGCATCCCTAATAATGATGATGTTCTTTATGCCCTCTTACAACAAGGTTGATCCTCATATGAAAACCTCCAGCAAATCATTCAAAACATCCAGTCAAACCCAGATAGCCATCCCTCATTTTCTTTCAAAAACCAGGAACTACGAATAAATGGGAAGTTAGTTGTTGGTGATAATCCCATGCTTCGCACTAAAATCCTTCAATGGCTTCATGACTCCCCAGTTGGCGGCCATTCTAGAAGAGACACAACAACTAAACGAGTCAAGACCATCTTCTACTATAAAGGGATGCACAAACACATTGAAAATTATATAAGAAATTGCTCCATTTGTCAACAACACAAACCTGACAATTCAAATTACCCAGGCCTGCTACAACCACTCCCAATACCATAATCAGTTTGGTAAGCAATTTCACTTGACTTTATAGAGGATCTTCCAGTCTCAAACACCAAACACACTAGTATCCTGGTAGTTGTAGACCGACTGAGCAAGTTCGCCCATTTCCTACCTCTGAAACATCCTTACAGTGCCATGGATGTAGCTCAGCTGTACATGGACAACATTTTCAAGCTTCATGGTTTCCCACAGTCCATTATCAGTGATCGAGACCCCATCTTCATGAGTGAAGTATGGAAGGATTTCTTGAAATTACAGGGGGTACAAATGAACTTCTCAACAGCATACCACCCACAGAGTGATGAACAGACAGAGGTTACTAATAGAACTTTGGAAAACTACCTCAGATGCATGTTTGCCGACAACCCTACATCTTGGAGCACATGGCTACTCTTGGCACAATGGTGGTACAACACCAACCACCACACAACAACAAACACCACCCCTTACGAAGTGTTGTTTGGCCAACCACCTCCTCCACATCTACCCTATCTTCCTGGTGAATCCAAAATTATTCACCTTGATAGAAGCCTCCAAAAGCGTGAAGAACTCATTAAAGTGCTGAAATACCACTTACTCAGGCCACATCACAAGATGAGCCAGATTGCAAACAAGCATCGCTCTGATAGATCATTTAACATTGGAGATTGGGTATACTTAAAGCTCCATCCCTATCGCCAATCAACACTAAAAGGCAGAGGTCCACACAAGCTATCTCCCAAGTTCTATGGTCCTTACTTGATTACTGATAAAGTAGGAAAAGTGGTATACAAGCTGAAATTGCCACCTTCTGCAGCTATTCATGACACATTCCATGTCAGTCAGCTGAAATTATGTCCCAATCCAGTTGTTGTAACACAAACTGATGTTCCACAATATGCTGACGACATCATAATGCTACCAGAACCAAAACAAATTCTTGACAAGAAAATGGTAAAGCGTGGAAATGCAGCCAACACCAAATTTATGATCAAGTGGAAGAACAAACCAGAAGTTGACGCAACATGGGAGTTCGTAGATGAATTTCAGAAGCGGTTCCCAGACTTCAATCCTTGAGGACAAGGATGCTTCGAACGGGGGGGTACTGTTACTATATAACTCACTCGAGATCTATCTTATTTAGCCGTTATGTCGAATACTTGGGTTAATCCCTTTTTATGTGGTTTAGTTTCTTTAATGGTAGCTCCGGTTCACTAAAATGTTTAAGTGAAACCCGGTTTTAGATAAGTTTCCCTTGTATGGAAACCTAGTATCCCAACTATAAAAGCTGCACTTATGTCACCAACCATTTTTTTTATCATCGATCAATGAAACAGTATTTCCTTCTTTATTCTCTCTCAAATTCATCAAATTCCACAGATTGTCTCATCGGTTAGTGTTCTAAGAATCCCACTAGCCCTAGCTTTCTGTAGATCGGGTTTTTCGAGCAAGATTTTTCCTAATCTGATTATCTATCTTGCATACTGCATCAGGAATTTTAGGGATTGAGGAGAGGGAGAATACTCGAATTCCTACCCTTTTTTCAACTGGAAACTTTTGTCTTTTGACCTAGAAGTCGACCGAAACTTCAAAATTTGATTCCGAACTCGTTTCTTAACCAATTTCAGAGATTCAAAGCTTTAATGAACGAGGAGAACAACATCTACAATAACCCTCAAAATATTTGACCATATTTGATCAAGAATCGAGCCAAAATGATGGATTTCTACCCTGAATTGATTTTTGCCCAGATTTCAGAGGTTGGTGAGAAGGGGTTTTCACGGGCTTCGTTCTTCGTCGTCCGAATACTAATATCGAGGCCGTTGCCAACAGATGGAAGGTGGAAATGTGGAAATTCATATGTTACAAATAGTCGCGCCACCCCACCCCTGGTGTCGCCGCCACAAGTCGACAAAGATGGCTCAACAAACCTGGTTTTCAGCTTCATCTTTTTATGTTGTCAAGGTGCTGTTTTTGCGGGCCTTGTGCGCCGCCGTCCGACCACATCCTCCTGAGATTCTGCATACAGAAAGTAGAGGGTGTTGCAGGCTGTCGTCTGTCACTGGTCTCATTGCCACTCCGCCTGTGGTGTCACTTCTAGAAGTCGTTGAACAAGCGTTCACGACCAGCTTTGTTGCTGGTTTCTTTTGCCAAGAAATTCAGATTTGGCGAGTGATTTTGATCGCCTCCATTCTTCGTCTTCCCTCAGCTAATTAAAGTTTTGTTGCCAACAGCAGAAAGATGGTGATAAAGACTTATAACTGTCGCTTGAATCGCCCAAAACGGATGTCAGATGAAGGTGTTGGACATCGGTGAAGTTGGTTTGTCGCTCACATTATTTCCAGACTTTGTGGTATAAAATGAGAAAAAGGAAAAGAGAGGTGTGGGACGGGTTTGCCTTGGTGAGCGTGCCATGGATAATGGATCCCGATGGACCCATATATTGATTTGCGTGTAAGGAAATCCCGAGAAAGCGTTGCTAGCTCGAGTCTTCGATGAGCGTCGTTCAAGATGGAACTAATCGCTTTAAGAGGAATTATCTCGTATAAGGCAAGTGGACGGTTCTCTCTTGCATTAATATTATTAAATGAGGAATTGAATCCCATTTAATATTTGTGTTGGGAACAACTTGTATGCTTAATAAAATATGATAGGTTGTTATATTTGTTAGAAATAATGACCATGATGTTATTTATTCAATTTCGCGCTAGAACTGGATTTAGGTCCATTGTGTGTGACCTTATGTGTTTAGTTGTCTCATGTTGAGACATTTTTGTGAAATAAAGTAGTTTAGAGATGGGAGTGTATTCTCCAAAAACATCTCTATACTTGTCTCATGCTGAGACATTGTTTTGAAGTAAGTTTCAGGGGTAGGATTCCAGTCTCCAATGACCTCTTTATAATACAGTTTGTATTGGGGGCGTAGTTCGCTAACGTATCCCAATACTTGATTCATGACTCATGCCTCGCTCAACCCTGGAGGAGGTGTTTATGCACTCTAGCTAAGTACAATTGGTACTCGGTTGTTGGCCGAATCTCGGTTGTTGGCCGAGCATATGTAAATGATCATGGATGAAATAGGCCCTCTGATCTCGATTGTTGGCCGAACTACGTAAAAACTATTAAATGGTGTGAGTGCATAGTTTGAAAGTAATGAAAGATAAGTGCTTTAGGCACATTAATGTACCAAAATGGTTAGTCCATTTGATAACCATTCTTGCTCTCGGTTATGAATGATTCTTAATCAAACTTTGATTAAGTCAATCTTATTAGTTGACGGAGGCTTTTCAAAATGTTATGTGATTAATATGAGTTCCCAACAATTGTTCATGTTTCGTAAAGGAACCATTCATATCTCTTGAATATGCATGTCTCATTCTTATCTTCTATGGGACTGCTAACTGTTGGATCATTGAACGATTGTTATTCGGATTACGATGACAATATGTTTAGTCACTACCATAGGAACCACTCAATTTCTTCACTTGCTTAGTCTTTCATTAGACTAACCCGACCACTTTATTCAATTGCATGGCCGGCTGGTGTCCACCGTTGTATATGACACATCAGGTATTTCTTGGAAGTTGATTTGAGAAGTGGATCAAGAAGTTGAAGAAAAGTTTCCAGAAGTTGTGTTTGAGCGAAGTTTATGGTTGGGCCATTACAAAGCTATGTTGGAAAAGAAGAAGCTAAGAGTTTACATACTAAAGACTTTGTTCAGATAGAAGACTGTTCTATCATCTTGTCATAAAAGCTAATGTTGTTATAAGACCATTTATATTTATTCCATTGTAACGTTTTCTTAAACTTTGTAAAGTTTGAGTTATCAATTAATAAATATTAAGTTCTTTTACAACATTTTGTGGTCTTTCACTTTCATACTTCTATTTTAAATGAATCCAGCTTTCGGATTTCTAGTTTGTTCAGCCAGTTTAAAGCCTTGGGTAACTTCGGTTTAGTTGTAATCGGGGTTACTGGCAGTAATACCTCTAGGGTAGGAAGGGGGTGTTACACCCTTAGCACAACCCTAATTCCATGTCTATTAGCATATATTTAGTAAGTCATAATTTCCAATCACATCTACATTTTATAATAAACTTAGAATAATTTTGTTTTACCAATTTTAACTTGGGCAACACACGAGACTAAGAGTCAATATTCAGAATGGATGACATTTAAATGAAACTTCACCACACATAGTAGTTAACTGATTTATTGTAACTTTTTTCAACAATATATTATTTAATTAGTAATTTTACTTATTTTTTCTAATATCTTAAAATGTTATACTATCCTAACAAGATAAACAACCCAAAACAATGCTTTTATCATTTTTTGTGGGTTAAAAAAAACTCTCTCTTTATGTCATCTTTGCCTACGCCGTAAATGATGTTGGATACTCATGATTGACAGGCCACTGAGAGAACCACTGGACAAGCATATTTCATGGGGTGATATGGTTGCACGAGGAACGTCTAATAAGATAGGTCAGATGCTTGATGAAGACTTCATTGTTGAGTGTGTGGTAGTGGCATTTCCTGTTGGGGAAGATGGTGATCTGGTTGTTACGATCACAAAGAAAATCATGGATGCTCTCGATGAACCTTGGAAAGAATCTATAGTGATAAAGGTGCTCGGGCATCCTATAATGTTACCGATGCTAATGAAACTTTGCACTATGTGGAGTTCGATAGGCGCGATGAGAGTGGTGGACATGCCCCAAGGGGTACTTCCTAGTCAAGTTTGAAATACAAAGAGGAATTTCATAGAGCACTTATGGGTGAAACATGGACGGTGTTTGGAAATTACTTAACGGTGAAAGCATGAACTTCAAAGTTCGATCTTATGAAGGATAACATTTGTACAACATCGATCTGGTTTATGTTGTCTAACATCTCGATTGTATTTTATAAAAAAATGGTGATTATAAGGGTATAAACATGTATGGGAGATCCCATTAAGGTGGACCTAAATATTGTTAACATTGATAGGGCGCACTTTTCCCACATTTGTGTGGAAGTGGACTTGAGTAAACCTTTGAAAGGCCCAACCACCATTAATAGGGAGCATTACCTAGTTGAATATGAGGGTCTCCATACTATATGATATAAGTATGGGAGATATGGGCACTTAATCACATAGTGTTAAGCTACTAAGCCGGGGGAAGCACTTCCAAAAACTATTGATGTAGAGAATAGAGTCACATTGGAAAAGGTGGCCATTCAGTCGGCCACAGAAGTTGCGAGTCAAAACCCTAATGCGTATGAATTTGGTCAAAGCCCAGATGTAGGTAATGGGCTTTACGGTTCGTGGATGACAATAACTAGAAAACCTAGGATTTACAAAGAAAAGGATAAAAAATGGTTGAGGTTGATGGTGGAAGAAGGATATGGTTATGAGATATCATTCATGATAAGTAATTTATCTGTGCTAGAGTGACTTGTGATTCGGAGGTGTTTCAACTCATTGTGTCATATGCTTGTTTGACTCTAAGTAGAAGAAAGGATCTTTGGGATGACTAAGAGTCATTCATGCGACCTATCACTAAGCCTATCTTCATTAGTGGTGATATGAATTGTATTCTTAGTGAGGATGAGAGGGAAAGTAGGTCTGGAATCCTCTCCCCAAACTTATTTTGGTTCCAAGAATGGGTTACTAATATGTATTTGGTGGATTTTGGATTTATTGGCCCTAAATTTACGTGTAATGGAACTATAAGATGGGAACGAGGCATAAACTGCTTGATAGAATTTCCACTTGTGTACAAGGGAGGTTGAGGTGGCCTGATGCTTGTGTGAATAACCTTCCTCGTCTCTCACAGTATTATGCACCCTTGCTTCTCTCTTTAAATTCAAGCATAATGGTAATAAGAATAGGAGGCCTTTTAGGTTTGAAGCTGCTTGGCTCACACATGACTCGATTTTCCCCTCTTGTGGATAAGTTTTAGCTTAATGATAGAAGTGTTAGAAGCCCTGGATGCTTTGAACAAGAATTTAAAAAAATGGAACCAAGAAGTGTTTTGTAACATTTACCATAGAAAGAATGATCCGCTCTTTGATCTTAATAACATTTAAATTCAGTTGACTAAAAGGATGCTTCTTTTCTTCAAGGCCATGAGGCGAATATTCAGAAGCAACTAGAGGTTGTTCTTGAGTAGGAGGAAATGTTATGGTATCCAAAATCCAGGGAGAAGTGGATTCAGTTTGGGGATAGAGATTCTAATTATTTTCATACTACGACCTAACCGAATTGAGGCTCTTCTTAATGATGATGGGATCTGGGTAGATAACAAATAGGACCTTGAGCGTCTTGATGTTCATTCTTTCCATAACTTATATGATGTCAAGGAGAATGAATCAAAGTTTTTAAAGATGTCGGGTATGGTATTTCCTAAGCTCTCGCAAATGAGGTGAGTGGTTTGACTTGTGCATTTTTTGATGAGGAAATTGTTGCTGCTATGTTTAGTATGGGACCATCAAAGGCGCCTGGGCGGACGAGTTTCATGTAGGATTTTACCCGAAGTGTTGGAAAGTCGTGGGTGAGTTAGTTATCAAGTTTGTTTGTGAATTTTTGTTAGCGGAAGTCTTTTGGACTTGGTGAATGGAACCTTGTTGGTCTTGATTGCCAAAATTTCTAAACCAAAGAAGATCAATCAGTTTAGGCCTATAAGATAGTGTAATGTTATCAAATGAAGTTGGTGCTCGAGAAGCAATTAGAGTGTGTCCGTCAAGACTTTGTGTGGGGCAACACTACTGAAAAACGTTCCATTCATCTTGTTAATTGGGATACGTTGGACCTTCCTAATGACAAGGGTACGTGCGCTAGGTATTCACTCAACTTTCGAGATGAACATGGCTTTACTTGGCAAGCTTAGTTGGAGGTTCCTAATGGAAGAGTCGTGTCTTTGGGTGGACATTTTGAAGGCAAAATATAAGGTGTATGGTGTGGTTGGAGATTCAACTTGCACGAACTCCAATAATGTGTCTAGTGTTTGGTGTGATATTTGTAGTGGCTTAGACACGGTGGTGCTGCTTAGATTGGGTTGGTTTGTTGGTGATGTTAATGTGATGCGATTTGTTCTGATACACGGTGTCAGTCTTGTCCACTTAAGAAAATGGTCTGATACATGCCACCCATTAAGAAAATGGTTACTATTAATCTCAATATTGGGATCCTTGTAATGGGTGGCGTTGGGAGAAGTTGCAAGGTTGTTTACCTGGTAACATTCTTCATAAATTAGCCTATGTTTCATTGAGCGATTTAAACGATTCGAAGGATACTATAAACTGGAATGTTTACGGTTGCATTTGCTTATGTTTAGATTAAAGGTCATGTGCTTATCAAGTTTCTAAGATCTTTAAAGTCAAATAGAGTTTGAAAGTTCTTGAGCATATCAATTTCTTTATCTGGCTTGTTATTCATGGAAGAGTCTTAACCAATGCTGAAATATATAGAAGGCATACGAAGGACATTGATCTGTGTGGGTTGTGTGACATTCAAAGGGATAATTTGTTATATTTGCTTAGAGATTGTGATCTCATTGCTAAATTCTCGAGAAATCGTTCCATCGAAGTTTGTTGTTGCTTTCTTTGCTGCCAAATGGGAGACTTGGCTTCGCCAGAATATTATGTTATCTAAAGAGCTAGTGTATGAGGCGCCTTGGTCGACAATCTGTGGTACCATAGCGTGGTGGGCTTGGAAGTGGAGAAATTGCCATATTTTCAGTCTGGATGAGGATGTCTAGTATTCTTGTGAGTTTATTTTGCAATAGACAAGTAATTCTCCTTGGTGTTGAGTGGTAATGTGGGGAGGGTTGATGATCAAAGTAAGGAAAGTATTAATGTGATGTGGTGTAAACCAAGTGAGATTTGGGTTGCTCTTATGCTGATGGGGCGGCGAGGAGCTCGACGAATATGGCGGTTGCAATACCCGAGTTTTATTTCTGTAGATGCTGTAATGGTTTTTTTTTCGGAGCATTAGAGACTACGGTCTTATTCCGAGTATTTAAACCTTTTGACCTAACCAACCTTTTTCCTATTTATTCTATGTTTGGGCCAAGCCTTTGGAATTGGGCCCAGACCCTCCTTCATTCATTTTTTGGGCCGAAGCCTTCCACGCCCCTCTTTTCCCCTACGTCCTTTTTGGAGAAGGGTTACTATGCATCTCCTTCTTTTGCCGTCGTGCTCCTCTGAATCGCTTCACGCTCCTTTGACCTCCTCCATCAGATTGGGCGACATCTCCTTCGCCTCTTCTTTCTTTCCAACGACAGCCCTCGTCGTTCTCCCTGCACATCCTCAACTTCCAACCAACATCACCGACCTTACTTGACCTTCCGCGAACCTCTAGTGCCGAGCCACTTCGACGATGACGCCTCTGGGAACCCTCCGCCACTTCCAACGCCGGCTTCCACCACTGCGGAACTGAAGAACGCCTTGCCGGAAAGCTTGGCGTGCGACTTCTCTGCTTCAACGACGCCTCCGTTCACCATCGTTGTTCGTCGTCGCCTTCAACAACCGCCACCGTCGCAAGGCTCGACCCGTGTTCCAACTGCTGCAATCAATCGAGGGCAAGAGGTTGTTCTTCTTGCCCAATCTCAATTTCTTTCAATCGACATCCTTGCTCCTGTTGTTTTGTAATATATAGTGCACTCGATCTTGAATAAGTTAAGACAAAGTTGATGTTCTACAGTAAGCTTTGGCCAATTTGTGGGTTGTGGTCATCTCCTTGATGAGGGTTTGTGTTTAAATGTAATCAGGGGTTAATTATGGTGGAGATAGTGATCAATTTTATCCAATTAAAGACATTATCGGTCGAGTGTGCTGCTTCAATTCCGAGCTCTTCGTCCACCGCCGTTGGTCGTCGTCGCCGTCAACGACCGACATCCTTGCGAGGATCGACCTACGATCTCAATTCTTGCAATCAATAGAAGTCAGGAGGTTGACTCTTGCCCAGATTCATTCTCTTTCAAACCAAAATATATGTTGTTGCTGTTGTGTCAAGATTCGATCAATGTTTAATTAAGTTAGGGTTGTTGTTAGTTTTACAGTAAGGGTTTGGATTTGTTTTGCATGAGAAATCCGATCTTTCAATTCAACTAGGGTCTTGTTAGTCGAGTTTAAACAATTAAGTTTATGGGTTTGGGTGTAATTCCCTTGATGAGTGAATCAATTAGGATTAAAATATAAGATGCTTAATGGCGTGTTGCTGTGGGGATCAATTTGAGTTGTTGTAGCTAATGTTGAATTTTTCTTTTTGTGGCTACTGGGTTGGAATGTAATGTTGACCGAACCAATTTTGGTTATATTGGCTTTGAGTATTAAATGTGATAATAGAATTGTTTAATTGTTCATTTAGTTGATTACTGAATAGTTAGTGGTTTGATTGGACATCTTGGTCTAGATTGGGGGTGGTCACTTTGAAGGGTAAGGGTGATGGTAACTATAACCTAGGATGAAAATCGTAAGGATTAACCTAAAATCGATACCCGTCAACAAACCTCAATTAGTTAGAACTTTTAACTTTTGGGGCGTTAAGTTGTGCTTCTCTTCTCTCCAAATGTTATAGTTCTGGTTATTGATTTGTTAGGAATCGATAACGTTCGTGTGTGACTTGTTCGAGCTACCTTCTTCCGCTACGTGGTTGTGTTTCGCCTTTGAGGTAAGTCGCTTGCCGACTTACTTAGCTTACGACTCGTTATGCGTTAAACGAGTAAATTGAATGTGTAGCCCTTATTTTGGAATGATTCCATATTACGTGCTTATATATATTTGAAATCATGGAAACCGCTTTTAAATATTTTCGTTATGTGTGCACTGGGTTCCACCGGCATGATCATGGAGCACGGGATAAGCTGATGATGAAGTGGCCCCCGGGCATGGTCATGCGGCAAGAAGGAACCCCCTTCTAAAAATAAATAGATTGTTTTGGCAAACGCTCTAGTAGAGGTTTAGCCCGGGAAAGAAGGGTGAATGGGGGAAAATGGGCACGTGTATAGGACGCGCCCTGACCGTGCGCCATCGATGAGAGGCCGGAGGGTGCCATATATGGAGGATGACGTTGAACTGCTATTGTATTTGATGGATTTTATTTGAAATGTCTAAAATGCTTGAGTGATGACCAAGAGGATGCATTTTGTGATTATGTGTGCTTTGGTAATATATTTTACTTGTTACCAATATCCTTATTGGCGTTTCTTTGGATGATTTCACATTTGACTATATTTGTTTGTCTACTTTCATACTTCTATTGTGACTGTAATTGTGTGTATCTTTAAGTATATGGATATATACAAGTTTAGTTTACTAAAATGTTTTGTTACATGTTTGATTTACTTGTTTGGCCCATACCGGGACCGTAGGCTAATGTGATCAACTCGTGGTGTTTTTAGGTAAGAATTCCGACATGGAAAATGTGCCAGGAGGTTGCATACCAGATGGTGGAGCTCGGTCTTGATGTGTTGAGTCTTAGAAGATTGACTTTAGTATTTTAGTCTTTTGGTTTTTCTTAGATTGTGAGTGATGCTTGGACTATGAGTCTTTTTGGGAGTATATGTTGAGGGTTTAGACCTTAGACTAGCCTTGACATCTTGTTGTCATGTTTTACAGATTTTGGGCTCTTGCTTGCATGATTTTATGACATAAAAATTTGAACTTCTAGATTGGACGGTTTATTTGAATTTACTCGCAGTGCTTTTGTTGCAAGGTCCAATACAGTCTATTGTTGTCAGCTTGTTCTGGTAGGCCCATTGTGAGGCCTACCACCTTGTGACCCTAGGTTCATGCCAGAATGGGGTGTTACAGCGGTTGTTGGGGGTGCTTAGGGAATGATCAGTGGATACGAGATTTTGTGTCCAATGTCAAGGATTTTCCCCTATTAATGCGGAAATTTGGGGTGTGATTTTGCTTGGGAAACGGGGAAATGCCAAGTCATCCTTGAGATGGTCTCGGAAGGTGCAGTCAAACTCATTAGAGAAGGTGTCCCCATGTGCCATCCTTACTTCTACCTTGTACAAAAGTGCCATGGCTTTGTCGCAAAGGATTGGATTGTTCGAGTGAACCATATTTACAAAGAGGCTAACTTAGTTTTCGATGTGTTAGCTCAATCTGATTTTTCATTTTTTCTTGGGATGTGTTTGATAATCCGCCCGATAATATTTCCTTTTTTTGTCAAGAAACAAAGTTATAACTCTTACGGGTAATTTATTGATTAGAGAGAGAGTTTTAAGTCCCACCAAGAGACGATACATCAGTTGCTAAAAGTTTAGAATACAAAGGGGAATATGAAAAAATTCAACAAGGGGGCAAAAATTTCCGGATTCTTTTTCGAGATCGCATCCATATTAAGAGAAATCCAGCCAACGAGAGGGCTATATATAGACCTCTGATTATTATACGTTAGTTTTTTGGATTTGGAATAAAGTTTCAGAGAGTCCTTGCTCTCTTTCTCACTAAAAAAACAACCTAAAACAATTAAATAACTTAACCTCAATTACAAATTTAGAATATTGCAAATTATATATTATAATATAAAACGGATTTTTAATGTGTGCCAATGGGCACACAATAATAATACTAATCTTGGTAAATTTAGATATTGTTTGTTAATTATAACTTTTTAAAAAGGGTTTATTAATTCTAATTTAGGGAATAGTTTGAAAATAATTTCTAAAGTTAGTGTTGGGCACGCATTAACCGGACCCTAAATAATGTATTACTAGTTTTACCCGTCGTACCATGTACGACTACGATTCGATATTTTATAGACATTATAAATAAGATATTAATAAACAAATAAAAATATAATATAAACTTCAATATAAGTAATTTATTGCTCATAGAATGTATATAATTTTTAATCAAATATTATATTCTTTATGTTTTATTACTTTTCATGTACGTAAATTTAGTGTTTATCAAATATTTCAATATATCTATTAAATACTTTATTATCTATTTTTAGTAATTTTAAAAATTATAAATATTTATCATTAGTTTTTTATAAGAGAAAGTCCCTATTATATAAATTCATCAAAGATATATGCTAAAGTATTTATATTTATTTTAAGGTATTTTAAATATTTTATCTTTAATTTTAAATGCTTGTATAAGGAAGCTTTCAAAGAATATTAGTATACTAAATAGATATTTGTTTGATGTTTGAGATAAATTTAAATAGTTAAAAAGAATTTAATAGAAAGAAAATATAATACTAAAAATAAAAATTAATTTTTTAAATATGAGGTGTGGGTAAAATCATTTAGGTGGCTCGAAAAGGTACATCTTTAATATATAGTTATAGATATTACCTATTTTAATTATTTTTAAACATTATAAGTATTTATCATTAATTTTTTTATTACAAAAGAAAAATATATTTATAAATAAATTCGTGAAAAGACATCGTGCTAAAAGATAAAAGATATTTATACTTATTTGAAGATATTAAAAATTTATTATCTTTAATTTTAAATAATTGTATAAGGAAGTTTTCAAAAGATATTATTATACTAAATAGATATTTGTTTGATGTTAAAGATAGATTTAAATAGTTAAAGAAAATTTTAAAAGGAAAAAGTTAAAATATTAGGAATAAAAATTAATTTTATAAATATGAGGTGGGGCCAGAATCGTTCTGGTGGTTCGAAAAGGGACAACTTTAATATATAGTTATAGATAAGATGTAATTCAAATCTATGTATATATAAAAGACGCAAGGAATAAGGCCACCACATTGCGCTACCTAGGATTTTCCTACGTGTCGTTCCCACGTTAAGCCACCTAGGATTTCGCCACATAGGATTTTTTATTTTGAGAATTTATATATGTTGATATTATTTTAGGATAATATAGAAATAGGATAAATTAATCTAGAAAAGATTCTATCTAAAATAAAGATGTTATCTAATGTTAAATCTTAAGTATTGATGTTAAATATTTGATATGATATTTTAGTTGACTTAAAAAGATTATATCTAAAATAAAATAAACTATAAAAGCATTAAATATTTGGTAAAATATTATTGATATAATAATTTTTTTAAGTTATTTTTTTATCACAATATAAGCTTTTTGCCACGTAGGATTTTATCATGTGTCACCTAGGATTTTTCGTACATGTCATTCTCACAATTTACATATATTGAAAAGATTCTATCTAACATAAAATAAACTATACGTAGTAGTATATATTAGGATAGATTCTGAGTATATGATTGATTATCAGTTGATTACATTATCTTTATCTATATATTTATTTCTATAAAAGTTTTTTTTAAATCAAATTATGATAAAAAAATAAAAAAATATTACAAGATGATAAAAAAAAATATTATCTATGTCTTTTTATCCATTTATGATGTAAAAGATTTTTAAAAAATTAAATTTTGGTTAAAAAATTTAACGTATTTGAGTAAATTTGTATCTTTTTGAGCCACCACATTGACTTTGACCCAACTTTATTTTTAAAATTTCAACTTTTATTTATATTACTTTATTTTTTCAAATAATTTTTCTCTCTATTTATTTATAAAAATTCGAAATTTATTTGATTCTAAAAATAAAAAACTAAAAAACTATCGTACGTATGTAAGTATAAATTTTTTATCTTTTATATATCATTATATTAAAATAAATATGCTTATACTTAATTCAAGTCGTAATCGGACATGACAGTAGAGCCTTAACTAAGAACGCGAGCTTTCCGTTTTATCAACTTTCCTGATATTTAATTAACAAAATTATATTTATCTTTTTTTTGGTCTTGGCAAAATTATATTTCTCTTATCAACAAAAGTAAAAAACCGCGGGGTTTGCCATCCACGTACATTCGCGGCAAACCCGTGACCCGTCTTTGGAGTGAACGCATTCCATATACACGCCGATTTGCGCGCTAAACTTTCCTTAAAAAACACTTAATATACGAATTAAATCCGACGGTCAAGATCTCCCCTCCATTCTCCGACTGACTTGCTCAATTCTCTGCCCAATTTGAAACCTGCCCGTATAAATACACCCTCAAAACCGATACACGCCATTTCTCTCACTCTGTGATTTCTAGGTTTTGCCATTTTCGTTTCTTCGAATTTCTCTATCCGATATCTGGAGATTGAACCATGTCTACGGAAAAGGAGAGAGAGACTCACGTTTACTTGGCCAAGCTCGCCGAACAAGCCGAGCGTTATGACGGTATATCTTCCCGATCCCGACCTTTTTTGGTATTACGCTTTCGATTTTGTAAGATCTCATCTGAGATTTGTGAATAAATGTTTGCTCTGTTGAATATCAGGAATTTTTTGGGTGATTGGAACGATGGATTATACGCTGTTGCTGTTTGGCTGTTAGATAATTGAATCGTTTCTTTGAAAAGAAAATAAGTTGAAACGTATGGATTATATTTCTGTGTTATAAGATTTATGCATTCGAATTGAAATGATGTTGTTTCATGTTCTGCTTTGGATTGACGAGAATACTTTTCCATAGTTGTTTGAGAATATTGTTTAAGATGGAACACTTGCTAATTTTTTTTTTCTTAAAATAGACTTATTGTTGTCAACTTTGTCTGTAAATATATAGCTGAACTGGATCTGGCTATTAGGTTACAGGAAGCAAAAATGATAGTTTTTGCTTGTATTTGTGAATTGAGTAAAATTTTGATCCATTTGGCAGAAATGGTTGAGTGTATGAAGAATGTAGCAAAATTAGATCTGGAGTTAAGTGTTGAGGAGAGGAACCTCCTTTCTGTGGGTTACAAAAATGTGATTGGTGCTCAGAGGGCTTCTTGGCGTATCATGTCCTCCATTGAGCAGAAGGAAGACTCAAAGGGAAATGAGAATAATGTCAAGCAAATCAAGGGATACCGCCAGAAGGTAGAAGACGAGCTCACCAAGATATGCGATGATATTCTTGCCATTATTGATGAGCATCTGATTCCTCATGCTGGTTCTGGAGAAGCCACAGTTTTCTACTACAAAATGTAGGTCATATCAGCTGCTGTTTATCCATTTCACATGATGAATTGGATCATTTATCCATATGCACCAATTTATTTCCTTAAGGCTTGCAACGGGGTGCATCCTCATGCTCATTGGCTTTTATACAATGCCTTGGAGATGGATATAACCCCTATATTAATTTTGGTGCATTTTAACTAAATTCAGTTATTATTGTCACATAGCTGAATTTCAGTTTCACTTGGTATAACTAGATTCAGCTATCATTGTCACATAGCTGAAATTTAGTTTTCCTTGGGTCTTCTGAGCAATGATAATACTTAGGTCTTCTTCATACACCTTCTCGGTTTTATATTGGGACAAGGGTGTGTACATCATGACCCCCCAGATCCCGCCTGAGGTGGCTTAACACTGGGTTGATGTTGTTGTTGTTGGGTCTTTTGGGCGCATTCTCCTGACATGTTCAGGCTATGGGTGCCCCCATCTTGACCCCCCAGATCTTGCTAGAGGGGGACTTTACTAGGCGATGATGTTGTGCTTCTAGATATGATTTATGATCCTGCGTGTATCTTGCTTTAACTTTTGATATCTGGATTGCTGCGTAGTAATCTTCATGGCATAATATTCAACTCCTTATATTTTGGATTGTATGATCCAGGAAAGGTGACTACTATCGTTACCTTGCTGAATTCAAGGCAGAGCAGGATAAGAAAGAAGCAGCAGACCAATCACTCAAGGCCTATGAGGCGCGTTTTGCTCTTTTGACTTGTGCCATTTAAGGGTTGAAGAAGCACATTTATATAACTTATCCTGCTATCCTGTTGATTTCATATTATGTAACTTTATGCTTGTTTGTGTCTATTTAGGCTGCTTCTGCCTCGGCCAGTACAGATCTGCCTTCAACCCATCCTATTCGTCTTGGCCTTGCTCTGAACTTCTCCGTCTTTTACTATGAAATTATGAATTCACCTGAAAGGTATCTGTTTCGTAGCCCTCGCTTTTGGTGTATCTTGAAAGTTCCTCAAATATTTGTGAGCCTAAAAACAACTACTGAACATGAACTTCAGGGCATGCCATTTGGCTAAGCAGGCATTTGATGAGGCTATTGCTGAGCTGGACACTTCGAGTGAGGAGTCATACAAGGATAGCACCCTGATTATGCAACTGTTGAGGGACAACCTAACTCTCTGGACATCTGATTTGCCTGACGACGGAGGTATAAAACATGCAAGGAGTAAAATACTAAAATGACCCTGATCTTACTAATGGTCGATTTGTTGCAAATATTCAGTAATTCAAATCTCTAATACTCCCATTTCCAAATGACACATGACATGAACATGTTTTTATGCAGGTAATGAAGGTAACAAAGCGGATGAACCCAAGGATGTGAGAAGGAACCTGAAGTAAGTTTTTTTTTTCTAACGAGAATTTGCAATATAACTATCCTTTCCAGATGCCATTCGCTAAACTAAACCTTAAACTGAAACTTAAATGGCTTCAATTTCAACTAATCTGTAAATGTCCTGATTTGTTCTCTGTTGCTCTCCCAATTTCAGCAGCAGTAAGGCCTTTGATGCTGTCACAACCCACAGTATCCAATATTGATATCAACTCATCTTTCTACTGACAAATATCGATAAAGCAGTAGCCAGGCATGGTTCTGAGATTTTTGGTGTCTGAACAAGGAGGATAAAGTTATTTTGCCATGGTGTAAACCTCTGTCGTTCTCTTGTTTGTTTATTTTTTATCATTTGCCATTTTTGATGATGTAGATTCATTCATCTGGAATTGTCAGTTCATTATCACTCGTGTTTTTAGAGTTATAATGCACCTTAAGACACAATTGGCTTTGCAGTTCAGTTGAGACCCGATTGGGTAAAAGTTTTTTTGTTTTGTCAGAACTGCGGAAAGCTCTCAATTCAATGAATACTTTCAGTTCTTGAAGTCAAATTTGACATTCTATGGATTAATTCAATTTGATCCAAAAGAAATGGAAGGTTAATTACATTTGCTCTTATTAAACTCGGTTTTTTTTTTCTCAAATCCATCTAGCACATTTCTCTTCTACATCCCACCAGCTGATGTATCATACTGGTAATATTGGTTTCATTTGTTTTGAACTCAATATTAATTGTAATCAACATAGATGGAATAGCCCAATTTAATGCAAGACGGTATCAGAGATTGCACATGTGCTTAATTGGAAGTTTACTCGCTTCAAACTTCAAAGTTAAAACTAACTTCATCCGAACATGCACCGGCAAAAATCCTTTCCTAAAGTGTAGGGGCTATAGTCACGTGTACCAAATCCTTTCTACAAAGTACGAATTGTTGTGATTTTCTTGCATAGGCGTCACTGTGTACAAATAAAATAGTTTTCTTGCTCAGGTGATAGCTTCCGTTACATAACATGGATTACTATCATTTGTACCAAATCCGACTTCCTCAGAGGCTCAGTTAGACAGGCTTCAGAACCCATTCTGGTCAAATAGGTACCACAATTTTAACATTTACAATATGACTTGATCAAATAACCTCCTTTGATACAACATAGCTCAGACGGATTATTTATCAATAACCATAAAAAGAACTACATAACTCACTACATTTTAATAATAATCAACTAGAAATGAAAATGGTTAACAACTTGTAACGGTAAACAAAAAAGGTTTCAGCTTAATCGGGACGAAAGAAGCTGAGTACAAAAAGAACATGTTTTTACATCAAACAGTAGATGGAAGAAAGAAAGAAAAAAAAAACATGACTAGCATGTTTGTAACTTATTCCTAAGCTCTAGAATAGTACATCACACAAAAGGCAAAAACAATTCATGTGAAGTTCAATTCGTATTGATCTCCATCTGCTAGGGCTATTTTATGGATGCACTAATGTATAAACGAAGGGAAGCTAAGATAATTAGAAATGAGCTGCAGTATCACCTTCATCAACCTGACAAAATGTTCAGCCTTCATTCATACTTCAAAGGGAACAAACAATACCTGAAGCGAAAAAAAAAGTGGTACAGAGAAGATTTTCAATGGTATACAGTTCTGGGTGCCATATTATGAAAATTAAATCGGAAAGATGTTTTCGAATTAAAAGTTTACCTATGAGGCATATTCAGTGCTATACTCTAGATTAAAAAGCATGTCCCTACGGTTTTCACGCCCCATAATTATTTTATGCTCTTTAGCCAGTGAGGATACTCTGTCATCACTTTCGTAATCCAACTCCCTAATGCATCTTCTTCTGATCTTTTTCAGCATCTCCCTTGTAGGTATAAATCCGGCTTCAACCTGTGTAATCAACAAAGAGAGGTATTGTACCTTATTTTTTTCCATCCAAAATACATAAAATAGAAAGTTTCAAAGAGAGAGAGGTGTATATTTATTACCATATTGTTAACAACGGACAAAGCAGCTTTTGGGTCACGGTTAATCAAATGAGCATCAACAAGCACAGTGTAGGATGTTGCATTTGGCTTCACGCCCAGACTGATCAAGTGTTCAAGTACGCTTGAAGCTTCAACTGTCTGAAACAGAGCAGCAACTTGTGCTCAGAACAATACTAATATCCATTTGGAGGACATGTTTGTCCATTCTTTAAAATAAACTACCAAAATAAGGCTTTTGCAGGGTTATCGAGACCTCGTTGCAGTTTCATAACAACTAAGGCTACATGTGCTATCTTTGGGATATTATTATTTTTCAGAATACAACCTATGCAGTATGCACAGTTTGGATAGAAACAAACGAAATGAAGATAAGTGAAAAAGGCAAATTAGAATGAAAATGTGCATGTCTACCTTCTTAAGCTTGCCAAAGGCATACATCAAAGCATTGTATGAATGAATATTAGGAGTCAACCCAAAGGATGAATTGATGGCCTCAAAGGTCTGGTAAGCCCTATCAAGATCCCATATATTTGCACAGCCTAATATTACACAGTTTAAAGCAGCAACAGATTTGAAAGGAGGGTCTGCCCGGCTCAGATTCTCCAGTTGATAATAAACCTACATTATAAAAAATCGATAACAGATAAGAAAGATAAAAAAAAAACTTAACACTTGAAAGCATGTGTGCTGATGAATGCTAAGAAGCATGTGTGCTGATGAATGCTAAGATGACAATCCTTACAAAAAAAAAGGACGATAGTATAAAGTAACTTCTTCTTGATGGCATACGGATGGGAACTTACTGTATCAAGAGTCTCAAACCCTGTTTTGCAGCATGCCACAACAAGAGGATGAAGCGAAGTAAATGGCGAGTATAGATCCTCCTCATCATTAAAATTTGCATGGGTAGTTTGAAGTTCATTGAGAGTGCTAAAAGCTCTCTGAAGATTCCCCAATGATGCATAAGCATTAATCTTCGCAAGATATGTTTCTGGGTTAGCAACCTTGTTCTGGCGCAACGAGCGCTTTAATACAGCCCATGATGCTTCCAAGAGAGTAGAGCTGTAGGTCTTACCAGCTGTGCCAAGAGCTAACACAACTAATCCTTCATCAACAGAAAGAAAAACAGGTGGGCTGGCATTTTCTCCCTTAACAATCCATCTTGCCATGAATTCCAAGGCAAAGAAGGCCAGCTTGCTATTGTCATTTTGTGTTGCAACCTCCGCAATGTAGTTGCACAAAAGCCAGCTTGGACAAAGAGCTTTATTTTGTTCCGTACTCTGGTGACATTCCAAAGATCAAGTCAAATTAGAAGTAAAAACCAAACATGGTGCCCGATCTTACAGATCAGGGTTAACAAAACAAATCAGATGATAAAAATACCTTGCACTTCTCTATAATTGAAACCAAAGCATCAAGCTTTCCTTTAGCAACACAGCTTTGAACGCATTCAGTGAAAACCCTTGTAGATAACATATATTTGGAATCCAGACATAAATCTATATATTTGAAAGCCGCATCAATCTTCCCTTGCGAAAACAGCATGCCAACAACCAAGTCAAATGACTCGTCATCAGGTTGAGATTCCTTTCTTAACGTCATCATCCTGAAAACAATGTTCAAAATTCATGCACAAAGAAAATATGAGCAAGCCAAACAACGAAAATACACATTACACTTTCAATAAGAGATGCAAATGAACTGTAATTAATTTGCAGTGTCCAATCCTGAAACCTAAAACCTGAACTGAAGCAGTGGAAGGAAAGAGCTCAACTGGCATGTTATGTTAACAATAAAAATCTACACCTTAATCACAACTCCAGTGTCAATTGTCAGTCTTACCATCTTAAAGCTTTTTTAAAGAATCAAACTTGGTCCCAACTTTCTAATATTAAGAACAGAAACATATAAAAACCAATTTGAAAAACAAAGTGAAAATCTACCGATTGAGCAATTCGGTAGCAGCGACACTTTCCTTGGCCTGAAACATGGCCTTGAGCACCAAATTGTAAGAAGCAGTATTGGCCTCGATTCCAAATTCATCCATCCGAGTCAACAAGTCGAGCAAATCAAGAGGGGAGGCCCCAAGCATCAAATTAGCCCTCAAGTAATGATTATACAGGTTAACATCCGGCTTGTTCGGCTTCCCGTTCTGATCCAATGACCTAATCCAGGACTCGAACAGCTGCTTTATATCACCCCAGCTCTGAGAGGTCATGTAATCGGCGAACAAGTTCATGAGAGAAGCACAATCCAGGGCCTGCGTCATGGATCGCAAGCGACCGGGAGGCGTTTGATTGAGAAATCCGACGGGGACGAGAGACTGCGCATTGGCGACCGGATTCCGCCAGTTCTCGTTGTAGAGCGGGCTTCCGGTGGCGGGATTGGGCGGGAGAGGAGGGGGCTGAGACGACGGCAAAGGGGGATCGGCGAGTTGGGGCTCCTGGGAGAGGAATGTGAAGGTCGTGATGGACTTGAGATAGGTTTTGGAAGGGTTTAGTGTTTTGACCAGCGTACGAGATTTCGCAAACATCGCCATTTTCGACAGCATTGCAGGTTGGCGATGGTAGTGAATCGGTAATTGCTGAAACAAGAACTGGCTGAAAAGTGAAGAGATTATTTGTTCATGGGAACGAGAAAGACCTGGCTGGGCTCCGAGCCTCGGATAAGCGCTAGGGTTACACAGTCCCGGGAGGGAACCTCCTTTTTAGCGTAAAAAAATAAAAAAGAAGAGAAATTCATATGGTATTAGTAGTGTGTCAGTATACCTTTTTTTGGATAAGCTATTCCAACAACAATAACTATTGACAAAAATTAAGCTACCAATAAAGGCTAGCCTAAATCACCATCTAGATGGTGATCTTGATATAACAACAACAAATCAAACCTAGTCAAAACAAAATTTAAAGTGTCAAATCTTCAAATCTTGAAAACTTCGAATCTTCAAATCTTCAGATCTTCAAATCAGTAGTCAAAAGAAATTTCCCATCAAGGGGAAAGCGCAACTCATAACCCACCAGATCCAATCGAAATCAGAGCAAGGGAGGACGACCAACGCATATAGATCTGGAATCGAGCGAAGGAGCAAGAGAGCAGAGATTAGACGCAAGGGTGTGTGGAAGGCATACCATTACCCGATGCTACAATTCTCCCGATTCAGGCGAGACTCACGACCATTTGGCCGGCTCCCTTGGGAGCGTTTTAGGGCCGGCTAGGACCACATTAGTTGGTCGTGTGTCAGTATACTTTTGAACCAAGTAGAAATGTGGAAATGTGGAACCGTCGGAACCGGAGCCGGAACTGGGCATGGGCCGGTTTCCCTGTTCCGGGCCAGGTTCCGGTTCCAACTGATTCCGAAACCGAAAATATTCAAAAATATAAAAAAATCCATTTTTTTACCTTTGAATGAAAACCGCGGTCGCGGTCTAATGTGCCGCGACCGTGGTTACATTATTTTTATTTTTTATTGGTGGAACCAGCGGTTCCACCCGGTTTGGAACCGTCAGTTTCCGGTTCCAGAACCTTGGGTTGTGAATGAACCGAGCCGTTCGTGAGAAATTCGGTGTTCGGCTCGGTTAAATTTTATTCGTGTTCGGCTCGGTTTGTAAACGAACTGAGCTTGAGCACAATTTTAAGGTTCGAAAGATAAATGAGCTTAGCTTGAGCACAAGATAACTCGGCTCGTTTGCTCATGAGCAAACTTGATTTTATTCTCATGAGCAAGCTCGATTATACACTCATAAAAAACTAGATTACATGTTCATGAATAAACTAAACTATACTATATATTATAAACAATATAACATTTATGTTAAATTACATAGTTTTGGTGGTGTTTCTCAAACCACGTAATTTAATTTTTAGTTTCATTTGCTTGTATAATTGATCAAGTAAACGAGTTGTTCACGAATTTGTCTATCGAATAAACTAAATGAGAGGTTCGCGAACAAGCTCGAGTTCGGTGAACATTTAAATGAACGAAACTCAAACAATAATTTAAGCTCGAACCAAGCTCGCGTTCGAGCTCGAACTCGTCTATTTTTAACCGAGTCAAGCTTGAACAACTCAAAGCTCGGCTCGGCTCGGTTCGATTACAGCCCTATCGAAACCGTTGGTTCACTGGTTCCAGGGTGGACGAATCGGATCCAGAATTGTACAGGGAACCGGACTCGGCGGTTCCGGAACCAGCGGTTCGCCGGTTTATCCGGAACCGAAACCAGGTCTAACCTTGGATGTGGTTAGCAAGGTTGTCAATCAAGGTCATGTTATGGATGGATGGAGCACTTTCACCACTCTGCTGTAAGTGAGAATGTCATACTCGACCCACCCGTCACCCATGGAATGTTCTATCCATCACCCAAATCACCCGTCACCCGCTGGTTATATGAGTCATCCGTTCAATACACTAAGTAAACGGAAATGTAAATCAATAATTCGGAAATAAATATTAAAAAACACAAAAAAACACATCATAAGTTGTTAATGTTAACAAGATATTTGTAATTTTCCTTCAAATATGAGAAAACTTTCGGATATAATAAGATAACTTGGATTTAAAACAGGTTAAGCGGGTGATTTGGGTGAAATGGGTGATGGGTTGGGTGGTGGGTGGGTGATAAGACGGGTTATTTGGGTGAAAAACTCCCACCCGTATCCAACCCGTCACCTGTTTCACCCGTAACCCAATTCTCCCATCACCCGCTTTGTTTGACTTTCGTCTGTTTATTTTGGGTGGGTAAAACGGGTGGGTCGATCACCTTTGGGTAATTGCCAGCCCTAGTGGTTAGGGTCTTAGGAGTGGAAAACGAATGGGTCGGGCGGGTTTCAGGTAGATCACTCGAATTTCATATTGTTTCATATTATAATAAATGATGTGTAATTGGGGATCGGGTTGGGCCAGGTCACGTTTTTAGTTGTCGAGTTTTTGGGTTATTAGGTCTAAATTGGTGAGCTATTTTGGATTTTGGTTGAGTCGGGTTTTGACTAAGTCAGATTTCAGATTGAGTCGGATTTTTTCCATTCAGTTAAATCAGGTTTCGATTAACCCGAGTAACAAGGTTGGCAAACGGGCTAGAACGGGTTTTTAGGCATGTCGTTGGGGTGTGTGTGTTGGGTAACCGAGTTGGGTTTGGTGCTCACTCACTTATATAGCTCGAGATATTGGTTCTAAATCAGTCAAGCTATTTCAGATTTTGATTAAGTTGAGTTTTGACTAAGTCGGATTTTGGATTGTCTCAGATTTTTCCATTTTGTGTTGTATTGCAATATCATGTTCTTTCGGGTGTTGGGTGCAATCGAGTTCGGCTTGCTGATAGCCTACAATTAGATGGTGTTTAGGATGCATATTTATGTTTGTTTTGTACGGTTTAGTTTAGTTTTAGCTTAGTTTCTAGGTTCTTAGGTCTTCTAGGTTATTCGGGTTTTGCGCTTGTTTTGTTCGGTTTTGCAGATCTTTAGGTAAACAAGCATGGACGGGACAGATATTAGATGATTATGGTGGATTTTGATGATTAAGATGGAGCTTAGAGTGGTGCAAGTGAATATTGGAAGAGCTAAGGCCCAAGAGGTTGTGGAAAAGAACGCTTAAATTCGGGCTATACATTGGAGTTGTTGTTTCTACAACTCTATCTTGCAATACTTCGTTTGGGAGCTATAGTGGTCCGATGGAGCTAAATTTGTTATCATTGGGAAGCTAGTTCAAAGACCTACAATTCATGTTTTTACTCCGAGTCCAAATTCCAACTCGAAGGAGTTCAAAACATCCTCTCAGGTGTTACTTGAATGTTGTCTCAAAGAAGAAGACGCATGCTAGGGAAGTGAGGCGCAATCGCGTCACTCTGTATTAATACCGCACTCGGTATTTTGCTGCGGGTGAATTGGGCCGAGATTTGGCCTTCGAGATGGGCCTATGTTATGTAATTTCCGACGGGTTATTATGTAGATTTGGAGATATTTTGTCTTTGCATGTTTTGGATGATGAAACCCGAAATAAAGACTCGCTAGAAGACAAAGAACGAGATAATTATATTCGAAAGTGCAAACACTTGCTTCTTTATTTATGATCTTCTTTACAGCGAGATTACAAGCCCACGAGGCTAATGAACTATCGAGGTTTACACCCTAGACATCCTACGAGGTTCGAGATCTCGATTAAACACAGTCCGAGATCTCCTAGTTTCTAAATGATTCTTACACCTAGGTGTCTCTTGGTTATCTTGTAGCGAGGTCTTTGACGTGAGTGAGGTTCCTTGATGACTTGAAGTCTTTTTGTGGACTTTGCTTGTCTGTAGTGAGGTCTTTTGTCGAGATTTCTATCACGTCGATCTTTAACGAGCAAGATAGTTCTTGAGTTCAAGATGTTTTTCGACCACTTCTTCGTACGAGGTTCTTCTCTATTTATAGAGGATTGGAGAGTCGAGTTTTGTCCAATGTCCGATGTGGGACGCCCGAGATTGGGAGCTCCTGATTGGTTCGTGGGTGAGGCAGCTTGTGATTGGTTCGGGGGAGCGGCATCGATGAGTTGTCTGTGTGGGCGGGTGTCAGTAGAGTCGGTTACGAGGTCTAGGCATCGTTCCGAGGTTTCGGGAGACCTCGTGGGGGTAGGAATTTTGTTAAAATAAAGGATGGACGTGACTGTGGGCCCCGGGACCCATTTTGGAAGTCGAATCGGATCTCTTTATTCCTCGTATCCCGGGCCCGCTTCTTATTTTACTATTTTGGTCATCATCACAACCCCATGACCTGGGGGCCTCGTGTCGAGGGTCGCAGGGCATAAGTTCCTTGGGGCCACGGGGTGCGAGGTTTAAAGAGGTCCGAGGTTCACGGCGGGCATCTTGCGGAGCCCTCTCTTTGCGAGGCTCTACACTTAGCCCCCTTTTTTTTTCTTTGCTCTCATGGGTGAAGCTTTTCTGGGCCTGCACCACATATCTTGCTTAATGGGCCGCCAAAATGAGATAGGCTCAAAACGCCTCTTGGGAACGGGGGAGGCCCAAGCCTGTTCTTTATAAGGGCGTATCTTACACGCTTCCTCTTCATCTTCTCTTCCGCCATTTTCGCTCTCTTTCTTTGTCTTTTCGGCTTCCTATGAGCAGTTTCTCCAGACAGTTTCCGACGAGCCTCCGCCGTTTCCGAGTTGCCCCGTCGCCGATTCTAAGCAAGTAAGTTCTCGATCTTCTTCTCGTTTCTTCGGTGTTCGTTGACTTTGATTCTTCTCTCTTTTTTGCTTGCTTTTCCGTTCTGTGCTCTGGGGAGGGGCGACGGTGCGTTGCCGGTGCTTCGTGCGGCGTTACGGTGGCGTAACGGTGGTGGTGGGGTTGCGTGCGTTTCTGCGCGTCACCCCCGCCATTTTTCCTTGCTTTTTGTTTTTGTTGTTGCTTGTCTTGGTTCGATTTTTGGTGGGCGACGGTCGCTTCCTGGTGTTTTTTGCCAACGCCGTGGCGGTGGGACGGTGGGGCAATGGTAGCGAAACGGTGGTAGTGGCGGTTGCATGTGTACCCTTCGCTTGTCAATTGACGGGACGTTTGCTTTTTCCACCATTTTTGAGTTTCGAAATCCTCGGGAGCCCAAACGTTGTGATGTTTGATTGACGGGACGTCTGGGCTTCCACCGCTGGCCTCCACCGCTGGTTGGCATTCTCCCTTCTCTTTCCTTCTTTTTTGGCGCTTCAAATTCTCCTCCGCCGTCCTATCTTGTCAGAGTAGGTTTAGGGTTCCACGTGGCGCTCCTTCCCCTGAGACTTCGTGTTTTCTTTCTTCAGTTGTCATTATGACCTCGTGTCCTCGTTTCCTGGCTTGGTGTTAAGACCTCGCGTTCTCGGTCCCTGGCTTGGTGTTATGACCTCGCGTTCTCGGTCCCTGGCTTGGTGTTATGACCTCGTGTTCTCGGTCCCTTGGTTATTTTGTCCGATGTCTAAAGCCTCTTTTTTTTTTCTTTTCCAGGTGCTCGCCGTTTGTGGCCTGGACATCGTTCTTTTCATGCCTAGGAGAGCTTCTGAGAGCCCCCCACCAGGCTTCGTGTTTAAAGTTCAAAAGGGTTTTTACGAGGAGGTTTCGGAGTCCGTGGGAAGCGTAGAACCTAGCGATTCTCAGAACCCAAGGTCCCCCTCGCTGGTTTTCAGCGACCCTTCTTCAAGCGACTCTGAGGTTTCCATCAATTCACGCTTCTCCTAACTTCGTGCGTCGTCGGGTGTTGAAATGGCTTCATCTTCCACCCCAGATGAGGTTGTTACTGATTTGGCGGCGAGGTCAGGTGTGGACACGACCTCGGCTCCCACCCCCTATGTACCTCCGAGCTTTCCTACGGCGTATGTTACCGATGTCGTGTCTTGCGTCCCGCTTGTCCTTGAAGAACGGATTCCCAAGACCCCGGGTTCTCCCAAGGCCTATCTGTCCGGGGGAGTGGCCACCGAGCTCAAGCGTGAAGACCTTGAAAAGATTGCCAAGGACTTCGCTTGGCCCGAGGGAGTTGAGTTGGCACTTCCCGAAGTGGGGGGCTGCTCCTTGGCGTCCTACGAAAGGTGCACGGTCGTGCACCTCTTCAGTCTTCAAGCGGGTTTCAGGCTACCTCTGGCCCAGCATATTGTCGACTATCTGTGGGCCATGCAGATTTGTCCCGCGCAGTTGTTCCCGAATGCTTGGCGGCTGTTGTGTGCCTACACGATTCGCAGCCGTGAACTTGAGGACGGGCCAAACCTTGATAACTTGTCGGCTTTATTCATAGCAAGGAAGGAACCTCGATCCTGCCTCATCAACCTTAGCACGCCGGACATCAAAATCACCACGGCCCCCTTCGAACGTCGGGTCGTGGAAGCCGAATTGGTTTTTGGTCCGAGACCCCACCGGGAGATATCTCAATTTTCCCGTGGCGCCGGGCACCTTTGTTCGGTGCGTGTGCCCGCATACGGTTGACGAGCTTAAGGCACTCAAGGCCCGATACGCTACAGCGAGTCAGGCACCGTACCAGGCGTATCTCTCTCAAGACTGGCTTGAGCAGGCCGGCCTGAGTCTCAGTCTCCCCCCTAGCGAGGGCAAAGAGGGTATTCAAACTCTTTCCTGATTTTCTTTTTGTTATTGGGTAGCGAGGTTATAAACCTCGCCGGCCTGTTTTGTTTTATCGCTGTCTCTAAGCCACGAGGGTTTAAACCTCGCTAACTCGTTTTTATTTCTTTCTTATCTAACTTATATGCCCCTTCTTTTTTTGACAGTGGACCTATTTGGCGCTCTTACCACGAAGTCGCAGGGCAAAAGGCATGTGACTTCTTCCTCCAACACTCCGAGACCCCAAAGCCAACAGGGGGTCGTTATAAAGGAGCTGACCTCGCAAGCGAGGCCGCCTACCCAGCAACCAACGTCGATACCCCCGCCACCTAAAACGTCCGGGGGAAGACCTCTGAGGGGGGCCCGCCGAAGGGGGACGTTTCAAGGACGTTCGGGGAGAAAACCTCCGAGGTACTCCCGCCCAAGAGGGACGTTGCGAAGACGTCGTCTCAGACTTCGCGGGGATCCGGCGACGGAGCCGGGCATAAGCGGAAGGGCGTGGAGTCCCCTCGGGGGGAGAAGAAGAAAAAACACCGGGCGGATGGACAACGAGGTTTGTCGGTGGGGGATGTCGTCCCCTACTTCAATTTTGAGGGGCGGATTATGGACGTCGCTGGTCCTTCGGCCGCCAAGTTTCATTGCCCTGGCCCGGTTAGGGGCGCTTCAGTGAAGTGGGGCCGGGAGGAGTTGAAGGAGGAGGTTGAGTGGGCCAACAACCTCACAGACGCGGCCCTTGACGACGAGGCTGCTAGGTATTCGGCCATGGTAAGTTTTACCTTCATGAACTTTGTTGCTGTTTTGGGTTCCGCGTCTTTTTTCGTACTTCTCACTTTCTCCAACCATTTTTTGCGAATTTGCAGCATACCTTCTTCAATAATTACAACCGCAGTCGCATCAACCTCGCCCATGCAAGAATGGACAAGATGGAGGCGGTGCTTAAAGCCCGCGTGGAGGAATGCGAGAAGCTCACGAGGGAGCTTGCTGCGGCTGAGAAGCGGGTTAGAGCCGCGGAGGTCGCGGCGAGGGACGAGGCCAAGGCGACTGCGAAGGCGAAGGAGGGGGAGGCAAACGCAAAGGAGGGGGAAAGCAAGGCGAAGGAGGTGGCGAGCAAGGCGAAGGAGGTGGCTGAGACCTTGTAGAGCGAGAATGAGGAGCTTCGGGCTAAGCTCTCCGCTGAGCATAAATTCTTCAGGGAGAAAGAAGCGGAGCTCTCGAAGGCCGAGGATGAGATCACCAACCTTCGACATCGTGTCGTTGAGCTCAACGAGGAGGTGGAGGATGCGGGTCCCAAGACTCGGAGGAGTACAAGGCGACGATGGTGGAAAGCGTAAGGAAGATGTTCCACCAGGCCGTTCGCATGGGCGTTAAGCAGGCGGTGGCCAAGTATAGGCACATCGATCCTCGCATTGTCTTCTTCAACCCCAACTACGAGGAGACTATGGGGGAAGAGACCGAGGAGGAGCCCGAGGGGGAATGTGAGTTCTTCCTCAATGCGGACGGGACCGTGGTAAGCGAGGTTCCTTTCGTGGTGAACCTCGTCGAGGAAGACCCGGAGGTTGTTGTTACGGGCCCTCAACCCGCGGCGGACGCACCTAGCTCCCAGCCCTCTGCCACTTCAGCCCCGGTCCCGGAGGCTCCCAAGGAGCCCGTCGACTCCGCCGCCGAGGCCTCAAAGAGTTAAAGTTGCTGGTGGGTAGTAAAAATTTTTGTTTTGCTGGTGGCCCTGCGGGGTTTGTAATTTGAACATCTTGGCCCTCGTGGCCTTTGTTTTATGTTTATATCGGCCCTTGGGGCTTTCGTTTTATATTGCCTTTCTTATTTCATGATTGTTTGCTTGTTTGTATTTTCTTGCTCTGATCTGCTTGTATTCGTTTATCCACATCCATCCATCCATATCCATCCAACCCCATGGGTTGAGTGTTACAGCTATTGTGACACTCAAGCCACAACGGGTGTTTACTTCCACATAGAGACTATGCTGAGATTTCGAGCCTTGTTTGGTCCTCGTTCAGCGATTAACGTGGCGAGGTCACGAGCTTTGCTCCGACCTCATATGCCTTTATTGAGGTTTCCCATCCTCAAGCGGGGAGCGAGGGGCAGGCTCAACGAGATTCTCCAACACCAAGCGAGAAGCGAGGTTTGGGCTTAACGAGATTCTCCAACACCCAGCGGGAAGCGAGGGGTGGATTCAACGAGATTCTCCAACCCCAAGTGGGAAGCGAGGGGTGGACTCAACGAGGTTCTCCAACCCCAAGCGGGAAGCGAGGGGTGGATTCAACGAGATTCTCCAACCCCAAGCGGTAAGCGAGGGGTGGACTAACTTTCAAAACGAGATTCTCCAACCCCTAGCGGGAAGCAAGGGGTGGATTCAACGAGATTCTCCAACCCCAAGCAGGAAGCGAGGGGTGGACTCAACGAGGTTCTCCAACCCCAAGCGGGAAGCGAGGGGTGGACTCAACGAGGTTCTCCAACCCCAAGCGGGAAGCGAGGGGTGGATTCAACGAGATTCTCCAACCCCAAGCGGGAAGCGAGGGGTGGACTAACTTTCAAAACGAGATTCTCCAACCCCTTGCGGGAAGCAAGGGGTGGATTCAACGAGATTCTCCAACCTTAAGCAGGAAGCGAGGGGTGGACTCAACGAGGTTCTCCAACCCCAAGCGGGAAGCGAGAGGTGGACTCAACGAGGTTCTCCAACCCCAAGCGGGAAGCGAGGGGTGGACTCAACGAGGTTCTCCAACCCCAAGCGGGAAGCGAGGGGTGGATTCAACGAGATTCTCCAACCCCAAGCGGGAAGCGAGGGGTGGACTAACTTTCAAAACGAGATTCTCCAACCCCTAGCGGGAAGCAAGGGGTGGATTCAACGAGATTCTCCAACCCCAAGCGGAAAGCGAGGGGTGGACTCAACGAGGTTCTCCAACCCCAAGCGGGAAGCGAGGGGTGGATTCAACGAGGTTCTCCAACCCCAAGCGGGAAGCGAGGGGTGGATTCAACGAGATTCTCCAACCCAAAACGGGAAGCGAGGGGTGGACTCAACGAGGTTCTCCAACCCCAAGCGGGAAGCGAGGGGTGGACTCAACGAGATTCTCCAACCCCAAGAGGGAAGCGAGGGCTGGATTCAACGAGATTCTCCAACCCCAAGCGGGAAGCAAGGGGTGGACTCAACGAGGTTCTCCAACCCCAAGCGGGAAGCGAGGGGTGGATTCAACGAGATTCTCCAACCCCAAGCGGGAAGCGAGGGGTGGACTAACTTTCAAAACGAGATTCTCCAACCCCTAGCGGGAAGCAAGGGGTGGATTCAACGAGATTCTCCAACCCCAAGCGGAAAGCGAGGGGTGGACTCAACGAGGTTCTCCAACCCCAAGCGGGAAGCGAGGGGTGGATTCAACGAGGTTCTCCAACCCCAAGCGGGAAGCGAGGGGTGGATTCAACGAGATTCTCCAACCCAAAACGGGAAGCGAGGGGTGGACTCAACGAGGTTCTCCAACCCCAAGCGGGAAGCGAGGGGTGGACTCAACGAGATTCTCCAACCCCAAGCGGGAAGCAAGGGGTGGACTCAACGAGGTTCTCCAACCCCAAGCGGGAAGCGAGGGGTGGATTCAACGAGATTCTCCAACCCCAAGCGGGAAGCGAGGGGTGGACTAACTTTCAAAACGAGATTCTCCAACCCCTAGCGGGAAGCAAGGGGTGGATTCAACGAGATTCTCCAACCCCAAGCGGGAAGCGAGGGGTGGATTCAACTAACTTTCAAAACGAGATTCTCCAACCCCTAGCAGGAAGCAAGGGGTGGATTCAACGAGATTCTCCAACCCCAAGCGGGAAGCGAGGGGTGGACTCAACGAGGTTCTCCAACCCCAAGCGGGAAGCGAGGGGTGGACTCAACGAGGTTCTCCAACCCCAAGCGGGAAGCGAGGGGTGGACTCAACGAGGTTCTCCAACCCCAAGCGGGAAGCGAGGGGTGGATTCAACGAGGTTCTCCAACCCCAAGCGGGAAGCGAGGGGTGGACTCAACGAGGTTCTCCAACCCCAAGCGGGAAGCGAGGGGTGGATTCAACGAGATTCTCCAACCCCAAGCGGGAAGCGAGGGGTGGAATAACTTTCAAAACGAGATTCTCCAACCCCTAGCGGGAAGCAAGGGGTGGATTCAACGAGATTCTCCAACCCCAAGCAGGAAGCGAGGGGTGGACTCAACGAGGTTCTCCAACCCCAAGCGGGAAGCGAGGGGTGGACTTCTTTTAAACGAGATTCTCCAACCCCAAGCGGGGAGCGAGGGGTGGACTCAACGAGGTTCTCCAACCCCAAGCGGGAAGCGAGGGGTGGACTGCTTTCAAACGAGATTCTCCAACCCCTAGCGGGAAGCAAGGGGTGGACTAACTTTCCAGACGAGATTTTCACTTTCGAGAGTTTTGAAAAGCCCTCAATTCTTTATTCACGAAAACTGGTAGGAGATAACGAGGTTCTGTAGAGAGTTTACACATAATACTTTTTGAGTCGCGCGACATTCCACATTTTTCTTAGGGTACGACCCTCGCTATCCTTGAGCTTAAAGGCTCCGGGTGCGACCTCTTCCCCGAGAAGATATGGACCCTCCTAGTTGGGATCCAATTTGCCACCTTCGGTACGCCTCAGAACGAGGTTTCCCGTGGTCAAAAAACGAGGGTTGACCTTCTTGTCATGATATACAGCCACGCGACGCTTGTATTCTCTGGAATGCAGGTCGGCCACCTCGCGCAACTCGTCTCTGAACTGTAGCTCGAACTTAAGGTTGGATTCGTTCTCTTTCTCGTTGAAGTTAAAAACTCTCGCCGATGGGACCAGGGTTTCCACGAGGGCCAGCGCCTCTGCCCCGTAAGTTAGGGCGAAGGGCGTCTCGCCCGTTGTGCGACGCACGGTCGTGCGATATGTCCAGAGGACGAGTGGAAGTAGCTCGGCCCAGCGACCTTGCGCCATGCCCAGGCGTTTCTTTAGATCTGTCAGGATGCGGGCGTTGACGTTTTCTACTTGGCCATTGGACTGGGGGTGGGCCACGGAGGAGAACTTGAGGGCTATGCCCAATTCGGAGCAGAAAGTCCGGGTTTCCTCGCAGTCGAACTGGGGGCCATGATCCGTCATGATGGTCATGGGGACGCCGAAATGACAAACGAGGTTCTTCTACAGGAACTCGCAAACCTTTGCCCCAGTGATTTTTTCCATGGCATGCGCCTCGATCCACTTCGTGAAGTAATCGACGACAACCATGACGTACTGTACTTGGCCAGCTGCTTTGGGTAAAGGTCCGATGATGTCCATTCCCCACATCGCAAATGGGCAAGGTGCATGGATGGAGTGGAGGCGAGAGGTAGGGACGTGCTGGACGTTCCCGTGTTTTTGGCATCCGTCGCATCGCTGGACGTAGGCCTTTGCATCTTTTCGGAGAGTGCGCCAAAAGTATCCCAGATGAGCGATTTTATGTGCCAAGGCTCGCCACCCCGGGTGTCCGCCACAGACCTCTTCATGCGTCTCGTAGAGGATGTGATCCGTGACCTCGGGCGGTAGGCACAACAAGTTGGGCTCGGCGTAGTCTCGGCGGCAAAGCTAGCCGCCGACCACGCAGTAGCGAGCCGCTTGCATTTTCAGCTTCTTTGCCAGCGCGGGGTCTTCCGGGAGGACGCCGCTCTCCACATATCGTGTTAATGGGAACCTCCTGTCTTGGGTTCTGATGGAGAGGACCTCGATGGTCACACTTCGCGAGAGTTTTATCTCTACCATCACGCGGTTGCATTCTTCCAAGGGAATGACAGATCCCAACCTCGCGAGAGCATCCGCCTTCGTGTTTGAGACGCGTGGGATGGATTCTACCGCGAACGTTTCTAGGCACGACACCAAGGCCTTTACCTTCTCTCGATAGGCAGGCAGGAATCCCGTCCTGGTGTCGTATTGGCCGTTGAGCTGTCGTGTCACTAGCTCGGAATTTGTGTAGACCCTGATTTTGCGGGCTCCGCTAAGGAGTGCAATCTCGATCCCGACGATCATGGCCTCGTATTCAGCGTCGTTGTTAGTGGCTTCGAAGGCGAAGTTGAGGGCGTACTCCGTCTCGATTGAGGGTCCAACGAGGAATACACCGGCCCCACCACCGGCATCACATCGTGAGCCATTAAAGAAGACCTTCCACTCTTCCGAGCTTGAGTCGGTCTCGGGGAAGGTGACCTCCACCATAAAGTCGGCGAGGGCCTGCCCCTTCATCGCGGTTCTCGGGAGGTAGCTGATGTCGAACTCGGAGAGCTCGACCGCCCATTTTGTCATACGCCCGGAGAGAGCGGGCTGATGGAGGATTTGGCGAAGTGGGAGATCGGAGAGGACTTGAATGGGGTGTGCATGGAAGTAAGGGCGAAGTCGCCTCGCGGCAGTCACAACTGCCAGTGCCATCTTCTCCGCCGGGGAGTATCGCTTGTCCGCAGGTTGGAGCACGCGACTTACGAAGTATACGGGGTGCATGGCCTCTCTCGTCAGCACTGCGCTCACCGTTTCTGGGCTCAATGCGACGTACAGCTGCAGATCTTCGCCCGCCAATGGGGGTGAAAAGTTGGGAGCTTTGACAAAAAGGTCTTTAATTCAGTGAATGCGACCTCGAGTCCCTCATCCCAGACGAACTTGTCATTTTTCTTGAGGGAGGCGAAGAAGGGAAGGGACTTGTCCGCTAAACGGGAGCAAAACCTTCCCAGGTAGTTTACGGCGCCGTTGAGCCGCTGTACCTCCGTTCGCGATCTTGGAGACCTCATTGAGAGGATCGACTCGACTTTGGCGGGGTTGACGTCGATCCCGCGCTCGCTAATCATGAAACCTAGGAACTTTCCCGAGAATACGCCGAAGACGCATTTCTCGGGGTTCAGGCTGAGGCGGTTGTATTTGAGTGTGTCGAGAACCTCAGCGAGGTCGACCAGGTGCTTTTCGGGGCTTTTGCTCCTCACCACGATGTCGTCGACGTAAGCCGACACATTTCTCCCCAGGTGGCTCTTAAAGACCCGGTCGATGAGGCGCTGAAATGTGGCCCCAGCGTTCTTCAGGCCAAATGGCATGACCCTGTAGCAGTACGTTCCCTGTTGCGTGATGAAGGATGTTTCTTCCTCGTCACGCGGATTCATCGAGATCTGGTTGTATCCCGAGTAGGCGTCGAGGAAGCTCAGGACCTCGTGACCCGCTGTAGAATCAACGAGCTCATCAATCGAGGGCAGGGGGTAGCTGTCCTTAGGACACGCCTTGTTGAGGTCTTTGAAATCCACGCACATTCGCCACTTGCCGCTGGCCTTTTTTACGAGCACGACGTTGGACAACCACCTCGGATATTGGACCTCGCGGATGAATTCCGCGGCCAGCAGCTTTGCCACTTCGTCGTTAGTGGCGCTTGCCCTCTCTTCATTCATTTTTCTTCGTCTTTGTACCACGGGGCGGGTGGCGACATCGACGTTCAAGGAGTGCTGGGCCAGTGTTCGAGGAACACCGCGGAGGTCTTTCGCGGTCCAGGCGAACACGTCGCGTGACCCAGCAAGCAAGGCTTCTAGGGACGTTGCAGACGACCCGGTGAGGCACTCTCCCAGGTAGACTTTCTCGGACTTGTTCTCGAAGGGGGATATTACCCTTCTCTCCGCTTCGGGGGTAGGGATTGTGAAATCCCGGACTTCGAGGTCTGCTTCGCCGGGAGAATCCACCATGAATACGGGACTCCTCTGTTTTGCCGAGGTCGCGTAGAAGACGCGGCCCTCCTCTTGGTTGCCCTTTACTTCCCCGACACCGTCGTCGACGGGGAACTTCATTTTGAGGTGGTAAATGGAAACCATCGCTTGAAACTTCATCAGGGAGACCCTCCCGATGATCGCGTTGTAGGCCGAGGGCAGGTGCACCACTGTAAACTCCACCATTTCAGTCCTTGTTGTCGAGTCGGTGCCGAGGGTCATCCAAAGGTCAATGAGACCGGCGACGTCTACCTCGTTTCTTGAGAAGGAGGTGAGCTTCCCGGCATAAGGCTTCAGGGACGTCGCGTAGATGCCCAGCTACTCGAAGGCACCGAAGTACATTATGTCCACGGAGGAACCCGTGTCTACTAGCACTCTTTTCACTATTTTTGAGCCCAACTGAGCATGGACGACCAGGGGATCGGAGTGCGGCATGTGAAGTCCCTCTTCGTCCTCGGACGTAAAGGCCAAGCCGGTGTGAGACCCCGAGGTTTGTGCCACGCTATACACCGAGGGCTCGTGGTGGCTCGCCCTCGCATACCTCTTTCTTTCCGCCTGGCTTGAACCCGCTAGCGAGGGTCCACTCGAGATGGTATGAATGTATCCATCGGAAGCCGCGGTCTGCCCATGATGCGCCTCTCTTGCGGAGGTGTGCGGCTCGGCGTTGCTAGTCCGTGGTTGGGCTGGGCCTTGTTGTACGGTGTTGGCCCCCGATGCGGGGTTGGCGTGCCCCTTTTCATTTGGGTTGTACGCGGGACCGCCCTTGCCTTGGTAACCTCGTGGTTTCCCCCCGAAGCAACTCCAACCTCCACCGCCACTCCCGCGGTTATTATAACGGTTGGTGTTCCTGTTGTCGTTGTTGTTGTTGTTGTTGTTCCTTTTGTTGTTGTTTGTGTTGTTTCTTTTGTAGGTGGCGCGCCGGTCATGGGTTTGCGTCATGTACACATCTTTTGCGGCCGGCGCGGCCACCTTTGCCTTTCCCTTTGCCTCAGTTATGATTTCCCTGTCGGTGCACGACCTTGAGCTCTGGTTGGCGGCGTCCTCGGCATAGACCTGGGCCGCGATCTGGGCGCACAAGCCGCCGTACGTCGTCGGATTTTTACGGAAGATGAAATTCTTAAAGGCCCCCGAGCATAGGTTGCCCATGAGGATGTCTCGCACCGACGCTTCATCGATGTGGGCGATCTCCGGGACCGCGGTGGTGAACCTCGTGAAGAAGGTGCCCAGCGGCTCGTTCTCTCCCTGCTCGATACCTCGGAGATACCGCATGTTCTTCTTGCGCTTCCTTGAGCCGTTGAAGTGTGCGATGAAGGACTCGCACAACTGAGGGAACGAGGCCACCGACTCTACTTTGAGGCTTGTGAACCACGTCATTGCGGCCTCGTCTAAGGTGGTCGAGAAGATACGACAGAAAATGGAGTCATTGTAGGAGTTGACATTCATCTGGATGGCAAAGTGTTTTATATGGTCTTCGGGGTCGGCCGTTCCGTCGTAAAGCCCCATTTGTGGCCAATGAAAACCCTTCGGCATGGGTGCCTCTTGGATCCTGATCACAAAGGGGTTACGATATCCAAACTCGGCGGGCTGTCGATGCGACTTCGACTTTAGAGGGTGCGTTGTCGTCGTTGGCCTTGCGTTGGTGTGGTGGGGAGCGCTTCCTGCCGTCTCGGACAGCTCTGGGTCTTGCATTCTCGAACGTCGCGATCGGGAACGCGAGATTTGCATGGGATCTCGGGGAGGTCTCTCCGTGGATGAACCGTTGGTGGAGGTCTCACGTCCCGGCACATGTCCGGGGACGTACGCGGGTACGTACTCGGAGTGAGGTTCCCCCAGGGGCGGTATGGGGACGCGTGGAGGGGCGAAACCCTGTTGATATTGTCCATATCCCGGGTACAGGTTGGGGGAAGCACCTCCCTAATCGTACCCCTGGAATGGGTATGGGTTTTGTGGGGGGGGGGTGTAGGTCCAACCCGGGGAACCACGAACGGGCAGCTCGGAGGCCCCGCGCCTGTCCACTGCGCGGTCTCAGGCATGTTATCGGGATGTTGGGGAAAGAAATTGTTTGGGCAGGCCATTTTGAGGGGATTAAAGCCAAGGTTTGCACTATTCGGGAAACTGCTTAGGATGAAGACCTTCCCACAAACGGCGCCAGTGATGAAACCCGAAATAAAGACTCGCTAGAAGACAAAGAACGAGATAATTATATTGGAAAGTGCAAACTCTTGCTTCTTTATTTATGATCTTCTTTACAACGAGATTACAAGCCCACGAGGCTAATGAACTATCGAGGTTTACACCCTAGACCTCCTACGAGGTTCGAGATCTCGATTAAACACAATCCGAGATCTCCTAGTTTCTAAATGATTCTTACACCTAGGTGTCTCTTGGTTATCTTGTAGCGAGGTCTTTGACGTGAGTGAGGTTCCTTGATGACTTGAAGTCTTTTTGTGGACTTTGCTTGTCTGTAGCGAGGTCTTTTGTCGAGATTTCTATCACGTCGATCTTTAACGAGCAAGATAGTTCTTGAGTTCAAGATGTTTTTCGACCACTTCTTCGTACGAGGTTCTTCTCTATTTATAGAGGATTGGAGAGTCGAGTTTTGTCCAATGTCCGATGTGGGACACCCGAGATTGGGAGCTCCTGATTGGTTCGTGGGTGAGGCAGCTTGTGATTGGTTCGGGGGAGCGACATCGATGAGTGGTCCGTGTGGGCGGGTGTCAGTAGAGTCGGTTACGAGGTTTAGGCCTCATTACGAGGTTTCGGGAGACCTCGTGGGGGTAGGAATTTTGTTAAAATAAAGGATGGACATGACTGTGGGCCCCGGGACCCATTTTGGAAGTCGAATCGGATCTCTTTATTCCTCGTATCCTGGGCCCGCTTCTTATTTTACTATTTTGGTCATCATCATTGGGGTATTTAAGTTATTTTGTCTTTGGATGTTTTGTGGTATTTAAGCCTTTAGTTTGACTTTTCTTTCATAATTCTAATTGCAATTTGGAGGCTAGAGTTTTATTGTACATAGTTTCTCAAGAGGAGACCTTTGAACCATATTGTAAGTTTGCTTTAGCTTAATTATGCATTGCTAAATCTCTTATGTTTTTCATAAGTTGTGATTTTCATTATGCTTTAACATAAGTTGTGATTTTCATTATGCTTTAACTTAATTATGCTTTAACTTAATTTGGAGGCTAGTTAATTGAAGTTGTGATTTTCATAAGTTGTGAGATTTGATTGATTTTCAATAACCTTGACTAGGTTGACTTTTCAATGCTTAAATCTAATCTAGGTTTTTTTTAGATTGATCGCCTAATTGAATTTCTAGTTATAACTGAATCTTGTTAATTACCGGTTAGTGTTAATTTGATCAAGAGTAGAACTTTAATCAACTTAGGACTAGTTGGACTAGTTGATTAAAGAAGAGAAGTTAATCACAATTACTCTAGATCTCTGGTTGCTCTAGACAATTGTTCATATTGATACTTGAATCTTAAAGTTGTTGTCAAGCTGAATCTAGGAGATCTCCTAGGTTACTTGGTGATTAGGGTTCTTAGATTCGGTCGGACTATGGACTAAAGCTGAAATTTGGATTACAAATCCACAATAGATTAGTTAAGGTGAAAAGAGAATCGAAAGAATCAATGATCAATAAGCATATCTAAGATGGATTTGAATATTTGAACATATTTTTCTCATAAATTACAAACACAAACATCTTTGCATTCATACTTTAGATTTAATTTTCAATTCTAGTTTAGATTAGTTACTCAACATTCTTAAATCCTCCCTTTAGTTCTATTACTTGGCACGCAATCTGTCCTTCTTTTTAACCAGAAGCGCAGGGGAGGAAAAAGGACTAGTGATGTGACGAATTATCCCTTGATCAAGCATCGCCTGAACCTGTCGCTCAATTTCTGATTACTGGAAATAAGGATAACGATAAGGGCGGACATTCACCGATTTGGATCCTGACTGAAGGTGAATACGGTGGTCCCACGCCCTTTGAGGAGGAAGTCCAACCGACACTTAGAACACAGCAGAATGGCGTTGAAGTGTGTCTCGGACTTCCGGAATCAAATCGGACGGAAAGTCAGGTGATTTGACCGCAGATGTCGGCGGTAAACTGAGTATCTCAAAGTATTCAACGATCCCTTCAAAATCACATAAAGAATGCAATTCATGCATAGAAATTGGTTTCGGCGAATGCCGATCACCTTGCAAAAATATCGTCTTATCGTTCCATGAAAATTGCATAGTCAGCTTAGCATAATCATGAGCAACTGTACCCAATGTTTGTAACCAATGGACACCTAGAACAATCGGTGAGCCATGAACTTCCAATACCTAAAGATCCAGAGAAAACTTATGGCCTTGTAATTCAATAGCGGTTTACGGACACTGATGCGTGCATAATAAATAAGCGCCATGCCCCACAAAGACACGAAACGGAGTAATAGCAGCTAGAGATAATTGTAACTGTTCGACTAAATCAGGATGAATAAAATTATGTGTATTGCCACCATCAATGAGAACTTGCACCTGTACGCCACTAATCACGCCTCCAAGTCGTAGAGAGCGCGAATTTGGGAGGCCTTCCATCGAGTGAATGCTCGAAATATCGCCGGTGACGACCAACTCATTGGTGACGTCGTCAGTTTCCTCATCGTCACTCTAATCACAGCTCAATAATTAATGCCAAGAAACAAGGCTTACAACGATGGCCCCGATGGTACGTCTCATCACAATTCCAACATAAACCTTTTTTAGTACGTTCCTCACGTTCAGCAATAGAAAGACGTTTGATTGGAAGAGATGAGAAATTACCATTCGAATTAGTAGGCCGTTGTGGGACCGGTGTAGGGGCCGGAGGAGACACTGGTGCGTCTTAGGCCGAGCTGTTGGGTTTGAAATCGCCGGAATTCCAGTTGCACCGAGAATTCTTAGTCCACTGTGAAGTGGTGTCGCTAAAAGAAGCCTCCAATCCTTGAGCTAGGGCAAATGCTTGAGACAAGGAGGTCGGGTTTCGTAAATTCAACTCGCGCCTCATCGGTTGCTTCAAACCGGCTTTGAATAAAGAAATCAGCGTCGGTTCAGACAAGCCATGAACATTGTTAAGCAAGGCCTCAAATTCAGTTTGATACTCAAGAACGGATGTCCGTTGTTGAAGCTTGGCCAAGAGACCCACATAATCTTCATAATGGTGTGGATCGAAGCGTTGTTGAACGGACAGTAGAAATGTCGGCCATGTTTCGCCACAATTGTTATGACATTGATAGCGAAACCAATCCGAAGTCGGGTGATCAAACAACATGCCGACTAAACGGAGGCGATCCTGATCGGATGTATAAAAATAGTCGAAGTATGCATGAAACTTGAAGGTCCAACCTTTCGGGTCCGATCCATTGAAGCGTGGGGCATCGACTCGTATTTTTGGGGCATTGTCAAGGCCCGGTGGCGCGCAAACAATGACCCTATGCTCGGCCGGCAGCCCATTAGGGTTTCGCGGCAATAAATGGTGCGTTGTGTGTGCTGGACCCCCAACGGCAGGTGCTGGAAGTTGGTGTCACGGTAGAAGCAGATTGGTGATGATCGCGGGAGCAGCGAGCGCCGAATTAGGGTTGGCGACAGCGAGCGCCGGATTAGGGTTAGCGAGCGCAACAGCCGGCGGATTATGTTGGTGGCCGAGGATGTCGTTTACATTATCGGTACGAAGACACTCGACCTCTTGATCGCGGTGAGCATTCTCTTGATCGAGACGGATGGTTTGCACATCGGTCGTCAATTGTAGCAACATGTCGCGGAGTTTGGCCATGGTGGGTTCGGCGACGACTCCAGCTGCAGCAGTCATGGTGTTCGGGATGAAAGCACCAGTTGGTACAAGCCCGGTGTGGATTCGTATCGAACCCTTGTTGGTTAAAAGGGTGAGTGGAGTCCGAGGTGGACTCCAAACTCCAAGAATTCAGTAAAGAGAGTCACATGGAAAATTAGGGCAAAATACTTCTTGATTAATTGATTAGGAAGACAAGATAGGAGTATATAAGCTAAGCCCTAACGGTTCAAGAAAAGTGTCCCGAGAAAGAACCGTAAAGAAAACCCAAGAAGAGAGTAAAACTCTAGTTTATAAAAATTACACTTTAAATAAAATATCAAAATAAACAAATATTAATCTTCATATCGTCTCGGACGAAGATGAACCCTTGACGGCCTCGTATTGGTAATTTGAGCCGTATTCCCATTCCAACCGATTATTGAACCCTAGTTGTCAACTTGCAATATTTGTGTCTCACAAGAATTGACCTTGCTTACATGGTAAAAGATAGCTCTCCAAATTCATGCAATATGTCACCAACTTCGGATCATTGGCCGACTCCTAAAAGGCTCCGAAGGTATCTTGCTGGTAATCTTCACTTTGGAATTCACATTTCCTTACAATCTCTTTTAATTCCCCGTGAATTCTTGACTTTGGAATTCACATTTCCTTAAAATCTCCTTCAATTCCCCGTGAATTCTTGAATTTAGATTGGGCGAGAGACAAAAATGACTTCATATTCACAATCGGGTACATTCTATATATACTTGGTAAAATCCCAATATCTTGGAGTTGAAACAACAAAAATCAATAGCAAGATCAACCACGGAAGCCGAATACAAAGCTCTTGTAGATATTGTGTTTAAACTATTATGAGTGCTCTCCTTGCTACAAGTGCTCAAAGTCGAGTCCATACAATCTGATGATTTACTATAATAATCTAGAAACTACACCTCTCAGTGCAAATTCGGGTTTTCACTATGAAATATATCGCCTTACTTTTCATTTTACAAGGTAAAACGCGAGTCACTCATGTCTCTACCGACGAGTAGTTTGGTTGACATCCTCACAAAACCATTGCCTACCTAGACCTTGGTTTGATCAACTCATTCCTAAACTTGGACTTTCCAAAGGAGTCACTCTTGAAAGCATATAAGGAAACATTTTATTATATTCTCTGAATTTATGTTATCCTTTATTAAATATAATTACGTCTTTTGTTATATTCTAGGATTAGTTTTTCCTAATTAGCTAGCTTCATTGCAGGACACAATCCTTGATTAAAGGATCTCTTTTGTATTCTCCTTTTATAAGTAAACTACACTATGTCACTAATAAAATTGCAATTACAACATTTATCCTTCCATATGATAGAATTACAATTGATTCTACAATATTTGTCCTTCCATATAATAAAATTTAAATTTGTTCTACAATATTTATCCTTCCATATAAGGTTTATATATATGCAGTATTATATTTTATGACTTTTCATTACATACATATATATATATTTCGTTCATAGTTGACAATGTATTTCTAGTCTATAAATGTTAATTTTGTTCGTTTGGTACAATAGGGAAGGACAAGATCACAACCTATAAGGTTCACAACTCACAATTTCCTCTATTATAATCCAACTACATCCATTTCTACCAAAAAAATAATCCAACTACATCCATTTCTTTTGGAATAAGCACACCCTTTGATTTTTATTTTTTTTTACCTTCAAATTCCGCCCAGAAAAAACTTGCGTCAACAATGGCTGCTTTAGTGTTCATAGCACTTCTTCTAGGGACGGCTGGTTATTCAAGTAAAGCTTAAATCTTTGCATCCTTGCTGGCTTTTTCCCCTCAAATCATGAAAAGGGTTTTTCTATTTCATAATTTTAGAGATGGGTTTTCAAAAATTTAACCCTGGGAAACTTTATATATATAGTGTGTTTGCTTTCAATGAATAGCAGCTGATCGTTTTTTAACCTCGATCTATATATGATTTTGATTTTTGAATGAAGGTGGCACATATTGTGTATGTAAAGATGGGGTTGGGGACACTTACCTTCAGAAGAACATTGACTTTGCATGTGGCTTCGGTGCTGATTGCTCATCCATTAATCAAGATGGAGCATGTTATGAGCCCAACACAGTGAAATCTCACTGTGATTATGCTGTGAATAGCTACTACCAGAAGCAAGGCCAAGTTTCTGGAAGCTGTGATTTTAGAGGAACTGCCACTGTTACTCTCGCTCTCCCCAACCCCAACAGTAAGTATTTCTTCTCTACAACTGTTATTTTCTTACCTTTTCAAGCTTCTTCTAACTTTTTTTAATTAATTATCTTGGTCCAATGTCTGGTGTAATATTATTTTTGCAGCTGTGGAATCTGGTTGTACATATCCTGCAAGCCCCAGGTGGGTTTAATTTTCACCTCTAGCTCTGTTTCTTTGGAGACTTGGGGTGTCTAAAAGTTGAGGATCATGCATGTCAATACATGAATTTCAACCAATCAAAAAAACTAGTGCATGCAGTATACACGTACTAGTAATGCCATGTTATCGTTAACTAGCTAACATGATTCTTTTTGGGGTGTGATTCAGCCAAGTGACAAGCTCCACCTATGATTTGGGCCCCACCGGTAGCGGCATTGATTCGACCGGAGGAAGCTATGGCGCTTCTACGTCTCGCCATGGAAACTCCTTGCCTCTTGCTGGATTAATACTAGTCTTGTTTCAAGTCCTAATGATTTTGTGGGGTTAAGAAAGAAGAATTAGCAAGTTCGAGTCAAGTATAAAGAGAATGGCGGTGGAGTTTGTTGATCGATCCTTTTGGATGAGATTACAAGATTATTACTAGTGGTCCTAGTGGACCATTTTGTTTTAGGTTTTATGACGAAGGTGGGTGAATATGTCAAGAACTAGAACAATAGATCAAACATGCCCACTAGGAGGGATAGGGATATCATTCCTTAATTTTCATTATATATGCTATTATATATGTAGCTCTTCGATCTCTGGCTAGTTATTTAATCAAAACTATGTCATTTTAGCCCCTTATAAACAAAAATTATGTACTTGCTCTAGCGCGGTGAATCCAGAGCCTTGAGCCTTCCATTAAGCAACATGAAAAGGCTGGCTTAAAAAAGGTAAACAACCATTAATGTTTTCCACTTGTTGAAAGAAATCAGACGACTTGTGTTACTGTTACAAACACCCGGAATACAAATGATTATCACCTAAACAAGGACTAAAGTAGATACAAGCAATTAATGAGATACCCAATACAGTGCAAGTTTTTAAAGAAGATCAAAATGTTGTCCAAAAAAACGATTTTCTTTTACGCTAGAAGGAGGGGTTGAACCTCCGACCTTGTGGTTAACAGCCACACGCTCTAACCAACTGAGCTATTCCAGCTTTTGTGATCTTATCTTGTGCATAATACATTTTAAAACATACCAATCTGTCTTTCAGAGTCTTCTGCTGAATATCCTTTTTTTTTGTGGTCGAAACTGCCGAATATCCTTTCCAAATCACAATCCTACGTTGATATTGTTGTCGCGTCGTTTTCCCAGATTGACAAATACTCCCACCCACCTCTTCTTGCTCAAAATTAGCCTTCGATGCAAATATGCAAATGCTAGTTGCCAAATTCTGGAATCAAAACAAAAGTTAATTATCTCTCATGAACTCTTGAAGTTCTCAAGTTTTCTTGTCGGCTCCTGTTCCAGACTTGGGCTATTCTCAGGTCTCCTCTCTCTCTCTCTCTCTCTCTCTCTCTCTCTCTCTCTCTCTCTCTCTCTCTCTCTTCTTCTTCTTCTTCTTCTTCTATCTAATTAAGTATACTTCGGCCATTTTACTCTTAATTACGTACCCAGATGCACTCTTACCCAGACAGATGTTGTTTCCTCGATCTTCACTATGTTTGTATATAAATTAAAATGATTAATAAAGTTGAAATTAGAACTAAGATTCACAGCTGTGCTTGTCTGATATATGCTTAATTTAGGTTTCTTCAAAGGGATGAGAGTTTCTGGTCTGGTGCTGTTTCCAGTCTTTTGGGCTTTCATAAGTCTCAAAGGAGCGGTTTCACATGGCGATCATCCGCTCTCAAAGATTGCAATCCATCAAGTAACATTTACCCTTGATGATTCAGCATACATCAACGCAAATCCCACTGTTCTAGGCCTCAAGGTACACTTTTAATGTCATATCTTAACCAAAAAAAAAAAAAAAACAGAAAAAAAGGAAGCTTAGTAATGTCACATCGTATCATGCACGATTAACACTCAAGCTTAGTAATGTACATAAACTCTTAGACTATTAATAATTTAAATATTTCTACAATACTAAATACTATTAAATATTATATTGTTTATAATTTTTTATTATAAAAAATTACCATATATCTATAAAGAAATTATCATTAATTTTTTATTTTAAAAAATCAACATATATATATATAAAGAAATTCGTAATAAATATCATGTTAAAAAGATAAAAGGTATTTATCCTGTTTTTTTAATATTTTAAATTTATTTTTTAAACATCTTTATAAGCAAATTTTCAAAAGATATTATTATTTTCATTTTAAATATGTTATGATGATTTGGTTTTAACGATAGATGTAAATAGATAAAAAGAATTTAATAAGAAAATTTGGAATAATATGAATGGTTTTTTTAAATGTAAGGTGGGAACAAAATTATTCTAGTGGCTTGAAAAAGTTCAACTTTAAATAAATAGTTACAGATTAATGATACGATAGAAGTTTTTTCCTTATTTATACTTATTTTAAATATAATAAGATAAGATATTAATTGTCAATTTTTAATATGTTTCTATCGATATTGTTCAAGTTATCACAAATGAAAATAAAAAAAGTATTTTTGATATATTTTTAATATCACTATTTTAAATATCTATTTTAATATAGGGTAATATGATGCAATATGATGGTAGATATATTTTATTTTTATTTAAAAATATTAATTATGTAAAATTACACATAATCTATATTTCAAATGTATTATCATTTATATGGCTATTTTTATTTAAAGATACATATGTGATCACGTCTAAATATTTTTTCTTATCTTTTATATATATATATATATATGTATATATCTTGACCTCCTAGATTTCGTTGTAGCGGAGCCCCATTGGGTCAATGATGATGATGATCTTTTACAAATATAATAAATATAATGTCATTTTATTTATCTATATTAGTCATATCTAGTAGTATTATTATATTTTTATGTTTATTTGGGGACAAATTTTTTACAAATATTATTTTATCTTTATTTTTACTTGGAGATTACTTTCTTACATTATTAACTATTTAAAATTATTATTTTTATAATGAGGTAATGTGACGCAACGTGGTGGGTAGAAATTGCTACCACTTTAGTTATTAGTAATAAATTTTTTATTTAGTTCTATTCGTCTATCTAGGTATTATGTCCAAAATTTTCAAATATTACCCTTTTATTTATCCAATCAAAAGCAAAACACATTAAATATATTCACCACCTTTTACCAATATAAATTTAATAGGGATAATTTCATAAGAATAGGACGTTTTAATATATTTGCATTAGACTATAAAGACAAATAGAACTAAACGGAGAAAGTATTTTTAAAAAAAAAAACACTTGTTTAAAGTTGACTTGAAATTTATAGCATCATTCTTGTATGATGTTGAGTTTGTACAGGCATAGGAGTTATCAATGGTTGAGCTTCTATTTTTCTTTGTGAATCTCTCAGGGTCAAAGTTCAGAATGGATCACATTAGAGTATAGCTACTCAAACCCATCAGCCAATGATTGGATTGGCGTTTTTTCACCCGCCAATTTCAGGTTTACTAGACGACATTCAAACTGTGAATTTATCCTTAAAACATAAAGTTTCATCTTGATCATGGTTCTTGACATTTCAATGAATATAAATTAATTTTTAGTGCTTCAACCTGCCCTACTGAAAGTCCAACAGAATATCCTCCTCTGCTGTGCACTGCTCCTATAAAGGTGAGTATGAATGAATAGTACTTTGGCTCTCTTTAATTTGCTGATTGCTTGTTAAGAAACATATTTGATGCTGAAAATTACTACTCGTGTATTATTTTGTAGTTTCAATTTGCAAATTATTCCAGTCCAGATTACACTAGTACTGGAAGAGGAAGATTGAAACTTCAGTTGATCAACCAGAGATCTGACTTCTCATTTGCACTATTTTCTGGTGGAGTATTGAATGTATGTTCCTTATGAGGCCTTTCTCTTTTATAACTAATGAAACACAAAAAATGTTTTATATCATTTTTCTTTGTGTATGATTCTGATGATATCTTCTTTTCAACAGGCAAAGTTGGTGGCAGTGTCAAATGTGGTAGCTTTTGCTAATCCCAACGCCCCTCTTTACCCACGCATAGCTCAAGGAAAATCATGGAATGAAGTAACTTTCTTAATCTTATACTTTGCCTTAGCATTGTCTTCATAGGCATTAGTTTTCTAAAACATAAAAGAGGACTTAGTACAGTTCCCAACTTTTCTGATATGCTATTTTTTCTCTGTACTCAGATGACTGTAACTTGGACAAGCGGATATGGGATTAATGAAGCCAAACCCTTCATTGAATGGGGAGCTCAAGGAGGGGAAAAGATTCAATCACCAGCTGGGACACTGACCTTTGATCGGAGTAGCATGTGTGGTGAGTAGAGCAATTCATTTTAATGTTTGATTCTATTACACATGAAGCATAACTTATAGCTTGCAGAAAGAGATCTCTTCTTAGTGGATCTATTACCTAAACGAGCAATGAGACACTGGAAAGTATACAAGGAAGGACAGGATTATACCGAGTTGCTGAATAATTGGTTTTGAGTTCTTTGATATAGATGGGGCGCATCCTCATGCTCATTGGCTTTTATACACTGCCTTTGAGATGGATTTAGTCCCTATATCAATTTTGGTGCATTCTAACTAAATTTAGTTATTTTTGTCACATAACTGAATTTCAGTTTTTCTTGGGTCTATGTGGCTTACCTCTTTCCCTTGGGCAGGGGTACCCCCAGATTCCGCTGTAGCGGAGCCTCACTGGGTCAATGATGATGATGAGTTCTTTGATATAGAACACAACTGAAAATTCAGCCAAAATGTCTCCGCAAAAGTTGCTATAGGGATGCTTTCATGTTGATTTTGGCATTGGTTCTGTTGATGCTACACAAGCTTTAGACGAAAGTTCAAATATATTGCAGGTGCACCGGCTAGAACAGTTGGGTGGCGTGATCCTGGATTTATACACACAAGCTTTCTCAAGGAATTATGGCCCAATTCAATGTATGGTATAATGTTTTATGCTGTAAAATCTTCCAGAAATTTATGAAATTCTGACCTTCGGCCTTCACAGCAACAGTAGCATAAAAAAAATTGCTAATATTTTAATGAGAAGCTGTAAATTCTCACATTGAAGTTATAATACTAAACATAACACCCAATGCAGGTATTCCTACAGGTTGGGTCACAAGCTATTGAATGGTACATATGTTTGGAGTCAGATTTATCAGTTCCGAGCCTCACCTTATCCTGGCCAAAACTCCCTTCAACGAGTAGTCATTTTCGGTGATCTGGGAAAGGTTTGATCTCCTCTATGTTCCTGTGATCTTGGTCATATATGAGTTTTAGGGTCAGTTGTCCATGATTATACCTAAACTAGATGTACTGCTTTCTGATATCAGTGACCATAAGCTCAATTGGCTCGTGTCATTTGTGGGATAGCATGAGTATGTCATTACATAATTATCTCTTCATAAGCATGCTATTTGCAGGATGAGATTGACGGTTCGAACGAGTACAATAACTTCCAGCGTGGCTCTCTCAACACTACTAAACAACTGATCAACGACTTAAACAACATTGATATCGTCTTCCACATAGGAGATATCTGTTATGCAAACGGATACCTCTCACAGTGGGACCAGTTCACATCACAGATTGAGCCCATTGCCTCGACTCTTCCTTACATGATTGCGAGGTTTTGTTGACATTGATTACCTAATACTCTCTTGCTAGATTCTGATCAAAACTGAAAACGGGTGTTTCCCTTTATTGATCTTAGTGGAAACCATGAACACGACTGGCCTGGAACCGGATCCTTCTATGGAAACTTCGATTCAGGAGGGGAGTGTGGTGTTCCTGCACAAAACATGTTCTTTGTTCCTGCTGAGAACAGGGCAAAGTTTTGGTAATCCATCCCATCCTCTAACAAAAGCCACTAAGAGCCCATTCGGATTGCACAACATAATGCATTTTCTCCTGCAATGCAAACTCACTCTAAATGTCAATTGTTGTTCTATATGGCTATTTGTTTTGATTCTAGGTATTCGACCGATTACGGTATGTTCAGATTCTGTGTAGCCAACACCGAAGAAGATTGGAGGGAAGGTACAGAGCAGTATAAGTTCATTGAGCATTGTCTAGCATCAGTGGACAGGCAAAAGCAGCCATGGCTCATCTTTCTTGCTCATCGCGTGTTGGGTTATTCTTCCTGCAAATATTACGTGGAACAAGGTTCGTTTTCTGAGCCAATGGGACGAGAAGGGTTTCAAAAAATCTGGCAGAAATACAAGGTTGACATTGCCTTGTTTGGTCATGTGCACAACTATGAAAGAACTTGTCCTATATATGAGGTATGTATGTCTCGACTTTCTAGAAGAGAAAGATTGCAGATCTTGTGTCGGAGCCCTAAATCTAAAAATAAAAGATAAAAATCTCAAAGCAAGCATCTCGACCAATTTTGAAGCATCATCACATGCAATTCATTTCATTCATCTTGTCTGTCCAAATACAATATGTGCGTCCTCCTTTATTAACAGATAAATAAGATAACTAATTCCTAAAACAAATAAGAAGGGCTTGTCTAGCATCAATACAGGTATATATGATCTGGGTTTGGATCAAATTGACGACTGTTACTTGTTTTTTTATTCCTACAGAATATCTGCACCAGAGAAGAGAAGGATCATTACAAGGGCTCATTGAACGGCACAATTCATGTAGTTGTTGGGGGAGGAGGAGCAAGCCTTACTAAATTTTCAAGCATGGTTCCAAACTGGAGTTTATACAGAGATTATGACTATGGGTTTGTGAAGCTAACCGCATTTGATCATAACAACTTATTGTTCGAGTACAAGAAAAGCCGAGATGGGAAAGTTTATGATTCTTTCAGCATATCCCGGGATTATAGGGATATTCTGGCCTGCACATTTGACAGTTGCCCTAGTTTGACACTTGCTTCCTAAGCTCAATCCTAAGCTCAAAAAGGGTACATGTATTTATTGTATATGACACTGCAAAATATGCTTTCGTGTGATATGAACCTGTATTTATTGTATATGACACTGCAAAATATGCTTTCGCTTTACCCTGTATTGTGTAATCCATTAGAGAAAGCTTTGATATGAACCTGATATTGAGGATAATGAAGAATGGGAGAAATGATTTGACTATTAGCTCAATTTGGACAAATGTGGTCTAAACAGGGAAAACTTTCTTCCCCCTGAAATATACTACAAATGAGAAATACAAGAGTCCGCAGCAGATTCCAGTTATAAGCAAAACCCAATTAAAACCAGATGGGTCATCAAAGATGGGGGCTTCAAAGTTCATCCCAAACACTGCTGTGATGGAAGCGAAAATAGTGGCTACAAAGGTTGCAGCTGTAAGAAGCAGCTCAAATTTTATCAGTTGGTTCTGAACATTGCCCTGTTGATGTAGATATTATTAGCCCAACATTTGGTATTCAACTTTAGTACCATAACAAGCAGAAAGATAACAAAGGATGGAAAAGCCATACCAGTTTTATGTTTATCAAGTCCTCTGTATCATCAATGTATTCTTTAAGCTGCATTGCAAGGAGAAAAATGTACCAATTAATATTAACCATGTTAGGAATACCAATTCAACAATTGATCCAAAAGATACTTGAATCATATCGCCCTCTAAGAGTGCGTCTGGATTACCTGGGATAATCCAACATCTAAGGACTATTACAATTTAATACATTATGTGCAACATAATGTATTATCCCAAGTAATAAGAACAAATCCTAAAATTACTGCTTGTTTTGCTAATTAAACATAATGCCAAGGCTTAGGGCCCTTACCGATGACAACTTGCTCAGAGTATGGTCAATGAAAACAAAATATGCCTCGAGCAACATTTCAAGTTCTACTATATCCTCCTTGTCACTTAATGTGCTCATAAAACTTCCACGTCTGCTTGAGCTCATACTGCTAAAAGTCCTAGTCAACCTCTGAGATATAATGGTTGATGGCTTTGGTGAAACCGGTGAAACAGGTGCAGATTTTGATGGCTCTTTCATATGAGCTGTAGCAGGACCTTCCCCGGATGAGTCACCAGAACTATAAGCTTCTGCTCTTTGTTTCTTCTCAGTCAGGTACATCTCAGCCATATCACCGTCGTCATCCATAAGATGCTCTATTTCATCATGGACCTGAGAATCAAACCTAAGAGCTTAAGTGTGCCAAAACTGATGTCAATACATAGCAGGAAAGTAGGCTACTAAATTTACATCTTACCTTCTGAACTCGCTGAGTCAGACCAAGGAGGTGACCTTTGAATCTACGAACACGTTCAAGGTTTAGAGTGTTAATTGAGGTAGCGAGTTCATCTAGCACTGGATGTATTTCCATAGCCAATTCTTTAGCCTAATGAAAACAGATTCCTTTAAAAAAAACATTCATGCAATTGAAGTGCAAAAGATCCACAAAAGAATGAGATTACACAAATAAGAAGGTAAAGCTAAGCAGAATCTCAATGCTATAACAACTTTCTGATCTGCAGTGGAAAAAATGTGAGATATTTAAGAAGTCTTACAGTGCACTTCCATAGACGAGTTTATTTTCAAATAATGGATATCAAGTTAAACTAATAGGTTTATTTCAGAAATAAATCCAATAAGAAAGATGCATTGTCCATGATTTTGTTGGCCTAGCCACAACGTACCTGGGCATCCAATGATATGCATGTTAGCTCCAGAGCCAATTCAAGGGCCTTAAATTCAAAAGGTAGGTTATCTGTAGAAACAGATGACATTATAAGCACATGGTGAAGTAGCAACTTACACAAATTAAAGTTATAGAATTCGTATGAATGCAAAAGACTTCAAACTCTTCGTTTTCCTAATGTTGGAACAATGAATCGATATTCCTCATATAGTATTCCACAGAAATAAAAATTCAGTTTATTCACACGGTAATATCATAAATGCTCTCCGTGTAATGAGGCAGCTTTATGCTTTTCTTGCCAATCCTAAAAGCCTCCAAACAACCAACATAATATATAGAGAGAGTATCAACAATTCTCTCATTACTAAGTTTGTCTCAAAAGAAAGCACTGTAAAATAAGGTAATAAAGAAGAAACTTGCCAGGTTGTTCTCTCTTTGCTTGAAGGCGATTACACAATTCTGACTTGTACTGTAGAACAGCACCGTCCAAAGAATTCAACAAGACAACCTCATCAGCAGTGATGACGCATCGAATCTGTTCGAGATTAACCACAATAGCCTTTTCTCTTCCTAAAATTGTAGAAGGATATATGAACAATGGGTCCAAAAGCCGAAGATCACGGGAGGGTAGAGAGCACTGCCGCATTATGGTTCCCTTGTCAAGCGCCAGAACTTTGGCATTGCCATACGCATCAATCCGTATCCAGGAACGACTCCCATGACCTCGCTTCTTAGGGCCAGGAAGAGAAGGACCATTTTCTTGACCACCTATTCTACTTCTTGTTGAAGTATCACGAGAAGAGGTAGTATCAGAAGACAGCAAGGGCTGAGATTTCTCCATCATACTTCACCTCTTCCTCCTACAAATGAGTATGTATTTCACAGAGGACAGGATTCCTACCCCCTGAAACTGAACCTGTAAAGTGGAAAAAATGAGTACAAAGCCAATCATTCAGTATGATATAACCCTCAGAAACTACAGCCCATTGAATTCTTTGTTAGTTCAACACGCCGGACAAGTTAAGGGATGAATTTCACTGTGAACTTATTGCTCTTATAACTGAAATTTGTAACATAATACATAGAAAATCCTGTATCAACAATTGCAATCAAAACTGATATATATACTAGTATATGAGCCCACAAATGCAACTTATCCAATCCACTAAGCAGTTCACACACAATTGCCCTCATATCCATTTAATCCTCAATCACCTTCATACGGAGTACTCTACAGATAACCTAATCCAATTTCAACTACGATGATCTTCAGGGTGACAAAATCTCAGCTCATATCCACACACGTGATATAGCACCATGATCAGATGCGAAGAGACTGGGTGAATTTCAAAGCATAGATACCGACGCAAATTATGATAAAAGATACACAATTCAAGTGAAAAATCAAGAATCAAGCTGATGTATGAAAAGAAGGGAAGGAATTTTCAGGGGTTTACAAACCCTAAAATGCCAAATTAAATGCATCGAAACTGAAAATGGGGTGAGAGGAAGTCGAAACCTTTTCGAAAAGGGGGAATGGAGCGCATTGAAGGATGAAATGAATTGAAGATCCGGGATATTGGACATGTGGAGGAAGTCCTATAATCCGGTAAGCACCGCACCGATATCCCAAAATTAACAATATTGGTGGAGTGAGAATGGAGAATCCATACCACCGATTAAAAAAAGGGATGAACTAAGATTCTTTCGATGGGCAACAAATTATATTTATACGCGTCCAACAAAATAAATTAATTAAGGGTGACGTAGATTCCATCATAAAAGAAGAAATTAAAAAAAAAAATTGCCCTTATATTATTCACTCCCTTGTTTGGCTTGGCCGAAATCATCAACATCACATTCACATACAAAGAAGACATCAAACTTAAATAACGGATTATATAACCATAGCAACATGCCTCAAGTTATCTAAAATTTGAAGAACACTTTACCGTAAAAGACTTTATGTCATTTGTTTACTGCCTGGTAGGGAGTTTGGTTCTAGAGAGAAAGCAAGTGGTATTCAATAAAAATAGTAATGGCCGTGCAAGAGTGTTGAGGAATTCATTCAAAACCATCTCATGTGATGGAACAAAGAAAAAAAAATGTGAATGGAGAAGTTATTGTGCCTCGAAGAGAACAACGACCAAGACAAAGGAAAACCAAATGAAAATGGGCGGAACCCCAAAATGAATTCGTAAAAATCAATTTTGATGGATCTAAAAGAGAGAATGACAACTGGACAGTGGAACAAGCAGAAGTTATGAGATTATTTGAGGCTATACAAGACGCTCATAAGAGGAATCTCCACTACATAGAGATTGAAGGCGACAGTCTAATCGTGATTAATGCTCTTAAGGGAAGTCGATCCAGTCCCTGGACAATTGACATGCTAATTACGGGCACCCGGATTATGTTGCAATCTTTTGAGGTGGTCATTACCAAACATATACCTCGAGAATGCAATTATGTGGCTGATTCAATTGCAATACTACACCATGATTGTAGTATCAATCAAATTTTAAACCATGGAGGGGTCCTAACCCTCATCCATAAGGCTGCCCTAAGCTGACATAGTCTGCCTAATCTTCACGTATCAAAAAAAGAAATCAAACACCAAATTAATATTTTAACAAAATTTAATAATATTTAGGTATTTTTCTTTGGTCACTTGTGTGAAGTGTCCAAGTATGGTCTTCTATCCAATTTTCTTTGCTAACTAATACTTCCTCGTTCAAAAATATATGTCGTTTTAGAATTTATCTTAAAATTTAAAAAGTAATATATTTTGATTTAAACATCCTTAATCTTGTTGAGATCTTTTCTCTCATATTATATATTTATGTAATTATTTTTAATTAATAAGGAAAATATTGAGCAAAAAGTGTGGTAAAATATGTTAAATGACAAGTATTATTGAATAAAATAATCAGGCTAAAACGACATGTATTTCTGAAAGAAGGGAGTAAAAATATAAATCAGCTAAGAAGGTATCGGTAGAGCAATTAAGAAATGTTCACGAACGGTGTTGCACAATATTTTTTAATTAAATATCATTTTTATTTATTTACGAATACTCAAGCTATGGTAAACATTAACTAATTAATAAAATAAAACAATCTCATTTAACTTTATTTTTGTTGTAATATTGGTGAGGTTTAAACTCGATATAAATAAAAGAAATGAGAGAACTTAGAGAGAAATTCTTGTACATTCTTATTCTTCTTTCTTCTTCTTCTTATCCATTTTCTCTTTACACAAACCTCTATTTATAATCTAATAGAGGGGTGGTGTTACAAGCATGTACTTGAATGGGAGAGTTAAATTCAAAAGATGTTTTATGTGTTCTAAATGAGAAAAATAGGGAACGTAAGGATCATGTACATCCAACTACTAACGTAAGACATTTACAACACTCCCCCTTGGATGTACATCTTATAGTTTACGTATTGCCTCGTTAAAAACCTTCACTTGGAAAAACCTTGTGGGATAAAAACCAAGATAAAGGGAAAAAGAGAACAACACATATGTAAACTACTCACTCCCTCAATATAGCGAACATCTTTCAAGGAGTGCAATATTGAATCTCTTATATGCTTTGACGTTGCCTCATTAAAAACCTTGTCAGGCAAAACCCAATGGGACAAAAACCTGATCGAAGGGAAAAAGAGTGCAACGAATATAATATATGCTCCCCTTGAATTCAATGTATGTCTCGAAGTTTGCACATTCCAATCCTGGATACCAATTCTCCAAATTTCTTGGGGATCATAGACTTTGTGAACAAATCAGCCAAATTGTCATTTGAGCGAATTTGTTGGACATCAACTTGTCCCGCTTCTTCTAACTCATAAGTAGAGAAAAACTTTGGCAGTATATGTTTTTTGTCGTCTCCCTTGATATAGCCTTTCTTCATCTGAGCAACACATGCTGAGTTGTCTTCATATAATATTGTTGGATCATTGGTGATGGGACTCATTCCACATTCTTTTTGAATAAATTGAATCATTGTCCGCAGTGCTACACATTCTCTTCCTGCCTCATACAAAGAAATCAATTCTGCTTGATGTGATGATGTGGTTGTTACAATTTGCTTTGTTGATTTCCATGAGATGGTGGTACCCCCGTATGTAAACACATAACCATTTTGTGACTTGGCTTTGTGTGGATCAGATAAATACCCTGCATCTGCATATCCAGCCAAAGTGGCATTCCTTTGGTTACGGTAGAACAACCCAAGATCATGTGTACCTTGGAGGTAACAGAATATGTATTTGACTCCATTCCAATGCCTCCTAGTGGGTGCAGAACTATACTTGGATAACAAATTTACTGCAAAAGCAATATCTGGTCTTGTATTGTTAGTCAAATACATTAGAGCACCAATTGCACTTAAATATGGAACCTCAGGACCAAGAACTTCTTCATCCTCTTCTCGGGGACAAAATTGATCCTTTTCAACATTGAGAGATCGGACTTCCATGGGAGAGGTCAAAGGATGTGCCTTGTCCATATAAAACCTTTTTAAAATTTTCTCTACATAGTTAGATTGGTGGATACAAATTCCATCTTTTAGGTGCTCAATTTGTAAGCCAAGGCAAAACTTTGTTTTACCAAGGTCCTTCATCTCGAATTCTTTCATCAAATATTTTACAGTATCTTGGATTTCATTTGAAGTTTCGATGATGTTCAAATCATCAACATAGACTGCAATAATAGCAAATCCATTTTCGGATCGTTTGATGAAAACACACGGACAAATTGCATCATTCTTATATCCTTCTTTCATAAGGTATTCACTGAGGCGGTTATACCACATTCGTCCGGATTGTTTTAATCCATACAATGACCTTCTTAGTTTTATGGAAAACATTTGTCGAGATCCATAATTTTTAGCCTCGGGCAGTTTTAGTCCTTCTGGGACTTTCATATGGATGTCCGTATCAAGTGAACCATACAAATATGCAGTAACGACATCCATGAGGCGCATTTGTAGTTTTTCAAAGATAGTAAGGCCAATTAGAAATCTCAATGTAGTTGCATCGACTACTGGAGAGTAGGTTTCCTCATAATCAATTCCAAGAATTTGGAAAAAACCTTGGGCCACAAGTCTTGCCTTATATCTTACAATTTCATCTTTCTCATTTCGTTTTCTTACGAAAACCCATTTGTAGCCGACTGGCTTTACACCTTTTGGTGTATGAATTACAGGCCCAAAAACTTCTCGTTTTTCAAGTGCTTTTAATTTTGTCTCAATGGCTTCTTTCCATTTTGGCCAATCCTTCCTGAAGCGACATTCATCCACTGATTTTGGCTCAATGTCATCATCTTCAGTCACAATATCAGTAGCCACTAAGTAGGCAAATAAATCATCAATAATGATATCCTTTCTATTCCACTGTATACCTGTTTGCACATAATTTATGGAAATCTCAAAATTGTCAATATTTTCATTATTATCTAGGATATCTTCTTTTGAGAAATTTTGTTCTTCGATCTCTTTGCCTTTATCATTATTTTCATCATCCATTGTGGCTTCTCCTGATATACCCTTTTGGTTCTTTAACTTCCTCAGCTTTAAATCTTTTGAACCTAGTGGCCTACCACGCTTTCTACGCATTGTAGACTCACTTGCAATGGGCAGGTTTGACTGTCCAATGGGTATTTCAATTCTTGCAGGAGCATTTTCTGCAGGTATATGTGACTTAGTTACCTTCTTTGTGTCAGTAAATGCATCTGGTAACTGATTTTCAATATTTTGAAGATGTATAATCTGTTGGATTTCTTGTTCACACATTTTTGTTCTTGGATCAAGATGAGATAATGTTGTTGCATTCCATGTGATTTCTTTCACATTTGGGTCCACCTTTTTCTTCTCTCCCCCTAAGATTGGGAAATTATTTTCGTCAAAATGACAATCAACATATCTAGCTATAAACAAATCACCAATTATTGGTTCGAGATATCTAATAATCGAGGGGGATTCGAAACCAACATAAATTCCCAATCTTTTTTGTGCACCCATCTTTGTATGCTGAGGAGGAGCTATTGGGACATAAACTGCATATCCAAATATTTTAAAATGTGAAATGTTTGGCTTCTTAGCAGATACCAATTGCATCGGGGAATGTTCATGATTTGCACTTGGTCTTAATCGAATCAAGCTTGTAGCATGCAATATTGCATGTCCCCATGCAGATGATGGTAACTTTGATTTCATAAGCAATGGTCTAGCAATTAATTGTAATCGCTTTATTAATGACTCAACGAGACCATTTTGTGTGTGAACATGTGCCACTGGATGCTCTATATCAATCCCAATTGACATACAATAGTCATTGAAAGTTTGTGATGTAAATTCTCCTACATTATCAAGTCGGATTTTCTTTATTGTATAATCCGGAAATTGAGCCCTCAATCGGATTATTTGAGCAAGGAGTTTAGCAAATGCAACATTTCTAGTTGACAATAAACTTACATGTGACCAACGTGTGGATGCATCTATTAGCACCATAAAATATTGAAATGGTCCACATGGTGGAACAATTGGTCCACATATATCTCCTTGGATTCTTTCTAAGAATGTTGGAGTCTCACTTGCAATTTTATTTTTAAAGGGCTTGATAATCAACTTTCCAAGTGAGCAAGCACTAAAAGTAAAATCACTAGGCAAAAGAACCTTAATGTTCTTTAATGGGTGTCCAAGTGAATTCTTTATGATTTTATGCATCATTCCTGATCTTGGATGACCTAAGCGGTCATGCCACAATGTAAATGTAGGTTGATCATTTGGCCTTTTTTTGGTCGCTATATTAACCTCAAACGGATAGATATATGTATGGTATAATCCGGAGGCTTGCACTGGCATTTTTTCAAGGATATATTTATAGCCAGATTCATGTGTTGTGATGCACAAATATTCTCTCCCGTTTTCATTCATGGTTTCGATATGAAAACCATTTTGACACACGTCTTTAAAACTCAATAAATTTCTTCAAGATTTACTCGAATATAATGCGTCATTTATTATTAATTTTGTTCCCTTTGGGAGTAGAATAATAGCTCTTCTTGAGCCTTCGATGAGGTTCGACACACCAGATATTGTGGTAACATTGCCTTCAAAGGATTTCAACTGTGTGTGAATTATTCTTTATTTCTTAAAACAGCGTGTGTCGTTGCACTGTCTAGGAGACAGTGCTCCTTCCCATCAGGTTTCACATTAGGTGATTCCATGTTTTCTATATAAATGAAGAAAATAAAAATCAAGACATTAATAATAAAAATTATTATTATAAAACTATATATATCATACAAGGATAGTTATATCATAATATAAAGTCCTTCAAGTTCGAAAAAACATACTAAAAAAAACATTGCAACATTTTATTTAAGAAGGAATATAATATAGATATTTAGAGGATATTGTCTTCATTCAGGCCTCTAAGGCAAAGTCATCATTATTCTCAAGGTTGAGAAAATCAGAGACATCCAAACTAGTCATCGGCGGTTTACTCGGGCCTTCATTTTCCATGTAATTGATCTCTGTAGCCTTTTCATTATTCTTTTGAGCTTGATAGAGCTTCACCCAGTGGGGAGCTATGCGGCATATCTTTGACCAGTGACCAATCCTGCCACATCTGTAGCATATAGTTTTGGATTTCTGAGAAGATTCCTTTTGATCCGTTTGGACCTTTCGCTTTCCATCACTTTTGTTGACATCATTCTCATGATGGTTATCATGACTTTTATTATAGTCTTGACCATGACCACGTCCACGACTATGACCACGACCACCACGACCACGGCCAGGTCCATGACCATTATGGTGTCTTGATTGTTGCCCATGTTCATTTTCATTTCCATATTGGAATCCCTTATCCGTAGCATTTACTTCCAGAGGTGCAATTGAGCCAGTTGGCCTGAGATTGTGGTTTTTCATCAAGAGCTCATTGTTTTTTTCAGCAACAAGCAATACTTTCAACAAATCAGCATTTCTCTTGAAGCCTCTCTCTCTATATTGTTGTTGTAACAACACATTTGAGGCATGCATAGTGGAGAAAGTTCTCTTCAACATTTCTTGCTGGGTAATCATACGGCCATATAGTCTCAATTGAGATGTGATCCTATGAATAACACTGTTGTACTCGGTGATGGACTTATAGTCCTGGAACCTTAAAGTGTTCCATTCATATAGTGCTTGTGGGAGTAAGACCTCATTCTGATGGCCATAACGTCCATTTAAGCTATCCCACAATTCTATTGGATCCTCCAGAAACAAGTACTCAGTTTTGAGACTTTTGTGAATATGGTGGCAGAGAAACACAATGGTTTTTGCCTTTTCTTGAGGGGTGACATCATTGTTTGCCACTATTGTTTATTCAAGGTCATTTGCTTTAAGGTGAGCCATGACATCAACCCTCCATTCGAGGTATTTTTGGCTCGACAAATCAAGGATGTCAAATTCTCTTTTAGCGATGCTTGCCATTTAGTTACTACATATAAAGATTATAAACAAGAATTAATCAATATGTTTAACATTATGCATATATTATATATGAGTTGGCTTAAGGCCGATTTAGATCGGTTTTGAACAAGTTTGTTTTTTTGTTCTTATTATAAAACAATATCATACTTATTTTATTTTGAGTAAAACATTTCTCAAAATTTATATGGTGAATTCAATATTTTCTTTGTATCTTATATCAATTCAAAAACATGCTCCTATTTTATAAAAAAAACTTTTCAAAAACTTGGAAGACAAAACGAGTTTCTGATGTAGAAGATCCTGAATAAGGCAACTATAGAGCATACTCCTCAAAACGATTTTCGTAAAACTTTTTGCATGATTGAAAAATAACAAGTGATAGAAAGTTATACCTTGAAGATTAACAAAGATCAAATTAGAGAATAGAGACCCGTGCTGATAACGTGTTGTAATATTGGTGAGGTTTAAACTCGATATAAATGAAAGAAATGAGAGAACTTAGAGAGAAATTCTTGTATATTCGTATTCTTCTTTCTTCTTCTTCTTATCCATTTTCTCTTTACACAAACCTTTTTTTATAATCTAATAGAGGGGTGGTGTTACAAGCTTGTACTTGAATGGGAGAGTTAAATTCAAAAGATGTTTTATGTGTTCTAAATGAGAAATAGGGAACGTAAGGATCATGTACATCCAACTACTAACGTAAGGCATTTACAACAATTTTGTATTATTTAATTGGACCTTTAAGAAATTGAGATTATGTGATATAACTAGCAAGCCTTATGCTACGTGGCATTCTCTATTGATAAATGTTATGGTTTATAAATAGAGTTATGCTTGAAATTTTGTTTTTCCCGCTTCTCCTCTTCTTCTCCAAGTCTTTTACATCTTCTTCTCTATCAGGTTTTCTCTTCCGCGTTATGTTGACATGATATGAGAGCATAGATTATAATCCGAGCAAGTTTTTTGTTGATCGACTGAACATTCCTCGTTTTGATCAATCAACTTTTTTTCAAATATTTCTTTGAAAAACCTAAAAATATGACTAGCATAAGGCTTCAAAGAGTGGTGAATAATCCCAGATTGATCATTCCTCGTTTTTATCATTTTCTTCTTTCATGAAGTGATAATCCCAGATTGAGCTTGGTGACGTAGATATTTGATGGATCAGGCTTCAAAGAGTGGTGAATTTCTATGAGAATCGCACTCTTGGCCAAAAACAAAATCGGATTCATCGATGTAACCTTAGCTATACCGAACAAGACAAATGTTACTTACAATCGATGGGATTCGTTGTAATGATATGGTAAAATTCCGGATATTAAATGGATTATGTTCGAAAATTCGTCGAAGTGTTCTTTATATCAACACTGCTCATGAGATCTGGGAAGAGGTCATTGCTCGATATAACCAATTGAGTAGAGCACAACTTTATTCAGTTTGAAGGAAGCTCAATTTATTGTTGTAAGGTGAGAACACAATCTTTGTCTACTTTACTAGATTGAGATCTTTTTAGGATGATCTCGATAGTTTCTAACATTTTCGTAGATGTACATGTGGTTTTGTGAAAGAAATTCTGAAGCATGAGGAAGATCAGAGGTTGATTGATTTTCTAATGGGACTAAATGAACGTTTAAAACTATGAGAGGAGTAATTTTGATGATCAAGCCTTTGCCAACCATTAATCACGCTTATTCTCTTTTGTTGCAAGAGGAGAAATAACGAGAGATTCAAAGTACTTCTCATAACTTTAATGAATCTGCATATATGAATATGGTTGCAAGATCACAGAATGCGATCACAAAATTCTTCTAGAAATTAGCAAAAAGGGGATGGAGATAAGAAGCCTATCTATTGCACTAATTGCAAGAAGACCAATCATATTATAGATCGATGTTATTTCAGTATAGGCTTTCCACCTGGATATAAAGGTAACAAGCCTGAATAAGATGAGAAATTTGCTGGAAATGTTCAAACCTCTGGTACATCAGGAACATCTGAGTTTTTATCAGAACAAATATCTCAATTGCTAAGGCTACTTGATGTTAAAGTTTGAAAGGCTAAAGAATTTGATCAAGATGACTTTTTTGATTTCGTAGGTACCACCTTCATCTCAAAGCTTTTCAATAAAACCAACTGGATTGTTGACAGTGGGGCAAGCTATCACATGTGCAGTGATTTTACTCTATTTGATTCAATATAATAGTTGGCAAGACCTTTTGTCATCTCCATGCCAAATGAGGAAACAATCACTATACAACTCATGGAATAGTGCAAGTTTTACCTGATTTGGTTTTGAGAGACATTTATTCATGTGTAACTTGATTTCAGTTGGAAAATTGATAAGAGAGTTATAATGTAAAGTGTTGTTTACTCCTTCGAGATGTTTATTGTAGGCTCCTTTTATGAGGACACATGTGGAGATTGGTAGGGCTAACAAGCATCTGTATTTCCTGGTTATTGGGATGATTAGGAACAGAATAAAGCCAGGGTTTAGCTACGTACAAGTGATGTTATCTCTTGCTATGTTGATGTACCTCTTTGGCACAATAGACTTGGACATTTACTTTACTATGAATGGCAAGCCTTACCCTTCCTAAAACATCATATTTCTAATAAAACTGAATCCACACCTTATGAGATTTGTGCCAAGTTGAGACAAACCAGATTATCTTTTCCCACTAGTACCACCACCTCTACTCATCCTTTTCAACTCATTCATATTGATCTTTGGGGGCCTTTTCATACCATGACCCATAATGGACACAAATACTTTCTCACCATTGTGGATGACTTCTCTAGATAAACTTGGGTGCATTTACTTTCCACTATGAGTAATGTCCTTACAATTTTAAAACACTTTGTAGCTATGGTTGAGAGGCAATTCCAAAGAAAGTTCAGATCATTAGGTCTGACAATGCCTTTGATCTTGGTTCAAGTTTAGAAAGTAGAGCTTTCTTGAGCTCACAAGGCATAGAACATCAAACTTCTTGTGTAGCCACACCACAACAAAATGGTGTGGTTTAGAGAAAACATAGGCATATCTTAGAGGTTGCTAGAGCTTTGATGTTCCATTCTAAACTCCCTCTTCAATTTTGGGGTGAAAGTGTTTTAACTACAACTTACATAATCAATAGAATTCCTACAAAAAAAATCTTCATAATCAAACTCCTTATGAGATTTTATACCCAAAAAATCGTTCTATTCTCATATGAAAACCTGAGGTTACTTCTGTTTTGTCTCTACTTTGAAACACAACATGGACAAATTTCAAGCCCGAGCAACTCCCTTTGCCTCTACTATGAAAACCTTCGGTTAATTGTAGGAGTGAAATCTTCTACATGTGTGTTTGTTTATTAGTTTAAAACCTCATTCTTAGCGCTCGTTTATTTCGAGTTTCAATCGTCTTTATTTTTTTTAATTTTAGGGGCATGTCCACGCACTATATATGTTTGAGGTGCATAATTACGCACTAAAAGTGCACATTTGACCATCTAAGTGTGTATCTTTGCACTAAAAGTGTCAACACACATTTATTTCTTAGTTGTGTACTGAAAATGTAAGTGCAAATTTTTAGCTAAATGTAAATGTTATATAAAAGTGAATATTTCCTAGGATGAAGTGCATGATAAGTATGTTAAAGTGTAATATTAATAGTGCATGTGTAACATGTTTGTTTATGAGGAAAAAAATTGGTAGACCGGACATGCCCGGTGTACCGAGAGGCCATCATAAAATGGCAGTCGAAACCGACTAGGTGAGTCACAACAAAACGCCACACAACAAGCAAAGCACTACAGGCAAGGCCAGGGAAAAGCATGCAGACACCACAAATCTATGGGTAAGATTGAACGGACGAGTATGACACTTTCACGGGTTTAAAACCAAGGCGTATAGTGCCGCCGGATAGCAAGATGAGATCCATATGATCAAACTCTAATCGGAACCCCAACACGACCATAACAAACACCCACAAACTCGGACTTAACAAACCTGCCAAGCCAAAAACCACAACGAAAGAGAAAAACGGACAAAAAAGGCCAAAAGCCAAACCATCAAAAAATCCACTGAGAGTGGAAAAAGGCCTTAAACAAAAGTCTTCAAACAAGCCTTCAAAAAAGCCACGTAGCAAGTCTTACCACAAAAACCCAAAAATATCAAAAGGCAAGTAGGAGTATATTTGGCCACGTAGATCACCATCATCCTCACACATAATGGCAGAGAAATCAAAACGGCAGCAAACTTTGGGCACATGGTGTCGATGGCCGGAATAAACCACTACTGTCACCAAACAACGAGGCAAGTTCACGCCGGCCAACAAACGGGAAAGAATCTGAAACAAGCACACATGTTGATCAGAGGGTCGAAAAGAGTAGCGGACAAAACTCGATCTAATCACGCCACACATATTTATCCACATAGAAATCAAACTTTCTCCTAATATGCAAATTAATAGAAGAAATAACAGTTAGATTTCTTTAAACTGGTCCTAACAAAGGATCAGGAATCTTTGACTCTTCTTAAAAGTAGCTTCATGCTATGAACACAATCATCGGTTTTCTTCAACAATTGATGATCGGTATTCTGAATCCAACCTTCAGTTTCCTCAACCATTGAAGGTGGATAAATTAGAGAAAGAGTTCTTCAAATGGGCTTTAGAAAAAAAATTATGGTTTCTGCTTTCAAAGCATTGAAGAAGAAAGGAAAAGAATCGTATGGTCTAAAGGTTCTTGATTTCTATTTCTCAAGTCTCTCTCTCTTAAGAGAGATTCTCTCTCTAAGTCTCTCTCCTCATTTTGTGAATTAGTGCATGTGTAACATGTTATTTGAACCTTAAAAAGCGTAAAATAAATTTAAAAATTACTTTATTTATGATTTTATCACTCCTTCCACTTTTTTTTTACTTTTATCATGTCTCTACATTTTCCTCATCTAATGCCCGTCTTTTTCCTCAATTTACAACTTAATGTCTTGGTTTTTTAATTAGAAAAAGAAAATTTGAAGACTTAACTTTTCGTTTTAGTACCTTATTGTCTCAAGTTTTTTTTTAAATATCAATTTTTCTATTAAAACTAATTTTTATATTACAAATGTCACCTTGGGAACATCAAAGTTCTTGTGACATAGGTTAAGAACTCTCATATAGTAAGAACCCTCATATAGTCTTACAAAACAATTAAACTATACATAATAAAATATAAAATAACTTTTTGTCCCGTTCAGTTCCTAGGGACATAGGTTAAGAACCCTCATATAGTAAGAACCCAAATTAGGATAGATTATACTAGATTTTAGTTATGTAAAAAAGTTATAATTTTATAGAATTTTCTATTCTTTTTATGTATAACAATCTCCGCAAATAAGATTTTTAACCCATATCGCATAGGTTAGAATTAAGATCAAAATCATAGTTTTGCAAGAAAACAAGAACAAAGTTCCAGCCTAATTTTTGAGAAAACTAATTTACAAAATTTTATTGTGTTATCATAAATTCCCCCCAATCCATAATTCGGGGCTTACCTTAATAAAGTTCTATCAAGTATCTCTTGATAAATCTAATTTACCAATTTTTTTAATTAAAAAATCTAAAAATTTGCCCAAAACACGAGTCCAAATGAAATAACAAAAGTCGCATAGATTATAGATAAAATAAAGGGTGAAATGGTTAAAAGAAAACGTAGGAACCAACAGAATGCAGGATTTAAAGTTTTAGCTTTTATTTTTTTGAAACAAAAGGTGATTTCAAGTTAATTAAAACAAAAGGTCGAAGCTTCGTCGCGTCCTTCATCTTCTCAAAGCACATCTCCCTCCAAAATTTCTCTCTTTCCCTTTCCCCAATTCCTCGCCTCTCTTCCGTTTGGGATCCTGAATTTTCCACAAGGTCACAACCGATATCCATTCCTCCAACATCATCGCATTTCCACCTGAATTTGGAAATTGGTGCGTTGTAATCTTCATTTCTCTCCCAATTTGATCACGGTATCTTTTTAGGTTTTATTTGGGGATTGTTTTGGTTGAGCAACAAATTGAAGGGAAGAGATGTGGAATTGTATCCATGTATACATTGCTTTTCCCTCAACAATCAATAGCTTTATTTTTAATGCCCAAATCCTTTTATGAATTTTAGGGTTTTTCCGTCCTCTCTTATTAGTTATATTGTATACCTTGATTGTTGTTTTTTATTTTTTATGATGCAAAGTAGCCTTGGTGAAAGGGATCTAGATCGACACTCTCACAATCAACCCTTTCGTCTATATGCATATTAGCTAGCTTATACTCCTTATAGCCATGATTATTTTGGGCTAAAGCCAATAAATTTTTAATAGTGAGTCGTAGAGAGTCTTTCTTCTGCTTGCAATATTGATTGATTGTTTTGTAAGTGTAATATGTCTCATTCATGAAGAACTGCAATTTCATTTTAACTTTTCATCAAATGAGTAGCTCCTTAGTTGTGATTGTTGACATTGAACTGCGTTTTCAGATGTTTGAGAAGATTGAGGCTATATCCTCTCATCATCATATTTGGCTTTGCGACAAATGCCCCATTTCTATATGGATGTATGAACAAGCAAATAACTCTACTTATTAAGGTCATAATCAAGTTGGTATTTGTCAGCCTTCAGTTATACACGCCTTAATTTTCCATATATAGGCAGAATCAAGTTTTATTTCAACAAATGATTCATGTGAAGACTCTCGTAAGCAGTGAAAGTAGTGATCCAATTTTAGTTATTTGAGATGAAGGTCAATGAATCTGGCAGTAGTGATGAAGCTTGTCTACAAGAAGTCGACAATTTTCAATTGTTGCACCCAGAGATTCTCCAAGAAGAAGATCCACCTAAAAACCATGATTCCTCAAGTTTAGGGGGAGCAAATAAGCAAGACCCCATATTAGTTGTTGAAAGATATGGCTCTTCCTCTTCAGGTTCCTCAGAAGAAAGTTTGATCGAGATTATAATTGGAAATGAATCTAGAAATGTTGGTTTTACTAGCAACCCTGAAGAAGAACACAAGGATGAACATAACACATCTACAATGGATATCCCAACAGTCCAAACTATGGAACGTAATGAACATTATGACCCTGATAGGATACCTGAGTCTGTTTTTGCTAGTAGTGAAAATTTGATTTCAGGAGAATGGAGTACTACTTCGAATGAATCATTGTTTAGCATTCATCCAAAAACTAATAGTTATAGAGTGGAGCAAGCTTCTCCATTAGTAGCAGAGACACATAAAGAAATAGAGTTGAAAAAATCAAAAGGCTTTACCAAGTCAAATGACAAGATCATTGGTGAAGAGAGGAAATTAGCAGAAAAAGAATCATCACTCATGAAACAAGATGAAGTGAAACCACCAAATGCAGTAATTATTCACTCCTTAAATCCATCCTTGCACTCTGATGGAAGTGAAGGCAACAATTATTCGATTACTTTTCCCATGTAAGTTGGCTTCACTTATTTATTATTTGCTCGCCTTTTTCCTCAAAGGTGGCGTCAATTCATTTATTGAGTATGCATTAATTGAATATGGATGAAGACTTCATCTATAGGTATGCAAAGAGGTCTAACATGCAAATGTATGAGGCATTTGATCATTCCCTTGCTATTTCTATCTAGAAAATAGAAAAAACATTATAAAAGTATGTAGGGCTTGTTTGATTCAGCTTTGAGTTTTGAGTTTTTAATTATTTTTTTTCAAAGCTAAAAGCTGATTTTTGGAAACACCTTTTGTGGTTTTCAAAGTTTACTTGTCAATTTTGAAAAATAAGGTAACATTTGGGAAATGATATATTTTGAAACAATTATTTTGATAACTTTGATGAAAATAAAATTGTTTCAAAAATAAAAAATAGAAATTGAAAGTTGGGAACTATCTTGTTTGTTTCATCTCTTCTTATTCATACCAGACTAGTACACGTGTTTTGCTAGAAATATATATGCACATGTATTGAACAAAAATTATCATACTTTGTGCCTACTCTACAAGTAATTTGGCCGTGCATTCTTTTGTAGATTGGTGCCAAATGTACTAAAAGGCATTTCAACCAAAGGGGAGGCTCATAACTCTCGTAGGAGACTTTCAAGGGTACACCAGAGCTCCAACATAAGACAACGACCGTCATCACCCCACAAAAGAACCATATCTTGTTTTTGCTTTTCATGTTACTCTTGTTTTTCTTGTTGCTCTTGTGACTCTTGTTTCACACGCCCATCTTGCTTCTCTTGCTTTACTCTTCCATCATGCAAATCTTTCTCCTCTTGTTGTACTCTTCCATCTTGCAAATCTTGTTCCTCTTGTTGTACTCATCCATCTTGCAAATCTTGTTCCTCTTGTTGTTGTACTCTTCAATATTGCAAATCTTTCTCCTCTTGTTATACTCTTCCATCGTGTCAATCTTGCCTCTCTTGTTGCAATTTCCCATCTTGTTACTTATGTTGCACTCACCTCTCTTGTCGTTCTTTTTGCATGCGCCTTTCTTGCCGCTCGTGCTTCACTTGCCCCTCTTGCAAGAAATGTTCATGTTTATCTTGTTGGCCCTTCCGTTGAGAGGAATAGAAAAAAGGATAAATTTAAAATTGAACCATTTAATCTCTTGGTACTACTTACATTTCAAGTATATAGAGATGGATGGATGGATGAGTTAATTTTTAAGACCCGTGGAAGATGAAAATGGGTTGAACTTTGAGAGGCTTATAGGTTGCAATATGGTCCTAAGAAGCAATTATAGTTTGGAAGCTGCTGGAATTTCCTTGAAGAAGCTCAAAGATCAACAAAGCTAGAGATAAAAAAAATTGTGGGAATCTTTTAGGATTTCAAGCATGTTTTTGTAGGTAGCAAAGGAGAAAATTTTGATGAAAAATGTAGATTTATCTTGGTTGGAAATAAGTGTAATAATGTGGGTCATTCTAGAATTTGGGAAAAAATATCTAGATGGAATATATGTCATTGGGCAAATCGGGCTACTGGTAACCGACCTATGCAACTATAAATAGGACATTGTAGCTTGCATTTTAGTAAATCGGTCAAGAGTGATCGATCAAATGAGAGATCGAGCAAGATTGAATGTGATCTTGATTGTTAATGTGAGGTGGAGTGTCACATATGTAAAGATCGTATATGGGTGTCCTATTATAAAAGAGTGTCGAGTTACCCGTGTAATAAATCTTGTAGATTTCAATGTATATAGAGTAGTTTTGTTACGAATGATTTTGAAAGTTGTAAGATAATCCCATATATGTAGTTTCAGAAGTGATTACTTTATTCTGAACCAACTAATAAGAGAGTAGTTTTGTTTTATTGGTTTTCTTAGTTTCAAAATATAAGGTATATAATAACAAGGAAACAATTGGAAGTTGGAGCATGTGGCACGACCAGGAAATTGATGTTAATCCGTCGACATCAAGATCACGATTTATGAGCAATGATTTTTCTAGGGTTGAAAAACATCATTCCAAGTTTTCAACTTAAAAAAGGTGCTAATGGACCAAAATGCTTGTTACCTAGGTAAATTAAGTTGACTCTGTTTTTGCTTTTATATTGGATAAATTATAGTAGTATAGAATTATATGTAATCAGTATTCACATTTCAACCTCATGGAGTCACGTTGATCTCAGTTTTGCACTAGAAATAAATTTGTCCAATCAAAAGATTTGCGTCAGGAGTCATATATAGTGTGTTAGGGTGATAAGGGTTATTATTTTAAAAAAGAAATGAATAAAAAAGTGACATCATATTTTAAAAACAAAGCTCAAAAAGTTATTTTAACCAGGTTTTATACTGGTCCCGGTGCTCATCATACCACAATCCAAGATCTTTTCAAAAGATTCAAAGATACGAAGGATAACAATAATTACAAATTCAAGCTGGCTCTTTTGTTGATTATGGAGGGTTTAATCTTGGGGGTGATAAGAATAGGATGGTGAAAGTTGAACATGCGAAGCTCTTAGAGACCATGGATTGGTTTTATGCATACCCATGGGAAAGACTTGGATACAAGGAACTTCATGAAAGTTTAACAAAAGCTTTGGGTAGAAGAATGGAGAGAGTAGATATGACAAAATCACTTCCAAAGCAAACTAGAATATCATACCCCATATGAGGAATCCTATTGTTTTCCAGGTAATATAATATTTTTATTATAGTTGATGTTGGTTTTATTTTGGTTGATTTTTGGATTACTATAATATTAGGAATATTTTTTAATCAATCAAATTGTCCTTTTGACTATGTTAGGTCAACCTAAGCTCTACTCTAGCATTTAATATTCCATTATAAGCTACATAATAAAAAGTTCACAATCATTTAAAATTGGTTTGTCAAATAAACTCAAGAATTTGTTATCATTTAAAATTAGTTTGTTAGCAAATTGTTTATGTTGTTAGAATTATTTACAAGTATTAACAAGTTGTGATTATGATTGCAGATTTGGATATATGAAGTTGTTCAAACAATTGGAGTGATTTCTGCTATGAGGTTGAGTGAGTCTGCTACTCCACGTGATTTAAGGTGGCTTGTAGAAGCAACACTTGAACATGAAATCACAGAGAAGATGTTTGATGTTGATAACATTCAGGACATTCATTTGAAAGTAATTTTGGTTATTGAAGAAAATGAGGTAGAGAGTTTATCAAAATGTTTCTTCTCTGATGAAGAAAGTGATGAGCAATTTGACATTATAGTTAAAAACTTAAAGATAAATAAAAAAAGGGGATAGGATGTGAAAAAACAAAGGAAGTTCGATCATGGGATTTGTCAGAAGAAAGATATCCTTAATCCTAGACAAGTAATGTGTTCTATAATTGAGATAGCTGAATTAGTGCAAAAGATTGAAAATTTACTAATTCAGAGGATAGCAAAGTTGGAAGAGAGATTTGAAAAGGATGTTTTGTTCAAGGGTGAAGCTGCAACAATAGCTAAGAATGATGATGTTGTGTCATTATTTGATGCAAAATATGATGACAACATTGATGAGGTATCATATAGTGATTTATTTTTTAAAATAAATTATAATAAGATTTATTTGTTGTTTGGTCTATTTATTTTATGTTTCAGGTGAAAGAAATCCACCACAAGATAACATTGATGGTGATGTGTCATTGAGTAAAGAAGATGTTGTCAGCACGGATGAGATATGAAATTGTGATATTATTTACACATAAGCTATAAATAAGATTTATATGTTAATTGGTGTATGTAATTTGTGTTTTAGGTCATAAAAAAGCTTCCACGAGATGACAATAATGATGTTGAGTCATCAAATATATGTAGAACAAGATGCTGAAAACATGGCTGAGATATGAAAATTTTGATGTTAATTTTAAAAATGATGCAAAAATTAAAAAAGAAAGATGAATTGAGGTAATAAACCATAAATGGTATTATCCAAGTTAACTCTTCTAATGACTTTTGTTAAGATAAAATTCCAATCTTGGGTCATAGATTTTCATACATATAATATAAATTTTTGGAAAGATGACAACATTGATGGATTGAGATATACTACTTGGTTTACCTTTTAGAGAAAGATTGCATGAACCATAATTTTTTTTCTTATCTTCCTAGATTCTATACACCATCATGGAGTACATAGACTAATTCAAGATTATCTTTTGAATGTTAAATTTTGTGTCCTCTTTCTGTAAGATTGTACATTTTGCTTTATGTACCTAACAATGTCATTTTACCATTCTATTTCCGATTAGGCTAAATTTGTCATATAAATATTTGTGATCTTATGTATGTTTGAAAATGGTGGCTCTCATCTAAATATCAATGGTGGTGAGGAGGTGAATGAGGATCTAGATGAAATAGCAAAGATAGAAGTAACCAAGGCAATAGTTGTGGAGGGTGAGGGGCAACTAGAAACTTTCAAGGAGGATAATGAGGACCAAAACAAGGCAAGAAAAAGACTATGTCGAAAAAAGTGTTTGACTTGCCCAATAAGGTCATTCCAACTTGCAAAAAAGAGAAGTATAAGCACACATCATCACTTTATATTGAACATGGAGGGACAAAAACTGAAAAGAAGGATGTGAAAGGGGAAATGTGAGAAAGTTGTCTAAAAAGATTAAAATGGATAAACAACCAAATTATTCAATTTTCTTGAGTTTGACAAGTTAGTCAATCATACATCATCTTGACTTTGAATCTAAAATTACATGATATACTTATTGTACATTCATGTCATAGTAAGGATGGACACGCGGGGCCGATAGGTCGTACACTAGAGAAGAACATTTTCTGGGACCTAATTAGAGGCAGAATACATCAACAGACCCCTGTACTTACACTTTTTTTCCTATTGGACCCCTGTATTAAAAAATGTTCAAACAGACCCCTGTACTGCCCCCAATTTTGCCTATTGAACACTTTCAATCTTATTCTCCTTCCAGTGTACATCACACGCCTTATGTGTCATGTTATTTTGCCAAATAAGCCAAAATGGTCAAATACATATATGTTATTTTGGCAAAATACGTACATGTTACATAAGCGCGTGAAGACTTGAAAGTGTTCAATAGGCAAAATAACATGTACGTATTTGACCATTTTGGCTTATTTGGCAAAATAAGATGACACATAAGGCGTGTGATGTACACTGGAAGGAGAATAAGATTGAAAGTGTTCAATAGGCAAAATTGGGGGCAGTACAGGGGTCTGTTTAAACATTTTTTAGTACAGGGGTCCAATAGGAAAAAAAGTGTAAGTACAAGGGTCTGTTGATGTATTCTGCTTAAACTAGACTAAAAATTTGGTTATCATTTGAGGTACATTGGATATTCTTGTTGAATGTTTTAGATTGTCTAAAAATTTGAGTTGAATTTTGGATCATCTAAAAAGGGATGTGCCAGTTAATGATAACTACTTATAAAAATACAATTACAACATTTGGAGCAGGCTTTATTAGTGTTGAGTAAATCTACACAAGACAACAATGTGGTCATGTTGGACAACTTTTTGGTGCGTCATATGATTATATTCTAGAATTTATATAACAAGGGTGAGAGTTCAAAAAGTCTGGATGAGGTCCTTTTGAAATACTGCTTTGGGTCATTGACTCATTGCATACTCCTAATTGGAGGATCTGGGAAAAGGGAAATTTTGTATATGTGCCATTGAATGTGAATGACAAACATTTGGTTACATTACAAATCGACTTTATAAGTTGCGTTATTCATGTCTATGATTCAAATGTAGACATTGTTAAGGAGTCACTTCTGCTAATGACACACGGGCTTCCCCTAGTGTTGAAGTAATATGGGCTAATGGCCAAGCAATTGGAAATTCGGGGTGAGAAACCGTTAAGTGTCAGCTATGTCAACGATTTGAAACAAAACAAGAAAGTGTAAGTTAGCATATTTAAATTTGTTTTTACTGTTAAAATTTATAATTAATTCTATTTTTGTTTTACAGGGGTGACTATGAGGTTTACACCATCAAGTACATTGAGGTTCTAAGCACTACGAAGGTTGATATCTTTATCATTGAGGACAAGTTAGTAGATGGATATAAGAGTGATTTGGCAATAAGAATATGGGACGACAAATGGGATTCCTCTTGATTTCTTCTTGAAGACATTAGATGAATGCTAGTATAGGTTGACTTAATTATATTTGGAAAGGGCATTAAAGATGTATTTCGATGGTTAACTAGATGTTAGTAATCCACTTTGTTGGTTAACTTGATGTTAGTAGTTGGTGGTTATGTGAACTCCGTTTCTGACTCATGTATTTCATTTGAAATGTGCAATTTGATAGCTTTTAATTTCCTTTCTTACTTGAAAATTGTAACATCCCCGACCAAAGTGCATACGTCATTTTGCATTTATATAATATTAGTAGCATATGCATAGCATATTGGCATAATATACAATGAGTTTTTAAAAGTAATATTTATTTTATAATTATGTTTATTATATTTTAAAAAAATTAAATAAAAATTAAATAATAATTATTTCAGGGTAAAGTTTGTAGTAAAAGAGATTTGAGGGTGAAAATTATAGTTTTTATAAAAGTTTGGCCGACTTTACAGTTTTTAGCCGACCTTTTTGCGTACAATATTTATGCATGTATGACTTCTCATATCTTCATTTGTAAGGAAACAAAATAGAAAAAGAAGAAAGGATATAGAGAGAGAAACGAGAGAAGTGAAGAGGAAAAGTGAAGGTTTTGTTTGTTTTGATCTTGGTTTTTGTACGAGATTTCTTCAATCGGGTTTTAATCTCGAAGTATAAGCGTGGTTTGGTAAGTTTTAATTAGTTATTGGTTTATTTGGATTTCACATATTTTTTCAGATCTAGATCTATAGTTGCTTTTGATTGAGAAATCAGTTGCTCTATAGTTTTCAAATGGAGTTTTCGATATTGGATTAATATTCTGTAAAAGATTTTAGAGTAATTTTAGGGTTTTGCTTTGTAATGATACTATGGAGACCCTTGATCAAGTTTTTTTAGAAAGGTTTGAACCAGAAAAATGTTCTTCTATATATATAGTTTATCTTTGTCAAGTTTTAAAGGATTTGAAATTATGCACAAGAAGTTATAATGCATACTGGCATTTCATTGCATTTGGGGTTAAAGTTTGTAAGAGTAAATAAGTTGTTTTTGCTTTTGGTTATATATAGGAGCAACAGTCATAGATTGTGGTCAAAGAGAATGGGAAGAGATATAGTATCTGTTCTAAACAGGTGAGTATAAACCGGAGATTAAACCTTATGTGCTATACGTGCAATATGGATATATATGTTATATGAGCTATATGAATATATGTGCTATATGGATATATTTGCTATATGTGCTATATAATCTATATGGATATATGTGCTATATGAGTTATATGGATATATGTGTTATATGTGATAGCTCTGAAATTTCCAAAGTTGTTTGCACAGAAAGTATGTTAGCAGATGACAGATGATATATGATTATAGGATGTACTTGATTGCATAACATATTGCAATCAGATTTAAAAGGACCTATGACTGTCTCGCCCTGAATTTGTATTACAGGATCTACGGATCATACAGGACCTACGGGTCATACATGATATTCGGATCATACAAGATCTTCAGATCAAACAAGATCTACGGATCATACAGGACCTACGGGTCATAATGAGGAAATCTTCGGATTTCTTTCTTAAAGCAACCATAAGAGTCATAATCAGGAGATCTTCGGATTTCTTTGCTAAAGGGACCATAAGATTCCATATACAGTAAACTCGGGGCAGATTCAGGCTTGAACAGTTCACAGAATAATAAATTGGATGCATCAGCATTTGCATATGCATAGTAAATTCGTAGAATGACATATATAATATGTATGTATATGTACTTGGATGAAATGTCTAACTATGTGTGAAATAATTGATGATGGTTTATATTCACTGAGTATGCGACTCACGTAAATCGCAAAATAATTTTTCAGGTTCAGCTAGATTTTACTGACATGTGTCTCTGTTAGAGGTCACATTCATACAGGTCGGTCGGCTGAAGCTCAATGCAACCTTCTCCTCCTCATTTTGCATCATAGACATATGGGTTGTAATATAAGTTAGAGTAACAGAAGTATTAGTATAAGAAGTAACTACATATGTGTGTGTGCAACCTTATATGATAGTTACTTTCTGATATATTTTTTCGTGGATAGTTGTTATATGTGAATTATCTGTTTATATAAGAGATAAGTGTTACTAAGTATACGTCATAGAGTATAAGGGTGTCACAAAAATATTCTTTCTTGTAATCTCTAAAGCAAGGTGAATCATAAGGTTTAATGAATGATGATTTTGTTTAGGTGGCATGAATTGAATCGTAAGGTTTAATGAATGATGATTTAGTTTAGGTGGAATGAGCTGAATCATAAGGTTTAATAAATGATGATTTTGTTTAGGTGGCACGAGGCTTGAATCTTGAATACATCACAACCACAGGAACAATAAGAATAAACTCTCAAGTTCGTCTTCATGCCAAGTAGCTAGATTGTTGAATGGATTATGAGACTATAACTACAATAAAGTAAATGATGCGTGACAACCTCGTTGCTTAGGCTCGAAGGATGACTCGTTTGAATCCCACATAGTCTCGAATGGTTATGTGAACTCGGTTTCTGACTCATGTATTTCCACCTTTGTATCTTCCTCTCTTAAATCTATTTTGTAGAGAAGATTGATGTAGAACTTAATAGAATTGATGGTGGAGACATATAGACAAGAGGAGGCACTAGGCTTTGCTCTTGTTGGAATATGGTGAAGGTAGAACGATCAAACTCAACTTGGAGGCACAAAGCTTTGCAAGTTGATGTCTTTCTAGAATTTATCTTCTTGGATGATGGTGACGATGATATGGAACTAGGTATAACTAAATAAATTTCAGTTTGAAATGCACCGGCGGTGCCGAAACACACCAACAACGCTAAAATGCACTAACAACAGTTCTAGCTTTGGTAAGTGGACTTTAGTGGAGATCTAAGGACTCTTTCAAGCCCAAATCCATAGTCGGCCCATGTTGAAGGCATGTAATCCACCTATTCTTCTTGGAAGCTTCGTGGATCTTCTCATTCAAGCAAGTTATAAGAATACCCGGGCCATCTTGAATCTTCTTTGCTCGACTTCTTGTAATTGGATCATGACTAGGAGTTTTCATCAACTCTTCGACATCTTGTGGAGTCTTCTTGATCTCTCTTGCATTAGTAAAGCTACAAGATCCAGAGATCGAATACTTTAGAACAAAATTTTATTAGCAATTGGTCACAAATTTTCTCTGTTGAATACTTCAAAAAAAATATTAGCAATTGATCACTAAATTGAGATTGGATGCATTCATTCCATTCCATAATAATTGAAATGTAGAGTTAGAACGGATTATAATAACTACAGTTTAGGAGAAAACTAGAGACTTTACAGACTATACTTTTTAATAGGATGAAATGATAAAAATACTATTATTATACTAAGTTTCAAAAGGGTGATCATATAGCCTTTTCATAATCAAAATCGTGCTTAACCACCCTTTATCCAATTGGTTAGTGATTCAACACATGATGCCTATATTGCACTTAAAAAATTATATATAAAATGTCAAAAATACTCCCATTAGGAGATTTCATACTCAATGAAAAACTCTTTTATAAGGTCAAAGTGAACAAACCATCTACTATAGTCAACTTTCGGTAAAAGGTGACAACATAAATTTTGAACTATGATAGTATCTTCACTGGTATGAACATGCAAAGTAAATGAAGCCATCAATCCATACTATACTTTCTAATAGGATGACAAGATAAAAATACTATTATTAAAATAAGTTTTAAAAAGGTGACCAGATAACCTTTTCATCATCAAAATTGTGCTTAACCACCCTTTATCTAAGTTGTTTAGTGATTCAACATTGATGCTTATTTTGAACTTTAAAAAAATAACATATATGAAATGTACAAAATACTCATATTAGGAGATATCACACTCAATGAAAAACTCTTTTATAAGGTCAAAGTGAACAAGACCATCTACTATAATCAACTTTTAGTAAAGGGTGATATAATACTTTTGAACTATGATAATATATTCATTGGTATGAACATGCAAAGTAAATGAAGCCATCAATACATACTATACTTTCTAATAGGATGACATGATAAAAATTCTGTTATGACAATAAGTTTTATAAGGGCAACCAGATAGCCTTTTCATAATCAAAATTGTGCTTAACAACCACCCTTTAAGGTTGGTTGTAAATTGACAAGATATTTAATTAGTGTAAAAAATTGAAGTCATAAATCTATAAGTACCTGTGAAACAAACCATAAATGAAGTTTAATAAAACTACTTAAATAATATTAAAAAATCCAACTAGGATATGCTCCAAACAAACCAAAACAAATAAGTTCATAAAAACGAACCACAACCAAATCAATCAACTCAAAGAAAACAGAACCCAAAAAGAACAAATATGTTTGAAATATAGCAAAACAAATATGTTCCAAGCAAACAAAAAGCTAAACAAACTAGTTGCAATAGTCATTTGATCACGACAGAGGCCTTGTACAGTTGCTCTGGTAATGTCCCAAACATTTGCACCTCTTGCAACGTCTATGTTTAAACTAGTTCCTCCCCCAATGTACACGAAACTTATTTGTCTTAGATCTTACAACAACCCTTCTTACTAGCGGTAGATGACACGTAATTGCAGCTACCAATGGAGGAATTTCCCAATTCTCAATTGAGAGAGCCAAATACAGAGTCTTCTTATACAATTCTTTCATCCTATCATTCTTAAAAAATGGATGAACCAATTTTACAGCTATGGCATGGGTGCAAGGAATTTGATCAATTTGAAATACCTTATTACACTCACATGTTCGAGGATGGAGATTCACTTCGAACCTAGATGTACCATCATTTACTTCATCTTGAAATTGACTCGGCCTTTTTGCTATCATTGTGACAAACCTTAGGTACTTGAATATCATTCAATAAATGCATAGCATATAGAAAGTTTTCAACCATAACAGAATATTAAGCTCCATAAGTACTTCAATAGTAACAAAAAGGCAAAAAAAATCTGTTTCCAACAAACCTAAACAAATTAGTTCTTAAACAAAGAAAACTTAAAGCCAAATATGTTCAAAGCAAATAGAATTCCGTTTAGACACTGACAGACTAGAAAAGGTAGGGTGACAATACAAATGTTGATAGTACGAGGAAATATTGATTGTACCTAGAATCAAGTGTCTTCTTCAATTCTTTCATTACCTCTTTCTCCCATCTAGCAACCTTTTCCCTCCGTTCACAAAACCATTTACATATGAAATCTATTATATTATCAAAATTTTCTACCAAAAAAAATTATATTATCAAAAATGGCAACAATAGGCCATCTACGTTTCTCTTTAAAGTGGGAATTTAAGCTTTTTGCATTATTGGTCGTCATTGTGTTGAATCTATTTGCACAAAAATATGCCCTAGAACAATTCTCAAATCATGCCTCTTGAACGTATTTACCAATTTATGCCGACTCTTTGCAAAGCTGAGAAAATTGATGATTGAACTCTTGCATGGTATAAGCCTTTGGAACCTTATTCCATAGCTCAAACAAGTTTCTTATTTCGTATTTGCTTTTGAAGTTTTGGTATATATGGTAGATGCAAAACCCATGACCAGTAAAAATGTAGTTGTTCCTCAATGCTCTTAGAATGCTTACATGATGGCCAGAGACAAACAATACATCATGGTATTCTACTACAACTTTCAATTCCTTGAAGACAAATGACATAGAGGCATCATTTGCACTTTCAACCACACCAAATGCAAGAGGATAAATATGTTTGTTTGCTTCTTGAATTGTTGTTATACCGATACCACCTAACATTAAAACATGAAAGTATCTTGACATACTGTTATTTTTGTACTAACATCCTTATACAATTAAGTTCTTTAATGTATATATTATTAAACGGATATATCCGGTTGAACATAAGCATTTATCATATCACTAGCATTGATCTTCAATAATAGTTAATCATAGAATCTTTGATAATATAAGATACCTTCCTTAAATTAGGTAATGTCATGATGTAACATCCCCTTACTTACCTTGAAGGTATTACCGCCAGTAACCCCGATTAGGACTAGACCAGAGTTACCCAAGACTTTAACCTGATAGAACATACTAGAACAAGGTAAAAGAAACCATTTAAAACCTAACAAAATTAAGTTATATTACAGCGGAAAATCAAGTAAAAGGTCTTATACAAACCTTAAATTAAAAAGAGTTAAATAAATAGAACAACCTTCTATTTGAACAAAGTCTTTAAAAAGTTTTCCTTAAGTTCTTAACTGCTTTCACACTTCGCTTTGCAGCAACTTAACCAAGAACTTCATTCAAGTATAGCCATTGGAAACCTTTCTTCAACTTTTGAAGCTTCAAACCTCTGGATTCACCTCTTGAATCAACTTCCAAGAAGAGCCTGATGTGTCGTATACCAACGGTGGACACCAGCCGACCATATAAAAGAAAAGAAGATGGACGGGTTAGTCTAATGAAAGACTAAGCAAGTAGAGAAACTAACTTGGTTCTTATGGTTGTGACTAAACATATTGGCATCAAAATCCGATTAGGCTCGGATTATGATCTAACAGTTGGCAGTCTTATAGAGAAAAAGAAGAAGACTTGCATATTCAAGAGAGAGAACACCACAACTTGTGGTTCCTTTAAGAAGCATAAACGATTAATGGAAACTTATACTAAACACACAACATTCACAAACGTCTTCGACGACTAAACAGCTTAACTTAATCAAAGTTTGATTAAGAATCATTCTCAATCAGGAGCAAGAATGGTTATCAAAAGAACTAACCATTCAGATACATTATCGTGCCTATCGCACTCTCTTCACTTTATGATTTTCACATTACACCTTCATTTAAATAACTTTTATTCGACCCAACTGCTACCGATAAATTCCTTGTAACTGATGTCGTCAGGGTGAGAGGGCCTATTTCATCCGTGACCACTTGACCCACATCAGTTCCTTGTGCACTTAGCTAGAGTGAACCATTTTCCTCCTTCAACGTGAAGCGAGACATGAGTCATGACTCCAATATTAGGATACGCTAGCAAGCTATATATGCCCACCAATACAGACTTTGTTATAAAGAGGTCATCGGAGACTCGGCTCCTACCCCTGGGCTATCTATTTTACAACAGTGTTTCAGCATAGGACCACTAAAGAGATGTTTTGGAGTCTAAACTCCCATCTCTACTATCTTACTTAGCAACAATGTCTCAGCATGAGACAACTAAACACACAAAGTCGCACAACGGTCCTAAGTTCAGTTATAGCGTAAAAACTGACATAACGACATGGTCGTTATTTTTAACAAAATAACAACCTAACAACTTTATTCAACACACAAATTATTTCCAACATGAAGATCAAATGGAATTTAATTCCTCATTTAATAACCATAAAGCAAGAGAGATCCGTCCACTTGCCTTAGAAGGCGTGCTCAACGTCCTTAGCAATTTCAACAGTAATCTTTATCACCCTTCTGTCAAATATAACAAAAGATTTCTCAATAACGAGCTCATGGATACACTTCTTAGTTGCATACTCAACTCCTACAACTTCCTAATCGATAAACGATTTGATTTCCGAATATCAATTCATAAATGATCCTTAGTTATCATACTTTAAGGAGCCATCTTGGCGAAATTATAACTAACTAACCGTTTCACTTTTGAAACAATTTTCTAAATAAAAATTGTTCATTAGTAAAGGTTCTTAAAGGTGACCAAATCTCGGGTCAAACTGATTAACAACGAATCTTGAGTAAAAGTCCGAAGTCCTTTACCTGCCAATCGATGTTAAAACTTGTATTCGCTATAACTGAAGATCCGGACGTCCGTTTCCCAAGCGGTTTGAACCTGTGAGACCGTATCAATGTCAAGATTATAAAAACCGTAAATTTAATTAGCAAAGTGGAACCGAAAGGTCCTTACGGTGGCTCCGCAACCAACCCACTAATTAATTTCGATCGTAAATACCTTCACTTGAGCCCATGGCTCGTTTGGCTCAATAGTAGCTCGATCCCCAAGCCCAAGGGTGGCTGGGTGTTGCCCGGTAGTAGCCCTCGCGGTGGGTGGTGGTCGGAGGGGTTGGTGATCGCCGGCGATGTCGCGCAGCGGGGCAAAGAAGATAGCCGACGGTAAGGATTCGAATTCTTTCTTCCCGAGTCCGGCTCCGTCCTGGTTTCTCTCCCTGGTTCGGTTTGCAGCAACAACGAGCCCAAACAGAAAATGGAAGAGCAGGAGAAGATGAGGTGAAGGAGATGGCAGAGAAGATTGTCGGCGGTGAAGATGCTCGCCGAGTCCATCGTCGTTCCAATCCCTTTCTCGAACTCTCTTTCTCTGCCCTTTTTTTTTCTTGTTCGAGATGGAACCCATCAATATGGAAAAGTCCACCCTCATCTTATCTCTCTGGTTCCTTCCTTATTAAGGCAAAGAAGAGGCGGTTTTTAAAACCAAAACCCGTCTCGGAACGGGACTCGCATTAAAACGGTAAAATTATGTACCTCGGGTGGAAAAACTTACTACATATAAAACGTCCCGTAAATTATGTAGACCAATAAAATCAATTTTCCATGATTTTATCACGCTACCTTCAAATCTTAAGGCTTCCGTTTCGTATTTTAAATCCTTTACAGTACATAATAAAAAGGCGGCTTGTCCAATAAATATTCTTTTTCCATTGAAAAATCCTAGAATTCACACCGATCCATAAAATCATTTCTTTATGATTTTAGGACATCACCATAAATTTTCTAGGCTTTAAATTCCAAGAAAAATATTGGATTAAGCGTTAAAACGGACAAAGAGGTTAAAAGGATATCCGAGAAAATTCAAAAATATCCTTAAAAGCCACAGTTTTTAGACATGATCCATGCACCTATAGTCCAAAATGCATACTTCAATCGTTGGTCAGCATCTCTTTCAATCACGCCGTGTGAGCCCAAATTTGATTTCATGAGCATGAAAATCCAAGAATAGAGTTGATAATAACTTTCCTCCGTTGAACCTCTTACTAACTCTTGCACTTTCAAATACGCTTGATTAGCCTTATGCTAGCTTGCATTCATGCCCATTTCTTTCATCAATCTTTGTATCTATCTTGCTCGGATGCTTGGACTATCACTCGCAAACTTGTAAAACAATAAATATAGTGGATACCATCAACTCTTTTGCAAATTCCATACAAAATCACACTATAATAGAGTACGACGTAATTCCTTTCTTACCTTGGCATGATTGCTTCAACAATCATGTTTGCTGTAGCTTGTTTGTGGTGGTTGACTTGATCTTAGTCCACATGTATGCTCTCCCATAAACTTTCGTACAAGGAACAAACATATTTGACGATAGATCAAACCATGATACATGAATGAGCATGACTTGCCGATACACCCTACTGCATGTCTAGTTTTGTCAGACTTCCTTGCATTCAACTCAAAGCAATTTCTCAATACAATAGACCTTAATGCATCTTGCAACTCCTTTTTCAAATTGAAATTGTCTCCAGCCCTAATTTGTGCATGATTACGAACCTCATCGTTGTTTTCTTCAACACGTAATACAACCCATTATTTAGCATTGGTTTTGGAGCGATATAATTCTCTTCCACTTCTTGAATTATGCCTCATCAACATCAACAAATTGAGAATCAATATCTTCCATTACTTCCTCATGAGCAACTTGTTCAAATTTTTATTTGCCATCAAAATGATTACATGCAAAACCATTCTTGATAAAAACCAATTTCTTCATCTCCAAGGTTTATAAAATCAATTTCTTCATCATCCTTGTTAACCATGATAATGACTTCTTTGCCTTTATTTGTTGATGTAGAAACTCCAATTTCATCATTGCTACTACTCATGATACGAAATGAATCGGGGAAGTATTTCTAGGATGAAAAGATGAAGCAACCTAGAAGAATGGTGAAAGATTATAAAGAATACGTATTTATTATTGTTTCTTTGAAGATTGATATCATTGAAGATAAGATCTAAAATACCCGTGCTATTTCTCATTTTACATGTAAAAGGAAAGATAAAATATGTTTCATAACAAATTTAATTGTGTACACTTTTCCCTTTTCCTTTTTAAATACATGACAATATAATACAGAATGACGATAATATAATATACAAGGCTGACAGTATATAAATTAGCACTTGTAGACTTCGATGGAAATAATAACCAACTAGTTTGTTTTACAATATCTTTTACTTTACTTTTATCTTTCTTATTTTTTATTTTTTATTTTCATAATTTAAAATCATAACCAACTAATTTATTTTACAATATCTTTTACTTTCCTTTTATCTTTTTCTTTTATTTTTTGTTTTCTTAATTTAAAATCAAGTAATATCTTGTATTTATCTTTTATTCAATTCTTTATTTTCATTATTTTAATTTAAAAATTCATTTAGAACTTTCATTAATGATTTAATTTCAAATAATTAAAGATTTTCTCAATTAATTTTTGTTTAAATAAAAACATAAAATAAAGGAAAATGTATTACAAAAATGTCCAAAAAGGCATGATTTGTAATTTGGAAAATTGGGTGGTACTCTTACAAACTTTTTTTTTCTGTGTCGGATAACCCCTGCAATCCTCCTTTTTAATGGTCCTATGCTTGTAGAGATGACAACAAACTAGAGTTTATATGTTATGTACTTAGGTTGACCCATAAAACAAGAAGGTAGAAGAAGGTAGAAGCTGGGATGATTCTCTTTCAACCAACCTTTAGTTTGAATCTCAATTTGATATTATCAATCAAAGTATGTAGGGTAGTTTGCACTTTTCTTAGGAAAAAATTCATAAAACAATCAACGTAAGGATATCACATAAAACCATCAATATGGAGTTTTCCTTTACCATAATGTTCTCACATCTATCATTTTTTTGAACAAGGTAAAAATTCGGTAACCATACAAGCGTAGTAAACTGAGAGGTTGCACGAGGTGATAAACCGAGATCGGCAAGGAAGAGTCCGACAAAAAACTAAAGGATCAAGCAAGAAGAACAAGCAATCAAAATAGAAAGTCTGAAAATGAATTTAGGATGGGGTGAGTAAAATACTAAAAATAGTGTCTGGCAAAACGGTCAACCTAATTTCGAGGTGTGTGAAAAGGACAACTGACATTCCCTCCACCGGGATAAAGGATCTTCAAAAGTCACGAAACATATTAAACAACCTGGCCCCGATGACTCTATCCAAAACCCAAACTCCAATCCAACTGTTTTGGAGAAGTACCAACATACTCAATCAACCATCTAGACTAAACTTGCAAAACAAACACAACAAACGATCTACAAGAGCAATCAAAAGAAAAATTAAGATCAAGTTACATCCTAAGCATCAAAAGACTAGGTCTAAAAACATGCAACACAAATTAGTACAAAACATGCTCAAAACACTCAAAAACTAAAACCAAGAAAATCTAAATTCTTTCCTTTGTCTAAAAAGGACCTTTCTACTACATTATTAAACGTAAGGAAAAAGAAGATAACGAGATAGTCTGCAGTCGACAAAATGAAGACCATCAAAGGCCAAAACAAGAAGAGGGCGGCAAATGAGGTTTGAGAGTAGACAAAGGTCCATATCCATCGCCAAAAGACAATGGGTGTACGGGCTGACGATAACAGTCGAAGACAAGTTGGACATCGTAAAAGACAAAATTCGTTAGGATCGATATCCAGGTTTGACAAATGAGACACTAAGTTCTTCTGAATCTAGATGGATGAAAAAAGATCAAAGTCAAGATCCAAGGGAAATTCTAAAAGAAAGGGTAGAATCGACCGGGTTGTCTAACGCAAGAGGGGCAATGAAAAAAAGAGACCACTAGAGACAACGATCATGGCTTGTGATGACCGGGCTTGTCAAAAACGAAAACTAGTGAGAGATTACTCAAAAGGTCGAAACTTTGGTCTTATGTATTGGAAATAGGATGAAAAGACAAACACAATGCAAAGAAAACACCGAATAAGCTAGATCTTGGCATAAATTGAAAGTTGGCAGAGGGTTAAAAGATTGAGCACTCAAAAGATCATAATCAAACTTAATTAAAAGCAAATTCGAGAAACTATTTTGACAAATTGTATGTTCGAGGGACTGCAAAGCGGAAAAAGGTTTAAAAGTCTAAAGGGACTTCGGACCACAAGAATAGTCGTTTAGCAACGAGAAATAGAAAGCGCTTATAGAGATCTCACTCATTGTCAAATAAACTTTTGTTTTTGTCCTAGAGACTTCTCTCGAAGATAGTAGAGAAAGAGGGTTCCTCACCTATTTCTTCTGATGAGTACTATAGTTGTATAGGTGTAATTCTGTATTAGTAGTATAAATACTTACTCAGCTGTAACAGACTGCAATTAATGAATAACAAACTTTTATCCATTCTCCTCTCCTCTTTCCCTCGTTCTATGCTCTTCTTTCTCTAGTTACAATTCAAAGAGAGTAACATGGTATCAGACTAATTTCAATTCGAATTCTCTCTATCCTCTTTGGAATTCTTTGTTTCTTCTCTGTAATCATGGTGAATTCATCAACATCTACTCGCAATTCTCCGCTGCGCGATTTTCCAAATGTTCATGATTTTTTCAACCCATGGAATCGATTGCATGTTCGTGATCCGCAGGATCCAATGGATGAGTTGCATCTGCATCATAGCGACCACCCCAATTATGTTCTTGCTACCAGTATACTTGATGATCGCAACTATGTGACATGGAGAAGATCTGTTGAGATCTCTCTTGCTACTAAAAATAAGCTAGGGTTCGTGACTGGTTCTTGTGTCCGTCCTCCCGATGATTCAATTCATCGTCTTCACACTATGGATCGTTGTTGGAAATTACATGGTTATCCTCCTAACCATAAACGAGGAGGCAAAACTGTTGCTAATGCTTCCAATGATGGTACTGATACATCTGCATCTTCTTCATCTTCTCCTGTGAGTTCTAATCCATCAACTACCTCTATTTCTCAAGAACAGTTTCACAAACTGATGTCTCTCCTTAGCAAGCAGTCTCTCGATGCTTATTCTTCATATTCATGTGCTTTCTTGGCATGTATTGGTTCTTGCTACTTATTAACAAATCATAATCCCAATTGGATTATTGACAGTGGGGCGACTGATCACATGATGCCTTGTCTTGATCTACACTCTATTAATAATGTTTCATCTCCTATGGCTATTACTACACCAAATGGTCATAAATCATCTATTGAGCATGTTGATTGCACTACAGTTTCTGATGTTCTAAATCTCTCAAATGTTCTGCACGTGCCAGAGTTCTGTTTCAATCTGATTTTTGTTAAGAAATTATGTCAAGACATGAAAGTAAATGTTATTTTCACGCCTACTAATTGCTATATTCAGGGCCATTCAATGAAGACGCCACTATTGATTGGTAAAGCAGTTAATGGCTTGTATGTCACTCTTCCAGCTCATGAGTTTTTTACTCCAAATTCTACAGTTTCTTATATGGTTTCTGGTAAATCAGTAGTGTTAGATTCTACTTATCATAACAGTATAGATATTTGGCACTATAGATTTGGCCATACTTCATATGATTAGTTGTTTACTTTGCCTTTTCTTGGAAAATATGCTAAGACAAAATGCATTTGCTCCATTTGTCCTATGGCAAAACAACATAGGAAACCATTCTATTCTTCTCAAAGTATATCTACCTCTCTTTTTGATCTTGTTCATGTTGATACTTAGGGACCCTATGTCTCCCACACATAATGATTTTCGTTATTTTCTTACACTTGTGGATGATCACACAAGGTGTACATGGACTTTCTTGATGACCAATAAAAGTAATGCTTTGTCCATTCTTAAGTCTTTTGTTAAAATGGTAAAGACTCAATTTCAAGCTTCTATTAAGGCTTTTCGAACAGATAATGCTCCAGAGTTTGCTCATCCTGCTGCTAGGCAATTTTATGCTGATTTGGGTATATTGCATCAAACCTCTTGTGTTGAAAGCCCTCAGCAAAACGGAATTGTAGAAAGGAAACACAAGCATTTGCTTGAAGTAGCTCATGCTCTATTCTATCAGTCCAAACTTCCTCACAACTTTTGGGGCTATTGTATTTTGACTGCCACCTTTATCATAAACAGAACTCCTCTGCCTTCTTTGAAGAATATGTCTCCATATGAGTTGCTTTTCAAAAGAGCTCCAAATTATAATTTTTTAAGGACATTTGGATGTTTAGCTTTTGTTTCCACTCTTAAAAGAGGAAGAGACAAATTAACATCACGTGCTAGCCCTTGTGTATTTCTTGGCTATGCTTTTGAAAAAAAAGCATACACTGTGATGGATCTTCAAACCAAACAAATTATCCATTCTAGAGATATATCTTTTCATGAAAACCATTTTTACTTTTCATTATATTTCTAATCTTGACTCACCTACTCTACCTACTTTAGCCTCTGATTACCCTACATATATATTTCTTCCTCAATATACTTCACCTACTACACCTATTTTTCCTCTAGATTCTTCCTCTAGTCCTACTTTTTCTTCTTCTATACCTATCTCTTCTTCTATTTCTCCTCACCACTGAGACATTCTACCAGACCACTCTGAAAGATTACATTTGCAACCTCACTATGGTTTCTACCTATTCTTTACATATTCTATCATTTGCTCTAGTAACCAATTCCATTTCTTATTCAGAACCTTCTAGATTCAAAGAAGCCTGTAAACATGATCAATGGATGCAAGCTATGCAAATATAAAGTGAGGCTCTTCAAAAGAATGGAACCTGGGATCTTGTTCCTCTTCCTAATGGAAAGAAAACAATAGGTTGCAAATTGGGTTTTTCGTGTCAAGTTAAAGTCAGATGGCTCTCTTGAGAGGTTCAAGGCTCGTTTAGTAGCTAAAGGTTTTACTAAAAGAGAAGGGATAGACTATCAAGTAACTTTCTCTCTAGTGGTCAAAATGCCAACACTAAGAAATGTTATTTCTATTGCTGCCTCAAGAAAGTGGATATTACATCAACTTGATGTAAACAATGCTTTTTTGCATGGTTCTCTTAATGAGGAAGTATATATGAGAGTTTCAAAGGGATTTCCTAATCCAAGTAAACTTGTGTGTCGACTCAAGAAGTCTTTGTATGGCTTAAAACAGGCCTTAAGACAGTGGTTCCATTGACTTACCACTGTTCTTTCTTCTCTTGGGTATTCATAATCCAAGAATGATTACACTCTTTTCATTAAGAAGACTGACAGTCATACTACTCTAGTAGTTGTATATGTTGATGATCTGGTGGTAGCAGGTTCTGATGAGCATGAAATATCTCTTCTCAAACTGTTTCTTCATTCAGAATTTAGTATCAAGGATCTTGGTCGACTACATTACTTTCTAGGTATGGAAGTGTCTTATATTGATGAAGGCATTGCTTTGACTCAAAGAAAGTTTACTCAAGAATTACTCCAAGATATTCCTTTTGATCAAGCTTCTTTAGTTTGCACTCCTCTTCCTTTACATTGCAAACTAACTATTGATGAAGATACTCTTTTATATGATCCTACAACCTACAGAATGTAGATTGGCAAGTTAAACTTTCTTACTCACACACGGCCAGATCTTTCCTTTGTTGTTCAAACTTTGAGTCAGTTCATGCAACAACCACGATCTTCTCATTATGAAGCATTATTACATACATTGAGATACATTAAGGGTACTGTTGGATATGGTATTGTGCTTAATGGTATTGATGATCCTCTTTTGGCTGCATACTCTGACTCAGATTGGACATCTTGTCCTATCACTAGACGTTCTGTTACAGGCTATGTGTTAATGTTGGGCAAGTCTCCCATAAGTTGGAAGTCTAAAAAATAATCTGTTGTCTCTAGAAGCTCAGCCGAAGCTGAATACCGTGCCATGGCGCAAGCTGCAGCTGAAACAACTTGGCTAGTTCGTCTATTGCAAGATCTGGGTGTGACTTCAATTAAACGAGTGGTTTTACACTGTGATAACAGTTCTGCTTTGCAAATAGCTAAAAACCCACTACAACATGAATGAACGAAGCACATTGAGGTGGATGTTCATTTCACTAGGGATAAAGTTATGGAAGGCTTGCTCCAACTGTCCTACATTCCCACTACTCAACAACTAGTTGATATCTTTACCAAAATCTTACCATCAACTCAGTAGAATTACATATTTTTCAAGTTTGGCATGCTACTACCTGCCTCGCTTGAGGGGGTGATGAGTACTATAGTTGTATAAGTGTAATTCTATATTAGTAGTATAAATACTTGCTGTAATAGAACGCAATTAATGAATAACAAACTTTTCTCCATTCTCCTATCCTCTTTTCCTCGTTCTATGCTCTTCTTTCTCTGGTTATCAATCTCTCTTTAGCAATCAGACTTATCCAAAAACAAGTGAACAATAATATTATGAGAAAAGGGGATAAATTCACACTTTGACTAAACATATACATGGACTCTAGAACCCCATCATCACCCTTAATGTCGTAAATTTGGTTCAATTATAATAGGCTGCATTTTCCGCGTTACATTTATGTTGACCAGCGATGGGTCCCGCTCTCCACCCGTTACATTTCCACCGCGCAGGCCCCACCCTATTTACATTCCACGATACAAAAAGGAAAATAAGAAATTAAATAACGACGACAACGACTGCGGTAGAAAGTAGAAGAAACCCACACCAGCACCAAACAGCAAACGAGAGAGAGACTCGCACAAAATTCACGAGCTCAGAGAGAAGAGGGGGTTTGGTTTTTTCTCTCGCTTCCCCATTTTCCTGCAAAATAGAGAGACCGATTTCAGCTTCTTCTCTGAGTCCTCTTCAACTTCTGTTTTCACTGGAACAAATTCAAGGCCAAGGAGGACGAAGAAGAGTTCGGTCGGGATTTTGATTTCCGCTGTTTTTTTCCGATTGTTGAACATGCGATTCTCATCGACGGGGAGAGTTAATTTCTTGCGTCTGGTTCTCCTCCATGTCCTCTTCTTCACCTTATCTAGCTCCCTGTTATCCTACGCCTCGGAGTCGCCTGCGACTTCTGAGAAATCCGTCTTGCTTGAGCTAAAGGCGTCGGTGTCCGATCCGTCGGGGATTCTCTCCTCCTGGATCTCGACCAATTCCTCCGATGACCTCGAGCACTGTTCCTGGTACGGCGTTGTTTGTGGACCAAATTATAGGGTTTTGGCCCTTGCGATTGTCGGCGGAGGAAATCGGAGGATTGCAGGTAATCTGGAGAGAGTTTCTTATGTTGAGTTTCCGTTTCACGATCTTGGGGTTCGGAGGTCTTCTTCTGCTGGAAATGGGAGGTTGATCGGGGCCTTGCCATCGGTGATTGCCGGTCTTACTGAAATTAGGGTTTTGTCGCTTCCGTTTCATGAATTGGGCGGTGAAATCCCTGCTGAAATTTGGGGCTTGCGGAATTTAGAGGTTCTCGATTTTGAAAGTAACTCCTTGAGGGGGTTTTTGCCGCCGGGTTCTTTTGAGGGAGGGAGAAAATTGAGGGTGTTGAACCTAGGGCTTAACGATTTTGGTGGCAAGATTCCGGATTCGCTTTCCAGATGTGCTGAGTTGGAGGTCCTGAATCTGGCTGGAAATCAATTCAGAGGGCGGATCCCTAGCTTTATTGGTATGCTTCCCAAGCTATCAGCACTTGACCTCTCTTCCAATTTATTTGAAGGGATTATTCCCGTTGAACTGAGTCATAACTGTCAGAATCTGCGGTACCTGGATTTGTCAAGGAATGCAATTACTGGGGAGATTCCTCATAATCTGGGAAGTTGCCAGCAGTTAAGGGCTCTGTTGCTGTTCTCAAACCAGCTTCAAGGCTTTATACCTGCCGCATTTGGCCAACTTCAGAAGCTTCAAGTGCTAGATGTATCAATGAACAGACTCACTGGTCCTATCCCTGCTGAACTTGGAAATTGTGCTGATTTATCAGCCCTTGTTCTGTCAAGGCTGTATAATCCAGTTACTAGTGTGATGAATGCTCATTCAACAGATGTACCTGAGAGTCAGCCTGACAAAAGCAATTCCTTTCAAGGCTCCATTCCCACAGAAGTCATTTCCTTGGCAAAGCTAAAAGTTCTCTGGGCGCCTGCTGCAGGTTTGAAGGGTGAAATCTCAAGCAAATGGGGTGAAAGCCTGGAGGTAATAAATCTGTCCCATAATTTCTTCACTGGTGGAATCAAGGGGATATTTAGAGGTTGTAAAAGACTAATTTACGTGGACTTGAGTTCAAACAAATTGACTGGCCAGCTGGACGAGAAGCTTCCTGTTCCTTGTATGATTGTCTTTGATGTTAGTCGAAACATACTGTCCGGAGCTATTCCAAAATATAAAAATGGTTTATGCCCGCCTGTTCCTCGTCTCCGTGTTTTAGGACTTGGGCAACTTATTAGACCTTCCGGTGCTTCTCTGTCTTTCTTCACATCTGAAGGGCAGACAAATGTCCATACCTTAAATTCCATGCATACAATGATTCACAATTTTGGTCAGAACAATTTCACCGGGGTCATTCCTTCCCTTCCAATTGCTCATAGCAGACTGGTAGAAATTGCTGATTATGCATTTCTTGCTGATGGGAACAAGCTGACTGGATCCTTTCCTGGACATTTATTTGATTCATGTCATAAGTTGAATGGCATGTTTGTAAAAGTCAGCAATAACAAATTATCTGGTCGAATTCCAGTTGAGCTTAGTCGTATGTGCAGATCGCTCAAATTCTTGGATGCTTCTGGAAATCAAATTTCTGGGTTTCTTCCTCAAAATTTGGGGAATGTGGAAAGCCTGGTTCTTGTTGACTTGCATCAGAATGATGGACATGCCAAGATCCCAAACAATCTTGGTCGCTTGAAGTATCTATACTACTACTCCTTGTCCAAAGGCTGGCTGGGTGGAGGTCTTCCTCATAGATTGAGACAGCTTTTTCCAATCAAGGTCTTTGGTTTATCTTCAGGCATTTTGGGAATCGAGGTTTTGCCCAGTAGTATGGATTTGAAAAATCTGACAGCACTTGTATTCAACGTCAAAAAGCTCTCTTTGCAAATCCATTCTGGTTTATCTGTAGGAAAATCAGTTGCTGTTATCTCTCATGATCTTGCTAGACGCTCTCTGTTGAGCAACTCATCAACTCCATACTCAAGTTACGAGAGCAATTCTGAGGATCTGCAATCTGATTCTGCAGCGATACCAACAAACAACTCTACCAATAATTTCAACTCTATAGAGATTGCTTCTATTGTATCTGCATCAGCCATTGTTCTTGTTCTCCTAGCACTGGTTGCCCTTTTCATTTACACTAGAAAGTACGCCCCAAAGGGCGGTTCCAGGGTTCAAGGCCTGGAGAAGAAGGAAATTACAGTGTTCACAGACATCGGTGTTTCACTTAAATTTCAGAACATTGTAAAGGCAACAGAACACTTCAGCACCCGCAATTGTATCGGAAGCGGTGGTTTTGGTGCCACCTACAGTGCAGAAGTATCACCAGGAGTCATTGTGGCTGTGAAAAGACTTGCAGTTGGCAGGTTTCATTGTGTTCAACAATTCCATGCAGAGATCAAGACCCTTGGAAGAATCCGGCACCAGAATCTTGTAACTTTAATCGGTTACCATGCAAGTGAGACTGAAATGTTCCTCATCTACAATTATCTCCCAGGAGGCAACTTGGAAAAATTTATCCAAGACAGATCCGCAAGAACCGTGAGTTGGAAGGTGCTTCACAAGATTGCTCTGGACATTGCACATGCACTTGCGTATCTGCATGATTCGTGTGACCCACGTGTTATACATAGAGATGTAAAACCAAGCAATATTCTGCTTGACAATGATTTTAATGCTTATTTGTCTGATTTTGGTTTATCTCGTCTGCTGAGCAACTCTGAAACACATGCCACCACTGGAGTTGAGGGGACTTTCGGGTACTTAGCACCTGAATATGCCATGACATGCCGGGTATCTGAGAAAGCTGATGTTTACAGTTATGGTGTTGTGCTGCTTGAACTGTTATCTGATAAGAGAGCTTTGGACCCTTCATTTTCTTCACATGGAGATGGTTTTAATATTGTTTCTTGGTCGTGTATGCTTTTGAGGCAGGGAAGAGCTAAGGAGGTTTTCACTTCTGGACTCTGGGATTCAGGCCCTCGTGATGATCTTGTAGAGGTTCTACACTTGGCTGTTAAGTGTACACTTGAGACTCTTTCTTATAGGCCTACTATGAAGCATGTTGTGCAGAGGTTAAAGCAACTTCGACCAGTAAGTTAGCATTTTATGGAAGTTTCATTTCAAGATTCAATTTAGTGAATGTATTTGCCCTGCACAAGTGTATATAGTTAGTAGTAGTAGTCTTGGTGCTGAAAAAGTGATAAGGGTTTTGGATCCATTTTTTTTTGTTTTATTATACGTGTACCTTAGTCATCTTATTATAGTTTGTCTTGTATGTAGCAAGTGTTAAGAGACATTATCAAATGCTTCTCTTATTCATGATTGGGTCCTTGTAGCTACCAAGTGGCAAATAAATTCCTTCTAATTTCAAATGCTTTGTTCTTGTTGCATTTTCTTCCTTGTAGGATCTTGATCCTATGCATTCTTAGGTTGTCCATATGACATTTCCTTTTGAGAAAGGCTAAATAAGTTATAAGTTCAAGCCACCATATCCTGGCTAATCTGGATATTACAGTGCGGTTGTAGTTGCTATTGGTGTTCTTGATTTATTTTTGGCGTTTCTTTTCCCAATTGAAGTTATTTATTGCACTCAGCAAGTACCAACATTTTAGATGTGTAAAACTTTGGACGTATTTTATTTTGCCTACCTGACTGATGATACAAGCAAAATTTTCACAATAGTGCACCTCTTTATAGAATGCCTCTGAATGTTGACTAATCCAAAGTACACCTCAAGAATCTGGCTATATCCAAATCTTTCAACAAAAAAATTGCTACTCCCACAAACCATAGATGCACTAGCCCCTTATAAATAGAGAGATCTTAGTGATCTCCAACTCCTGCAGATTACTTACCAACAATCCAAAAAAAATCACAACCAAACTGTCCGAGTAATAGTAAAGAAAAACATGAACTCATGGAAAAGGTGAGGAAGACGGGTTCACGACGATATGCCGAAGCGGGTGGTCCACGTCAGTCCCTCCAGCGTGCTTGACAAACTCTGCAGGAGAGTGAAAGCTGCCATGGCAGACACATTATCCTCACTTCCTCTCCTTTGCCATACTTGTAAAGGATCCCTTCGACTTTTCTTCCATTTGGGCCGTCTCCTATGGTGAAAACTGAGGGCATGTCTTCCATTCCACTGGTGGGCGTTTCTTTCCTCTTATGATCTGAGGTTTCCGGGTGTTTGGTTGAAGATGAGCCCATGGGAGGAGTTTCTTGGCTGCCTCTTTCTTGTATTTGCATAGGCTGGCCACTGCCTGGACTTTTTGTTTCGGTGCAACTGCCTGGACCTGATTAACAAGAATGAAGATTGAAATTTGTAGAATAAAATGTTGAGCAATCAATATTCAAAGCAAGATTGTATGGGAAAAAGTAAGATTGTATGGGAAAAAGTAACATTAACTGATAGATTTTGTAAATCTATTCTGCATCAGTTCATCGTCATAAGCAAATGGCGATTGATAAGCTTACTTTAATCCTTCAGATTTCACAACACTTTTGCATTTCAGATCATCAAACAATTCAATGATCATCATCATACAAGCCCTATTCTGGGCAAAGAATCTATCATTTCTTCCTTTGCTAGAGAAGCATTCATCACTTCCTCTTAATAGTCCGCAGCACAAACACATGATTTGCAATGACTCGATTCCCAATTAAGCAACCCTGAAATCACTCCGGCAATTCCGATACAAGAAATCCAGAACTCAAATAGCCACAGCACCAAATTATAGAGATCTCACTGAAAATTACACTTCCCCCAATTTCATCAATCAAGATCATAAAATTGCACCAGAAGAGCCAACACTGTCACCTAATACCCCCATAAAAACAAAATAGACCCAATTCACATTATCAATCTCATTACTACACCCAAACCCTAATTACTTACACAGCATAAAAGCAATCCAATTTATGAATCAATTTACCTTGGTTTGTTTTACTCTCAAGCTCAGAAGCACCAGAGGAGCTCCCTCCTTGTGACTCAAGTGACCCTTGTGAACAACCTTGCAACTGTTGCTGCTGCTGCTGATGCGCCAAAAGCCCTTGCAAACTCCTAAAGAACCCACCACCTTTCCCCTTCACTTGACCCGGCAACCCGGGACCCGGATTGAACTTGGCGGGTAGTCCCAAATGGTGTTGCTCTCTCTCCAACCTCCCTCTAAAACTCAACACCGACCCACTTTCTCTCTCCTCCCCTGCTCCACCACTTTCCTTGACACTCTTCTGCTTCTCAGACCTCCTCCTCTTCGCCTCCATTCTCCTCAGCGTCGCCTTCCTCCTCCGCCACTCCTCCTCCGTCACCGTCGGAAGCGACGACGTCCTCGCCAGCGCCGCCGCCGGAGACGGCGCCACCGATGCCCCCTCCTCCTCCTCCCCCTCCCTGAAACAGGGTATTGCCCCTGCTATGGAGGATGATCTAATTAGCCCCCTGTGTGACTTGTCCACCCCGAATTTCCCGTCCAGTGAAAGCCCTAGATTCAATTCGAGTTCCTCGTCTTCTTTCTCTTGCTCCTCAATTGCTGATTGCCGTTTTTGTTGCTGGGTTGCGTTTGGATCGGTGGATATGAAAGTTTGGAGCAGATCTCTTGGGTAGTTTCGGATTTCTAGAGACAGAGTTTCAATCTCTCTGCTTCTTCTCCTTCTTGTTGTGTTGCTGCTCGTGCTACCTTGGATTGGGTCTCCCATGGCGGGGCCCGAGCTAGTACTGGAGTAGAGCTGAGATGTGTCCATTTTTATTGGCAACACTGAAAACAAAAAGAATGGAAATTGAATTCATGTATCTGTTGCGGAATCCACCGAGACGATTCCATGATCTTCCGCAGAGCTGCTGCAACAGCATCTGGGTTTTGAAGCACACATGGTAATTGGTAACAGAAATGAAATTCACCAGCAAAGTTGAAAGTTTTGTTTGAAATTGGAAACGAAAATGCTATTATCTCTGGGGGTGAAAAAATCACGTCTTGTGAGAGGGGGTGAAATTATTTTGGGGGAAATCGAGCGAGTGAAAGAAAACAAAAACAGAAAAGGGCCGAGAAAAGAAGATCAATCAAGTATATCGTGTATGATGATGAAGGTAGGGAAAAAGGGAAATAAAAAAATTACAAAATCGAAAAAATAAAAGCTGAAACAGGAAGAGGAACAGCAGGGTGGTGCTCTGCTTCCAAAAAACAAAAATGAGGGAGAAATATTAAAATGAGGAATGACGAAAATGCCCTTTGCCTCAGGGGAGAGGAAGCCGCTGGGAAATGCCAAGTGGTTAACATGAGGCACCTGTTAACTCGACACGTAGTCTCGAAAGGATATATATATATATATTTTTTTACCATTTTTAATTGATTATTCAAAGCCAAAATAAGTATGGAAAATCGCACCAACAATAATTGTTTTATAGGGGTTTTTGAGGGGGGAGTGTCCTGTCCCTCCAGTTAAAGTATGAGCCAGTGATTGTCGGGGTGGACACGTGGCAAAAGCTGCGGGAGCAATCAGAAGTAACCACGTGGCGTGAGAGGTCCCGAACAACTAGAATAAGCCACGTGCTCATTCTGTCCCCCCACCTGGCCCTGCCCGCTGCGTTTTTTTTTTTTTGGTTTGTTTTCTTAATAATATATTTTCGTATGGTGGAATCGTGGCCGTCGGATGGGATCGGACGGTCGTGAAGCAGAATGACAGGATTAGTGGTTAGGTGAAAGTGTGTGAGAATATTTGATGCAAACTGTGGTTCTGAACGTGAATGCAAATGTGATGAGGTGGAGGTGCCTTCCTTAAAAAAGGAGGCGAAAATCTCAGTACGATACTCGTCGTCCCACTTCTATTCATGGGATTTAAATCAAATGAAAATAGGATTTATCATAAAAATTAAAAAAAAATCTCGATCATTCGATTAACATATTAAAAATGAATCTACGTCGTTTAATTATTTCTTTTACTTTTTTTAAGTCTTTTTACGCATGTAAAATGATATAAATCGAGTATAAACATAAGACCATAAAATGTGAACATGTAATACTAATATGTGAACAAACCTATATTATATGCGAACACATACTAAATTTTCTGAAGTTAAAATGCTGTTATATGTGAACAGCCCTTCTAATAATGTGAACATGTGCATAAAATAAGTGAACAGAATGTAAAATGTCAAGCATCGTGTTTTGGCAAAAACAAGCAAAAAAATAAATAAATAATTTTTTTAAACTTTTTTGGTGAAATGTTTTAAAGCCGTTTAACGCATGCATGATGATTTAATCGATTATGAACATATGACCATAAAACATGAACAAACACTATTAATATGTGAACACACTTGTAATAAATGTGAACCTATCATAAAATCTCTGAACTGAAAAGGTGATATTATGTGAACGTATCTCATAATAGTGTGAACATATGCATAAAATATGTAAACTTAACGTAATCAAATGTCGTGCTTTTAGCAAAAATAGGCGAAAGTAAGAAAATAAATTTTTATTTATTTTTGGTCAAAATTACCATTTGCCCTTATCTCTTTTAATCTTAGCCATCAATTTATCAAATCCAAGAATCCTCATTTGTTTCTAGTTTTCATAATAAGACTCATTTCCATGTGAATCAACCTCTTATATATATATATATATGTATATGAGGTATATATATTTATTTTTTTAACCATTTTATATATCAATAGGGGAGGGTTCAAGAGAAACAGGTCTTGTAGAATAACAATAAAATAAATATGAGGTGTCGTATGGGGGTAATTTAATAGTGAGATTTGTTGGTCCATTATATTTTAAATAGGGAGATAATTATCTAATTGAAAATAAAAAGGAAAGTCCAAAAATAAAGAGGCTAGATTTTAAAAAAAAGAGAAATTATAAAATAATCTCACATGATTTGTAAATTTGAAACTAGAGTAATTTTCATATTCGAACGTGATTTGCAAAATTAAATAAGCTTAATTTGTTGCTAAAATTTAGGAGATAATTTCTATAATTTAGAAAAATTTAAAAAGGTAATATGTTAGTTTAAATATTAAACAAAACAATATGTGCAAATGATTTGTGCAAACGAATACTAAGAGCACATTCTCGAATATTAATAACATGTGTTTATAACACCGTTTGACTTGATTAATCCCCACGTTTGTGCATAAAACATATAATTGCATAATCATTTTAGCATGATTATGGTTGTTTGTTCGGAAATTTGCTCTCGTTTGCTTTTGGTTTTCTAGGTGCAAGATTTTGGAATCTTGTAGGGTCAAATGGGCTAAAATGGACTACACTTCAAGCAAAGAAGAACCCAATGGATTCAACTTGAAGATTTAATGGAGAAGAATGAGCTACACAAGCTATACAAGCTAAGGAAGCACTCATATCCAATAAAAAATGTCAAGATGTTTTCCTAGGACATTGCATGAGGTGCGTTCCATTTGGCATGCCAAGAACCAAATGCCCAATTTCTACATATTGTTTTTGGCATGGCATACCCGTGCCAAATGGCATAGGCATGCAGTTTTCAACTGTAACACCCCCATTTTACAAACTTATAATGGAATGTTACTACCGGCGAACTTAGACGTTCCGTCTAAGGCCGTTGAGGCTTAAGTGATCGTAAATGAATAAAGACATGTTTAAACAACATAATTTGATAAAACATATTGTCTTATATTCAATAACATGGTCACAAGAGTTTACAACGGTTTACATAAACTAGGAATTGTTGTTTCTGGAATAACTTTCAAAATCCTGGAAACGCCTGTGTGGAGATAGCACGTCTTTCAAAGCTTCCTTCCCTTCTTCTTTCCTTCCTTTACCGACTTCCTTTACTTTCTATCCTTATGTGGTCTTCAAGCTTTAACTTCTACAGTCTTTTCCCTACAACCTGATATTTCTGTAGAAACAAGAAATACCAGCCGGACGGAACTGGGAAGAAGCAAGGGTATTAGTCTTCCAAGAGACTAAGCAAATAGTAGAATGTGTTTTGGTTCACAAAGACAAGGCCAAGACGTATTAATACCATAATCCGAACTCAAATGGGTAAAGGCATAATGGTCCAAAGGAGTATAAAGAACATGTCGGCGCTACTCTGAATATATGGTAAACCGATTAATGGTTTGAAAATTAGGAAACCACAAAAAGTAGTTCCTAAGAACGACAATGTGTTTGGATATTTGTTGGGAATATTATTAGCACACATTTATTTTGAAAAGGGTGCATCCATCGACTAATCAGATCCATAATCACCCTCATAACATACGTGTTGTTTATCTCCAGAGTAGAAAATGGGAACTTTCATAGCAAGGAGCCAGAGTGGCGTTTTCAAGTTGTACTTTACCACCCTACATATTATCATTTCTATGCCCGATGCACTAGTCTTTTGTTAGACATGAAACTTTGCGTTACAGTTGTAGATTTTTAAATACCGATGCTCAACTAGTGAGACGTATGACGACAAGAGCAAGGGGTAAATCCCTAGGCACTCATAGGTGCTTCACTTTCTCACGCTTGGTTGAGAAAGTAGGTCATGACCAGTGTCAAGCGTATATACCAAAGTATACCTCCCTTAATATGTTGTTATAGAGAGACTCTCAAGGCATATCCCTGAAATCCCTAGTTCTAAAACCTATCCACAACAAAGAGATCTCAAAGAAGACTCTTGAAACACATAAGAGCACAATCAACGGCCATAAATAGTACTATCGGTACGAATAATAAGACATAACGAACAGTCGTTAAATCTAAGCAGTAAATAAACCTAATTCAATTATTTAGCAAGCAAGAACTCCTTTTATGAAAACAGTCTTAAAAAATTATGTAGACCAATAAAATCAACTTGAATAATTTTATCTTGCTACTTTTTAATTTTAAGGCTTCCATTTCAGAGTATAACCTTAACGGGTACATAATTAATTAAACGGGTCTCACTTGATCAAGATACTTCTTTCATGGAAGTAACCCCAAAAATTATGTTGGTTAATAAAATCAACTCCAATCATTTTATTCTGTCACCTTGAATTTTTTATAAATAATTTCCATTAAAACAATCGGAACACACAACGAGATCGAGTGAACTGGTTTTGGAAAGATACCCAGAAAATATAAAAAAAATATCCATAAAAACTACAGATATTACATCAGCACATCTCCTAATCTAGGGTTGTATCTCTCTCAACTTTTGTGGGCACATATAAATACCAAAGCAAGACACTTTTGAGAGACTCATGCCTCATTTTATCTCATCTTTCTAGGGTTTTAGAAAACTATCTCTCTTTCATTTCATCCTCAAATCAATCTTAGATTTATATTTTTTTCTAGATTTTAGCCAGTTTAGTAGTAGATCTAGATTTAAAATCCCATTTTGGGGTTTGTTTGAGCTTTCTTGTATTTGGAGAATTTGGAAGATAAACTCAACTCCAACTTGTTTCCTATGGATGAATGAAGAATCAAGATTTGATTTGAATGATAAGTGTCTCTTATCTATTTATCTTATTTCTTACTTTGTCTTTCATTATTTCCATGTGTGTGATGATTGGATTGATTTCTTATGCCATGCTTTTGTTAATTATGAGTGAGTAGTTGCTTGTGTTGGGATTATGGGTAGCCCAATGGCGATTTTGTGATGTTTCGGTGAATATTTCTCTTTAGTTGAATGAGTTTTGGTTTGCTACTCAATTCTTACACACCAAGTGTTTGTGAAAATGCCTAGCTAGTATTTTCTCATATTTTAGATGTTAAGTATGCATTGAAAGATGATATTTAACATTCGACCTTCAAGAATTGAGCTAGGAATTTTTGGACCACGAAAGTAGGCTTAATTTCCTAGTGGTTATTTATAATTGTCTATGTGTTTAATGCACCTAATCTAGGATTAACTACCACAAAAGTAGGAAGTAAGAAAGATTAGAGTGGTTTTCCTCTTTCTCCCAAAAAAAAGAGTGGTTTTCCTTTGCCTTGAAAGTGGATTGGAGATATCTAGTATAATTGACCATGGTAGACCATACCTTAGAGAGATTTTTTATTGACATTATGTAGTCCCATTGTGGTGAGCCCAGTCATAACCTCTCAATCATTCAAACAACTCAAACTCTCTTTCTTGTCACTCGTTTAGACTTGTTTTTATGTTTTTCTTTAATTATAAAATTACAAATTCCATTCAATTGTATATGGTCTAGATTACTAGTTTGTGTGAAATTTGTGATCAACGAGTGCTCCCTTGGATTCACTATCTTTTATATTACTTCGATAGTACCATGCACTTGCAGGCCTATCAAATATGCCACTACAATAATCATGTGTTTATATGTGAATATGTTAGTATAAATATTGAGCACACCAATATGTGTAAATGAATATTAAAAACACATTCTCGAATGTGGCATTGTAAGAGTCATGTATATAATTGTAATTATATCTGAATAATTGATTGTAAACTTTGAATAAAACAGAGTCTGGAATCAAATATTTAGTATAAAATCTTGAACATTTTTTACAATATATATATATGAATATTATGTTTACAATGTATTTGAATATGTTAGTTTAAATATTTGAACAAATCAATGTATGCAAATGAATATTAAAACACATTTTCGAATATGCCCTTGTAGTCATCATGTGCTTATATCTGAATATGTTAGTTTAAATATTAAACATATCAATATGTCTAAATGAATATTAAAAAACATTCTCGAATATGTCGTTGTAGTAGTCATGTGCTTATGTCTGAATATGGTAGGTTAAATACTGAACAAATCAATATGTGTAAATGAATATTAAAAATACATTCTCGAATGTATTTTTAATGAGATAGATAGATAGATAGAGAGAGAGAGAGAGAGAGAGTCAAAATGGAGAGAGAATTAAGATATATCAATATTAGGGGGGGTGGGGAGGGGAGAGAGAGAGAGAGAGAGGAATTCAAATATGACAATATCAGTTTCAAAATATCTGGTTTGAAAAAAAATAGGTTGTAATGCACATGCACCTTCTATTTTACACTCTTTTTATTTAATCTCAACCTTCCATTTAATCTGATCTAACACGTCTGATTTGTTCCCCGATTTCTCTATAGTAAGGGGTTTCTCCAAAACCTTATTCCCCGGTTTGAAAAAAATAGGTTGTAATTACACTTTTTTTAGTATCTTTCAAGAGTAGTTGTTCACCTAAACAACAAACTCTAAAATACTCTCAATGTCGACTACAGAGCGATAGAGATTGATTGTCACCTAAATTCAATTTGTTGTTTGGGCGAAATTAGGGTGATAGAGTGCGATTGAACCCCGATAGAGTTTGTTTAAGCAACTTTCTAATATCGTTCTCCATCTGTTTGATTTGAGTTCGTTTTGTAGTTAAAGGTATTTAGTCGTAACCCTTTTCTTGTTTCCTTTCTAGTGGATGACGTTTCTCAGTTGAATTGATTTTCTCTCATCCTTATAGGTTTCATAAATATTATTGATTGTTCATTTTTCATTTGTGCACATATTTCATAATAGATTTATGAGTTTGATAATGAGATTGCGAGTTTATTGATTGAGAGTTTCATTTTGTAGTCAAAGGTATTTATGTATGATAAGGGGTTAAATAATCTCGTTTGTTAATTGGATTGTTCTTGTAATTGGGTTTATTATTCATGAAAAAATAACTATTTCTTCATCTATGTTGTTCGTGCGAAAAAAATCAGCTTGTTGTTGTTCTTTTAAGTGTGAATATTGTTTATTATATTATACAGAGTTGTTCATTCAAAAATAGGGTTTTGTTCATATGTTTAATGCGTTTAAATTGTTTTGTTCATACCTTAGTGCTTTTATTTATTCAAAATTAGGGGTTATGTCTTGTTCTTTTGCAAACTCCTAATTGTTCATGGAGCATGTATTGTATGTCATTTTAGACATTGGTTACTTGAATTGTTCATGGAATTGCAATTGTTGTTCATGAAAAAATGAATAGTTGTTCATCTAAATTGAGTCTCCTTTTATAATTTCTTTGTTTTGTACTTAATGAAGGGTTGTTCATTCAAAAATATTGTATTGTTCATCGATTTAAATCGTTGTATTTGGTTACAGCCGACAGATTTGCAATACTTCAAACCTGACTTGCTTCTAACGATTATAGAGAATTTTTCAAGTGATTTTCAGCCTTCATCCTTGGTGTTTTTCCAACAGTTGAACTCATGCGTCTCTTCTCGACTTTCCCTCACATACGACAGGGTTGTTCACTATTTTTATCGGCGTTTTGTATAAATAATTTGTTGGCGTTTTTCCAACAGTTGAACTCATGCGTCTCTTTTGACGATTATAGATATTCTTTTGTGTTAGTAGAGTTGTTCATCATATTCTCAACATATAATTTGTAAAAAATTATTGACGGTTGAGTTTTATGTACATTTCTTTTTTGTCACTATAAATTATGTAATTGTTCATTAGATCATTGTACTTGTACATTTAACTATTTCAATTACACTCTCACTGGTATTTTGTTTGTTTCCTAATATATACTTGTTCACCATTTTTTATATAGTTGTTAATTAGGTCGTTGTACTTGTTCATTATACTATATCAATACCGATTTGCATCTGCATTTCGCTTTGTTCCTAATGTCTTTGTTTTTGTCCATTATCTATTATGTAGTACTCGGTCTCGATTCCGCAATTAGGAAATTTTTTGTGAAACAAGTAATTTCCGCATAGAATGCAATGAACAAAAAAAAGGTTGCATTGCCACATAAGGATTTGTATATGTGTGTGTGTGCGGATGTGTGGAGGTGGGTGTGTAGAATTGTGTATGTGCAAATGTGTTAATGTGTATGAGTGACTAATTTGGAAACTATGTGTGGATTTGAAATTCATATTTGTTGGGTTGTGTGCTTGCAAATTTTTCTTGTATGTGTTAAGAGATTATTTTTGTGTTAAAACGTCTTACTGGTGTCGTGTAATTTCTAATAGGAATTTTTTTGTGAAACAAGTAATTTCCGCATAGAATACAATGATGGAGAAAGGTTGCATTGCCACATAAGGATTTGTATATGTGTGTGTGTGTGTGCGGATGTGTGGAGGTGGGTGTGTAGAATTGTGTATGTGCAAATGTGTTAATGTGTATGAGTGACTAATTTGGAAACTATGTGTGGATTTGAAATTCATATTTGTTGGGTTGTGTGTTTGCAAATTTTTCTTGTATGTGTTAAGAGATTATTTTTTTGTTAAAACATCTTACTGGTGTTGTGTAATTTCTAATTTGGATTGGAATAGAAACTGACCTCTTGGGGGACTTATTTTACTGTTTCAGGTATGAGTTAGAACCGTGATGGATCTTTTTGGTCACTATAGATTATAGATGCATTCTTCTCCTTTCAAAGGTTGACCCCCATATAAAATCCCAAACTTGGTCATCATTAGAACCATAAATAGTTTGTAGAACCAATGTTGATTGTATAACACACATTGGAAGGCTTCTTAGAGCAAAATTTGCTAAAGTATTCCAGCCTTAAAGCCGAGAGGAGACATGGTCTCGAAGGAATTTGTATTGGTCGATCGCTAAACATCCACAAGTTGTAGGAACCTCCAGATAAGTGACCAAGCCATCATGTACAACAGTGTTCTAAAAAAATTCTTGGCGGTAGCTTGGAGGAAGTTGGTTGTCTAGGCGGGTGTCCTAATTTGTCTGGGTAGGATAGTGAAGGAGTTTTATGTTGATATGTTAAAAAGTAGCCCATTAGATTTTAAAAATAGGCTCATCGGATTGTTTTTCAAAAACAGACCATTAGCCTCTATTAAAAAGGTCCATTTACTCTGTCAACCAATAATCATCAAACTAGAACATTGGGTTGCACATTTGCCCCTTCCATCTTCTTCAAGTTTCTTATGAATGGTATACACTTCTTAATCAATGGTGGAAGGTCGATTTGTTCATGAATTTACTTGAGACTCAAGGAGACCGTATCAATGATAGCTCTTGTGGACGAGAACTTGTCAGATTCATCGACTCATATAATCATTGTTCTAAAAATCCTGCTTAGGTGCTGGATGGTCCCAATTTGCCTAGCCTTTCAAGCCGATTAGGTGCCCAATTGAGCCCACATAGGGACTAGGTGGCCCTTCTTTGCCTAGGGTTCACCTAGCATTTTTTAGAACAACATTCCCTATAGCCCCCCTCCTCCTCCTTGGCTCTCGCCTAGGAGCCTGCCTAATACTAAACTAGATAGTGGATGGTCGCCAAGTGTTTCGGCGCCTCCTCGGTGGCCACCCAGACCGAGTTTTAGAACATTGATATATAGGGATATCAAGCTCCACGTTGATGTCTGAACGAACAGAAGCTCAAACGTTTCTTGAGAAAACCATTAAGATTTTGTTAAAATTCACATTCTCACCTAACATCTGGCACAAGAGATTCAGGAAATTTTTTTAACATTGACTTGTTGCACTGAGGCATCAACAAATTGTGTGCAAAAAAGAGATGAGATAGAGACACCCCTCTCAAAGTGATCGGTTTCAAACTTCCGATGTCAATAGCATCCTGAATAGTGTGGGATAAGCATTCCATACAAAGGACAAATAAATAAGGTGATAGTGGGTCCCCTTAGCAAAGGAACAAGAATTTGATCCATTCCATAAGAGCTCCATACTACCTTTCATTTGACATCGCATGTAACATTAATTAAGTGCGAAGGTAAGTGAGATAATTACAAAGTTCTTGCAGTTGATACTTGAGCTGACAAAATATTACTATTTCAGCAAAATTTACCACTAAGAAACTAGGGTAGAAGAGATTTTGGGAAGAGAATAGAATTAGGGTTTTTTTCCAATGGGAAATTGAATGTCTTTCATTGATTACTAGACCTTTTTAAATATCTACAAGGGGTAAGAATATTCTTAGCATATTAAATATGTTAACTTGAAAAATAAGTCACAAATAATATCCTAATTTATTATGGTCAAATATTTTCTTCACAAATTTCCCCTTCAAATGTCCGACCATAGTAGCTCTATGTCGTGCATTTGAACTTGTCCGTGACTTCGTTTCGTTAGTCGCATGCTTCTTGTCTTCGTATTTTGCAGTCACGCACTAGTACCCTAGGGGACATAAGAACCGACGATGCTGAGGCCTTGTAAAACCTTTTGGTTGAAAACCCATGTAGGAAAAAACTATACCAAAAGGGAAAAGAGTACCTCTATTCAGTCTCTTTCTTGGATACTAGTGACACTCGAGTCAAGAATTTCCTCAAGCTTGTTGTGCTCCATGCTCGAGGTGCCTCCTTTTTGTCCAAATTCCTTAGCTGACACATTCTTGCACTATCATTCTCGCTCATGCGCTATTTAGCCTTCAACTTCTTTCATGGTGTCCCTCGGTATTTGTACACCGGCATCGCTTAACACTAACGTCTCAACATCCTTCGGTGTTCTTGCCCCTATGATGCTCCTTGCACCTCATTGATCTTTCATATCTTGTTCAAACATCATTTGGATATCATTCAGATGTTAATCGAATCATTCGTTTAAGATCTTCCATGTGCCACAGCGTACCTGTAAGCAAATTTGTATAAACAAGCAAACAAACAACATAAGAATGCACAAACACAACCAAACAAACAAACAACATAAAAATGCACACACAAAATCAAGCAAACAAGGCATCGTTTAGCCTTTTACGTCATTGGTCTTTTTGTATACATTTAGTGGGACCGCTTGGTCATATATTCGTATATGGTCCGATATTCATATACATTTAGTTGGACCACTCATTCATATATTCGTATATGGTCCAATATTCGTATAGATTTAGTGAGACTGCTCGTTCATATATTCGTATATGGTTCGATATTCGATCGTATATATTCATTCGTATACATTGAAGCTTTTCTCTACAAAAAATGCATTTACATGCAAAAGCTCATTTACCTAAAAAGTTTGCAAAACATAAAAATATAAAATTCCCTTGGATGAGTAGTGTTGCACTAGGATGCCATTCCCAGCTCACTTCCAACTTCTATCAGTTGCGTCTTTAGCCACATCATGGACCCTGCATAAGACCTCACTCTTTTTCTCGCATCGTGTTTGTGCTCAGTTTTGATCCAATTTGACAAGATTTTGGATTTCGTTCTTGAATACAAGATTTAGATCGTTCTTATAGTTTTCCAACGCGTCATGAATCGTCTCGATTGAGCAACCATAGCCTCTGAATGAGCTCTTGCAAAACAACAACGTGATGTTGTCTCGGGAACGTCGATGCACGACTTAATTTGCGATTCTTGCCTTGCTCGAGTGCGATCCTGATTTCAAAGCCAAAAGATGAAGTGATGAGTTTTGTCTCCCTATACGGACCGACGTCTTGGTTTATGAATCCGGTCTCGATCTCTAACGAACAATAAAGCGGAATCAAACAAGATAGGAGCACGCAGGGGCGCGCGGTTTGAGGAATGGTAGTACGACGCTGGGCTCTAGCGGCTTCTCGATACGGAATTGATTCCGACAAATGAAATCTTAGAAGAATTGAAGAGCGATTGGAAAAAGGGTTCAAAAGGATTGACACTTGAAGGCCTGAGGAAGAGAATCTCGATTCATTGAGGCAAATTTCTATTTCATTCAGCATAAATTGAAACTAAGAAAAGTCTGACATATTAATAGAGATATAGACCTAACCCTAGAAACCCTAGCGAGAATGGGTCAAACATGCAAGCCCAACCCATCTCGTTAATAAAATAAATAGCGAAAATAAAAATAGTACCAAATATAGTAATTGTCTCACTTAAATTCCCGACATGAAACTAAGTGCAATGCGTATAATTCTCCCCCTGAAATCCCAGTGGAAACCTTGTCAGGAAAACCTTGTCAGGAATCCCCTGAAATCCCCCTGAAATCCCGTTCATAGTATTGCCTCATTAAAAACCTTGTCAGGAAAAACCCAGTGGAAAAAAACCTGAACGAAGGGAAAAAGAGTGCAATGCGTATAATTCTCCCCCTGAAATCAACGTACTTCTCGAAATCTGCGCATTCCGATCTTGTACACAAGTTCTTCAAACTTCTTGGGTTGTAAGGATTTTGTGAACAAATCTGCAACATTTTCACTTGATCGAATTTGTTGGATTGCGATCTTGCCCTCCTTCTCCAGGTCATGAGTTGAGAACAACTTTGGTGAAATGTATTTCGTCCGATCTCCTTTGATGTAGCCTCCTTTGACTTGTGTAACACATGCAGAATTGTCTTCATATATCATGGTTGGATTACCTACAATTGATCTTATTTTGCATTCTTTTTGTACGTATCCAATCATTGATCTTAACCAGACACATTCTCTTCCTGCTTCATAAAGAGCGATTAATTCTGTATGGTTTGATGATGTAGCGGTAAGCGTTTGCTTGGTTGACTTCCATGAGATCGTCGTATCTCCATACGTGAATACATAACCATTTTGAGATTTTGCTTTGTGTGGATCTGATAAATATTCTGCATCTGCATATCCAACAAGAGTAGCATTTGCATTTCTATGATAATATAACCCAAGGTCAAGAGTACCTCGTAGGTATCGAAACACATGTTTAATTCCGTTCCAATGTCGTCTTGTTGGTGATGAGCTGTATCTTGATAACAAACTTACATCAAAAGCAATATCTGGTCTTGTATTGTTTGCGAGATACATTAATGCACCAATTGCACTTAGGTAGGGAACTTCGGGACCAAGAATCTCTTCATCATCTTCTCAAGGTCTGAATTGATCATCCTGTATACTAAGAGAACGAACTATCATGGGTGAACTCAATGGATGTGCTTTGTCCATGTAGAACCTTTTCAAAAAATTTCTCAGTGTAATTTGTTTGATGAATGAAAATTCCATCCTTCAAATGTTCAATTTGTAAACCGAGACAAAATTTGGTTCTTCCAAGATCTTTCATTTCAAATTCTTTCATCAAGTATTTTGTAGCATTTTCAAGTTCATCGGATGTACCGATAATATTTAAGTCATCAACATATACTGCAATAATAACGAATCCATTTTTGGATCGTTTGAAAACACATGGACAAACGGTATCATTTTGATATCCTTCTTTAAGAAGATATTCACAAAGCCGATTGTACCACATCCTTCCAGATTGTTTTAGACCATATAATGATCTTTGTAATTTTATAGAAAACATTTCCCGAGATTTTACTTAATATACCTCGGGTAGTTTTAATCCCTAAGGAACCTTCATGTAAATATCACTATCAAGTGATCCATATAAATATGCAGTTATGACATCCATAAGTCGCATTTGTAGTTCCTCTGAAACAGTTAGGCTAATTAAAAATCTTAATGTAGTTGCATCAACTACATGGGAATATGTTTGCTCATAATCTATCCCGGGTATCTGAGAAAAACCTTGAGCTACAAGTCCTTCCTTATACCTCACAATTTCATTTTTCTCATTACACTTTCGTACAAATACCCATTTATAGCCTACTGGTTTCAAGCCCATTGGTGTGGGCTTTATTGGGCCAAAAACATTACGCTTTTCAAGCGATTTTAATTCAGTTTGCATAGCCTCTTTCCATTTTGGCCAATCGTGTCTAGCACGACACTCATCAATAGTTTGTGGTTCAATGTCATCGTCATCAACCACTATTTCGGTGGCAACAGAGTATGCGAACACCTCATCAAAGATAATGTCTTTCCTGTTCCACTGTATTCTAGAATAGACATAATTTACTGCAATTTCGTAATTATCAACGCTTTTGTCATTATCTGGAACAATTTTAATTTCTGACACATCTCCTATATTTTCGGAGGTATTTTTGTCGTGTTCTCCCCCTGAATAGGAAATTGGTGCGACTTCATTTGGATTATTCAGCCGCCTATTCTATCTTGGTTTTAGATCTTTTGATCCAGGCGGGCGGCCGCATTTTCGGCGCGCTATACATTCCTTTTCAGGAATCTTATCTAGTTGTCCAACAGGAATTTCAATCCTTTCAGGGGCATTTACAGCTGGCACATGTGATTTTGTCACTTTCTTTGTATTTGTAAATGAGTGGGGTAATTGATTTGCTATACTCTACAAATGTATAATCTTTTGTACTTCTTGTTCACATATTTTTGTACGTGAATCAAGATAAGATAACGATGAAGCGTTCCAATCAATTTCTTTATGCATTTTTCCACCAAGATTTGGAAATTCATTTTCATTAAAATGGCAATCATCAAATCTTGCCGTAAATAGGTCACCGGTGGTTGGTTCAAGATATTTAATAATTGATCGAGATTAAAAACCAACATATATTCCCAATCTTCGTTGGGGACCCATTTTTGTGCGTTGCGGTGGAGCAATAGGAACATAAACTACACAACCAAATATCTTTAAATGTGATATATCTGGTTCTTTACTAGTCACTAATGTTAATGGGGAATACTTATGATATGCAGTAGGTCTTAATCGGACCAGAGCTGCGTCATGTAATATAGCATGTCCCCAAACTGATGTTGGCAATTTATACTTCATCAATAATGGTCTAGCTATTAATTGTAATCGTTTAATCAGAGATTTGGCAAGACCATTTTGTGTGTGAACATGAGCCACCGGATGTTCAACTGTAATCCCAATTGATATACAATAGTCATTAAATGCTTGGGAAGTAAATTCTCCTGCATTAACAAGTCGGATTCTTTTGATTGTATAATCCGGAAATTGAGCTCGTAAGCGAATGATTTGAGATAGGAGTTTAGCAAAAGCTGTATTTCTTGTTGATAAGAGGCTCACATGTGACCATCTTGTCGATGCATCAATTAATACCATAAAGTATCAAAATGGTCCACATGGTGGGACTATCGGTCCACAAATATCACCTTGTATTCGTTCTAAAAACGTTGGATTTTCAATCCCAACTTTATTCTTGGACGGTCTAGTGATTAGTTTGCCGAGTGAACAACCACTACAGTTAAAATCACTTGACTTAAGGATACTTTCTTTCTTTATTGAATGCCCAGTTGAACTGTCAACGATTTTATGCATCATTCCATTACCCATGTGACACCCCTATACCCTATGACGTATACTTTGTAATAACTTATTTCACATATAAACATATAATTCACATATAAGCAACTATCCATGGAAGCACAAAGCGGAAAGTAACAACCATAAAAGGTTGCACACACACATCTATGTCGTTACTTCTCATACTAAAACATCTATTAATCTAGCTTCTATTACAAGCCATATGTCTATTGTAACACCCCGACTTCCGACGGGGCACTACTTGGTAGTAGACCTTACTAGGTACTACTTAATTGGGTTGACAACTACACTTTAGGATCTTGCAATGCGGGCACGACGAGAAAACAAAATAAAAACATCCAACCTTTCTTTTATAAAAATATAGAAAACGCAGTTATGCATGAATTCCCGAAAACCTAATTATAAATATCCTGAATCTGACGAATCATCACCAACAATAAAATCATTCGACGAAAACAGAAGACAAGTCATAATACCAACTCTAACATATTAATAAAAATAACATCCTAAAAATAACACAACTAAACTATCGTAAAAATAATCCCATCCCACTATGACACGCGCTCTTTACCGCTCCGGCCCGCCATCTGGCCTCGGTTCCTGCACGGCTCCCTGGTTCATACCTGGAACTGAAAAATATTCCCCGAAGGGTCAGCTTCTAATCTACCAATCTAGAGAGAATACGGAAATTGCAGAACGTTTTGAAGATATTTCTAAAGTCAGCATACAAATCCACAATCGCAATCATAACTCTAAAGGCCAATACCTAAATTAGTTATAATCAGTCAAACACAACCACATACACATTTACAATCACAACCTCATAACAAAGCTACTCCTCCTTTTCCACAATCCGACGTCCAAGGCGCTCATCACCGCGCCGAGTGCAGAGGCAGGCCCTCCCACTCCACTTCACAATCTCCCTTCTAAACCCCCGGCTAAGCCTCCACTGGAGCACTTGCCAAAAACACACAGATAATAATTTTCATTTTGAAGGGGCACGGTTTCCCAGTCACACGGGTCAACGTAGCCAACTCTTCCTCCACGCCAGCTACGATGGGCCGTGTCGGAAATGGTACCAACACAGAGAAAACGTTCCAAAAATATCCTTCCGATAAAACACATTCAAAACCATTTTACACACACAACAACACGAGACGTTCAAAACAGTTTATAAAGGCATTCGGGACTAGTTCCCAAAACCCGCACTACAATATCGATACGCAATCTAACAAGGTAGAGAAGAACCGAGCAAGTCGAAAAACGACTTACCTCGAAGATAGAGATCCTTTGAAGAAGACGGAATTAAGTGTGCGAACAAAAACGATTTCCTAATAAAAAAAATTTACGCGTGACTAGATTAGATATGATTCGAACAATACTACACGTTTTCCTTAAAACAACATCTCACAAACCAAAACTACCAAGCCTAACTAACAAATATTTAAACCACAAAACCCCGTTACCCTAGTCATCAGCCCAACAACACTACACTTATAATCCTAGTTTCCTAATAATAATAATAATAATTAACCTATACTTCCACGTACATATATATATATAAACATAATTATATAATAATTCTTTGGCAAAGTTAAACGAGCAGGTTAAAGTCAACGATCCCCCCCCAGACTAGACTTTTGATCGAAGACCCGCCTCAACTATTCTAACGAACAAACTTGTCGGCATTCTTCACCGTAAGGCGACCCAAGTACCCAACCCAGCACCAGAAAGAGGGCACCAACCGGAGCACCCATTGTCTCTTTCCTTGGCCGGATTGGTTCCATGCCGACGAGACTAAAGCGGGTTCGATACCGGCTCGAACTAACCGAGAACAGAGAAGAACAAGGACTCACAAGTACTTGCCGATACTGATCGCCGGCTTAAACGCGAGGAAAAGATGACACCGGCAACGATATGGATCAGCCAACGGCAAGAGCGGGACCTTGCTTCAACTGTAAATGAGAACGACGGTGATAAGGTGCCCTTGTGAACCGAGTGCCCGCGAGAAGAAGAAGGTGATGAAGTTGTCGGCTCCTCCAAACGAAAGTGGGGGTTAGAGATTTGATTTGACGTTTTCTCCGAGGAAGAATTATGGTTAACTAGAGCTTATATAGTAAATTAAGTCAAGATAGAATTATGGTTAAATTAGATATAATTAAGTTAGGATCAGATTTGGTTTTTATCATGATCGTACAATAACGAGATTGGCTATCTGTTTGGGTTTAGCGTAGGAATTCGTTATCATATATTATAGGGGTAAAAATAACAATTATAGGTGTTTTCAAACGGATTATTAAAACGGGTTATAAACTATGGATATTCCTTAAAACAAGATTACTTGGGGATCAACAAAACCGATAGATACGTATAATTTTGTATAAGGATATATAAGATAGATTTGTTTAATAGTAAAACCAATATATATGTATAATTTTGTTTAAGGATAGTCTTTCGTTCAAAAAAATTTATTGGTATATTAAATGTGGATGGATGTAACTAACTATATCAATACTTATAAACCGGACTAATCAACTATTTATATGAATATTTTTTATTAAGCGGTGTACTAAACGGATTACTAATTAATTTGTTTTACGAGTTTACTGGCGGATCAAGAAACTCAAATGCTTATAAGCGAAGGAAACCTGTTTTCCGACTTACGAGACCTAAAACGACTACAGATATTACATCTATGATGCAAAATGAGGAGGAGAAGGTTGCATTGAGCTTCAGCCGGCCGACCTGTATGAATGTGACCTCTAAAAGAGACACACTTCAGAAAGAACTAGCTGAACCTGAAAAATTGGTTTGCGATTTATGTGAGTCGCATACTCAGTGAATATAAACCATCATCAATTATTTCACACAAAACCAAACAATTGGTCAGTATACATATTCATACTTATTCATACATATGTCATATATAAGAATTTACTATGCAAATGCAAATGCTGATGTTTCCGATTCTTTATTCTGTGAACTGTTCAAGCCTGAATCTGACCCGGGTTTACTGTATATGGACTCTTATGGTCCCCTTTAAGAAAGAAATCCGAAGATCTCCTCATTATGACTCTTATGGTCGCTTTAAGAAAGAAATCCGAAGATCTCCTCATTGACCCGTAGGTCCTGTATGATCCGAAAATCCTGTATGCTTTAAGAAAGAAATCCGAAGATTTCCTTATTACAGTTCAGGGCAAGACAGTCACAGTTCCTTTTAATCTCATGCAATATGCTATGCAATCAAGTGCATCCTGTAATCATATATCATATGCTATCTGTTAACATACTTTCTGTGCAAACAACTCTGGAAATTTCAAAGCTATAACATTTATCCATATAATCCATATAACACATATATCCATATAGCTCATATAGCACATATATTCATATACCTCATATACCACATATAGCGCATATATCCATATATTCATATTTATAGCACATAGGGTTGAATCTCCGGTCTATACTCACCTGTTTAGGATAGATACTATATTTCTTCCCTTTCTCTTTGACCACGATCTATGACTTGTGCTCCTATATATAACCCAATGCAAATTAGGCTATTTACTCTTATAAACTCTAACCCCAAATGCAATGAATTGCCAGAATGCATTATAACTTCTTGCGCATATTTCCAAATCCTTTAAAACTTGACAACAATAAACTATATATATAGAAGAACATTTTCTATTTCAAACCTTTTTGAAAAACTTGATCAAGGGTCTCCCTAATATCATTACAAGGCAAAACCCTAAAATTACTCTGAAATCTTTTACCGAATATAAATCCGATATCGAAAACACCCTCTGAGAACTATAAATCGACTGATTTTCGAATCAAAAGCAACTGTAGATCTAGATCTGGAAAAATTAGGAAAAATCTAGATAAACCATTTACTAATTAAAACTTACCAAACCAAGCTTGTACTGCGAGATTAAAACCCGATAAAAGAGATCTTGGACCAGATCCAACAAATACAACCAAAAACACGAACTTCTTTCTTCAATTCTCAAACCCCTCTCTGTAACATTTTTTTTGTTTCTTACGCATGTTATAAGAAAGATGGAACAACATATAGATATATATACAAACAAAGGCATTTTCAAACCGAAGTCGGCATATTTTTAATCAAAATTCGACTTTTCACCCTCAAATCTCCTTTATTACAAACTTCACCCTCAAATAATTAATAATTAATTTTTTCTTAAAAACTTTTTTAAAATATAATAAACTTAATTAGAAAATAAATATTACTTTTAAAAACTCACTATATATCATGCCAATATGCTATGCATATGCTCTTAATCTTATATGAATGCAGAATGACGTATGCTTTTTAGTCGGGGATGTTACATTTCTCCCCCTCTATAAGAATTTTGTCCTCAAAATTCGCTATCTCTTCATATGACTTTCTCATCTTATCCTCTGTTTTCCAATTCGTTTTCTCTATACTATGGTTCTTCCAAATTACTTTCGGAATCTGCCTTTGCAACTATTTGATACTGAAATCTGCTATCATGATCGGTTCCTCTATGTAGCTCAAATTTTCTGCAAGATGTACTTCTAAATCCTTTAACACATGTGACGAATCAAATCGATATCGTCGTAGCATGATAATATGGAAACATTATCAATCCGGGCAAACATCAATGTGTCCTTTTGAATTTCAAATGACGTATTTTTACCTTGTTGAACCTATTCAATAATTTCTGCCAACTTACCATCTCTTACTTGTGCATCTTTAGTTTTTTGTCTCAGCACTGGCCAAATCTCAAAAGTAGCAATCAGTACTCTATTTATGTCAAATTGCAGTCTATCATTTAGACCTCACAAAGCAATCAAATTTGATAATGAAATCATGTGCAAATTTTCTGTCATACCACTAGACTTCCGACTCAAAGCATCTGCTACAACATTGGCCTTTCCTGAATGATACTTAATCGTACAATCATAATCTTTCAGTACTTCTATCTAGCACCTTTGTCTTCTGGATCATCAAATATTTCAAACTCTTATGATCTGTAAAGATATAAAATGTTTCTCTATATAGATAATGTCTGCCAGATTTTTAGGGCAAATACTACTGTTGTTAGTTCTAAATCATGTACAAGATAAGAAATTTCATGTGGTCACAATTGTCGTGATGCATAAGAAATTACTTTCCATCCAGCATAAAGACACAATCAAGACTCTGATGTGAAGAAACATCTCTGTAAATACCAAATCCTCTTGTACCTGTAAGAATTCTCAATATTGATGTTGTAGTCTGTCGGAGCTTTAACTCATTAAAGACTTAGTTTGCACATAGAGTACAAATGGAATGAAGCATTCTTTCATAGCAATTTAGTAAGTGGTGCAGCTATAATAGAGAATCCTTCCACTAATAGTCTGTAGTATCCAGCCATACTAAGAATGATACGAATTTCTGTAATCATAGTTGATGCTTTCTAGTTTACCACTGCTTCAAGCTTTTTAGAATCAATCCTCTATACCTCTTCCAGATACTATATGTCTAAAAAATACCACATGATCCAACCAGAATTCACACTTTCTCAGTTTAGCAAACAACTGTTTTTCCCTCAAGACTTGTAGCACAGTAGACAAATGATTAGCATGCTCCTCTGTACTTCTTGAATACACCAATATATGATGAATAATGATGATCACAAATCTGTCTAGAAAAGATTGAAATACCTTGTTCATGAAAGCCATAAATTTTGTTGGTGCATTAGTCAAACCAAATAGAATTACCAAAAACTCATAATACCCATATCGAGTTCCGAACGCTATCTTGATAATGTCATCTTTAGCTATCTTTAACTGATGATATCCTGAACGGATGTCTATCTTCGAAAATATATTTGCTCCCTGAAGTTTATCAAACACATCATCTATCCTTGGCAATGTATATCTGTTCTTCATTGTCACCTGATTCAACTTTCTGTAATCTATGCATAGTCATAAGATACACTAACCCTAATGAATACTTTGTCTAACAACTCCTGTAACTGTTTCTTCAGTTCCTGTTACTCAAGAAGAACCATCCAATATGGAAGAATAGAAATCGGTGCAGTACTTGACATTACTTCCATAGTAAACTCTATCTCTCTATCAGTGGTTAATCCTGGAAGATCCTTTGGAAACATATCATAATAATCTTTATCAACTGGAATATCTCCAACCTCATCACATTCAACTGTACGGTCTATAACATGTGCCAGATATGCCTCACATCCCTCTCTGATCATGTAAAAAGCCATTTTTGTTGATATTAAGCAAGTTGGAACCATTTGTCAATCACCATAGAAAATCACTCTAGATTTCCCAATTGAGTTTATCACTGTCTTTTTGGTATGACAATCAACTTTAACATGATGTCTTGATAACCAATCATATCCAAGATAACATCAAACTCATGCAGAAATGACAAGATCAGATCAGTTAATAACTCTACTATATCCACTGTATTATACAATACCGATATATCATATGTACCTTTACCATTTCCTCTGTACTTCACCTTCTAATGGTCCATGTGTATGAAATGTATGTTTATGTAGTGCTGTATGAGATGCTCTTATAGACTGACATGGCGCGGCTGAACCTTCTCTCCTTTATGCATCATGCTCATGAATACAACTCTAATGTCAATTACATATGCTTATGAATGCATGCCCTTAAAGAATCATAACCTGGCTCTGATACCAAAAGCTAGGTGTGACACCCCTATACCCTATGACGTATACTTTGTAATAACTTATTTCACATATAAACATATAATTCACATATAAGCAACTATCCATGGAAGCACAAAGCGGAAAGTAACAACCATAAAAGGTTGCACACACACATCTATGTCGTTACTTCTCATACTAAAACATCTATTAATCTAGCTTCTATTACAAGCCATATGTCTATGATGCAAAATGAGGAGGAGAAGGTTGCATTGAGCTTCAGCCGGCCGACCTGTATGAATGTGACCTCTAAAAGAGACACACTGCAGAAAGAACTAGCTGAACCTGAAAAATTGGTTTGCGATTTATGTGAGTCGCATACTCAAGTGAATATAAACCATCATCAATTATTTCACACAAAGCCAAACAATTGGTCAGTATACATATTCATACTTATTCATACATATGTCATATATAAGAATTTACTATGCAAATGCAAATGCTGATGTTTCCGATTCTTTATTCTGTGAACTGTTCAAGCCTGAATCTGACCCGGGTTTACTGTATATGGACTCTTATGGTCCCCTTTAAGAAAGAAATCCGAAGATCTCCTCATTATGACTCTTATGGTCGCTTTAAGAAAGAAATCTGAAGATCTCCTCATTGACCCGTAGGTCCTGTATGATCCGAAGATCCTGTATGCTTTAAGAAAGAAATCCGAAGATTTCCTTATTACAGTTCAGGGCAAGACAGTCACAGTTCCTTTTAATCTCATGCAATATGCTATGCAATCAAGTGCATCCTGTAATCATATATCATATGCTATCTGTTAACATACTTTCTGTGCAAACAACTCTGGAAATTTCAAAGCTATAACATTTATCCATATAATCCATATAACACATATATCCATATAGCTCATATAGCACATATATTCATATACCTCATATACCACATATAGCGCATATATCCATATATTCATATTTATAGCACATAGGGTTGAATCTCCGGTCTATACTCACCTGTTTAGGATAGATACTATATTTCTTCCCTTTCTCTTTGACCACGATCTTGACTTGTGCTCTTATATATAACCCAATGCAAATTAGGCTATTTACTCTTATAAACTCTAACCCCAAATGCAATGAAATGCCAGAATGCATTATAACTTCTTGCGCATATTTCCAAATCCTTTAAAACTTGACAACAATAAACTATATATATAGAAGAACATTTTTCTATTTCAAACCTTTCTGAAAAACTTGATCAAGGGTCTCCCTAATATCATTACAAGGCAAAACCCTAAAATTACTCTGAAATCTTTTACCGAATATAAATCCGATATCGAAAACACCATCTGAGAAATATAAATCGACTGATTTTCGAATCAAAAGCAACTGTAGATCTAGATCTGGAAAAATTAGGAAAAATCTAGATAAACCATTTACTAATTAAAACTTACCAAACCAAACTTGTACTGCGAGATTAAAACCCGATAGAAGAGATCTTGGACCAGATCCTACAAATACAACCAAAAACACAAACTTCTTTCTTCAATTCTCAAACCCCTCTCTGTAACTTTTTTTTGTTTCTTACGCATGTTATAAGAAAGATGGAACAACATATAGATATATATATATATATATATAAAAACAAAGGCATTTTCAAACCGAAGTCGGCATATTTTTAATTAAAATTCGACTTTTCACCCTCAAATCTCCTTTATTACAAACTTCACCCTGAAATAAATAATAATTAATTTTTTCTTAAAATTTTTTTTAAAATATAATAAACTTAATTAGAAAATAAATATTACTTTTAAAAACTCACTATATATCATGCCAATATGCTACGCATATGCTCTTAATCTTATATGAAAGTAGAATGACGTATGCTTTTTGGTCGGCGATGTTACAACCCGGATGACCCAAACGGTCATGCCATAATGTAAACATCTCTTTATCATTTAATCTCTTATAAGATGTTACATTTGTCTCTATTGGACTTATATATGTGTGATAAAGTCCAGTAGATTGGGCTGGCAGTTTTTCTAAAATCTAATTCTTGCCACATAATTGTTTTGTGATGCACAAATATTCTTTATTGTTTTCATTTATGGTTTCTACATGAAAACCATTTCGACGCACATCTTTAAAGCTTAGTAACTTCCTCTGAGACTTACTTGAATATAATGCGTCGTTTATGATCAGTTTTGTCCCTTTAGGGAGCAAAACACAAGCTCTACCAGAGCCTTCGATTAATTTTGTCACACCAGAGATTGTTTTGACATTTGCTTCAAACAAATTTAACTGAGTAAAGTATTCTTTATTTCTCAAGATGGTGTGTGTAGTAGCGCTGTCCACCAGACATTGATTCTTGCTACTTGATATATCTTTAATTGTTTCCATATCTTCAAGATAAAGAAAAACAGGATTAAAAACATAAACAACAAATTTATTTATGATACATAGATTATTTTACAAGGATGTTGATAAGGGAAAACACACTACAATATTTTACATCATATTATATGGATCAAGATTCTAGTTTTCAATAGTTGACATTTTCATTGATCCCAAATTCATCATCTATGATGAAATCAGAGATGTACAGGTTCGGTGTAGGTTCAGTGTCGTCAACAAAATGAGTCTCCACGTTCTTCCCTTTATCTTTCTGAGAAGCTTGGTACAACTCAACCAAGTGTTTGGTTGTGCGACACACCCTTTCCCAGTGACCCGACATACCACATCTATAACATATAGATTTAGGCTTTTGGGAGGGTACTGTAGTACCTTTCTGGACCATTTGTTTATCATTCCCCTTTGATGTGGATGCATCAGAAAAGTTACGCTTCTGATAATCACCAAAATCTCTACCACGGCCACGTCCTCGACCACGACCTCGACCACGGCCACGATTACCATCTTGTCCACGGTTATCTTGATGCCTACAATCATTTCTGTGAGAGCCATATGTGGCATTTGTTTCAGGGTACGGTGTAGTACCAGTTGGCCTCAGGTTGTGGTTTTTCATGAGCAGCTCATTATTCTGCTCAGCTACAAGTAGTATTTGTATCAAATCTGAATACTTCTTAAAATTCCTCTCGTTGTATTGTTGTTGTAACAACACATTAGTAGCATGCATGGTTGAAAAAGTTTTATTCAGCATGTTCTCTTCAGAGATTTTCTGCCCGCATAAACGTAATTGAGAGGTTATACGGAACAAGGCAGAATTATAATCGCTGACTGATTTAAAGTCTTGAAACCTTAAAGTAGCATATTCATAACTTGCTTTAGGTAGCAAAACTTGTTGTTGGTACCCATATCTTTGCTCTAGGCTTTCCCATAATTCTTTGGGATCTTCAACCAACAAATATTCAGATTTTAAGCTTTCATGTATATGATGGCGAAGAAAGATAATCGCCTTAGCCTTTTCCTGTAGGGAGGTATTTTCATTATCTTTTATGGTCTCTTGTAGACCATTTGCTTGGAGGTGAGATAGTGCATCAACCCTCCATTCCAAATGTCTCTGACCCGATAAGTCGAGAATATCAAATTCCCGCTTTGCAATATTTGCCATTTGATCAACTTCACAATTAAATCAAAAATTAATTAGTGATTCACATGTATTCATATATAAGAGATTAATATTTTATCAATATTTATATGAATATGTAATTTAACAATTATATTAAATATACATGTAAACCCACAAAAGAAACATATCTATATATAATTGTACCTTAATAAGATCCTACTTACACTTAATTTGTATAAAGACAAAAAAATCATACGTACATACGTACACTAAAGCAAAAAAATCTTAATATGAGTACATGCTTTTATTGTATAAGGATAAAGTGGAAAAATTCATGTCATAGTTCAATATCCACGTGTATCTTTGTGCAGTAGTAAAAGAGTGTAATGATATCATGAAATAGCAGAGTTTAATGCAAGTCAGAAGTTCAAATCAGTATATATCTAGAACAATAGTTTAGGATATTCAGTTGTCTTGTCAAGTTAGTAGATTTGAATGAATTTTATTCACGATACATGAAAACTAAAATTTAGAATAGTATCTAGTGGTATTTAAATCAGTGTCTTGAACGTGAAAAGCTATATATCATATGAATCTAAACCGAAAACTCTCTATCTCCTTTTAAAATAAACACTCTCTTTAAAATTTCTGCATCAGAACATGAAGAAGAAGAAGGAGGTTGTATATTCAAGACACATGAAGAAGAAGAAAGCCATGTTTATATGCAATCAAAGGAGAAAGTTCTTAATAAACATACCCTACTAATTATTATAGGTATTTTTACGTTTCATCTATTTCACCCATTTCTTAATCTCTACCCCATAATCACTCTTTTTTTCCTTTATATTTCCTCCACATATTTGTATGCTCCCTTGTTATCCGCTCTCGACTTCTCCTATTCATCTTCTTCCTCCTCATCGTTTTTTTTTCCCGATCGACATGTCCCACTCCGACCAATTTTTCATTGAATCTTTCATATGCCTTACAATTATCATGATAATCCTCTGGATCCTCATCTGGATCAACCGACCTCAGTTTTAATAGGTTTGTAAAATCCCTTTTTTTTGAAGTTTAGTTTAGATCTGATGTAAACTAAGGGTTTTATTTCGATCTTGAATGTAAAATTCGATCTTGTTGTAAAAGCCTTTCAGATCCAATAAAATACCGAGGTTTATGATCAAAAATCTTTCGTTTCGTATGAGAAAATAATTTTTGATGCAAGCTCTCATATCATTGAGCTATTAAAACGGTTGATCTGTAAAAATGTTTTGAAAATTGAAAGCAGTATGAAATTCGTACTACCTTCAAGAGATCTAGCCACTCAGTTGGTATTTTTTGTTTGAGAAACCTCTCGTGCTGATAACGTGTTGTGGAATTTGGGAAAAAGACTTATGTATTCAGATCTGATTTTCTTGCTTGCTTGTATTACATTGATCTATACATGCTATTTATAGGGTCAAAGGTTTGGCTTAATCTTACCGTATGCATCTAAGAGAATAGAAGGCCGTAAGGGCCGCCAACCTTATGCTTACAATCCGTATAAACCAAAACCTACCAAGTACAAAACAAGTATAATACAAAAAATGGATGGATAATTCACTCTTAATTAATTATCTCTTAACATGGTCAAATATTTCCTTTACAATTACTACTATTTTCACCTCACTCTACAATAAAATATCAATATAATGGGTCCATCTAAAAAGAATCTTTTTTACCCTCACGTTAAACATTAGTTTGTAAAGTAAATCAATTTTTTTTGGTGAAGTGTAAAGTACATTAATTAAATGGGAACTATTCATTTAAAAAAACTTATAATTAAAATAAATAACTCATGAATATGGAACAAAGATTCTTATGTATGTTGTGGAAAGAGAGTATTTAATAAGTAAAATAAAAAACTCATCACAAAGTTTACTAATGGAGAATTGAGATGCTCTAAACAAAAAGTTCGTACTAATGGTGTGAGATGTGAAGAAGACCATGAGATAATAAATTTTGAAAAGTTAAAAACGTGCATAGATCAATTGTAATGTCACAGCTTGTTTGATTGAGAGTAGTGATTAGTGAACATGTCACAGGAGTATTTGTAATTTGTTTAGGATGCTTAATCGGGGGCATGGGACATATATGTATCCTTATCAAGGAAGTAATAAGTGGTTGAATGAATTGTGCTCGACAGCTTAATTATATTAGATGGACACGTGGCCCTGGCTTTATATTATAGGCATCTATCAAGTCCACATCAACATCAATGACGTGTCCACTATGCGCATTGTAAAGATATTCCCCTTTACTATTTTAGTATCCTACTCGGAGTCACAATCATATCCTTAATTGAATTTTTATGATTATTAGATGTCATTTTATCATAAATTCAGTATGTAAATTAGTTATATATCGATCTGTTTAAATTAATTGATCAGCTTGATTTGACCAATACATCTTAACAAATGATAGTCCATTATATTAACTAAAAAATTCATCAATCTTGTTTTTTTTTTTGATAGAAACCCAAATTCATTAACTCAAAGCCAAGTCATAATCCAATACATCATAAAACGCTAACGGAAAGGACAAATTATCATGAACAAAGAAAGAAACCGCAAGCTTCCATTTACTTAACCAATCCGCTGCCTTGTTTGCATTTCGATTGCATTTCGTCCAGTTGCAGAATAAAACTTGAGCACTGTCGGCAAGCGCCAATGCACATACATCTCCAAAGACAGTGTCCGAAATGCGATCACCATGCGCCACCGCAATGAGTTTGCTGCAATCGGACTCCAAAACAACACGTTCCAGCCCCAAAGCTACAACAGCTTGTACTCCCCAGCGAGCCGCCTCTGCCTCAGCGACATCAACATCCGTTCCATCTTGAATTCTTCTTGCCCCAACAAATATCACCTCGCCAGTATAGCCTCTGCCAATGATACCAATACCACAATCACGACCATTGACACTCGCATCAACATTAATCTTCACCCAACATGCGTCCGGTTTTTTCCACACCAGCAAAGAATGATCCATTGGCCTTGTTTCTCCCTTGAAACTATCTTGTGCGAGAAAAAAAATTCCTTCTTCAGCATCAAGCAATTCTCTACCACTTCTTCAGTTGATGAGCTTTTTTGTTCAAAAATAGTCTTGTTTCTCGTCCTCCATAGGCCCCAGCATAAGTAGGCCCATTCCCCTTGCCATTCTGAAGCCTGATTGAGAACTAATTCCGCCCAGTCCAAAAATGTTGGTGCAATTTCCCCTAACTCCACCAGCGTCGGAAAATTTTCCCAAACATCAGTCGGAGTAACGCACCCAAATAGAGCATGCATAACAGTTTCCCTTAGGCCACAAATTTCACAGCAAAATCAGGTGCAATGTGTTTGTAATACAGATTGTCCTTACAAGGCAAAATATTCATTCCCGCTCTCCAAAAAAACGAACGAACCTTTGGTGCCACTTTCAATTTCCACAATTGATTCCAGACTGTTTTGTTTCGAGACCCATCAGCTTGTTCCCCTGCACATTGCTGTGTTCGTTTCCTGTTCTCCCAAGCGTGATATGCTGATTTAACAATGAACAAGCCATCATTCGTATAGTACCAAATCAGCCTATCACAAGCTTCAACAACGACAAGGTGAATGCTCAAAATTGTTTCTGCATCCAATGGTAAAATCTCCCTAACAACTGCTTCATTCCAACAACCTTCTGACCAGTTTATAAGATCGATCACACACAAGTCATCCTGGTTCAAACCATTAGAAATAGGCCGAAATAAACATGGACGAGGAATCCATCGATCATTCCAAACCCTAATATCCGCTCCATTACCAACCTTCCAATAAGAGCCTGTTTCAATCACCTCTCGAGCACCTAAAATGCTCCTCCAGCAATAACTAGGATTAAAGCCCACAGAAGCCTCTAAAAAACTAGAATTCGGAAAATATCTAGCTTTATAGAGACGAGACACATAGGAATTTGGTTCCTGTAAAAACCTCCAACCTTGCCTAGCAAGCAGCGCCATATTAAAGCTTTACAGGTTTCTGAAACCTAGTCCGCCACTATTTTTTTGGCTTGCAAAGGCGTCTACAGTTCATCCAATGGAGCTTCCCAACATCAGACGAATCTCCCCATAAAAACTTGCACATAAGTTGCTCAATCTCCTCACAAAGCGACTTGGGCAGCCTAAAGCACGACATCGTATACATCGGGATAGACTGGGCCACTGATTTACTAAGAATTTCCTTCCCTGCTCTTAACAACGTTCCCGCTTTCCTGCCTTTTAATTTCTTCCACACTCTTTCCTTGACCTGGTAAAAAATCACTTTTTTTGATCTCCTAACCATCGTCGGAAGGCCAAGATATCTGTCATGTTTTTCAACCTCTTGGACTCCAAGCAGCTCTTGTAATGCTTCCCGCTGTTCCGTATCAACGTTCTTGCTAAAAGATAATTCTGATTTCCCAAAGTTGACTTGTTGTCCCGACGCTGCTCCGTAACACCGGAGGATATTAACCACTTCTAAGGCATGTTGACAAGACGCTTGGGCAAACAGAACACTATCATCAGCAAAGAACAAATGAGACACCACTGGGGCTGTCCTAGCAATGCGAATTCCAATCAGCTTTCCCTGGCCTTCACTTTGTTCTATAAGAGCCGAGAATCCCTCCGCAACCAACAAGAAGAGATAAGGTGACAACGGATCCCCTTGTCTAAGACCACGGGTCGGAATGAAATCCTGAAAAGGAATACCATCCATCAAAACCGAGAAGCTCACAGAAGTCACACACTTCATAATCAGTTCTGTCCACCTGTGATTAAAGCCAAATCCACGCATACAATTCTCTAAATAGTTCCACTCCACCTGATCATATGCTTTGGCCATATCCAACTTGAGAGCCATGTACCCTTTCTTTCCCTTCCTCTTATTCTTCATGTAGTGGAAAATCTCAAAGGCAGAAAGAACATTATCTGTAATCAGTCTCCCCGGAACAAACGCACTCTGAGAAGGAGAAATCACTTTGTAAAGAACCTGCTTCAACCTGTTCGCCAACACCTTTGAAATGATCTTATAAAGAACATTACACAAGCTAATCGGGCGCAAATCCTTCATACGAAAAGGGTCAGACACTTTTGGAATTAAGGAAATAAAAGTGTGATTGAGTTTATCAGGAAAAGAGGAACCCTCTAAAATGCTAATAACAAATCCTACAATTTCAGGCCCAACAATATGCCAGTGTTGTTGAAAAAACAAAGCTGACATACCATCAGGACCCGGGGATTTAGTAGGATGCATTGAAAAAAGAGCATAACGTATCTCTTCTCCAGTGAATGGGCGTAAGAGCATCAAGTTATCCTCCTCCGATATTAAAGGCGAGATTCCTTGAGGAGCCGTAAAGGTGTGTGTGTGTTATGATCAGTTTTAAAGAGCTCAAGAAAATAATTAACAGCCACCTTTGTCTTATTATCATGACTTCTCCATTCCATTCCATCCTCATCAACCAAACGCCTTATCTTATTCCTTTTCCTCCGCCCATTTGCCTTCTTGTGAAAGAAGGCGGAATTACAATCACCCCATTTCACCTCATTTGCTTTCGCCCGTTGAAACCATAACAACTCCTCTTTCTCCATTAGCTCCCTTTCTTCTTTCTCCAACTCTCGCCTTCTATTCACCCACTCCCCTCTCATGCCCATCTTATTCAAACTCCTCAACTCATCCCTAACCTTCATAAGCTTGAAACATATATTTCCAAATTCCTCCTTATTCCAACTTTTCAGCTCCTCCGCACATCTCATAAGTTTCCCCATCACCCCATCCATCCGATTTCTTGTACTCGGATTCTTCCAACAGTTTCCAATCACCCTTTCACACCCCTCGTTCTTAACCCACATTGCTTCAAATCTGAACGGTCTGGGGCCCCTTATCTTCTCATCCTCACTATCACCACATCGAAAGAATTCCACCAAAATAGGCAAATGATCTGATCCAAACCGCTCCAAGTGACAAATACATCCGTTGGGGAACACTTCAAACCAGCCCTTGTGACACCCCTATACCCTATGACGTATACTTTGTAAAAACTTATTTCTTATATAAACATATAGCTCACATATATCAACTATCCACGTAAGCACATAGCGGAAATTAAAAACCATAAAAGGTTGCACACACACAAACATCTATGTCGTTACTTCTCATATTAAAACATCTGTCACTCTAACTTATATTACAACTCATATGTCTATGATGCAAAATGAGGAGGAGAAGGTTGCTTAGAGCTTCATCCGGCCGACCTGTATGAATGGTCCCTGTAAGAATTATGACCCGTAGGTCCTGTATGATCCGTAGATCCTGTATGATCCGAAGATCCTGTATGACCCGTAGGTCCTGCATGATCCGAAGATCCTGTATGACCCGTAGGTCCTGTAATACAAATTCAGGGCAAGACAGTCACATGTCCTTTTAATCTCAATGCAATATGCTATGCAATCAGATGCATCATGTATTCATATATCATATGCTATCTGTTAACATACTTTCTGTGCAAACAACTCTGGAAATTTCAGAGCTATCATACATATCCATATAACTCATATAACACACATATCCATATAACACATATATCCATATAGCTCATATATCACAAATAGCGCATATATCCATATATTCATATTTCACATATAGCACATAGGGTTGAATCTCCGGTCTATACTCACCTGTTCAAGGCGATTATTATATCTCTCCCCCTTGACTCTGACCACGGTCTATTACTTGGGCTCCTATATGTAACCCAATGCAAATTAGGCTATTTACTCTTATAAACTCTAACCCCAAATGTAATGAAATGCCAGAATGCATTATAACTTCTTGCATATATATCCAAATCCTTTAAAACTTGACAACAATAAACTATATATATAAAGGAACATTTTTCTAGTTCAAACCTTTATGAAAAACTTGATCAAAGGGCTCCCTAATATCATTACAAGGAAAACCCTAAAATTACTCTGAAATCTTTTACCGAATATAAATTCGATATCGAAAACACCCTTTGAGAACTATAGATCTACCGATTTTCAAATCAAAAGCAACTGTAAATCTAGATCTGGAAAAATTAGGAAAATCCAGATAAACCATTAACTAATTAAAAACTTACCAAATCAAGCTTGTACTTCGAGATTAAACCCGATAGAAGAGACCTTGTACCTAATCTAATAAAAACAACAAAATTAAACTCTTGTTTTTTTCAAACAAAACTTTGGAACTTCCAAATCTTTGAACTCTTTATTTTTTTTTTGTCTCGTAGCTTGTTAAGTAGAACAAACAAGATCTCATATATATATATATTGACATAAGGTCGGCAAACAACCGAAGTCGGCAAAAACTTATGGAAAATTACGCTTTTCACCCTCAAATCTCCTTTACTATAAACTTTACCCTAAAATAATTAATAATTAACTTTTTCTTAAAAACGTTTTTTAAAATATAATAAACTTAATTCGAAAATAAATATTACTTTTAAAACTGCACTATATGTCATGCCAATATACTATGCATATGCTCTTAATCTTATATGAATGTAGAATGACATGTGCACTTTGGTTGGGGATGTTACAATCCTCCCCCCCTATAAGAATTTTGTCCTCAAAATTCGCTATCTCTTCATATGATGCAGTATGATAGGGAATCAATTACCATGAAACAATTGCGGATATGACTTTCTCATCTTATCCTCAGTTTCCCAAGTCGTTTCCTCTAAACCATGATTCTTCCAGATCACTTTAACCATCGGAATTTCCCTATTCCGTAACTGTTTGATTCTGTAGTCCACTATCAAGATTGGTTCCTCTATGTATCTCAAATTCTCTGCAAGTTGTACTTCTGAATCTTTTAGCACATGTGATGGATCAAATCGATACCGTCGTAACATACTAACATGGAAGACATTATGAATCTGAGCCAATTTTGAAGATAATGCTAATCTGTATGCCAACGGTCCCACCTTCTCTATGATGTCATATGGCCCAATATATCGAGGACTCAGTTTTCCTTTGTTACCAAATCTCATGACACCTTTCCATGGAGAAACTCGTAAGAATACTTTATCACCAACCTGATATTCCATTTCCTTGCGATGCTGATCAAAATAGCTCTTTTGTCTGTCTTGTGCCGCCTTCATTTTGTTCTTTACAATATCAATCTTATCAACTGTGTCCTGTATAATCTCCGGCCCTTCTAGAATTTCTGCGCCCTCTTTATCCCAATATAAAGGACTTCGACATTTCCTTCCATACAATGCCTCATATGGTGCCATCCCAATGCTGCTGTGAAATTGATTATTGTAAGCAAATTCCATCAATGGAATATACCTATCCCATGAACCCTGAAACTCAATAACACAAGCACGAAGCATTTCTTCTAAGGTCTGTATAGTCCTCTCTGATTGTCCATCTGTTTGAGGATGATACGCTGTACTGAAATGCAATCTGGTCCCCATAACTGTTTGAAAACATTCCCAAAAATGAGAAGTAAATCTAGGATCTCTATCTGATACAATAGACACTGGTATTCCATGAAGTCGAACAATTTCTTTCATGTATATCTCTGCCAATTGATCCAATGAACAACCCCAACGTATAGGCAAGAAATGTGCTGACTTTGTCAATCTATCAATAATTACCCAAATAGCATCATTCCCCTTTTGTGTTCGGGGTAGTCCCATAACAAAATCCATCGTAATCCGCTCCCATTTCCATACTAGAATAGATAAAGGTTTCACCATACCTGTAGGTGCTTGGTGTTCTGCTTTGACTTGTTGACAAGTAAGACATTTGGAAACAAATTCAGCGACCTCCTTCTTCATCATTGGCCACCAATAATGTTGTCTTAGAGTATGATACATCTTTGTGGTGCCAGGGTGCATAGCATATGGTGCATTATGTGCCTCATCTAAAATTTCTCGTCTCAGATCATCAACATTAGGTACACATATTCTGGTGCCAAACATCAATGTGCCATCTTGAATAACAAATGGCATATCTTTACCTTGTTGCACCTGTTCAATAATTTATGCCAACTTTTCATCTCTTACTTGTGCATCTTTAATTTTCTGTCTCAACATTGGCCGAATTTCCAAAGTAGCAAACAGTACTCCATCTGTGTCAAACTGTAGTTTGGTATTTAAACCTCGCAAAGCAATCAAATCTGACAATGAAGTCATGTGTATGTTGGCCATCGTACCACTGGACTTTCTACTCAAAGCATCTGCTACAACATTTGCCTTTCTCGGATGATACTCGATTGTACAATCATAATCTTTCAATAGTTCCATCCAATGCCTTTGCCGCATGTTCAATTCCTTTTGGCTCATCAAATACTTCAAACTCTTATGATCTGTAAAGATTTGGAATGTTTCTCCATATAGATAATGACGCCAAATCTTTAGGGCAAAAACTACTGCTGCCAGCTCTAAATCATGTACAGAATAAGAAACCTCATGTGGTCGTAATTGTCTTGATGCATAAGCAATCACTTTTCCATTCACCATCAAAACACAACCAAGACCCTGATATGAAGCATCAGTGTAAACAACAAACCCTCCTGTACCTGTAGGAATTGTCAGTATTGGTGTTGTAGTCAAACGATGCTTTAACTCCTCAAAGCTCTATTGGCATGCATCATTCCAATGGAATGGAGCATTCTTCCGCAATAATTTAGTGAGTGGTGCAGCTACAATAGAGAATCCTTCAACGAATCGTCTGTAGTATCCAGCCATCCCAAGAAAACTACGAACTTCTGTAACTGTAGTTGGTGCTTTCCAATTTACCACTGCTTCAACCTTTTTAGGATCAACCTCTATACCTCTTCCAGATATTATGTGTCCTAAAAATACCACATGATCCAACCAGAATTCACACTTACTTAGTTTAGCATATAACTGTTTTTCCCTCAAGACTTGTAGTACGGTACACAAATGATCAGCATGTTCCTCTTTACTTCGTGAATATACCAATATATCATCAATAAAGACGATCACAAATCTGTCTAGAAAAGGTTGAAACACCTTGTTCATCAAAGCCATGAATGTTGCTGGTGCATTAGTTAAACCAAATGGCATTACCAGAAACTCATAATGCCCGTATCGGGTCCTGAATGTTGTCTTGGTAATGTCATCTTTAGCTATCTTCAATTGATGGTATCCTGATCGAAGATCTATCTTTGAAAATACCTTTGCACCCTGAAGTTGATCAAATAAATCATCTATCCTTGGCAATGGATACTTGTTCTTCACTGTCACCTGATTCAACTTTCTGTAATCTATGCATAGCCGTAAGGTACCATCTTTCTTTTTAACAAATAAAACTGGTGCACCCCAAGGTGATACATTAGCCCTAATAAACCCTTTATCTAACAACTATTGTAACTGTTTCTTCAGTTCCTGTAACTCCAATGGAGCCATACGATATGGAGGAATAGAAATCGGTGCAGTACCTGGCATTAATTCCATAGTAAACTCTATCTCCCTATCAGGTGGCAATTCTAGGAGATCCTTTGGAAACACATCTGAAAAATCTTTAACAAATAGAATATCTCCAACCTCATCACATTCAACAGTTCGGTCTATTACATGGGCCAGATAATGCCTCACATCCCTCTCTGATCATGCGAAAAGTTGTTGTTGCAGATATTAGGCAAGTGGGAACCATTTGTCTATCACCATAGAAAATCACTCGAGATTTCCTAGGCGATTCTATCACTACTTCTTTGGTATAACAATCTACTTTAGCATGATGTCTTGACAACCAGTCCATGCCCAAAATAACATCAAACTCATACAAGAATAGCAAGATCAGATCAGCTGGTAACTCTACTGTATCCACTCTTATTATACTATCTCGATACACTGTGTGTACCTTTACCATTTCCCCCAAGGGAGTCTGTACTCCTAAACTGTAATTTAAGGGTTCAGGTTTCTTATGCACTTGAGATGCTATGGTAGATGATATGAATGAATGCGTGGATCCTGAATCTATTAATGCATGTATTTCAAGATCATATAAATAAAGTTTACCGGTAATAACTTCAAGTGATTTGGATGCTTCCTGTTGTGACATAGCAAAAACTCGAGCTTGACCTTGTGGTCGAGATTCTTGTGTTTGTGGTCTTCCTCTACTTGCACTGTTATTCATGTTCTGACCTCTTCCACGACCTCTACCATAACTCCATATTGGTGCTTCTGATTGAACATTTTGTACAGTGGTTTCAGATGCTGCTCCTCCAGTTCTTGATCTAACTGGACATTCTTTGTAAAAGTGACCTTGTTGTCCACAGGTAAAACACCCTCCAGTTAATACTCGATACTCTCCCATATGAGATCGACCACAATAAGTACACTTTGGTCGTGTCTGTACTGTCATCCCTGGTCCTCTATCACCACCACGTCTAAAAGTCGAGGTGTGTCCACCTCTTTGACTATTTGAACCACCTCTGCCAAATGTTGGTGTTGGAGAGGAAAAACTTTGACACTTAGATGGCCTTCCACTCGATTCACCCATATGAACTGATGATTCCCTCTTTTGCTTTTGGAAGAATGTTTGTCTTTCCATTAACAGTGTCTCTGCTCTAATTGCTGCAGTACGCAAATTTGTAAAATTAAGAAGATCCCACGGCGTAATCTTACTCCGGATATTATAGGACAATCCATCCTCAAAACGCCTGCATCTATCTCTCTCTGTTGCCACATTAGCAGGTGCATAATGCGATAGCTGGGTAAACTTAACTTCATACTCAGCCACAGACATATCTCCTTTCTTAAGAGACAAAAATTCCTTCTGTTTTGCATCTCGATATACTTCTGGCATATACTTATCTTTGAAAACAGTGAGAAAATCTTCCCATGTAAGAACTGGACATTGTACTGTAGTAGATAAAACAGTTTCCCACCAGTCAAAGGCATCCCCCTGTAGAAGTGATACTGAGAAATCAAACCTTTCCTCTTCTGTGCATCTCATCATACTGAATACTCTCTCTGTTCTCTTAAGCCATGTCTCAGCCTCGGTAGGATCTGTAGTCCCATAGAAATCAAATGCTCCCAACTTACGAAGTTCTTTGAAATTCCTACCTCTAGACCCCATAGCTGGTCCTTGTACTTCCTGTTCTATCGGTGCATGTGTATGAGATGTATGCTCATGTGGTATTGTATGAGATGCTCCTATTGACTGACGTGGCACGGCTGAACCTTCTCTCCTTTGTGCATCATGCTCATGCATTTCCATGTTCCTATTCAATTAAATGCAACTCTAATGTCAATTACATATGCTTATGAATGCAGAATACCCCTAAAGAATCATATCCCTGCTCTGATACCAAACTAACTGTGACACCCCTATACCCTATGACGTATACTTTGTATAAACTTATTTCTTATATAAACATATAGCTCACATATATCAACTATCCACGTAAGCACATAGCGGGAATTAAAAACCATAAAAGGTTGCACACACACAAACATCTATGTCGTTACTTCTCATATTAAAACATCTGTCACTCTAACTTATATTACAACTCATATGTCTATGATGCAAAATGAGGAGGAGAAGGTTGCTTAGAGCTTCATCCGGCCGACCTGTATGAATGTGACCTCTAAACGGACACACGTCAGTAAGTTCTAGCTGAACCTGAAAAATTGGTTTGCGATTTGCGTGAGTCGCATACTCAGTGAATATAAACCATCATCAATTATTTCACACAAAGCCAAACAATTGGTCAGTATACATATTCATACATATTATTTATATATATCATATATGAATTTACTATGCAAATGCAAATGCTGATGTTTCTGATTCTTTATTTTGTGAACTGTTCAAGCCTGAATCTGCCCCGGGTTTACTGTATATGGACTCTTATGGTCCTTGTAAGAATTATGACCCGTAGGTCCTGTATGATCCGTAGATCCTGTATGATCCGAAGATCCTATATGACCCGTAGGTCCTGTATGATCCGAAGATCCTGTATGACCCGTAGGTCCTGTAATACAAATTCAGGGCAAGACAGTCACATGTCCTTTTAATCTCAATGCAATATGCTATGCAATCAGATGCATCATGTATTCATATATCATATGCTATCTGTTAACATACTTTCTGTGCAAACAACTCTGGAAATTTCAGAGTTATCATACATATCCATATAACTCATATAACACACATATCCATAAAACACATATATCCATATAGCTCATATATCACATATAGCGCATATATCCATATATCCATATATTCATATAGCACATATAGCACATAGGGTTGAATCTCCGGTCTATACTCACCTGTTCAAGGCGATTACTATATCTCTCCCCCTTGACTCTGACCACGGTCTATTACTTGGGCTCCTATATGTAACCCAATGCAAATTAGGCTATTTACTCTTATAAACTCTAAACCCAAATGCAATGAAATGCCAGAATGCATTATAACTTCTTGCATATATATCCAAATCCTTTAAAACTTGACAACAATAAACTATATATATAAAGGAACATTTTTCTAGTTCAAACCTTTATGAAAAACTTGATCAAAGGGTTCCCTAATATCATTACAAGGAAAACCCTAAAATTACTCTGAAATCTTTTACCGAATATAAATCCGATATCGAAAACACCCTTTGAGAACTATAGATCTACCGATTTTCAAATCAAAAACAATTGTAAATCTAGATCTGGAAAAATTAGGAAAATCCAGATAAACCATTAACTAATTAAAAACTTACCAAATCAAGCTTGTACTTCGAGATTAAACCCGATAGAAGAGACCTTGTACCTAATCTAATAAAAACAACAAAATTAAACTCTCGTTTTTTTCAAACAAAACTTTGGAACTTCCAAATCTTTGAACTCTTTATTTTTTTTGTTGTCTCGTAGCTTGTTAAGTAGAACAAACAAGATCTCATATATATATATATTGACATAAGGTCGGCAAACAACCGAAGTCGGCAAAAACTTATGAAAAATTACGCTTTTCACCCTCAAATCTCCTTTACTACAAACTTTACCCTAAAATAATTAATAATTAACTTTTTCTTAAAAACTTTTTTTAAAATATAATAAACTTAATTCGAAAATAAATATTACTTTTAAAACTGCACTATATTTTATGTCAATATACTATGCATATGTTCTTAATCTTATATGAATGCAGAATGACGTATGCACTTTGGTTGGGGATGTTACAGCCCTCGTTTGCCAAACCCCTGTCTAGTCTCTCTTGAATGAAATCTTCCCCCATTCTACCATTGTCCCAAGTAAACCTAGGGCCCGAGAACGGAATTTCAGCCAATCCGCAAGCATCAATCGTGCTACTAAACTTCATTATCTCACTCCAATCCGGTTCATTTCCACCCTCCTTTTCCTCTCTTCTTAAAATCTGATTGAAGTCCCAACACATAGCAACGCATTATGATCCTCCTCCTTCAGCCTTCTAAGCAAATCCCATGAATGATGTTTTTATTCTTTATTCGACCAACCATAAAACCCCGTAAAACGCTAACTTTTCCCTTCGGTTTTTTGAGCTACACTAGCATCAATGTGATGTCTAGTATACGAGCTTATGGTAACCTCTACATCTTTTTCCCACATTAGTCACAAACCTCCAGACTTGCCTACACAATCAACCGTAAAGCATCCTTCAAAATCCAACTTAATTCTCAGATTTTCCATTTTCCTATGGTCACATTTAGTTTTCATAAGAAAAACCAACCTCGGGGCCTCCATTCTCACTAAACTAGTGAGCCTTGCAATTGCCCGGGCCGTCTCCAATTCCCGGCAATTGTAACTTAAACAACTCATTGATCCCGGCAAGGGAGACTTCCCGTCTCCCACGCCGATAAAATAATCTTTTTTTGAGTGTGCTCCATATCATCAATTTGCATGGGACTATTCATTTCTTTCCTCTTAGACCCCACGTCTGCATGCAAAGCCCCATCCCCTCCTTCTTTTCTTGCTCTCCTCTTCCAGGACCCACCCCCTTTCTTTTTTGCCTCACTCTCAACAGCCTCTCTCTCCTCATTAACTTCTCCATTCCCATTTAATTTTTCTTTCTCCTCCCTCCCCTCTGATTTTTCCACTTGCCCTTCATTAATAACCCTCTCACCAGACACCTCACCTTCTTTAAAACCCCCATCTTTCTCTTGTTGAGCAACGCATTGCCCAGTCCCCCCATTTTTAACTTCCTTATCTCCCCCTTTTTCAGTTAAAGTGAGCGTGCCAACCCCCAACTCCACTTCATTGTTTCCACTACTTTAAGAGGATGGCCATCCGACTCCTCCTCCTCTTTATCCAGCAGCTCAAGCAATGATTTCCTGACTTTCTTTTCACCACTACTACCTTCACCACCCCCTGGTTTGTTTTTCTTCCCCATTAAAACTGCCTTCTCCCTTTCCCTTTCAGTTATCTCCCTTGTGTGTAGTGATTTCAACGGTGAAGCTCGAAGCCAATCCCCATATTCCCCTTAGACCTGGGTCCGGTTCCGGAGGAACCGGCGGTCTCGGAACCGGCGGGAAACCGGCCGGAACAGGAACCGGCGGTCCCGGTTCCCAGGACGGTTCCGGTTCAGGTTCGTCCACCCCCGGAACCGGGGAACCGGCGGTTTCGGAACCGGGAACCGGCGGTTCCGAAACCGGAGGTTCCAAACCGGGTGGAACCGCCGGTTCCGCCCCAAAAAAAATAAAAAATAACCAAACCGCGATCGCGGCCCATTGGACCGCGACCGCGATTTTCTTCCAGAGGTCAAAATTTATTTTTTTTAATTTTTTATTATTATTTCCGATTCCGAATCGGAACCGGGAGGAACCGGCCTCGGAACCGCCCGGAACCGGGGAACCGGGCCAAGGCCGGTTCCGGTTCCGGTTCCATGGTTCCGAGGAACCGGAACCGCCGGTTCCGGAACCGGACCCAGGTCTAATTCCCCTTGTAACTCACGAGCTTCATTATCCCCACAATCCATCTCTACATGCCCTATCATACCACAAGCATAGCAAAAATTCGGTAGTCTTTCATACTTAATCTCAAGCCACATTCTTTTACCACCAATCTTCATCATAACCCCCCTCCTTAAGGCTTTTGTTAAGTCAACTGAAACTCTCAGCCTTAAAATTTTTGCACAACTCAACATCTCCGGGTCATCTATTTCTTCAACACCCCCGAATATACCACCTATTGCCTTCGCCGTCTCTACCGTCATTGCCTCGAACGGTAAATCATAGACCCTTATCCAGAATGAAGCTTTATCAATGATCATACTAGATGGTTGCTCTGTACCCGGTTCTTTCAACGCCAACAGTGCTTTATCAAAGGTCCATGGCCCGCCTGCTAAGACCTTCTCCTTATCCCCTTCATCAGCAAACCTAAATATAAAGAGGTTGCTTCTTAACTCCCGAAACACAAATCCAGTACTCAGTTTCCACGCCCCTCTCATCGTCGTTTTTAGGGCATAGGAGTTGAAGGGCCTATTCGTGAGGAGAGTCCCCACCAGTGTTCTTCGATCTCGCTCTTTCCCTTCCGATTCAGAAGTTACCTTGATCTCGATCTCCTGTATTTCGGTTTCAGTCAGATGGAGATCACGTAAGCCATCGTCTGCCATTATTTCCTTAGAACTCAGTAACCAATCAGCACACACACAATCACGGTGAACCCCGCACGGATCGGCGGGACGACTCTAGCTCTCACGACCAACCGCCGGAGAGAGGCTATGGACGCCCTTGAAATTGTGAGAAACGCAGTCGCAAAGAGAGCCCTCAAAACCCTAGAGGTCGTCTACACTTCCAAGTTCATCAATCTTGTTGGTTTTGGTTTTCTTGCCCATCTCTAATCCTCTGCATCATACATAGTGGGCAAACTGGCATGTGAAAGTGGGGCCCAGTTGACAAAATCTTTTGTTTTTTCTTAACATGTGAAACAAATTATTACCTAGAATAGTTAATCCAATAAATAGGGTATGTCTATCATCCTTGCTAGTTAGTATTCTAGAATATGAAAACACTTGACAACACCTTATTCAATGGACACTCGTAACGCCGCTAAACTGGATAAAGAGGGAGCCCGGCGCAAACTTGCTATTCGACCTTTTTAATTTCTGAGAGAGCTTGAAAACTCTCTTTGTTGTGATTTAGAGTCGGTTTTGCAACATGAACAACATGTGGTTTCTAAAATATATGTTGTAACAAGAGATTGAACGAGAACAATAAATAGAATTGACATAGAGATTTACGGTAACAGTGTGTTACCTACGTCCACGGGCAAAGAAAGTGTATATTATTACAGAGGCTGATTACAGAGTACATAATATTATTAGGTATTTCGAGAGTTTATATAGTGACTCAGGAAACCCTATTACAGATTATGGGCCGTAGGCCCAAACAGATCACGAGAGGCCCAAACATAATTAATATTGATCAGCGAGACCATCGCCGAGGGGCAGCGCCCCTCGGACTCCCTGCCGGAAGGCGCCGCCCCTCAGACCCCTAGTGTTATCGGGACTCCGTCCCCGAACCTCTGGCGGGTTCCGGTCAACAACTGATTTAAGGCATATGAACAATATAGAATACATTTCCTGTAGTACGTACCAAACTAATTAGGCTGTCGATCAATTGTAATCAGTGCTTGTAAGTTCCCCTAGAGATTACAAATTTGATGTATCGACAATTGAAATTGTAATGATCGTGTCTTGTATATTTTCCACAATTGATGTCTTCTCTCCTCTTTTCGTGCCGTTCTACACAGTCTGTTTTTTTATGTATTCTCTTCAATTCCGTATTTGTCACCGTATTGTAAGCTTTGTTTGTTGTTTATTGTCTTTGCATGAATGATTTGTGTGTTTATTTTTTCGTATTTTTTTATCCTATTGCTAGTTTTTTTCAACCTCTTAATTTACTATGCTTATTTGTAACATCAAATTTTTACCTTATATAAAAAATATCTCGATGGGCTAAAAAATATATAGACACTGGGGGGAGGAGGGGGTGCGGCAGCCCCCACCGGCGGTCGGGAGAGCGGGGCTCTATAGAGAGCCGCCCCAAGAATGGAACGGGAGCGGGGGCGGAGAAGAAGATAGGCGGGACATTAGGCGTGGGCGGAGTGCAGTGGGCGGACTGGCGGAGTGCGGTGAGTAAGCGGTCAAGTCGGAGATTGCGTTGATCTGATTTCTGAGCATATCGAAGATTGGAGAAAAAAGGATTTTTTAATTAAAAAAATAAATCGGATATAGAAATATCTACCCTAATACATTATAAAGGAGAAACAAAGTTTGTGTAAAAATTTGCGCCACGTGGCATAACCTGAATAAAATAATGAAAAACTTTTTTTCAACTTAAAAAAACTAAATAATAATTATAGAAAGCCCCCTTCACATTATAACAATAATTCTAGAAATCAAGATTTATCTTAAATTCTTTACCACTTCATAAAATAGATAATGGATAGATATGATATTGTATGCATAGATTGTTTCATATAGTATCACATACTAAAAAAATAAAGAACTTAATTAATATACAATCATATTTAAAAAAATTAATTAAATAATAAACATTACTAAATGAAAAAAATGAATTTAAAAAGATTGAAGGTTTTGTAGTGTAAGATTTTAGATTTTATAAAATAAATAATATATATAGTTTTCTTTCTATGTAAATATTGATTTTATTCTTCAAAAATTCCAAAATATAAAAAACGACAATTTTAGATTTTATAAAATAATTAATGTATCAAAATAAATTTTTATCTATATAATTTTCTATCTATGTTTATTGATATTGAAAAGAAACATTATATATTTTATCTTAAGATTATGCTAAAATATTTTTATCGGATTGTTGAAAAAAAAATTATCGATATAAATTTCTATCTATATCTATGCTAATATATAATAAAACAAAAACAAATTATCTATAAAATTTGTGCTACATTGCAGTTTAAGAACCAATCAGTACTTTCATTTTATTTATTTATTTATTTATTTATTTATATTTATTATACTCAAAAGTGAATGTAGAAGGTTTGATTTAGAAAAATATTTTCCATGTTTATTTAGTTTTATCTTAAGATTAGAAATCAAATAATCACTAAATTTTATATAAATATCATTAATAATTATAATAATAGAATAATTAGTAAAATATACATTATTTTTGTTTTTTCTCTTTAATTTATTATAATATGTTATATAGTAAAAAATTTAAAACTACCCGTAAATTTACGGGAATTACACTAGTTGAGTTGTAAATTGAATTGGTCCTTCTAATAGATATTTAACTTGGGTTTTTTAATTTCTAAAAAAATGGGCCTTCTAATTAAAAGAATCAGAAATAAGCTAGCCTAGGTCAAAATTGTGCTCAATTGATAAAGTCAAAAACGAGTTGCTGAATCAAAAAAAAAAAAAAACGAGTTGCTGAATCAAAAAAAAAACGAGTTTGTTATCTTTCTTATTTCTAACTTTAACTTTAATTTTTTTTTTAATCTCATTTTTAAATTTTTAGTATCTTTTTTCAGCTATTTCAACTACCTTAAACTAGTATCTTTATTTTAGTTTCTTATCAAACTAGCAAGACCCGATTGTGCCATGTACGACAATGATTTGAAAAAAAAATTATAATAGGATATGTGATTTAATTTTGAATGAGATAATATCATTATAATATATAAATAAATAAATAAATAAATAAATAAATATTATATTATTATTATTTAATTATTGAAAAGATTAAAACTTTATATATAATATTGTAAAAAGATAAAAATAATATGATATTAAAATTTATACCGATAAAAACAAAAGCATAGAGATATTACGTATGGATAGTTTCATACTTTCCATTGAAAAAAATAACAGTACATATTAAAGATGATAAGTTATTGTTAATTTGCATTTTTTAGGTTAAACTATCTTAAATTTATTTTTTTTGTACTTTATATATTTGATATTTCTTACATATATGTCAATATATTATACTAGTCCGATTTTTCTAAGGACAATTTTTCGAGGTACATCCCCCTTCAGAACTTTCCTGGCTCCACCACAGTATATAGACCATGTGTAAGAATAGAAAATGTCCGAACCAGAAGATGTTGAAGTGTAGTTTATATTAACAATGTTTCTTAATAAGGGTAAATATGATAGGATATGTATATAAGTTTGTTATAAGAACACGAGTTTAGCATGTGAGACAAATTAGTTTTGTATTTGTTGCTTGTGCCAGAAGCTAAGCTAAGCTCGAGCATAAGCACTTTGTATCGAGACATTGTAACTCAATTCAGATATTACAAAATACATAATTCTCTCTTTCTCTCTAAATCAACATGGGGCAGGCCGAAGAAAAGTTGGAAGGAAGTCATAAAGCAAGACCTTACTACTCTGGCAGTTTTAAAAGAGGTGACCTTGAGCAGGGACCAGTGGCGCGAGAAGACTATAGTGGTGGAGCGTTAGAAGGAAGTCTCGAAAGGAAGACCCACCCTTGAGGGAATGCCCTTTTCCCCCCTCTGTTTTTTAGTTTAGTCTTCTTTTATCCCCCTTTCTGGTTTTGCGTGCATTTCTTCGTCTCGTTTTCCTCCCTTCCCAGTTTTCAGTCTTTTGTTTTCCCTCATTTTTTAGTGATGGGCCCGCCAAAAATACCCCTTCACTTCAATAGTCAGAGGCAGGCACCCGGCCCCTCCCGACTCTCCGTTTGAGATAAGGGTGCGTACATCTGGACCCCCCAGATCCCGTCCATATCGGGATCCACCTAGGTAGATGTTGTTATTGTTGTTTTCTCTAAATCAACATGGTATCAAAGTAGGTTTGGTCTGGGTCCAGTTTTGTTGGTATAAAAGATAGATATATATCTAAAAGAGAATGAGAAGCTAATAACCCATCAGAACAAAACAAAATGGGCTAGCATTTATATGCTAGACCCGTCATAAAAAAATGTTCGAGTGCTAACTAGGCCAGACTAATTAACACTTGAGGGGGCATGTTGGAGAAAGTGTGTCTTCCCACATTAGAAGTACATAGGATAAACCACTAGCATATAAAGGAGGGTGAATCCCTACCCATTGGCTTAAGCTTTTGTATTAGAAGGTACGTGGATCCCAACCTTATATGCGAAATGGTTAAAAACTCCTGACACATCACCCATTTGTTTTGGTCCCCGGAATCTAACATGGTATCAGAGTTGTTATTTCATCATTGGCTTCCTAGAGAATTACAAGTCAAAATCAAAGAAATCGAATGGCAAATCTAACAATTCTACTAAAAGCTTTGTTGGCCATGCTGAGTGTGGATCTTCCTCAACTACAAATGAGTCATCTCCATTCATTACTCAAGAATAGTATAATCGTTTGTTGACTTTGATTTCAGAAAAGTCAAATTCTAAAGGCGTGTTTGATGATCAAGAATTTGTTGCATTTGTTGGTAAATTTCTCACTACATCTTCTAATACTTCTTGGATACTAGATATTGGTGCTTCTAATCATATGTGTGGAAACCTATCATTATTACATGATATCTTCACTATTAATCAAGTCTTGACTGTCACCTTGCCAAATGGACATGCTGTGAATGTAAGTAAATCAGGCAAAGCTCGATTATCTGGGAATTTGTTGCTTCATGATGTTCTTTTTGTTCCAAATTTCACTTGCAATGTTATTTCCATTGCCAAACCGGTGACTAATAAGCATAGTCGAGTTCTTTACTCACATGTCAAGTGTGTGTTACAAGATTCAATCTCCATGAAAAGTTTGATGATTAGTAAAGCAACTCAAGGGCTCTAAATTCTTCATGACTTCAATCCAAATGCTAAGTCTGATTCTAAGTTTGATTCTAGTAAATTTGTTGATATTGTTGATTTTAGTAATTACTTAACCTCATCCACAACCTTCTTTTCTTCCCACTCAATTGAAATCTGAATTAAGAAGATCATCTAGACAATCCACCAAGCCTACTTACCTTGACAATTATATATGTCAATCTCATACTTCTTCTAGTTCATCTTTTTGTTCCCTTGATTATCGAGAAGAAAGGAGTCTTTCTGTTTTCAACTGTTCTTCTTCAAACATTAGAACCCTTGCTCTATTTGACGATTCTGAAATTTCAGTCTTCTATCAACGATTCAGGTTGATCTCTCTCTGTGTCATCTTCTTCTTCAAATTTCGGTAAGTCAAGCTTAAGAGTGTTTATCTTTTATTGTTTATGCAATTTTAGAGATTCTTCTTCTAAAAATTTCTAGCTCTCCATTCTCCTAGTTTGTAAAATTTTATTTTAATGTTTCGAGTTCCCATAAAATCATGTAACTATCTTGATATTGGAGTGAAAAACTTAAGTTATGCTTAATTTTGGCGATAAGAGTTCAATTTCGATGGATTTTTAGGGTTTAGGGGGTAGTCATGCATGGCTTGTTATTTATCTATAAGTACTTTATTATTCATATATACATGCCTTGTTATTTGTCTATGCATTATTCGTTATTCATGGATGTGTCTGTTGTTATTCATACATTTATGACTTGTTATTCATATATACGTTGCTTTTAATTCCTATATAAATTGTCTTGTTATTCACATATTCATTAATTATTTTTCATATATGTTTGTTTCATTATTCATATATGCATGACTTTTTATTCATATAGATGTGTTTTGATATCATAAATACATGGAGTGATTTGTTATTCATACACATGGTTTTTTTATTCATGTATGCATTTTTGTTATTCATATATGAGTGTTTTGTTATTTAGATATGCATGTCTTTATATTTATGTGTGCGTATTTTGTTATTCATATATGCGCTAATTGTTATTCATAGATGTGTGTTTTGTTATGTAGTTATTCAAGATTGTCGTGTCCTGTTATGCAAGAATTGTGATCACATATGCGTATTCTGCTATGAAGTTATTCAAGAATGGTGAAAATTTGTAAATGGATAAAGTTTGAGGACAAAGACAATGATTTATTTTTCATATTAGTGTACATACAAATAAATAGATGTAATTATTCAAATTCATTAGAGTATGTATTCGAGATATAATACTCCTTAATTTGTCTTATTCAAAAGTATTACATTTATGTGTTCAATGTCATATAGGATCCACTTTTTTATCGTATTCGTATTCATTTTAATATGTAATAATTTAACCAATAATCAATTGATATTCACGATAAAATGAGTACTTATTCAACACACTGATGTCTACAAAATCATCTTTTATTGTTCAAAACAGCATTTATTATTATTCGAACTATCATGTATTCATATTCAAATCAGAGTTTGAGTTAAATTAAACGCCTATTTAATTTTAAAATCACATTTGAATTTAAAAAATCACCAGAATCAAGTTCTAGTTTAATTGATTTTTTAAATTCACAGAGTAAAAGATTCTCTGCAGTTTTAATATTTTTAAATCACATGCATTTTGTAAATAACATCGCTAAAACTCAGTTTCCTTCCTTTTTCAAATCAACGTAGATTTGATTCCCTCGTTCCTTCCCTAATTTTCCTATTATGTTGCCTTATTATTAAACCTTGATTGAGGGATATCCAACACCCCATCTTAAACCACACATTGCACCCTAATTTTTATTATAACTGAGCATCCATATACTAGTGGTTTTTACTTATAAAAAAGGTAAACAAGGTCAGTAGGAAGATAGCTATCCCACATCGGGAAATTGAGTGGATGTTTGGCTGAAAGGAATCTGGATGTAACATGGAAAGAATCCAAAGATGCAGTTTGTGTGAGATTTGGGGAAAGCATGGGAACAGATATAGTGGAAGAATTCAACAAGCTAGACAGAATGAGGAATTAGAGGATTATAACAAAAAAATTGAAGATTTGGGACCAGGTATGTTAACTCACAATCTACAATTGCCAAAATCTTACTTCGTTTCAAGTTATGTTAGTGGCTTAAGAAATGAAATCAAAGCTTTGGTGAAACGAATCGGCCAATGACCTTAGTGGAAGCTTATGAAGAAGCAAAGCTTAAAAAATAATGTTCTACAACCTATAGTTGGTGAAGTATTTTGGCAGTCATTATACATATCAAAGAAACCTTAACTAACCAAACTCAGTAGAGCGGTAAGCAAGAGTCGAACCCATAGAGACTCATGTATTTGTGCTTTTACTTTTGTGCCAAGTAATAATAAAAAAGGACGGTTTTTGGATGATTGAATGATTATCTAAACCCAAGATGCAATTTAAAATCAAATTATGGATGCAATTATGTTTGTAAAGTATGAGAAAGGAATTTTTAACTAATTAATATCCATCATAGATGTTCTTATTGATCATTGATTCTCTTGATTCTCACCTCTCTTGAGTAATCAATCGTGGAATTCTAATCCAAACTTCTTTTTTAGTTATTAGAACTACTAGTCTAACAACCCTAATCATCTACAACCTAGAAAACCTTCTAGATTCAATTAAACATAAGCTTTTAATTCCAAGTATTGATAAAAACAAACACTTAGAGCAATCAGACATCTAAGTAACTTGTGAATTTATTCCCTTCTACAACTGAATAGCCCGACCGGGTCTAGGAAATTATAGATCATACTTTATCTAATCAATTCCAACTGATAATTAATCAGATTAGTTGTTAATTAATCTAGCTATCTCATTAGGTGACCAATCTAACAAAACCTTAGATCAAATATGATTCAATTAAGCAAGAGAATAAAAACTACTCAAGTTTTTTGAGAATCAATCAAGCCTCATAATAATATGCAATCTACAACTTCAATCAACTAGTTAAACACAAAGGAAATTAGGTAGACATAATTGGAATTGAAAAACTTACAATAAGGTTCCAAAGTCTTCCTTGGGAAAAACTTCTCAAGACAAAACCCTAGTTCTAAATTGTAGTTGTGATGATAATAAACGATATAAAACTAGAGGTTTAAATTATCCCAACATAAAGATAGAAATAAAATATCCACGCTTAAACTATCCAAAAGTATATTAAAACACCAAAAGATAACAAAATCCCGTGTAGGCGCATGTCACTCGCGTCATGACAGCACGACGCGGTCTTGGTCCTGATAGCGCGGTCGCACTCTACATCCCTTGCTCGCACTCAGCTTCTGACTTCTTTTCTCATAGTTTGTTTGTTCAGCGCGGTCCTGGCGTGCATAACTCGACCAAGCTCCACATTCTCTACCCGCATCCAGCCTTTGAACTCGCCTCCTTGCCTTGATTCCCGTTCTGCTCACTCTTTTTCACCTGAAGATCTGTAATACAGAACAGAAAAAGCGCAAAATCTAAATCTCCTAGAGAAACTAAAAACTAAAGAAACTAACTAAAACTAACCAAAAACCATGCAAGTAAAGCGTAAACATGCATCCTAAACACTACTTATATGCAAGCTATCAAATTCCCCATGCTTAAACCTTGCTTGAGGACAAGCAAGAAATAGATCCTAATCACACCACAACTTAGGAATTCATGAATTCATCTCATAATTCATAAAGCAAGTCAACAATTAACTATAACTTGACCAAGACATTATAGTAGGCATTCGATTAAAGCAAAGAGAGTAGAAAATTCATCCATTATAGACCTCACCAAGGTAATGCACGTGTTTGCACTCTCTCTCAAGTGTTTTAAGGTATGTATTTCACTCAAAATCAACTTTGAAATGCTAGACTAGCAATGGCTTGCATCATCGTCCTAATTTTCCACTGTTATGGACCAAATACACAACAAAAATCATGAGGACTTTTCAAGGGTTGTAACGGGATCAAGGTAAAGAGAAATTGGAGGGGTCAATTTTGGTCACGTGGTGCTAAATGCGGGAATAGAACAACCTAAAACCCAAAACTTACACTTTCTTTTGAATTCCAACTCTTTCTCACCAAGTCCACACATTTTCAAGCTCTTTCATTTCTTCCTTCACACTTTCTTTCTTTTGCCTCTTTAGAAATTTTGAAGACCACTTAAATTTAACCACAAATAATTTTTACTTCCTCAACATGGTTCTCTTTTCCTTTTCAACCTTAATATTCAACTTTTTTTTTTCTTTCTCTTATCCACCACTTTCACCTCACATTCCCCCATACTTATTCAATACTCACACAAAAAAAATTAACTAAATTCTAATCCCCAGATGGGTCAAGCTTAATTAGTCTTGGGAATTCTTTTATGGGCTAACAAAAATATGCTTAAAGCTCAAAAGATGGGGCTACAAAAACATGGATCGTGTCAAGGTAGATAGGGAAATAATAGGATGTAAAGAAACATCCTCAATCATCTTAATGTCATGCATCATGGTCATGAAAAGCAATCTTGAAAAAGAGTCATAATGCAAGTTTGAGAGCTAGCAACGGTGAGGAAATGCTTGAGGATGACGATCATGATTGCCTTTGCACGTGCAATATGTTAACCATAAGATACTCTAGGATATCATCATCATCAACAACAACATCATCATTATCATCATCATCATGCAACAAAGCTTACTTGCACCATTGTAGAATGAAGTGAAGTACTATTTAGTGAAAGCAATGTAGGGAAAGAGAGTGGCCGTAGATCAAAATTGGTCGGTGTTCTGTGACAGTAAGTGAAGGCATCAGAACGGGAGTGATTCTAGTTCTAGAAAGCAAGAATGGTGATGGAAGAAGTGACGAAGGATGTATTGAATGTGCATAGAGGAGCAAAGCAGCTTAGGATAATACTTGTAAGTTAAGTTAACCTTATATTTAAACTCTTCTCTACATTAATAATAGATACACACGCTTATACAAAGTATTTCTCTGAATATGGTATCAACCTAAAAGATCCCGACCTACCAACTACACAAATACAAAAAGTTTTTTTAGCGATGCTAGCCAATTCTTCTTCTCTTCTTCCCAAGCCTCATGTTCCTTCTAAACCCTTCATAATTGTTAATCTTCTTAGCATTATGAAACTCACCCCCACAAATTATGTTGGTTGGAAGAATCAAATTCAAGCTACTTTTTAGGATATGACTTGTTCAAATTCGTTGAAGGGTCACATGTCCTACAACGGCTTTAATAATTGAAAGTACTTCAAACCTAATCATGATTTTCTCTCCTAGAAGAGACAAGATCATGTTCGAGCTCTCTATTAGCCACAACAACGAAGGAATTATCTGCCTCATAAGTGTTCAAAGGCGTCGATGGAGGTTGTTGTCACAGGGCTAACCCCACCATCAACTCCTTTATTTCCTCCATTTGCTTGGCCATGGCGTCTAGTTTTTGGTCGCTCTCAACTTGCTGTTGCATTCAACTCAGCTTGATTTCTTCAAATTGTTAATTCGGATTTTGGAGACGAGTCCCTTCCACCATGAATTTGAGCTCGCAAGAGCTTAAGGCTCTAATATGATACATTGAAGCAAGATTTTGGAGGATAGCAACAAACGAGATCAAAATTGATCTAGATTTGAAGATCTCACACTCAGAGATTGACGAAACAAGGTCAATCTAGTGAATCAAGAGAAAAACTATTGAGAGTTTGTTAGTCAGTATGATATCCGATTAAATCGAGCAAACGTCGTAGCTGGATTAAGACAACAGGTGTTGTCGTAACCGCCAACTAGACTGAAACCAACCAGCTACATAAAAGGATTGAAGTGAACCGGGTAAATACTAGATAAAAGGGCATAACGGTATTAACGGAATTTTAAAGGGATAAAAGCCGGAATAACACCGGTAAATAGTGAATACTGCATCATGAAGGCGCCAAAAATATATAGATAAATGTTTTTTTTTCTTTTGCTTAGTTTGAACCATGCTCTTAAACCTCAAAATCACAATATAACCAATACGTTACTTATTTTTTATATTTGAACAGGGACCTTTCCCATGGGCCTTGGTCAGCCAATGCTTTGGCCCGGGTCTGGCAATATCTTGCAAGACAGAATGGATAATCTAGCACTTGATATTTCAGTAGCCATACAGTTTACACAGTATACAGAATGCCAGATACAAGGATACTGTATATCACACAATGGGGGATCAGAATCAACCCAAATGCCCAAATGCTACTATAGCAAGAAAAAAAAAATACAAGTAATTGGAGAACTAAGTATTAAACAAGACTATAATCCAATTTGTTCGGGTTTTAGGCTATATATATAATCAATTGCCAATTTACCATTGAAGCCAGATATTACATTCCAAAAAAAAAAAAAAGAGTGCTTACAGTTACTGCTATATGTCAGCAAATATTCTTGCCCTCCACGGCTGCTTATGGAGATGTAATTGAGTTTGCAGCTGAAGTAGCAGAACCCAGATTGTTGTTTCCTGGAGTATCTTGTGTTTTCTTGTCACAGTTGTATGGTGCTACACTCACAACCCTACAGTGAATATGCAAAGCACAAGTCAGCAAATTGGTTGTTTGTGTATATCATGTAATGCCTTGCATTTCGTATACATATTCCATATCGAATTTTGCATTTTTACTTTTTAATGTGTATAATTCATGATTACAGTTAAAATAAAAGGTGATTTTGATACTTATCAGGCTTACCTCTCTTTGCGCTTTTCAAGGAAACGAGCGAGTGATGCTTTGCGGAACTGTGGAACAGCTGCACGAAAGAAGAGTACATGTAGTTAAAACAAATTGTGGCAAAATCCAATTCTATCAGCTGAAGAAACAAATAAATCATACTGCACATGAAAGTTTTTACCAGATGGTGTCATAACAGACATAGGAATTGGTCCTCTGGAAGCAACCACTCTCTGAGGCTCTGGTCGGCTAAGAGGAGCCGAGGAAATTACTGCTGTTTTGGTCACCGATTGCTCGTCTTTGTCAGCTGTTGCACTGCCAGAATGGGAATTAGGAAGTGATGACAAAGATAATTGGTTTGTAAGATCTGGGTTAGGTTGAGAATTCAGAGGCTGATTTGAAACTACAGCATCAGTTACAGTTGGTGAAGCTCTCATAACAGGCGATAGCATGGGAGATCTTGAAATGCTCATGTTAGAAGCAAGAGAAGAACCATTTCCAGCTAATAGCATTATAGCCTGAGCCTGGACAGATATTAAAATAAAAAAGGACCTCAGAACTTCTAATTACACTGAAAATGGAATACTAGTTCAAAAGAAACAAGAAAGTGAAAATACCTTCTCAGGAGTAATTCCATCACATACACTAACAATGCCTGCATAAAAGATGGTCATCTGAGCGGGGGCGGAAGAAGGCTGCTTATTGTTCCTACAAAATTTGAGCAACTTTCAACAAGTTTTTCACATGTATGGATATGATTTAGGACTCTAAAGAGGGCGACTTCTTTGATACCATGGATCGGTGAACCCAACAACTGGCCCAACAGGCGAAGTCATCATCATTGGAATTCCTATGAATGGTTGATTTATAGTAGCACCAGTAACATTCTGGCCATAGCTGGTGAAATTGGGCTTTGAAAGGTAGCTTAGCGGAAGGGGAGGGTTCTAGGTAAATTCAGACAGAAAAAACATCAGAATATGATCTACAAGAAAGTTAACATTACAGTATGTTGTAAGAAATAATCTTCCATTTGAAGAATGAGTATTCACATTCCATGGACTCAAGGACATCATTGAAAAGTAAACCTGGTACACCGTACATGTCATAAGCCAACAGAAAAAAAAAAAAACAAAGTGGAACTAAGAGCCTGGAAATGGTAACTTCTCATAAGTCATAAATGCATTTCTTCTAAAAATTCAACTCTGACTATAAGCAGTTTCCAGTCCTTAGGAATTTACCACTCCCAAGGAGAAAAAAAAAAGAATAAGAGGAAAAGATAGAGATCGCATTATGGTCATCAAACACATATGTAGGACAGTGAGAGATTCATCAACAGAGGTTTTTCAACCCCGGTCAAAAGCATCAGCAGTTGATGAAGGAATGAAAGCAAAAGATGTGTTCAGATCAGATACCATTCTCTTCGTCCCATCATCTTGACTTGCTCCAGCTGGACCAGCCCTAAATGACATGAATGTAGGATGCAAAGAAGCATTCTTCATGAAGGGACACTGTGCTTCAGGAGCTGTAATAGAAGCAAAAATCAAAAATAAGGTGGAATAATGAGGGTACGTAAATTACAGGCATCCATTCTATATCATTCGTCAAGTAATAAGAAAACTTAACAGCAAGGAAAGAGATATCAACACATATCTTATGATCAAAATACAGTCCAGACACTAAATTACATCTGCATTGTAGATTAATTATATAGTAGGAAGACAAAATATTACCAAAAAAAGTAGGAAAGACAAAATACACTGAAAAAGATAGCTAAAACACAAGGCTAATTCTCTGAGATTCTTCAGCTTATAGAATGACTGTGTATCATGCTATCTGTTAAAAATACTACTGAATCTCTACAACGGATTACCCACTAAGAACTGAGAAATGGGTCACTATTCATGATACTATAAGAGAGGAAACATCTAAACCTAACAAGCAAGTGATAGTGGAGTGATAAGGCAAGCAAAGTTTTTTTTTTCTCCTCTTTTTCTACAAGCATAGATAAAGGGGATAACCAACAAGAAGATGCCAACAGGGGAATGATACTATACTAGAAAAAACTCTGCAGAGATCCAGAACTATTGCAGTTCTACAAGTTAGATAAACAACATTGGGGGAACTTTTTTGATAGTTGGAGAGCAAAAAAATTACAGAAGGGCAAGGGTTCACTTTCACATTAAGAGCATATATCCCTCTTGTAAGGTTTATTGATAAGTAATTTCTGGCAAGGTTTAAGCGACAAACAAAAAAACAAATGGAGTAGTGGAAAAATAATGCCTGCTGGCTCTATAAATTGACTGAAGTCGAAGAGGCAAACGAAAATACAAATGAAGCGACCTAACCACCAAACATCAAAAGTGAAGTATCCACTCATCTTTAACAGAGAAACTAGGGCGCTTGAAGATGGATACACGCAAAACAAAATTCAGTCAAACAAGAAATTAAAATGAAAAACAAGGAAAGAAATCAAAGGCATAAGAAGGGGAAAAGTGGAGAAATGAAACCTTCATCGATAGTCTCCCGTTTGACAGTAGTCATGGGCTCCTTGGAAATCAATCCCATGAAATCTCTCTCCATCTCAAACAACAAGCAGTTTTTTTATGACCAACACCTGGATGAGGAAAGGCTTGCTAAGATCCTAATGAGTGTTTAGCGGTCAAAGCCCTAAAAATTGCAAGCTTACTAATCCAGCTTCAAGGAACCAAGGCTTGAGAGATCAGGAAGAACCAGAAAGAAGAAAAGAAAAGAAAAAATTATATATTAATAAAAAATGGAATGCTTCCCATTTCCTCCGTCTTGGAATAAAAATTATATAGTTTTTTTTTCACGTACACTGAGAAATGTATATTTAAATTAGTTAATTAGTTCATTTAATTTTTGGGATAGAGGTGGAGTTGTTTAGATCGTGACCGTTAATAATTTTCAATGCATTTAAAAGTATGTGTGGGGGATCAGATGAACTGTGAGACCACGTTCGCTTACCGGTGGACCCGGTTGGTAACGGGTTGGTCCGGTAAGTAAGCACGTGCGTACGAAGCCGATTATATTTGTGGATTGCAATACCACCCACCACTCTCCCCCACCAGATCTATCCACCTGCCGCCAATAACAAACAGCAAGCCATATGGTTTTTGACACGTATATTCCTCTGTCTCTTCACGCGTTTTGCACGCACGACCCATAAGATTGCTCTAAACGTGTAATTGACTAGAGGTGGGTTCGGTTCCATGGAACCAGGAAACCAAACTAGGTCAGAACCTTCAGTTCTGGTTGCGGTTCTGGTTTCCGTTTAGTGTACCCCCGGTTCCGGTCTCGGTTCGAACCGTCGGTTCCTCCGATTTCGATTCGCCGGTTCTCGACAAGTGATCCTTGAAACCACGACCGCAGTTTCCAAAACCCACAGTCGTGGTTAAGTTGCAAATCTCTTCTTAAATTTCATTCAGATTCAATTTCATTCACATTCAATCTCTGCTCAAAAAAAAAACAGTCGTGGTTAAGTTGCAAACCTCCGATTTCACCTTCAATTTCATTCACATCAATCTCATATTCTCTTATCCCTCTCTACTTCTCTGATAATTCTACAAGCTTTCAAGTTGCAAATCTCTTCTTAAATTTCTTGTCTAGTCTCTTACTACTCTCCTTTCTAATCTTTTTGAAACATGAAAAATCAAGGTTAAAGATTTGTTGATTTGTTGGCTGAGCAATTCTATGGCGGTGTTGGTGGTTCACAAAAAAGTCAAATGAATCATAATCCTTATCAACCATAACCACCTTATCCTCCTATGCTTATTCCGCCACAATTTCCCCCTTCCGCTCCTATTCATAACCAAGGTCCACAAGGCAACGAGGAGGGCAATGAGGAGGGCGATGAGGAGGACAATGACGAGAATGAGGAGGAGGAGGAGGAGGAGGGGACATCTACGACCAACCAAAGAGCAAAGGAGTCGAAATCTGACATTTTCACAAAGCACTTTATGAAAGGCAATGTATTTGATACACTTGACCGATATATTGTCAAGTGCAACTATTATAACTCGAAGTACAATTGGAGGCACAATGGAGGATATGACACCTTGAGCAAGCATTTGAAGGCAAGACACAAGGAAAAGTTGGGCATGATGCGAATTCAAACACAAATTTCGACGTCGAGGTTAGCAAGTTCTTCCTCTCATTCTCACTTGTTTAGTTATAATCATGATCGCAGTTTATTATTTATTTGTATATGTTAAATTTGATTAAGTTGATATAGGCAATTAAAAAATTATATGTATCTTATTTGAAAAAAACTATCATTTCTAAGAATTAGTTATTGAAAATTGATATAGATAAGTATATTTTCAAGAAACTATATGTATCTTATCTTAAAAAATTACACTATCCAAAAATGAAACTAATATATTAATTGTTATGTCTAATATATGAATACAACTAACTAAAATTAATTCAATTAAAATTTAACTAATTATTGATTTAAAAAAGATGAATGATATGATTTAATGCGGGACCGTTTAAATATAATTTTAACTTCCGCTCTAGTATACAGTAATGATTGTTATTGGATGTTTAATTTCAATGTGAAATGACTATTTTCAACTAATATAAGGTTCTTCCCTTTACTTTTTTGGGCAAATTTCAACTATAATAAATACTAGAAATGTTCAACTATGAATGTCGAACATTCATAATGGTACTTATCTAAGAGCAACTCCAAGAGCTTCCTTATATGCATTGATATTTGTATTTTTGGAGAATTTTGGACTTTTTTGGTCCAACAAATTCTCTATCTCATTCTCCAAAATGGAGATGGGGGAAAATTGAAGAGTATTCCCTAAATTAGGGGAATTCTCCAAGACATGGAGAATGAATTAATTATGGGTATTATACATGACTACTTAAAATTGGTCACATTAAATTGTATAATAATAATAATAATAATAATAATAATAATAATAATAATAATAATAATAATAATAATAATAATAATAAATGCAAGATTTTTTTTAAATAATAAAGTTGTTGGAGTTGAAGTTATTTTTTTCGAAAATATGATTTATGTTTTCCCATTTTAAAGAAAATTATAGAGAAATTGTTGGGGATGCCCTAATTTTCATAAGCTACCATAAGGCCATTTCAACACCAAATAAACGCTTCCAAATGGTCCCTAAGAATTCCAATGATTTTGAAATAAATAGAATAGGGGGGTGTGTTTTAAAAATGGTAATTTTTTATTTTGTTAAAGAAAGTGATTTGATGTACCAGAAAGATCTTGAAGATTGAGAGACTTCAAAGCTCAATAGCGGCATAATAAGACAAACTGAAAACATAAATTATAAAAACAAATGCGGGTACCAACGAAGATCTAAAAATGGGGTGGCATGGGTAAAGCACTAACATGGATGAGTAAAGTATGAATGCAAAATGTCGTTCAGTGTTTAAAAAGGCAAAACTTAGGTGAGCCTAGGCTCTCAACTAATCCATGCTAGCGCTCACTTTGCCTTACACAAGGGAGTTTTGGCTAGGCATTAACTAGGTGGCCTAAGTGGTTGCTTGGCTTAAAAGTTCCAAGCGTTGCACCTTTTTGCTTTGGTGGAGATTTGCAATATTTTCCCCATATGAAAAAATAAACTTTTTTGCTGCCTTCTCTTACGCGTAATACAAACCCATCCATCTCCCTTCTCTTGATTGACATGTATAAAAGAAAACAAATTAACAAGATCGATTGTCTCCTTGGTGCTTGACAATCTACCTTAATAAAACCACCACTCCTCTTCCGTTCAATTGGTTCTTCAGGCACACACACGCATGCACCTCTCAGGTGCGGCTAGGCAACCGAGAGGGTCATCACCTAGAGTTGTCTTATGCTTTTTAGCCATTGGTACTCAGTTTCCCAGAATGACGCCCATCGTCTTCCTCCACCTCAAAAGATATAAGTTGTATCAGATTGATAACAATCTCAAAATGTAAAAGAGGTGCATAGTTTTCTATGCCTTGTAGGGTATTATGGATGGTGTATAGAGGGATTTTCCAAGATTTCCATACCCAAGACCAGACTACTCCACAAAGTGCACATAAAGTTCGTATGGGATGAATAGTGTGAAGCGAGCTTCTAGGAACTCAAGAAAGGATTGACCAGTGCTTTGATCTTGACCTTGCTTGATGAACATGAAGGGTCTGTGATACGGATCAACCGGTAGCAATTGCAACAAGTTCTTGGCCCGTTCGTGAGAGGCGTAAGCCCGTTCGTTTATTAGATTATTATTAGTATTTTTATTTTAGTTAAAGTATTTTTATCTTTATTAATGTATTTTTTAATAGAGTGACTCACTCCTTCTCGGGTTTTCTTTACGGTTCTTTCCCGGGACGCCTTTTTTGAACCTTTAGGGCTTAGTATAAATATACTGTCTTATTATCATAATTAATAAGAAGAAATATTTAGCCCTAATCTAGTCTGTTCTCCCTCCCTTTCACATCTCTTCTCCCTCATGGTCGTCGACCATTCACTTGGTTCGATTGTTCTACAGATTTTGGTACTTTCCGAGCCATCGGATTTTATCAATTGGTGCTTTCATCCCGTAATCGTTCTACAATCATGTCGGGCAACGACGACGACACTTTTGAAGTTACCGGGAATGAGACTACTTTGGCGACTATTATGCAGAGTTTGCAGAATCTAACGACGGAAATTCGCCAAAATCGGCGTGAGCAAGAGGTCCAACGCCGTCGTGTCGATCAGGTTTTTCATATCCTTGAGCAACGACAGATCGTGGACGATAATACTCGCGGCTTGGTAGCGGAAAATCCGTTCCACGCTAACCCTAGGGCGAACCCACATGTCGCCGATCTGCAGGTTAACCCTGCCGCTGTCGCGCAACAGCAACTGCCGCCAAACCCGCTTGTCGTGGCCGCGAATAATCACCAACAGGGCGACAATCACAGACCGATCGATAGAGCACCAAAAATCCGGGTGGACCCTCCGCGGTTCAATGGTTCTGATCCGTCAGGCTGGGTTTACAAAGTGCAAGATTATTTCGATTACTTCCAGACTAATGCTCAGGAACGTCTACAGTTGGTGGGATTATTGATCGAGCATCCCGCCTCGGATTGGTTCCGATATCAGCGGCGTAACAATGGTCTTCAAACATGGGAAGCTTTTTTAGAGGTCGTCAAACAACGCTTCGACCCTAACCACTATGAAGATTACGTGGGTCTTCTAGCCAAACTACAGCAGCGTACGACGATACTGGAATATCAAACCGAGTTCAAAGCTTTATTGAACAAGGTTGAAGGGTTATCCGTTGAGACTTTCATCTCTTTATTCAAGGCGGGTCTCAAGCAGCCTATCAAACGAGAACTCAATCTGCGTAATCCGACATCATTAACTCAAGCTTTTGCATTGGCTCGAGAGTTGGCAGCCTCTTACGCAGATACTATTGGGGGAGCGCAAAATACTCGTCGTATGTGGTCTATACCAACAGCTAAACCTGGTTTTCCCGCCAACACTATGCCTCCTACGGCGGGAGCGGCATCGTCCAGCGCAAACATCAAGCCACCGAGCGAGGACATTTCGCGGCTGTCGATACGACGCTTGTCCGTGGCCGAACGTGCCGAGCGCACCAAGAAAGGCCTTTGCTGGAATTGCGATGAACAATATGCGCCGGGACATCGGTGTAAGCATCGCTTTCTCGCCTTATTGGGGACGGATGACACTGATGAAGATGACACGACAGCGGGGGATGAAAACCTAGCGGTGACAAGAGACGTATCCAGCATTCACGCGCTTGAGGGGCTAGCCAACCCCAAATCCTTAAAAGATTAGGGTTCTATCTCCGACATGACAGTACAGGTCTTGATCGATGGAGGCAGCACCCATAATTTCATCCATACCACATTTGCCGAGAGATTGAAACTGCCCTTGTCGGACGTCCCACCATTCCGTGTTTATGTGGGCAACGGCGCCTTACTTTTGTGTAAACACCAGTGCGCAGCGACTCCGCTCATGTTACAAGGCTACGCCTTTGACGTCGATCTTTTTGTCTTAAATGTACATGGGCCGCAAGTGGTATTGGGCGTACAATGGCTTCAAACTCTAAGGAAGGTGTCACATGATTATGCTCGCCTGTCAATGGAATTTTCTTGGAACGGGAAATTAGTTCAGTTACACGGTGACCGTCAAGTTCCCCGGGTAATTTTGCTCCATACTTTACAATCTTTATATACTACTGATGATATCGCCGAATGCTTTGAAATTGTCTCTATGGCTGCAGATGTTGAATTGAATTCCTTGGCCACACACACTGATTGTGTGACACTCTTATACCTTATGACGTAGACTTTGTAATAACTTATTTCACATATAAACATATAATTCACATATAAGCAACTATCCACATAAGCATAAAGTAGAAAGCAACAACCATAAAGGGTTGCACACACACACACACATAGGTAGTTACTTCTTATACTAAAACATCCATTACTCTAACTTCTATTACAACCCAAAATGTCTATGATGCAAAATGAGGAGGAGAAGGTTGCATTGAGCTTCAACCAGCCGACCTGTATAATGTGACCTCTAAAAGAGACACATGTCAGAAAGTTCTAGCTGAACCTGAAAAATTATTTTGCGATTTACGTGAGTCGCATACTCAGTGAATATAAACCATCATCAATTATTTCACACAATGCCAAGCAATTGGTCAATATACATATTCATACATATTATATATATGTCATATATGAATTTACTATGCAAATGAAAATGATGATGTATCCGATTCATTATTCTGTGAACTGTTCAAGCCTGAATCTGCCCCGGGTTTACTGTATATGGACTCTTATGGTCCCTTTAGCAAAGAAATCCGAAGATTTCCTGAATATTGACTCTTATGGTCCCTTTAGCAAAGAAATCCGAAGATCTCCTGAATATTGACCCGTAGGTCCTGTATGATCTGTAGATCCTGTATGACCCATAGGTCGCTTTAACAAAGAAATCCATAGATTTCCTGAATTACAGTTCGTGGCAAGACAGTCACAGGTCCTTTTAATCTCATTGCAATATGTTATGCAATCAAGTGCATTCTGTAATCATATATCATATTCCATCTGCTATCATATTTTCTGTGCAAACAACTCTGAAAATTTCAGAGCTATCACATCTATCCATATAACTCATATAGAACATATACCCATATAGCGCATATAGCAAATATATCACATATATCCATATACCACATATAGCACATATATCCATATATTCATATTTCACATATAGCACATAGAGTTGAATCTCCGGTCTATACTCACCTGTTCAAGACAGATACTATTTCTCTTCCATTTCTCTTTGACCACGATCTATGACTTGTGCTCCTATATATAACCCAATGCGAATTAGGCTATTTACTCTTACAAATCCTAACCCCAAATGCAATAAAATGCCAGAATGCATTATAACTTCTTGTGCATCTTTCCAAATCCTTTAAAACTTGACAACAATAAACTATATATATAGAAGAACATTTTTCTAGTTTAAACCCTTCTGAAAAACTTGATCAAGGGTCCCCCTAATATCCTTACAAAACGAAACCCTAAAAATACTCTGAAATCTTTTACCGAATATAAATTCGATATCGAAAACACCCTTTGAGAACTATAAATCGACTGATTTCTGAATCAAAAGCAATTGTGGATCTAGATCTAGAAAAATTAGGAAAATCTAGATAAACTATTTACTTATTAAAAACCTACCAAATCACGCTTGTACTTCGAGATTAAAACCCGACAGATAAGATCTTGTACCAGATTCAACCAAAATCAACAAGATTGAGCTCTTTTTCTCTTAAAAGCTCTCAAATCCATAAACTCTATGGGTTTTTTTTGTTTCGTACGTAGCTTATATATTCAAACATAAGACTCTCACATATATAATAAAGACAAAGTCGGCAAAAAAAAAATGAAAGAGTCGGCAAAATTTTTCCGAAATTGCGGTTTTCACCATCAAATTTCTTTTACTACAAATTTTACCCTGAAATTATTATTAATTAACTTTTTCTTAAAAACTTTTTAAAATATAATAAACTTAATTCGAAAATAAATATTACTTTTAAAAATTCACTATATATCATGCCACTATGCTATCCATATGCTCTTAATCTTATATGAATACAGAATGACGTACGGACTTTGGTCGGGGATGTTACAGATTGGCCGCCCACTATTCCTTCGGCTATCCGGGAAGTCTTGTCTTTACAGGACGCGGTTTTCCAATTACCGAGTGGACTGCCCCCTCAACGTCCTTGGGATCATCGGATACATTTGCATCATGATTCTAAACCGATTAATGTGAGACCCTACCGCTATCCGTACTTCCAGAAGTCCGAAATTGAGAGGCAGATTCAGGATATGTTACAGCAGGGTATCATCCAGCATAGTACAAGCCCTTTTTCGTCCCCTGTTCTCTTAGTCAAAAAGAAAGATGGAAGCTTCAGATTTTGTGTAGATTACAGGGCTCTGAATCAGGCGACAGTAGCCGATAAATTTCCCATTCTGACCGCGGACGAACTGTTTGATGAATTGGGGTCGGCCATGTTCTTCAGTAAGTTAGATCTCCGCTCTGGCTACCATCAGATTCGTATGCATACAGCGAATATTTACAAAACAGCCTTTCGAACACACGATGGGCATTTCGAGTTTCTAGTAATGTCGTTCGGCCTCACAAATGCTCCTTCTACTTTTCAAGCGGCAATGAATCAGATTTTCTCGGCTTACTTGCCCGACTTCGTAATCGTCTTTTTTGATGATATTTTGGTCTACAGCGATTCCTTGGAGCTTCATGTCCGACACCTCGATGTCGTTCTTCAAATCTTACAAGATCACCACTTTTTTGTCAAGGGGTTCAAATGTTCCTTCGGCACGTCCTCGGTGGAATATCTCGGCCATATAGTGTCGGCCGGAAAGCTGTTAGCCGATTCGGGAAAACTCGAGGCCATGAGTAAGTGGCCAACTCCAAAGACAATCAAGCAACTGCGTGGTTTTCTGGGCCTTACAAGGTACTATCGGAAATTTATTCGGAATTATGTTACCTTAGCTTCTCCGCTTACTGCCTTATTATAGAAAGATAAGTTTGCATGGTCAGTTGCCGTAGAGGATGCATTTCTCCGTTTGAAGTCAGCTATGATGAATCCGCCTATTTTACAGTTGTCTGATTTCTCTATTCCTTTTGTGGTTGAAACTGACGCATCAAACGAGGGTGTTGGCGTTGTTTTGTTACAAAACGAACGACCGATGTCATTTTTTAGCAAAACCCTCGGAATCCGTCGCCGGGGATCTTCCTCTTACCATAGAGAGTTGTTTGCCATCGTGTCAGCGGTACAGAAATGGCGTCAATATCTACTTGGCAGAGAGTTTGTGATTCGTTCGGATCAGAAGAGTCTGAAAGAACTACTATCTCAAGTAATCCAAACGCCGGATCAACAGTTCTTCATCCGAAAATTAATGGGCTATAAATTTCGGATCGAATATAAGACCGGGGCTAGCAACAAGGTAGCCGATGCTTTATCCCGATGTATGATCACTGACGAGCCTTCGATTAGGCAATTTTTGGCTCTTTCACAACCGCTACCTGAATTGCTCCATCGCATCAAACAGGAAAACTCGGTTCTTCACGATTTGGTCGCATGGCATGATGCTCAGCGGGACGGCAATCTACATCCACCTTTTAACGTCCATGATGGTATACTATATTATGAGCATCGGTTAGTATTGGGGAAGAATTCTCCGTTGAAAGTTGAGGTTTTGAACGAATTCCATGCTTCCCCTTCGGCTGGCCACCCGGGCGTTGATAGAACATTCCGACGTATTGTTGAGGTTTTCTACTGGATTAGAATGCGCAGCGATGTGAAACAATTTGTTGATTCTTGTGTCACATGTCAGGCCACGAAATATAGCACCGTCAAGCAAGCAGGTCTCCTCCAACCGCTGCCTATTCCGAAAAAAGTGTGGGATGAGGTCTCCATGGATTTTATTACCGGGCTACCGCCGTCACGAGGCTTCACGACCATATTGGTTGTGGTGGATCAGTTGTCCAAATATGCACATTTTGGCGGCTTAGGCACTTCTTATGATGCATCCAAAGTAGTCGCGCTGTTTGTTGACATCGTAGTCAAACACCATGGCATTCCGGCTTCCATCCTTTCCGATCGCTATGTCATATTTACAAGTGCCTTTTGGAAAGAACTCCATCGCTTAAGCGGAACAACACTGCGCCATAGCACGGCTTATCACCCACAAACGGACGGCCAAACAGAAGTCCGAAATAGGGGCCTAGAGCAATATCTCCGAGCTTTTACCCATGCCCGCCCTTCGCGTTGGGCCGTGTTTTTACCGTGGGCAGAATTGGCACTGAACTGCACATATCATGAAGGACTCAAAATGTCCCCATTTCAGGCTCTATATGGGCGCGAACCGCCGCCATTGATCCAGGTCACACTGTCGACCGCGGGAGATTCGGCCGCCTTTGCTACTGTGAATGAACGCCACCCGCTGGTGGAACTCCTCCGCTCCAATCTCACCAAAGCGCAGCAGCGAATGCGCGCCTAGGCCAATACGCAGCGCCGCGACGTCGAGTTTAATGTCGGCGATCTAGTCGTGCTCAAGCTCCGCCCCTACCGCCAGCATTCCGTGGCCAAACCACTATCTTCCAAGCTTGCCAGGCGTTTTTACGGGCCATTCAAAATCACGGAGCGTGTGGGTTTCGTGGCATACCGATTACAGCTGCCGGAGAATGCGAGAATTCATAATGTGTTTCATGTCTCATTGTTGCGTCCTTTCGTGTCCAACGGTCCGCTTGCGGTACAATCTTCGTTCCCAGCTGAGTTTATTAACGATCAACCGATCTCCCGGCCATTGCGTGTTGTCCGGGAAAGGCAGGTGATGGTTGATGGTGCTCCTCGAGTGGAATGGCTCATTGTTTGGGAGGACGGGTCCGAACATGACGCATCCTGGGAACCACGGGAACAAGTTCAGCTTTCTTTTCCTGATTTACGGCTTGAGGACAAGCCAAGTCAATGGGGGAGAGATTGATACGGATCAATCGGTAGCAATTGCAACAAGTTCTCGGCCCGTTTGTGAGAGGCGTAAGCCCGTCCATTTTTTAGATTATTATTAGTATTTTTATTTTAGTTGAAGATTTTTATCTTTATTAATGTATTTTTTTAATAGAGTGACTCACTCCTTCTCGGGTTTTCTTTACGGTTCTTTCCCGGGACGTCTTTTTTGAACCTTTAGGGCTTAGTATAAATATACTGTCTTATTATCATAATTAATAAGAAGAAATATTTAGCCCTAATCTAGTCTGTTCTCCCTCCCTTTCACGTCTCTTCTCCCTCCTGGCCGCCGACCATTCACTTGGTTCGATTTTTCTACAGATTTTGGTACTTTCCGAGCCATCGGATTGTATCAGTCTGTGGTATATAATGATGCTTTCAAGTAAGGTTCGAGGTGTGTATTGATGCAGCATGGAAGCATGTGCAATGGTGAGGATGTACAATCCTCTCTCATTTTTCTCTCTCATTCTCTCCTTTTGACACCTCATTTTCTCTATCATCTACATCATTTTTCACTTTTTCTTTCCTTCTTCTCTTTTTCTATTCCCCCTCCAGGGGCGGATTTAGGGGGGGCGAGCGGGGGCGGCCGCCCCCACATCGGGAGCGATGAATTTTATATGGAAGACCGGGGATTAAAAATTATGGTTGAAATTCCGTCCCTACAAGATTTCTAGATGCGATGGCAATGACGATGACGAGTTCGAAGGTCGGGGGAGAATGATAGTGAGGGGCGTGGGGTGCTGCGTCATTAATTGAGTCGGAGGTAATGGCCATGGAAGAAATTGGAAAAAGAACGAGGAAGACTGCTCATTTGCTAACGTCGTCGTTTCCTTAAAAATTTATTTAAGTTTTTTTTAAAAAAAAATTAAGGTCAACTTTAAAAAAAAAAAAGCCCAATACATATCGTTTGAACTGCTGTCAATTTACCCTAATGGGCATAATCAATTAGTAATGTAGTCAAGCAGACATCCGAGTACAATATCATATAATCTACTATATATATAAAAGTAATAAGGTTTGGAACCACCACATTGCGCCACATTAGCGTTGTTCATATGTCGTTTCTATAATGCGCCATATCGGATTTTGTCACATGTCGTACTTTCCTTAAGCCATGTCATTTAATTTTTTGACATGTCATATGCCATGCCATATTAATTTCACCCCGTCACTTACATTCCATATTTAACTACAATTATAAAAAATCTAGTATATAATTTTTTGATACAAAAATCTTTTCCTTAATGAAAAATTATTACATACAAAATTTCCTAAATAGATTTACTACAAATCTTCCTCTAAAAAATTACGTACAAAATCAACATAATAACGTTTATACTCCGTATTAAACAAAATATTTAAAAGAAATATTAAAAAAATATTTAACGTATTTTATCAACAAGACATTAACGTTTTACAAGAAATATTCAATAAATATATTTATATTAATCTTTAATTTGTTCAATTTCTTAAAAGAAATATTAACGTTTTTTGTATGATTTTTTTATAATAAGATTTCTACTATTTGATACGAGGAATATGGATAAATATTAACTTAATTTGAAAAAAGAGAAAACTTATTTATTCTAAAAAAGATTTACATTTAAAAATATTAAAGATCAAATATAATGAAAATTTGTTTCCAAAAACTATCATATTTTTGTGAATCTATTATCTATAACTATATATTAAATCTATACCTTTTCGAGCCACCAAAATGATTCTGGCCCCACCTCATTTAAAAAATTAATTTTTATTTCTATTATTTTAACTTCTTTCAATTAAATTCTTTTTTAACTATTTAAATTTAATCTATGTATATATATAAAAGACGCAAGGAATAAGGCCACCACGTTGCGCCACCTAGGATTTTCCTATGTGTCGTTCCCACGTTAAGCCACCTAGGATTTCGCCACATAAGATTTTTTATTTTGGAAATTTATATATGTTGATATTATTTTAGGATAATATAGAAATAGGATAAATTAGTTCATGAGATTCTATCTAAAATAAAGATGTTATTTATTATATATTAGGAATCAGGATAGATCTAAAAGATTTTATCTAAAATTAAAATAAATTATAAAACATTAGATATTATATATTAATATAGATATATTAACTTAGTTTTTCCAATTAAAATCCTATCTAATTATATCAAAAAAATAAATTCGAATTTTATTTAAAATTAAAGACAACTATATTATCTTTATTTTTTTTATCTATTTATGTAAAAGATTTATCTTAAATTAAATTTTGATAAAAAATAGAACTTTTGATCTAGATAATTACTTGCCTAAATTTACTTTTAATAAAAAAAAAGTTACGTTATCTTTTCCTTAATTTCTTATCATTAAAAAATTCATTCTTTATTTAAATTTTTTCATTTTTTCTTATTAAGTATACATTTATTTTATTCAAATTTTTTTAAAGAATTGAATTTGATAAAAAAATTACAAGAGTTTAGATTATTTTTACCTTTTTATATTTTTTGTAAAATATTTTTTAAATTAAATGATTCTAATTCAAATAAATTTTATTTATATTTTTGCATAAATTATCATTAATCCATCAAAGTTTTTGCAAATTTATTTAGGTTGATATTATTTTAGGAGAATACAAAAAATAAGATAAGTTTATCTAGGAAAATTAACTATTTAATATGCTTTAAATATTTTGATTATATATATTGAAAATATTTCATCTAACATAAACTAACATAAAATAAACTATCGTATGTGACTATAAATTTTTTATCTTTTATATATCATTATATTAAAATAAATATGCTTATACTTAATCTGAGTCATAGTCGTGCATGGCACGACGGGTATGACTAGTATATCATATAATATTTTCGAGTACAATGTCAAAAATTATTGTTGAATATTAAGTATACTATATAGTTCTATTATGAAATAAAAAAATTAAGTATGTATAAAAGCAAAATAAAATGTTAAAAATCGTAAGTATATAGACTATTTTTCATACATTTTCTATATTCTATGTAATGAAATTTTGAATGACAATAATCATGTATGTAACAATGATTTCTATATGATACGTAATATTTCTATTTTATTTTATTTTTAAAAAAAGAATTTAAAGTGTTTAAAAGGATATGAATAGCTAATTGTAAATGGGATATTTAAAAGGACAAGACATTTATTTCACAAAAAAAAGGATAATTTTAATAGTTGTTAAGATTAGATCGATCTTAGTATGCTGGAAGAGGCGTTGTCGTTTAATGATCGGCATTTTCCGAGTATGTGTAGATCTGAAGAGAGAGTGCACATATATATATATATATATATATATATTCTATGTTCGATTCTTCAGTCGAGCAAACAACAGTTGCCCAGCCCTAGTTGCCCAGCCCTAGTTGCACATGCTCTGAAAAAGAGATCACTCATACGCCAGCTCAATACTTACGAGGTGATTTACCGAACTCATAACTTGGAGTTGTAGTTGTGTTTTCTGTAAACATTTAGTGACAGTATTCGTATGGGGTAAAATGTTAAATCTTTACTAATCACAAGAGTCTAATGTATTCACCTAGAAGGTATTGAACATGAGTTAGAGAACAACAACAACAATTACCCAATGGAACTTCCCTTGCGGGAAATCAGGGGGGTCAAGATAGGAGCCCCATGGCTTAGCGCAGATGGGGAGCGCCCAACAGACCCGACGGACCACAGAGCACAGAGAGTAACCAAGGCAACCAAAATAAAAGACACAAACGAGACAACACAAAAGCAAAAGCAAAGCTAGGCAAGAACATAAAACAAAAGTAAAAATCAAAACATATCACCAAATCCTTGAGGCCCCCGGGAACCGTTCTTTCCAAGCAACTAGTTGTCCACCACTTGGATCTTCTCCCTCCAAATATCTCTGCATACAGTCAGATCTGCAGAAATCTTCAACTGTCTGACATCTTGCCTTATACTATCCTTCCAACATTTCTTCGGTTTACCCCTCCCTCTACATACTTCTCCCAAGACCCTCTCACACCTACGAACTAGCTCCTCAAGACCCCACTCACCCACCTTAGCATTCTCAAATATCTCTAATTTTGTCTAGTATCGTGTGCCCGCTCATTCACCTTAACATTCTCATCTCAGCAATCAACAACCTTTGTTCTTGTGCTTTCGTGGTGGGCCAACACTCTGCCTCATAGAGGATGGACGGTCTGATCACTGTTCTGTAGAACTTTCCTTTTAACTTGAGTGGTACCTTGTTGTCACACAGAACCCCCGATGCCGCCCTCCACTTCTGCCAACCACTCTGGATCCAATGTGTGATGTCCTCATTTATATGCCTCCGTCGCTCTGTAAAACCGACCCCAAATACCTCAATCGGAAACCCTTGAACTCTAGCTTTTCCCTCCAAGTTTGAAGCTTGTTGCTGACTCCGGCTCTAGACTCGTCCACCAGAACGATATCGTCTGCGAACAACATACACCATGGTATCCCCCTGAATCTCCCTCGTCAAAACATCCATCACCACCGTGAAGAGGAAGGGGCTCAAGGCCGGTGATAGCATGCATTTACATAGTAGTTTTAGGTTAGTTTTAGTCTCTTTTAGTGGTTTAATTTTACATGCTTAGCTTAGTTTCTTAGCATTTTTAGTTTTCTTGTGAAATCGGAATCTACACGCCTATATGTTGGATTTCAGGTGTTTATGGAGGCCCGAAGAGGTTGAAAGACGAGCCAAGATGACGGAAGAGTTGCCATAGAAGATTTGAAGTAAGAGATTGAAGATTGGAGGCCAATTGAAGCAAAAAGAAGAACATGGGCTAGGAAGGGCAAACCACAACCAAGTTCTGGCTGTCCTGGACCATGTTTTGGACTGCAGGGAAGAACGTGGGCTAGGAAGGGCAAACCGCAACCGCGGTTTGGGGGTCCTGGACTGCGCTTTGCCCCGCGTCGGGATTGGGCCGAGATTTTGATTTATCTTGTTGCTTAAAATATATCTTAACCTAGTTTTTGAGAATTATTACGTATTATTCTCTTGAGCCTCTCTTTGGAGAACCCTAGTTGGAGATTACTTGGAGATTTTCTTTAGACTTGTTGGATTGGAGTTTTGAATCAATTTGAAGACAATTTGGTATGTTGTTCATTAAATTTGATTTGCTTTTCTCTCCATACTATGTCTAGCTAATTTCTTAATTCCAAGGAAGGGTGAACCCAATGGTTTAGTAGGTAGATCTAATGGTGATGTTTGGTTGAATTGAGATTTCAATTGTTTCGTTTGATTCATCCTAGGATGCTTAATGACCTAATTTGCTTGAATTAGGAATCTTGTTATGATTTGAGACCGAGAGGAGATAAGAATAACAAGAGGTTGATTGAATTGAATTTACAATTTGTTAATTCATGCTAGATCCCTAGGTTTGAACTTGTTGAATTATTTGTGCGAGAGTGACTTAATTCACATGTGGAACTTAACCTATCCTAGAAATTATTAATTAAATAGTCTTAACGGAGCGCGAGAGCAGATGTTATGTCTATTGATTCAATGATCTCTAAAGAACTTAAAGGACCTAAATAAGACTTGCTTTGTGCGAGAGTGACTGCTAGTCGAGTCTAGGTACATGCATTAATCGTCTGAAAAGAGTTAATGTTGACACTTGAGATAGTTAGTCCTTCACACAACATTTGAATTGAAATCCAAATAAATATCACCGGTAATCTACTGAAAAGTCATTGTGGGGATCCTGACCTTAGAATGCTTTTCTCCATCAATAGTTACTTCTTAATTTTGATTTTAGTTATTTCTGAATACGATTGCAACCTCTGTTTTCTTAATTTTGGCTTAGTCTACTGAATCGTGCTACAATCAATACTACAAGTTCCCTGTGTTCGACACCTTGATACTACAACCGAACCGTATACTTGCGGTGTAGGAAAATAGCCTATCAGCCGGACCTGTTGTAGACTTGTGTCGACCTTAAAAAACTATGTATCCCCGCCTGGGGTGCTCACACTGGTCATCGAGCCCTCGTATATGTCTCTGACTACTCTGATAAACGTGCCAGACACTTCTTTAGCGGCCAAACATTCCCAAATCAGCTCATTCGGTACTCTGTCATATGCTTTCTCCAAGTCAATAAAAACCATGTGCAGATTCTTCTCTCTCTCTCTGTACGCCTACGTCAGCCTCCTCAATAAGTGTATAGCCTCCATAGAGGACCTACCAGGCATAAAACCGAATTGGTTCTCTGACGCTCTGACTAATTTCCTCAACCTCATCTCGATAGCCTTCTCTCATACTTTCATTGTGTGACTAAGCAGTTTAATACCCCTGTAGTTGTTGCATTGCTGAACATCTCCCTTATTTTTATACAACGGGATCAATTTACTAATTAAGCCTCCACTCATCTGACATCTTGGTCGTCTTAAAAATAACATTAAAGAGCGTTGTTAACCATGTCAAACCTCTCACTCCTAAAAACTTTCAAACCTCTACCGAGATTTTATCTGGCCCTACTGTTTTCCTAGGGCGTCTAGCGCGCAGGCGTCGTATGAGGAACATGAGTTAGGGAAGATGGATGAAATATGTATTCATCAAGAAAGTATATATTCTAAACCGCGTGCATTAAGACAAAAAAAAATTGCGGTTTGTGGGGTACGAATAATCCATTTACAATTATTTAAAAAATAGACAATTGGATAAATCATAACTGAATATATAAATAGATGAAGAGTAACATGCTAACATTTCCATTCCATTTCTATCGGTTTTATCCAAAATTCTTTAGAAAAGACAACAGCTAGAAAGAGACAGCTCTTGGGGAAAGATAATAAAACCCGCACATTTCACATACAAATTATACAAGACACAATCTTTGTGTGTGTGTTTTTTTATTGTGAACCTTGGAGTGACGAAGGTAGGAAAATTTTCTCCCTATTGTTTCCATTTATTACTTTTTCAACTTCTGATTTGTTATTACAGCATATCTTCTTCTCCTATCTTTGCTGTGTTCTTGGAAATTCTGGAGTAGAACACACTTACTGAACTAGGCTGTTCTCTGTTTGTATTTCTAATGGGTATTTGGTAGAGTTACATTATTTGGGTACGATCTGGGTCTTCTTTTTACAGCATAATTACCTTAGGGAAATCTCGATTTCAGATGGATTTTACCCTTTGGACCATTCTACTGCTTACTTGGATTTTCTTGATTTGAATCTGAATTTACCTTGCAAAAATTATATTGGTTTCTTTTGTGATTTGCAGTAACCATCTGTTTTAGAGACTTTGATCATGGCTTTCCCAAGCATACAAGTGAGCAGAGGAGAACTGAGGATTCATCAGAGTTTGGATGATCTGGCTGCTGATCTGGCCGAATACATTTCCGAATTGTCCGAGGCTTCGGTTAATGAGCGCGGGGCTTTCGCCATCGCAATACCTGGAGGTTCTCTCATTGGCTTGTTAGGGTATTTTATTTATATATGTCGTGCTTCTCTTTTCAAATGTCTCTAAAATTCCCTTTGTGTTTGAATTTCTCAATTTGATTTGGAGTTTTTTTTTTTGTTGCTGTATATAAAACAGAAAACTATGTGAAGCTCCTTACATCAAGACTATTGATTGGGCAAAGTGGCACGTATATTGGACCGATGAGCGTGTTGTAGCCAAAACTCATGTAGACAGCAATTATAGGCTTGCAAAAGAGTTTCTTTTATCCAAGGTTTGCTTGATTGCTTCTTCTTCAGTAAAATTGCAAAATATGGCACAAAAGTTGATCAACTCGAATTTCAGGTGCCAATAGTTCCCAGCCACGTGCACTCGATCAACGACTCGTTATCAGCAGAAGAAGCTGCAAGTGAGTATGAGTTCTCAATCCGACAGCTCGTGAGGACACGCATCATCGCCGTCTCTGACATCAGCGACTGCCCCAAGTTCGATCTCATCCTTCTCGAGGTGGGGCCTGATGGCCACGTGGCGTCTCTCTTCCCTAACCACCCTGTGCTCGCGTTGAAACATGACTGGGTAACCTACATAACCGACTCACCCGAGCCCCCGCCCGAGCGGATCACTTTCACCCTCCCTGTCATCAACTCCGCGTCCAATGTGGCTGTCGTAAGGACAGGTGACAGCAGTGCGAAGGCCGTGTGCTCCGCGGTGAGTGATGTGGCGCCCGATTGCCAGCTGTCATGTTTGCCAGCAAGGATGGTGGGGCCCGCCAATGGGAAGTCGGTTTGGTTCCTAGACAAGGAGGCCGCTTCTGGAATTGAGGATGAGACTTCAGAGGCTTCTTTTGTGTTGTGAGCTTTAAACTACATGTTGTGCAGTGTTCATGGTGAAGGAGTTGTTCTAATATCTTTAAAATGTTCTTTTCTTTTTAAAGTTGAAAAAGAAAGGACTCTTACTTAGCTTATTTCAACTTGCGAACAACTTTACAATTGCTCAATCAATTCAAATAAAGAAAGGAATAAGAAGTTATTATCATCTTTTGTAATTGCATAATATGCATCTATGCAAACCAATCAGATAGGGAAGATTAAGTCGAGGGGAATTCGATCAAAGAAAAAAAATCAGAAAAAGGAAATAAGCAGGACCACATAAGAGTTGATCAAATCGTCTTGGAATGATATTGTGTTTTGGCTTATCGCTTTGTGTTAGGTTATGAGATCAGCAGTAGTGTGGTGGTGATGATGGGGACAAGTGTAAATCTTTTCTTTATTAGTGAGGAAGGACAAGTGTAAATCCAACAGCCTGTAGATTATTATAATAGAATAAATCTACTGATAATGTTATCACCTTCATATGACTTGTATCAAAAAATAAGAGGTAGTGAAAAAGCTCCAAGAAATGTACCTCCTAAGGATAAGATTGCCACATAAAAGTGCTGAATGCAGCTCCGTGTAGGCATGAAACTAACAAAACTTTAAATTTATCGAACCTGTGTAGGCATGAAACTAACTAACAAAACTTAACAACTACCCCATTGTGGGTATTGGGATGGGAATTTTTAATCGGGATGGATGGGAACGAGTATGGGAGAGGTAATTCCCGTTAGAATATGGGGATGAGGACGGGGATATTATCCCTGTCCCGACCCTCGACCCCGTTGGGGAATCCCCAGGACCCCAAGGAGACCTGGTTAGGAAGCTCTTGTTAAGAACTTGGAGTATTAATTATATAAGTTTGATTGATGAACTTTTGTAATTGATATATATGAATTTTGTAAATGGTATATTAAAAGAAAATTTGAAGAAATTGTACAGGAAATTAAATTGAAAATCAAACCCGTTGAGATTATAAATGGGGAACATTAAATGAGGATGAAAAATCCTTAACAAAGATTATAAATGATGTTGGAACGATGTTGGGACCTCTGGTTCTAAACATCGGATCAACGATACAGTTCTCCGAGTTTTGATAATGACAAACGCTATAAGGGAACTAATGTGCCTTGATCAAGTATTTCTAAGGAACACAGGTTTAGCAAAGAACTCCCAGGAATGACCAGAGAACACAGGCTTACACAATGAAGAGTTTCTCTCAAAGGAACTCAGCAGAGGACAGTTCCCACAATATGGGAACTCACATGTGAAGACAAGGACCGATCAGCGCATATCACGGGATCCTGTCTTGGACAGGATGAAGGCACAGTCTGAGGAGCAGACTGTCACGATTGATCCAACGGTCCGATCATCTTAAGAAGTTGACCTAGTTCAAATCAAAGTCACATGTGAAGAAAGTACAACTTGGGCATCAAGCAAAGGGCATTTCGGACACAAATGAAAGATGCGATTGAAGCCCAAGTTCACTCGAGTATAAAGACAAATGAATAGTGCTCGGATTGAGCACTTCTCCTAGAACCCACAAATACCCACATCAAAAGAAAGAGAAAAGAAGAAGAGAAGTCCCCGGCGGCGAGTGTCTGATCTCGACGACGGTGAAGCCGAGTTCCCAGGCGCAAGGGAACTGCGATTTGGTGTAAGGTTTGAGTTACTTATTTAGTGATTGTTGTTCGCTTAGGAACTCAGTTGAGAAGATTCATTAGTGTTGCTAGAGTTAGGTAGAACTCGTAGGAACAGAGAAGTTTGAATCTGGCTGTCTGTAACTAAGGAACAAATCAATAATATAAGTAAGTCATTCAAAATCTTCCAAGCGGAGGTAGAGGTTTACCCATACAACTAGTTGGTTGTAGTGGGGTTCCTCTATAAGGAACTGTGTTTCTTCAGTGTCTTAATTACTTGCGATTATTTCTTCCGTTGCCTTGGGAACAGCTTAACAGCCAGTTCCCAGGCTCTTGCTAACTCGTTTACGATCCAACAAATAATGAAAATCAAACGATAATGGAGAATCCCCCATCCCGAACCCACCCCATTGCCATCCCTGGGAACAATACTAAGCGTTAGTAGGGGTGTCTAGACGTGGGGTCGACCGGAGAACCGGTGATTCCACCGGTTCCCAACGGTCAGAACCAGCCAAACAGCTAAATCGCAGTCACGGTTTTGCATTCTGTTTGAGACCTAATGAATTCTTCCAAAACCGCACCAACGATTTTTTTTTTGTAAAGGGTAGCAGGAACCGGCAAGAACAGAGAAACAAACCGAGAAATCGGGGGTTAGCCTGGTCCGCTCCCGGTTCCGGAACCGTGGGGACGGAATCGGACACATGAGAGTGTCCAAAAAAAAAGCCCAAAACAAAACAGTTGTTGGTTAACCCCGAAATAAGAAGTCATGAACAGCTAAGGTTTATGAGTTTGACCAAGTTAGCCGAATTGAACCGAAATCTTACCTTTAGTTGGTCAAAACTATCGTGATGCCGCATCGAAACCAAGCAGAAATACGGTTAACCGAGTGCTATTAATAGCTACTCCGTATTAGTTAACGATAATTACTAACCGAACTTAAGATTAACGAGATCACATCCTCTGAGATATGCTGTCACACTACTCAGGTACTACTAATAAGAAGATGCTGCTCTAGTGAAACATTCCCAATGAAAATGTTGGTTTCTACTCAATGATCATACAAACACTAGGCATTGGATTGCTTCATTTCGAATACCATATACTCATACCTTCAAACCAAACACCCCCATTATTATTCAACTAATAACTCTCCTTACCATGCTCAAATGTCAGTCTTTATACCAGTCTAATCTCTTTTAACTATAGAACACAATCAAGCCACAGACCGTGAATTCTCATTAAAATGCTGTACTTTAAAATGAAAACATAGCTCATATGGGGAGTCAGGCTTTTTTCTTTTTTTTAACATATGTTATAGAGTAGTTGCTCATGAGTCAATGGCGTAGGCCAGGGGCGGATCCAAAATTGTTCGGAAATGGGGCGGACTTTAGTCACGTATTCTCTAAATATACAATCACTAATGTTAGGATTGAAACTATCAGCAATTACCAAACTATCAACAATTTAAATATAAACCTAATTAGTATCAAATTTGTATCAAGCCTACTAAATTTCTTATCAATTTCCCTACAAATTAACAAATTACAACATGCAAATTTACAAATTCACACAGAAATTGTTACTAATTGGGAGAAATATGGATTGGGGACCAACCTAATAATTTTAAATTTCTTGGCAAAACCTATCAAATTAATCAACAATTTATTAAAATTATACTTTTTCCACAAAATTAATTAAATTACAACTTGTAAATTAACAAATTCACACAAAAATTACCACTAAATTAGGGAGAATTCGGGTTGGGATTTAGAGCTTACCGCTTTGAGAGAAAACCTAAAACTTGGGTAGGTTTTGAGAGAAAACCTAAATTAGGTAGATTTTGAAAGAAAACCTAAAATTTAGGGCCAAAATCAACTTTTTTTCAAACAAAATCAGCCTATACAAGGCTACTAAATGGGTAAGTGTGAAGATCCGAATTTTTGGAGAAAAAAGAAAAAAATTAGCCTGATTTATTCAAAGGTTGTCTTCTTCAGTCCATGAAATTGTTCTCCATTTAAACACTTAAGCAACCAGATCCACTTCTTCCACCTCGGCTCATCCAGTCCTCGTCACTCCCGCCCCGAACTACCTTGTGGGGCGAAATTCCAAAACAAAAAGTTAACTCCCGACCTTCATATGTAAAATTCGTCACTCCCCGACCCGATGTGGGGGCGGCCGCCCCCGCCTGGATCCGCCCCTAGCGTAGGCAAGGACTCAAACTAATTGCAAAACAAAAGCAAAGACAGTAAAAAAACTACTGATCTGGATTGGAGTTATGGGCCTAACCTCAACAGTCAAACTGCCTTGAATTCCATAAATCTCAAAGATCATGAGCAAAAAGAGGAGACCCTTGTTGGTTTGTATGAACACATCAAGAGAAACAGCAGTCTTCAGGCTTTTACATGCTTGATTTAATTCTATTTCGGTCAACTCCTTTATTGCAGGACCTCACCTTCAGCCTTTGACATGGGATCAGTAGCGTCATCCTTTTCGCCTTCACGCTCCTCAGCCAACTTCTTCCTGTGAATCTCTTCAGCTGCTCGCATTGCAGCTTGCTGCTCTGCTTGAAGGCGCTGCATCTCCTCCTCCTGGCGTTGTCTTTCAAACCAGGTATCTGCATCTGCCCAAACTGTAAACCAAGAAAAATGCAAGTTCAGTGGTTAGAATTTGCACAAAACAGGGATGGAATAGATTCATCTAGCCAATCACACCCAGCTATCTATGATCCAGTAGAGCTCTAAACTTCAAGAAGCCATATTATTACCAAAAGATATCAAGAATGAGGAAAATAAAATTAGCAGTGGCCATAGGGTTGTCCTTTTTCTCGGTAAATGATCTGCTATTCTGAAAAAAATCAACTGATAAGAATTGTACAGAACACTCCCAACTCTGAAAATGTTCCTGAAATCTTGTCCTAAGAAGTCCAAAGTAATGACAATCAAGTTAGAAGAAAGAAAATTATAGGTCTTTCCAAATCTATCTTTAAAGAATTTTTGCCTGACTTTTCCAATGAATGCCAATCAAACTCGAGCTCTTGAAAACTATAAGCATGCCCTAATTCTCTTGAATACCTCAAATTCAGTCATAAATTCTTCAAGTTGTACAAAACTAGGTTAAAAGCTGAATCCCTAACAATAATGAGCTCAATCCAGGGAAATCAGGAGTTCGATTAAGCCCCAAACGGGCTGCTTGGGGAACTCGATCCCTAAGAAGCATTCAAATTCCAATCTCTCTAAGGGCTCTATTAACTAAAACTTTAACAGTGGAGTCGGAGTGCGTAAAACCAAAGCGAGAAACACAAGAGAGCGACAAATTGCAATAGAATTGGAAGACGAGACAAAAATGCAGAGATTATTAGGGTTAGGGTTTAGAAGGAACATACTAGGCTGGGCGGCCCAACCCTGTTCGCCACCCTTAATGCGTTCAGGGAGGGCGTAGTTGACAGTGAGGACGCGGCCGTAGAGCTCGGCGCCGTCCATGTTGTCCATGGCGGCGGCGGCGTCCTCGCGCTCAAGGAAGGTGACGAAGCCGAATGAGCGATGCTTCTGAGTGGCCTGATCCAAGGGCGTCTTGACGTCCTTGATCTCGCCGAAGGGGATGAATGCGGCGTGGATAATCGACTCATTAACTTCCTCCGCAAGCCCTCCCACGTACACCGTGTTCTTCTGTACTCCCTGGTTCATCTTCTCTCTTCTTCTTCTTCTACTTCTCTCCCTCTGTGTTTCTGAGCAAAACTTGTGCTTGGCAAAATTGTGTAATCTTGTATAAAACCACCCGTAAATATCTTTAAATTGTATAAAGTATCCTCAATATTAGGTCTCCAAAGGGCGGGTTGAGCCGTAACCCGATCTGATCTACCTGTAATTTTATGAGTTGTGGGTCAGATTTTTTTAGTTTAAGGATTATGGGTCGAGTAACGGGTCAGAGTTTTTTAGTTTACAGGTTACGGATCGATCCGCCGAGTTACGGGTTGACAAGTAATATAAAAAAAAAAATTATTAGTTAGTGAAAGGAAGAAATAAAAATTGACGGGTGTAGAATGAATCCTCGACACTCTCTCTCTCCCCGAACCCCCTATTTCCCCAACCACCCCCTTATTTTTTTGGTGAAAAATGAGGGCCGATTACCCTTATTTTATTAGCTTAAGAAACAAAGTTCGAAATAGTTGTAGCAATGCTACTAGGCCTAATACAATAAGGAGCAGCCTTGGATATTAGAAGATCACGGTACTAATTTAATTAGTTTTATCATTTTAAAATAAAAAAAGAAATTTAAGAATGTGATTTTGGTTACCACCGTAGATTACGGGATAGTTTTTTTTATTATTTTGTGAGAAGTTGTTCAACGAAACGTCAAAAGCCCTAAAACACTTTCATTATCCTATTTACACCCAAAGTCGGCGGCGATAGAGAGCAATTGTTCACCGAAATTAGGGCGATAGAGAGCAGTTGTTCGCTTGCCGGTAAGTCATCGCCTGATCACCTTTCTTTTTTCTCTCTCACGCGTCTTCATTCTTTTCCCCGTTACAGAAGTCGCCGAACAGTAGGAACTCCCAGCGGAACCAACCTCGTGGGTAATATGAAGGGAACTTGACATTTACAAATGAACAATCATCATGCCATATTGAACACGTTATTTAATTTACCAAACAATGAACAAATTAGATCTATGTACGAATATTTTCTTAATGAACAATTTATTTATTGTATTGAACAACTCTATATTAATTGATGAACAATAAATTAACCCTAATGTACTGAACAATGAACTAATATACCATGTACGGAGATTTTTTAAATGAACAATTTATTTATTGTATTGAACAACTCCATATTAATTGATGAACAATAACTATATGTACTGACAATGAACTATGTAGGAAGATTTTTTTAATGAACAATTTATTTATTGCATTGAATAACTCTATATTAATTGATGAACAATAACTCAACCTTAATGTACTTAACAATGAACTATGTACGCATATTTTTTTAATGAACAATTTATTGATTGTATTGAAGTATTGAACAACTTTATATAAATTGATGAACAATAAGTAATAAGATGCAAATCTACATTAAATTATACTGTTCAAGACGGTGATGATGTTTTTGCGTTAGAAATAATTTAAAAAAAACCCATCTCGTAATCTATGGTAGTTACCAAAATCACACTTTTAATATTTTTTTAATTTTAAAATGATAAAACTGATTAAATCAATACCATTGATCTTCTAATATCCAAGGCTCCTTATTTCTCCTCCCTACTTACTGTAAATACCCTATTTACTTGAACTCAACTCTATAAACACATATATGTAATAAAATTATGCACAACATGCATTTGTCATAAGTGATAGCAAAAGTGATGCATGAAATGCACATGTCATACATAGTTGTAGAGGTTTGCAGATTTATATTACAAGCATTAACAAAAGTGGAGCATCATAAGGTACATAGTTAGTAGTTACCCTAAATTCAAAAGTCTTAAGTAGCATTCACATAGTTAGAACCAACACAATATAGTCTTAGATAGTCACAACAACCAAACTCCTTCATCCAAACTAACAATTCCTACCTTTCCTTCTCCCTAAGCCTCTAGCTTGACCTTACAACAGGCAACTTCATGGAAATAATTTTAGTCTTCATGGTCTTTTTGCAACCTGTTTGGAGCTAGATGAAGTCACACTAGCTGAGGGCCCTCTTTCTACTATTGATTGTATTCTTGAGACATATTGGCTTACTTGCACTTGAACAAAAGTCATTAGCAAAGTGAAAATAAGGAATTCATGCCAACAAGAGATAATTATGCAGAAAGAGATACTTCTTTGAGAATTTTGAAGCCTTGACTTGGAATTTGCTGACCACTTGCATTCTTCCCAAGTCTAGGGTTTGTCCTTACAACTACAACCTCCCTTGCCTCTATAGCTACACATTTCTTGTTGGATGCTCTAACTAGTGCTAGCTTTGAGGCAAGTACTTTCTCATCACTTATGGGGTGAACTTGTGTAGTGGATCCTTGAGTTGGAGGATAAGAAATGAAATACTAGGTTATAATATAATTCATTTTATCATATGATATCCAACCTCGAATTAGGTCAAACTATTGAGAAGGTTTTCTTTAGTGACCGCACGCTTTCGTAGAATCTCAAACTGGATTTTAAAACAAGTAGATATTTCTCCCTTGTACCCTATATATATATATATATATATATATATATATATATATATATATATATATATCTTCGATTCCACTAAAATATTCATCTTTTTATTCGGAATTAATTGTTTGTTAAATAAATGAACTTAGGTTTATTTATAGTTTAGATATAACGACATATTATTACTATTATTTTTTGCACTATGCTAGTATTGAACTTAGGTCCGATTGTTTGTGGATTTGCTTGTTTCAATCTCTTTTAGAGATTTGTTGTGGATTTGTATAGAACTAAGGATGTGGATTTTTACCCTACCATCTCTTTATAACCTATCGGGAGTATGGTTCGTCACCCCCTCTTCCCTCGATAATGGGTCATGATCCGTATTCACTCCACCTTTGAGGGGGGAGGGGGTACTACACTCTAGCTAAGTATTGGAACTCTGTTCCTTTAAGAGGACCGACCTTCGTAGCCACCACACTAAAAATCGTCAATTGAATGCAATGTTTTGTAATCTAAGAAAGATAAGTGCCTAGTGCACATGAATAAATGAACCGAATGGATTAATACAACTTGGAATGCTCTCGGCTTTGAGCGGTTGTCTTTCCAAACTGAATGCTTATTCGGGCTTGGCTAAGTGGGCTTGGTACTTAAGCGCCTTCGCGATCAGATTCCCATTTGGAGCTCTAAATCCAATAAGGTTGGTTGAGATCCGGCAAGTCGACAAAGGCTTTTCAAAAACTTGTTGTGAAATAAATAAAAATTCCCAACTGTATTGATATTCCAAAAGAAACTAATATTCACATAGTATCTTTTTTTCTCTCAAATGTTATATTCTCTCTCTTCAGAATGATTAAATTTTCTATTCTCATAAAGCTCCACATATTATCGCTCTCATTTTCCCTCATCTACTAAGACGTTGGTAATAATTTGTAAACTAGTTGAAGGCCCGTGATATTCACGGGATAATTTTACTTAAAAACTATACAATTCTATGATATTATTCAATGTTATCAGAATCCCGATCCGATTCTACGATTCTAGCGATCCTACAATCCATAACACGTGAAACGATCCACGATCCCAAGTAGGATCTTATTGGAGTAGGATCTTAAATGATTTAGAATACAATCTCAATCTGATCCCGATTTTACATACAATTTTAATGATCCTATAAACGATTCTAACGATCCTACAAACGATTCTAACGATCCTATAAAATGACAATTTTAACTATATATTATTAATAATTTCTCGGTTAACGTATCATTTCCATTAAAATAGTTGACTAGTCCATCCTATACCATTTTTAATAATTAAATTAATAATGTTTATCCCTTTCTTACATCATATATAACAAACTATTCAATCTATTAGGTTATTCTTGCATACTTTTAGTTATAATGTAGGATCTTACGATTCAGCGATCCGATCCTACGATCCGATCCAAAAGACCCTCAACGATCCAACATAGAATCCCGATTCTGATAACCTTGATATTATTTTAAAATACTAAATATATTTATATAATATCATAATAAATTATGCAATAGACAAATTAATTTTTTTAGATTGTACACCTTGTTTTAATTGAATTTATTTTTAAATATTTTTCCATTATTTGTGGAGATCTAATCGAAATTTAGATTGAAATTATTAAAATATTGATTTTTTTCTTTTTATTGAATATTTTTAAATAAATATTTTCTTTTTTATACACTAATATGTGTAAAATACTTGGTTTTTTTTATAAAGATAATAATAATTAGGATAGCCAGCCGATAGGTTATCTACAAAGCATAATATAATTTATTAAAATATTTTTTTAAAATTAATTTATTAAAATTATATATTAGGGTTCTTATCTTTTACTCTATAATAATAAGAATGTTTGTAAATATGAAAAATACAATATAAAGATTAGTATAGAAGAGAACATTATCCTTAATTTAAGAGATAAAATATAGAGAAAATTATCTTTGTATTGTTTTCCATACTAAATTTACCTAGCGAAGAAATAAAATATAAAGGAAATTAATGTATATGAAAATTTACAAAATTCAATGTATTAATCAACCTATCATCCATATTAAATTACAAAAAATAGAGAGATAAAAAAAATTAAATGTAAGTTGGGGCTAGATAAAAAAAATTATATATTTACATAAATAAAATAAAAAGGAAATTAAGAAAAATTTAATGTAAATTTTTATCAAAATTCAATTTAAGCAAGTATTCATCAAGATTTGTAAATTTTTCTATTTTTCTATTATCAAACTTTGATTTAAGAAAAAATCTTTAATATAAATGCATAAAAAGATAAAGAAAATCTAATTTTATTAATTAAAATTAAAATTCGTTTTTTTTTTACATTTACATATAATCTTAGTCATCAACATAAAATCATATCTTTTTCCCAAAATAAAAATATATCAACATAACAAAATCTATTATTTAATTATCATTATATAGATATAAATTTTATACTTGGAGCTCAAGCCTTGTTAAAAGATTTTAAAAAAATTATTAAGACCCTAAATCTTGTTAAGAGATAAAAATATTAAATTAATATGGAAAATATCATCTCATAGGAATTTATGTATATAAAAATTATATAAATATGTTATCTATTATAGTAAACTAATACATAATTCATAGATAAAAAATTATATACATAAAAAATTATATAAACATGTTATCTATTTAGTACATATAGCAAGAATAATATAAGTTGTTACAAAATTTATTAAAATATAATTTTACATTACTTTATTCAAAAATGCCACGTGAAGCAAATTTTACAACAGACTTGGATTTTGCTTTATATTGTATTAGGGTAGATTCCAACCCATGAGAACTATCCGTTCCCACTTGCTTAGTCTCCTTAGACTAACTCATTTCTCTGCATTTGTTGGTATTTCCTGCCTTTCATAGAAATAACAGACTCGAGGGGAGGAGTATCCAGAAGCTGAAGGCAAATCTCAAAGATGCCAAAGAAGGAGAGTTCCAAGCCATTTCCGGAGGTTTTTGGACTTTTGTACCCGAGTACTATTATTCGAACTATCTCATGAATTGTCCTATTTTCTTTCCATTGTGGTTTAATTTTTTGCATTTTCCTTTAAAACAATGAGGTTGGAAAGATTTTCTTAAATCGCGTGTGGAACAATATCGAGACAGAGGGCTTTAAGCTGAGTAGGACTAAGACAGAGTATGTAGAGTTTAAGTTCAGCCAGGAGGTGGTGCCAGATGAGGAAGTACATTTGGGAGGAGAGGTCATAGCGAAAAAGGAGATGTTCAAATACCTAGGCTCAATTGTCCAGAGTGATGGGAGCGTCGAGGAGGACATCAGACACAGAATACAAAGAGGGTGGCAGAAGTGGAGGGGTGCGTCTGGAGTGTTGTGTGATAGAAAGGTCCCACTCAAGCTTAAGGGCAAGTTTTACAAGACGGTGGTTAGACCAGCCATACATTACGGGGCAGAATGTTGGCCGACTACTAAGGCACAGGAGCAGAAGCTGAGGGTAGCAGAGATGAGGATGTTGAGGTGGATGTGTGGGCATACGAGACTGGATAGAATTAGGAATGAAGTGATTAGGAGCAAGTTGGGAGTGGCCAGTTTAAGCGACAAGCTCAAAGAGTCGAGACTGAGATGGTTTGGGTGCATACAGAGGAGACCACCAGATGCCCCGGTTAGAAGAATTGAAGGGTTGGTCGATAGCAACTTTCGCAGGGAAAGGGGTAGGCCGAAGAAGAGTTAGAAGGAAGTCATAAAACAAGACCTCACAGTTGTGGCAGTATCAACAGATATGGCTCTATGTAGGGACCAATGGCGGGAGAAGATTACAGTGACAGAGAGTTAGTGGTGTTGACCGGAAGGGAGTACCTTGCTCTTTTTCTCTTCATCTTAGTTTCTTTGTTTTAGTTTTAGTTTGCTGAGCTTTCTAGAGTACTTTCTTGCTCTCGTTTTTTACTTTCCTACTTTTCTTCCTTTTGTTCCCACCTTTTTCACCTTTTGCTTTGGGCCCACCTTAGATACCCTCCCGACTTCGAGTCGGGGTAAGGGTGCGTACATCTCGTCCCCCCAGATCCCGCTCCTCATACCGGGTTCCAACTGGGTAGATGTTGTTGTTGTTTTTGTTGGTGTTGTTTTTCACTTTACTATGGATGGCGTTCTTATTAGCCTTTGGTGATTTTGGATGAGAAAAAATCGAGGTCACTGATGGTAATACCCATTGCTGCAAAATAAGGTTGTTACACCATCTCAAAAAGGCCTCGAAAGTCACATAACCAAGACTTCATCTGGAACAACAATCTATATATAATAAAGTCGATTAGAGTCACCACGTTGCACCACCTTTGTATTTTACACATGTCACTCCGAGAATGTGTCATATATTTTTTGCCTTGTCACCTACCCTCCTCACCTTTCCTTTCTTCTTCTCCCTCCTCCTCCACCCCTTCGTTGCCTTCATTGCAACCCTCCACCGTCGAATCCACGCCATCCTCTGCATTGTTGGATTGCCATTAAACTCTCCGATTTTTCACATTTTCCTCCTCAAACTCTCCCAAACCCTCTCTTCTTCCTTCTCTTGCCTCCCATTATCCTTCCCTTTCCTCCTCCTCTTCAACTCACCACCATCCGGTCTTCTTGACACCAAGAACCGATTAACGCCGCCTTCTTTCACCTCCTCCACATCCAAAATTTCAACCTCTTCATCCTAATCACAACCAATTTTGTCTACTTCTTGTTCCTCTGCCTTGCCTCCACATTAATCGAAGCCTTAGCGTCCTTAGCCCAACTCGACATTAAATTCTACTTCTTCGTTGTCGCTAGAGTCATCATTGTATATAATTTGGCCTTGATCGTTCGACTATGGAAGGCAAGATAGTAAAACCCCGTACATTGATTAGCTACCAAGCAAAAAATGCTCTCTTTACTAAACCTCCTAAATAATTTTTTGGCGGATTTGCAAGGGTACCCCACGTACAAAAAATGTTTGCAAAAGTACCCATATTCTAGCAAATTGCAAATCATGCATTTTTGGCATTTATGCAAATTTATTTTTTATTATTTTATTGTTTAATTATTTGAATTTAAATTTGTAATGTTTTTAGAAATAAATTATTAAATTGAAAGAATTAAAATCAGAAAACGAAATTTGAAAAAATAAATAAAGAAAAGTCATGTGAAAAGATATTTTGAAACGATTTATTGGTTATGATCTTAAAGTGTATACGAAAAATAAGGAGTAAAAAACGAAAAAAGAAAAGTCAAATATATGGCAAATATACTAGTTGGTTGAGATTGCCGTCAAAATCTACACGGGCTAGATGTTATACTGTCATGCTTGCCTATTCTACTGTCATACCTCTTTATGATCCTGTCACGCACTTAGGAAGGAAAAGGAAATTGCAAACAAATTAGATTTGTTATGAAATATTTCGTTTCCTTTAAATGAGAAATATAACGGATGTTAGAAAGATAACAATCTTAAGAGATACTAATATTAATGGAAACAATAATCTATGTATATATAAAAGACGCAAGGAATAAGGCCACCACATTGCGCCACCTAGGATTTCGCCACATATGATTTTTTATTTTAGAAATTTATATATATTGCTATTATTTTAGGATAATATAAAAATAGGATAAATTAATCCATGAGAGATTCTATCTATAACAAAGATGCTATCTGTTATATATTAGGAATTAGAATATATAGATCTAAAATTTTATCTAAAATTAAAACAAATAAATTATAGAACATTAGATATTATATATTAAGATTTATATTAATTTAGTTTTTCCAATTAAATTTCTATCTATTTATATGAAAAAAAATTAAATTCGAATTTATATTCAAAATTAAAGAAAATTATTTTATCTTTATTAATATCTATCTATTTATATGAAAAAATTAAATTCGAATTTTATTTAAAATTAAAGAAAATTATTTTATCTTTAATTTTTTATCTATTTATGTAAAAGATTTATCTTAAATAAAATTTTGAGAAAAAATAGAACTTTCAATCTAGATAATTACTTGCTTAAATTGACTTTTGATAAAAAAAAATTACGTTAACTTTTCCTTAATTTTCTTTTTGAATCAATATCAATATCAATATCAATACACTATAACTAAAGTTGAATCTCTCTATCCTATGTGTCATCGTCTTAACTATGCCAGGTAGGCGTTTTAATTCTTTCATTTACCTCTTTGCTCTTCGTTTATTTAAGTATTTACAACCCTTATATTATAACAATATTCCTTATATTACTCATATTTTTGGCAAGTTTTATTAAGTGTGTAATCCATTATGGAACAATTTTATTGAATATACTAATGTTATTAATATTAATAATCATATTACTCATATACAATTATATTTAAAGATTTTAAAATTTGACACGAAACATACTTTTCAAATAATATTACTAATATACAATTATATTTAGAGATTTTAAATTTCGATGTGGAATATACTTTTCATTATTAAATAATTTTTTGATATAATAATATTACTAAAATACAATTATATTTATAGATCTTAAAATTTGGCAAGTGATAGAAACATAATGTTCATTATAAAATAATAACCAATTATTCTACATAAAGTTTCATCAGACCTCTGCTTAATCTTAAGAGATAACAATCTTAATTGTTTTTAATTCATGCCTCTTAATTAAATTTAAAAATTTTTAAATCTTGTTTTTTTAATTAGTAGAAACCATTTTAAGTTTTAAATTGAAAATAATTTTCGTAATTTAAATTTTAAAAAAATAAATTATTTTAATATTTCCCTAAAAAAGGAAAGGGCATGATTTTGGGCATTTTTGCTATATTTTTGGACATTTATGCTATTGTTTTGGGCATTGATGTAACATTGAAAATAATAAGGCATTTTTGCAAATAAATTTATAAAGTGGGGCATGGGGTACTAATTTCTCTATTTTTTTTTACATATTATGATTTAAGAAAATCTTCAATCAACTTCATAAAATCTCACAAATTGATTTTAATTTTTTAATTGAATCTCATTAAAAATTCTTTTCCTAATACTTCAGAATTGATCACTAATCAATGCTCCCTCCATTCCAAAATACATATATCTAAAATTAAGAAGCCATATGATTTAACTTAAGAAACCATAATCTTGTGAAGATCTGTCCTCTTCTATTATGTATTTATGTAATCTTTTTAATTAATGAGGACAATATCGGAAAAAAGTATGGTAAAATATGTCAAATGTCAAGTATTATTGAATAAAGAAAACACGCTAAAATGATAAGTATTTCTGAATGGAGGGAGTATTATATATAAGTACATTCCTTAAATAACTAAGAACATCTCCAACAAATTCTCCATAATTTTTTCCAAAATGGAGAACAAAATCACATATTCTCTAAATTTTTTATACCCTAATTCCAACAAATTCCCCATTTTGAAGAATCATTTTTATATTAATATTATTTTTATTTATATAATGTTAATCAATAGGAAGAATACATGATTACATATACATTTAATGCATTCTCTAAATATTTTTGGGGAATTTCCTAAATGTAGAGATGTCTAGTCATATATATTTTAGTGACTCTCACCATTTTAGAGAAATAGATGGAGAAACAGTTAGACATAAAACACACTAAATTTACCATTTTCAATAAAATGGAGATTCTGTTGGAGATGCTCTAATACATTGAATTTTATACTCCCGCCGTTTAGGATTTGTCTTAAAAATTAAGAAGTTGTGTATTTTGACTTTAATACCATCAATCTTGTTCAGATCTTTCATCTTCTATTATATATTTAGTAATTTTTTTTATCAATAAGGATAATATTGGAAAAGTGTATTAAAATATTTCAAACCATAAATATTGTTGAACAAAAGAATTAGGCTAAAATAGGAAAAATTGCTTCAAATATTCCAACCTTTCATTCGGTTGCGTGCTCTACCCCGACCTTTTCAAATTTCACAAAATATCCTATACTTTGGGAATAGTTGCACACTCTACCCTCGAAGTGTCCACACTTTGGGTAAAATTATGAATTGGCCCCTCACTTTTTCGTTTTGTAACAAAATTGGCCAATCCATGTACACATTTTTTTCCATTTATAACATAGCCTTATAGGTTTAATTTTCTCATTTATAAAAAATAATATAATTACTTTTATTACTTGCTAATATAAATCTCACCTTTATAATAACCACATAAATCACTAAACCATAACTTTTACTTTACAAAGTAGTTCATCTTAATACTCTTTTCATTATTACTTTTAAAAAAAATGGGACACAAGTAAAAAAGATTTCATAACCTTTTTATAAAACTTATGTTATAACTTCTCACCTTTATAATTAACCACATAAATAATTAATCCATAAATTTTACTTTACAAAGTAGCTCATTTTAATACTTTTTTCCATTATTATTTTCGAACTAAATTTAGACACAAGAAAAAAAAATCATAATTTTTTTTTATAAAAGTTTAAAAACTTGTGTTCTACCTTGTCCAACTTAACTAATAAGATAGTGTACAACTTATGTTCTAACTTGTTTATTCAAACATAGTGGCACAAATTAATTAAATACAAAATCCAAATTTCCTTTTTAGTAAATGGAAAACTAAAAACTCAATTTAAAAAAAAAAGAAACCCAAAAAAGGCATTAAAAATATTCATAACTATTTTTTTTTAATTTTCGACAAACAAAAGTTGGACTCAATGATTATGTAATAACTCAATATTTTCAAACTTTTATAAAATAAGTTTATGAAAATTCTTATTAATTTTTGTCTAAAATTATTTCAAAAATGATAATGGACAAAAAGTATGAAGATGAACTACTTTTAAGGAAAAATGACTCAAAATAATCCCAAGTATCAACTTTCAACCAAAAATAATCCCAAGTTTGAAAATCACCACTAGCGATATGAACTATCGCAATATTAACCAAAAACGATTCAAACTCATTTTCCGACAAGTTTTCTGGAGGAATCAATGATGTAGTGTTCGAAAATTTGACATAACAACCTAATATTTTACGCTTGTTTAAAATATATATGATCACCACATCATTGGTTCCTCCGGAAAACTCGTTGAAAAATGTGTTCGGATCGTTTTTGGTTAATATTACAATAGTTCGTATTGTTGGTGGTGATTTTCAAACTTGGGATTATTTTTGGTTGAAAGTTGTTACTTGGGATTATAGATTTATGTGGTTAATTATGACTATAGATTTATGTGGTTAATTATGAAGTGGATAATTTATATTAGCCACATAAAAGTATTGACTATTTTCATGTAAATGAGAAAAGTAAATCTATAAGGCTGTGTTATTACTTTGGACCTTACCCAAAATGTTATTAACCTTAACCAAATATATTTTTATATAAAGGAAATTGATTATTGTAAATTAATTTCCAATAAAATTGATTAAGAACAAAAAGAGATCTAAAATGATTATTTTTGAATGTTTTAATCATTATAAGGACAAGATTTATAATTTTTAAAAATGATTTGTACATGAGTTGGGTATTTTTGTCACAAAATAAAAAGGTGAGGAGTCAATCTACAAATTTACCCAAAATGTGGACACTTCGAGGGTAAAGTGCACAACTATCCCCAAATTATAGGATATATTGTGAAATTCGAAAAGGTCGGAGTAGAGTGTGCAACTGAGTGAAAGGTTGGGATATTTAGAGCAATTTTTCCGGCTAAAATAACATGTATTTTCGAATGGAGGAATATCTACTTCCGCTTTTTAAAATCTTAACCAATTTTCATATTTTTTTTTCTATTGCTATTATGGTGTTTAGTTGTCCTTTTGTAAAGTAATTTTAATGGGTTGTACTAAATATAAAATTTTAAATTTGTTAGAAGATCGATGTGACTTATATTGAAGAAGTAGAATGATCTTTCAATTATTTTTCAACAATAACAAAAATACTTTTTAATCTAATCGATCAATTAGTTTCGTTCTACATCTAAACTTACATTTTCGCGCATTTTTTTATAATATTTTAATTATTTTTACTATGCGTATAAACTCGGTTAAGGCAATATTAAGGATGTTTTGATTCGTTATTGTTTTATAAGATGTTAAAGGGCTGGACTACGTACCTTCTGTTATATTATTTTCCTTGTAATAATATGTCGAAAAATATCACCTCTCCAGCTCTCCTACATCCAAAATATATACTCCTAATTATTTAATTGGTAGAAGTCTAGTAAGTCAATAACTTGGGTTGTGTTCAAGCAGACAAGTACTAACCATTAAGTTTGTTCTCATCCATTAGCACAAAAGCTTAATATGGACCATGGTAAAGTGCACTTTCACTTATATACACACACACTTTATAATGACATCTATTTTCATTGTCAACTCATCATCTTACACTACACCCCATTAGGTTTGTCTTCAAATCTCATTAGAAAGGCAAATAAAGTATTAATTAAGAAACTAAATACCTTTATAATGAGAATATGAGATTTGAAGAACAAACTCGTGTAAACTATAAGTTGTCCCTTTTCAAATAAGATGAAACAACATGCCAAGGGCAATTTTTTTTTTTTCACTTATGAATTTACTGGCAAACCTAACTCACTCCATTAATTCAAATATGCAGGATTGCAGGGTACAGTCCATATCGTCTCAATTAGAAGTATAAACTTAGAATAATCATACAAGGAAATTAAATTTGTCAATGGTTTTATGATTCTTAACTGTGTTCTAATTCGAACCATAGTAAGATTGGTGGTCAATAACCGGACTATGTTTATATAAAGAGATTGTACTCCGATTGTGTTCCGCTGAAAATTAATGTAGCTTAATTGGAAGATATATACTTAATCTCTTAGGTCTGCAACAAAGTCGTTGTAGTATAGTGGTAAGTATTCCCGCCTGTCACGCGGGTGACCCGGGTTCGATCCCCGGCAACGGCGTTTTTATTTTTATTTTTTACCATTATCGTTTTTTCACTCCTTTTTCCTTTACTTGCATTTTGCTTTTTCGTTGATCAATTGAACAATCAATATAACAACCATGAATTGTTATGTTAGCTCCTTTTGCAGTTTAGCATACAGAAAAAGTGGATAATACGCACTATATGCAAAGTAGCTTTTCATCAAAGACTTTGCAGTTGAAGTGGAAAAACGCTTGATGCATTCCTCTTTTAAGGTGTGATTTTATATAGAAATTGTTGTTTGGATTGTACAAACTACAAATACAGGTTAATAAGCAGCGAAGCTGATAAGATAGCGAGATCATGACCACGAAAATGAAGTAAGAAGACTCCTTAAATTAACAAAACGCTGCAATGTCCACATGGAGCAGGCAACAGAGGTTTGTTTCACTTTCTAAAGAAAAATTAAAAAAAAAAAAAACGCCATTGCCGGGGATCGAACCCGGGTCACCCGCGTGACAGGCGGGAATACTTACCACTATACTACAACGACTTCGGTACTAGTTTTCATCGATGCACCAAAACATTACTAATCAAGGATAATACAGTCTTGATCTATCAAATTAGTTGCTTAGTGTTTTGAAATTTGGAATAAAAAAACTTTCCTCCTCTTCATCATTCTCATACACCACAATACTTAAAAATTCAATGACCAATGAAATGATTCAACTTACATTCTCCTCCTCACTCGTTCTCATCATTCTCAATAAACCAAACAAAATTTCAAAAAATAAAAACGAAAACAATGCACATGTGAACCGTTGTTGGCTTGTTGCAAGAAAGACAATGAATCTAAATGCACGTTATAGTTTTTTTTTTTAAACTATATACTAAAATTATATTTCATTCCATAATAGCATATTTGTCATGCCTTGTTCACATCAATAGAGAAATTATTTATATACTTTTTTTCCAATCATATCAAAAGCTCATAATTATTATCTATGACAGGCAATTGCAACCCCCTTTTTCTTGGCATCAATTTTCAGCTTTAATTTTGCCACTGATTACTCTTCCAATTGTAATTACCACAGTTGAGATTCCATTACCTTTAACCATAGAAGGTGATTTGGGATGATAAAATGAAGTTCAATTTTATAGTCTGTAAAGGCACATTTCACCTCCTTGTTAGTCATATCATTGATTTAGAACAAAATTAAAGAGATTCCATTGCTGCCTTTTTTTTTTCCCTCTCTTTTTTGGTTGTTTCTGTTGTGATTTAAATTTTTATTTTAAAAATATTGTTATATGTCTCTAGCAAATTGGCCAGTTCATATTTACAATTTCATTACTCCTTATTGTAAATATCATTGAATTGAGTAGCATCCAATTTACACAATAAGAGGAAAAGTTAGAACACAATTCTGAATCACAAACAATCGATCAATTCGTATCAAAGAAATTAATCACACCCCATATAAATTAAAACAATAAAGATACACCAACGTACGTTATTTTCATAAAACAAATTAAGCATTAACATTTGAAATCTTTAGCTGTTTTTGAAGGGGCCATTGGTTATGGGTGCTCCAGATGATATCTTTATACTATCCATACGGGTGCTCTCATACACTGGCAAACCACCTCCACAATACCCCAACTGATCACGATGATCATAGTTCAACTTGAGCTCAAAAAGATCCGAACTCGAATCGCTCTCTGCTCCATCCTCTTCCACAAACCTCTTGAATTCCCTGCTCCTCTTCTCCAAACCCTTGGACGACGATTGCTTCTCCGATGACAGCTTGAACTTCTCATCCAACCAATCCAAATTCCCAGCACAATTCTGATTTCTAGTGGAAACGTTACTGGTTTGCTTGTTTGGCTTGATGGGCGTGTTTTTGCTCGAGTAAGGAGGCAGAGTCCGAAATCCCGAGACGCTAGGGCATGATTCGATCGATTTCGTATCGAGGTCGCTCATTGACGTCCTTTTCGTTCTCGTGGTGGTGGGAGTACCGTTGGGTTTTCGGGATGCAAACGCATTGGAAAAAGACGACGAAGTAGTAGTCGAGCTTCGGAAATGGCTGATGCTGCTTCTCCTTCTCCTTCTCCACCCACTAGGGCTAGGGCTATCCTCTTCAACAAGGTCTTTGACTGATTGAGGTGAGGATTTTGAGGGCTTCTTCTTCTTGGAGACTGCTTGGCTAATGAGAGAGTTGAAGAAGCTGGCTAGCTTTCCACCAGGGGAGCTAGGCTTGTGCTTCTTCACCTTGTTGTCTTTGGTGTCTAAAAAGGCTTCTTGGGTTTGGGAAATTGTGTGTTGTTGTTGGTGAGTGTGTCTAATTATCATGGGCATGTCTAGGCTTGCTCTCCCTACTTCTCTCCAATGTTGCCTAGTACTACTACTAGTAGTAGTAGAGTAGCCATGACCTCCTTCCCTTGTGGACAAGCCTATCTTTCGGGATAGGGTTGTGCCGCGGTGGATGAGGTTTTCGTCATGCTCGGCTTCAAACAAGTCGAGCTCACCGGAATGGTTCCTCCGGTGGCACGATCGCCGCCGAGTCTTGTCTACCCAGGGAAATCCTGATGCCATATACATGGTTTTTGAGGGCGGTGTGGAAATTTGAGTTGGGCGTGTGGAATGACAAGTGATGGAATTGAATGGGCAGGAGTGAGGAGAAATGCTCACTTTTTATAATAATTAATGTCACTTCTTTGAGGGTAAGAAAAATTTAGGTGTCCAAATCCAAGATATAAAAAATACAATTATTAGTTAGTCTAATAGATTGAGCACTAGATTATCTTATAAGTGTTTATTTAGAAATTTAAGTTTAAATCATTCTCGCAACATGTATAAAAAACTAAATTGAGAGGGTCGCTCTTATTGAAGACCTTTGCACTATTCAGTTCGACCTAGGGGCGGACATAGTAAGTGCCCAGTGGGGGCTACAGCCCCCACTGGGATTTAAAAAAAATTAATTATATCAAAAATCTATTTTTTTAGGTTTAAAAGCACGCTCGTCTCTGTAGTATTTTGTACGCGACATATGACTGGAATTCTGAATTTGAGAGTGCTTGACGTTCCTCCCTAACTCCGATCCTCATATTTGTGTTAGCCCTAATTTCATATTTAATGAATTTGTGTTAGATTTGATAAATTTGAGTTAGTAGTTTGACTCCTATCTTCTATGGATTCGTAGTTTGATGAATTGTGTAATTGTGTGTGCTGAATTTCAAATTTGTGTTAGCCCCAATTTCATATTTGATAAATTTGTGTTACCCCTAATTTCAGATTCTAGGTATTTGTGTTTGTGTGTTGAGTTGATAGAATGTGTGTTAAATTTATCAAATCTGTCTACTGCTTATGTTGAGGTTGGATCTGATGATTTGTCTGCTGATTCAGGGTTAAATAGACATATATTTGACTATGATTTGAAGGATAGAGAAAGGGTTAGACGAGCTTATTTGCAAAAGGGACCTTGTCAACCTAGAATTATAATTTTCATGCGACTTTATTTAGATAAGACGCAAAGTTTATATATTTAAAAAAAAATAAAAACTCAAGCTAAAAAAAGCAATATTTTTTTAATCAAAAAATGCCTTTTTTTAATGAGAAGTATAACGAGGCCTAATAGGAGTGAACCTTCTCTATCAAGTTCTCGATGTTTGTCTTTGTTCCATTAGACCAACTCTTATCATCACTTATCATGTATTAGCTAGACTAGATAATTATAATACTGAGAAAATCATAGTAACTAAAATATAGTTGGCTATATATGTTTGATATATATAGCACGAACATATATACAAAATTTTATGATTATTCACATAAGAATTCCTTCTTGCCGACAAAGGAAAATGACCCCATAAACTTGATGTAGAATGAGTAGCACTTACTGTACAATCGAGACCAATCAACTAAAGTGTTTGTGATTTGTCTTGAATTTTAAAAGGTTGTGTCACAAGTTCTCAAAGTTTACTGTAAACAAACAAAAATAAAAAAGATAAATCAGGACCAATACTTAAGGTTTTACAGAATTTTTGTTTGGTTTGATATTTGAAGTGTTACTGAAGTAATGCATGTTGGTGAAATGTGTCTCTAGCTCAAAAATGGAATTGGTAGGTGAAGAGTCTCAAAGAACAAAAAGCTTATAGGTAAGTGAGTGGGGGTCAATATATAAGAAATGTGTTGCTTGTCTTTGGATTCTCTGCTTCGTCCAATGAGATTGGATTTGTACTCTTCTGGTGTTAAACAGTAACTTTTGTTTTCTTCTTTAGTCTTTTCACTGTTGAGTTAAGTTGAAGGACAGGACGACATCAAATTTTGGACATTCTATAATTAATGAATTAAACATGCTAATCGGGTTAGACAGTTTGAATTTAAGTTTTGTAACAGTAAGTAAGATCGATTTGGGTCGTTTCGTGTAGGAAATTGTTGGATAGTAGTAGGATTTGAATCTAATAGATCGAGTTTAATTAGGTTGCAATATAACTTCTCATAGATTAATACTCCTTCCGTTTTATTCTATTTGTCTTTCTAACTTCAAAATTTTGTTCAACAAAACTTGTCCATTTAGTATTTTTATTCAATTAATATATTGGAAAGTGTTTATATTGACTTTTCTCTCTCTATCTATTGGATATAAAAAATAGTTAGTAATTAATTAGTGATTATATTTAGAAAATTTTAAATTTTTATTTATATTTTTTATATTTTTATTGAATTTTTTAATATATTTGTATAAAAATTTAAAATGACAAATAGAATAGAATGAAGGAAATATAAAAAAAGTTGGTGTGTATCCGTATCATTGTTACTTAGCATAATTATATATATGCATGTGCGTTCATGGGTCAGTTTTCTAATTTGTTTGAGTTGGTTTAGCGATATGCTATTCACCTCGTCGTTTAGACTAGCTATACAGATATTGAAGTGTTGGTCTCATTGTTTTGTGTTAATTAATTCATTCTAGTTGACACAAATAAAATCTTAGCTAATTAATACATACCTGGTGAGCTCATATATTTTTTTTTTATAAATGAGCTACTAGCTCATTACAAGGCCAACACTAGATTACTCGTAAATTACAAGGCTAACTTAAATCATCACGACGTATGATATTTAGAAAATCAAATAACAGAGGATGATCACTAAACCAGGAACTACTAATCGAGATATCGACAAGATCCAACAATGATCCCAGGAAAAAAATAGAAATAGCAAAACTAAGCTGAGGAAAACTAAAAAGCCTTTTGGCGAGAAAATCCGCCGCAGAATTGCATTCCCTGAAACAATGAAAAAACACCACACAAGGAACCAAAACAACAAAATGACGGATATCATTTATAATAGCTTGAATTTCCCAAGGAACTTTCCAAGTTCGTTTTAAAGAATTAATAAGAATTAGATTATCCCCTTCAATGATAAGGCGGGAAATGTTTAGCGAAACCGCACTACGAATACATCAAGCAGAGCAAGCGCTTCAGCCTGGAGAACCGAAATGGGAGGTTGTTCTTTACAATCAAAACTTAGAATCTTACTTTTGTGGTCTCGTATAAGAAAGCTCGAAAAAGTAGAAGAATTCGTACGCTTGGAAGCATCAAAATTGAGCTTCGACCATAACAGAGGAGGTCTAATCCAATTTGGATTATTTTTCCTTTTCGGACGAGGCACAGTTTGGGGAGCTAAAATTGGCTGAGCAAAATTCCATTGTAAATACTGAGAGAAAGCTAAATCATATGGAAGCAAAGAAGAAATAAGTCTAGACGGATTAAAAATCTTTCCATTTCTATGTCCCCAAATAAACTACCAAAGGAAACAAAGGATATTACTATTTTTATTTAAATTTATAGTAGAAACAAGATTATCAATAAAAGTACCTGAGGAGATAATTTGAAATTTTAGATTTATCTTAGCCTCGAGTTTTGAAAGCATATTTTGCCATATACTTGACTTATGCATACTTGTATATGCACATTTTTCATCGACTTGGAATAGTCTAAGAACCGATAATGTATACAACAAACTATACTTTATCCATGTTTTTTTTCTTATATCTCTTCTTTAATTTTTAATTGTTTAGAGCTCGTTTATTAGAGTGTTGAAAAACGACTGTTATCAAGAAAGGGTGACACTGTTACCGTGAGAACAATATCAGTCATCTTTTTTAAATTTAAATAATAAAAAATATCATAAGATTTGATAATTTGTATATTTTAATAGTGTTTCTATGAAAGTCCATGGACATAAATGGGGTAAACCCACTATACAAGTCCAATGAGGTTTCATCCTAAAATCAATTGACAATAGCAAGAGTAACACATAAGCACGCTTTCGCAAGTGTAACTAGCTTGGCCTAATTGACACTTAGACAAACGGGTCTAGATGTGACAATTTTGACAATTTCAAATTTTGAATGCTAGATGTGGCATAACCACACAACCCTCTGAGTGTTGCAGAACCACTCAAATTACTTTTGTTGCAGTGACTTGTCACTTCCTACTTTATTGTATGGCAAGAACCATTTTGGTTAAACAATGACTAGTTAAAGACTACTAACAAGGATTGCTTTAAACAATAATTACATTAAACCCGAAATCAAGATAACAAAGCTTACATTAGAATGAGCAAATACAAGAAGCAAACCGAATTGAAGTTAACAAAGCTTACACTAGAATGAGCAAATACAAGAAGCAAACCGAATTGAAGTTAACAAAGCTTACACTAGAATGAGCAAATACAAGAAACAACCCAAATAACAAAGCTTACACTATAATGAGCAAATAACAGGAAGCAAACCGATTACATCAATCTCTTTTTATGCTAAGATCATTTATCAATCACTTCTTCACCATTTAAATTGAAGGAGGGAGTGGTGACACCGATTCCATCTTGATTAATTCCATCAATCTTTTCCAGTTCCTTTTCTTAGCCTCCTCTTCTAGTTCTTTCTCCCTAATCCGAAGCTCCTCCATCCTGAACGATTCCACCTTGGTTGAATGTTCATGAAGTTTCTCCCCTAGCTTTAGCACTTTCTCCTCAAACTCTTCATCTTTTTTAGCATATGATACCTTCTTTTTTCCTCTAGCTACCTTTGCAACCTTTATCCCGGGTGGACGTTGGATTGGTGCACTAACTGAGGTATCTAGATCAGGGTTACTCGAATCATCTTCAATGTCACCCCTCGTTCTTTTCGTGTCACTACTTTCCGAGCTTATGTTTTGTCGATTCATCTGCAACATGTAATCTTTATTCCACCTTGGTTGGTATTTCAAGATCATCCATGCTTCCTCTTCATCAAACTTTTCACCCTTCGGATGGTTTTGGTGATAGTCGTGCTTAGCCTTGTCCATAACATTCTATCAAATTCTCCACTAGCTCGATTAGCCTTAGCCTTATCATGAAACAACAGACAAGTCAATATCCCTTTTAATTCTTCCCCACTTCGTCTTTAGCATGCTTTAGGATCTCCAAACTTGATTGCCTCCTTTGCGATAATTGTAGAACCAGTCAATTTTGTCCCAAAATGCTTCACACTTCTGGTCGTTGTCGGTGATTGGATCATTGCTAACGTTGACCCAAGCGCTAATGAGAAGCGGGATGTCTTCTTTCTCCCAATGATGTTTCACAAGTGGAGCTCTAGTTTCAGCGCTAGTACTCCCACCACCGCGAGATCCACGACAAGCACGTGGTGGGTCACTAGCACCATCTAGTTGGGTGCTATAGGCTGGGATGGACGAAAGATCGACACTTCCGTCTGAGCTTATGAGCGTTTGTGGTTGAGTATGAACAAATTGCACATTTGGATATATGACCAAAAAAGCTGGGCGAGAAAGGCATATCATATTGCGCATTTGAATTACCAACAAAGTTGGACGAGGAAGGCAACACAAATTACGCATTTGGATTACCATAAGACTGGGAGAGGAATTGTTGGATATATTCCAAATCCCCTTAGGAGTTCATTTGGAAGGGATTTTGAGAGATATTTTGAGAGGGATCCATCTTAAAGATAGATAAGGATGAAGAGATAGAGTGAAATATGCAAATGAAAGTTGAGATAACTATCTATACGTAGCCACAAATTAGGGTTTTCTAACCTAAAACCACTCCATCAAAACCATGGGATCTGAAATTGTATTAAAAACTCAAAAATACTAAAATGCTCTTTTTGGCCCTGAAACGACCTCAAACACATGAAAAAAACCCTTAAGTCATCGCAAAGCCATGAGTTTCACCCGTGAGTGCGTTCTCTACTCGGAAAGGTATAACAATAGTCATTCCGACATCGGATGACCATTTTTCGCCTATCGTGACAAACGCTTGTATCAACCTAAAAAATACAATAATTCTAAATTTAATCAAACATATGCAATATTGATGTCTATGGATAGATAAAAAAATATCAATTATGGTATAATTTTTTTAATGTATGAATTGCCTAAATTGACAATTTATAAAACACCCCTTTTCTTAAATAAATGAATGTCATGTGTCACTCTATGAGTGGGTTGATGATTGTTTGGTTTGGCAAACACGCGCCTATAGCTTGCATGCATCTCTTCATTTTGGGGTGCAAATTTTGCACCTGATTTTATAGGAACATGTGCCATTTAAATTTTTATGTATTCTCTAACCTGATGCACCCCAATAACTTGCCGTTGTGGGTGCTCTAAGTAGCAGAGTCCAATCTTAAGAAGTCAACTGATTGTGTCGATAAATATACATACCCTAATAAATTACATGATATATTTTAACTAATGATTTACCAAAAAATATATTTGACCTATTAAATTAAATGTCTTTTTTGAAAAATTTCTCTATCATTTGTATATATAATTTTTTTGGAAGGGTAAGGATTAGGGTCACCACAAGTACTACTTAGGCTCGCCTAGATCATCCATGAGGGATGAGAACGGGTTACTAACCAATTCTAGTCAGAAATGGGCAAACAGCCGCCCATAGGGTTCGAAACAGTGACCTCGAGATACTACCCCAAAAACTTAACCGTTGAACTAAATGGCCGAAGGCCTCTATCATTTGTATATGTTGTGATTCAGGGTGAATGTAGTTGAAAAAATATAGAAAACAGAAAGATTGAGACGAGAACAAATTGAGAGCAACTTTTCTTTGTAATATTCTCCTTACAAAATTTGAGAATATGTTTCCACCAATTTTTTTTAGAATATGTAAGTGTGAGCTGGTAAAATTAATCGCTATAAATATTTTCGCTATTATCCTCCATAAAGGTATTTTTATTTATTATGCTTTTCTATCTTTAAGTATTTTATTATAAAATTAAATATGGCGGTTATTCGTTATGATGGAGGATTCTTTTATCTTAGTCGAAAGATAGAATCCCGCTTGGATTGGGGAGCAAGATATCGCTTGCTTGGGTGAGAAGGCACCATATCGGCCGACCCTAGGGGTGGGATTTTCGGCCCCCTCCTTTCTCTTCATCATTATAAATACATGCCATCGCCATGTATGATGAGCACCTCATACTCACTGAGCTCGCACGCAAGTCTTGTCCTTTACCTCGACATTCAATCGACAATTTCTCTTTTGACTTAGGCATCGAAGGTGGATTAGGGGCTCCCCACCCCCTTTGTCCATTGTTTTACAGGTTCTAGGTTAAAGAGGCAGTTGGAACAGAAGGTGAAGAAGGGAGTATTCAACCAATGCATTGAAGACAAATTTATTTGCACTAACAGTTGGCGCCGTATGTGGGAAACGAGTAATCGATCCACGCAATTATAGGGATGAAATTGATCCCAGAAGAAAAAGGAAGAACTTTTCGAAGTCTTGAGGCAATCGCGCAAAGCGAAATCGAGCGCGGTGGCCTCATCAAGCAGATCCGTGATCGCGGAGAAGCGATCCGCGACCGTGGAACAGGAAACCGCGACCGTGGCCCCAAAGGCCGCGACCGCAGGGCGCAGGGCGATCATGCGAAATCCGATATTCGCTCGGATGATCAAACCCTAACGCATCCCGAGACTGGTAATCAATTACCGTGTGATAGTTCGGGTCTAGGTGTGCGCCCGGTATCCCAAAAGCGAAAACTTGATGATGTATCACAAGTCAATAATTAGCCATTGTCAAAGTGACAAAGTCCGAGAGTAGGGAAGACATCGACTTCCTGGGCCGAAAACAAGAATTGCACAAGCGGCGACGATCAAGGCTCGCTTGATCAATCGCGTGCGAACGCAGATCTTAGCCGCGGGACTATCCGCGGGCGCGGACCGCAAATCCGCGACCGCGGATTGTCAAAAACCGACCCCAGTCAGGACAGCCGCAATCACGGCTTGCGTTGTAATACCCCTCATTTGTACAAGTGTAAAAATGTAATTTCCTTTTTATGGTATAAAATATTTGAATAATATATTATAATGTCACTTTCTCTTATTATAAATAAAATATTTGAGTTTTTTTATCGCATAGGTTATTATCTTATAACAATTAAAATGTTATAAAGTTATGTTATAAGTTTAAGAAAATATTGAAAGGTTACAAGAATTATTTTCTTATATAATAAAGTGATAATTATGAACCATATAAGCTATGGTTTTATTATATATAATATGATAAAATGTAACCATAAATGATATAATCTTTTCTTCTTAATAAAAAGTTATATGAAAATATTTATAAGTAATATGGCTTAACAATAAGTGTTATAATTGTATTTTATAAAAAAGTGTATAAATAGTTTAACTAAAGTTTTAATCAAATAATTTTTTTTTTGATAAGGAAAGGAATTAGGGAGCTCCACTCTAAAGAGAGGAAGGCTGCCCTAGAGCATCCTTGCGGATGAGGTCCCTAAGGACCGGGTCGGAGGCAATCGGGAAGGAGGAGACACGTCGAAACGATCCAGCGATGTAGTCCGCAACAGAGTTGGCTTCTCGGAAGACGTGAGAAATACTCCAACTTTGAAAGTGGCCTAGCAGACTCTGAATATCCGTTCGAACAAGCTCAATCTCCCAAGGACAACTCCAGTCACCCTGCACGGCTTTAACAAGATGCAGGTTGTCGCCTTCAATCTGGATGTGGGGAACGCCACGTCAGATGGCCTCAAGAATCCACAAGCGAAGAGCAACAACTTCAGTCATCAAAATAGAATGACGGCCAAGTAGACTACCGTCCAAGCAAACTGGTGCACCTTGGTGGTCACGAAGGATGAATCCGATTGAAGAGACACCATCATTGTTAACTGCACCATCAAAATTGAGTTTAAGTTGATTTTGTGGGGGCTTTACCCATTTAGCTTTCTCCCTTTTCCTTTTACCGGGATTCTTGATCCCCATGGTGGGACATTCCGGGTTTGTATTGTTCGCATTTTTCCAATCATCCATTTGTTTGCGAATGAACGCGCAAATACTGTTTGGGGTAAATTGGGTTTGGTCGTCGTTGGGATTGAATGTTTTTTTGTTCCTGAAGTACCAGATGCACCACCAGGAGCACGAAAGCCATTCCAAATCATTCTTGGAGACCCTAGATCGAATTTCCTCCAAGAATTGGAGAGGCTTATTACTTGCGGGGTTAATTTGTTCGATGATACGGACTAGGTTTGGGTTGATGGTTTTTAGGGTTTGGATTGTGAGTGGGAATTTTAGTAGAAGGTGATAAGTATCTTCGTTTGTATTATTGCACCCCACACAGTCTTGCGGGACAGTGATATGGTTTGCAACAAGTCTTTGTTTTGTTGGTAGGCCGTTCCGGACCATTTTCCATAGGAAGTTCTTAATTTTTGGGGATATATTTAATTTCCAAATCCAATCAAGGTCAATAGGGGGCTCTCCTTTGTTGTTGTGAATCCATTGCATTGTGGATTGTGTTGAGAACCAACCATTTTTGCTTGGCTTCCAATATATTCTATCTGGTATTTTGTTGATTGGTGTTATGATTTGGGTTATGTATTTTACGTTATCTGCATTTAGAAATTGGTGGAGTTTTGGTTCATCCCAAGAGTTGTCGTCACGAAGATAGTTGCAGACAGGTTCATCCCAGTTTATACTTTGGTGGGTGTTATATTTGGGCTTGAGGGTCCCATTTTCAGTCCAATTATCCTTCCAAAAACGAATGGTTTTCCCGTCACCCACTTGCCAGATTAGCCCAGAAACAAAAAGGCTGCGAAGGCTCATGAGTTTGGACCATTGCTAGGATGTATTTTGTTTTTTAGCATAATTGAATAAATTTTCCTTTTTGAGGTACTTTTCTGTGACTATTTTAACCCAGATGTTGTCGGGTTCAACAAGGATTTTCCATAGGAGCTTCATTTGGAGTGCATGGTTCATCTCCTCAGCCTTTGCGATTCCTAGTCCCCTATGGTGGGAAGGCCTACAAATCGAATTCCAATTGATCAATGGTTTATAGTTCTGATCCTTATTCCAGAAAAAGTTTTTGTTAATTTTGTCTAGTTCTTTGAGCGTCGCTTTTAGTAGAAGAAAGGATTGCATCATATAGTTTGGTTATGCCGAGAGATTTGCTTTAATGAGTGTTTTCCGTCCTTCTTGGGAAAGAGAATTAGCTTTCCATTTGGACAATTGATCTCTTGATTTGAGGGTGAGTGATTTAAAAGTGTTTTTGGTGACTCTTCCATTGATAATGGGGCACCCTAGGTATTTATCCAGTGCATTTGTGTTGGTAATATGAAGGATTTGTTTGAGTTGTGTTTTTGAGTTATTGTCAATATTTTTAGTAACCTGAAACGCAAATTTTTGAAAATTAACCTTTTGACCAGATATTTGACAGTAATCGTCAATTATGTTTTTTATTTTATGACATGTTTGGTTATTGCTTTTACAAAGATGATAATATCATCTGCAAACGCTAAGAATGGGATTTTTGTTCCTCCCCTCGAAATTTGGATGCCAATGCCATCATTGGGCTTAGTGCTGTGAGCTTGAAGCTGTCTAGATAGCACCTCAGTGACAAGGAGAAAAAGATAGGGAGAGAGGGGATCGCCCTGTCTAAGTCCCTGTCGTGGGGCGAATAGGTCTGTGGGCCCGTTATTTACAAGTACGGAGAATGTTACCGTTTCGACGCATTCTCGAATCCAGTTTATGAACTTTTGATCAAATCCAAATTTGTTGAGAATGTGAAAAAGGAATTCCCAGTTAATCCGGTCATATGCCTTTTCCATATCAAGCTTTATGGCAATCCACCCCCCTTTCCCTTTTTGTTCCGGAATGAGTGGAAAATTTTATGTGCTATTAAGGTATTATCATGGATATTGCGTTTGTTGATAAAAGCACCCTGAAGTGGGTGAATGAGTTTCCCAATTATTTTTTTAAGTCTTGTCGTGAGAATTTTCGATATGATTTTGTAAATTGTATTGCATAGGCTTATGGGCTTGTAATGATTGGTTGAGTTTGGGTTCTCACATTTTGGTATAAGGGTAATAAATGTATGATTAATTTGTTTAAGGATTTTTCCTGAGTGGAAAAAGCTTTTGACTGCTTTTAAGACATCATGGCCAACAATGTGCCAATATTTCTTGTAAAAGCAGGTAGGCATTCCGTCCGGGCCGGGGGATTTCTCGTCACCGATGTCAAAAACAGCATTTTTTATTTCGGCGTTGGATACCGGTTGGGTGAGTTGGAGATTATCCTCCTCTGTTATTTCTTTCTGTATTGTTAGGGTGTAGGCTATTAGTTTGGTGTGATTGATTTCTTGTTGTTGGAACCTATTCAGAAAGTCCCTTTGGATTTCACGTTTGATGTTATCAAGCCCTATTATTTGGGTACCCTCGCTTGTGGTGATTTCCTTAATATTTGTTCTGTTTCTTCTACCATTTGTGATTCTGTGGAAATATTTGGTATTTCTGTCATTTAGCTTAACGTGTGTATTCTTTGCTCTTTGTTTCCACTAGGTGTGCTGAAATTGAATTAGACAGGCCCGTTTTTATTCAGGCGTTCTTGCTTTTGGATTAGCCGGAGATTTTGTTGTCCAATAATTTCTTTTTGGATTTTAAGAATTTCCTCGTCAACTTTTTTGATTTGTTCAATATGTTACCAAATGTGATTTTGTTTCATGATTTTGCCTTAACCTTCAACAGTTGGGTTTTTTAATGAGTTTAAACATATGAGACTCGTTCGGGTTATGCCTCCATGCTTGTTTAATGACATTGTGGAAGTCTTGTCTGGATGTCCACATTATTTCAAATTTGAATGGTTGTGATTTTATATTGCCACCTGTAGGTAAATCACAAGATATCGGGCAGTGGTCTGATGAGGAGAAAGAGTAATTTTTTGTAGAGATGGATGGGTACCACTGAATAATTTGTTCGCTCACTAGGATTCTATCTAGTTTTTCATAGGTATTGTTGTCCATGGTCTTTGATTTTCTCCATGTGAATATTCCCGGTAGTTGGGATATCGTTGAGGTCGCATTCATTTTTGAAGTTGATAAGTCTTTCGAAACGGGAGTGATGTGGAATTGCCCCCCTTGTTTTTCATTTGGGTGTTGTATTTCATTTAAATCACCCATAATGATGCATGATATGTTCGTGTTTGTGATGAACTGTTTTAGTTTTGTCCAAAACAATTCTTTTTCTAATGCCCTTGGCGGAGCATAGGCGAATATGAGGTTTAATTGGTTCCGCGTTTCGAGATTAGAATATCGGAATGCAATAAAATGATCGTCTTTATGAATGGTTGCTAAAGATTCGTTTAAGAGTTGGTGTCCTTTCCAAAGAACACATATACCTCCAGAGAGGCCTGTGGAAGGAATATATTCGATTGAATCAAACCCGGCTTTTTGCCATAATTTATTATCTGGTGGTTCTTTTGCTTTTGTTTCTACAAGAGCCATGATTTGGATTCGCTCTGTTTTACATAGAGCGTTAATTTCTGTCCATAACGACAGGCGTTTTGGGCCTCTACAATTCCAAAGGCTTATTTTCATAAGTACCTACTTTTCGTGTGGCTTTTGGCCAATTGTTTGATAGCTTTGTCCAAAGAGGGGGCAAAAGCGACGTTAGTCCAAAAAATAAAGGTTTTCCCGTTCAGAGTGTTGGTGTAAGCACAAAAGAGTGCTATTCTAATAGTGAGAAGGTTTTTATTACGTTTGTTCATACACCTTTCCATTAGCTTGGAAAGATCAATCTGGGCACCAGAGTTAAGTGAGGTGGGTAAACCACAAATTGTTAAACTAGTACAATAACTTGTATAGGTGGCATGTTTTTGACCAACACACAACAAATGGCACTCACAATTGCAGATGAGAAGGGGGTTTTGTTCCCCACAAACTACAAGGCTATTAAGCCTACTTGTTAAAAAAATAATGCACAAATTAAGCAAATTTTGGTTAAATAAATCACCATGTTTGTCAAGCATGTGCAGGATTTGGTAAGAGGAAGTAATAGATTCAACGTTAATGAACTTTGAGTGCATAATGGGTAGAGGATTAAAGCAACAAACATAAGAAGTCCACTCCAAAGTAGATAGACAACACACTTTGTAAAACAACAAGAGCAACATGGTTGGATTGTCACTCCCTGCTGAACTCAAGTAGCAAAGAGGAAAGCACGCTAACAAGTAAAGGGGGTTAAGCCCCACAAAAGGGTAATTAACAAGATTCACAAAGGGTTGAAAAGTACCCCATAAAGTGTAGAAGTGATCATCAACTAGATTAGTTTTTAGAGGAGTTCTAGAGTAAATAGAAAGAGGGGAGAGCCTTTTACAAGGCACAAAATTAAAGAGCGGGACCACAGATGGCATTAGCTGGGTAAACAAAGATCAAGAAAGAACCTTGCGTCGGAGCATGACTGAGTCGGATTCCGGATTATAGCATCTTTTTTGAACGAAAGGGCTAGGTACAACGACGCGAGCCACCAAAGGATGGGGTGGAAGCCCGCCAGAACACCAGAGAGGAAAAGCCGCACCAGCCAACAGATGAAAGACGGTGAGCTCCACCAAAGCCAAGCGCCACAAGAGTTCATCCGAAGGGGCAAAACACCCGCCAGAGAAAGGGAGATTACGGATGGGATGATTTTGAAGTCCGCAAGTCGGCGAGATTCAGGACCTTTCCGCCCATATCTCATTTGTTTTAGGGGCGGTGGATCAGGAGGCCTTTTTTGAGGCGTCCTCACAACGAGAAATGCTTTAAGAGTGCGAGCCATGGCAGGGAGCATACGGAGCGTTGGCGAGCACACAACGGGGATCGCCACCGGCGACGCTCTCCATCGACATTTTCGACCCCTTATATTTTGGGTTGAGTTTTGAGAGCAGGATGTTAGATCCGCGACGACGGTCGAGGGCTCTACAAGGACGGTGTGAGGATAGACCCGATTCATGGTTGATTTTGCTGGATCTGGGCGGGTGCCGGCGGCTGCTGAGTAGGGTTTTGCCTTTTGGGAAGATGAAATGGAATTTTTATAAATTTTGCAAAACAAGAGGGTTGTTTATGCAATTTTTTGGAAATGGATTGAACCCGAAATAGGTTGTCTTCAACCTTCAACCCGAAACTTCAAATGGCTATAACTTCTTTGTTTCTTAATGAATTTTCGATCTAAAAGATGTTCTGGAAATCCCATGACAAGATCTATCAAACCCCTCAATCAATTTTCTGAAACAATACAGTTTTGTGGGGCTGAATTTCTGTTAATGAAACGTGACCTAGAAATGGTTGAATGCTCGAATTGGCCATGTGAAGCTCGAAATGGATTGAGATAAGGACGTGTATGGATAAGATGGAGTAATGGAGATTAATGGGATGGCTGGCTTGACTTTAAGTAGCCATTAATCTTGTGTAATTTATGAATTTGGATAAGATCGACATTTCTTTGGGGGTAAACATTCGTAATCAATTCGAGGGTCGTTTTGGACTCAATTTTCGATCTACAAAAGTCCAAATTGAATATCCATCCATCATGCACATATTCCGTTCACAAAGTTTCTGCAAAAACGCTCTTGAATCTGTCCAAAATCAAGCTTAAAGCTTGGTTGGCTGGTTTGAAACAAACAGAGCATAAGTTTAGTTTTGGGGCTCGTTCTCCTTCAACACACAACCAAAAATTTCCCATTTTATATCATTAGAAATATCTTTCTCTTGCGGTTCCAACGCCACCTCACACACCAAGAGTTGATGCCGGAAGAAGGAGAACGAAGGTGTTGAAGTTGCTCATGTTTTCGCCTCTGTTTCGGACGTGTTACACTGTTTTATGTGAGCAGCCCGCGGGCACGACCTGATCCGTTCAGTTGGGTATCCATTTTAATATTTTATTTTGATATTTTTAGCATTTGGGTATTTTCTTTTAAAATGGATAAAAAATAAATAAATGAATGGATAATTTTAATAAAATTGTTTTATGGGTAATTTCAACAAAATTATATCTCAAGAGTATTTAAATGAAATCTATGAATTTTATTTGGTATTTTAAGCAAGATATATGAATAAGTTGTTATTCCATGGAAAAGAAAATAATAAAAATATATACAAATAATGAAATGAATAATTTTGATAAAATTATGTTTATGGGAATTTCAAAGAAAATATAGAAATTTTATTTGATATTGTAAGTAAATTTTTATTAATAAGTTATTATGTTATGAATAACAAAATATTAACAAGTTATAGTGTTTTATAAAATCTTTTAACCTTTCATACTACAATTCTAATCTTATTAATAAAAAGTGCATATTATTAATATGATCTATAAGTTTATTAAGGATTATAAACTTATTCAACATCATCGATATAGATCAATATCGTTAAGTGATACAAAATAATTTTGCGTGTTTGTGAACCAGGAACTCGTTAAGGATTGAGAGTTCATTCGTCCATAGGATTGTCCATTCTTTCGTCTACAAATAGAAGACAAGTGGTTTGGTTCGTTTTCACATAAGTTTTGATGCATGAAGATGATTTGAATCATGATGTTTTGGTTGTTGGGAACGTTTGTATGAAAATAAAAGTGGACTAGGTTGTTGTTTATTTTATTGAAATAATGAACATTTTATTATAGTTGTTATTCTACTAGGTTGCGCTAGTATGGACTTAGGACTCGATGTTTGCGGCCTTGTCGTGGCCTTGTATGCTTGTTGTCTCAAAGAGACTGATTGTGAACTTAGCATAGAATCATGGATAGAATTTCGGTATTCACATCTCTTTATAACATCGCATTAGGATGGCCCTAAATCCTAATGCTGGTCATGACCCTACCACCTCATCCGTGTATGAGGGGTTTTGCGCCTAGCTAGTGCCTTCTTCAAATCTCGGGAATCGTTATCGTTTTTGCGCTTCGACATGTGTTGAGAAAATGTTAAAAGCTACCAACTTGAATTGTATAGTTTTTTAATTAATATAAGATAAGTGCGGGATGCACATACTAAAACGTATTCAGGGTGGGTACTACAACTTGGAAAACCACTCTGGCTCCCGACTAAGAAAGATTCTCTTTCCAATCTAAATTCGGACAACACGTGTTCGGTGAGGTTGGTTTGTGGATCCAATTAGTTGACGAAGGTTTTTTAACTTTGTGTGATTAATAAAAGTTCCCAACAAACCACCCAAAACTATCGAGGAACCATATTGTTGTGGCATCATGTTTTTCCGCTGCATGTCTTGAAGTTTAGTGAGCGTACTTTAGTTAGTGGGCCATTGACCGGCTTTCATCTGGAGTTCGATGCTGGTGGCTAAGTACAATCACAAGGAACCTATTTTAAAACCCCACTTGCTTAGTTTGTCACAAGACTAACCCGACCACTTTTTTTCCTTTGCATGGTCGGCTAGTGCCAACCGTATTTCTCGTGGCGGCACATCAGGAGTTGAGCGTAGAGATGAAGTTGAGATGACCATTTTCATATCACCAAAGATTTCCAATTTAAAGACTTCTGCTAAATTCCGCAAATTTTATTTTAGGGTTGAGATCATTGGCTTGTAAGGACCGTACCAATCCAAGAATTAAGTCATTTTGTACACTTGTGTTGAATATTTTATAATATATGAAGTTTGATTTTATTTGTTTGGTTGCTATAAGCCTTGGATGTCTTTGAAAAGTAAACTTTGAGGTCACTAGCGGTAATATCTCCAGCAAAAAAATGGGGCTATTACAGTAACCGCGATCGCGACCCTTCTGAAGTCGAGTGTGCTTCAAAGCGACATGAGTCCGTGGACTTCAATAGCATATGATCGGAGCCAAATCAGAAATCCGTGGATGAACTTCAAGAGATTCCCGTCAGAGAGGATGACCCCAAGAAAAAATTCTTCATAGGGGCAAATCTCATCACCATCACAAATCTATTGCGAAATAATCATGACGTCTTCGCATGGAGCCCGTACGACATGCCTGGAATAGACACATATCTTGCTTGCCATAGGCTAAACATTCTCCCAAACATAAAGCCGATCATACAACGAGCAAGATAGTCCTCTATCTAACATACTGAAGTCGTGATCACTAAAATAAAGAAATTACAAGACACCAACGCCATTCGAGAGTTGTGGTACCTAAGTTGGATAGCAAATACCGTCGTAGTAAAAAAAAGATGGGTGATTGGAGGGTCTGGGTGGACTTTAATGATCTTAACAAAACTTGTCCAAAGGACTTGTTCCACTTCCAAAGATCGATCAATTAGTGGATGCTACAATAAGCCATGAGCGCATGAGCTTCTTAGATGCATACCGGGCCTACCATCAAATCCATATGCATGAAGATGACCAAGAAAAGACAACATTCATTACACCACAATGGATCTTTTTCTACAAGGTGATGCCTTTCAAATTAAAGAACTTCGGGGGCAACCTTTCAGCAGCTTGTTACCAAGTTATTTAGCTTAAGGATCGGGAAGACTGTTGAGGCTTACATCGACGACATGGTGGTCAAGAGTAAAAGGGCATCGTCTCATCTAGATGACTTGAAGGATGTTTCTGACATCTGTCGAGTGTCCTGACTTAGGCTCAACGCCACAAAATGCGCATTCGTCGAGGAATCGAAGCTAGTCCGGATCAGATTCAAGCCCTTGACGCCATAGCAAGTCCATGAAATATCAAAGAGGTGCAAACATGGATAGGAATGGAAGCAGCTCTGTACAAATTCATTATTAGGTCTTCAGACAAGTGCCAACTGTTCTTCAAAGCATTAAAGAAAGGTCGTTCATTCGAATGGAGTCAAGAATGCGAAGAATATTTTCAAAAGTTGAAAGTCTACTTACAATCTCCTCCAATATTGACCGTGCCTAATAAAGGAGACACCTTGAAGCTTTATTTCGTTGTGTCCCCTTGAGCAGTCAATGCCGTTTTGATTTAGGAACAATGCGAAAATGAAAGGCCGGTCTACTACACCAGCAAAACATTGCTTGATGCCGAAACAAGATACTCACCAAAGCTAGTAACAAATGCTCCATGGGTGTTCTTAGAAACAAGATACTCACCACTATTTCTAAGAGCACTCAATTCAAGTCATTACGACCTATCCTATTCGAGCACTTCTCTCAAGCTCGAATCTCGCAGGACGGGTCGTAAAATGGGCTATAGAATTGGCGGTTAGGGGTACATACTCAATGTCGTATCTTGCTTGATGCCGAAACAAGATACTCACCAAGGCGGAAAAAATTGCTTAACCTCTATTTCTAAGAGCACCCAATTCAAGTCATTATGGCCTATCCTATTCGAGCACTTCTCTCAAGCTCGGTTCTCGCGGGACGGGTCGCAAAATGGGCTCTAGAGTTGGGGCTGTACAACATTGAGTATGTACCCCTAACCTCCATAAAAGGACATGTTTCGGCGGATTTCATAGCTGAATTCTCCCACGAACCGCTCAAGGTCGCGTGCGGAAAGCAAAACCGCGATCGCGGGAGATTCCCGAATTCGCGAGTCCGGCCCAAAGAAGAAAAATGAGGGCACGACTAGCGTGGCTGCGACCGTGGTCGATGGGTTCACGATCGCGGCCGATGAAACCGAAGTCGCGGATAGCCCTTAGAGATCAGTAGACTCTCAGTTAAGCAAATCCGCGGTCGCGGCTAGCGAAACCGCGACCGCGGGTCACCCCCGGAGCTTGATAAATCTCAAATGGATTCTCAAAATTGATAGTGCAAGTAACAACCAAGGATTCGGAATCGGAATCATGCTTACATCACCTACCAGAGAGGTGCTTCAACTTGCAATTCACCTTGGCATTTATGCAACCAATAACGAAGTCGAGTACAAAGCACTGATACTCGGATTAGAAATGACATCTAGTCTTGGAATCGCTAGGGGTATTATGAGACCAAGATGCAAAAGATGCTCAAATATATGGAGAAAGCAAGAGCTATGCTTTCGGAGTTTGAGCATTACGAGCTTAGACAACAATCGCTAGATCAAAACAAGTATGTTGATGCTTTAGCAACTTTGGCTGCTTGTTCAAGAAACTCGCTCAAGACATCGATTCATGTTGAAGTTTCAAGATGTCTAGCAATCAGCGTCTCTAGCGAAACCGCAAGCAATAATATGCCCAAGTTCACGACTGCGGTAATTGCCTCTACAAAGGCCATGGACGTGGGGAGCGATGATCTCGGATAGAAAACACCCTTGATATGTTACTTGGATGAGAACATTCTGCCTTTGGATACCGCCGAGGCTAGGAACGTTCGCTGAAGAGCTCAAGCTATGGCATGGAAGCGGTAATTCCGCTAGAAGTCGCCCTACCAACTTTGAGGACGATATTATTTAAGCATGAAGAGAATAATCATGCTCTTTCTGCCCACCTCAACTTCACCGAGAAACGCCGAGATATTGCAATCGTACGCCTTGCGACCTACGACAGAGCAGCCGAATGGGTCGTAGCCTGACGTGTGAAATACTGTATTTTTCGAGTCGGTGACCTTGTACTTCGACGGGGCATGGGAAGCGCACGTGATCCCATAGATGGCAAACTCGGCCCAAATTGGGAAGGTCCTTATCAAGTGACTGCAATGTATGGTCGGAGAGCATACACGTTAAAGAGTCTTGACGGGAAGGTCGTCTCTCAGACTTGGAATGTCGCCCACTTGAAGAAATTCTTCCCGTAGAAGCAAACTGCGGCTGCGGATCATCGCCGCGACCTCGGACCTCGTAGCCACGACAGCGAAATAGCCGACTGTAGGCTCTTCGGGAAGCCCCTCGCGTGGATGTTGAGTTTAGAGAACGGCTAATGGGACAAGCACATCGCTTTTCATATTTTTTGTTTTCTTTAATAAAATCATGGCCATGAACATTTTTATTTCAACATTATGTCCTCTCTCCTCTGTTTTGCTTGTTCCAATGAGCATATCTTGATTCACAACAAATAAAATACTTAAGGGTGAGCATGGATCCCATGATATTCGCTCATAGACGTACAGATATAAGAATATTCGAATATGCGAAAATGTGCGTAAGGGGAACCCGTCGACTAATCTGCATGGCCACTTCATGTAGGACCTACAGTACTTGTGTTTTAGTTGCGTTCTAATGTAACTAACATTCAAGTGGGACGTTTGTGAGCAGGTAAAATTAATCACTATACATATTTCGCTACTATTTGCCATAAATGTATTTTTTATTTATTATGCTTTTCTATCTTTAAGTATTTTATTATAAAATTAAATATGTTGGCTATTCGTTATGATGGAGGATTTATCTTAGTCGAAAGATAGAATTTCCGTTTGGATTGGGGAGCAAGATATCGCTTGGTTGGGTGACAAGGCACCATATCGGCTGGCCATAGGGGTGGGATTTTCGACCCCCTCCTTCCTCTCCTCCATTATAAATACATGTCATCGCCATGTATGATGAGCACCTCTTATTCGCTGAGCTCGCACGCAAGTCTTGTCCTTTACCTCGACGTTCACTCGACAATTGCTCTTTTGACTTGGCATCAGAGGTGGTTTATGGGGTCTCCGCCCCCTTTGTACATTGTTTTGCAGGTTCTAGGTTAAAGAGGTGTTGGGACGTTGTTGGGACCTCTGGTTCTAAGCAACGGATCAACGATTCACTCCTCTTTAAGTTTTGATAATGACAAACACCATAGGGAACTAATGTGGTTTGTTCAAGTATTTATAAGGAACACAGGTACAGCAAAGAACTCCTATGAATGACAAAGCCACTGTTAGCCACAATGAAGAGTTTCCATCAAGGGAACTCTGAAGAGGAAAGTTCCCATGAAGTGGGAACTCTCAGAAACAAACAAGAAAACACAAGCTTACAACGATGAAGAGTTTCCATCAAGGGAACTCTGAAGAAGTCAGTTCCCATGAAATGGGAACTCACATGTGAAGACAACGACCGTTCAGCGCAGATCGCGGGATCCTGTCTCAGACAGCCAGAGGGAACAGTCTGAGGATCAGACTGTCACGCTTCATCCAACGGTCCGATTGATTCAAGAAGTTGACCTAGTTCAAACCAAAGTCACATGTGAAGAAAGTACAACTTGGGCATCAAGCAAAGGGCATTTTGGACACAAACGAAAGATGCTACTGCCCAAGACAAATGGACTATAAAGCCAAATGAATAGTACTCGGTCTGAGTACTTCTCCCAGAACTTACAAAACACCCACATCTGAGAAAAGAAAGAAAAGGAAGAGAAGTCCCCGCCGGCGAGTGTGTGATCTCGACGACGGTGAAGCTGAAGTTCCCTGGAGCAAGGGAACTGAGAAGTCAGCGTAAGGTTTGAGTTACTTGTGTTTTGCTGTTGTGAGCTTAGGAACTCAGTTGAGAGGATTTACTAGTGTTGCTAGAGTTAGGAAGAACTTGTAGGAACAGAGAAGTGTAAATCCGGCTGTGTAACTAAGGAACAAAGCAATCAATATAAGTAAGTCATTCAAAATCCTCCAAGAGGAGGTAGAGGTTTACCCATACAACTAGTTGGTTGTAGTGGGGTTCCTCTATAAAGGAACTGTCCCCTTAACTGTTTTTATTACTTGCGATTATTTACTTCCGCTGCCTTGGGAACAGCTTAATTGCCAGTTCCCAAGCTCACTGCTAACCGATTACGATCCAACAATTGGTATCAGAGCTAGCGCTCTAGATTTGTGTTAGCATCGCAGGTGTCAAAATGGCTCAGGAACTTACTCAGGTGGGGAACAATACCAGCAAGCCGCCAAGGCTTATAACAGGAAGATTTGAAAGCTGGCAACGCGACATGAAAGATTGGATGCGTGGCCAAGACTACCAAGCCTGGTGCGTCATCGAAAGGGGGAACTTCGAAATCGATCCAGCTATTGTCAACGACCTCTCAAAGTGGGTTCCCAACGAGTACAAGTGCATGGAGGCAAACTACAAAGCCAAACAGTACCTAAAGAGGTCTATGTGCGTACAAGATTGTGACAGGGTTGCAAACCTTGACACAGCCAAGGAAATGTGGGAAGCCATCCAACAAATGCACGTTGGGAACTCAGATCTCAGAGAAGATCTTCAAATGAACGCTAAGAGGGAGTTCTACAACTTCCAAATGGAGATGGGAGAGTCCGTCGATAGCTACCAATCCCGGTTTGAAGGACTTTGCACTAAGATGGAAGGATTGGGGATCACAAAAGAAGAAATCACCCACAAAATGAAGGTCCAACAGCTCTTCAATGGATTGACTGGAGAATGGGCAAACGAGAGAACGATGTTCAAGGAAAACCCAGAAAATCGAACACTTATGCTTCATCAAGTGTTTGGAAAGCTAGTGGGACATGAGAAGAGGAAGATCGATGATAAGGAACAAACTCGAGCTCATCGAGGGATCGCACTCAAGATCGAAAAGATGCTCAAATCAACCCAAGAACAACATGAAGACTCTGAAGAAGAAGAGGATGAAGAGCTAGTTCTTGTAACAAAGGCTCTTCGAAATTTCTACAAAGGAAAGTCTCAACGGAATAGTGGGAACTGGGGAAAGGGACAGAGTTCCCAAAGAAAGCCCACAGAGAAGGATCTTTCAGAAGTGACTTGCTACAAATGCAACAGGAAAGGACATTTTGCGAAGGAATGTCCACAAGGAACTGAAGGCAGAAAGCAAGGAAAGAAGGCCTACATCGCTACTTGGAGCGATGATGAAGACGAAGATCCTGAAGCATGGGCACTCCCGGACATGTGTGGCATGGCCATAGGAGAAACCACTGGGGAACAACCCAGTGAGGTAACCACTGAAACTGTTCTTGATTCCTTGAGTAGTTATGAAAAACCTGAACTGTTGAAAATCCTTTCAAGTCTTGTTAAAGATGAGAACACTCTCCTGCAAAACCTGAGTAAGACTCCCGAACATCCTGAAGCCTCTAGTTCCCAAATCAAGTTTGTCCCAGCCAGACATGGCATAGGATACAAAGGTGAGTGCTCCAAGAACAGAAAGTCACCCCTGAGCGAACATGAGATCCATGAGTGTAGGGCCTTAGAACTCCAGTGCGAGAAACAGAAAAATGCTCATCTAGAAGAAAAAATCAGGGTCCTAGAAAGTGGAAACAATGGTGAGAAAGACTACTATACTGGGAACTCTGGACATAGAATCTATGTCAAAATTGCTAAGGGAAATGGGTCTCGAGTGTACAACAAAGAAACCATGGATAGGAACCGTATCCAGAGACCACACCCAAAATACTACCTGGGAGAATACTACAAGACATGTTGGCACTGTGGTGCTCATGGGCACTACAAGGATGCATGTCCCAAGAAGAGAGCCCAAATCCCTAGAAGCCATGAGTTCCCAAACAGACAAAAACGTCATGCTCATCACCAAAGGAACTCCAACTCTCAAAATTCCAAAGACATCAACATTTCTGACTATATCTTAAATGAAAATGTTTTCCCTTGCAAGGGACCTGGCAAGAGTCATCTTGCCTGGGTCTCAAAACACTAACTTTTCCTTGTAGGTGGCTGTGAGAGGGAACAGTACATGGTTCATAGATAGTGGATGCTCGAACCATATGACAGGGAACTAGGATATCCTCATCTCACTCCACACTCATGCCGAAGGAGGCCACGTCTCATTTGGCAACAAGAACAAGGGAGAAGTTATTGGAAAAGGAGAAGTGTTGCTCAATAGATCTATTAAAGTTAGCAACGTAAATCTGGTAAAGGATCTGGGATACAATCTGCTGAGTGTCTCCCAGATGTGTGATCAAGGGAACAACATCGTCACTTTCGACTCAGATGAATGTCTCGTCATCAACAAGAAGACCAACAAAGTAATTCTGAGAGGAAGAAGATACAACAATGTGTATGTGGTGGACACCAACTTTGAACCACCAATGAAGCTGTGCCTTGCGAGTTCCCAAGATGACACGGAACTCTGGCATCGAAGACTGGGACATGCTGGTGTAAATCAAATCCTGAAGCTTTATCTACAGGATCTGGTCATTGGTCTTCCACGGATCAATCTCGAAGGAGTCAAAATGTGTGAAGCATGTGTTCGAGGGAAACAGACCAGGACCTCCTTCAAACCGAAGAAGGTGGTAAGCACAACCAGGTCCCTAGAGTTGATTCACATGGATCTCTGTGGTCCCATGAGAACAGCCAGCTACGGTGGAAAAAGGTACATGTATGTCTTAATTGATGACTTTTCAAGATTCACCTGGGTTGTTTTCTTGAAGGCAAAATCACAAGCGTTTGAAGAATTTGAGCCCTTCATCAAAAGAACTGAAGTAAGCTTGGGGCTGAAACTGAAAGCAATCAGATCTGATCACGGAACTGAGTTTCAAAACTCGGAGTTCCTAAACTTCTGTGAGCAAAATGGGATCTCTCACAACTTTTCAGCTCCTCGCACCCCTCAGCAAAATGGAGTGGTCGAGAGAAAGAACAGAACTCTGGAAGATATGGCTAGAACCATGATGATCGAAAGTGGAGTTCCCGAGTACTTCTGGACTGAAGCAATCTCCACAGCTACATACATCCTGAATCGAGCCATGACAAGGCCCCTGATCAACAAGACTTCCTATGAGCTCATCAAAGGGAGAAAACCAAACATCTCACACTTGAGAACATTTGGTTGCACATGCTTTGTTCACAACAACGGAAAAGACAATCTTGGCAAATTCGACCCCAGAAGCGACGAAGGGATCTTCCTGGGATACTCATCACAAAGCAAGGCTTACAGAGTCTACAATAAAAGAACCAAGAAGATAGAGGAAAGCATTCATGTCGTCTTCAATGAAAAGTCTGTAAAGATGGGAACCGAGTCCCAAGGGAAGGGAACTCTGTTCAAGCTAGTCAGACATGAAGATGATGATGATGACGAGGATGAGCCAAGGAAAAGGGATGAAGACTATCCAAGTGCAAGCCATATCCCACAACCAGGGAACAACGACGAAGGTCCAACCCTCACTGATCAAACCTCCCTTGAGGCTCCCTCCTCCGAAGAACTACAAGAAACCTCCAACTCTCTCGAGGTCCCCTCTTCAGGGAACAACTCTGCTGTCCCCCAAGACAATACACTGCCAGAATCAAGTATTCAAGGGGAACAAAGAGGGAACCTGCCAGAAATCTCTGAAGAAACATCAAATGAAGAAGCTGAAGATGAGAGTTCCCATGAGGATAATACACATGCAATGGAACTCACTCATGCAAGAACCTTTCAACAAAGGAAGGACCACCCCCTTGAGAACATCATCTCCCCTCTTGATAAAGGTGTTCTAACTCGCTCCTCTCTCAATAATTTTTGTGCTTTTAACGCGTTTGTTTCAATGGTGGAACCCAAAAATATCAAAGAAGCATTAAAGGACCCGGACTGGATTCAAGCCATGCAAGAGGAACTCCACCAATTCGAGAGAAACAAAGTTTGGAAGCTAGTTCCTAGGCCCAAAAACAAGAACATCATAGGAACCCGATGGGTTTTTAGGAACAAGCTCGATGATACTGGAGCTGTAGCAAGGAACAAGGCTAGGTTAGTAGCACAAGGATACAGGCAAGAGGAAGGGATTGACTACGATGAGACCTTCGCACCAGTTGCCAGGATAGAGGCAATCAGACTCCTCATCGCCTATGCTGCTCACAAGGGATTCAAACTTTATCAAATGGATGTAAAAACAGCCTTCCTAAACGGACATCTCAAGGAAGAAGTGTATGTGGCCCAACCTCCAAGATTCGAAGATGAGAAAATGCCCAACCATGTCTATTTCCTGGAAAGGGCCCTTTACGGACTCAAACAAGCTCCCCGAGCCTGGTATGACAGGTTTGCTCAATTCCTCTTGTCCCATGGATACCTTCGAGGTTCCATAGACAAGACTTTGTTTTTAAAGAAAGAGTCTAAAGACATTTTGATTGTGCAAGTATATGTTGATGACATTATTTTTGGAGCAACTAACGAAACTCTTGTAGAAAAATTTAAGGACCTCATGAGCAGTGAGTTTGAAATGAGTCTCATTGGGGAACTCACGTTCTTCTTGGGACTTCAAATATCCCAAACAAAGGAGGGAACAAAGATCCATCAACAGAAATACATCAAGGAAATGCTCGTGAAGTATGGGATGGAACATTCAAAGCCCATTGACACTCCCATCTCACCAAATTCAAGGCTAAATGCAGATGAAACAGGTATCAGTGTGGACCAAAGGAACTATCGAGGTATGATCGGGTCCCTTCTCTACTTAACAGCTAGTAGACCTGATATCATGTTCTCCGTATGTCTTTGTGCTCGTTTTCAAGCTAACCCTAAGGAATCACACCTGAAAGAGGTGAAGAGAATTTTCAGGTATCTCAAAGGGAACAATAACTTGTGCCTTTGGTATCCAAGGAACAGTTCCCTTGAGCTCATTGCATACACAGATGCTGACTTTGCAGGGCACTTGGTTGACAGAAAGAGCACTTCAGGAATGGCCCAGTTCCTAGGGTCTTGCTTAGTTTCGTGGGGATCTAAAAAGCAAAACTCAGTGGCACTCTCCACAGCTGAAGCTGAATATGTGGCTGCCGCATCATGCTGTTCCCAGGTTCTATGGCTTAAGTCACAACTCCAGGATTACGGTATGTCTTTTGGCCCAGTTCCCATACTCTGTGATAACACTAGTGCCATAAACATTTCCAAAAATCCTGTGCATCATTCTAGAACTAAGCATATTGATATAAGACATCACTTTCTACGTGACAATGTTGAGAATGGTAACATTTCGATGGAACACTGTAGAACTGAAGAGCAAATTGCGGATATTCTTACCAAAGCTTTAGACAGACGTCCCTACCAGCGTTTTCGAATGCTTCTAGGGATGATAACTCTAAACTAAACAAGTCCCTGTTTGTCTCTCTCCCAATGCCTGACTAGTTTATCTAAAATTGCATGATAAGGAACTTGGATTCATTGCTTTCACTATGCCATGATTACTAGTCTAGAGAAAAAAACGTGTACAAAGGAACTCTATTTCTTTTGGCCCAAAATGATCAACCAGAGTTCCCTTTATCCCTCATTACAAGCCACCATGACGGTTGATCATATGACCCACCTTAAGCTAGGGATCAGACAAATGCTTCTCATGAGCCAAAATATTTCCTTTATCGAGTTGCAAATCGTCTGGTTCCCTTTGAGTTCCCTAGCCCCACAAAAAGATGAGTGTGAAGTTCTCTCAACCACTTCACTCTCCCTGACCTTGAAAGGATCATGGGAACTGCTGCATCTACAAAGGGAACACTGACTAATCTTCAAAGAAAAACCGTCACTTGGGAAGCGGACTTTCGTGTCAGAAGCTCTGAAGCGTTACAGGCCAAGTATTCAAAATTTGAAAAGGACTTCCCAAGAGATTGTGACGCGTGTCCAGAAGCGTGCTTGAGAAGTTGAAACGGCGCCCCACGTTCATTGGGCAACGGTTATCGAGGTTATTCCACTTCCCCTTCTACCCTTCACCTCCTCTCTCCTTTAAAACCCCTCTTTGCCATTTTTAGGTTCTTTACTCCATCTTTCATCCCTGTCATTCGTCTTCCCCAAATCCCTTTCACTCTCTTTTCAAGAAACCTCCAAAACCTCCCAAATTCTTACAAAAATGGCCCCTCAACACACATTCGCACAAATCAAAGAGTGGGTACTTGCCAATCCTCGCACTCTCTTCATCACTCAACTGAACGAGATCGAGCAAGAACAGGACCCAACCATGAAGGATGTCCTCATTCAAGGGCTATACAATCAAGTAAGCCCTTTCTTGCCCCCTCCTCCTCCTCAGGTCGATGAAACCGTCTCCTGGACCTCTTCCTCCTCCGAATCTCTTCCTCTTCCACCTCCAACCACCAACACCCCCTCCGGAGTTGTCATCGTTGACAACTTCGGAGATGCTCGCCCCTCCATCAATGAAAAACCCCATAAATCCAAACATCGCCACTCATCCAAACATCGCCACTCATCCAAACATCGCCACTCATCAAAAGATCCCTCAAAACCCAAAAAATCCAAACACTCCCACGACCCCTCCAAATCCAAAAAGCGTAAACACTCTGAGGCCTCTGAATTCTCGGAGCCCAGAAAGAAGGCTTTCTTCCTCTTTGAGGACTACCTGAACTGCTCCAAGGAGAGTTCTTGTGCTCCCAAACCTCCCTACCTTTTTCCTTCCGACGATGGGAACTCCGAACCCCAGAGTCTACTTCCCTCTTCCTCCTCCATCCCTCCTCCTCAAATCAAGGGACCTCCTCCGCCACCTCCTCCAGTTCCCTCCACAATGGGAACTCCAACATCCCAACCTCCTTCACTCCCTCCCGTTCCCATCACTACGGGATCTCCAACTCCACCTTCACCTCACAAAACGCCTTCTTCTTCCTCCCCAAAACACATCTCCACTCAACTCACAACCCCTATTCCTTCTTCTCCTCTCCCCTCTTCCATCACGTCTCCCACCACCACCAAACTCCCCTCTCCCTCACCATCCAAAAGTACCGTCGCCCTCTCCTCAGACGACGACGATCTCCCTCTTTCTGTGGTCATCGGCAAAATGACCAAGGACCCTCCTCCGATCATCATGGGAACTTTGGAGGAGGAAGCCCAGCTCAAGGACGTCGAGGAAGAACTCAACAGGGGTCCCTTTGAGCACACAGTCTCCCAAGGGACAAAGTCCCCAGAAAAGGTTGCTCCTCAAGAGCCAACAGAGACAAGGGACCTCGCACCAGCTGGAGGTGTTGAGGCAACAACAAGTCATCCTGGAGATGACGCGGAGGGCTCGGGTTCGAGCTCCTCCGAGGAAGAAGGGACCTCCCATGATGAGGTCGAAGAAGAAGAAGAAGCTCCAGCTTCAAAGGAGCCAGCACGCATCCCTACACCCGGACACCAAATGGTGGTGTCCGCGAGTTCCCCACAACCAAGGGACCGCGTGCTCATGATCGAAGCGGCTGCACCCCCTCAGCAGAAAGGACCTCGCACGGTCTCTAGGGGGAACAAATCCAAAAGCAAGTCCAGAAAGGGGAAGGGGATCACCAAGCATCATGTCAGTGAGCACCGCAAGCTTCTCCATCACCTCATAGTTTTCCAAGAGGCGCTGACTGAAAATGGTCTGGAGGAACTATGGGAACTGATCAAGGCCCAGGGCTGGGAGAGACTCTGCCAAGAAACTGTGAGCGTAGATCCCTCACAAGTGCGTCAATTCTACAACAACTTCACTATCACCAACGACGGCACTCAGGGAACTCTCTCCCACGAAGGCGACGAGTTCATTTTTACAACGTCTACGATTCGCCTTCAACTCCAGGTCCCTGGTCAAGGGCTTAGCGAGTTGCCCAGCAAGCTCTGGGGCGACTTCAACAGCGTCGAGGTGTACAACACAATCTTTGAGGGACGGGTTCCCTCTAAGGTCCATTCGACGCATCATCTATCCTTGGTTGCCAAGCTCGCTCACCAATTCATTATCAACGTGGTGGTCCCACGTCAAGAAAAGCGCCTGGTTGTCAACATCCCCGATGCCATCATCCTCTACCACTTCCTCCTCAAGAAGCCCATAAATCTTCCCCGCATTATCCTTGGGCACATGGAAAAGTGCATGGCCTCAAAGTCCCATTCCCTTCCCTACTCCGGGCTGATCAAAAAGCTCCTACAAAAAGAGGATCTCTACGATGCCTCTAAAGAAGAAATCGAGCTTGGAAGGGAACTGGACATTCAAGTTGCCCAGAAGATGAGGCACTCGGAGCCTGTAGAGGAGGCGGCTCCCCTAGAGTCTGGTACACAAGAGGGGAACTCTCCAGTGTTGCTCCGCATCGCCAACACCCTCGATCAGATTGCTAGGGACCAGGCAGTATTGGCCAGAGGACAAGAAAAGCTTACCCAAGTCCTTACGCGCCTGTGTGACGCCTTGTTTCCTCAGAGCCCATGATCTCTCCCTTCTTGTTCCCTTAATCCAAAAATGACCACAAAATTGTACTTGGGTTCCCATTGTACATATTATCTTAAGTAATGAAATGGTCTTTATTTTGATTGCGTGTTCCATTCTTTCCTAATATTGCTTTGCTTGATTTTCGATGATGTCAAAAGGGGGAAAGATAAAAAATGTGAGATGAGTTCAAAGTTTAAGTCATCACAGACCACGCATAAGCTAAGGGGGAACAATTGCATAAAAAGCCTAATAGGAACTATGTGTCTCACCAGAAGTGGCTTCCTAAATCTAAATGTCTCACTAAGAGTGACTTCCCAAAATCATACTTAGGAACTCATCAGCATATCATTCATTGAAATACTTGCATTTTTGTGATGGGTTTGTCATCATCAAAAAGGGGGAAATTGTTGGGACGTTGTTGGGACCTCTGGTTCTAAGCAACGGATCAACGATTCACTCCTCTTTAAGTTTTGATAATGACAAACACCATAGGGAACTAATGTGGTTTGTTCAAGTATTTATAAGGAACACAGGTACAGCAAAGAACTCTTATGAATGACAAAGCCACTGCTAGCCACAATGAAGAGTTTCCATCAAGGGAACTCTGAAGAGGAAAGTTCCCATGAAGTGGGAACTCTCAGAAACAAACAAGAAAACACAAGCTTACAACGATGAAGAGTTTCCATCAAGGGAACTCTGAAGAAGTCAGTTCCCATGAAATGGGAACTCACATGTGAAGACAACGACCGTTCAGCGCAGATCGCGGGATCCTGTCTCAGACAGCCAGAGGGAACAGTCTGAGGATCAGACTGTCACGCTTCATCCAACGGTCCGATTGATTCAAGAAGTTGACCTAGTTCAAACCAAAGTCACATGTGAAGAAAGTACAACTTGGGCATCAAGCAAAGGGCATTTTGGACACAAACGAAAGATGCTACTGCCCAAGACAAATGGACTATAAAGCCAAATGAATAGTACTCGGTCTGAGTACTTCTCCCAGAACTTACAAAACACCCACATCTGAGAAAAGAAAGAAAAGGAAGAGAAGTCCCCGCCGACGAGTGTGTGATCTCGACGACGGTGAAGCTGAAGTTCCCTGGAGCAAGGGAACTGAGAAGTCAGCGTAAGGTTTGAGTTACTTGTGTTTTGCTGTTGTGAGCTTAGGAACTCAGTTGAGAGGATTTACTAGTGTTGCTAGAGTTAGGAAGAACTTGTAGGAACAGAGAAGTGTAAATCCGGCTGTGTAACTAAGGAACAAAGCAATCAATATAAGTAAGTCATTCAAAATCCTCCAAGCGGAGGTAGAGGTTTACCCATACAACTAGTTGGTTGTAGTGGGGTTCCTCTATAAAGGAACTGTCCCCTTAACTGTTTTTATTACTTGCGATTATTTACTTCCGCTGCCTTGGGAACAACTTAATTGCCAGTTCCCAAGCTCACTGCTAACCGATTACGATCCAACAAGAGGCAGTTGTAACGGAAGGTGAAGAAGGAAGTATTCAACCAATATATTAAAGACCTTTTTTTGTGCACTAACAGGAAGGACAATATTTAGACATGTATATAAAATTTTACATAGCTTTGTAATTTGTAAATATAGAGCAACTAATATCCTAGCTTGGTAATATATATGTTCTGATTTTAAATTGTCTAGAGCATTGATATTCTGTTTCTTTACGGAAAAAATTGAAATATTAAGATGTCGATCTCTAATATTCACAATTAATTCCTATATCTCATGGTTCTCTTCTCTTCTCTTGTCACAAATTGCAACTCTTTGAAATGTCACACTCTCTATCTATTATTTGTTTCCACATCCTTAATTGAATTTGGTGTTTTATTATTATCGATTGCATCTTAGCTTGAATATCAAATAATCGAATTTTTTTTTTCATGTTATTTCGTTTTCATATAAATTTACCAATCTCTCTCTCTCTCTCACACACACAGCTTGCATTTCAAGTAGGGCTGTCAAAACTTGACCCGACCCGAAAAACCCGTCCGACCCGCCCGACTCCGACTCCGACCCGACCCGAGAAAATAATAAAAAGTTTTATACCCGAGACATGTTTGACCCGAACTGATTTGACCCGAATCCGAAAAAATCCGAACTCGAGATTAACCCAAAATCGATTATACCCGAATGGACTAGCCTGATGCAACCCGATATCCGATTCTACCCGACCCGAAATCATCCGAAAATCCGAAGTTACCCGACCCGAAACCATCCGAAAATCCGAAGTTACCCGACCCGAAACCATCCGAAAATTACATTATGTTATAAAATATTAATAATAGTGAATATTTATTATAATTATTTTTAAATTAAATGTTACATTAAATATTTAGACCCTAGAGTAGTTAAACTACAAAAAATAATCATTCGATATATGATTTGAATCAAAATTCGGCTTACTCGAAATCATATTAACCCGAAATTCAGCCAAAGTCGAAAACCGATTCACCCAAAATCCGAAAAACATGAAATCCGACTTACCCGAAATCCGACTAAACCCGAAACCGAACAAAACCCGATACCGAACTTATCCGAAATCAAGTTGGATCGAAAACCGAATGACCCGACCGAAATTGACCCGAAACCCGACTTTGCCCGATTAATTGAGCACCCGACCCGAAGTGATCCAACCCAATTTGACCCGATTTTCAAAATATCCGAATTTGACTCGAATCCGAACTTACCCGAAATTGAATTGACCCGACCCAAACCCGACCCGATTGACACCCCTAATTTCAAGTATATTTCACCTTCTTAATCATGACTAGGGTTGTCAATGGGTCGGGTTATGGGTGGGTGAGCACTTCCACCACCCGACTCGCAAGTAAAAATTCCCCACCCGACCCACCCGTCACCCGTTGAATGTTCCACCCATCACCCAAACCACAAGTCACCCGCTGGTTATATGGGTGACCCGTTCACCCGTATAATTGTTGTATTTTTTCCATTATCTTATTTACTACTGATAATTCAATAAGAAAAAAAAATATAAAGATAATGATTCAATATGTAAATTATTAATACACTAAGTAAATGAAGATTTAAATCCATAATTCTAAAATTAATATTAAAAAACAAAAAAATACCTTATAAAAGGTTAAATATTTGAAAATTTCCTTCAAAATATGAGAACAATTTCATAATATACTAGGATAAGTATGATTTAAAACGGGTTAAGTGGGTGGTTTGGGTGAAATTGGTGATGAGTTGGGTGATGAGTGGGTGATGGGTCGGGTTATTTGGGTGACAAAGTCTCACCCATACCCTACCCGTCACCCGTTTCACCCATCACTCAATCCACCCATCACCCGCTTTGTTTGGATTTTCGCCCGTTTATTTTGTGGTTGGGTTAAGCGGGTGAGTTGATCACCCATGGGTAATTGTCAGCCTTATAATCATGACATACGTACCATTCCTAATATCAATTTGACAACGCAAACTATTTTTTCTTAACAAAGGAAATTTACTGCTCCCAATATACTACTCATTCCTCCGTGATTGCTCGTTTCTATATTGAACAACAGAAAATAATTTCCATCAATAAAATAATTAAAAATTCAATTGAACTAATTAATTAAAACATAAATGAAAGAGAAATGTGGAATAAATTAAACCGGACTGTATTTCAAGTACATATATTCTCAAGAGGAAAACTATTTTTCCCGTATCAAATGCAATGAAATTTGATGGATATATCTAAAGATAACAGTAAATATTGAAAACATTATACTCCTATACATTGCAAGTTGAGGCTTCCTTTGCACGCACCATTATACATCAGTTCCCATGGGCCAACATATTGAAATGGGCTGAAATAGTTTTGGCCCACCGGCCCAACAATCAGACCAAGTGTGCCCCCATGATATTTCATTCCAAGCAATAATTAATGATCCGTTCATGTAAATGTGGACGGATCCCTCTACAATCTACACATAAGTTTTCTCTTTATATTTATTCGCTTTTTCTCTCTGTCGTTAGTACAAGTTGAGCCTAATGATTGATCTATATATGATGAACGTGATGAGTGTCGTTAGTACAAGAACCATGGAAGCCATGGAAACGAGAAGAGCAATCAGAGAATTGCTCTGTGTATTGATTAGTTGGAAGTGTACAGGTACAAGCTACGGAGCTAACTATAAACCTGCAGTTAGTTAAGCTAACTAAGGTTAGAAGCTAAACTAACAACTAACTAACCAGAGTCAACAGACTTTTAACTTTTTTTGGTAGAAGAGTCAACAGACTTAACTACTATTTACATATATTAGCATTAGTCGAATGTGTTGGCAGTGCACTGGTGCTGATCGATTGCTGGACAAACTAATCAATGGCTTTCTCATTTTATGAACCCGTCTTAGGGACTGAATTTGCATCAAACTGATTTGAATCGGTCACATAACAAAATCTTCCTATTTGACGTCGGGTTCTTTAAATACCTTAGACTTGTTTGGTATTGAAATATTAGGTACTGGGATAAATATGAACTACGATTCGATATTTTATAAACATTATAAATAGGATATTAATAAATGAATAAAAATATAATATAAACATTAATATAAGTAATTTATTGTTCGCAGAATGTATATAATTTTTTAATCAAATATTATATTCTTCCTATTTTATTACTTTTCATGTACGTAAATTTAGAGTTTATCAAATATTTCAATATCTATTAAATATTTTACTATCCATTTTTATTAATTTTAAAAATTTTAACTATTTATCATTATTTTTTATAAAAGAAAATCACTATATTTCTATAAATAAATTTATCAAAAGATATATGATAAAATATTTATATTTATTTTAAAATATATAAATATTTTATATTTAGTTTTAAATATTTGTATAAGGAAGCTTTCAAAAAATACTATTATACTAAATAGATATTTTTTTGATGTTAGAGATAATTTAAATAGTTAAAAAGAATTTAATAGAAAGAAGTTATAATAATAGAAATAAAAATTAATTTTTTAAATCTGAGGTGGGGCTAGAATCGTTCTGGTGGCTCAAAAAGGTACAACTTTAATATATAATTATAGATATTGTTTCTTTTTTATTTTTAAACATTATAAGTATTTATCATTAATTTTTTTATCATACAAGAAAAAAATATATCTATAAATAATTTCGTAAAAAGACATTATGCTAAAAGGTAAAAGATATTTATACTTATTTAAAAATATTTTAAATTTTTTATCTTTAATTTTAAATATTTGTATAAGGAAGTTTTCAAAAGATATTGTTATGCTAAATAGATATTTGTTTGATGTTAAAGATAGATTTAAATAGTTAAAGAAGAATATAATAGAAAAAAGTTAAAATATTAGAAATAAAAAGTAGATTTATAAATATGAGGTGGGGCCAGAATCGTTCTGGTGGCTCGAAAAGGGATAGCTTTAATATATAGTTATAGATATCTAGGCATGGCCATAGACAATATCATACTATTGGATTACGGCCGTTTTTTTTTTTTTTGTATAACTATCTTATGAGAGTTATCAAAATAATACTATGATATCTCTTGTCTTTGAAATTGATGATTATATAGTAATATCAAAATCATAATATACCAAAACATCATATATATTTATTTTGGTCTATAGGAGGCACTTAGGACATTACTAAGAAAGAGAGATTCAAACTCGTGACTTAATGATTACAGATGTCACCATCTACGTACCAACTCGTGACTTATTATTATCAATTTTAGGGCTAAAGGAACGGTCTTCCAATGTAAAGCCTCTGGAGTATGATAATACTTGCAAAAACTTACATTCACACTTTATCATACGAAATGCAGCTTGCTCTTGGAAAGATATCTTATAACTATACTATACATAATAATAATAATTAATATTAATGTATGTCATTCTCTCTTTTCCTATTTCATTAGGATTTAGGTAATGCCGGTTGGCGGGTAGCTCGCACCACACCAAGCTAGAATGATCCAAGATTTTACAGGTAATACAACGAATAAGCTAGCAAGCAAGTTGATAGCTTCCACATATATACATACTCCTTTCATCAAAAGTGATAGCTCAATGTATCATCACCATCCATGCATTGGTTATGTCCCATATCTTAGAATCATAAAGCGATATCTCAAAGAAATTATCATAAAAATGGAGTTCAACATTAGGCCATTCATGCTCAACTTTACGTAGACATCTACATCCAGTTGGTGACCGGTTTCCAAATTAAATGAAGATGACTCGTGATCCAACCATCCAATAGCACGAGCACAAGTGTCCATCATCATCAATTATCAATACATGTGTGTCATTATTCTTCCTCCTGAGTGATAATTGATCATTGATAATACAGCACACGACGACTGAAGAGGAGATGTTGTGTAACGTTATATCGTTCTTGAGTGATCATTCATGGGTCGTTGGAAAATGAGATATCGGAAAAAAGTGATGTTGCTATGGATCGAGTTTTCAAGATGGATTCGTTTGATTAAAGGACTAGTGGGCCTAGTGGGCTAGTAATGGGCCTATCTTATCTGCTAAATTGTGTCCCGTTCTGGAATTTGTCTTGGAGTAAAAACAATATTTGAGGCGTTTTATATTATTTCTTCGCGTCTTAGGCTCCGTTCGGTAAATAGGTACTTATCGGTGTTGATGCTGATGTTGATGTTGATGCTGATACTTATGGTTGTTGATGTTGATCGTGTATGCTGATATGGGATACTGATATGAGTTGTTTATTTTCCAAATAATCCGGAATGTGTTCGGTAAACGGAATTGCTGATATTTTAAGCAAGAGGTTTACAATTAGCAGAAATGGCTTAATAAAGGGTAAAAAAATAAAAAATTTAATTTAATTGGGAAATCACGTGGGTCCCGCTTACTTATATTTTGGTAAAAAAGTTAGCTTATTTGACATAAGGTTGGGGGGCGCTGATTATTTTTTCAGCAGATAAGTATCGGATATAAGTAACTTATTTCAAATAAGCAAATTTTGTCGAACACATAAAACGAAGCTTATTTTTTCCATATAAGTAACTACGTACTTATAAGTATCCAGATAAGCGTTGCCGAACGAAGCCTTAATCTGACTAATTAGTGGAAAACGAATAACCGATCTATGGAACCCTAGTGTTTTGAGAGCGTTTTAGGGCAGTCGTTTTCTGGCCATTTTCCGATCGCTCTTCCTCTCTCCGGTGTTAGCCGTGCGAGACAGGGTTCTTCCCGCCTTCAACGTGCGGGATTCACCAGCAAAGTGTGTGTTCTTTGAGGTTTTACAGCGGATAGGGTTCATGATGGGGGAGGCAAAAGAGAAGAGAAAGTTCCATCTCACGGAAGAAGAATGTGAGACTGTGGAAGCGTCTGATGGAGTTGTACATGGGGACAATCAGTCGCTGATGTTGGTTGGTTCATTGATGACAAATAGACCTTTCAATGCTTATGCCCTCAAAACAACTATGAGAGGTGCATGGAAGTTGAAGGAAGGGTTTATTTTCAGGGAGTTACGACCGAATCTCTTCATGTTTAAGTTTGGAGATAAAGCGGAAAAGGAGAAGGTGATGAAGGAAGGGTCGTGAGCCTTTGATCGATCGCTACTAGCTTTGAAGGAACCTGGGGTGGAACAACCATCGAAAATAACAATAACCAGGGTTCCATTCTGGGTTAGAATTTACGACATACCGCAGGAGGCGATGACTGTGCAAACGGCTGAGGCTGTAGGGAAAGTCTTTGGGGGAGTGGAAGAAATTGCTGAGGAGGATCTGTTGGTGTGTGCCAAGTTTATTAGAATCAGGGTTTTGGTGGATATTACTCGGCCACTACGCAGGGGGATTATGCTGAAGATTACTGGAAAGAAGATGTGGGTGGAGGTTAAATACGAACGCCTCCCAAACTTTTGCTACTCTTGCGGTCGGTTGGGACATGTAGAACTTGACTGTGAGGAGGGTGATTCTAAGGAGATGCAAGGAGAGTATGGAGATTGGTTACATGCGTCGCCTTTGAAACTTCATCAAGCAAGAAACGAGTATGAAAAAGAACAAGAGAGTAGTATTCTGAGGAGGTTTGGAAAGAAAGGGAAAGAAGTCGAAGAGAGTACCAGTAAAGGGAATGAAAAAACTGTGGTGCGTAAGTCCCTGCTTGAATTGCTAGAAGAAGATGAGGCGAATGAGGAAGGGAAGGAGGCTGGGGCTGGAAAAGGCAAAGTAGGGCAAGAAGAGAGTAGTAACAGTGTTGTACAGTTGGAGAGGGCTGAAATAAAAGAAACGTTAGAAGAAGCAGTACAAGAGACTCAAGAAAAGTTGAAAGCAATTAGTATGGGGAAAGAGAATGAAGTGGAAGAAGGGCAAGGGACGGGTAAAGAAGGTGGTGTGAGTAAAGGAGAGGCAATAAGTAAGGAGAGAATTGTTATAAATGAGGGAGTGGATGTTGAAGAGAATGCTCATAACAGTAAGGGTGAGAGAGGGGGAGGAAGTGAGAAAAATGGGGCTGGAAAATGGAAAAGAAGGGCACGAACTGGAGGAGCAGAAAGTCAGAGAAGTTGTGGTCCTACAAAGAGGAAAATAGGGGATAATGGTTTGTCTGATATGGAAGTAGACGTGGGGAGAGAGTCACAAAATGATGCAGGAAACAAGAAAATCAGATCGGCGGGGGAGACGGGAGGTCTCCCTTGCCGGGAATTATTAATATTTTAAGCTACAATTGTCGGGGATTGGAGACGGCCCGGGAAATTGGAAGACTCACTAATTTAGTGACAAGAGAGGCCCCGAGGGTGGTGTTTCTAATGGAAACAAAAGGAGATCGTAGGAAAATGGAAGAAGTCGAGGAAAAGATCGGGTTTGATGGTTGCTTTGTGGTTAATTGTGTTGGGAGATCGGGTGGTATTTGTTTGATGTGGGAGAAAGGAGTCACTGTGGCCTTGAGATCTTATACTTCTCACCACATCGATGCTGATGTATGTTTGGAGAAGGATGTTGTGTGGCGGCTCACATGTTTATATGGTTGGCCGAAGAAAAATGAGAAACATTTTACGTGTGAGTTGGTGAGGAAACTGGCGGAGGAAGCACACGGAGGGTGGGTTTGTTAAGGAGATTTTAATCAAGTCCTGCATATGGAGGATAAGGAGGGGGTAATGTAGTTGAGTGGAACGACATGGTTAAATTTAGGGAAGTTATGGAGGAATGTGGGCTTGAAGAGCTGAATTTCTCGGGGTGGAGGTTCACATGGGATAACGGGAGGATTGGTGATGAATTTGTACAGGAGAGATTGGATTATGGGTACGCAAATGAGCAGTGGCTGTTGGATCATTCGGGTGGGAAAGTTAGACATCTTGAAAGGCAAGGTAGTGATCATGTTCCAATCATGCTAGAGTATTATCATAGAATGGAGGAGGTTGATGAGGAAATGGGATGTAGGGGAAAAAAACCGAGACGTTTTGAAGCGATGTGGAATCAAAATGAGGGTTGTCGTGTGGTTATTGATAATGTATGGCGTAACCCTAGTGTGTTAAATAACGAGGGCGGACTGGTTGGGAAATTAGATAGATGTCTTGAAGAGTTGTGGGAATGGAACAAGAGAGAGTTTGGAAATATTTTGTTTAAGCTTCAGAAGGTAAGGGAGGATTTACGGTGCTTAAACAAGAATGGTTTCAATGGAAATCTGGTTTTTAAAAGGCGTCAGTTGGAAAAAATGGAGGCTGATTTGATGGAGAAAGAAGAGATGATTTGGTTTCAAAGGGAAAAGGAAAATAATTTAAGATGGGGAGACAGAAATTCCGCTTTCTTCCATCAAAAGGCAAATGGTAGGAGAAAGAGGAATAAATTAAGGAGACTGGTGGACGATGATGGGTTAGAATGGAGAATGAGGGGTAATATGATGAGAGTGGCAGTGAATTATTTTGAAGGGTTGTTTAAAACTGATTTGAACACAAACTCTTTGCTGGCTCCTCAAGGAATCTCGCCTTTATTGTCGGTGGAAGATAACTCTGAGCTTACACGACCTTTCACTGGTGATGAGGTATTTTCTGCCCTTTTCTCAATGCATCCTACAAAATCACCCGGTCCTGATGGTATGTCAGCTTTATTTTTTCAAAAACACTGGCATATTGTTGGGAGTGAGGTGACTAGTTTTGTCCTTAATATTCTCCATGGTGGTGATTTTCCTAATCGTTTAAATCACACTTTTATCTCTTTAATTCCAAAAGTTACTGACCCTTTTCAAATGAGAGATCTCAGGCCTATTAGTTTGTGCAATGTGCTATACAAAATTGTTTCAAAAGTGCTTGCTAACAGGTTAAAAGTGGTGATGAATAAGGTTATTTCCAACTGTTAGAGTGCTTTTGTTCCCGGTCGACTTATTACAGACAATGTTCTGGCAGCTTTTGAGTTATTTCATTATATGAAGAATAAGAAGTCGGGGAAAATCGGTCATATGGCGCTCAAACTGGATATGGCAAGAGCATATGATAGAGTGGAATGGGACTATCTGGAAAGTTGTATGATGGGATTGGGTTTTAATGATTAGTGGATTGCTTTGGTTATGAAGTGTGTTCGGAGTGTTTCCTTCTCTGTTTTAATGGATGGAACGCCTTCTCATGAGTTCTTTCCTTCCAGGGGATTACGCCAGGGTGATCCGTTGTCGCCTTATTTGTTCTTGATTTGTGCTGAGGGATTTTCGGCATTAATCAGAAAGAGTGAATCTGAGGGTCGGATTCTGTCCCACGAATTTCGCACCTGTTTTTTGCGGATGATAGCATTCTTTTTGCTGAAGCTACTTGTCAACAAGTGCATGAAATAGTGAAGATTCTCCATGACTATGGAGCTGGTTCGGGACAACAAGTGAATTTCGCAAAATCAGAGCTATCGTTTAGCACTAATGTTAGTGTGGGTTTACGGAGTGTGATCCAGGGAATTCTTGATATCCAAGAAGTTGAAAAGCATGAGAAATATTTAGGTTTGCCTACAATGGTAGGGAGATCTAAAAAGGTGATTTTTGAGCAAGCAAAGGAAAAGGTGTGGAAGAAAATTAAGGGATGGAAAGCTACATCGCTTTCTAGGGCAGGGAGGGAGATTCTTGTCAAGTCTGTATTGCAATCCATACCCACTTATACTATGGCGTGCTTTCAAATCCCAGTAGGTGTGTGCCATGATATTCAACAAATGATGTGTAACTTTCTTTGGGGTTCAAACGGGGAGAAGAAAGGTGTACACTGGATGAGTTGGGATCGGTTGTGTTATCCTAAGAATAGAGGAGGCCTTGGTTTTCGGCGATTAGAGGAGTTCAATAAGGCTATGTTAGCTCGACAAGGGTAGCGCCTGCTCACTGATCCAGAATCACTCGTGGCAAGACTGTTGAAAGCAAGGTATTACCCTAATTCTTCCTTTTTGGATTCTTCGTTAGGGTACTTACCTAGCTACACGTGGAGAAGTATATTTAATGCAAAAACTGCCCTTGAAGATGGTTTGATTTGGAAAATTGGTAATGGAACTATGGTGAATGTATGGTCGGATAAATGGATTCCAAAACCACGATCGTTTAGACCTCTTGGAAACTTTAAGGGCGGCGATCCGAATTTGAGGGTATGTGATCTTATTGACTGGAGTAGAGGTGAATGGATTGAAGAGGAAGTTTGGAAGTGGTTTGTAGAAGAGGATGCGGATTTGGTTCTTTCAGTCCATTTACTGGCCGGAGGTGTGCATGATCAGATTATGTGGTTTTATTCAAAGAATGGAGAGTTTATTGTCAAGAGCGCTTATCATCTTTGTGTTGAAAGAAGTAAGAATAGAGCAGCATTTGGTGAGCCTTCTGATGGAGGAAAAATGAAGAATCTGTGGAAATGGTTGTGGAAGCTTAATGTCATCCCCAAAGCACGTGAGTTCTTCTGGCGGGCGTGTAGGGATATTCTTCCATACAAATCTCTTCTTCATCGTCGTCAAGTGGTGGGTGATGATTCTTGCGAGTGGTGTGGTGGCCCTGAGACGGTAATGCATTGTGTACGTGATTGTCGGCTGCCTAGGAGAGTTTGGAAAAACTTTCCGACTGTTGTTGGTTTAGGTACTGGTGCAGGATCAGTATTGGATTGGGCAGAAAGAATCAAAGCTGAATGTGATGCTGATAGTCAGTGCTTGTGGATTCTGCTGATGTGGGAGATATGGAAGGCACGAAATAGGCGTGTTTTTGCTGGAGAGATAACAGCACCAGAATTTGTTATTGATGTCAGCTTGAGGGGTTTAGAAGAGTTTGGAAGATCTCAATTGCAAATTGATCGTACTGGTGGCGATGTTAGTATTGAAAGATGGAGAAAACCAGCGCCAGGTTGGATTACGATCAATTGCGATGCCTCAGTCAAGGGCTGTGATTGTGGGATTGGAGTGGTGGGGCGGAACTCCGATGGAAATGTGGTGTTTGCAGGCTCTCGTAGAATCCAGCGTGGGACTGAAGTGGATATGGCTGAGGGGGAAGCGATTATGTGGGGTTTACAGCTGGCCCAAGATCTTCAGTTTGAATGAATTCGAGTGGAGTCAGATTGTAAATCTCTGATCCTCAATTGCAGGCAAGGGATTATTCCACGTTCTCTACTTGGTGATCTTATTGCTCGTATTGTCAACTTTAGTTATGGTTTTATTTTTTGTGATTGGGAGTTTGTGCATCGGAGTGTTAATCGGGCCGCTCATTGGCTTAGTAGATGGCTTCCGGTGTCTCCTTTTGTTCAATCTTGTAATTTCCATTTCCCGTTTGAGTTTTATGATGTACTGTCAGACGATTTACTTGCGGCTTAATGAAGTTGGTGATTTTATCAAAAAAAAAAATTAGTGGAAAACAGTAGTGGCGTACGAGGATAAGTGTATATTACAAGACAATTAATATCTCTTGTGTCGGTTATCCAATTTGCATCACTCCCTCCAAAGCCTCAGGATATTTTGTATGATGCAAAACATAAATTTGAGTGTGCTTCAAAATTCAAATACCTCAATACTCACTTCATAGCCTTCCAATAGAGGTTATTACCTATTAGGATAATAGGATTATTCGTAAATCGGCTTAGCTTACTTACATAAGCTATATTTGGTCGAGTACAATTCATGTCGTAGATTAAACTGCCTACAATAGGAGCATACTTATGACAACATAGAAATGGAGCATATTTATTATTTTTTTAATAAGGAAAGAAATCCGATATAATAGATAAATCGAAAGGCTGAACAAATTGGCAAAATGGTACAACAAGTGCATACTAAGTTTGATCCTTCCTCTCATATGCTTTACAAAAATGGATATTTACATAAATTGAAATTCTTACATGTTTTATTATATCAAGACTTTTATTTTTTACTAATCTTTTAATACAATGGGACTGTGTTAATTCCAATTCATCAAATGTATTTTGTCTTTATAATGACATCTGCAACTTTAAAGAAATAACAAACATGACTTAAGTTGATATATTGCATAAATGGTCGGAGTTCTTGTTTTGAAAAGAAAGGGTAATATATTTTGTGAACTATTATTCTTTAAACCCAAGGAGATAGAACATAATCGTCCCCTGAGTGCGCTCTAAACACTCTCTATGATTTTTTATTTGGCTTATGACTAGTTCTGTGACGTACGATTCTCTTTTACAAGTGGTTTCCGATCGTCAAGATGGCGGCGCTTCCGACTTTCTCCGTCTACACATAAAATCTTTCTCCTTCTTGATGATTTATAGTGGTTTACGGTGGTTTCTTCTTTTCCTCCACTTTAATTACCTTCTCTTCCCCTCTCATGGATCTGATCTCTCGTCGGTCGGCGAAACTGCGAGTGTTGTTCTTCAAGGCTTCTTCTTTTCCTCCACTTTACCTTCTCTTTCCCTCACATGTCTTGGATGGATATACATGGGTTTGTCTTGGATCACATGTTAGTTCGGGTGAAAAATCAATACCTTTATTTTCATTAAGATAAACTTGCACGAATGCTTAAAAATAACTTAAGCAATACCTCCGTTCAGATTACTGTTCTGATTGATGTAATATTTGTTTTCTTTTCTTTTCATATTTGTAGTTTTGTCACTAAACAAAAGAATATTGTGAAAATTTATATATGTAGCTCGTTTATGGCTCGAGTCAGGACGTGAACAACTCTTTTATTATTATAACAACACAATCTTCTTCCTAAAATGCCCAAGGAGATAACCCATGTTTTGTTTTTTAAATTGTTTTCCTTTTAAAATCATTCAATAATATTTAAAATTTCCAACAGTTCTCCACACGAATGAGAATTTAAAATCAATTCAAAACAATTTATGATTGTGCAATTTTGAAAATTAGTTGCATGAGGTTAAGTAGTCTTATAACTTTGTACTTTTTTTGGTAGAAGGAGAGACAATACTCTTCGTCCTCTCTATGGGGAATTTTATTAATGCATCAAAAAAGGCTAAGTAGGCAGCAAACGGGGGATAGCCCAACCCCTTACATCATCTAAGAGCGGTAAAGAAATCCCCTCGGGCGGGGCAAGTAAAACATGAACACTTAAAGGGAAAGTAAAAGCGTATCAAGAAAGGCGATCATCTACACTCTTCGTCTCGTGATAAATATGACGGAACTAGATGCTCTAATTCTTACGAACAAAGCAATGACATTGCAACACTAGGCTAAAAGGGGGGTGACTCTTTCGCACACCTGTGTTAATAAGATTTATCGCAAGTTGAGAATTTGACTCGAGGATAACCTGCCTGAATCCCCTCTCCCATGAAATTTTGAGCCCATTCAACACTCCACAAAACTCTACCGTAGGAACAATACAAGATCTCACGTTATGTACAAATCTACAAATCCATTAGCCATTGTGATTTCTTATAATGTGGACCATCGTAGCTTGCCTATCTCGAACCGCACTATCCGCGTTAATCTTGATCCAACTTTAGCTTGGACAATTCCAAGAAAATTCCTGTAAGCATTTAGAATGACTAGGCATACATAGAAATAGAATACTTACCGACTTCATCTCGATACTCACGAGTCCGCTCCTTAATGAACCCCACCTTAGACCTGGGTTCCGGTTCGGATGAACCGGCGAACCGCCGGTTCCTGAACCGCCGGGTCCGGTTCCCTATACGGTTTTGGTTCCGGTTCGTCCACCCCTGGAACTGAAGAACCAACGGTTTTGGAATCGGGAACTGGAGGTTCCAAACCGGGTGGAACCGCCGGTTCCACTAATAAAAAAATTAAAATAGTGTAACCGCGACCGCGGCCCATTGGACCACGATCGCGGTTTTCATTCACAGATGAAAAAAATAGATTTTTTTTATTTTTTAATATTTCTTGTTCCGAAACGGAACCGGAACTGGGAGAAACCGGCTCCGGTACCGGACCGGAACCGGGGAACCGGCCCATGCCCGCTTCCAGTTTCGGTTCCGTGGTTCCAAGGAATTGGAACCGCCATTTTGCAAACCGGAACCGCCGGTTTGCAAACCGGACCCAGGTCTACTACACCTTGTCTCGGACCACGGTCTCTTCCTTGCAAATTAACGCATTCCTCCATTTTCAAATCCACCATATCGCAATAGAAAAAAGGTCCCGACACTCAAAAGAGTCGACCATCATGCCTTCCATAATGTTACCTCTCAATCATACCAAGAACGATTCTTGAAAAAAAAATAAAGGGTAGAAATCAGTAATGTAAAATTGTAACCAAATGGGACATACCGTCTCATAGTCTCTAAAACGTTGTTCATGCATTTCATCAACTCTCCTATAGCAGGTTTGCATTGCGCATTAACAATAAGATGGCGTCGTAACCGTAAAGCCACTTTCCGCCTTAATCTCACAAATAACACTCACATGAACATTTAGAAAAATAAAAATCTTGGATTTAGATGAGCTAACTCACTGACCGGACGCGTTGCAAAACTTGTCCAAGCACTTTATAACCTGAATATGCTCAACCGAAGCCTCTGCAAATAACATAATATCGCCAGCAAAAAATATATGCGAGAGAGACTGCCCATTTCTAGTCAACTTGATGGGTTTCCAATTCCGGTTAGAGACCGCATCCAAGATGACGTGGCTAAGACGCTCAATACACATCAAAAAAATATGGGGAGATCAGGTCACCTTATCGAACTCCACGTGACAACGTAACTTTTTTAGACATCTCTCCATTCCACAGAAGTTACATTCTCTGAAAGTAACACAAGCAATCACCCAATGGATCCAAGTATCCGAGAAGCCCGCTTCTTTAACGGTTTCTTCAATAAAACCCAGTTTAACCGGTCATAGGCTTTGTCAACGTCATGTTTGAGAACCATCCAACCTTTCTTTCCTTTTTTTTTCTCGTCATCAAATGTACCACCTCTTGGGCAATCACAATATTTTCAGTAATCGTCCGCCCCAAAAGAAAGCTACCTTGTGTTGGGCCAATTAAATTCGTCAAAATGGGTTGTAAACGAGTTACCATCACCTTGGTAATAATCTTATATAAGACATTACAAAGGCTAATTGGTCTAAATTGGTTAATCTTTTCCGGCTTCTCCACTTTAGCTAATAAAATAATAAGTGTATCATTAATCCCTTCGGTAGAGTTGGAAGTCCGAAAGAACTCTCTAACAAAACCAATCACGGAGACTCCCACAATATTCCAACATCTTTGATAGAAACTCGGTTGGAAGCCATCGATGTCTGGTGATTTAAAAGAGGCCATTCTCTTAACAACAACCCAAATTTCGTTTTCTGAAACTGTAGCAACTAAAGATTGATTTTCGCTTACACTAATGTTGGGAAACCTCACGCACAAACTCGACAACTTCAACACATCAGCCCCATCCACTTTATAAAGGTCTTGGAAAAAATCAACAACCAAATTCTTGAGCTCGGTAGCGTCCTCAATCCATCTCCCTTGATCATCTCTAACACCCTCCACGTGATTGTGAATGCACTTGATAATAGTCGATATATGGAAGAAAGAAGTGTTTCAATTGTCAAGATTTATCCATTGCTCCCTCGACTTGTGCAACCATAACATCTCCTCTGTTGAAGGATGGAGTACAACTCTCTCTGAATCTCAGCCTCGGAATGGAGCATTCCCTACCAATTTTGTTTTGGATATAATCAAGTCTATCCACGAGAGCCTTTTTCTTTTGGTGAATACAACCAAAGGTCCTTTTATTCTAGATTATCAAATCATGTCGAAGCATGGACAAAGCATTCAGGGTATCAATTTCATGGCGCCAGCTCTCTTTAACCTTATCAAAGAAGTTAGGGTGAGAGAACCAAGTAGCTTTGAATCTAAAGGGTCTTCTCTTACGAATGAAATTATTGGTTGGATCACGTAAGGAAAAGTGGGCAATGGTCCGGCGAGAAATCCGGTCCAATCGTTTGTAGACCATTGACGTACTAGAAATCTTACAACTCTAAGTAAACTTCTGCCTCATATACTCAAGGTCAACAAGGCCAAGTTTGCTCTGCAACTGATTGAAAATAATAGAATCAACATGGAGCCTACTTGAACCGTCCTTTCTCTCGTGAGTGAACATAATGCAATTAAAGTCCCCACCAATAATAATGGGGCCTGAAACCCTTCTAATGGCCTGTTCAAGATCATTCTAGAAGAGTTCTCTAAGCCCAACCGACGGTGGACCATAGATAACAAAGAATTCGATATTATACCCTTTATTAGTAAAGGTGGTGTGAATGAAGTCGGTATGCTTCACAACAACATGAAAGTGGACTCTTTCCTTTTTTTCATAACAACTAGACCCCACATGCAAAACCAACAGCTTCGATCCGAGCACACTTCGAGAAAGAGGATCTAAGAAACCTGTCACAAATAGCTTGTGATCTATCTCTGGACACCGTTGTTTCAAACAAAGCTAACACATCAATCTTGTTATTTCTGCACATATAGCGAATCGTGCGTCAGAAAACCTACACCAAAGCAATTCCACATATCGGTTGTTCATCATAGAAAACCAAACAAAGAAAAGGAAACATCAACAATCACGACCCAAATGGCTGAAATCGAGTCTATCATTGATATATCTTCCTGGTTTCGATAACAGAGTGCTCCCGATGTTGTGATGGCTCTATCTTTATTTAATATATAGAAAAAATTGCAAATGCATTTTTTTATATAAAGCAAATGTGATGATTTAATTGTCATGACTCGTTGGTTCATACAGAATTCATGTCCTAGGTGTAAAAAAATATTCTTTTCACTAAATGTATATAACATAATAGAGTGAAAGGGCCCACTCCGAAACCATAAGGATAATAACTAACAACGGGATCATGTCTAAATTGGTTGGATCATAAGTGCGATGATTTACTTTAAGGGAGAGGTCTCTATTTCAAGTCCAAGATGACCTAGTTGTTCTGCGGGAAATCAATCCTTCTCTATACAAGTTCTCCAACAAAGTGTTTGAATAGAAGTTTAGTAGTCTAGAGGTCTAAACACCACGAGGTGGGAGTTAGTCTCGTATAAAACAAAACTATTGGAATATCCAAAATGAAATAAAGTCAGACTATTCTTGCAATTGCATTAGCCTCATTATCTCTCTAATTGCCATCCGCCCATCCCCTACTTGCTCATTTGCAATTACTACCATATTAAAGTAACCCAATATTTGAAGGCATTTGTTTGGCTATGTTTTCAGTTCACTCCTAAATTAGAAGTGAATCTATTTATAACTTTGGTTAAGAAAAGGAGTGGAAGACTCGGCATGTGAAGATCCCTATGGCATGGGAAACAAACCTCGTACCAACTTAAAGAAGTTGAATCTCGTTCTTTGGACCAACCTATGATCACTTCGTCACCTTTTTCACATACATCAGGGTATATACGCTTTGAGAACCATTGACTCTTCGCTCTCTTCTTATTCTTTATTGCACGACTTGAATAAACTCTGCGGTTCTTTCCTTATTAAATAGAAAGGTTGTTTGTTTTCTACCCTCAATGAGATGGGGAATTTTGAGCCTCCTATTCAAACTTTTGGGCCCTTCATCTTTTTGAATTCAACCCCTTACTTATTGTTTTACTGATCTTGCCTTCCCCCAAGGGAATAGAAAAACCAACAGATAATAAATGCCAAAGGGTCATTTTAAAAGCACACCCAAGAGATTGACATCCATACCATTTCCAATGCCAAGTCTTAAGCAAAATTTCCCTCATCTTGCTCTCTAACAGTAGCCGAAGAAGCCGCAAAGGGGTGAACATGGCGAAGTAAGAGTTATGGATCACGAGCCCAATCATCAAGCAAAGTTGAATCCCCCCAAGTACATCCATATAACATAGGTCAAGGTCAACTAATGATGCTCCTATTTAAGATCATAGAAGTAATGCTACAAAAAAGGAAGATCTGTTGCAATGTAGCTCCACAAAAACAATAATATTGACACGTAAAATATTAGCAAAAATAGTGATTTTGGAAAGTTTTGATGTAAAAGGGAAGTTTAAAAATAAAAGATTTTGTTTAGTTTGTGTCAATTGGCTATTTTTTTTTATCAATGTAACTTTGATTCTATTTCAATTCCATCAATGAAATTCAGAAGATCTTGTACTTCAATTAATGAAATTATCTCTATATTATATGGTTTAATTTATTCGTGTCAATCTTATGGGTGATAGACGAAAACTAAGTTCTGAAGAAAAGGATGCAAACACATGGCCGCGTAGAGTATTCCAAAGAGAAAACGTATAGTTAACAAGTCTATTCAGACTACACTTTACACAAACTAACGTTTGTGAGGTTCTAGATGAGGGTAATTCTCGAAAGTTTTGTTTGACTTTCATGGGAGATTGTTCTTTTGACAAATTTTTTCTGTGATGCTATGTTTTGTTATTACTTTACTCATCTCATTTGCGAGTTTTGTTTAGGTGTGGCCAGGCGTGTTTAGTTTGTATCTCAATTATTTTGGCATTTATAATTGCTTGTCTTCTCATTCCGGTTTATCTAGTTATCGAGTCTTTATCTCTCAATATATTAAGACCAATGTCTAGTACATTTGATCATTTTTCTTATAGTTGCAACAAAATAATAATTTATATATAAAAAGGAAAAAAGAAACTTAGGGGCCATTTAGACTGCCACACATTTAATGCATGAAGTTGTATTAAATTAAGTCAAATCATGCATTTAATATAATATAATACATTAAACAAGGTAATTAAACAAATGCATATGTTATTTCATACATAAATTGACACCATATATGTCTAACTACTTGTCTTGTACTAGCTAACAATTTGATTTCTAATACTTCATATAAGCTAAAAAAAGCACTTCAATCTGACCAAAAAAGTATTTCAATACATACCCGTCTGCCTTTATTTAATAAATAGAAAAAATCTCAAATCTGACTATTTATTATTCAATCCCAAAGCACTCAATTAATACAAAGTTGAATGAGAGTCTAACAACTAACTGGGCTCCGACACACTTATTCAAGACAAAACACAAGCGCTGAAAAATAAAGAAACGAATATTAGCATTATTCGTGTTACTATGAGCAGCCCGTGCAACCCTAGACAAAAACTCAAGGGCATCGCTCCCTACCTCTCCAAAAATAGAGAAAGCAAAAGTAATAAAACTATATCCATTGTCTGTATAGTTCAAATTCTCAAATACAATTGTTTTTATATAAAGCAAATGCTGAAGAATGGAAAAAAATAAAAAATTATTGACTACTTTTTTTTTTTTGGTCGAAAATTAACTACTTACATAACCTTAAAAACATTTATTCATGTTTTTTTATAATGTTCCAAATTGACCGCATGCAAGAGCTTGAGTTGGTGGATCAGAGCTTAGAATAAACATCAATCACTCCACAGTCTTCACTAATTCCATCAACTTGTTGTACAAACCTTTCCATGGCGGCCGCCGGCAAGCAAATTGGAACCAAGACACCGAGCTCTCCCTCTTCGTTCCTCGCCTTTATAAAGAAGCTAAGCTGGTCAGGTACGTCTTCGATTCTGGTAGCAGATGCGGGCCCGCCATACACCGGCGCTCCCCACCCGAAGTCTATTTCTAGGAATCCGGCACGCGTGACGTCGGAAACCACCCAGGCTCTCGCCAGCGTGGAACGAGGTCGCCCTCGGACCACCATGAGGTCGGCCACCGACCGCATGTACTCCTCCGTCACCTCCGCCTTGGCTTTCTTGACTAGCTCCAGGGCATGGTCAAGGCTAGCCGTGAGTTTCTCCACCGTGGAGACTGCCGCAGGGAAGGCGAAGACGTTGCCGTAGTAGCCGTTGGGGAGAGGCAACTTGAACTTGCTACGGGCGCTGACAATACACAGGAGTCGTACCTGAATTCACCCATGCATAATGTATTGATAATAATGATAGTAATATTTAGTTTTAGATATTATTTTATGTATTATTTTGTTTAGGTTGAGTCGTTAGAAGTCAAAGATCTTTTATGTAATAATACCTAATTATTTACTTGTTATTAATTTATCTTGTATAAAAAAAAATCTCTCCTGCTATCAATAATATTCACTTATCTTTTCTATATAAATTGTTTTGGGCAGGTTCAACATGTAAATGCATTACCTGCTATAATGAGGGAAACTCAACCAAGAAATAGTCTAAACGCGTTAAAGTACTCGTAAACAAGATGAGATTTAGTAATGATACAAGAAATAGGTATGCATGCACTAAGAATGTAGAAAGTGATTCAAGGGTGTTAAAATGATAGTCGACCAATGTCGACGCCTTTCTGAGTTACAAAAGAATCAATTGAGCAATGGCTTCTCAACTCTGTGACAATGAAGATCAAAGTTAGAATATATGGTTTTGCTGCTCGTAGGTGAAGAATTATGTGTCTTCTCCTCTATTCGTCATGTGTTTTTATAGTCCCCTTTCATCTCTTAACCGTTGTGTGTTTAACGGATCGCAGTCGGATCATCATCCCACGAAATCCGTCACGGGCATTGAATGCTATAAACGTTATGCCGAATATTTCGCCAACTTCGCCAATCCGTTTCCCGTTCGAGCGCCACCTTGATACACGTCAGAATTGTGGGCCTTCTTACTCGGCGTTCTCACTTGTTGGATTTGGAACTGATTTTTGGAGAGCCCAACATAAATTATATTTATATATGGTATCATCCGCCTAACTATGATTCTCTCCCTCACAAAACGTCCTTATAGTACTAGAAATTGCAGAGTTCCCTATGACTCTACCAAATTCTTTTGGGTCTACAAAACCATTGACTCTCGTGAATCTTGTTAATATAATCAAGCTATCCCCTACCAACTACTTGACATGCAAAACTCAAGTTAAGCTCACCCTAACCGGGTATGGGTTAGTTGGATTTATTGATGTTTCGAAGCCATGTCTGGAGGCAACTATGGTTGGCACCAACAACACTCGAGTCCCTAATCCGCCTTATCAAACATGGCAATGCCAGGATGACCTTCTCTATGGAGCACTCTTAGGCACCCTCACCAACAACGTGTTGAATCTGGTGACTTGATCAAGAGGCGGGTCACAACTAGAGCTTTGTGAGATCTACTTCAATGAACTTATGCGGCGACATCTCATAGACATAAGAAACAACTCAAAACAAAAATTCAAGCAATGAAGAAGGGGGCGACTTCCATATCCGGATACATACACAATATGAAAGCTTCCGCTAATTTACTTGCATCCCTTGGTGCCCCGGTTCCACAAGAAGATCTTACAGACTATGTCCTCAAGGGGCTTCACCCATCCTATCAATCCGCGATAGACGGCGACAATAACAAGGAAACATTGATCTCATTTGATGAACTTCATAAGTGATTGATCCTAAAAGAGCTTGTTCTAAAGATTGAGAGTAGTAGAGACGATACTCCGACTACTACCCTTATTTTCCAATCCAAAGCAAGAAAGAAGAA